>JAQPPZ010016862.1:5000000-6250000 GCA_028583015.1 Wollemia nobilis
GAAGAAGAGTTGGACTGCATGGTCCAGCTGTCTGAGGAAGAACTGGTGACGGTAGAGCTGACGGAGCAAGCCCTCGAAGTGCTACAGCTCGAAGATGAGTTCTCTTTGCGGGATTTCAATGCCGTAATTGAGACGGAGCAAGGCTGTTACACCATTGTATAGCCCAAGGGGCTTGACAAGTCAGTTGAAAAGGAAGTGGGACCTGCACCTGAGAAGCTGTGGAAGCTTTTCTTTGACGGCACGCGATGCAAAAATGGCGCCGGTGCAGGGGTGCTTCTGGTTTCTCCGACCGGGATCCAGAAGGACTATACCTATAGGTTGGCCTGGAGTTGCACTAACAACTCGGCGGAGTACGAAGCCCTGTGCTTGGGATTGCGAAAGGCGGAGAGGCTGGGGATTAAACACCTGCAGATCTTTGGAGATTCAGAGCTGGTGTGTCACCAGGTTACGAACAAGTGCGCCTCCAAAAAGCACTATCTCAAGGCGTACCGTAACCGGGTGTGGGACCTGATGGAGTCGTTTGACTCGTTGAATGTCAAGGCGATATCGCGTGAGAAAAACAAACACGCTGACATTCTGGCGTCTGTTGGAGCCAGGTACGTTCCGGCTGACGACGTTGTCCAGAAACCGAAGCCGGTTCGCACTATTTACAGGCCTTCTGTGCCTGATAAGGACACCCACTGGCAGGTGTTCGATTGTGACGAGGAGATCGTCACATTTTTGGTAAATGAAGCATGTTCAATCGAGAGTAGAGACCCTGATGACGAGCAATATGAGGGGTTGATACAGTTGAAGAATAATCATGTCCCAAAAGGACTGATTACATTGGAGAGTCTATTTGATCAGAATGACAGAGCTATATCTCATAGGATCAAAGTAGACCCGAAGCAGTATGCCGACCTGGAACTCGAACCTGGTAAAACCATCAAGGTCGGGACAGACTGCACTTCGGAGGAACTTGAGCGGATCAGATCACTGTGCCAAGAGTTCCCCGACATCGTGGCCTGGTGCTACGAGGATTTGAAGGGGTATGACAGAGATGTAATCCAGCATACCATTGAGCTAGAGGATGGCGCCAAGCCGTTCCGACAGAAGCAGAGGGCCGTAAATCCGAAAATCGAGGCCATGATGAAAGCCGAGCTCTTGAAGATGCTCGAGGCCAAAATCATCTACCCCATCAAACATTCATCCTGGGTTGCGAATTTGGTGCCTGTGAGGAAGAAGAATGGCGACATCCGTCTCTGTGTCGATTTCAGAAACTTGAATCAGGCCTCCCTCAAGGACCATTATCCGCTTCCCCAAATTGATCAAATTCTACACATCGTTGCTGGAGCCCAGAGATTCTCACTTCTAGATGGATTTTCCGGCTACAACCAGATTTGGGTCAGGGATGAGGACCAGCATAAAACGGCGTTCACCACCAAATGGGGGACGTTCGCCTATCAGCGCATGCCTTTCGGCTTATCCAACGCTGGTGCCACATTCCAAAGGGCCATGGACCTGGCCTTCCGAGAGCTGCTCAATAAGATCATTGTCATCTACCTTGATGACATGATTGTTTTCTCTCACCAAAGAGGGGATCATGTTTCCCACCGGCGGCAAATATTTGAGAGGTGTCGAGAATTCGGCATTTCTATAAACCCGAAGAAGTCTGTCTTCGCGGTAAAAGAAGGTAAGCTGCTGGGACATGTCATCTCCGAGAAAGGCCTCGCCATTGACCCTGACAGAGCAGAAGCCCTCCTTCGCTTGCCAGCCCCAATTGATAAAAAAGGGCTGCAGTCCTTCTTCGATCAGATTAACTTCGTGCGGAAGTTCATCCCGGACTTCGCACGAGTGATCAAGCCTATGGCCGAACTGCTGAAAAAAGATACAACTTACGAATGGACTGATGAGAGAGAGCAAGCCTTCGAGGAAATCAAGGCTCGAATTGTGCAAGCTCCGGTGTTGATAAACCCGGACTACTCCAAGGACTTCATCCTGTACGCGGTGGGAGAACCGGAAAGTTACGCCGCAGTCCTGACTCAGAAGGGAGACGATGGCGAGGAGCGCCCCATAGCGTTCTTGAGCCAAGTGATTCAGCCGCATGAAGAAAAGTACAACTTTATAGAGCGGCAGGTTCACGCTGTCATGAAATCGCTCCGGAAGTTCAGGCACTTTGTCTCCCAGAGCAAAACGACTGTCTTTGTGATTCACCCGGACGTTCGAAGCTTCATCATACAAGGGGAGCCGGGTCACAAGAGAGCAGGATGGATTGCAAAAATCCAGGAGTTCGACATCGAAGTGCGGCCCACCAAGCTTATCAGAGGCCGAGCCTTGTGTCAGGAGCTGGCCCGAAGCGCTGTAGCCGGCATCTCCGCCTGTAAGTGGGAGGACACAACAACAAGCATCAACCTGGCCAACTCCTTATCGGAGGGGAGTGGTCGGACAGATGAACTGGTGAGATATTTCTGCACCGGAAGATGTCCAGATCACCTGAACGCCTCACAACGAAGGAGATTTCGGCTAGGTGCACTCAAGTACACTCTTCGCCCCGAGGGGCTTTACTTCAAAAACATTGACGGCATCCTGTTGCGGTGCGTCAGGAAATCAGACCAATCCAGGGTCCTCGGAGATTTTCATTCCGGGATGCCCGGAGGTCATCATTCTGCAAGGCCTACGGCCTTGAAAATAATTAGAGCCGGGTACTATTGGCCCACTCTATTTACAGACGCTTATGCGGTCTGTTCCAAGTGTGATCAATGCCAGAGGTTTTTCGGCAGAAACAGAAAGGCACCCCTGCCCCTTCAACCGATTAAGGCCGAGACTCCGTTCCAGCAATGGGGTCTAGACTTCATTGGGGTGATTTCGCCTAGTTCCTCTGCTAGACACAAGTTTATTCTTACGACCACCGATTACTTCACACGGTGGGCGAGGCGATCCCAACCAAAAACGCGGACCAAGAAACGGTCATCGGGTTCCTTGAAAGCTCGATTACCCGCTTCGGGGTTCCGAGTCAATTGTAACGGACAATGGTCCGGGGTTCGCAGGCGCTGTACTCACGGAGTACACTGGCAAACTTGGCATTTATCACAAGATGTCTTCTAATTACTACCCGCAGGGGAATGGCCTTGTTGAGTCTACTAACAAGAACCTCCTGAAGATCATCAGAAGGACCATTGAAAGGAACAAGCGGACTTGGCATTCACTTCTGAACCGGGCGCTGTGGGCGGACGGAGTTTCGTTCAAGACGTCCATTAAAATGTCCCCCTATGCGCTCGTCTATGGCAAAGAGGTTGTCATGCCATCTCACATTGAAATCCCCGCTCTCTGGATGTTGGACGAAGAGAGAAGCAGCGGAGATCCGGTGGATGACAGACTGTGCCAACTCCTGCAGTTGGAGGAAGACAGGGAAAAAGCATACCAGGCCTTCACCAAGCATGTTGAATCCACTCAAGGCTGGTTTGCGAAAGGCACCACTGCCCGAGTTTTTGAAATCGGGGACCTGGTGCTGAAGTGGGACTCATTAAAGGCGAAGCCGGGCAACCACGGAAAATTCGATGCTCTCTGGGAGGGCCCCTATCAGATTGCCCGGGTGAACCAGCTCAACGCTTACATACTTCGGGATATGGAGGGTCAGCTCCTACCTATTCCCGTTAACGGGTTCCACTTGAAAATTTACCGCTGTTGAAGGTGTCCTAACGGGCCCTTCCTTGTAACATATTTCCCTTATGCATTTTTAAATTTCAGTATGTACAGTTTTCAGCTTTCAGTTTTTCCAGTTTAAATAAGCCCAAGTCGGACAGAAGGAGAAAGCTCTGACTTCGCGGCGAAATCAGGGGTCGCCCCTGAAAAAGAGCGAAGTTCGTAAAAGGAGACTGCCCAAGAAAACAGTAAAAATCTGCTAAGTCCGGGTGCGCAACCCGACTTCGCAGCGAAGTCGGGCTGCGCACCACCCAAAGGGCGCAGTTGGAGAAAGAGCATCAAAAGGGAGTTAATTGTTCGGACTGCGCTGACTTTCAAGGCGAAGTCTGACTTCGCGCGCGAAGTTTGGGCGAGCCCAGGTTTCGCGCGAAGTGTGAGATGCGCCCCGTTTTCCGGGCGCAGCTCGGGTGGTTCACCAAAGAAAAGAGCAAAGGCAGCAGAAGGGACTAGGTGTAAGTTCGGACTGCGCCCGGTTTTCGGGCGAAGTTCGAGCTGCGCCCATCCAAAGGGCGCAGCTGGGAAGTGAAAGCAGCAACAGAAAAGAAGCAAGTGTCGGTTCGGACTGCGCCCAATTTTGGGGCGAAGTCCGACTGCGCAGGCGAATCGGACTGCGCCCAATTTTGGGGCGAAGTCCGATTGCGCCTGTTTCTGGGCGCAACTTGGATGGTTTATAAAAATAAATAAAAAATTAATACTCCAAGTGTGGGCCCAGGGCGCGCAACGGCTGTGAAGGTTGGGTTTCCGAACCAAAAGGGTTTTGCCTCGAGCAGTGTGCCCAGATTGTGGCAGTGACGTCAGCCATGGCGCAGCGTTCAAAGTCAAATTTAATGATTGCGCAACCTTCAAGGAAAACGCAATCAAGGAGGCATGGCGCGGTAACAGGGTACATCTTTCAAGACATTCTCCTGCGCAGACACCAAAAAACATAACTTCTTCACTAGCCAGCCGACCTACCCCCTCCTGCGCACCATTAATGACGCTGTCATTATCATTAAAAGGAGGTCTGGTGCACCCAGACATGCCAAATCGTGCAAATTATTCCTGTGACTGCGAAATCTTCTGCAGACGTCCAGAGGTCATAATTATTGTTGTTTCGAAGGAATGGACAAAGGAAAGTTGCCAGTGCAAGCTCAATCCAGCGAAGGGCGCGAAAGTGGGGATTTCCCGCAGTCAAATGCTTTCAAGAGTGAGACGCCGCGGGATCAAAAGTCAAAATCCCGGACAAAGAAAGTACAGCGTGGGCAAGCCCCACCACCACCGGTTAATTACCTGTCCGGGTACAAGGACGGCTCGTTTTCCATGAGCCTTACTAAGCTGCGGATAAATGTGGAAAGTTGGGCGGATAAAGTTTCGCCCTCTCACCATTTCGGGGCTGCGTACAAGTCGAACCTTCATCGGTTCTTGTGCCCTCCTGTCCACCTATGCCCGGAGTTGGTCGACATCATTGTCAGACATTACAGGCCAGCTACCGGCAAATTTGCAAGCTGCAGCGGAAAACCCTTGTTCGCACTCCGCGAGAGAGACCGTCCAGCCGGCCTTCGCCTCGGGGTTGCAATATGACTCCAGCGCGATTGTTAAAAGGATAAATCTTGGCGAGCAAGCGGGGCGCTTTACGCATACAAAAAAGATGAGGGATTTCCTCAACTCAGAGCTGAACGCCCCGCTCGCAGCTGGACAATGGCCAACCGGCCCCATACCCCTGGAAAGGTTTCAAAGCAAATACATATACACCATCCTGGCGTGGGTCCTCGGTTGCGACTCTGACGAGTCGAGTACGGCCGTACCAGCTAGCGCTGGTAGAATGTCTCCTATGCGGAGAATCTTATGAACCAGCAGCGCAGAAAAGTGGGAAGCGCCCGATCTTCTTCGACTGGGCGGACTGGCTTGCATACGCCATTCACTCCAGCCTGGTGAAGCTACAGAAAAAGCAGTCAACTGAATTTCGATTCAGTTCCTTCTTGGCTTGGCTATGTTTGTATCACTTGCACTCCCGTATGCCGATCCCTAACCTGAAGAAGGTAAATGAGAAGGGAGAGCCACGGCCCGTCTATGAATGGACGGATGACCTATACTGGAAAAGGTCTTATTACAAGTTCAACTTCAACTTTTGGGCTTGGTCATGTCAGTCTTCAACGATGGTGAGATCCCTCACCCCCCGCAGGAAATGACAAACTATTTGTTGAATCACAAGCTCGGGGACGTTTTTAGGCCGACGCGAGGGGATTGTGGTTAGAATCTACGGATTCAAAGGCAAGCCTTTTCTACTGCCCTACTGGTGCACGGATCATCAGTTTGGGATGGAGGTCACGCGGCAGATGGATTACGTTGAAGAGGAGTTCGGCCAGGGAAAGAAAAAGGGCCATATCTTTCAATATCCTCTTTCCTGGGCGAACGTCGAAATATCAGAGATAGGACAGCATGTCTATCTCGAGCGGGAGCTCTTTGACATTGGCTTGATTCTGCTGCCGCAGCGCTGGAAGTACGACCCATTCGGGATAAGGGGAAAGTTTGCACATATCTGCCCCCGGGCGGATATAATCGAAGACAGATGCGATGTGGTCCATGTTGACCTCGACTGGGAGATTGACTCGATGGAAGCATGGCCTCCGTGGCAGGAGTTTTACTGCGAGGAGGTAGCATATGACCCCGAGCGAAACCCGGACCACAAGTTCACTTCTCCGGGATTTAAGAAACTCATCACCAAGTGGCGGGCCTTAAGCGGCCAAAAGAAAAAGTTGTTGAATCGTTGGAAGATGAGGTGCCGCACGCGACACGATAAATCCATCGGGAGGAATCGGCCGTTGATGATGATTTTTCAGCTCTATATGACCAGCACATTGGCGGCTGGCGGCCTTTCGCATTCCGAGATTACGTTCCCCGAGGTCCCTTCGAGGGTTATAAAGGGGGTCTTCCTCCCGGCGAGTTGTACACTTTTACAAGCGCCGGTGCGGGCCCGACGAGATATCCAAGTGGACCCAATGCGACCTGTTGCTTCCAAGGTGGTGCCCGAAAAGGCGCAAAAATCAGCCAAGTCGGCGCCCGAGGTGGCACCTTAGGCACAAAAGACGCCAGCGCCGCCAGCGAGCGGACCGGCCGCGGCAGGTCTTCTGCAAGTCAAACCCCGGTACAAGTTTACCGTGGGAACATCAGCGCCCGCTGCACCTACTTCATCTCCTTCTTCCAAACCAGCCATTGCTCCAGAAGAGAAAAAGAGGAAGAGAGTTGATAGGGTCAGGCGACCTAGCCTGACGGTGCAGCAGTCAGTCGCAGAGCCGCAGCCGCGTCCAGCCGCTCCAGAGGTTGTTTCTCTGGATAGTCCTGAGCCAGCCGCCGGAACCAGAACCGCAGACATTCATCCAGCATCGGCTCAGGCGGAGCCCGCAAGTACGTCCGCTGCCCCGCTCCCTCAGATCCCATCTGGCCCTACTCCGACTCCATCTCCCGCTCAATCCGAGCAAGCCGTGGCCGCATCTTCCTCCCCATCTCCACAGCCTTCTAGCGGCCACCATTCTTTCGACCAGTTTGCTCAGGACCCCAACGCCTCCCTATCCCTGAGTCAAACCCCAAACCCTTCACCCGTGGTTAGTGCTGAAGCTGCGCGTTCACCGTTGCATCCATCGCCTCAGCCGCTTGAAACCCTTCCAGCATCAACCGCTCCGCTCTCCGCTCCCCGGTCGCCCTCAAAAGCGGCCGTTCCTTCCAAAGTCCTTCCGGTTTTTCCTACTTCCCTGTTCGCAGGAGAGATGTCACAGCAGAACCCTAGGCTGGGGGAACCGGACTTCATGGACGATCTCCAGAACACGGACGATTTGCCTCTGGCAGCAAGAGCCGTAGAATATCCTATCTCTTTCCTCCAAAACTTGAAGCGGAGGAGACCTGAGGAGATTGCCGCCCCGGTAAAGCGCACCAAGTTTGACTTCGAGAGGAGAGTGCTCACGACAGAAAAGATAACTCCAAAAGTGAAGAAGCCTCTCCGGGAAATGACCAGGGCGGACTACGAGCTTCAGAGAAAGGAGAAGAGCTTTGACGATATCCACCCGCAATACGAGATTCATGGAATCCTTCGTAAAGCGGATAATCTCCTTGTCAAAAATCTGGAGGAACAGGAAGAGCTTTTCCGGTTGCAGGACAAAGCAAGACAGCTTGAAGAGGACCTGTCTAGGTCCACTGAGCAGCTGGAATCGGCGCAGCGAGAAATAGATGAATTAAAAGCCCAGCTGGCCGCTTCTCAGCAAGAAGCCGCAACGGAAAAGCAGGCAGCCCTGGAGCAGATTTCTCAGCTCCGGGAGTCTTTGAAACAAGCGCAATCGCAATCTGCAGAGAAAGCATCTCAAGCGACGGTCTTTTCAAAGAGCAAAGTTAAGGAGATGCGGGCTGATCTGCTGCGGGGATGCAAGCCCCACATGAATAAAGCCATGTCGGTCCTGGATTTCGCATCCAGGATCCAAGAAGTTTCTGCCCGGGGAAAGCTTGTGGTAGAGGAGGCCGAACGCCAGGCGAAGCAATGGGTGGACCTGGCGATAAAACTTCAAGAACACGAGCGCGATGGCCTCCAATTCTCCCCCATGTCCTCATTCGCTGCAGAATGGGCGGATGCAAGGGTAACCTTGCATAAGTATTTTAAGAAAACGGGAAGAGGTGAGAGTTGCCAGACGAATGTTGGATGCATTCGAACATGAAAGAGACATTTGTATGGCTCCCCTTCACGCTCTCTTTGAACTAGGGTGCCCGGGCTATGTTGAGAATGGTGAGTTTCTCACCCATGAGCGGGTGAAAGAGAATTGGCAGTCCTTTGAGGCGGATACGACTGAAATCGATAGCTGGACCGAGCCAATTCAAGAAAGTCGGGTCACCCGAGATGGTGTCCAAGTCCTTGCAAGATCAGCTCCTACTTCCGGGAGGCGGGAAAGAGATACCTCACCATCGACTTGCACACGGTCGCTGCATTCCACGCAGCGTTAGAAGAAGTTGCTGACCGCCGACCCTTCGAAGCAGAAGCACGGGGCCAAGCCCAGGCCGCATACAAGCGCATCTGCGAGGCAGAAGCCGACGTTGGAGAGCATTCGGAAGGCGAATCCGAGGAGGCAGCTGCCGGAAGTGGATCTGAAGAACAGTTGCCGCGAGGGAACGGCCAGAGCAGCAGAAGGCAAGGGAAGTAAGTTCCTCTGCACCCAATGGATGAAGGCATGGATTCTTTGCGCCGAGGCGAGCTCGACACCCCGCGAGCCGCCAGAAATGTTGTCACATTTTGCACGGGGTGCAATGTTTTCAATTTTTGTAAGAGAGCTGCTCTTCCCTTTCCCTCTTCCTCTCTTTCCCCTTTCTCTTCTCCCCCTTTCTCTCTCTTCCCTACATTCTCATTCTTCCCTCTTTCTCTTGAGCCCCTCAGTCAAAATCTCAAAATGACAGCAGTTGCCCTGAAAAATGGCTAAGTGTCAGGGCGCAATCCGACTTCGCAGCGAAGTCGGAGTGCGCCCTCCAGTTGGAGCGCAGCGGGAATACAAAGTGCGCAGTGTGACAGAATCAGCCGGAAGAATCTAAGTGTTCGGGGCGCAATCCGACTTCGCGGCGAAGTCGGAGTGCGCTCCTTCTCGGGCGCACTTGGTAGCGGTGGCGGGAAAAATGACTAAGTCTTTGGGGCGCAACCCGACTTCGCGAGTCGGAGTCGGGTGCCGCCCTTCCGGGGCGAAGTCCGAACGGCAGTGGAAATCAGCTTTCACCGGTGCGCAACCCGACTTCGCGGCGAAGTCGGAGTGCGCCCTTTGACCGGTGCGCAGTCGGGAGATAAACTCAGAAAAGTACCCAAGGCATGAAGGCCTTCCCGACTGCGCTGTTTTCTACTGCGCAACCCGACGGCGCTACGATCCTGGGCGAAGTTGGATAAAGCGCCTTTCAAGGCAGACACGTGTCAAGCAGCATCATCCGACAAGTGTCCAACTTTGGGATCCGAGCCGAGACGTGCCAAGCACAAGGACAAGCATGGGATGCACTACTTATGCCAGCTACCGCCTTTAAAGCTGATTGGAGGTTCTACCTGCTTCAGCTACCCGCATTCCTGCCGATGAGAAGTTCTACCTAACGCGCTGCCACGTATCTGTACAGCCTTCAGGGAGACCATGCTGCAAGTACAGTCCAGCCCGACAAAGGTCAGCATCAGCAGTTCCGCGGCTGCTTTTGTCAGCTAATGTTTGGTTGGGACTTTGTGCCCATTAATGTAATCGGGGGGTTCTCGGGCTATAAATACCCACCACATTTTCATTGTAAGGTGGTGGAAGGGGAATGTCTGTTAGGGAACCATTGTAGCTGTGCTTTTGCCTTTTAATATAATACATACACTTGGTGCTGTTTTACTGTTTTTATTTTGTATGTTGCCTCTCCTTGACATTTCTGCCTTACGTTTCCCTGTGTCATGGCTTGTTGATTCACTTCAGCATTTGGTGGTCAGGTATGCCTAAGGTGCATAAATCAGAGGATATATAGGGCAAACGTTAGTGGCAGTTTTCTGGTTATGTTTTGTGTTATAGTGTTGTTAGTAGTGGTGATTGATGCGTTGCCGTACTGTTAGTTCCTTGGAGGGAATGTCTGTTAGGGAACCATTGTAGCTGTGCTTCTGGCTCTTAACACAAAACATATACCTGGCTCTGTTCTACTGGCGAGTGACAGCATCCATAGTGGTGTGTTATGGTTATATTGGTGTTAGTAGTGGTGATTGATGCGTTGCCGTACTGTTAGTTCCCCCCACCCAACTCCAATCTAATTTGGATCTCTTTCTGTACTTTTTATCTCTTTCCCTGCACTCTTATCTTGAACCTCAAAACCCCAAAGGAAGCCGGCCTTCTCCGGAGATTGGCACGGAAGGCATTCCTTCCTTCCGGCCTTTCAATGTTGGTTTGCGGGTCCTAGGGCGCAATAACGACAAATCCTTTCCTCATGGCGGATTCGTAACCAACACTACCGTCACAGATAGCAAGATGATTTGTCAATAGACATGCTAGAAATTCGCATTGGCATCGCCATGCAATTTACAAGGAGAAGGTGACATGTGGCAAGGGCCCACGATGTAAATTGTTGCATAGTTGAAAAATAATAAAAACACAACAAAAAGCATAAAAAGACGAAAAAACGGCAAAAAGACAAAATAAGGAAGAAGACGAAAATAGAAAAGGACAAAAAGCGGGCAAAGGACGACAATTGCATGCAAGGTGATGAGGTGGCGATCATGCAACAGTTGGAACACGGAGTGGCAGTTGGGTTACGGTTTGCATGGGCGGTAACTGCATGAAGTGAACAAGTATAAATAGAGGTGAACAAGGAAGGCAAACACACATTGCAAACAGAGTTGTAGAGAGAAGGTGTGAAACCAAAGACGCCTCGAGTGCTCACTAATATTGCAAGAAATGGATGGAGTCACGCAAACAAGGGTTTCAGACCAGAGGGCAGAAGTACCTATGCACCAGAAAGATAGGAAAACCGGATGGAGGATGTTGTAGCCATATGCATAGAAAAGATGGCTGAAATTATGAGGGCTTCGTAAAACTTGCATACACAGTGCACACCGAAGAAAATCGTAGTCACACGAGGGACCAAGAGCTTCTATCTGTGGAAGCCGAAGGGCTGTCGTCGAAGGAATTTGTCGGAAGACTGTAGGAGTTGGCCATCTGAAGAAGTGTCAACATTGTCCATCGTCACCATCATCAGCATGGAGGACTATTATCACCGTCATCGGCAAGAAGGACCACCATCACCGTTGTCAACAAGGAGAACCACTGTCACAAACAGTCATTACAGTCATCTCCATGGTGTCGTCACAAACTACAGTCACAAGGCAACCATCGGCGTCATTGTCATCACAAGCAATCCGATCACTGTCGAAGTCGGACAAGTACTGACTAAAGGACAAAGGTGATAAGGAGAGCGTTACACGTGACATCAGCAACAATTGTCAAAGATGCATAAGACCCCCAATTCATGAGAGGATCACATACGTAGAGCAGCAAAGAAGAACACTGCAAGAGTCTGCATCCAAAAAACAAGGTATCAGCAAGGACATTCCCAAGCAAGAGGAGAAAGTGAATGGGAATACGATTCTGAGATGGGACTGGCTCAAGGAAGGCAAGCACAGCGCCCAAGAGAAGAGCATTCCAAAAGTAAGAGGAGGGGATGCAAGGCAGAGTGAGAAAGAACAAGTACCCCTCATAGATATAATATGGATACACTCTACAGGAGAGTACTGCCGAACATGGTGGGAAAAATCCACAAAGGAGCATGTGTTACAGTAGAGGTTATAGGAAGTAGAAAGGAACATCTATCACAAAGAAGCTACGAGCTCAAAAAAATAGTCATGTCTATTGGGGTGCCGGAAGAAAAGAATCCAACTAAAATGAAAGAAGGAAAGGAAGTAGAGACCAAGCACTCAAATCAACAAGAACTGCCAGAGCAACAGAAGCCAGAGTCACAAGATAGTGAACTCTCTTGTAGAGATGGAGTATTTCAGGGGGAAATTAGTTAAAAACATAGCAGACTAGCTGAGGAATCTGAGCAAACAATCACTGAAGGAAAACCAGCAAAGAAAGAAATCAATTTGTTAGAAAAAGGGAAAGAGCATGTTCAGGATTTTGCGGGCCATAAACAGGGTCGATAAAATGGACAAAATGAGCCCTGGATATTTTATTATTGCAGATCTTCTCGCAAGCTTTCCAACGATATATTATAATAGGCGATCGGGTCAGCGGATCAAAAGTTATGGCCCCGGGAAGCTGAACCAGGAAACCCAGTTTTTTGTGCGAAGTCGGTCCGACTTCGCCCAGTTTTGGTGCGAAGTTCGCACTTCGCCCAGTTTTGGTGCAAGTCCGACTTCGCCCAGTTTTGGTGCGAAGTTGCCGGGCGAGCCGACTTCGCCCAGTTTTGGTGCGAAGTCCGACTTCGCCCTTCTTTCTAGGCGCACCTTGTAGCAGGCTGGCAGGCTGGGAAAAATGACTAAGTGCTGGGGCGAAGTCCGACTTCGCGCGAAGTCGGACTGCTCCCCCTTTCCAGGGCGAAGTCCGAACGGCGGTGAGAATCAGCAAGTGCCGGTGCGTAACCCGACTTCGCAGCGAAGTCGGACTGCGCCCTTTGACCGGTGCGCAGTAGGGAAATAGGTCAACCCGACTGCACTGTTTTTCACCTGTGCTACCCGATTGCGCTCTAATCCCGGGCGAAGTTGGATAGACTGCCTTTTAAGGCAGACACGTGTCAAGCAGCATCATCCGACAAGTGTCCAACTTTGGGATCCGAGCCAAGACATGCCGAGCAAAAGGACAAGCATGGGCCGCACTACTTATGCCAGCTGCCTCATTTAATGCTGATGTGAGTTTCCACCTACCTCAGCTACCCGCATTCCTGTCAATATAAAGTTCTACCCAACGCGCTGCCACGTGGCTGTTCAACCTTCAGGGAGACCATGCCGAGAGTACGATCCAGCCCGACGAGTCAGCATCAGCAGTTCCGCGGCTGCTTTTGTCGACTAATGTTTGGTCGGGACTTTGTGCCCATTAATGTAACGGGGGGAACTTCGGGCTATAAATACCCACCACGTTTTCATTGTAAAGTGGTGGAAGGGGAATGTCTGTTAGGGAACCATTGTAACCGTGCTTCTGCTTATAAATATAATTTGTATGCCTGGTTATGTTCTGCTGCTTTTATTTCTTTATGCTTTATGCTTTACGCTTCCCTGTGTCACGGCTCGTTGATTCGTTTCAGCATTTGGTGATCAGGCGCCTTTAGCATTGTTTGTGCCATGGCTTGTTAATTTATTTTAGCATTTGGTGGTCAAGCACTTTTGAACTTCATAGACTAGATGTGGTAGCAGTTCCATCAGTTGTGTGTTACGTTGTTGTCCGTAGTGGTGATTGATGCGTTGTCGTCCTGTTAGTTCTCCTTGTAGGGAGAATGTTTGCTAGGGGACCATTGTAGCTGTGCGGTTAAATTCTCTGCATAACACATATACCTGGTTCTGACATCTCTTAGTTACTTTCTGTTTTGAGTTTCCGTACGTAGTGGTGATTGATGCATTGCCGTCTTTGTTAGTTCTCCTTGTAGGGAGAATGTTTGCTAGGGGACCATTGTAGCTGTGCGTATATTGCTTAGTACAGAAAGTACACTTAGATTTTGCAGTTCTCAGTCATGCTTTGTATTTATGATGCAGTAAGTATTGGTGATTGCTGGTTGCCGTACTGTTAGTTCCCCCCACCCAACTCCACTCTCATTTGTAAATTCTTTCCGCATTTTTATCTCTTTCCTGCACTCTCATCTTACTAACCCCCGCAAGGAGCCGGCCTTCTCCGGAGATTGGCCCGGAAGGCATCCCTTCCTTCCGGCCTTTCAATGTTGGTTCGCGGGTCCAGGGCGCAATAACGACAAAATCCTTTCCTCATGGCGGATTCGTGACCAACAGTTTTTGGCACGCCCGGTGGGACTCTTTGTCTCGCATTTGGAAGATCTCAAGCTCGTCCTCGCTCGGGCTGACAGTTTCTTTCCGAATGCTCGGTGGGACAAGGAGGTTTCTCACCCCCAAACAGAATTGAAGCACTGGTGCTCGCTTCATTGCTGTTCAAAATCAGAGCACCTGGCGACTCTGCACGTTCATATTCTCTGAGTCCAAGAGACCGGTCCTAACGCCTTCGTGCAAGCGAGAAGGTGGCGAGCGAGGAACCCGGGAAACCAGCCTGACTTTACGAAATTAATACCAACGCTCCAGGCGAGCGCGTTAGGCTGGCTGATTACCAAGCTCGCATAGACGAATCCGTGAGGTGAGACGATCAGTCTCCATATTTTAAGGAAGCCCGAGTTGGTGAATCTTTGGCTTGCCTTCATCTGGCAAAATCACTCGGCGACTCCGATCGAGTCGAAGATCCAGATTTCTTGATCGCAGGCGCCCTTTTTTTAAGCTAATAGAAGACACCCCGGAGGAATCAAGGTTTGGTGAGCAGCCTTGACCTCACAAGCGGAGAAATGAATGTTCACCTACAGTCTCCACCGTGGTGGTATTGGCTCCAACCATCACCGCAACCGGTACCCGAAGAGGGCTCCCGTCTGAAAAATCTCCTTGCCACATCGTTCATCAATTGTACGGGTACCGGCATGAATGACAATCTGCCACGTTGCACCATGTTCGCGACCTGGCAAACTTTGGGAGGCCAGCCGGACTTCAAAGATCATCTGAAGTACAATCAGATCTGGTCCGGACACTGCAGGTTCACCGGATAGGCAACCAAAGCTAGATTTGTGGTGGCGGCATGCCAATAACGCCGCAAAATTTTGTATAAATAATCCGGCTATTATTCAAAGTTTTAGTTGTTTTTCTTATTTCGGTCTGTGCAGTGTTTTCTTTTTAAGTGTTCCGAGGAGGCAGTGCCGGAAGTGGATCCGAAGAGCGATTGCGGCGAGGGTGACTCCGTTGCCCAATGGATGAAGGCATGGGTTCTTTGCGCCGAGGCGAGCTCGACACCCCGCGAGCCGCCAGAAATGTTGTCACATTTTGCACGGGGTGCAATGTTTTCAATTTTTGTAAGAGAGCTGCTCTTCCTTCTCCCCCTTTCTCTCTCTTCCCTACATTCTCATTCTTCTCAAAATTGACAGCAGTTGCCCTGAAAAATGGCTAAGTGTCAGGGCATGCTGAGGTGTTCGGGATTTTGCGGGCCATAAACAGGGGCGATAAAATGGACAAAATGAGCCCTGGATATTTTATTATTGCAGATCTTCTCGCAAGCTTTCCAACGATATATTATAATAGGCGATCGGGTCAGCGGATCAAAAGTTATGGCCCCGGGAAGCTGAACCAGGAAACCCAGTTTTTTGTGCGAAGTCGGTCCGACTTCGCCAGTTTTGGTGCGAGTTCACTTCCCGTTTTGGTGCGAAGTCCGACTTCGCCGTTTTGTGCGAGTTCGTACTTCGCCCGCTTTGGTGCGAAGTCCGACTTCGCCCTTCTTTCTGGGCGCACCTTGTAGCAGGCTGGCAAGAAAAATGACTAAGTGTTGGGGCGAAGTCCGACTTCGCGCGAAGTCGGACTGCTCCCCCTTTCCAGTGCGAAGTCCGAACGGCGGTGAGAATCAGCAAGTGCCGGTGCGCAACCCGACTTCGCAGCGAAGTCGGACTGCGCCCTTTGACCGGTGCGCAGTAGGGAAATAGGTCAACCCGACTGCGCTGTTTTTCACCTGTGCTACCCGATTGCGCTCTAATCCCGGGCGAAGTTGGATAGACTGCCTTTTAAGGCAGACACGTGTCAAGCAGCATCATCCGACAAGTGTCCAGCTTTGGGATCTGAGCCAAGACATGCCGAGCAAAAGGACAAGCATGGGCCGCACTACTTATGCCAGTTGCCTCATTTAATGCTGATGTGAGTTTCCACCTACCTCAGCTACCCGCATTCCTGTCAATATAAAGTTCTACCCAACGCGCTGCCACGTGGCTGTTCAACCTTCAGGGAGACCATGCCGAGAGTACAGTCCAGCCCGACAGAAGTCAGCATCAGCAGTTCCGCGGCTGCTTTTGTCAGCTAATGTTTGACTGGGACTTTGTGCCCATTAATGTAACGGGAGGGACTTTGGGCTATAAATAGCCACCACGTTTTCATTGTAAGGTGGTGGAAGGGGAATGTCTGTTAGGGAACCATTGTAACCGTGCTTCTGCTTATAAATATAATTTGTATGCCTGGTTCTGTTCTGCTGCTTTTATTTCTTTATGCTTTATGCTTTACGCTTCCCTGTGTCACGGCTCGTTGATTCGTTTCAGCATTTGGTGATCAGGCGCCTTTAGCATTGTTTGTGCCATGGCTTGTTAATTTATTTTAGCATTTGGTGGTCAAGCACTTTTGAACTTCATAGACTAGATGTGGTAGCAGTTCCATCAGTTGTGTGTTACGTTGCTGTCCGTAGTGGTGATTGATGCGTTGTCGTGCTGTTAGTTCTCCTTGTAGGGAGAATGTTTGCTAGGGGACCATTGTAGCTGTGCGGTTAAATTCTCTGCATAACACATATACCTGGTTCTGACATCTCTTAGTTACTTTCTGTTTTGAGTTTCCGTACGTAGTGGTGATTGATGCATTGCCGTGCTGTTAGTTCTCCTTGTAGGGAGAATGTTTGCTAGGGGACCATTGTAGTTGTGCGTATATTGCTTAGTACAGAAAGTACACTTAGATTTTGCAGTTCTCAGTCATGCTTTGTATTTATGATGCAGTAAGTATTGGTGATTGTTGGTTGCCGTACTGTTAGTTCCCCCCACCCAACTCCACTCTCATTTGTAAATTCTTTCCGCATTTTTATCTCTTTCCTGCACTCTCATCTTACTAACCCCCGCAAGGAGCCGGCCTTCTCCGGAGATTGGCCCGGAAGGCATCCCTTCCTTCCGGCCTTTCAATGTTGGTTCGCGGGTCAGGGCGCAATAACGACAAAATCCTTTCCTCATGGCGGATTCGTGACCAACAGGTGACCAACCCATAAACAATCTGTTAGGTAATGAAGGTGTGTGTGTGTGTGTATGAATGCACGCGCGTGTGTGTAAGTGATACAAGCTTAGAACCATAATCCTACAAATATGCCCTTTGATAACAAACAATGTTTGATTAGGTATATTCATGCCCTCCTTAGTCGAAAGGCATTGTCCTTGAAAAATGAAGAATGAACCTCTCTTTTCTTTTAAACAATAGTTTGCTTTTCATCACTCTAAAGAGTTATATAGTTGCTATAATAATGTCAACAAATAGAACAATTGTTGGCTTTTTAAGCCTTATACTACCAAAAATATCACAATTTATATAACACAGGTCCCAATATAAAATAGCTACAATATAATAAAGATCAATATAATATGAGTAAACTAATCAAATAAGAAACAAATACTCACAGTAAACAATATCACTTTCTTGTTTTCTATATATTTCGAGAGCTAATAGAATATGGAGTTTTGTCTCCATAATATAACTTTACAAAATGACCTTTCTCATTCTTAATTGTTCCTTTTCATATGACTTTTTGGATTCTTAACATGCCACATGTATATAAGACTCTCAACCTTCTTTTATGACACACATACAAATCAAATAATGTAATATTATCTAACATCCCCCCGTATTACATTATTTGATATTTCATGATGTACATAATAGATTCTGAAATACTTGAAATTTGTTTCAACCAAGTGCTTTTGTAAAAATATCTGCAATCTGATCTTTAGTAGAAACATGCATTAACTGAATATGATGATTTTGAACATGATCCCTGATAAAATGACATTGAGCTTCAATATGTTTTGTTCTTTCATGAACAATAGGATTTTTTATCAAGTTAAGTACTCCTTGATTGTCACAATTGATTTGTATAGGAGTTTTTTTTATGCCCATATCTGATAGTATATACTGTAACCATAGTGCTTCACAAACCACATCTTTTGCTGCACGATTCTGCTTCTTTAGATGAAAGTGCCACTGCATGTTGTTTTTAACAGTACCAAGCAATAGGTCCAGATCCAAGATAGAACACATATCCTGATGTAGATTTTCTGTCGTCTATAGAACCTGCATAATCAGAATCTGAATATCCCTATAAACAGAATTTGCTATCATCCTTTTTATATGTTAGTCCATATTCTGTAGTTTTGCTAACATATTGTAGTATTCTTTTTGTAGCTTTCCAATGACTTTCCCTGGGTTTTTGCATAAATCTTGAAATATAATTTACAACAAATACTATATTCAGTCTGGTATTTGTCAGATATAATAGACTTCCAATCAATTGATGATAGATAGTAGCTGAGACCAGAGGTGTCTCATCATACCTGGACGATTGTAATCCCTGTTCCGTAGGAGTATCTTTGGATTTACAAATTTGCATCCTGTATTTTTCTAGTAACATTTTTGCATATTCTGTCTTTATTATTGTAATATTGTTTTCCTTTTGATGTACTTCTAAACCAAGACAGTAGTGAAGAAGTCTCAAAACTGTCATCTCAAAATCCTTCTCTAGATCTTTTTTAACTTCATTTATCATATTTTTTGAGCTTCCTATAATTACTATATCATCAACATATACCACAAGTATTATTATGTCACTTCCAACCCTTTTTGTATAGAGATTTGGATCTAATAAACTTTGTTTAAAATTATGTTGTAATAGATGATTATTGATCTTTATATACCATGCTCTTGGTGCTTGCTTTAGACCATACAAAGATTTATTCAATTTCAAACTTTATGCTCTTGTCCTTCTGGTTGTGACATATATACTTCTTCTTCAAGATCACCATTAAGGAATGCACTTTTTACATCCATTTGATGTAGTTTCCATCCTTGATGTGCTGCCAAAGCACAAATTGTTTGAATAGTAGTCATTCTTGCTATTGGTGCAAAAGTTTCTTCATAATCAATTCCTTCTATTTGAGTATATCCTTTTGCAACTAGTCAAGCTTTGTATTTGTCAAGTGAACCATCTACTTTATATTTGATCTTGTAAATCCATTTACATCCAACTACTTTCTTTCCTGGAGGTAGATTAACTAGATTCCATGTTTTATTTTTCATCAAAGTGTCATATTCTGAATCCATAGATGCTTTCCATTTTGGATGACTTAAAGCATTTGATGTTGTTGTAGGTTCTACTGTAGAACTTATTAATCCCCTTCATTCTCATTAAGCTACGAGTTTGGGGTTTTATAGCAGTAACATCTGGCATTTGCTCTAGTTTTGAATCCTTAAGTGTATCTCTAAGCCATATTGGTTCTTTTCTTTGTAGGATTGTAGTAGACTCTGTATTGTCATTCTATTCATCCTGTATATTTGACTCTAAATCTTCGCTTGATGAGTCTTCTCCTCAAAAACTTATAATTGCTTCTGAGTCAAATTTTTGTTCTTTAATAACATTTTTTATTCCTTCATCAAATACTACATCTCGTTTATATTTGTTATTGGATCAATTATTTTCTAACCTGTTGAATCATCATCATAACCGAGAAATATTCCACACATGGTTTTTTCATCTAGTTTAGTTCTTTGCTTTGGAATATGCATATATGCTTTAAAACCAAAGATTCTTAAATTTCTACTGTAGGTTTCCGTCCAGTCCATACTTCTTCAGGAGTAACTGTTGTCACATTTTGCACGGGGTGCAATGTTTTCAATTTTTTGTAAGAGGGCTGCTCTTCCTTCTCCCCCTTTCTCTCTCTTCCCTACATTCTCATTCTTCTCAAAATTGACAGCAGTTGCCCTGAAAAATGGCTAAGTGTTAGGGCATGTTGAGGTGTTCGGGATTTTGCGGGCCATAAACAGGGGCGATAAAATGGACAAAATGAGCTCTGGATATTTTATTATTGCAGATCTTCTCGCCAGCTTTCCAACGATATATTATAATAGGCGATCGGGTCAGCGGATCAAAAGTTATGGCCCCGGGAAGCTGAACCAAGAAACCCAGTTTTTGTGCGAAGTGCGCACTTCGCCCAGTTTTGGTGCAAAGTTCGCACTTCGCCCAGTTTTGGTGCGAAGTGCGCACTTCGCCCAGTTTTGGTGCGAAGTGCGCACTTCGCCCCTCTTTCTGGGCGCACCTTGTAGAAGGTCGGCAGAAAAACGACTAAGTGTCGGAGCGAAGTCCGAACGGCGGTGAGAATCAGCAAGTGCTGGTGCGCAACCCGACTTCGCAGCGAAGTCGGGCTGCACCCTTTGACCGGTGCGCAGTAGGGAAATAGTGCTACCCGACTGCGCTGTTTTTCACCTGTGTTACCCGATTGTGCTCTAATCCCGGGCGAAGTTGGATAGACTGCCTTTCAAGGCAGACATGTGTCAAGCAACATCATCCGACAAGTGTCCAACTTTGGGATCCGAGCCAAGACATGCCGAGCAAAAGGACAAGCATGGGCCGCACTACTTATGCCAGCTGCCTCATTTAAGACTGACGTGAGTTTCCACCTGCCTCAGCTACCCGCATTTCTGTCAATATAAAGTTCTACCCAACGCGCTGCCACGTGGCTGTTCAACCTTCAGGGAGACCATGCCGAGGGTACAGTCCAGCCCGACAGAGGTCAGCATCAGCAGTTCCGCGGCTGCTTTTGTCAGCTAATGTTTGACTGGGACTTTGTGCCCATTAATGTAACGGGGGGAACTTTGGGCTATAAATAGCCACCACGTTTTCATTGTAAAGGGTGGAAGGGGAATGTCTGTTAGGGAACTACTGTGCCCATTGTAACCGTGCTTCTGCTTATGAATATAACCTGTATGCCTGGTTCTGTTCTGCTGCTTCATTTTTTATGCTGCCTTTCTATTCATGCCTTAGGCTAACTTGTCACGGCTTGTTGATTCATTTCAGCATTTGGTGAGCAGGTGCCTCTAGCATTGCTTGTTTAAAGCACCCCCTGTACTTCATTAGTTAAAAGGATACATAGAATGGATGTAGTAGCAGTTCCATCAGTTATGTGTTTTGTTGCTGGCCCGTATCTGGTGACTGATGCGATCCCGTACTGTTAGTTCCTTGTAGGGAATGTCTGTTAGGGAGCCATTGGAGCTGTGCGGTTAAATTCTCTACATAAACACATATACCTGGTTCTGATATCTCTAGTTTGCTTTCTACTCTTGTGAGTGTACGTATCTGGTGATTGATGCATTGCCATGCTGTTAGTTCCTTGTAGGGAATGTTTGCTAGGGGATCATTGAAGCTGTGCATACACTACCTGAGTATCGGAAGTACGCGTAGTTTTTGCAGTTCCTGGTCATGCTTTGTGTTTATAATGCAATAAGTAGCGGTAATTAATGTGTTCCCGTACTGTTAGTTCCCCCCACCAACCTTTGAATATATTTGTAAATTCCTTTCTGTTCATTTATCTCTTTCCTGTACTCTCATCTTACTAACCCCCGCAAGGAGCCGGCCTTCTCCGGAGATCGGCCTGGAAGGCATCCCTTCCTTCCGGCCTTTCAATGTTGGTTCGCGGGTCCAGGGCGCAATAACGACAAAATCCTTTCCTCGTGGCGGATTCGTGACCAACAGTTTTTGGCACGCCCGGTGGGACTCTTTGTCTCGCATTTGGAAGATCTCAAGCTCGTCCTCGCTCAGGCTGACAGTTTCTTTCCGAATGCTCGGTGGGACAAGGAGGTTTCTCACCCCCAAACAGAATTGAAGCACTGGTGCTCGCTTCATTGCTGTTCAAAATCAGAACACCTGGAGACTCTGCACGTTCATATTCTCTGAGTCCAAAAGACCGGTCCTAACGCCTTCGTTCAAGCAAGAAGGTGGCGAGCGAGGAGCCCGGGAAACCAGCCTGACTTTACGAAATTAATATCAACGCTCCGAGCGAGCGCGTCAGGCTGGCTGATTACCAAGCTCGCATAGACGAATCAGTGAGGTGAGACGATCAGTCTCCATATTTTAAGGAAGCCCGAGTTGGTGGATCTTTGGCTTGCCTTCATCTGGCAAAATCACCTGGCGACTCCGACTGAGCTGAAGATCCAGATTTCTTGATCGCAGGCGCCCTTTTTTTAAGCTAATAGAAGACACCCCGGAGGAATCAAGGTTTGGTGAGCAGCCTTGACCTCATAAGCAGAGAAATGAATGTTCACCTACAGTCTCCACCGTGGTGGTATCGACTCCGACCATCACGGCAACCGGTACCCAAAGAGGGCTCCCGTCTGAAAAATCTCCTTGCCACATCGTTCATCAATTGTACGGGTACCAGCATGAATGACAATCTGCCGCGTTGCACCATGTTCGCAACCTGGCAAGCTTTGGGAGGCCAGCCGGACTTCAAAGATCATCTGAAATGCAATCAGACTTGGTCCGGGCACTGCAGGTTCACCGGATAGGCAACCGAAGCTAGATTTGTGTTGGCGGCGTGGCAATAATGCCGCAAAATTTTGTGTAAATAATCCGGCTATTATTTAAAGTTTTAGTTGTTTTTCTTATTTCAGTCTGTGCAGTGTTTTCTTTTTAAGTGTTCCAAGGAGGCAGTTGCCGGAGGTGGATCTGAAGAGCAGTTGCAGCGAGGGTGACTACGTTGCCCAATGGATGAAGGCATGGGTCCTTTGCGCCGAGGCGAGCTCGACACCCCGCGAGCCGCCAGAAATGTTGTCACATTTTGCACGGGGTGCAATGTTTTCAATTTTTTGTAAGAGGGCTGCTCTTCCTTCTCCCCCTTTCTCTCTCTTCCCTACATTCTCATTCTTCTCAAAATTGACAGCAGTTGCCCTGAAAAATGGCTAAGTGTTAGGGCATGTTGAGGTGTTCGGGATTTTGCGGGCCATAAATAGGGGCGATAAAATGGATAAAATGAGCTCTGGATATTTTATTATTGCAGATCTTCTCGCCAGCTTTCCAACGATATATTATAATAGGCGATCGGGTCAGCGGATCAAAAGTTATGGCCCGGGAAGCTGAACCAGGAAACCCAGTTTTTTGTGCGAAGTGTGCACTTCGCCCAGTTTTGGTGCGAAGTGTGCACTTCGCCCAGTTTTGGTGCGAAGTCCGACTTCGCCCCTCTTTCTGGGCGCACCTTGTAGAAGGCTGGCAGAAAAACGACTAAGTGCTGGAGCGAAGTCCGAACGGCGGTGAGAATCAGCAAGTGCCGGTGCGCAACCCGACTTCGCAGCGAAGTCGGACTGCGCCCTTTGACCGGTGCGCAGTAGGGAAATAGTGCTACCCGACTGCGCTGTTTTTCACCTGTGTTACCCGATTGTGCTCTAATCCCGGGCGAAGTTGGATAGACTGCCTTTCAAGGCAGACATGTGTCAAGCAACATCATCCGACAAGTGTCCAACTTTGGGATCCGAGCCAAGACATGCCGAGCAAAAGGACAAGCATGGGCCGCACTACTTATGCCAGCTGCCTCATTTAAGACTGACGTGAGTTTCCACCTGCCTCAGCTACCCGCATTTCTGTCAATATAAAGTTCTACCCAACGCGCTGCCACGTGGCTGTTCAACCTTCAGGGAGACCATGCCGAGGGTACGGTCCAGCCTGACAGAGGTCAGCATCAGCAGTTCCGCGGCTGCTTTTGTCGACTAATGTTTGGTCGGGACTTTGTGCCCATTAATGTAATGGGGGGAACTTTGGGCTATAAATAGCCACCACGTTTTCATTGTAAAAGGTGGAAGGGGAATGTCCGTTAGGGAACTATCTGTGCCCATTGTAACCGTGCTTACGCTTATGAATATAACTCTGTATGCCTGGTTACGTTACTGCTCTTCATTTTTTTATGCTGCCTTTCTATTCATGCCTTAGGCTAACCTGTCACGGCTTGCTGATTCATTTCAGCATTTGGTGAGCAGGTGCCTCTAGCATTGCTTGTTTAAAGCACCCCCTGTACTTCATTAGTTAAAAGGATACATAGAATGGATGTAGTAGCAGTTCCATCAGTTATGTGTTTTGTTGCTGGCTCGTATCTGGTGACTGATGCGATCCCGTACTGTTAGTTCCTTGTAGGGAATGTCTGTTAGGGAGCCATTGAGGCTGTGCGGTTAAATTCTCTACATAAACACATATACCTGGTTCTGATATCTCTAGTTTGCTTTCTACTCTTGTCAGTGTACGTATCTGGTGATTGATGCATTGCCATGCTGTTAGTTCCTTGTAGGGAATGTTTGCTAGGGGATCATTGAAGCTGTGCATACACTGCCTGAGTATCGGAAGTACGCGTAGTTTTTGCAGTTCCTGGTCATGCTTTGTGTTTATAATGCAGTAAGTAGCGGTAATTAGTGTGTTCCCGTACTGTTAGTTCCCCCCACCAACCTTTGAATATATTTGTAAATTCCTTTCTGTTCATTTATCTCTTTCCTGTACTCTCATCTTACTAACCCCCGCAAGGAGCCGGCCTTCTCCGGAGATCGGCCCGGAAGGCATCCCTTCCTTCCGGCCTTTCAATGTTGGTTCGCGGGTCCAGGGCGCAATAATGACAAAATCCTTTCCTCGTGGCGGATTCGTGACCAACAGTAACATTTTTCAATATTCTTGTAGGTGATCTATTTTGTAAATATACAGTTGTTTTAACTGCTTCTGCCGAATATTGATGATCAAGACAAGCTTTTTTTAACATACTATGAACCATTTCCATAGTTGATCTATTTCTTCTTTCTGCAATACGATTTTGTTGTGGTGAATATGCTGTAGGAAATTGTCTTTTTATACCATTGGTTTTTAGGAATAGATTAAATTCTTTTGAAAAGAATTCACCTCCTCTCTATCTGATCGAATATTCTTGATCATTTTTCCTGTTTCATTTTCTACTAACAATTTGAACTGTTTGAAACAACTGAATGCTTCAGATTTAAATTTCATAATTTACACCCACATTTTTCGGGAGTAATCATCAACAAATAATTGAAAATATCTGTCCTCCAATATTGGTGACATTCATTGGACCACATAAATCAGTATATACTAATTCCAACAGTTCTCGAGTTCAATGCTGACTAAGTTCAAAAGGAATTCTATGTTGTTTCCCTACTAGACATTTTGACATATAGTAGATTCCCAAGAAAGTTTAGGCAATCCTTCAACCAATTGATGTTTACTCATTTCATTTAATGAAGATGCACTGATATGTCCTAATATTTTGTGCCAAAGTTCTCTGGTTTCTGAAATCCTTACTGATAAAGCCTTGTTAGACACTGTATCTAGAGTGAATAATCTGTCCTATATGAACCTGTAGCTATAGCTTGTCCTTATTTGACAATAAGACATCTTTTTGTCTTTAATAGTTTTGAATTCAATTGTAAGTTTTTGATCCATAAGTTGAGATACTGAAATAAGATTAGTAGTCAAACCAAGTACATATAGTACATCTCTAATTATTCTTGTTCCATTTGCTAGATCAATTAAGACATTTCCGATTCCTTTAACCTTACAAGTCATACTATCTGCAATGACAATTGTTTTTTCATATCTCTCTTGAAGATTATTAAACCAATATATATTTTGTGTCATATGTCTACTTGCTCTGGGGTCAATGTACCAATAATCCGTACCAATAATCCGTAAGAATTTCCTTATATATCCTAGGTTCAAATAATTCAAGTATGAATTAATTTCTATGAAGTAGCAAACCTTATAACTCCCTAGTTTACTCAAATATGAAATTTGCAAATTTAACCTTTGATGTTGAAGACCTTTTATCTCCCTAGTTTAATTTACAAATTTTCTAATAACTTCAAAAATTTTAATTTCAAAAATTAAAGTTTAAAGTTCTTTAATTTTCTTTAAAAACTTTAATTAACCTTTAAACTACCTTATTACTCCTCAAAAACTGTAAAAAAATCTTAATCTACCTTATTAGTCCTACTTAATAAAAAAACTTTAATTATTCTTTAAAATACCTTTTTACTCCAACCTTTAAAAATATCAAAAACTTTAAACCTCCTTATCTCTCCTATAAAACTTAAGCGCTATTATAAATTCAAAAATGGTGAAATTAGCGCTTACCTCCGAAACGTCTACACGAATCTTGTTGGGTTAAGCGTTTACCCTAACGCTTCTTCAGCACTTGATGCATCCTCTTCTCTTGTCCGTTACAAATGCCTCTGCATTCTACGTTTGCCCAAGGAGAGACCAATGCAAAAGAATTTCACCACTGTGTTTTGCAATGGTTTCCAATTTCCAACGTTGCAACCTCTCAAATTGCTCTTTTGTTTGTTGAATCACTCTTATTTTTTATGTGAATACGGTTATAATTCTGCGTGCACAAATGACTAGTTCACCTCACTATGGCTGGTCAATAGGTGATTGGTTCACCTTGACTTGTTGATGGGTGACCAGTTCGCCTTGTTGATAGATGACTAGTTCACATCGACATACTGCACTCACTTGCAAGCTTTAATTCCTTTTACATTAGCGCTCTAAACAAATTCTTGTAAGCACTCTAATTGTAGTCGATGTTGGCCAAATGGCCTTTATTTTCTCTTGCTTACAGGTGACGTCCAACTTGTTGCATTCAAATAAGAACCAAATGGACCGAATGACTCAACTTCTTGTTGAGAAATGTAGCTCAGACAGGAACTTCTTGCACAGGCTTCAATATGAACGTGCTAGAAGTGGTTCGAGACATTTCTAATTCTATTTTGAAATTCACTTAAGTGATTTTCTATTTTTAAGTTCACTTAAATGATTCTATTTTGTAATTCACTTAAGTGATTCTATTTTGAAATTCACTTAAGTGATTTTCTATTTTTAAGTTCACTTAAGTGATTCTATTTTATAATTCACTTAAGTGATTCTATTTCAAAATTCAGTGATTTTTCTATTTTTAACCTTACATTTCAAGATGAGATGAGATCTAATCTTAGGGTTAGAGAGATTAGGGTTACCTTTTTCAAGGATAAAAGGAGAAGATCAAGAGTGTTTTAGACACACATAAAAGAAGAGAAGGAGAACAGATTGCTGAAGGAAAACTACAAGCTTAGGAGGAGAAGAACAGTGAAATTGTTGGCTAGAAAAGCAGCAAGAGAGCAAAAGTGTTCTGCTGTAGCTGTAGCCTCCTTTATTTGTAATATTTCAGGTTCAGAAATATATTTAACTTCTGTTGTTCACGTTGTTTATTTTTCCAGCCATCTGTGTGACTGTTGCATGTTTGAATAAATTATTTTCAGATCTGATTTATTTTAAAATAACATAGGACAGCAGTTATCTAGGGCTGGAAAATTTACATGGTATCAAAGCTAGGTTCTGTGATTGAGATCCTCAAGGGTTTACAGCAGTAGATCACTGCTGAATATTTAAAAAAAAAAAACAGCAGTTAGAGGGTTTCATAATTTTTTTTTGCTTAAAGGACTAAGCTTATTTGCAGGACTGTTTTTTTTGAGTCATTCATATCATATCTGAAAGTTTGTACAATAGATCTCAGAAATGGCAGCAGCTAGCCTCAAATTTGAGGATATATTGGAAGGTGCCTCCAATTTCTTGCCCTGGAAAGTTAGGGTAATGTTCTTATTGGAAGAGAATGATCTCTGGGATATTGTCAAGGATAATGTGACTTTGCCTACAAATCCGCAGCAATTGGCAGCTCACAAAAAGAAAGAAGTGAAGGCCAAGCGGATGATCTTGGATGCAGTGAAGGATCACCTGATTCCTCACATATCCGAGAAGACTAAGGCAAAGGAGATGTTCGATGCCTTGGTTAGCCTCTACCGGAGCGAGAACATAAACGAGGAAGATGATATTGCGTAACAAACTCAAATCTATGGAGATGACTAGATCTGACACCGTTACCGATTACCGATGAAGATCACGCAGATTCGTGATCAAGCGGCAACGATTGGGGAGACGGTTGAAGACACAGAGTTGGTGAACATCGCACTTAATGGTTTCTCAGCTTCATGGGAACCCTTTGTCAAAGGCATTTGTGCTCGTGAGAACCTTCCCAAATTTGAGAAACTGTGGGATGATTTCATCCAAGAGGAGACTCGGATGGAGTCAAAGGCCAGCAAGAAAGGTGGTGACGATAACCTGGCTCTTTTTGGGCAAACCAAGAAGGGCAAAGGTAAAGGACCCAGCAAGGGTAAGGTAAAGAATGAGTAGTCAACCTCACAGCCAGGGAAGAAGGACTTTAGCAAGATCAAGTGCTTCATTTGTCATAAGCACGGCCATTCTGCATCACGCTGTCCAGACAAGAAGGGCAAAGGGAAGCAGCAGCAGATGCAGGTAGCAGCCTCTGCAGAAACTCAGATGAGTGAGTTTTCTGCCAAATTTGAGAAGGATTTCTCATTGGTCTCTTGCCTTTCTACTAGCACGGTTCTAAGAAATGCTTGGTATGTGGATAGTGGGGCATCTCGGCACATGACATCAGCCCGACAATGTTTTACCAGTCTACAAGAGCAGGACTCAGGGATTCAGGTTGAGCTTGGTGATGATACCAAATATCCAGTTGTAGGAATTGGTACCATTCCTTTTCGACTCCGATCGGGGAACTCTTTAGGCTTTGATGATGTTTTGTTTGTTCCAGGTCTCGGGGAAGAACTTGCTTTCGGTTTCGGTTATGGAGGATAAGGGTTATGCAGTGGAGTTCAAGAACCGACATGTCCTTATTAGACCAAAAGAATCTAGCCCGGAAACAACAAAAGTGATAGAGGTTAGAGAAGGCAGTCTATACAGGTTGCAGGGTGAACCTATTCGAGCCCTAGTTCATAGCAGTAACAACTTGTGTGAGTTGTGGCACAAGAGGATGGGACACCTACATCATAGAGCATTGCCTATTCTAAGGGAGATAGTACCAGGTCTTCCAGAGTTCAGCATTGAGCAACAAGGAGTATGTAGAGGGTGCACGCTTGGCAAGCATGCCAAAAATTTTTTCCCAAATAGCGAGCATAGGTCTAAGAAGATACTAGATCAAGTACATTCGGATGTTTGTGGACCGATGTCAGTAGCATCAATTTCAGGTAGCATGTACTATGTTTCCTTTATTGATGATTTCTCTCGCAAGACATGGATCTACTTCTTAAAGACCAAGCATGAAGTCTTTAGAAAGTTTCAGGATTTCAAAGCTCTAGTTGAGAACCAGACAGAGAAGAAGATCAAGGTCTTGAGATCAAACAATGGGGGTGAATATACCTCCAAGGATTTTGATGGTTTCTGCAAGCAGGCAGGAATCAAGAGGGAGTTGACTGTTCCATACAACCCATAGCAAAATGGAGCTGCAAAGCGAAAGAATCGATCCACCATAGGGTTTGCTAGGGCCATGATTCATGACCAGGGCTTGTCGATGTTTCTTTGGGCAGAAGCATGCAAGACAACAGTCTACATCCAGAACAGGTGTCCTCACAGGATCTTGGAGGACAAGACACCAGAAGAGGCATTCACTGGTGTGAAACCAGAGGTGAGCATTTCCGCATCTTTGGATGTCCAGTTTATATCCATGTTCCGGTAGAGAAGAGGACCAAGTTGGAGCCCTCCGGTAGGAAGGGTTTATTTGTAGGATACAGTGAGACTTCAAAAGCTTACAGGGTTTATATTCCAGAGAAGAGGAAGACAGTAGTGAGCGGGGATGTAAAGTTTGAGGAGGACGTTGCATCCGGGAAGTCCCATGAGCCTATTCCGGTGATAGAGAATGAGGAGCAAGAAGCTCCGAAGGTTGAGCCAGGGTCACCAAAGACATTAGTGGTTTCCAGTTCAGAACAACAACCTTCAGGTGAGGAGGTGGAGACATTAGCCCCTTCCAGTTCTATCAGACCTCAATGGCTTACACGGACATTGAGGGATCTTGAGGAGTATGTTGAGGCTCCTAGCAGCATGATTAGGGAGAGCAGACCTCCAAGGAAGTTTTCAAGCTACATGGCATTGATGACTAACATCATAAATTCAGAGCCTACCAGTTTTTAGGAGGCAACAGACCAGCAGGTTTGGCGGGATGCCATGGTGGAGTACACCTCCATCATGAAGAATGATGTTTGGGGCATAGTGCCAAGAACGGAGAGGAAGTCGGTTGTGAGTTCCAAGTGGCTCTACAAAATTAAGCATGCTGCATATGGCAGCATCAAGAATTTCAAGGCAAGGTTTGTGGCAAGAGGGTTCTCCCAGAAAGAGGGAGTGGACTATGAGGAGACTTTTGCTCCAGTCGCCAAATACACTTCCATTAGAGCAGTTATGTCTTTAGCTTTATCTATGGGATGGCGGATTCATCAAATGGATGTGAAGATAGCTTTCCTTAATGGGATCATTGAGGAAGAAGTGTACATAGAGCAGCCTCAAGGCTTTGAGGTAAATGGGAAGGAGTCCCATGTTTGTAGGTTGAAGAAAGCCTTATATGGACTCAAACACGCACCGAGAGCATGGTATTCCAGGATAGATGGATACTTGCAAAGTGTGGGCTTCGCTAAAAGTGATGCAGATCCTAATCTATATTACATATTTGTTGGGACTGATCTACTCATTTTGGTTCTATATGTAGATAACTTGTTTCTTACAGGTGCAGAGAAGCTCATTGTAGGGTGCAAACCAGATATGGCAGCTGAGTTTGAGATGAAGGACATTGGCATGATGCATTACTTCTTGGGTTTGGAGGTTTCGTAGAGACCAGGGAAGATATTCCTTGGGCAGGGTAAGTATGCAATTGAGATCCTAAAGAGGTTTCGGATGGAGAATTGCAAACCTATGGCCACACCCATGATCACTAATCTGAAGAAGGTGATAGCTTCAGATTCAGAATTGGTGGACCCTATGTTGTACAGGCGGTGATAGGATCCTTGATGTATTTGGTCAACACTCGACCGGATATATGTTTTGCGGTGAACACGTTGAGTCGGTTCATGGTGGAGCCAAGGCGAGGAGCGTTGGGTAGCGACAAAACATGTGCTCAAATACTTAAGGGGCACGGTGGAGTATGGTCTAAGATATCTTGGAGATGGTGAAGTGAGGTTGCGGGGGTATACGGACTCGGATTGGGCAGGCAATGTAGCGAGATAGGAAGAGCACCTCGGGGTGCTTGCTTTAGCTTGGGATCGGGCATGATATCCCGATTCAGCGAGAAGCAGACTTCGTGGCACTTAGCTTAACAGAGGCTGAATACATGGTAGCCATTATTGCTAGTTGTGAGGTCATCTAGCTTCGCAAGTTTCTTACAATATTGATTGATTAGGAGTTGGATACCACGATGATATACTGTGATAATCAAAGTTGTATCAAACTCTCTAAGAATCCAGTATTTCATGACAAGTCCAAACACATAGACATCAAATATCACTTCATACGAGACGAGATTCGAAGAGAGCCGTAAAGCTCCAAGTATATTCCCACGAGATCAGCGGGTAGGCTGATATTCGACCAAGCCCTTAGTGAAAGGGAAGTTTGAAGCATTCAGAGACAAACTTGGATTGGTGCAAAATTCCTTCCTCACTAAGAGGGCGTGTTGAGAAATGTAGCTCGGATAGGAACTTCTTGCACAGGCTTCAATATGAACGTGCTAGAAGTGGTTCGAGACATTTCTAATTCTATTTTGAAATTCACTTAAGCGATTTTCTATTTTGAAGTTCACTTAAGTGATTCTATTTTGTAATTCACTTATGTGATTCTATTTTGAAATTCACTTAAGTGATTTTCTATTTTTAAGTTCACTTAAGTGATTCTATTTTGTAATTCACTTAAGTGATTCTATTATGAAATTCACTTAAGTAATTTTCTATTTTTAACCTTACATCTCAAGATGAGATGAGATCTAATCTTAGGGTTACCTTTTTCAAGGATAAAAGGAGAATATCAAGAGTGTTTTAGACACAGAAAAGAAGAGAAGGAGAACAGATTGCTGAAGGAAAACTACAATCTTAGGAGGAGAAGAACAGTGAAATTGCTGGCTAGAAAAGCAGCAAGAGAGCAGAAGTGTTTTGTTGTAGTTGTAGCCTCCTTTATTTGTAATATTTCAGGTTCAGAAATATATTTAACTTTTGTTGTTCACGCTGTTTATTTTTCCAGCCATCTGTGATTGTTGCATGTTTGAATAAATTATTCTCAGATCTGATTTATTTTAAAATAACATAGGACATCAGTTATCTAGGGCTGGAAAATTTACACTTCTCTTCTGGTGTGGGCCAAAAGGCCCACTCTTTTCTCTTCTGATGTGAGCTGAAAGGCTCACTTTTTTTGTTCCGCTGATGTGAACTGAAAGGCTCACGCTTCTCAGTTTCTCTAGTGTAGGCCGAAAGACACACGCGTCTCTGCTCCTCTGGTGTGAAACCGAAAGGTTCACACGTCTCTATTCTACTCTGGTGTGAAGCCGAAAGGCTCAAATGTCTCTATGCTATTCTGGTGTTAAGCCGAAAGGCTCACTCTTCTATACTGCTCTGGTGTGAGATTGAAAATATCACTCTTCTCTTCTTTGTACCGTATCTTCTTCCTTAGTTGGCCAAATGGACCTTTCTTAAGTATATAGGCCTTATCTTATAGAACCTTAGATCTTTTTCTCAGGCCTTTTCCTTTCTTCTTGACTTGTAGATCCTTTTTCTTCTATTCTATACTGGACTGCCTCAATCCAATTTGGGAAGATACTTCCCTTTCTCTGTTCTGTAATAACTTAGCTTTCTGAAGAGATATCAAGGTCACTATGATCTAGTTATCTTTCTTTCTTATGAAGCTTTGAATGCTTCTCAATCCGCTGCAACCTAGAAGCTGAAATTCTTCCCTATCTCTATAGGAAGCTTCTCATACTTCTGTAGAACTTTTCAATTTTCTGAAATTTTCAATGTCAAGGTGGCTTTGGCCCTGAACGACCAACTTTCTCTAAGCTGGTTCTGCCATAGTCTTCAATGTCAAGAGTTGGCTATTGTTGGCATTTTTGCCACATTAAATTTTTTGACAAAATTTTGCCTAAGTATGAAGCTTTAAGCGGCAAAGAGCATGCAGAAGTGCTGGCATTTTCGCAGGCCCTAAAATATGATGACAAAGTGGATGAAATGATCTTTGGATATTTCTTTATTGCAGATCTTTTCGCAAACTTTTCCGGTGATATATTATAATAGGCGATCGAGGCAGCGGATCAAAATTTATGGCCCCGGGAAGCAGAGCCAGCGAAAGCCCATTTCGGGCTTGAAAAATTGGCTAAGGCACGGCCAGAATGCTCAAGTTCGCCCAGAATGCTAAAGTTCGCTCCCGAAATCCAAAAATGCTCAAGTTCGCTCCCGAAATCCAGAATGCTCAACTTTGCCTAGAATGCTCAGCTTTTGCCAGAATGCTCAACTTCGCTCCCGAAATCCATAATGCTCAAGTTCTCCCAGAATGCTCAAGTTTGCCCAGAATGCTCAACTTCGCCCAAAATGCTCAACTTCACTCAGAATGCTCAACTTTGCTCCCAAAATCCAAAATAGACAGCGCACCAACAGTTTGTCAAGGTTCCGAACTAGCAATGGGCAGAGACATATCATGGACTTCTTCAGCTCCGATACTTCGGCCTCGATTGTTAGGAGAGATTAGTTTTTGGGGGATTCTCGGAGCTTGCCCCTCCTGGGCTGCTCCCTTCCCCCTCCTCTCTCTCCGTTCTTCTTGGCATGCACTTCTCTCTGTTGGACTGCAGCCCTCCCCCCCTCTACTCTCCCTTTTCTTTTCTTTTCCCTTTCTCTTTGGCCCGTTTGTCGAGTTTGATCTTGTATTTTTCTTAGTTCTTTTCTTTGTTGGGATTTTTAGCCTGCTAGCTGGCAGTCATTATTGTACTTCTTATAGTCCCTTGGGTCTTATTTTGGCCCACCGCGGACATTAATAATATTTCATTTCATTTCAGCTTCGCTCCCGAAATCCAACGAACTCCCAGTTTCAGGCATTAACTCCAGCGAAGAACTGCATTTCAGGCACGATTTCCAGCGAAGTTTCGTCAAGCGTTTTTTAACGCTAAGGCTGCCTCCGGAGGGCGTGCTTCCCGAGAAAGAGAAGTTAGGTGGGTATTTAATGCGCCTCCATGGCGCACGAGCTTGGGTCTCCTGCCCATCCCATCGAAGCGGCGCTGTCAGTCTCGAAAAAGCCTCTGGAGGCGAGTTCCACCAACCGTATTAATGAGACATGTCCCAACTGCAACGCCCGTCCAGAGCCGCTCTAAACACGAGTGAGCTGCAAAGACCGTCCGGAGCTGCTGTAAACACGGTTGAGCCGCATTCCATAGATGCTCTGTCATACGGCAGAGGTCAAATTTCAACTACTCCGCCAATTTCAGGGTTTGAACATTAATGTAATCCGAGGGAAATTCTTCTATAAAAGCCACTCAATGTAATGTAATCGGGGGGGGAGCATTTTGCTAGAAAGCTGTTGTACTTGGACTTTGCTTCAATATTAAGACTCCTGGTTCTGATTTTGGACTCTTTTCCTATGTATGACGCCTTCTGTTATTTCTGTCAATTCTGTTCTTTTATATGCGTACTTTGAATTCTATAATATGGATTTAAGTGTGTGATTAAGAATGGAATCTGGAATTGTTGAAGGATACATATCAGGATGTGTTTCAGTTTTGGTTTCTGCTATACTCATTATATTGATTGCTGCTGGTTTAAGTAGAAGTTAGTAATTGTGCTGCTTGTTCTTCCCCTTGGAACTATCTACATTTCCGTTCCTTTCAGTTATTTACATTTCTTTCAGCACTTTCCCAATTTCTTTCCAGTTCTCTAATCTAAAACCCAGTGTAGTGTAGTTAAGGAGCCAGCCTTCTCTGGAGATTGGCACGGAAGGCATTCCTTCCTTCCGGCCTTTCAAGGTTGGTCCGGGTCTAGGGCGCGTATAGAAACCAAATCCTTTCCTAGGGCAGATTCGTGACCAACATCTATATCCTTAAATGATCAACTTTCTCAGAGTCGATTCGCCTTTCAATCTATAATCTAAAAAAACTTCAGAATTTTTCAAACTCAATGTTAGGGTTGGCTTTATCTCTGAATGACCAACTAATCTTGAGTTGGTAAGCCTATCAATCAATATAGCTGAGTCATAGTCTTCACTGGTTGTTCTTCAACCAATGAAAGACTATGTAGAAATGAAATTTAACTTGCTTACACACAATTCCATTTCTACTTAAATAATTCTACAAATCTGCAGTCATTAGTAATAACAATACACAGAAACAACAATAGCAATAGCAACAGCAACAGCAACAGCAACAACAATGGAAGATGACAATTAAATATGCAGATTTATATTAACAATGGTCTATACAGTTTCAGCATTACAGTTTGCAACCCTTGTGCAAAATCCTCTTCATGACTGCATCCATAGCCTGACTGCATCATGTCCTACGCACATATGCACCAACATTCTCTCAACCCGTACCTATGCCCATCCAACAACCTTCAATCCACCAACCTCCCATTGAATGAATGAGGGGGGGGCTTATTTATACAACCAGAAATTAGTTACACCCTCCAACTACCTGACACCTCATCATTTCCCTAAATTACATTTCATATGCATTTAATCTTGCATTTACATGACATTTCCCACTACAAGACAAACTAACTTATGACTTATGACTTTACCGACATACATGACTTAACATTATATTATTACGTACAATATTACATTGCCACTTTATAACATTATTAAATATATGTACGCACATTTCGTCAAACACTTTGCATACAACTACAAAATAACACAGAATACCAAAACTTATTCACTAAATGCAAACATATCAATTTGCCTGTCTACATCTATCCCCTCCTCTAAACTAGTCGGCATCCTCGATGACACAAGCTAAACACTGGGAATATAAGCACTGAATAATGTAATGGAATCACTTGTCATGCTCCTTTCGCTTTCACCTATTTCATACATCTTCTGGCACAAACTTCACTTTAGACTGCTTCTCGCAACACCTTGTTTTTTGATTGTGCACTCCACTTGCTGCAATCAATTGTAACATCAACTAGATCAATATGGCCATTATGCTCTAATTGTTCACTTCACTTTTTGCAATCAACCATATTATCAGCATGATCAACATGACCAACATAGCCAACATGACGAATATCACTATGATGACTAACATGAGCACATGATCAACATTACCAACATCATGAATATGATGGGCAATGCCCATTGCCACCTATGTTGGGGGTCAAGGGGGTGGGAGTTCCCTTGCAGGGTCAAGGGACAGCATCCCTTACGGGGTCGTGGGGTAGCGCCCTTCACAAGTATACAAGGCGAGGTCGAGGGGTAGAGACCTTGCAAGGTTCGAGGCAAGGCCCCGAAACCTCAACGGCAAAAGCACTGAAACCATCACTGCCTTAACTAAATTTTGCTCCTTGTCAACATTTTGGGAGCCTTTACTCGATCAATTGAAACAACTTCCCCTCAACTCCTATTCCCTGCTTTCTTGATCCAACTGACTACTTGTCAGCTTCTGACACACATCTCCTTCGTCAGATAGTATTGCTAACGGCAACTTCTTTAACTGCATTGCCTTAGACGGCAAGACCTCTGACGACTGGTCCCATGACGGCAATACCTTTGACGGCAACATTGTTGACAACGGGTCCACTGACGGCAATGTCCATGACAAATGACTACATGATGGATGATCTATGACGAATTGGCTCTAACATCTTAGGACGAATTGCTAATGACAGATTCCTTGCTAATGACTGTCCAAAAGGATGGTCCAGACGGATTTCCAGTTGACGAATCAGTCCAGACGAATGGATTGAGGACTGATAAGCTTTGATGGCTTGCCTCAAATGGATTGGTCCTAACGGATGACTGTGAGCTCTGAAGAATTGGTCCTAACGGATTGGCTCAGACGGATCAATCCTAACGGATGACTGATGAGCTCTTCTATCTGATGGCTCCTCCTATCTGACGGCTTCTCTGCCTGACGGATCCTCATGCCTGACAGCTTCTCTGCTAGACGGCTCCTCCTGTCTGACAACTCCCTTTCAGATGGCTCCTCCTATCTGATGGCTCCTCTTCAAACGGCTCGTCCTCAAACGGCTCCAGGCATGACGGCTCCACTTCAAACTGCAACCCCTCTGACAACAGGTTCTCAGAAAACACCACTTTTAACGATAGCTCCTCAGACGACACTTACTCCTCCGTCAGATGACTGCATTCTCTAGTCGTCTTAGACTCATCCGTCGGACCAATCTCTTGACAAATCCCTATCATCTAGCCTTCTTCCTAACAGCACCCTACTGTCTGGCCTTCTCCTTACTAACTGCATTCGGTCGTCTAGTGACTTGACTGACTGCATTCTATCGTCTTATCATCCTTCTGACGGTCTTATTGTAGACTGCACTTTGCCAACAAACCAACCTCCTGACGTCATTCTGCAACTCCTTCCTATGCAATTTCAATGACTTGCAGGATTTCTACTTCTTCAATTGAGATCAAATTCACTTGCTCAATTTGAATCAAGCTCATCAAGTTCACCATCTCAAGCAGGTTCACTTCCTCAAATGCAATTGGCTTCACCATCACTGCTTCCTGGCAAAGGCTATAAATCATCTCCAATTCTTCAAACTCTCGATGAATCACTGGCTCATCTTGCTTTGCAGCACTTTGACAATCCCATGCAAAGTGCCCCCACAATTGGCATTGCCAACATTGCACAATAGGTCTACCCTCACTATCATACTGAATTCTTCGTCTACGAGTTCTCTGACGGTTGGTGCAAACTGCTTCATCAGTGGCATCCCTTATTTGTACAATCTCTCTTGGTGCTCCATATACTTGTAGTGATGATTTTGCATTCTCTAAGTCATACTCCTCAAAGTCATCATTCGTCTCTTAGGAATCACTTCCTTGACTACTTGACCCCAACACTTGAATGATGAACTACTCTCCTCCCCAAAATCATCACTCTCAATGTTTGAATCAGTCTCAATATCATAATCACTTTCATCCTCAGGGTCACTTCCATCGGTATTAACATGACACCCATACATCGATGATGTTTTTGCATCACTTTCCCAAATCAAGGCGTATTTTAGAGCCTCTTGGTTGATGAGGGACCATTCTCATCTTCTTCCGATATGTAGGAAGAAGTCCATCTATGAATTCAGCTTGTTTCAGTCTATAGATTTCAGCAATGACTACATCGTCATTGTCAAACAACAGAAATTCTTGCACAAATGCATCGCTCAACTCTTCCCATGTCTGGTTTATCCTCATGGAATTTCATGTACCAATCCATTGCGAATCCACGAAATGTCGCAAGAAACAACCACCTCCAATCTGCTTCATTATTTTGCCCAATCGCTTTCCACATCATGCGACAGATTCTCCAATGCCTTACTAGGTCTTCTCTTGATTCTCCATGAAATAATGGACAGTTATGTGATATGCCCAAATTGGCCTTGAGTTTGATAGGTTGTCCTGTTATTGGTTGCAGTCGTTTGCATATCTCTCCCATAAGCAAATCCTTATGCGCATCACCTTGCAATTGCTTTTCCGTTCTACTCTCGTTCATATCATGAAACATGCCAACCTAGAGTTGCTCTGATGTCGGACTCCAGTCTTGCTCCCCATTGAGCACACTAACCTGCAATTTCTCTAGTTCCAGAATCCCATCTTGCACATTGTTGGACATGTCATTTGTCTTTTGCATTGACGTCGAACTCATATCCTGCTCACCATCGTGCACCACAACTAGCAATTACTTCAACACCAAATGTTCTACGTCGTCATGCAACTTCTCATCGACACCTTTCGTCAATTGTTGCACTGAGTTTGTAGGGTAGTTAGCTGACTGATCATCCCTCTAACGGCACCCTGTCATCTGATGACCCTCATGACAACTTCCTACCATCAGGTCATCCTGCTGACGACACCCTGTTGATTGATGACGGCTTCCTATTGACTAATGATGGCTTCCTGTTGACTGATGATGGCTTCCTTCTGATTGATGACATCTTCCTATTGACTAATGATCCTCATGACGGCATCCTGTCATCAAGTCATCCTGTTGACGACTGTTTGTTCTGCCGATTGACTAATGGCTACGCATCTTGTCGTCTAAAACATCTGCATCTGTAGGTTCTCCGTCTGCAATGTCCACATCTGCAAATTTGTCGTCAGCAACGTTTGCGACTGCATTGTTTTCATTTGTGACTGCACTTTTCATGTTTGTGACTGCAGTTTTCGCTTCCTTGAATGCAGTTTTTTTGTCTGTGACTGCAAATCTTCTATCTGCAAAGTCTTCATCTGCATTTGGACAGAACTATGCCCTGCATCCCATCTGCGCATCTGTTTCATTGGATGGCCCTTCATCTGCATCAGCAAACAAATCTGCTGCATCTTCTCCTACTTCTTTGTCTGCATTCTAGTGCTCTCATTGCACATCTTCCCAAGGGTTTTACTTCTCAGAACCTCATGTCACCAAATTGGACCCAACCTCGTACAGGCAACGGCGCCAGAATGTAGAAATGAAATTTAACATGTTTACACACAATTCCATTTCTACTTAAATAATTCTACAGATCTGCAGTCATTAGTAATAACAATACACAGAATCAACAATAGCAATAGCAACAGCAGCAGCAATGGCAGATGACAATTAAATATGAAAATTTATATTAACAGAATCAACAATAGCAATAGCAACAGCAGCAGCAATGGCAGATGACAATTAAATATGCAAATTTATATTAACAATGGCATATACAGTTTTAGCATTACAATCTGCAACCCTTGTGCAGAATCCTCTTCATGACTGCATCCATAGCCTGACTGCATCATGCCCTACACACATATGCACCAACATTCTCTCCTTATGTACCTATGCCTATCCAACAACTTTCAATCCACCAACATCCCCTTGAATGAATGAGGGGAGAGCTTATTTATACAACCAAAAATTAGTTACACCCTCCAACTACCTAACACCTCATCATTTCTCTAAATTACATTTCATATGCATTTAATCTTTGCATTTACATGACATTTCCCACTACAGGACAAACTAACTTATGACTTATGACTTTACCGACATACATGACTTAACATTATATTATTACGTACAATATTACATTGCCACTTTATAACATTATTAAATATATGTACGCACATTTCATCAAACACTTTGCGTACAGCTACAAAATAACACAGAATACCAAAACTTATTCTCTAAATGCAAACATATTAATTTACCTGTCTACACTCTAGCCATTCCACTCAATATGACCTTTAAAATGGAGTCCAAGTTTCACTGCCTTCAAAGTGGACAGACTCTTAATCGACTTTATCAAATATGGATAAAATTAATTAATAATAGTGGCTTCAATAAAAACTCTATCAATATGGACAGAGTTTTATGGTAACTCTGAAACCACCGTTGGCTTTTTAAGCCTTATACTACCATAAATATCACAGGTTATATAACACAGGTCCCAATATAAAATAGCCACAATATAATAAAGATCAAGATAATATGAGTAAACTAATCAAATAAGAAACAAATACTCACAGTAAACAATATCACTTTCTTGCTTACTGTATATTTCAAGAGCTTCCAGAATATGGAGTTTTGTCTCCATAATATAACTTCACAAAATGACCTTTTTCATTCTTAGCTGTTCCTTTTCATATGACTTTTTGGATTCTTATCATGCCACATGTATAGAAGACTCTCAGCCTTCTTTTGTGACACATATACATATCAAATAATGTAATATTATCTAACAAAAATAACTTCATTCAATTGAAATATAGTGATTAAGAATTTATGTAGAATTCAGAAAGAAATTTGGTTGATAAAGGCCACAAGCTGATGGTTAGAAATAGTCACAGACCAATGGAAAAGAATGGTTACAGGCCATAGGATTAGACAATGGCCATTGGCCAAGGCCACAGGCCCATAGATTAGAAATAGTCACCCATCAATGGAAAAAAATGACCACAGGCCAACAGAATGTGGGCCACAAGCTACATAATTGAACCACAGGTCCAAGATTTAAGGGATGGAGACCAAGTGTCTCTAATAGCACTGCTTATATACCCAAGGCATATATTAAAGATATGTGAACAATCACATATTGAAAGAGGATAGATAAGATACTAATTGATATGTGAGAATAAAGCGAGTTAGTGCATGTTTATACTAGTGTTGCTACAAGCATGGAATCGTAACCCTACAAATATGCCCTTCGATAATTAATAAGGCCTATTACACAACCAGTGTCCCATAAGCAACCTCAGCAAGGCCTTACGTAAACCAACAGACTGCTATTAACTTATAACTCAATGTTTGGCCCATAATAGATTACATTGTACAACAAATATATAGCAAAATCTAGGCTGAAATACCAACACAAGATCCCCCCAATCTGGGACCTCCACAATCATCAATAGGATTTGGACACCAGTACATGCTGGAAACAGACAAAATCTGATGCAGATCAGCAGATAATCAATCAAGTATCAGCTTTGCTTTTGCTTTGCTACAACCTACAACTATACATGGAATTCATGCATGCACTCTTTCCCCGCAGGTTGCATAAGTGTGACATCTAAGTGTTCTTTGTCCTATCAACAACATATCTATCATAGTTCATCTTTATGATAAATAACCTGAGATTCTTGAGTTCTAGGAGGTCTTTGAACCATTTTGATTTTACCTGTTGGAGAAAAACAGATGACCTCTGTAGAAGACTGTTAATCGGCCAAAAAAAGGAGCAAACCTCATAAAGTCATTGAGTAATGAGAGAGAGGCGGGGGCGGGGGGGTGGGGGCCGGGGGCACCTATACACAGGTGTTCAACATGGCTATTTTCCAAATACTACTTGTATAAACACTCCATCAACATAGCATACAGAGAAAAAAAAAATGATATGGTTATAGTTTTCTTGTCATTAGATGCAACAAGCACTTTCTCATTTATTAGAATACTAAGTCCAACACTTTACCCTAGGGAATAATTATTTGTTTTTTGTTTGTAGGGATACTACAAGCTTAGTTGTTCGATCTAATTTTAAGTTATATGAAGATTCTAATTAATGACACAAATAATGGTAAGATAACAAATAGAGAAAGTTTCTTAGAAATTGTATATATGTTATTCTCTTTCCTCCTTCGTTGCATCTTTGTCAGTATCTATGCAAGTTTCTTCTACCTATAATATTAGTAATCTTGTTTTAAGAATCAAACATACATATATGACCTCTAAATTCTTCCTAAATTCACTCTGAGTTGGACTTGGCAACAACAGCACTTTAGTTTATGACAACCAAATGTGTTTGTTGGTTCCTCAACTTTTATGGTGTTAGCATATGCAAGATATAAATGACAAATTCAAGGAATTATACCTGGAAAAGCTTTTTAACTGTCTGATGATAAGGACCATATTTAGCACTCCCGCCTGTGAAAATAAGACCATTCACAGCTTGAAATTTCTGGCACAGAAGAAGAATCATACAAACAAAAGCTCAGTATTGCAAAAATGGATTTATGAATATTAAACTTCCTTTGTTGAATGCTCTCAGGAAACAGTTTAGATAAGAAACATATCTATATTTCAACATGCAACAATTCGCATAAACTTTAGTTAAATAGCTTTGCTTCAAATTTGTGCATCCTATATAGAACAATTTCAACATAGCATAGCAAGCAATATAAATTACATGTACTCTAGATTGAAATGTCAAAATATGTTGAATTTCTTAAATTTTCTATTTCATAAACCATGAAAAACAAGTTTTAAAACACCTAAAAGCAACGACATTCATTAGGAAAAAATAGAACTAGCGAACTATATACTAAAGGAAAACATATAAAACCTGAACATAGGCTTAAGATAGTTTCCATCAGATTGGAATTAACAAAGGTCTTTGCCTAAAAAAGTAATACATATTTGATATTATATTCGGATTCCATGCTATTAAAACCTAAATTGTAGTTATGAAAACCTTGGAGGCCCAAGATGACTAATTTTAGTGTATATAACTGTTGCCACATTTTGCTAAGGGGTAGAAATTTTGAAAATTTTGAAAAATCACTGCTGCAACTTTTCGGATCAGATTCTTCCTTCCTCCTTCCTTTCCAGCTTTGTCCAGGCAGATTTCATGTTTCCAGTCTCCAGGTTTATTTTCCTAGTGTTCAACAAGTTCTGCAGGGTTTGGGAAAAGCTCAGATTTCTCTAAGGCAGGGGCACTCCCTTGGTCGCTTCATTTTGGAGCGATTCCGGGAGTCGCTCCCTCTTTTCAGCGATTTCCAGCCTTGCGCCTCTCTCCAGCGACCGACGGCAACCATGCAGCAGCAGGGCGAGCGGGAGAAAATGATAAAATTTGTCTAAGTGTAAGTTTCCTGCGAGTCGCGGATACACACAGATGAAAAATTCATTGATATAATTCATTAGATGAACCATCCTAGTTTTGTTGGGATGAATCCTATGGAAACAATCATCCTATGCTTGACTAATGAACCAACCTATATTATATCCATTTTTTCTTTAACATAACATAAAATTAGGTCGGTTTTTCGCAGGACTGCCCAAACTGCCGAACTCGTTTCGGCCATATCTCACTCATCCGGACTCGGATTCAGCTGAAATTTTGAGGGTAGATGCCTGAAAAACCCTAGAACGTCTCCACCAATTTTCATATCATTTGGAGCAACACAGATCCTAGCGCATACCTATGTGTGAACGAGATATTTGGCAAGCGGCTATGCGAGGGTTTCATCTGGGTTGAGTGCAAGCAGCTCCAAAAGTTGGTTTTTAGGGCCTTCGGGCCCTAGCAGCCAATATTTTTGTGGTTTATGCTCAATATTTTAGCAGGAAATGTTGCAGGGGATACAAGATGGGTTAGAAATTTGTCTTTCAACAGATCATACTGTGAACTTGAGTGACAACGGCTTCCAATTTGCTGCACAAAAGAAAAGTGAAAACCATACCTTTCCACGGCATCTAGGGCAAGGATTAAAGAGATCACGAAACAAGTTTCAAGCAGTTGATCAAAAAATGGCTCATATCTCAAGTGAATCTGGTGATAAGGTGCACCCACAAAATAATTCTACTGTGAAAACCCCTGTCAAGGGTAAGAATTTCGAAGACTCAGTCCCAAAAATGAATTTTAGGGATGCCCTTCGTGGTGGACAGCCTCAGCCCAATGCTAATATCAATATTAGGGCTTCCCATAAACCTCTAAGAATGCCAAAGATTGATCCCAAGAAAACGGAGTCAGGATGTCTTAAAGCAGCTGATGGAACTCCTATTGTTAAGCTTGATATGGGTAACATTCAGACTAGCATTGAATATTTGGAAAAAAGAGGACTAATTTGTCGGTTCGTGGGTTTTCGTCCGAGTCTATCTGCTTTCAAAGTCTGGGCTGCAAAAAGCTGGAAAGCTAAAGGTGAGTTACAAATCTCTATTTATCCAAATGGTTATTTTCTTGTTTTATTTGTTAATAATGAAGATAGAGAGAAAACTTTTGAAGGGGGTCCTTGGTTTTTTGGAAGGGCGGGGCTTTTCATGAAGCCTTGGCATACTAAATTTAAAGCCGAAGAAGAGATGCCTTCTATAGCTCCCGTGTGGGTTAGACTCTTTGGCCTCCCTATTGAATTTTGGAATCCTACTGTTTTTTCTTCAATTGGAAACTCTTTAGGAACTTTTATGATGACTGCTAATTGTACTCAAAATTTTGAACATATTATTTATGCTCGGATTTGTGTTTTAATGGATTTTGACAAACCCCTACCTAAAAAGATCACATTACACTTTGGGGAAGACACTTGGGAGCAAGTAGTGGACTATGAGAACATTCCTTTTCGTTGTAGAATTTGCCATGAATATAGTCATTTGGCCAGTGCTTGCCCAAATAAAATTCCTGATCAAAAGAAAGAAGATATAAACTCAGCAGGTTTCCAAATACCTAAGAAGAAGAACACTCAGAAAAAACCAGTTATGAAGGATCAATCAAAGTCATCTGCTAATATGTTTGAAATCCTTTCCACAAATGATGTCCCAAGTGAGGAAGAGGAAATAATGGAAACTGAAATCTTAGAAACACAATTTAAATATGAAGGGAAGAACTCAGAGACAAACCAACAAATCAAAGGTTTTCAACAGAAAAAAAAAAGGACAAAATTTACACAAGAAAAACAATATTTCAAATGTCAAAACTTCAAATAATGCAGGTCCCAATATAGACTCCATTGAACCATCTAGTAAAATTTTGGCTGTGTACGAGCATTCTTCAAGGTTAGAAGCCATCTCAGATTCAATTGGAATAAGTCAAGAAACAGGGAAAAAAAAATTGAAGATGGATTCTAATCAAAAAGTAGGTCGCAAGACCAATCAATATCATATGGTAAAAGACGGTGAAAAGCTTGTAGAGGAAGGTAAGATTAATGCCCTTCCCAACTTTTTTAGCCCTAGTATTAATGAAGATCATCACTTGGAATATTAGAGGACTCAAAGGGAGTCTTTCAAAACAAAATGAAATTAGAAGAATGATCCAAATAAATCATCCACATCTTGTTTTCCTTCAAGAAACAAAGATATCGATGGAGGATATGGACTTAATTGCCAGTAAAATTTGGCCAGCTGGAAAAGTGGTTTCCCTCAATTCCCGAGGGAGTTCGGGTGGCATTGCTTGTCTTTGGGACCCAAAAGAGGTAGTTATTCACCATATGGTTGGCAGTTGGGGTTTGTTGGCTATAGCTATTCAAAGTAGACATTCCAACCAGATTATGCTCTGCATTACTGTTTATGCTCCGACTTCTTTGGAGGAAAAAAGAAGACATTGGAAGGATATTACTCATATTATCTCTCATTTTCCGAAAGCTTGGATCTTGATCGAAGGAGATTTCAATACCATCCTCTCTCTGGATGAGAAAAGGGGGGGAAATAGAAATTTGGACAAAGCACTGACCTCATGAGCGAATATATTGCAAACCTCCATCTTGTGGATATCCAACCGAGATAATGGCCTTATGACTTGGTCTAGCAGAATGCAAGGCTTAGCTTGTATAATGGAGAGATTGGATAAGTTTTTTCTCTCTGAAAATTTCTTAAACCATGGTCACATTCCTAAAGTGAAGACTCTTAATAATGCTGGTTCGGATCATTGGCCAGTCATGGTGGAAATGTGGAAAACCAATGTGAGTTTCTCTCCTTTTCGTTTTCAATTAATGTGGCTTAGAGACATTTCCTTCAGACCTCGTGTGCAACAATGGTGGAAGGAAGGTAAACCTAGGCATGGGACTAAGATGTTCTGTTTTGCCAAAAGACTACAATACATTAAATCCAAAATCAAGACTTGGAACTGGAAAGAGTTTGGGGATATTCATAAAGAAAAACATGAAGTTATTGCTCATCTTGAAAATTTGAATAAGAAAATCCATTTAGATGGCCTCACAGAGAAGAGAAGTGCAGATGAAATTAAACTCACAACTCGGTTAGAGGAATGGGAAAAAAGAGAAGAAATCTTATGGAAGCAAAAATCTAGAATTCAATGGCTCAAAGAAGGAGATCGAAACACAAATTTCTTCCACAAATCTCTTCTAGCTCGAAGATCTCACAACTTTATTTCTTCCTTAAAATCAGATTCTGGAGATGTTGTTTATACTTGGGATGGCATGAACTCTATTGTTGTTGATTACTTTTCCAATCTTTTTGCTGCTACTCCTCAACTCAACTTCACAACAAAATGTTCTTCAAGCAATCCCTTCTCTTATCACTTCTGAGGAGAACTCTATTTTGACTGCTCCTGTTACTATCAATGAGCTTCAACAAGTAGTTTTTAAAATGCAAAAAGGGAAAACCCCGAGTCCTGATGGTTTTCCCATTGAGTTCTACCAAGAGTTATGGGATATCCTTCATGTTGATTTATTAGAGGTGGTGGAAGAAGCCAAGAAAGCCAAAGAAATTTTGAAGGTTATGAATAAAACTTATATTACTCTTGTTCCAAAAGCTCAAGAGGTTGATCATATACCCAGGTGTTGTAGGTGAGTTGGAGAGGAGAGGGAAATCCTTCAAGAGAGGTCCCAGGTTCAAATCTCCACCCTACCAAAAAGCTGAATTGGGTATCCAAAATCCAATTGATAATGTTGTGCAGGCGGGTGCGGCGACCCGAGTGACTTTGACGGTGTAGAACCCCTTCTTTTTGGGCTCTGGACACAAGGTGGCCCCGCAAGGGTTTTTTTATCAAAAAAAAAAAAAAAAAAAAGAAAAAAAAGTTGATCATATCTCAGCTTTTAGACCTATTGCTTTATGTAATGTTCTCAAAATCATTACTAAAATCATGGCAGAAAGGTTGAAGCCTCTTTTGCAGAAGATTATTTCCCCAGAGCAAGGGGGTTATGTGGAAGGACGTCAAATAGTAGATGAGATAGTTCTTGCTCAAGAAGCTATCCATTCCATGGATATGCAAAATCCTCCTTCCATGTTCATTCGGTTAGACTTATCCAAAGCTTATGACAGAGTGGATTGGCACTTCCTTATCAAAGTTTTGAGGCAATTTGGTTTTTCTAAGGATTGGATGGATTGGATTATGGGATGTATCTCTTCAGTTTCCTACTTAGTTCTTATCAATGGCAGGCCTTCTCAATATTTCCCAGCTTCCAGAGGTATTAGGCAAGGTGACCCGCTATCCCCTTATTTATTCATCATTCTTGCTGAATGCTTGGGGAGGACTATAACCAAAAAGAGGGAAAACAAAACCCTTGAGGGAGTTACCATTGCTTATGGAGCTAGACCTATCTCTCATCTTCAATTTGTGGATGACTCTACTCTTTTAGGTAAAGCTACAGTTAAGGAAGCTTCTAATATTAAGCAAATCATTAGCTGTTTTTCTAAGGCTACTGGGCAGTTGATCAATGAAGACAAATCTAAAGTTGTTTTCTTTCACTGCTCTACTAGACAGGAATCCATGGTCTTGGATAAATTAAGATATAAGAAGACCTCTCTTCCAATCACTTATTTAGGTATTCCCATAAATATTCAAAGGCAGAAAAATAAAGATTGGAATTGGTTGTTGGATAAAGTCAAGAAGAAAATTGGAAAGTGGACCAACAAGTGGCTTTCTTCTGGGGATAGAATCACCTTGGTAAAATCAGTCCTTCAAGCTATTCCTATTTATGTTTCTTCCGTTTTGAATATCCCAAAGGCTGTTCTTCGAGAATTGGATCAAATCAGTCATCGTTTCCTTTGGAGTGGTACTAAGGAGAAAAGAAAATGGGCCTTGGTGAAATGGGATACTTTATGTCTTCCTAAGAGTGAAGGGGGGTTAGGATTCCGGTCTTCAATTTATAACAACAAAGCTTTAGCTGCTAAATTATATTGGAGGATGTTGCATAACCCCAATGCTCTTTGGGCCAATAATCTCCGTGCTAAATATGTTGAGAACAAAAGTCCCGAAGACCTTGTTCGCTATCAACTTCCTACCAAAGGTTCTCCCATTTTAGCAGTTCTTAAGACTGGTGAGGATTTGATAAAGAAAAAATTATTTTGGATCATTCATAATGGTCAAAATGCAAACTTTTGGACAGATTCTTGGGATGGTCACAAGCCTTTGATAACTCAGTTTCCCGATTGGAGGCCTTGGATGGAGGAGCTTCACCGAGCTAATTGGATAAAGGTGGCTAATTACTGTCGATACCATACTGGTAATTCAAAGGTTGGTAGATATTGGATCCCTATTGAGGACTGGCCTATTCAAATCCCAGAAATGCAAAGACAAGATATCCAAGGCATCCTTCATATGAGATCCCTCTCTTGGTCCCATGAAAAAGATTGTTTTGTATGGAACAATACTACTAAGGGTGAGTATTCAGTTGCTCAAGGTTATTTGACCTTATGCCATAATAATCCCAACCATTCTTCTGACATCTTTTCTCGATTGTGGGCTCAAAAGCTCTGGCCTAAGGTGAGGTTCTTTAATTGGCTTTTATTGCATCGTAGGGTGCTTACTGGTGAGCAACTTATGAAGCGTGGTTTTCATGGCCCTTTTAGATGTGAAATGTGTGAAGAGAATGTAGAAAATATCAACCATCTTTTTATTGAGTGTACTTTAGCCTCTGAGCTATGGAGGAGAATGGCCACTTTACTTGGCTTATAGTGGTCCAATTTTTTTACTTTTGAACAGCTTTGGAGGGATTGGCCCAATCAAGAGGGTGTTGATCATTTTATTAGGCAGTTAGTTTTGATGGGTTCTACCATTCTTCTTTGGAATATTTGGAATGAAAGGAACAACCGAATTTTTAATCAAGATAGGAAGGATATTCACTATATTTGGCAAAAGACCATAGCCAACTTAGTTGAATCAGTCCATCAACTCCTTAATCACCCCCAAAACTCCCACCAAAGATGGGATCAAGTGATGCAAATATTGAAGATTAAATCTTCTAAGGGCAACCAACTTAAAGGGAATGTGAGTATTAGTAAGATGGATAGGACTAGAAATTGGCAACCTCCTCCTAAGGATTTTGGAAAATTCAATACCGATGGAGCCTCTAGAGGGAACCCTGGAAAATCCAAGTGTGGGAGGAATTGGTATACTTTCGGATGGCTCCCTGGTTTTTACTTTTGCTGAGAATTTGGGTATTCTTTCCAATAACCTTGCTGAGGGGTATGGTATCCTCAGAGGCCTTCAGGAGGCTACTAAGGTTGGATGGGAAAAGGTGTTAGTTGAGTTTGACTCTCAACTTATGATTAATCTCTTGAAGACTCCTTCTAAGAATCATAAGGTGGATTGGAGAATAAAAAGAAATATTGAAAAGATTCAGTTAATCCAGATGGGATTTTTGAAAGTTGATTACAATCATGTGGTCAGAGATCAAAACAAGAGTGCTGATTAGGCTTTGGACAAAGGTGATCTTACTTGTTATGGCCACCCTCCTATATGGTGGGCTTCTAAAATTAGGGAAGCTCTTCTTTCTATCATTTCTTTGGATGGCTCCAGTTCTGAAGGTACCTAGTTTCTTCTTGTTTTTTTTTTTTTTGCTTCTCTTTGGTTCATTCAGTTTTTTTTAGTTCCCTAGCTCATTCTATTCTTTATTTTGTTTCCTTTGTTGATTCTTGCCTTAATAGTCTTTTGGTCTAGATAGGTCATTGTTTTGTTCAATTTTTTTTTTTTTTCTTTTTTTGTTTAGTTTTTTAAGGTGGGTGGGTTCTTTTGTTTTGTTTTGTTTTTGTGTTCTTTGTGTTGTTTTTTGTTGTTCTTGTGTTTTTGTTGTTGTTGTTTTTTTTTTTTTTTATGTTTTTTGTTATTGTTCTTGTGTTTTTTTCATTCTTGTTCTTGGGTTTCTCTTTGTTTGTGTTATTTCGTGTTTTTATGTGAGTGTTTTCTATGTTTTTTGTTTTTATTTATTGTCTGTTGTTGGTTGTTTTTTATTTTTATTTTTATTTTATTTTTTTAAATTTTTTAGGTTTTGGTTGTGTTTATTTTTCATGTTTTTTTGGGTTATGTCTTTGTAGTGTTCTGTTGTTTTTGTCTTGTTTGTGTTTTGTTATGTGGTTCTTGTGTTTTTCTATGTGGTTTGTGTTGTGGTTTCTTTTATCTTATTGTGCGTGTTTGGTTGTGCTTTTGTTTTTGACACACTCAAGGAGCATGTTTTTTATTTTATTTTATTATTTTTGTTGTTATTTACTTATTTTTAAATTGGTTTTGTGTGTTTGTTTGCTCCTTGTGTATGTCAAAGGTGGTAGGCCAGGTCCGAGTCCTGGGCGTTTTTGGCGGAATGGATACCCCTGCCTCCTTGGGTCTTACCCGAAAGTGGCATCTCTTTTGAGATGTTTTCCACAAATAAAAAAAAAAAAAAAGTTTCCTGCTTTTGGAGTGACTCCAATCGTAGCCGGCTTTTTCCAGTGATCCTCGGCGTCAGCGATCCTCGACAACGAGCAAAATCACGAAAAATCCTAAGGCATGTAATGTTGACGTCGGTCACTCCCTTTTTCAGCGATAGACGTCGGTCGCTCAGTTTTTCAGCGACCGCGGTCAACAAGGGAGAGCAAGCAAAAGAAGCGGCTAAGTGTTCGTCGACGTCGGTCGCTCCGTTTGGTGGCGACCGACGTCGGTCGCTCATTTCTGTCAGCGACGACCATCATCGCTCCCTTTTTTCGGCGACCATGGGCAACGAGGGAAAAGTAACTCAAAATTGTCTAAGTGTTGAGGCGACGCCGGTCGCTCCATTTTGGAGCGACTCCCGTCGTCGCTCAACTTCACCAGCGACCGCCGTCGTCGCCCAAATTTCCAGCCTTTTCCATCAACCGCACTTTTCAAATGTTGACGCCGGTCGCTCCGTTTCGGAGCGATTCCCGGCGTCGCTGCAGCTTTTCAGCGACCGCGGGCGAGGAGGCTACAAAATCTTCTAAGGCAAGAGGTGGATGTTGACGTCGGTCGCTCATTTTTCGAGCGACTCCCGTCGTCGTTGCTATTTCCCAGCGACCGCTGTCGTCGCCCCCCCATTCGGCGATTGCGAGCAAAAAAGGACCAAGCGAACTCCCGGGGTCGTTGTTTTTATTCAGCGACTCTGGTCAACCCCCCTCCATCTCGGCGAACCTCAGACTCAGGCAGACCACGCACGGATTTCGGGATTTGAGCCTGTCAGGATGGGACAGAAGGTGTACTTCAAAAGTACAGGGTAGGTGAGCATTGACAACAGTTATTCAACACCAAATTGTACTGCACCTACCACATTAATCAGACGCGCCTTCTCAACCACCAGATCTGTCCGGAGCTGTACCAAAGTCAGGTGAATCTTGTTGCAGGTACGCTCACGGCCAACAGAGGTCAAATCTCGGCAGCTTTTGCAGTCTTTGGGTTCTGTGCATCATTGTAATTGGGGGGAAATTTCTGCTATAAATAGCAGTCGACTTTCATTGTAAAAGGGGGGAACATATTGCTAGAAAGCTCTGCTGTAACAAACACTTGCTTCCAATACTAAGCATCCTTGGCTCTGACATTTGTCTCTTTCTTTTATGCTGCCTTCTGCAAGTATTTCTGCTCCATGTTCATTTATTTTTCTGATTGCTGTAATTCTGAATTCTGGATTAAAGCATTGGCAATTAAGTGAATCTGGAATACTGAATGAAGGATACATAGGAAGGAATAACAGTGTTAGTTTTTGTTACATGCTTTGTTTTGATTGTTGTTGGTTTGGGTATTAGCTAGTAATCGTGTTGCTTGTTCTTTCCCACCATAACCACATGCTATTTACATCTCTTTCTGCATTTTACAATCTCTTTCCTGTTCTCTTATCTAAAAACCCCCAGTAGTGTAGTATAGGAGCCGGCCTTCTCCGGAGATTGGCACGGGAGGCATCTCTTCCTCCCGGCCTTTCAATCTGCTAGGCGAATCTAGGGCGCAAAAGATTAAAATCCTTTCCTAATGGCAGATTCGTAACCAACAGTTTCTCTGGCACGCCCGGTGGGACAGAAGTGTTCCACTGCATAAGCGGTATTGAAGTATCGGTGTTCGCTTCAGTGTTGTCGAATCTGAACACCTGGCGACTCTGTTGAACCTGAATACACTCCGAGTCTCGAAGACTGGTCCAAGATTATAAGTCCTTCATGCATACAAGATGGAGAGTGAGAAACACGGAGGAAGATCCTGAGTTTTACGAGCTTGATATCACTGCTTTCGGAGAACGCCCCAGGCTAGTTACGCCCAACTTCTTCCAAGACGAAGCATTTTCACAAGAAGCCGTAGTTGAGGAGCAAGATCCAACTTCGGATAGCACTGCAACCAGCTACCCTCCGAATCCTCCGAACTCTCCGGACCATCAGGCCGTTCCGGTGCAACCCGACTTGCAGTTAGCTGTTCTTGGTGCACCTGTTCAGCCCAATCCGAACGCGAACATGGCGAACCCTCCACAGAATCCGAATGTACCACCGAATCCTCCACCAAATCCGCAGCCAAATCCGCCGCCAAATCAGAATCAACAAAATCCGCCGGTTGCTCCTGATCTATTTCCGGACTGGAATTCTACCGGACCACTCAATCTAGCTGGCCAAGCTGCCGTTCCAGCTGCCGCTTTGAAGGCTATACCCACATACGATGGCACTGGGAAGACGGCCTACGAGCACATCCAAGACATTGTTGCCCTGGCCGCGCTCCACAACATTACCGATGAGAGTGTTATGGTCCGACTGTTGGCTCTGTCCCTGCGCGGAAAGCTCCTCTATTGGTATAGATCCTTGCCTGTTGGCACTATCACTGGATGGCGTCAGTTGGCGGGGCAACTGGTGAAGGGATTCAATGAGTCCGCGGATCCATCATCTTTGCTGCATCAGTTTCAAACCATTCAACGACATCAGCAAGAGGAGATATCGGATTTTAATGTCAGATTTGCGAGATCCTGGCATAGGGTACCCGTTGAGCTGCGACCGACCGCCGGACAAGCTGCCTATTACTATCTCAGAGCATTCAACTCGGACATTAGTATGATCATCAAGTTTTCCCATATCAACACTTTCCCCGAGTTGTACGAGTTAGCTCAAAAGGCGGAGCTGGATTTGATTGCCATTGGTAGACTCCCACCTAGGATGCCGATGCCAATTTGCCCTGATTTCCCGCAATCTCAGTATCCTAGTGCATCTGCACAACCACTGGCTACGTCTTCCACACACCAGAATTCATCATGGAATCCCGCGCCGGTGGTCACCCAATTCTCTGCTCCTCAAGTGCATTTTCCCGCTCCACAAGCACCACAGCCTCCATCACTTCCGCAGTTTCCCGCACTTCCATCTCCTCCACAATACCCGGCATTGCCATCAGCCCCACCACTTGCGGCACTACCTCCGCCAGCCCAATCAGCACCACAAGCTGTTGATGTGCAGTCCAAGATTCTGCAACAAGTAGAGTCGCTTACTTCTGTCTGCCGAACGCTGTCCAATGACATGGCTGTTATGAAGAAGAAGCAGGCTCAGCAAGAGTTCATCCCAAGGAGACCATACCCTCCTCCGACGCTGACAAGAGACCAAGTGCCTCAAGCCAACAGGCCTCCAGCGAGGAATGCTGCTATCAATGAAGAGCCGAGCACTTCAGATTACCTGCACTGGTGCTCCACGTGCAATGATCCTCACGGGGAAGATAGTTGCATGCTCCATCAGCATTATGTCCAAACTCTAGCAAACAGTGCCCCGGGTGATCAAATCAACATGATTCGGGAAGAAGATCGCAATTTTGCGGTCTCAGGAGGAGCCGGTGTCCATTCTGACCAAGGGTGGTAAGAAGCCGATCGAAGTGGACGCGGCCCAGATGCAGCCTTTGAAGGTGTATACCAGACGAGAAAAGGAGCAGCCTGCCGCGAAAGCTCCTGACAAGGTTCCTTTGCCTCCGCCGGCAAAAGAGAAGCCACCACCAGCAAAAGCTCCAACGACTCAACCTCCGGCTGAAACCAAGGAGCAGGCGCGAGAAAAGCTCAAGTACCCGTCGTTGACAAAGCGGCAAAGGGTCGAGGCGACGCAACAGTACCGCACCAGGTACGAGCCGGCGAAAGAAACTGAGGGGCCCTCTACTTCGGCCTACAACATTGTTGATGAGCTCAAGAAGACCCCGACAAAGATAAGCATGTATGATGCCCTCCAGCTCCCTGGGCAGGTGGATCTGTTGCAAGAATCTCTGAAGTCCGTTAAAGGAGGAAAGCCATCACAGCCCGTGTTAGCTCAGCCCTTGACCACTTCAATCACTGGAAAGAACAGACCACCGCCGTTTTACTTGTCTCTGCGGATGGAAGGATGCGTGGTGCACAACTGCATGATTGATTCCGGCGCATCAACCACCGTCATGCCGAGGGCAGTCTGCGAGGAGATCGGCATGGAGTACACGCGAAGCAGCCAAGGTGTTTTGCAATTAGATGGCACTCCTGTGAAAACAGTAGGCGTCATCAAGGATATTCCTATCCAGCTGCACAAGGCACCTGAGATCGTGGTGATTCAAGAAGTTGTGGTCGTTGACCTGGAGCCCTATTTTGGCATGTGCCTCTCGAGGGAATTCACCGCCAAGCTGGGCGGATATCTGTCCCTTGACTACTCTCATATGGAGGTCCCCTTCAAAGGGAGAAAGGTGAAGATCTACAATGAAAAACCCTCCACCTTTCTTGTTGGGAGGATGCCAGAAGAGGAGCAACAGGATGAGTCGGTCCATCTGATGACTGAAGAGTTAGAAGAAGTGGACCTGGTGGAAGAGGCCATAGAGCAGCTGCAAGCGGAGGATGAATTCTCCCTGCTTGACTTCAACGCAATGATTGAATCAGACATGGGCTGCTACACTATTGCGCAGCCTGAAAAGCCGAAGGAAACAACAAAGGAAGACATAGGCCCTGCCCCAAATGAGCTATGGAAGCTGTACTTTGACGGCGCCAGATGCAAGAACGGCGTCGGGGCAGGGGTACTTCTAGTCTCACCTTCGGGAGAGCAGAAAGACTATTGCTACAGGCTGGCCTGGAGTTGCACCAACAATGCGGCCGAGTATGAAGCCCTGTGCTTAGGGTTGAAGAAGGCGGAGAGATTGGGTATCAAGCAGCTGCAAATCTTTGGAGATTCAGAGCTGGTATGCAAGCAGATCACCAATAAGTGCCTCTCAAAGAAACATTATCTCAAGGCGTACCGCAATCGGGTCTGGGACCTGATGGAATCATTTGACTCCCTAAACGTTAAAGCTATCTCCCGTGAGAAAAATAAACATGCTGATATCTTGGCGTCTATTGGAGCCAGGTACGTCCCGGCTGATGACACTATGCAGAAGCCGAAGCCGGTACGTACTATTTACAGGCCTTCTGTGCCTGATAGGGACACCCACTGGCAGGTGTTCGACTGTGACGAGCAAATCGTCAATTTTTTGATTCATGAAGCTAGTAGTATTGAAGGTAGAGACCCTGATGACGAGCAGTATGAGGGGTTGATACAGTTAAAGAATAATCATGTCCCAAAAGGACTGATTACTTTGGAGAGTCTCTTTGATCAGAACGATAGAGCCATATCTCATCGAATCAAGGTGGACGCCAAGCAATACATGGACCTGGAGCTCGAGCCCGGAAAAGTGATCAAAGTTGGTACCGACTGTACCCCTGAAGAATTGGAGCAGATTCGGGCCTTGTGCAGAGAATATCCCGACATAGTTGCTTGGTGTTATCAAGACTTGAAAGGGTATGACAGAGAGATTATCCAACACACCATAGAACTGGAAGACGGGGTTAAGCCCTGTAGACAGAAACAGAGGCCGGTCAACCCGAAAATCGAGGTTCTGATGAGAGCCGAACTCCTGAAGATGCTGGAAGCGAAAATCATCTATCCCATCAAGCATTCTTCTTGGGTTGCAAATCTGGTTCCCGTCAGGAAGAAGAACGGGGACATTCGCCTCTGTGTGGATTTCCGCAATCTAAACCAGGCCTCACTGAAGGACCACTACCCGCTCCCCCAAATTGATCAAATTCTCCATGTGGTCGCGGGAGCTCAGCGATTCTCCCTTCTGGATGGCTTTTCTGGTTATAATCAGATCTGGGTGAAGGACGAGGATCAGCACAAGACGGCATTCACCACCAAATGGGGGACGTTTGCCTATCAGCGCATGCCCTTCGGTCTGTCCAATGCAGGGGCTACTTTCCAGAGAGCCATGGACCTAGCATTCCGAGAGCTATTAAACAAAATCATCGTCATCTATTTGGATGACATGACTGTGTTTTCACACAGAAGAGAAGAACACTCCTCTCACCTAAGGCAAGTGTTTGAAAGGTGTCGTGAATTCGGCATATCTATTAACCCTAAGAAGTCAGTCTTTGCAGTGAAGGAGGGGAAGCTCCTAGGCCACGTCATTTCAGAAAAAGGCCTTGCAGTTGACCCCGACAGAGCAGAGGCTCTTCTCCGGTTGCCAATCCCAGTGAACAAGAAAGGGCTGCAGTCCTTCTTTGGACAAATCAACTTCGTAAGGAAGTTCGTGCCTGATTTTGCCCAAGTAATCAAGCCAATGGCCGAACTCCTGAAGAAGGATGCCGAGTTTGTCTGGACTGAAGAGAGGAAGAAAGCCTTTGAGGAGATTAAGGCAAGGATTGCTCAGGCGCCTGTGCTGATAAACCCGGATTACTCTAAGGATTTCATCCTTTATGCAGTGGGAGAGCCCGAAAGTTATGCAGCAGTTCTGACTCAGAAAGGAGATGACGGCGAAGAGCGGCCAATAGCCTTCTTGAGCCAGGTGATCCAGCCGCATGAAGAGAGGTATAACTTCATCGAACGCCAAGTGCATGCAGTCATGAGGTCGTTGAAGAAGTTCAAGCACTTTGTTTCCCAGAGTAGGACGACCGTGTTCGTTGTCCACCCAGATGTTAGAAACTTTATCATACAGGGGGAGATGGGCAACAAAAGGGTCGGCTGGATTGCCAAGATCCAGGAGTTTGATATAGAGGTGCGACCCACCAAGCTGATCAGAGGTCGGGCACTATGTCAAGAATTAGCAAGAAGTGCTGCTGCAGAAGTCGCCGCCTGTCAGTGGGAGGACCCAGTCCTAGAAGGCAACTTTGCCAATTCCTCAGCAGAAGACAACGACTGGGCTGATGAAATCATTTGGTATTTCAGCACTGGGAGGCTCCCAGATCACCTCAATGCAAGTCAGAGAAGGAGATTCAGGCTCCAAGCTCTAAAATATGTACTGCGCCCCGAGGGGCTGTATTTCAAGAATGTGGACGACATCCTCTTGCGATGCGTCAAAGAATCAGATAAACGGAAGGTCCTAGGCGAATTCCATTCTGGAATGTCGGGAGGACATCTTTCGGGAAGGCCTACGACCTTAAAAATTATCAGAGCGGGCTATTATTGGCCCACCCTCTTCGCAGATGCATATGCAGTCTGCCAAAAATGTGAAAAATGTCAAAGGTTCATCGGCAGAAATAGGAATGCACCTATGCCCCTCCAGCCAATTCAGGCTGAGGCTCCCTTCCAGCAATGGGGCCTAGATTTCATCGGGACAATCTCGCCAAATTCTTCGGCGGGGCATAAGTTCATTTTGACAACCACGGATTACTTCACCAGATGGGCTGAGGCGATACCTACCAAGCACGCTGACCAGGAGACGGTCATCAACTTCCTTGAAAGCCTAATCACTCGCTTCGGGATCCCAGAAGCGATAGTGACAGACAACGGACCAGGATTCACAGGGGCTAAACTCATAGAGTTTACTTGCAAGTATGGGATTTACCATAAGGCTTCTTCCAACTACTACCCACAGGGAAATGGCCTAGCCGAGTCTACAAATAAGAATCTGATGAAGATCATAAAGAAGACTCTGGAGAGGAACAAAAGATCCTGGCATTTGTACCTGGATCGAGCGCTATGGGCAGATCGTATCTCAGTTAAGAAATCCATCAAGACATCACCATACGCGCTTGTTTATGGAAAAGAAGTCGTCCTGCCCACCCATGTTGAGATGCCCGCACTCTGGCTGTTAGAAGATGAGAAGGGTAACCTAGATCCTGTTGATGCCCGGCTGGCTCAGTTGCTGCAACTCGAAGAGGAAAGAGAAAAAGCTTACGAAGCTTTTATGAAGCACACCGAAACCACACGAAACTGGTTCTCGAAAGGGACTACAGCCCGAGTCTTCAAGATTGGGGACCTAGTGCTGAAATGGGATTCGTTGAAGGCAAAACCAGGGAACCATGATAAATTCGACGCCTTCTGGGAAGGCCCCTTTCAGGTTGCCCGAGTGAACCAGTTCAACTCCTTTGTGCTGCGAGATATGGAGGGTCAGATCCTCCCAATACCAGTTAATGGCTTTCATCTGAAAGCCTATCACCATTAAGAAGTTCCAGAAGTTTCTCCTGTGTACATACTTTCTTTTCTGCAGTTTAATTTTGTTTTCCTGAATGTAAATATTGCTTTTCAGTAGAGGTAGTTTCCTGCTTTTAACCCAGGCGTTCTGCCCTCGGGTCGGAAATTTTGTTCCAAGAAAAAGAGCCAAGTGTCTTGTGTAGAAGAAGGTTCCAGGTTCCTGTTAGCAGAGGAGAAAAGCAGGGTTTGCTAAGTTCCTTAGGCGGAAGAAAGCAAGAGGGTTGAAAGAACTGAAAAATTCACTAAGTGCCCATGCAAGAGAAGTTGCTGAGGTTCGCCCAAAATGAGCCAGCGACTACCGTCATCGTGCAGATTTTCAGCGAACTCTGGCCACATTCAAGCAGCTGAACCGGTCGAAAGGAGGCATAAAAATGTTTAACTACCTAAGCGCCCGTGGTCGCTCATTTTTTGAGCGACTCCGGGGGTCGCATATAAAATTCAACGAACTGCAGCGCTCCAGAAAGAAGAAAAAATGGCTAAGGAAAAGTCCGTGCCCAAGGTCGCTCCAAATCTCAGCGACGACAGAAATCGCTTTGAAAAATTTGCGACCCCGGGAGGCGCCGAAATTGAGCCAAAAATGATAGAAGACAGCGGTCGCTCAAAATTTTCAAAAAGCTCAAGATCGCTCATTCTATTCAGCGATTCCGGGAATCGCATGGGCATGGCGCGAGGAGCGTTAAGGAAAAGGGCCAAAAAATTTCTAAGTGTCAAAGAGCTGCCCGAAGTCGCTCATTTTTTGAGCGACTCCGGGAATCGCTCATATTTTTGAGCGAACGCCGTCAAGGTCCAAGGAACGCAAGAAAAAATGCTAAGTGTTGGCGCCCAAGTCGCTCCATTTTGGAGCGACTCCCGCGGTCGCCCGGTTTGGCCAGCGATGACCGTCGTCGCTCACCTTTTGAGCGAACCTTGGCAAGATGAAGACTTCAGGGAGGAAAACAAGTTTGAAAATTTTCTAAGTCCTAGTCGACGCCGGTCGCTCGCCAAGACCCCAAATGCTCCAAATCGCTCATTTTTTCAGCGATTCTAGGAATCGCTCCAAGTCTTGAGCGACCCTCGTCTCCGGCGCGATTTTCAAGCACAACGAACCTTGGGGCGCGTGCCGAAGTGGCGGCGGGTGACGTCTTCAAGGCGCACGTTCTAAAAAAGGGGTGCTTGCACAGTTTTCAAAGCAGATTGCATTAAAGGCAAGGACAAGCCTTGGGCCAATAAACGAGAGGTTGCGCTCCCCAAAGGAGATCTTATGCACGGCCACCGAAGAATAACGGCGCGCCCACCCACTTCGCGCACCCTGCCTTTAACTCCAGCGCTCGCCATTAATGACGACTCTCTACCTATCTCCATAAAAGGTCAGGCGCCCAATGCACTTTATCAGTTAAACCCAGACGAACTCCAAGCTGCACCAGAGGAAAAATTCAGAATTTTACCAGCAAGCAGCAGTAAATTTGAATTGTTCTGTCACCATGGGTAAAAGGGAGAGTGGAGAAAAGGGTAAAGCACCTGAGCAGGCAGCTTCGGACACACCAGAAAGCGGAAATAAAAAGGAAAAGAAGGACAAGGGGAAGGCGAAGGCATCAGGGCCAGCAAGACAAGTTCCTCCTCCGCCGCCTGTAGACAATTTGATAAGATACAGGGACGGCCCATACTCTCACAGCATCGAACAACTTCGGCGCACCGTAGAGGAATGGCGGAAAAAGGTTCCTGCTTCGCATCCTTTCGCCGCAGCCTACCATTCGCACCTGTATTGGTATTTATGCCCGCCGGTGCACCATTGTCCAGAGCTGGTTGCGGCCATTGCCAGAAATTACAAGCCAAGCACCAGACAAGTCCGGGACCATGAGGGGACGGTTCTGTTCTCGCTCTATAAGGAGACTGTCCAAATGGCCTTCGCGCCTCGTCATTCGCCGGATAGAAATTATACAATCAGAAGAGTCAACCTGGACGAGCAAACAGACAGGTTCACTGATAATCCGAAAATGAGGCGCTTTCTCGAGTCTCAGCTGCACGAGCCACCGCCGCCCAAACATTGGCCGACGCAGCCAATACCCCAGGAAAATTTTAAAAGCAAGTCCCTCTATTCCATGCTGGCCTGGGTCTTAGGCTGCGGTACTGATGCGATAATTCATCCATACCAGGTCGCTATCGCGGAATGCATCCTACATGGGGAATTCTATGACCCCAGCGCCATGAAGCCGGAAACTAAGCCAGTTTTCTTTGACTGGGCAGATTGCGTAGCGCACGGTCTGCATTCAAGCCTTCAGGACCTGAAAGAGGGAAAGACCCAGTCCTTCAGATATTGCTCGTTCCTGGCCTGGCTCTTCCTGTTTCATATGCACAACAAGATGAAGACAATTCCGGTCCAGCAGAAAGACAAGGATGGAGCGCAGCTCCCGGTATATGAATGGACTCGGGTCTTATCAAGGAGGAAGTCCTATTATAAATTTAATTTGACATTCTTGGGCCCTGCCCTAGCCATCCTCGACGGCACATGCTCACGTGCCCCCCGTGAAATGAGAGACAGAATTGTGCGGGGGAATATAGGCGACACTTTCAAATTGACACAAGGGTTTGTCATCAGAATTTTCGGGTTCACAGGCAAACCCTTCCTCCTGCCGTTTTTCTGCACAGAATATACATTCGCCTTGGAGGCAGCGCGGCAGATGGACTTTGCAGACCAACAATATGGTCAAGGAAGAAAATGGGGCCATATTTTTAAGTTCCCAATCATCTGGGGCGATATCGAAGTCAACACAAATGGGCAGAACGAATACCTAGCAGCTACACTCCTAAGTTTCGGCCTGGTGGAGCTTCCTCAGCGGTGGAGATATGACCCCCTCGATGTGGTAAAAGATTTCACGGAGATGAAAAATTTTCATGCCTGCCCGCGCCAGGAGGAGATCATGGGGGAGCGAAATAATCCGTCAGGAGGTGACCTGGAGTGGCACATAGAAGAGATGCAGTCATTCCCGCCTTGGCACGATTTCTACTTTGTTGAGGCGGAGTACGACCCTGTCAATAACGATGCTCACAAAACAAACACCCAGGCTTACAGGCGAATGCTGCCGAAAGTGAAAGGTTTGGGTTGGGAGGACGAAAAGATAGCACAATGGTGGATCACGAGGGCCCACACCAAGAAAGAAAGGTCTGAAAAATTGTTGGCCAATGACCATCAGTTTTCCAAACTCTATGATGATCACGTTGCCACGTGGCGGCCCATCGTGTTCCGTGATATCGTGCCCCGAGGCATCCGTCGCCTACAAAAGGGAAAGGCCCCACCCAAGCAACCACTTGTGCAAGAAGGAGGGTCCAACAGTGAAGTGAAAAGGAGTCAAGCGGCAGAACCCATGGTGCAGCCGCCCCCTGAGAAGCCACAAGGGTCTGAGCAGTTGGCCAAAGCAGCAGAGGAAATTCTGGAGCCTTTGAGGACAAAGGTGAAGTTGAAGTTTAAAACGTCTAAGGCTCTTCCGGGAGCAGTCACCAACGTAACGCCTAAAAAAGAAAAAAGGAAAAGGTCTGAGAAGTCAAAGGAGAAAAAGGCCACGCCCAAGAAGGAGGTTGTGCAGCAGACCGTGGTGACTCCGCAGAAGAAGGTTGCCGCCAAGGAAGTTATAACTGTCGAAGAGGACACCCCAGAAGAAGAAGTGGACCCGTGGATAACGCAAGTCATCAACACGCCAGCTCAAGCCGAGCTCGCAGGTACGCTTTCTCTCTTCTCTCAACAATCTTCTAAACCATTGCCTGCGGCACCCCCTTCCACCTCCGCTGAACCCGTCATCGTTGCAGTATCTCACTCTCCCCTCACAGAACCCCAACCCTCCGCCTCCATCCAACAAGCCCAGCAGGCATTCGGCCAGTTTTCCTCAGATCCTAACGCCTTTGAAACCCTAAGTCATACGCAGCCGGGCGCCGCCGCTGAAGACCCACCTCATTCTCCCCATCCTTCATCTTCAGCAGGCGCATTCATTGAAAACCCATCTTTGCATCTTGAGGAACCTCCCGCCTCTACCCAAGCCCAGTCGTCCCCAAAGGCGACTGAACCCTCAGGCGCCGTTTCCCCTCATCTGTTCGCAGACGAACAGATGCCCCAACAAGACTTGCCTTTGGCCTATCCTATGTTCGAGGAAATGGAGCTCGGTGAACCACGGTTGAGAATGGTGGAACACCACCCCATGGTAGCCCAAGCGGAGCAAAGTTCCTTCAGATGGCTCCAAGACATGAAGAAGAGAAAGGGCGAGGAGCTTGCTGGAGTAGAGAAGTATGCCAAGTTTGATCTGGACAACATGGTGCTCCACAAAGAAAAAAGGGTTCCCAAGGTGAAGAAGCGCCGAAAGGACATGACCTCAGATGACTACGAGTACCACCGTAAGGCCAAGGACCTGAACAATATCAGCGTGGAGAATGAAATAGGGGGCATCCATCTGAGGGCTGATACATTATATGTGAACCATCACCAGATGAAGAAGCGCTTCTACGAGGTGGAGAATGAAAAAATCAGGCTGGAGGAAGATATGGCGAAGATGCAAGCGCAGCTGGAAGATGCCCAGGATGAGTCCCAAAAGCTGAAGGAGCGGCTAGCAGCCTTGGAAAAAGAGGCAGCTGATCAAAAGGAGGCTGCAGAGCAGCAGGCCAGAGAGAAAGAAGAAGCGCAGGCCCAAATCGTTGAACTACAGGGCCAGCTCCAGGGAGTTCAGCAGCAGCTAGAGGAAAGAGCTACACAAGTCGCGGCCTTTTCAAAAGATCGAGTCAAGGAAATCCGCGCTGGCCTGCTGAAGGGTTTCAAAACCCACGTCTCCAGATCTCTCTCGGTCCTCGCATTCATCTCCAAAGTGCAGGAAGTATCTGCCCAGGGTAAGCCTGTGGTAGAGGAGGCCGAACGCCAAGCTCAGCGATGGCTCGACTTGGCTGTCAAAATAGAAGGATACGAGTGCAAGGGCCTCCGATTTGTCCCCATGTCTCAGATTGCCCTAGATTGGGCCACTGCAAGGGCAACCTTGCATTTATATTTCGAAAAATCAGAGAAAATCCGGAAGGCCAGGAGGATGTTGGATGCATTGCAGAAGGAGAAAAACATCTGCCTGGTTCCTTTCCAAACCCTTGCATCGCTTGGGTTCCCAAGTTTCTGGAATGAAGATGGAAACTGCCGACCCAGAGAGGAATTGAAGCCAATCTGGGAAGCCTTCCAGTCAGACACAACGGAGATAGATGACTGGGCGGACCCAATTCTTGAGGCGCAGGTCACACAGTTGGTGTCTCGATTCTGCAAGATTAGCGCCTGCCTCACCGAGTTGAGTGAGAGGGTCAACGCGGTCGATATGCTCCAGGTCGAAGCCTTCAAGTGCATGTTGAAAGATATCAGCGACCTCGAGCCCTTCCAAGAAGCAGCCTGGACTCAGGTTCAGGCTACTTATGATCGCATCCATGACCGCGTGGCCCCCCCAGATCAAGAAGAAGAAGGCGAGGGGCAGTCGGAAGGAGAAACGGAAGAAGAAGATTCAGAGGAAGAGTCCGAAGAGGACAGTGCTGAAGAAGAAGAGCAGCAGGAAATAGAAGAAGAGCAACAGGAAGAAGCAGGGACCGGGGGTGACTCCGAGCCCAAAGGATGAAGGCATGGGTCCTTGCATCGAGGCGAGCTCGATACCCCGCGAGCCGCCAGGAATGTTGCCACATTTTGCTAAGGGGTAGAAATTTTGAAAATTTTGAAAAATTGCTGCTGCAACTTTTCGGATCAGATTCTTCCTTCCTCCTTCCTTTCCAGCTTTGTCCAGGCAGTTTTCATGTTTCCAGTTTTCAGTTTTTCTTTCCAAGTGTTCAGCAAGTTCGGCAGGGTTTGGGAAAAGCCTAAAATTTTCTAAGTCAGGGGCACTCCCTTGGTCGCTCACTTTTGGAGCGATTCCGGGAGTCGCTCCCTCTTTCCAGCGATTTCCAGCCTTGCGCCTCTCTCCGGCGACCGACGACAACTCAAGCAGCAAGACGAGCGGGGAGAAAATGATAAAATTTGTCTAAGTGTAAGTTTCCCGCGGTCGCTCCATTTTGGAGCGACCCCCGTCGTCGCCGACTTTTCCAGCGACCGTCGGCGTCGGCGACCGACGGCAATGAGAAAAAGAAAAATTCTAAGGCATGGAAAGTTGACGCCGGTCGCTCAATTTTTCAGCGATCCGACGTCCTCCTTTTCAGCGCCGCACAAGGGAGAAAAAATTCTAAAGTGGCGACGCTCCCCTCCCTCCTCGTCTCTCGCTCCTTTTTCAGCGACCATGGTCACGAGGGAAAAGCAATAAAATTGTCTAAGTGTTGGGCGACGTCGGTCGCTCCATTTGGAGCGACTCCCGTCGTCGCTCAACTTCCGCGACCCGTCATCGCCCACCACCATCTTCAATGTTACCGTCGCTCCGTTTACATTGCGTTCGACCGCGGCGAGAGGCTAAAAATTCTAAGGCACAAAGAAGGATGTTGACGTCGGTCGCTCATTTTTCGAGCGACTCCCGTCGTCTGCTATTCCCACGACCGTCGCCCCCCCCATTCGGCTAGCGAGAAAAGGACCAACAGAGCAACTCCCGAGGTCGCTGTTTTATCAAGCGACTCTGGTCAAACCCCCCTCCATCTTAGCGAACCTCAGACTCAGGCAGACCACGCACGGATTTCGGGATTTGAGCCTGTCAAGATGGGACAGAAGGTGTACTTCAAAAGTACAGGGTAGGTGAACATTGATGGTGTATTCAACACCAAATTGTACTGCACCTACCACATTAATCAGACGTGACTTCTCACCCACCAGATCTGTCCGGAGCTGTACCAAAGTCAGGTGAATCTTGTTGCAGGTACGCTCACGGCCAGCAGAGGTCAAATCTCGGCAGCTTTTGCAGTCTTTGGGTTCTGTGCATCATTGTAATTGGGGGAAATTTCTGCTATAAATAGCAGTGGACTTTCATTGTAAAAGGGGGGGAACATATTGCTAGAAAGCTCTGCTGTAACAAACACTTGCTTCCAATACTAAGCATCTTTGGCTCTGATATCTGTCTCTTTCTTTTATGCTGCCTTCTGCAAGTATTTCTGCTCCGTGTTCATTTATTTTTCTGATTGCTGTAATTCTGAACTCTGGATTAGAGCATTGGCAATTAATTGAATCTGGAATACTGAATGAAGGATACATAGGAAGGAATAACAGTGTTAGTTTCTGTTACATGCTTTGTTTTGATTGTTGTTGGTTTGGGTATTAGCTAGTAATCGTGCTGCTTGTTCTTTCCCACCATAACCACATGCTATTTACATCTCTTTCTGCATTTTACAATCTCTTTCCTGTTCTCTTATCTAAAAACCCCCAGTAGTGTAGTATAGGAGCCGGCCTTCTCCGGAGATTGGCACGGGAGGCATCTCTTCCTCCCGGCCTTTCAATCTGTTGGGCGAATCTAGGGCGCAAAAGATTAAAATCCTTTCCTAATGGCAGATTCGTAACCAACAATAACAAATAAAAGAGAATCAAACATATGTTTTACTTTTTCTGATAGATGGACCGGGTTTTTTTGTTGTACTAAATTCTGAAAGACTAAAGACTACAAAGAAAAGAGAAAACGGTAGGTTGGTATCAAGGTGCACTTACAAGCTAAGAAAAGGGATCTTCTATGGCAATTTCATTAACACAAATGCACTGATAATGTTCAAGGAAAAATAAATACTTTTTGCATTAAGTTAGTTTGTAAAGAGATGAACAAGAATGTGCATATCAAAAATAACATAGCTTTACTTTTAAATGTCTCCAGCTTCTCCCAGTTGATGTGTGTAGGAACTAGTTCTAACATGCAACCTCAGCATAGGAAAGGAAAGAATTGGAAATAAAATATGCATGGAAGTCAAGTACGCATATGCCAAAGTTTTGTAATTTGAATAAATTGTAACATTGTAATACTTGCATAGAAAAATGTAATAATAAGTCAAGTAGAAGTCACATGCAAACGCAGTCATGTAAGGGTAGTTATCACCTAGTTGTCTTGTAGTTAAGAGGTGAGGTGTCGGGGGTGGTAGTTGCCTGTAACTACCTTCCCCCCAATTTAAATAGACCCCTTCATTCAATCGAGTGGGTAGATTTTGTACATCCTAGAGAGAGTACATTGTAGACAGGGTAGATACATTCGCACAAGCATTGCATTGTGTATGCAGGAGGAGATATCGTGGAGTGCATTAGAGATTTTCTTTACAGGAGCAGATGTGTAACCATACAGGCTATCATTAATGCAATATCTTGTTCCTCCATGTTCATCATTTGCTATTGTTTATTGAGTGAGATCTGCATGTATTTCTATTGATTGATTGTTGTTGTAGATTTAGATTCAAACCTTATTATCTTGCATTCTTTCCCCAATTATATTCATACAGGGCCATCTGGGCAGTTTCCAGGCCGTCCAATAGCATGTTTTAGGCCATCAAGACTGAAGACAAGTTGTCTGGCTAGCGCCAACCGTCTGAGAGTGCAGGCCGTCTAATTCTCAGACTGGGCCGACTAAAGTATTGGGCAAGGCCGTCAGAGACAAGAGAGATGATGCAGGTCGTACAATTGCATCTTTGCAAGCTATGAACAATTAATTTGTCAATCCAAATTATTCCTCCAAGGGTGGAATACCACCACCGTGCTACATTTGGTGTCGTTGTCATTTGAAGCTTGACGAGCTAGATGACAGATAATTTACTGCGAGGGCATGGGAGACATGCATGTGAAAGAGCAAGAGATCAGTCGACATGTACGAGTGTGAGGATTGCACAACAACAAGGATGAGAAGAATGTGGATGTGTTGAGCACAAGGATGACTTACATGTTGCTGAAGAAAAGTAGCATGAAGAAAGAGTACTAACAAAACTTGTTGATGGAGAGATACAAGCACCAAAAGTTGAACAGGTTTGGAACCCTCAAGAGGAGGCAAGTTTGGACGATGAAAGAGAAAGGTGGCAAATGTTGTTTTTAACAATGGAAGACACAGTGCAAGTGGATGCACAACAAGCAAACAAGGTTCAAGCCAAGGAGAATGTCAATGCAAGTAGTGAAGAAGATGCCAACGTGAGCATGCAGAAGACGAGATGAAGCAACTGGCGATGCCAACATAAGTGCGAGTGAGAGTGCCTAGAGGTGTAGAGGACGGGAGTCAAGCACAAAGGCAACCACAGGAGTGTGCTCGAAAGACCAGAACCAACACTTGTGTATTTGCAAAGGAGATCGCAAATTGTGAGAGCACAAAGTAGCAGTTGAAGAATGTTTATAGAAGAACAATTATCCAATGAAGGTTCATCAAGTGAAGATGACCAAACACCAATGGCTAATATTGTTGCAGTTGCAAGCAAGAAAAAGTGATCGAAGTTCATGGATGATGGGAAAGAAAACCCAGAACACCATATCGGAATGTGTGAAACAATATGGAGAACCAATGGCATAGATGATAAAGGATCATGACTTTGATTGTTTCCAACAAAGCTGCAAGGAATAGTTATGGATTAGCACCTAAAATGTGAAGCACCCTTCACAACTTGGGATGAGTTGAAGACTGAATTCAGTAAAGAATTCAGATTGCTTCGTGACAATACAAAGACCTTTGTTGATATCTACTCAACGAAGCAAAAGAAGGAAGAGAATATCTAGTCATTTAATCGTTGATTAAAGGAACTTATCAATAATATGGAAGCAAAACCACCGGATGGGCTGCGAAAACAATGATTCTTGGATGGATTATTGTCATAGTATAACAAGATGAAGGTAGTTTTGCCAACCACCTATTAAGAAGCATTTGATAGAGCGTTGAATTTAGAAAACGAAATGAAGACAACCACAACAGGTGGAGGAAGTGCAATCCACGATCAAGAAGACAATTCAGATAGTGATCAAGATCACTTGAGCACAACAATTCAATCCATGCAGAAGGACCTGGAGCGTATGATTAATGATGTGAAGGCTGAAAAGAAGGAGAAAAAGGACATGGTGTTTTGATTGTAAATCAGGACACACAATTGTAATTATCCAAAGGACTAGAGTTTGAATTTGCTTGTAGTTTTCCATTCTTATCCATTTGCCAAAGCAGACACAATGCAAGGTGCATAGGACTAAGAGCATGGTGCATCAGCATAGCTAGGCATCGTCGAGTGAGGTGCAGTTGAGCGGGGTATTGCCAAGTGGGGCGTTGTCGAGCGGGGTACTCCTAGAGAGGCACATTGAGGCGTATTGGAACAAGGCACACTAGAAATGGGGCACACTATTCAGAGCAAGGCGTACTCATGGCAAAAGTGCATTGCTTTTGTGCAGGACGTACTCAGAACGAAGCGTACCCAATTTTTTGACCTGGTCCTTTTCACGTTTTCCATCTTGCTTTGTGCGACAGAAATTGGTGTGAAAGCGATGGTAGTATTCAACTACTACAAGAGTAGAGTGCCAAATATGGGCATCTCTCTCGACCTGAGATGTAATTACACCCATGAATCTAAAGTGATGAAGATGAAAAATAATTCTAAAGATTATAGATAGGTGAAGACGATGTGTGAAAAAAATCATCCTAAATAAGACATTGTAGAACCATTCTTTTACATCGGATAAATTGTTGAAGCCTATTAGTTTGGACCCTCCCAATGCAAGCCCAATCAATGGACCCTAGACTTGGGCCTCAAAACGCATATCCATAAAATACTTTGGGTTTGATGATGCAATCAAAGAGGTGGATCTTTGTAGGTACGCTTTGGAAGTGTTGCCAGGAATATTGGTGTTGTAAGACTGAGACAAATTCCTATCCCTTGCAAAGAATGTGAAGTTGGTCGAAGATTAAGGAAAGGACTATACTAAGTATGTGGAAGTAGTGTTGATCTCAATCGAGTCACCCTTGTAGGAGACTTGAAACTTAGATGTAATACTCTTTGATCTATTGAAGATTATCACATTAGTCTTGTTAAAGGTTAACTACCAATTATTTCGAGTCACAAAAGCAAGCAACAACATCCAATGCAGGCCCTAAGGAGTATGGGCAAGAAGAACTATGTCATCTACAAAAAGCAACAGAGCTATCAAGACATGATATGCAAGGCAACCATCATCAACATGTGTGTTTTGACAAGCTTCAAACTCGTCAATATAAATACCAAAGAGTGAAGGACAAAGATGACATCCTTGTTTAACACCAATGGTGCTCTATACATCCTCAGAGAAACCAAAAGCTAGATCTCCAAACCGTCAATATCATGTAGTCTCTAAAACAAAAGATGTCTAGGAACAATATCAAAGGCCTTTCTAAAATCCACAAAACAACAAAAGACTTTAGAAGACCATTGACGATTTGTGTATCCAAAAGCAAAACCAAATAAGCATTTTTGCATTGATGCCAATAGAAATACCAGTCCAAATGTTGTAAGATCCTTGAAGAGTATCCCATATACAACGAGCTGGAAGCTTCTTTTGGTTGTTGGAATACACAATTTTATCATTTTTTTAAAGCAAATGTTTGAGATGATAGTTTAGAAAAGGATATCAATTGATTTTTATTAGATGTTTTATCGCTGCTAGATCTTCTCATAATGAGGATCAGGTTTGTAAAGGAATGAGCAATCACCGAAAGCCAGACTCACTAATGCTTCTTGGAGCGAAGCACATCTTTGCCAGGGTGGGGCGCATTGTTGCCTTGGAACCAGGCACACTACTGTTATCTCAATAGTTGGGCACTTCTTCAAGAGCAAGGCACACTGATGCCTTATTGAGGCATTCATTTGGCTCTGATTTTCTCCAGTCCTCGTTTTATCTTCTCCCTTCGTTGGCGCAATGGACTCTCTCTCTTAGAGAGTGATGGTAGTAGTAAACTACTACAATTAGAGATTTTAGTTCACTTGTATAATTCAAGATTTTACCTTCACTGAAAATTTCAAATTATATATACATATATATAATAATTGAATGACTATGCATTTCTGGTTGTTAAACCCAAAAACAGATTTAATTCATCATATATATTTTTGAAGACCTTATTAGCTCAACTGAATGGAGTTTGGTATTTGATAAAACAAGTCCAATGACTGATATTGCTCTGTCATCCCAGTTTTCCTATTCCAACAATTGTGCAAAATCAGTATGTTTCGTGTTGGTCTCTTTAGCTATCCACCACATGTTCTTGTGCATTCAATGAAAATCAAGTTGTATCTTCAACAAACTATTAGGTTGTATTACGAACAAGATATTTATTAAAAGAAAAAAAAAATTGCTTTTGGCTACTACAATCAAACGTATACTATCAAAACCCATGCTGAGTCCTGGACTAAGGATCCATGCTCAGGCAAAAACCAATGCAAGATATAAACCCTCATACATTTAGGAAGAGAAAGAAATAGTTCAAGATATCACTAAAGACCAAACAAAAGATAAGTTATCACATTCTCAAAATTTTAAGTTTTGTACCTGTTGAATGTCAGAAAAGTCCAACTTCGAAAGCACCTCACAAATCTGTTTCAACAGTTGGAAGAAGGAGAAATGTGCCTCCTTTGAACTCCAGATTCAGGTCAGCTCCCTACTATCCTTGCTAAACTAATCTAAGCTAAGTGCTAAAAATAAATGCAAGAAATTGAATGTATGAAGGTAAGGGTGCAAAAGATTAAAGTAAATTATGGGAAAGTAAAAATACAGCCGTTGTCGTAGCAAGGAGAGTGTATGATCAATTAACTATTGAAGAAATCGCATAACATCAATGTGCTCTTCAACATGTGAAATCAAAATAATAAAAGGAAAGGACTAGGAGGTGAAAAGGCAATGCCAAAATAACCATGCATTCCACAATGCAAAAGAGAAGTACCACAATTGGAAAGAAAATGTCCTGCACAGTCTTTCTATTATTCCCAAAATTAGAGCAAAGTACAATGTGGAGTCCACAGAGTGTAGCTATGATTTCTTCAATAGCCAAAAGATGTTTACAATGGAGCCCATGGCTTCTGTTTGTAGGAAATTATTCAGCTATGAGCTACCTAATGTAACTAATAATCTACCTCTAATAAAATAGCTAACTTATGGGCATATTTAGCAAAATGATGCACTATTAAGTGTTACATTCCTTCAAGATTGTCTCTAAACTACTTAAAAGACTTCTAATTAGCCTTTGATACCATAAGATGACAAAAATGTCGCTTGCCTCATGATCTCCTCAAATTTCGTGCTTATTGTACCACTTGCCGCAAAAATGAGTGAATCGCACAATTTGGGACCAAACCTTTTTGGAGCTAATCACACTTTTTGGAGTGGATTGCACCTTTGGGAGTGAATTGCAGTTTTTGAAGCAAATCACTCTTTTAGGACGTAGCCAATTTTCTGCCAATTTCCCAAATTTGTTGTTTTGCATTTCTGCTCCTAGGCTAGAAAATTCATCCCCATTGTCTTTCAATGCTAATTCCTTGTAGGAATTTGAAGGTAATATCTAAGCTACTACCGTACCTTTCAAAGGAAATAAAATTTTAAATGTTTGATTGAATATTTAGGCTGCAAAGAGTTTATATATGATCTTGAAGGACTTCATAAACATATAGAACAAACAAACATAAAATATAAAGCTTTCTATACAAAGAAACCTTTGTAGTCAAACCCATATTTATTGGGTGGGAGTGATTCATACTTGTGCTTTTGATCTTCATCTCTTTCACAAATAAACTAGGTGGAGGTGTATGAGGTAAAGAGCGAGATTCCTAGTCTATGGCTACAGACAAGAATATTTAACAATATGATTAAACAAGAAATGCTTTGGCTTCAATCATAAAATAATCTGATATAAAAGTTGGAGGAGAATATATCTGAACATCACAAATCAGTTCATAAATAGGAGTCCCTAAGGCAAATTTTAGGTATATCTTGTTGGCAATTTTGCCACATTAAATTTTTTGATAAACTTTGGCCTAAGTATGGAGCTTTAAAGCGGCAAAGAGCACGCTGAGGTGTTCGGGTTTTCGCAGGCCATAAACGGTGGTGATAAAATGGATGAAATAAGCTTTGGATATTTTATCATTGCAGATCTTTTCGCTAGCTTTCCGACGATATATTATAATAGGTGATCGGGTCAGCGGATCAAAAGTTATGGCCCCGGGAAGCAGGACCAGGAAGCTCAATTTCGGGCCAGAAAATTGACTAAGTGTTAGGCCCCTCCCGACTGCGCTCATCCTCCCAACTACGCTCATATAAAGGCCCAAAATTTTCTAAGTGTTAGTGTTGCCGCAACCCGACTTCGCAGCGAAGTCGGGCTGCGCCCTAATTTTGTGCACACTTGGGGAGCTGACGTGCAGAGAGCTGAGCCCAAAATTTGACTAAGTATTGAGCGAACCCCGACTTCGCTGCGAAGTCGGGTTGCGCTCTCAGTTTGTGCGCACTGGGCATTGTCAGTGAAGGACATCCCAACAAAGTCTAAGTGTTGGGTGCGCAACCCGACTTCGCAGCGAAGTCGGGCTGCGCCCTCAAATTCGTGCGCAGTTGGGCAGCTCACTTGAAGAAAACGGCTAAGTGCTGGGACTGCCCAACTTCGCAGCGAAGTCGGGCTGCGCCCTGGAAGGAGAGCGCAGTTGGGCAGCCCATCATGGTATCTCCAGAAAATGACTAAGTGTTGAGTTGCCCGACTTCGCAGCGAAGTCGGGCTTCGCTCACTGACCTGTGCGCACTCGGGCAAAGAACGTTGAAACCTGCCCAGAAATTTTCTAAGGCACGGAGGCCTTCCCGACTGCGCTCATCCGCCCGACTGCGCTCATACAAAGGCTGAGTTTAAAGACGATTTCTTCCCCCTCCATCAGATGCTGACAGGTGTCCAACCTCGAGATTCGAGTCAAAGATGTGACAGAAGGTGTGCCGCGGGTACCGGACGGATGAGCGTGAGCTGACGGATTGTACCGCATCTGCCCCCATTCAAACCGACTCAACTTCCCACCTACCGGATTTCCACGGAGCTGTCACGTTTCGGGAGGACCTTGCTTGCAAGTACGGTCTTTACCCGCAGAGGTCAACATCGGCCGCTTTTGTCGCCTTTTGCAACTTTTGTCGAGTCCGGGATTACGTGCCCAAAATGTATTCGGGGGGGGGGATTGCACTATAAATAGCAGCCTCATTTCATTGTACAAGGGTGGAGGGGGGACATATTGCTAGAGGACTCTGCTATGACGGACCACCTTCTAATTAATTCAAAGCATCCTTGGCTCTGCTTCTTGTCTCTGTCTTTTATGTTGCCTTCTGCTAGTATTTCTGCTTCATGTCCATTTATATTTCTGTCTGTTTGAATTCTGAATCCTGGATTTGAGCATTGGTGATTATTTGGATCTAGAATACAAAACAGAAGGATACATAGGGTAGAATAACAGCTGCAATTTCTGTTACATGCTTTTTTTTAATTGTTGTTGGTTCGGATGCAAATTTGCGATCGTGTTGCTTGTTCTCCCCCACCCGAAACGCATGATATTTACATCTCTTTCCTGTTCCCTTATCTTTTTCAATTTCTTTCCAGTTCCCTTTACCCCCTTTTTTAATCTCTTTCCTGCACTCTTATCTAAAAACCCCCAAGTAGGTTAGGAAAGGAGCCGGCCTTCTCCGGAGATTGGCTCAGGAAGGCATTCCTTCCTTCCGGCCTTTCAATCTGCTGGGCGAATCTAGGGCGCATTACACTAAATCCTATCCGAGTGGCAGATTCGTAACCTACAATTCTCACATCCCAAATGTCTGTCTTCCTATTACTTTGCTTATGTTTGAAAATCTTTTCCACATAGATAGTTTTTTTTTTTTTTGGTAGTTATTATAGTAGATTAAAAAAGGGTTTTTATAGAGGATCCCAAAACCTTATGTACAAAGCCTTGCATCATGCCTCCTAGCTTTATGTATAAGCCTATTACAGAAATCGTAACCCCTAAAAAAAACTTGATTACATAAGCAATGGGCCTAGGGCATCAATCCCTTGAAACTGAACACCAAAACAGAAATCCCGCCCAGCGATAACAGTAAGCATGAAACAATCCCTCTCGGCGGGAAACAAACAAATAAGAAGGAAAGTAGTTTTGGAGATCCCGCCCGGCGGGGAGTAGCCAAAAACCACCATCGAGAAGATCCCGCCCGACGGAAGCAAAGAAAAGCCGACACAATAAAATCCCGCCTCGTGGGAAGCGGACAAAACCACCACAAACGGTCCCGCCTAGCGGGAAGCAACGGGGAAATCCCGCCATCCGGGAAACCAGCGAAAAAGAAAGGATCCCGCCTCGCGGAAAAGCGGCAGATTTGGCGGATCCCGCCCTGTGGAGAAACCATCCCGCCCATCGGGAAAACATTCCGTTCAGCGAGAGCCATCCTGCAGGAAGCCGACAGCCAGCACAGAGAGGATCCAGCCCATCAGGAAGTGACCAGAGAGTTGCACCACAAGGAACCCGCCCCGGGAAAATAGAAGAGGATCCCAGCAGTAGGGACCAAGAATCTCGTCCAAGCACAGAGCCCGTCGAGGATTCACAAGAAAAAGGGGGAAGCTGTCCAAACCCTAAACCGTCACCTCCACCGCACTGAGAAATGCAGGGGACCAGATCCACGCGAATAACCTACAAAAAACCCCAGGGGGAAGCCTGAGGGAAAAAGGGAAGGGATCCCCAACCAAACAAAGATCCCTGGGAAGCACCAGTCCGAAAAAACAACCAAGGAAACCCTAGCCGACCGGGAGGGGCACAGATAGTGGAGAAGGATCTCCCCCCAGGAGATCATCTGCAAACAACCACTCCCCGGGAGAGATGACCTGGGTTGAGCCAGGGACTGGGTAGGAACCAAGAGCCATGGGAGGGGGAGCAGGGGAGAGACCAGAGCCCTCCCCTCTCTCACCACATAGATAGTTTTAATCATAAGAGATACATTTCATTTATGAGAATTAATGGAAATTTAAGAGGTTTATGAAATTGTATATATAAAGCATGCTTTCATACTTTAACACACAAGTGGGAACAAAGAGGTATTAGATTTTCTATTTGCGTAAGATCAGGTATGGCACTAGGGGAAAATCCTTAGAACATTGAAACTTGAAGGATAAGAAGGCCTTGTCTCTAATCTGGGTTGCTTGTTATCCTGAATTAGAATTCACTATGAAAATGTTAACTATCTCTACAAGGTTTGGAAAAAGCCACAGACTTTGTTTTATAGGACCACAACCATCAAGAAAGTGGGTGTTCATAAGAAACTTGAGGATGTATAGATGTTTTAAATTACTTACCCAGAATGTAAAATATCAATGAAGAAATGAGAGCAAGCTGGGATTCCTAAGTTGGAAGAGGAGTTATTCATTACTACAACAATGAATGGGATAACTATTTTCTACCAACACTTGGTGATGTTAAAGATAGCAAAAAGATTATATAAGATTAGATTTGAAGATTGGTGAGGACACCATTGCAGTAAACTCAGGCAGGGATCACTTAGATAGGAGTCCAACTCACAGGCAAAGGCAGAGGCATAAGACGAAGAACAGAAAGATGGGTCATTTATTAGAGGCAGAGGTGAAAGTCCTATAGACCATGGTGATGGCTCTAGAAGCAGAAGTGACAGATGAGGTAGAGGTTTGAGTTCTAGACCATATAGTTTGCAATCTTCTTCTATAAGAGGAGACATGAAAGTGGTGATAAGTAGAATATTACCTGCTGTCAATATGGGAAGACATGACATTATACTAAGGATCGTAGAATTCATTTTCAGAAATTGCAACAACATTCAACCTGCTTTCCAAGTTTGCATGATGGTTTCTTCAGAAGGCTATATGCTTTTATGGATCATACAAATTTGACATATATTTGGACATTTCATGGTAGTGCCACTTGACAAATGACCTGTTAATGAGATTGCTTTTGATTATTTTGGGATGCTAAGGATGAGCCCGTCAAATTGACAAATGATAGTGATCATAATTTGGAGGGCATTGGTGCTATTAACATGAGATTTTTTATGTTAGTAAACAAGTTATTCAATGACATACAATATATCCTTCCCAGTGAAAAGAATCTTCTTCACCTAATTTCAATCAAGAAGCAGGGACATCAAATTGTTTTCAAGAATGCTCTTTGCCAGATCAATATCATTCAACAACAATATTGGACAATCACTACAAGTTTTGAGAATAACAACTTGAAGCTGTATGGATAGGTGATCATTTGACAACATAAGGCCAGTATCTCTTCTTTAATAGTGCTCCAATGCCCCTCTCAAGTCCCACTGTCTACCATTATGGTTTGCCCCTTGCTACTGGAAGTCGGCTTAGATATTAGATCGTTTTACAGATCTTTGCATTTAGTTGATTGCTTCACCTTTTTCGCATTTGATTTTACAACATCATTACATAGCCTTTTTATAATGTAGAATCTAGATAACCATACTATTACTTTGCCATCCCTAAATCTTTCCTTCATTATTTAAAAAACAAAGCACCAAATATGCCAGAAAATCTTGCTTTGCCTATCAAACAAAACACGACTAATTTTTACTGTTATTATTGTACTTTAGCTAAAATAATTTATACTTATTATGTGGTAGAAATGAAATGATTTTCATTATATCCATGAAACAAAAGAGTTTATGGCACCACAGCCATGAAAGCTGTAATATAACTATATAAGGGAAAATTTCAGGGCAGCAACGTGGACAAAAGAACTCGGAAGAAAGCAGGTGCACTATATTGCTAGTTCAACCTCACATATAAGCATCATCAAAAAGCATCTATAGCTGCAAATATCAAATGGAGAGCAAAAACGCTTACAGCTCAACTGAGGATTAGCTCGCATCAGATGTAAGACAGTAGATAGAAGAGACTTAAAAATATGGGAAGAGAGAACATGCATCTAAGGGCAGTGGAAACAGAGAAACACTTTATGTAAAGCTTGCGGGATACATTAGCAGTGGATTTTATGTCTCAATTGTTTTCAGGAAACATGAACAAAGAAGCCAAGAGAATTTATAGGCAAGATTAATAGTAAAAGATCAATTATTCGAAAACAGAGAATGATAATTCAAGTTTAGGTTTTCACATAAACTATATTTTAACAAGTGAGATTAACGTATTGTATTTGATAAGGAAGCTTTTGTTGTCCTGTGAACATTTAAAAAAAAATTCTTCTTCAATTTATACATTTATCAAAGATGATCACAAGAGACTTTAAACATCTACTAGGGTGATTCGCCCGTTTATGTGAATCAAGAATTCTCCTATCTTTTCCAGAATCTTCCCTTCAAACAAAAGCACTGGGGGATTCTCTCACTTTTATTGCATCACTTTTCAAGAAAGAATCTCAAGTAGACTTCTACACACTTCCCTTAGATTCACTTTCAACACGCAAAAATAACACTTCCCTCATATTCACGTTCAACTTGCATAAATAACAATAATTTACGATGCCAGACAAGGATCATTGAGGATGCGGTAAAAGTTATCAAGTTAAAGGGTGGATAAGTAGGCGATGGACTCAAAATAAGATAGAATTAGAACAACCTGCTCTGCCTACCTGTTCAAGAATTTCTTCTGGCTCGTTGTAAATGAGAGGAATAACCCTGGCACCCCCAGCTTCAACAAACTTAACATACGAAGAAGCTATGTACGACGCGTTTGTTGCGCTGCTCAACTTTCCGTTTGCCCCGTCTCCTGGATGAGTCACGATTCCTATTACAGGCCTCTGCTTTCTCTCCGATGATGACCCTGATCTCCCCCTTTCCGACGGCAGACGCAAACGCGAACGTAGTGGCACTGATTCAGCATTTGCGTTTACCACGTTAATTCGAGCGCATAGGCACGCACACAGTAAAGCTGTACTGATTCTGTAGATTACATTCGCGTTCGCCATGTTACTCAAATTTTCTTCTCCTCTCCAGACCTTTTCATCCGGAACCTTTATAATCCCCGACGAACTGGACAGATTCGCCTGTATATTTCTAAGTTGATTGTATAATGTATTAAGAAATACGATAAGACAAAGCATAAGACTCTGTAATTGTATGACGTATTAAGAAATACGTTAAAACAGAGCATACGATTCTCCTTTACAGACAGGTAATAAAAAAAAATCAGCATTTAATTTATATAGTTTTTTTTTTAATCTTGGTTAGTGTGAGAATAAGATTCTCCTTTACATGAATGTTAATTTTTATAAATACTTAATAATTAAATTTAAATAATTATGAGAGAGGGGAGGGCTTTGGTCCCTCCCCTGCTCCCCCTCCCATGGCTCCTGGTTCCTGCCCAGTCCCTGGCTCAACCCAGGTCATCCCTCCCGGGGAGTGGTTGTTTGCAGATGATCTCCTGGGGGGAGATCCTTCTCCACTATCTGCGCCCCTCCCGGCCGGCTAGGGTTTCCTTGGTTGTTTTTTCGGACTGGTGCTTCCCAGGGATCCCTGTTTGGTTGGGGATCCCTTCCCTTTTCCCTCGAGGCTTCCCCCGGGGTTTTTGCAAGTTTTTCGCGTGGATCTGGTCCCCTGCGTTTCTCGGTGCGGTGGAGGTGACGGTTTAGGGTTTGGACAGCTTCCCCCTTTTTCTTGTGAATCCTCGGTGGGCTCTGTGCTTGGACGGGATTCTTGGTCCCTACTGTTGGGATCCTCTTCTATTTTCCCGAGGCGGGTTCCTTGTGGTGCAACTCTTTGGTCACTTCCTGATGGGCTGGATCCTCTCTGTGCTGGCTGTCGGCTTCCTGCAGGATGGCTCTCGCTGAATCGAATGTTTTCTCGGTGGGCGGGATGGTTTCTCCACAGGGCGGGATCCGCCAAATCCGTCGGTTTTCCCGCGAGGCGGGATCCTTTCTTTTCTGCTGGTTTCTCGGATGGTGGGATTTCCCTGTTGCTTCCCGCTAGGCGGGACTGTTTATGGTGGTTTTGACTGTTTCCCGCAAGGCGAGATTTTATCATAACGGTTTTTCTTTGCTTCCTGCTGGGCGGGATCTTCTCGATGGTGGTTTTTGGCTACTCCCCGCTGGGCGGAATCTCCAAAACTACTTTCTTTCTTATTTGTTTGTTTCCCGCTAAGGGGGATTGTTTCATGCTTACTCGATACAGCTAGGCGGGATTTGCATTTTGGTGTCCAGTTTCAAGGGATTGATGCCCTAGGTCCATTGCTTATGTAATCAGGTTTTGGGATCCTTGTTAAAACCCGCTATAAATACAAACACTTACCAAAAAAATAAAAAAAAAAATTCTCCTTTACAGATAGAAAGGTTATTTAAAAAATCAAGTATTTAATTTATATAAAAAAAAAAATTTAATCTTGTTTAGTGTGAGAAATTTTTATCATTAATATTTAGGGTTGAGTATTTTCATCCCAGTTATAAAATCAGTATTTAATTTATATAATTTTTTTTTAAATCTTGGTTATCGACTAACATTTAAGGTTATTTCCATCCAAGCTATTACTCTTTTGAAGTGAGCATTTTTATCTAGAAAACATGACAAATGATAGATGGCCCAGGGCAGCTAGGGACGAAGAGTTGCATAGGCGAAAGAATACATGGATGAAACAAAATAAAAAATGGATGAAACGTTGGGAAATCAACATAAATGAATGCCCAAATGTCAACAAAGACATAAAAAATTATGTGAATGAAAAGTTCAGAAGTGGAATGTGGAAAAATGCAAGCAAGAAAAGACAATATTATATTGCAAATTTTAGCCCAACATATGACCACAAGGAAAAAGCGTATATAGGCGTTGAAATCAAGTGGAAGGAAAAAATACTCATTGCTCAGATAAGGACTAGCTCTCATAGGCTTAGATGTGAAACAGAGAGATGGACAATGCCCAAAGAACAATGGGAAGAAAGGATATGTACTCTATGCAGCACAGGGCAGTAGAGACAGAGGAACACTTCATCTATAAATGCTCGAGTTTTTCAGATATCTGTGACAAATACAAAGAAACACTTGGAAACGAGTTTATGGCAGATTTATTTGAAGACGGTAAAATAAAAAGAGTTGGAGAATTGCTAACACAAATCAGCCGAAGAAGGAACAACCTTCTCAAAGATATTAAAGATCATATGATATGATTTGAGTAATTGTACTTCCATATTTGAGGTCCATAGACCATATTTGGGTCTCGCGGACAATTAAAATCTTTCTTTCATCTCAACCATTATCCCTCTTAAGGTTAACACACATTCCCACACACATATGCCCCAGTTTAAACCTTAGAAAAAAAAAACAAATTAAAACATTAATTATAGATTTAAGTAAAAAAAAATTGTATGAATTGAAATAGTGATAAAAAAATTATCAAAACTAATAAATAAATAAAAGTTGTGAACTAAAAAAATTAAAAACAATGTATTTACTTATGTAATTTAAAAAGAATTAAAACAGTATAAAAGATTTAGGTCTTACACTAATAACTAAAGCATATAGTTGGAAGTATATAAAGGACTATCCTTCCTATGAATCAAACTTGGGTCCATGCAAGGAGAGCTTAATGCTTTTATAAAAAATAAAAGACAACAGAGAGAAACAATATATGAGCACAAAAGAAAATAATTTATTTATATAGGGAAGCATGATCCAAAGCAATTTTGAATTTGAATTTGAATTTGTATTAATGCCCATCGGTGACCAAAAGAGGTCAATAGGACTGTAAAGTAGGACATATACAAAGCAACGAGAGTGCCTAATGTAGCTCCAGAGAAAATAAAGTAAGAAAAACAATAAACAGGATGACATATGATATACAAGATCTGTGGATCAAGGATTACTCCCAACATTCAAGGCTGAAGAGAAGTGAGTGATGTAAGAGTTGGATGTCGTCGTAGATGTTCTTTGTTGGAGGTGACGACGAATTGATCTTGTTGTATCTTTGTGATCACCCTGGCGCTTCCTGGTCATGGCCTCTGGAGGCTGGAAGAATGAAGTGATAAGTCGGGATGCTGTTATCTTCTGCAAATTGTTACTAAGTAGTTCTTTCCTGAGATGGAATAATTCCCGGATGAAGAGGGCAATGCATCTCTGATCTTCATAATTAATCCAACTACAAAACAATCATTAATTAGAGACTAATATTATAATTACCTAATGGTTGGAGTATGCAAAGCATTTATATGAACAAAAAAGTGATATTCTCACAATCAACACAATTATAGAATTGTTTAGTTAAAGGAGGTTAAAGAGGGTATTATGAAGTTGGAAATAGGTAAATCCCAAGATGTCGATAGGCCATAAGCATAATATTTAAAATGGGAAAGAGGAAACCTAATACCACATGTCAAAAGACTATTTAATGGTGTCTAATTTTCAAAAGAATGGACAAGTTTAGCTATGTCCCTCTTCAAAAGTAGTGAAGTATACAACCCTTCAAATAACTAAACCATAATGGTAAATCCTTCATTTGTAGAGCTTTCTAGTAGTATGGTAAGGAGGTTAAAGAGTGTAGACACCAAATTTTAGTCATTTGCAGTCACATTTCCACAAAACCACCAAAAAAACCCTTAAATCACTGCAAATTCATCAAAACCAATATTTTACCACAAATTTGCTCAAATTCTTGCAAATTTCTAATTTTCTATCTAATTCGTCCAAATCTCTCTAAGTTCTAGCAATTTTTTAAATTTCCCTCTAATTTCCCTCTAAGCTTCTCTAGTTCTATATCAATTTCATCTATTTCTTTTCATTCTTCTAAGGTTTTATAAGGTCTTTTATTTTTCCTTCTGATTTCCCTTTTTTACCTTAATTTCTAAATTCTTCAATTGCCCTAAATTTTACCCAGGTGTTGTAGGTGAGTTGGAGAGGAGAGGGCAATCCTCCAAGGGAGGTCCCAGGTTCAAATCTCCACCCTACCAAAAAGCTGAATTGGGTATCCAAAATCCAATTGATAATGTTGGTACGAGTAGGGTCAGGTGCGACTCCGGGTGACTTTGATGGTGTAGAACCCCCTGTTCGTGGTCTCTCAGACCAAGGTGGCCCCATAAGGGGTTTTTCACTTAAAAAAAAATTGCCCTAAATTTTCCCTAATATTCTCCTACTTCGTTTAATTCCTCTAATTCCCTCTTAGCCTCTCTAATCTCCTAATATCCCTCATTTATTCCTCCCTCTCCCCTCAAAGTTCTCATAACTCATCTTATCCACCTAACCTTCCACTAAGCCCTCCATTGAGCCCTAGTCACCCTTCTAATCCATGTCCCAATCCCAAGGGGAATGCAAAAGAAATTTTAAATTCAAATTAAATCCCAAAATCCAAGGCAAAGCCCTCCCTCAATCCCTAGGAAATCTCCTAAGAAGTCCCCCCAAATCCTTCTACATTCTCTCATGCACATCTCCATGCAAATTTAATGAATTTAAAATTTCCCATAAACCCCAAAGTCAACCTCCCTCATTAACCCACTTGTCCTCCACACCTTCCACCTTGCACTTTTAATAATTTTTAATTTTACCCACATCACCCAATGCACACATGCCCCCATGCACATCTCATCACCCCCTAGGACAATTAATGCCACTTGGGTGGGTGAGAAGTCACCCCACCCAAGGCTATTGAATGGGGAGGGTGCACATTCCTCCATGTGTCCTCCCCAAGATTTGCCTTGGATTTCCCCATGCCACATCATTGCCACTTCATGCCTAGTCATCTTCAAGTCATCTCCCCTCACCTTGCTCAAAATTCTATAAATACCACCCCATTTCCCTCATTTGCAAGAACACATGGAGGGACATAACAAAATGTTGCCAAAATCATCTTAGATATTTGCACATCTACATCTCAAGTTTGCACATCTCAATTTCAATTTCAATTCACATGTCAATTTGCATTTGCTTTAGTTTGTTTTATATGCTTTTAAACAGGTGCTACTAATGATTTTCATGTTTACATGTGTGTAGGTACTTAACACTCAAAGGCTCAACTCAATCGATGGTCCAAGCAACACACAAAACCCACCATGCACTTGCTTGTAGCACATGGAGAATGAAGACACCATAGTCATCTTGTAAAGGGGATTATTCCCCTCATTGGCACAATTTGATTGTAAAACACCCCTAAAAGAGGTTACTTTGTACTCAAAATTACTCTTCTTAATCTAATACAATATTTCATTTTCATTAAAAATTGTGTATTTTTCTGTGTTACAAATTGGTGATCATGGTTTCCTTACTCACATTTCGTTTCATGTTTCTTTTTAAGACTAACTTTTTGTTTCTTTTTGTGGTTGTAAGGTTTCTATTCAGTATTGGCCAGCCCTTCACGAGCAAGAAAGTTAGGTAGGTGTTTGTTGTTCCCTTTAAGTTCTATTTTGTTACTTTTATTTATCTTTAAACCAATAAATAAATAAATTCTTCTTTATTTTCCCTTTACATTTCGATGTCTCTTAAGTATAAAATAAATTAATAAATTTAACTTTTAAGTTTTAAGTTTTTTTGATTAAAAAAACCAAAAAAAATCATCGTTTTTACAACCTTTTATGTTATTTTTATTAATCAAAACAAAACAAAAAAATTTAACATGGGGACGTGCAACCCACCCCTCCTCCTCTGGCCCCTATGGGTCACCAATGTCAAACCCTCCGCAGTCCGCCACCACGGGCTCCCCTACTTCATTGTGGGTCACCATCTGCTTCGTCACAAGCCCATCTACCACCATAGGCCCTGCTTCACCACTAACCCCATTGCTAAACCCCCTACTCTATGTAGGCCACCATCTGCTCCACTTTGGATCCCTTGCTTAACTACGGGTGGCCCCGCTAAACCTCATACTCCACAGCAAGCCCCCCACTAAACCCCCTGCTTTTCTACAAGCCACCATCTACTTTGTCATAGGTCCCTTCGCCACCGCAAACCCCCGCTAAACCCCCTACTCTATTACAGGCCCTTGTACCATTACAAGCCCCTTGCTTCACCATGAGCCCCTTGGCTAAACCCCTTACTCCATCGTAGGACACCGTTAAACCCCCTACTCCATCATGGGACCCTCGTTAAACCCCCTACTCTATCATAGGCCTCCTGCTTTGTTGCACACCCTTGCTAAACTCTCGATCGCTCCATGACCTCCTTGTCCTGCTCCTTCCTTAGCTCACCCTCCTCCTATCGGCCACCCTACAACCTTCATTTCTCCTTCTTAGCCACTTCACGACCTTCCCATTTCTTTGTTCCCCTTTTCTTCATTGTGTAGTACCGCCTCACGCTCTCATTTTCACATGGTCCACTCATAGGCTCCTTTATAGCCTAGGTCCCTTCGTAGATCCACCTAGCCTACGACCATCCCCTTTCAGGTCGTCACATAGCCTCGCTAGCCCCTGTAACTACCTCCTCTTCTATTTTAAAATTTACCACTACCACATCGGTTGAGCGAGGCCTACCTCTCCCCTATCGTTGTTGTGTTACCTGAGCGCAGCCTGCCTCTCACCTACTATCGTCACACTACTTGAGCACGACCTGCTCCTACCCATCACCATCGTTGTCACTGTCCCACCTTTCGCTTGTGCCCACTGCTCTTCGCAAGCCACCCTTCTTCCCATCCTCCCCCACACTCCTGCCTCTCTCCTACAATTGTTTCACTGCTTAAGCACGACATGCCTCTCACCTGCTACAACTACATCACCTGAGCACAACCAACTCCTACCTGTCACCACCGTTGTCACCAACCCACCTTTCACCTACGCTTATCACTCTTCATAGGTTGCCCTTCTCCTCATCATCCCCCATGCTCCTACCCTCCCCTCCTCGGTCGTCGCATGACCTCCCTACTCCTCACCCCCTTTTGCCCCCATCGTTTCCCATATTTTGTCGTCATTGTTTCCCACTCCTTGTAGCCCTCGTGCCCCCTGCACTTTTCTCTAGATAAAGCCTATCATAGCAAACCTGCGCAAGTTAGATTTAGGGCACACGCCCTGTTGCCCATGCCTCCTCCCCCATAAAAAAATATAAAAAAAAAACTAAAAAAAGGAAAAACAAAACCGTTTGTTTTAATTTTGGCTTTTCAAATATATATATATCATGCTATATATATATATAGCATGACCTTATTTTTAATTTTTTTTTTAATCTTTTCTTTTATTTCAAATAAAAAAGAGCCTCATTTTTTTAAATCGTTGCTTCAAAAAACAAAAAAAAAAACAATCATCAAACAAAAAAAAAAACATCAAACGACTCAGAAAACAAAAATAAAATTAAAAAAATTCATAAAATAAAAAATAAAAACATCCAACACAAAACACTTTTTTTGGGCACACTTTTGCACTCTACTATTTTACACAAAGGCATATACAGTGTGAGGACAACCTCCTAGTGAGTTGGACTTCATCCTCAACCACCGCTTGAGCCCTTAGCGCACCCTAGCACGCATAGTTTATCGGGTTTCACCACCGAGAAATTGGTTACCCATGGAGCTAGCTTGGGGTAATTTTGAGGTCAGTAGCTATTTTTTTCTCCAAGCCCGCTCGAGGGTGAAGCAAAAGTCTGGGTATATCGATAGCAGGACTTAGACAATGCGACCTCTTTTGAGAGGTGCCTTTTTTTCCCGTAATACTCATCGTGGGGCATAAACACACGCTTATAATTTTCACGTCATCCACCCTTTTGTACTTCCTAGGCTTAGGCTATATCAAAACACACCAAAAAACAAAAACCCAAAGGAAGAACAAGCACAACGTCAACACAAAAGCAACCTCATCCATACCAAAACATCCTCAAATTACAATAATCAAATAACGACACATTCACAAAACATCACAACATAATTATTTGTTTGGTTGCTTGTTTATATTTTTTTTTACATAAATAGTATGTTTTACCACCTTCACTACCTCCATGGACTATTTCATGCCCTCCTTCTATTCTTCAATAGTACCCTCTCCGTTATGGGCCTCTTCTTTGCCCCCCATCCATATGCTACATCCCCATCCTCAAAATGTCTATCAAGGCCCACTAAGATAACCATAAAATACTCAACCATAATTGCATCAATACCATGCACCACCAAACCAGCCTCAACATCAACCCACTTACAATCAACCTTCGCCCACCTATAATCCACCACCCCCTTCATATTACCAATACCAACCTACACCTAGTCAATCACAACCATCCCTCCATATTATCCATAACCAACTTACCAACCATACCACACTCCTACAAATACCCCCACCACATCTTCTTACATGCCTCAAGATCCACCCCAAGCATCCCAAGCACCTTCCACCACTTCACACCAATCTTACCCATATCTCCAACCTCATCCATCTCATTCATCCCCCCTTCACACCAACCACAACAACCTCAACCACCTCCATCGTAGCCTTCATATCAACCATAACAACTATAACTACCTCAACCACCTTCACAGTAGCACAACTAACTTATTTTCCATTCCACACACATTCTTCCTTGACCCACACGTTACTTCACACCTCTCTCATGGCCCTTGTCATCCATATTTTGGAAACTTCTCGAGCTACAAGAACCCTTCTTACCTAACATAGGTCCACACAATACACATAAACCCACATCTCTAGAGCATACTGCTGAGTCATTTTGTGTCTTCCATCGCCAACACGATCATGACATCAATCATTGTCAATCATTCCAGAACCTCGTATAGGATATGATTGACCAAGGGACCATTATTGTTGAACATCCTTCAGTCCCCACTCACTAAAACCTTGGAAATCATCAAGCTCTATTACCATAATAGGGGACAACACAACCAAATAATGTGGCCTCAACTTTTGCAACTCAGCCACATCAAGTTAACCACGCCAATAATGTCCCATCTCACCAAGGTTTTGTGGATCATGTGTAATCCTAAAGCACAAAAATATTACTACTATAAACTTGAATAACATTACTTATTGATTCTTTACTTGAAGGATCCAAATAAGGATCTTAATTTTAACATCCCACTAGAGTTGGAGCTCTTCAAAAATGATGTCTAGCTAGTATTATTAGGAATTTTGATCGTACTTGGGGTTTAAACTAATACATAGGTCTATGACGAGCACATTGCACTCCTCCATGAGGAAATTTAAAATTTTAGATCTAGGACTATGGTAGTATACTTGGAGATTAAATTGCTTTCATAATATGGACTTGGCATAAGTGTTATGAAAACCAACCATATTATGTGAAATTCTACTTGGGGTTCAACCCAACGCGTTTGAAGAAAAACACATTTGACAAGTGGAGTGTCTTCTAGAATCCATTTTATCATTGATCCATAGTTACAAGAGTGATTTAGTAGGGTGGTTTTTATGCTCTATTAAATATATGGTTCATCTAGAGAGACTACATAGGGCTCAATACAACAAGATCAAGGAAAATAGATCAACTACTAGCTTATGTATGTGCTTGATAGGGGTTGATCAACTTGGTCAAGCAAGATAGTATTGAAACTAGTACGAGGAAGTTGCTTAATGACTATCTACATGGAGCATTTATGTAGATGAGTGATTCACATGGCCATGGATGGTCCATCCAAAGCTAGCATATAAGCAAAATGGTGCATGGTCTTGATGCTTGCACAAAGAATTAGCAAGTAGGCATTGGGTATTACCAATATGCACAAATTGAGGTAAAAATCATAATTAAGGAGGGTTTTATAACTCGTAGGTTACCCACACCTACCATAAATGGGTTGAGTAGGTAGTTAGATTAGACATGATCCAATATCCTTGCGTAGTCAATTTGTTTTGGCCAAGTGAATTGTGATAAGCAATTTGCTTGTCATGTCAAGCAATTCACTTGATCATGATTGCAAGGTTTTCATATAGAGCTCTACCTTTGACTTCGTCCTTTTTTCTTAAATGATGAAAATAAAAAAGGAAGATAGAAGCTAGATTTATTATTAAAAATAAAAGGAAGACTAGCACAAGGATAATAGCTAAGAAATTATGAATATAACTATGAACACATCTACATTTCTTTTCTCTAGCTTTGGATGTTTCTTTATATGGGCTAAATACATTTTTCATTGTTTGAAATAGGTAATAATATCTTGTCTATTTCCACAAGTTTTTAGGCATTTAGACCAATGCTTTAGATAATTTAGAATGGTTTTCTCTTATGAGGCACAAAAAATCCTCATTTTTTACCTCTTACCACCTTTTTGCACTACTAGGATATGCCTTATTTTATTATTGCATTTAGTTATGTGGTTAAATAGGTTAATTAGAAGGGAATACTAAATTAATTAGACAAAGTGCAATCATTTGTCAAGAAAGGTAATAAAAGGTCAAATTGCTGATTTTTGTCGAGCTTTTCTAATAAAATACAAGGTTGTTTAGTTTTGTACATAGCTAGAGATTTTGGTAGAGCTTGGGATCCAATTTTAGGTTCAATTGTTGCCTAGGACTATAGTTGAAGGAGGTGTTGGAATGTGTTCATTCAATCAGCACTAGACCTAACTCCATTAACTGGGCATTGGAAAAAATAGTAACTTGCATAATAGAACAATTATACTCTGGTGCCAACCAATACTATGACCTAGTGTTAGAATCTAAGCTAGCCAAATTGCCACATGGCTAAAGTGGATGGCTAAAATCACTATTGTGACACTATGTACATGACATGATACAAGGAGATAAAGTGTAACCTTAGTTATCAAGTTTGAGTTCGTATTCGAGTTCGACATTCTTCAAATTCAAAAAAAAATTGACATGTTTAAAAATTCGAAATAAAATTCGATTATAAAAAATACATATTTTTTATTTTTATATAAAATTTAAAAATCAAAGATATAAAATTATAATATTTTATTTTAATAATTTTTCAAATATATACTTTAAAATATTTTTAAAAATATAAATTTTTTTATAACTTTATCTAAATATAGTAATATTTTAACAGGTGAGAAGATTTTCAAGTGTTTAAATCAATAATTTTTTTTAAAAGATAAATTACAAATTTTTTATTAATTATAATAAAAAATCAAGTGATAAATTCATTAAAAAAATCATGCATATTAACACAAAACAATTCTATATACAACCCAAGACCTCCAAGTTGAAACAAAATTCTCATTTTACAAATTGTACCCAACAGAAAACGACGACTGTGTTAAGCCCTTTCACCATGAATACACCTTGCCAGCTGAATATCCTTTGGCATGATCGTAACCCTCTTTGCGTGGATGGCACACAAATTGATGTCTTCAAATAGACCCACAAGGTAGGCCTCTGTAGCCTCCTGCAACGCGAGGACTGCATGACTCTGGAAACGCAGATCAGTCTTGAAGTCCTGCACAATTTCTCTCACAAGCCTCTGAAAAGGCAGCTTTAGGATCAGAAGCTCAGTACTCTTTTGGTACTTACGAATTTCTCGAAGGGCAATGGTACCCGATTTATGAGCAACCTTTATCGCAAGCTGCTTCCTCGAAGCCTTTCCACTCGTAGACTTACGCGCTGTCTGCTTTGAATGAGCCATTTTATACCATTTACTTCTTTCGTCGAAATTAAATCTACAGGCGTACACTAAAACAAAGAGGGGAATCCGCACGAACAATACCAAACCGAACAACAAACATAAAAATTTCAAATGATTTTAGGGTTTTTTATGTTCATTTTTTTTTCAATCGAATTTAAGTTTATTTGTCGAATTTATTCGTTCGAGTTTTGAATTCGACGAATTTCAAACTTTATAGATAAAATTTGACGAATTTTATAACTAAGAGTGTAACTAACTAATATCCAACAAAATACCAAATTGGAAGAAAAATGCCTTTCTACTAAATCTGGTTAACTGCCTTTGACTAGTTGTAATAGCCAAAATAGAATGTTGTTAACAACTAGTAGCAAGTTAGAAAAAAATACAAATCTACCAGATCTTGTATGTAGGGGCTAGGAATAGTTTTAAACTTTCATTTTATATTTCCTAAATGCTCCAACATAGTAGTTAAATGTCACTAAGGCTTGTTTACTAACTTCTAGTGCTAAGTGTAACTGACGGGGCACCGAAAAACACCCTTCTGCACGAACCCTGCCTTTTCATTAAAATAATAAAAAAAATATACATGCAAAAAAAAAAATCACAGCCCGCAGGCTTACAATCATCGGCCCTCGGCTCGGTTCTCCGCTTCCTCACTCCTAGACTCTAAGGGTATTCTCCGGTCCGTCGCCATCTTTTTCTCTTCCTCCCGCGCCATCTTCTCTCTCCGTCGCGATATCGCGACATGTCGCGATATCGCGACGTTTCTGGCTCCTTGAGCTTGCTTCTCATTTTGGTCGCGATATCACGACATGTCGCGATATCGCGACCATTTTGCCTCCTGCCCCTCTGCTGAGAAACTCATATCGCCATTCTGCCATTTTGGTCACGATATCGCGACATGTCGCGATATCGCGACCATTTTTCCTCCGCACCCGCTTGTCCAATTTGCATCGCGATATCGCGACGTCGCGATATCGCGACCGTTTTCTCGCTCTCTCCTCTGCTCTGCAACCTGTCGCGATTTCGCGACATGTTGCAAAATCGCGAGTCGCGATTTCGCGACATGTCGCGAAATCGTGCCCCCTTCTGCGCCTTCGTCCCTCTCCGGCAAACTGTCACGATTTCGCGACACGTCGCGAAATCGTGGCCCCTTCTGCTGCACTTCCTCCTTGCCAATTTCTGTCGCGATTTCGCGACATGTCACGAAATTGCGACGGTTTTCTGACTTGGCCATTTTTTCTTCCTTCTTGCTTCCTGCTTCTTCTTCTCCCGACTCTTCAGCACGATTTTTCCCAAACTTTGCTGCTTCTGCTGCTGGTGCTGCCGGATGCTCTTGCATCAGACACCCAGGGTAAGTGAAGAAGTGATCTTCACTTCTGCTGGGTCCGGTTGCTGCCTCCCGCAACACTTTCGGACTCATCTCTGTCTTTGTAAACTGCTTCGACCTCGGCTTCGGGCCCACACTTCTGTCTTTAACCGGACAGATTTCTCCACTGCTGCAAAATTCTGCTGCAGCCGACTTTAACTCTTCCTCTTGCACAGAATAATCTGTGCTTTCTTCCGGGCAGGTCCCGGTACTGCTGCTCTCTTCCTCTACAGCCTCCTTCATTTTTTCTTCTTTTTTTCTCTGTCTCTCTTCTCGCCTTTTCTGACGTTCTTCTTTCTCTCGTAACTTCATTGCAAGCCACTCCTTTTGCAATGATTTTAATTGCCACTTCAAGGCTAAATACTCTTCTTCTGAAACCACATCCTCCCGTCTTCTTCGGGAATGCATTCTTCTTGCTTGTTTTTTTTTTTTTTTCACAAACTTAACTGATCCCGGTGTAGCTTCCTCACGTCCGACGGTCTGCTAACACGCTCGGGAATCCTCAACTCTCCTTCTCTCTCAACTCTCCCGTAGGTCCTGGTGCAACTGCCTCACTTTCGGCGGATCTGCTGCACACTCAGGAACTCCCGCTCTGATACCACTGACGGGGCACCGAAAAACACCCTTCTGCACGAACCTTGCCTTTTCATTAAAACAATAAAAAAAATATATACATGCAGAAAAAAAAATCACAGCCCGCAGGCTTACAATCACCGGCCCTCGGCTCGGTTCTCCGCTTCCTCACTCCTAGACTCTAAGGGTATTCTCCGGTCCGTCGCCATATTTTTCTCTTCCTCCCGCGCCATCTTCTCTCTCCGTCGCGATATCGCGACATGTCGCGATATCGCGACATGTCGCGATATCGCGACGTTTCTGGCTCCTTGAGCTTGCTTCTCATTTTGGTCGCGATATCGCGACATGTCGCGATATCGCGACCATTTTGCCTCCTGCCCCTCCGCTGAGAAACTCGTCGCGATATCACGACGTCGCGATATCGCGACCATTCTGCCATTTTGGTCGCGATATCGCGACCATTTTTCCTCCGCACCCGCTTGTCCAATTTGCGTCGCGATTTCGTGACGTCGCGATATCGCGACCGTTTTCTCGTTCTCTCCTCTGCTCTGCAACCTGTCGCGATTTCGCGACATGTTGCAAAATCGTGAGTCGCGATTTCGTGACATGTCGCGAAATCGCGCCCCCTTCTGCGCCTTCGTCCCTCTCCGGCAAACTGTAGCGATTTCGTGACATGTCGCGAAATCGCGGGTCGCGATTTCGCGACATGTCACGAAATCGCGGCCCCTTCTGCTGCACTTCCTCCTTGCCAATTTTTGTCGCGATTTCGCGACATGTCGCGAAATCACGACGGTTTTCTGACTTGGCCATTTTTTCTTCCTTCTTGCTTCCTGCTTCTTCTTCTCCCGACTCTTCAGCACGATTTTTCCCGAACTTTGCTGGCTTCTCTCGTTGGTGCTGTCGGATGCTCCTGCATCAGACACCCGGGGTAAGTAGAGAAGTGATCTTCACCTCTGCTTGGTCCGGTTGCTACCTCCCGTAACACTTTCAGACTCATCTCTATCTCTGCAAACTGCTTCGACCTCGGCTCCGGGCCCACACTTCGTCTTTAATCGGACAGATTTCTCCACTGTTGCAAACTTCGCTGCGATCGACTTTAACTCTTCCTCTTGCACAGAATAATCTGTGCTTTCTTCCGGGCAGGTCCTGGTACTGCTGCTCTCTTCCTCTACAGCCTCCTTCATTTTTTCTTCTTTTTTTCTCTGTCTCTCTTCCCGCATTTTCTGACGTTCTTTTTTCTCCCGTAACTTCATTGCAAGCCACTCCTTTTGCAATGATTTTAATTACCGCTTCAAGGCTAAATACTCTTCTTCTGAAACCACATCCTCCCGTCTTCTTCGGGAATGCATTCTTCTTGCTTGTTTTCTTTTTTTTTTCACAAACTTAACTGATCCCGGTGTAGCTGCCTCACGTCCGGCGGTTTGCTAACACGCTCGGGAATCCTCAACTCTCCTTCTCTCTCAACTCTCCCGTAGGTCCTGGTGCAACTGCCTCACTTTCGGTGGATCTGCTGCACACTCAGGAACTCCCGCTCTGATACCACTGACGGGGCACCGAAAAACACCCTTCTGCACAAACCCTGCCTTTTCATTAAAACAATTAAAAAAAATATACATGCAGAAAAAAAAATCACAGCCCATAGGCTTACAATCACCGGCCCTCGGCTCGGTTCTCCGCTTCCTCACTCCTAGACTCTAAGGGTATTCTCCGGTCCACCGCCATATTTTTCTCTTCCTCCCGCGCCATCTTCTCTCTCCGTCGCGATATCGCGACATGTCGCGATATCGCGACGTTTCTGGCTCCTTGAGCTTGCTTCTCATTTTGGTCGCGATATCGCGACATGTCGCGATATCGCGACCATTTTGCCTCCTGCCCCTCCGCTGAGAAACTCGTCGCGATATCGCGACGTCGCGATATCACGACCATTCTGCCATTTTGGTCGCGATATCGCGACATGTCGCGATATCGCGACCATTTTTCCTCCGCACCCGCTTGTCCAATTTGCGTCGCGATTTCGCGACGTCGCGATATCGCGACCGTTTTCTCGTTCTCTCCTCTGCTCTGCAACCTGTTGCGAAATCACGCCCCCTTCTGCACCTTCGTCCCTCTCCGGCAAACCGTCGCGATTTCGCGACATGTCGCGAAATTGCGACGGTTTTTCGACTTGGCCATTTTTTCTTCCTTCTTGCTTCCTGCTTCTTCTTCTCCCGACTCTTCAGCACGATTTTTCCCGAACTTTGTCGCTTCGCTGCTGTGTCTTGTCGGATGCTCCCGCATCGGACCCCGGGGTAAGTGAAGAAGTGATCTTCACTTCTGCTGGGTCCGGTTGCTGCCTCCCGCAACACTTTCGGACTCATCTCTGTCTCTGTAAACTGCTTCGACCTCGACTTCGGGCCCACACTTCTGTCTTTAACCGGACAGATTTCTCCACTGCTGCAAACTTCTGCTGCAGCCGACTTTAACTCTTCCTCTTGCACAGAATAATCTGTGCTTTTTTTCGGGCAGGTCCCGGTACTGCTGCTCTCTTCCTTTACAGCCTCCTTCATTTTTTCTTCTTTTTTTCTCTGTCTCTCTTCTCGCATTTTCTGACGTTCTTCTTTCTCCCGTAGCTTCATTGCAAGCCACTCCTTTTGCAATGATTTTAATTGCCACTTCAAGGCTAAATACTCTTCTTCTGAAACCACATCCTCCCGTCTTCTTCATGAATGCATTCTTCTTGCTTGTTTTTTTTTTTTTTTTTTTCACAAACTTAACTGATCCCGGTGTAGCTGCCTCACGTCTGGCGGTCTGCTAACACGCTCGGGAATCCTCAACTCTCCTTCTCTCTCAACTCTCCCGTAGGTCCTGGTGTAACCGCCTCACTTTCGGCGAATCTGCTGCACACTCAGGAACTCCCACTCTGATACCACTGACGGGGCACCAAAAAACACCCTTCTGCACGAACCCTGCATTTTCATTAAAACAATAAAAAAAATATACATGCAGAAAAAAAAATCATAGCCCGCAGGCTTACAATCACCGGCCCTCGGCTCGGTTCTCCGCTTCCTCACTCCTAGACTCTAAGGGTATTCTCCGGTCCGCCGCCATCTTTTTCTCTTCCTCCCGCGCCATTTTCTCTCTCCGTCGCGATATCGCGACGTTTCTGGCTCCTTGAGCTTGCTTCTCATTTTGGTCGCGATATCGCGACCATTTTGCCTCCTACCCCTCCGTTGAGAAACTCGTCGCGATATCGCGACGTCGCGATATTGCGACCATTCTACCATTTTGGTCGCGATATCGCGACCATTTTTCCTCCGCACCCGCTTGTCCAATTTGCGTCGCGATATCACGACGTCGCGATATCGCGACCGTTTTCTCGTTCTCTCCTCTGCTCTGCAACCTGTCGCGATTTTGCGACATGTTGCAAAATCGCGAGTCGCGATTTCGCGACATGTCGCGAAATCGCGCCCCCTTCTGCGCCTTCGTCCCTCTCCGGCAAACTGTCGCGATTTCGTGACACGTCGCGAAATCACGACCCCTTCTGCTGCACTTCCTCCTTGCCAATTTCTGTCGCGATTTCGTGACGCGACGGTTTTCTGACTTGGCCATTTTTTCTTCCTTCTTGCTTCCTGCTTCTTCTTCTCCCGACTCTTCAGCATGATTTTTCCGAACTTTCTTGTCTGCTTCGTTGGTCGTCGCTGGATGCTCTCGCATCGATAACTTATTTCTATTTTTAGTTGTTGATTTAAAGATCCATTTGTTGGCTACATCTTGACTATTGCAACTTGCTTAACTGTAGAGGTAGGATAAGGCCTTGTCCTCTTAATTATAAATATGATTAGTAGCTTTAGAATTTTACTATATTTTATAAGGAGCTTTCTAATTTCAACCTATAATAGAAACATGATACAATTTTTTGTTACACTACATTTTTGTGAGTTGAATTGAGTCATTTCCCCTTCCATATTTCTATGAGCAAGGGCCTACTCCTAGAAATGTGGAAGGTAATTTTCTTTATGTTTTATTTGTTGTATTATTAGATTAGTTTTGTTTCATTTTCTTACAATCTATAATAGTTAACTAGCTACATTGTTTTACTTCCAAGGAAAGACTAGTGAGTTGCATTGTTCTCAGATTTTACTTTGTTGTAGTTTAACTTGGATGCCTAGTTGTTATATGTTGAATTTATTAATTTTTATTTCATTTCCTACAAGTGTGTTTGCTAGATTAAACTCTTTCATTTTAGTTATAGTTAAATTTCAATTTATTTTTTTGAGTTGTAGTTTAGAGAGCCAAAACCAGCCTTGCTTTTAGATAAAGCATAGTGCATATTGCCTATAAGACACCACCTTTGGTTTGATAAATTAAAAGTGACCTTGGTAAAGTGTGTTTTTGATGACACCCATCACTTTTTATCATTTTTTTAGGGAAAACAGTGTTTCTAGGAACTATTTAAATCTACTAAACATTCAACCTGGCAAAAATCTACTTCGTTAACAAGATAATTTAGTTGCAGAAGTAGTATACCTCCTTAGTGTCCATAATTGATATAAGTATTTACTAGGACAAAGCCTAAAGCCAATCTTATAGACTAATATACCTACTGTTCTTATTTGTGCTTATGCCAATAGGAGACCAATCAATTAAAACTAAGTAAAGCTAGTGATGTTGAGAAGGGAAGGTAGAGATGATTAGAAAAGAAAAATATTTATTTGAAAAGTTAGAGTGTATGAATAGGTTTAGAGATAACAACTAGAGATTCATTAAAAAGAACCCCAAAAAGACACAAGAGCACAACAACCATGCCTAGAGGTTGTAGAAGAGTACCCTATACCTATAGTTGAGATTCCAAATAATCTATTGCAAATAGACAAAGAAAGTACTAGTGAACAATCATCATCAACCTTAGGATCTAAAGGTTTTCTTGAAACTAAAGAACTTGGTAGTGGTCCATGACTTCCATCTAGAACCCTTGAAGAATATAGACAAGAACATAATTTATTTTAGGAAAACAACATAATGGGGGATAGGCAAGGAGAAAACTAACAATGGTAGTAGAACCTTTACATATCCTATTCAGTTAGATCCCAATATGCAAGCTCAAAAGAAAAATATTTCTCTATCAAACTTACTTATATTTAGGAGACCTACCATAGAGGACCCATACGATTTTCTATTTGAATTCAAGATCATATGTCAAACTTATGACTACACAACCGATAATCACAAATTTCAATTGTTCCCTTCCACACTCAAGGACACAACTATGTGATGGTTTATGGGGTTAACCCCCGAATGTATACATAGCTAGGATGATATAAAAAAGGTTATTTTAGAAAAGTATCAAAAGTATTGTCATGTCAGGGATTAAAAGGAAGAACTATTTAGGATTAAACAAATTGAAGATGAGATTCTTTAAGATTACTTGGATAGATTCCTTTTTGTTCAAAAAATATGTGGGGAAGGAATGGACCAAGAACTTATCAAATTAACCTTCGTATGAGGATTACAATATAAGTTAAGGGACATCCTAAACCTCATGGAGATAGGTGATATGAATAAGCTAGATTTTTTTGATATTATGGAACTATGCCAAAACTACTCTAGAAAAAGGAAAGGAACACATACATCAAATAGAGAACAATGATAGTGAGGTAGGAGAACTATTAGAATATTTTTCTAATTTCAAAATTAATTTTTTCCTACACTTAAATACAACATTGGATGAAATGCAAGCTAAAACTAAGGCCAATAAACCATTGGCCATATACTGTCCAATATGTAGGTAAAAACATGCTTTACAAGAATTCCCTCTTAACAAAACCAATATTTGTAGTATTTGTGAGAAAATTCATCCTCTAGACTGATGTGATCTTTTATTAAAAATGAAAGCTATTCTTGGAAGGATTCTTATTAATATAGAGGAAATCAATTACATGGGACAACGAAATAATATTACCCATAATCAAAGAGCACCGTGGACACAAAATCCATCGAATACTCCATGGAACATACCCCCACAAAAACAACAATGGGGAAAACACCCTTGGTCCCCATATCCTAAATGGAATAACCAAGGCTGGTTTAATCCACCATGGATGCAACAAATACCAAATCAATCATGGTCAAATCAGAATCAACATTGGTTAGGACCATCCCAATCCAATCAATCTTATGGGGGATCATGATTATTTCAAGGTCAACAACAATCATTAATACAAGTACCCACCACTATTGCTCAAGTAGTATAATTGTAACTATCAAATCAACCTCTACTACAACTTGTGGCCAACCCAAATAATAATAAACAAGCATCTCCTGTCTACATTGTAGAGCATAATGACACAATTAATATCAATGCTATCAACTATGATAATATGCAAATTCACTTGGAAAAGGTATTTCCTGATCCAAAGCCTCCCAATATAGAAATCTAGGAGAAAAGGCAAAATAATCCATAAATTACCAAATTGACAAATAAAGAATAAGAAAACCTTCCAAAAAGTATTCCTCTAGAAATTCACCAAGCACCATATCCTAAAATATTGGAGCCTAAAGAAGAGCATTCTAAGGAATTTGACCTGTTAGGAGAATTAAAATAATTAAACACAATAATCCCTTTAATCTAAGAAATCAATAATATGTCAATCTTCAACAAGATCATCTGAGATATATGTGTTAATAAGTCTAGAAGGAAACAAAAGGCTTATCCAAAAACCATACAAGTGGATGGGAAATTAGCTGACCTTTTGGTAGGTAAGCTCATTCCACCCAAATATGGAGACATTGAAAACCCTATCATTACTATTTCCATTTATACCATAAAAATACCCAATGTCTTGGTTGACTTAGGAGTTGTAATAAATATCATGAATATGGAAAAATGAATCAATTATCCTTGACTAATATGTGATCTACTTCCACTATACTTTAGCTAGCAAATCAATCTATAGCACAACCTAAGGTAATATATGTGCCTATAGTCATAGAATCGTGGGAATGCCCCATTGATTTCATGATCCTCCAACCAAGGACTAGGATGAGTGGTTATCCATTAATCCTTGGAAGACCCTTGTTGGTATGACAAATGCATTCATATATTGTTGTTCTAGGGATGTGACTATCTCTAATGGGTTTAATACCAAAAATATGTCACTATACCCTCTAATTATATCTTCTATATATTTCTCTAGAAGTTTATAGGTGGATGAACCTAGGGAATAAAATAATCTTGCTTATTTAGCTATGGTGATAGTGAAAGAGCATGATAAAGAACTATATCTATTAGAAGAAACTCTCTTCAAGGATGAAACCATTTTGATAAATTCTTTTTAGTGAACCTTAATCAAATTATGAGAGGACTACAATCCATAGGCTTCTATGGAAATACGAGGATGAAACCTCTGAATCTTTATCACCTGTATCACTACAAGACAATTCATTCACTTTGTCATATAGACAACAAAATAATCTCCTTGCATCTTTTAAATATCCTTTAGTTAACCTCACTCTTGTAGGGCTTACTTTCAATGAAAATACTCAAAAATTTCATTCTCTGCTACCCCACCATTGTCCTTTAAACTCATTGGTGATAAAAGGAGTCAATTCAATGCTACTAGGAACCAAGCAAATAGAATTACAACTAGGAAAAATTGTTAACATTGATAGTTGATTGTTAGATGTAGAAGTTAAGTTATTTGATGCTTTAAGTTGACAAATTAGTGCATTCACATAGGGTTATAGTGATATGAAGGGAATTCATCCTAACATATGCAATCATATAATTTATACTATCGATAAGAAACCAGTCCACCAACCCCATAGAAGGATAAATCCTACTTTAAGAAATATGGTAAAGGCCAAGATTGAAAAGCTACTACATTTAGGACTTAACTACCCTATCTTTGATAGTGAATGGGTCTCACCATTGGTTATTATTACCAAAAAGAATGAAAAATACAAGTGTGTGTCGACTACAGAGAACTTAAAAAGGCCACACAAAAAGACAAATTTTCATTACCTTTCATAGATCAGGTACTCAATACCCTCTCTAGGAAGAATTTTTTTCTTTCCTACATGGTTTTGCAGGTACAATAAAATATAAGTGGCACTAAAGGATAAAGATAAAAACTACTTTCACATGCTCTTGGGGAACATTTGCTTATAGTCTTACATTTTGGGTTGTGCAATGCTCCCACAACTTTTTAGTGGATGGTTCTCTCTATTTTTGAGGATATCATTAATTAATGTGCTAAAGTATACATAGATGAATTCACGATTTATGGGGATACTTTCAATGAAGATCCTCCATAATCTAGAACAAGTCCTTATCCAATGTGAAGCCTATAATCTCTTTTTAAGAAATGAAAAGTGATTAATAATTATGGATGAAGGTATTTTATTGGTGCATCATATCTTAGCACAAGGTATCAAAGTAAACCCTAAGAAAATAGAAGTCATAAGTTAGTTGCCTTCACCATAGACTCAAACAAATATTTAGATCTTCTTTGTACATGTTGGCTATTATAGGTGTTTTATTGAAAACTTTAGAAAACTTATTGCTCCATTATTTACTGTCCTTACCAAAAATGTTGAGTTCAAATGGACTAAATAATATTGAGGCATTCAAAGCCATCAAGGAAAAGATGATCATCACACCAATACTAAGAGGACCTGATTGGAAGCTTCCATGCCACATCCATACTAACGCTTCCTATATCGCAGTAATTGTTGTCCTTGGTCAATAAGATGAGGAAAATGGGAAACATTATGTTATCTATTACATTAGTAAAAAATTTATAGGTATTGAAAAGAATTACACTACAACCAAAAGACAATTTCTAGCAGTAGTCTATGCCATTAACAAATTTTGTTACTATATCACATGATACCTTGTGTATGTGCATACTGATCACTCTGGAATTAAATACTTAATGAATAAACCAATGGTAAGCAGATGAGTGATTAGATGGCTATTGCTACTCTTGGAATTTGATATCACTTTTATAGATAAACCTGATAAAGAAAATGTAGTTGATTTCTTGTTGAGACTAAAAACTATTAGAGAGAAAGAACCAGTGGATGATTCTTTCCATGATGAACATTTTTTGATAATATCCACTCACTCTCCATGGTTTGAATATATTATCACCTATTTGGTAATCGAGAAGATTCCTTCCCACCTTACTCCAAATGAAAGATGCCATCTAGTGCAACAAAGTTTATCGTTCCAATGGATAGAAAGACTATTGTTTAAATATGGACCTAATCACATTTTGTGAAGGTGTGTGAGGGAAGATGAGCTCTATGAAATCCTTTATGAATTTAATGATAAGCCTTATAAATGATACTACTCAGTAAAATAAACCACACAAAATATTCTTGGAGCAAGATATTACTGACCTTCACTTCACAAGGATGTGCAAAAATATGTTTTCCATTGCAATCAATGTTAAAGAATGGAAAAACCTATGATACAAAATGAAATACCTCTTCAGCCTCAATGAGTTCTAAAACATCTAATAAATGGGGCATAGATTGTATAGGATCTATAAATCCAGTATCTCAAGAAAAATAACATATACTAGTGTGCACAAATTATGTAACTAAGTGGGCCAAAGTAATTGCACTTCAATATGCTTATGAGGAAAAAGTAGTTGATTTATTGTATGAACATATTTTTCAATGCTTTGGTGCTTCTTACAAGATTATGTCAAATTAGGAACCCTAGTTTGCATCAAAAATTATCCATTCATTCATGGAATATTACCAAGTAAAACATAAAAATTCTTCACCATGCCACCCATAAGATAATGGCCAAGTCGAAGTGACTAATAGGGAACTAGAATACATTTTAACAAAAATAGTAGCTTCACATCAGAGAGATTAGGCCAATAGACTATTAGAGGCCATGTGAGTTGATAATTTTACTTGGAAACCCATAATTGGACTCACCCTTATGAATTAGTGTATGAAAATAAACTCGTTTTATCTATTGAATTTGAATTACAAACTTTACACATTGCACTTTATGTTGGTATTGAGTTATCATAGGTATAACAGGAAAGAACCCTACAAGTTAGTGCACTTGATGAGCTATGAATATATTTCCTTCACCAAACTGAGATGATCTAACAATAATGAAAGACATAGAATAATAAACACATTAAAAATTAATCAGTACAAACCATGTGATTAGGCTTTGTTGTTCTATTCTTGCTATCTTGACTTCAAGGGTAAGCTCCAAACTCAATGGCTAGGACCATATGAGAATGAATCAAGTTTTTGACAATGGAATCATGTGACTAGTACCTATTCATGGATAAATATTAAAGATGGTGGTCAATGGACATAAATTGAAATTTTACCATTAACCAATATCAAAAGAAGAATTTTTTGCTTACTTGTTCTCACAGTCTAATATGGATTTTATGGGAAAAACCTCTTCTCCCATGAAAAATGAATAATGATTGTGTCTTACTATACTAAAAGAAAAAAAGAAAAAAATGAGATCTAATGGTGAAAACCCCCTTGGGGGCACCATTCAGCCAAGACTAGTATGAAAACCAGTTTTCAGTGTACTAGTCTTGAAAATAAAAACCTGGTTATGAAAATCCCTTGTGGACATAACTAGTGAAAAAGTGGATTGAAAACCAGAAATGGTGGTTCCTTCTATGTGAATATATATATATATATATATATACATATATTTGTATTTCAATGTGTGCCTCTATATTTCTTCTACCTCGTGTTAACCCTATGATTATCTTGACTTAATCATAAGTCCCTACCCTTTCAAGGTATCATTTTCAATCCTTTCTAGTAAAGCATATATTTTATTCTTTTTAATTTATTTGATCTCATAATTTTTGCATAATTATAGCAATGTCATAGCCTATGGTGCACAAAAGGGAGGTTTCTTAGGGGACCTTAGTAGATTAGAGTTGATTTTATTGGCATTAGAATTTTTTTGATAATTTTTAGTTGGGCTCCAAAATTGTTCTAGCAGTAGTAGAAGTTGTAGGAAATCATGATGTCATTTAGTGTTGGAAAAGGGTATTCTAGCATATAACAACTAATGTGATCACATAGCAAAGGTTTATTTAAAAATACAAACCATTTAAAGTATCCATGTGACAACCATCTATTGACAAAGGAAGGATGACAATATGATAATTTGCATGGAAACTAGGAAGAATTATAGGATGACTCCAATGTAGGAAAAAGAAGGTATGGTTTGTGTGGGAAATATGTCTTCCTAGGAGATTCAAAATTGCTATGTGCTCATGTATTTTGAACATATTTTTCCAGATGCCCTAGTAGTTACCCATCATCCAAGTGATGCTTGGTATTTATATAGGGATCTACCTTCAAATACATCGCATTCTAATGAATTATGGTGAGGTGATGGACACAAATGGGCTACCTTTCCCATGCATGCATAAATAGTGCTCTACCATCATTGTCGCCCCTTTGCAACCAAATATGCTTTACATTTTTTTATAAACTAGACAACTTTCACAGAGAAGAAGAGGAAATAAAATATGGGCAAAAAAAAAGGTCTAAACTAGAGAGCACCATCGAGTTGCTAGAAAATTAGGAAGAAACATAGATTTTTGAACACATAGTATGGCTTAAAATTTCAGATGATTTGAAGGGTATGATCTTGAACTTGAAAAGAATTTTACAAGAAGCCTATGTGATAGGTTTGCTAATATTAGAGGGATCAAAATCCCCAAGAATATTATAATACTTAGTAAAGTAACAGGATTGTTGCTAGCTGATAGGGAGTTTTTTTAGACCATAGAAGCTTTTACCATGCTCTTTTCTAAATGTAGTAAGTGTGGGTTAATAAATCACCCACACATGTAGAAACATTGTAGAAGAAATTTACAATGTAGAAATACCAAATGCATAAGCTAGCTTGTTGGTCCCATAATTTTGAATCCGATATCCTGCCTTAATGTTGGGCCAAAAAATTAGTCAATTATTAGCCAATTATAAGTTGGAGGCTAGACATTTTTTAGTGTTGACATCACAATGAGTAGAAAAAACATTTGGCACAACAATGGGCCATGCTCAAAAAATTAGCTAAGTGGATATCAAGACCAAACCTTATACGGTACCAAATCATCTAGCATAAAGAATAACTAGCTAGTCAAATGCCTAGATGGTGGACATCAACATAAGTGCAAGGGAGAACTCGACATTGAGTATTCTACCCAAAAGGATAGTGCAAAATTTTGCTAAGGTATAGAGCCCAACATTTGATTGGGCTAGATTTTCAAGAAGCTAAGGTCATCATAGAAGCTATTAAAGTTTGACACCTAGTAATACAATGTTTGCTTATTCCCCCAAAAAATAGCCAAATAAGAAAGAAATGCCAAACTTATAATTTATGTCAAAAAGGTGCAATAAAAACTTAATAATAGTAAATGAAGATTGGAGCTATCCCTTTCAGATAAAATCAAATCTATCAAAATATATCAATGGTTGGATGCTTCTCAATTGTACACGTCCTCGTATAGCTAGACTAGTTATCAAATAGAGTGTTGAAAAGTAGATCTATCAGAGTACATCTTGAAGTAGATTGAAGCACATGGCTACCATGCTCTTGGAAAAAATAGAATCAATATCATCAATACAACAATGCCATGGCAATTTCAATAGACTAAGCTAGAATGAGATATGCACATCTTGTACTAACCTCAAAGCTTGTAATTAGCTTTGACGCAATGATTATGAGCTAATAGAATGCAATGTAAATCTATATATACTTGAATGTAACCCATTTCAAGGGTCATCTCTTTAGCTTTTATAATTCCATAAGTTGTATGATAGAATGCTATACTCCTCTTAATCAAAATTGAAGTGTTGTTTTACCTTTATCTAAGAATGTTGCAGAACACGTATGCATGTTAATTTTATCAATAAATATTTCTATTAAAATTGAATGAATGCTGTATTTTTTTAAAGCTATTTTGTTATCTAGATATATCCCTAGATTATTGTTTATTCAATTCTTAGAATTCTTATCTATGTATGTGCTTATTTTATTTATGCTTTATAATATTGGATGATAGTCGATCTATTAGGCATTTTAGTTTAGTTAAGGTAGTAATACTCATGCTCGTATGTCTCTTGTTGTGGCTAAATCTAGGCCATATTTGTTAGGAACCTACTATTAAAATAAAACACACTCACACAAAATACTAAAAAATAACTCATACATAAAATAACTCAATATCACTATGCAAAAATCAATTATAGAAATGAAACAATCTCACAGTAACACTGAATCGCGGGCCTCTTCGAGGGGGCAACCTCCTTCAATATTTCATTAGCTTGCAAAATGATAATCTCATACATGGCTTCATATATTTTTAAAGAAAAACTTCATGCAACCCTACCTAAATGCTCAAGAGGTGGCTTACATGCAAAATGCCACTTGAGCTAGAATCTTCCACCAAATGGCGGTTACAATCTTGATAAAAATGGTTACATGAAATGGTACCACTTGGCGAGGTATCTTACTACATCGGTTACAATATTGATAAAAACGGTTACATGATATGGTACCACTTGGCAAGGTACCTTTATTGCCACCTACATTACTAAGTATTGCATAATAACATTAAAATGGGATCCCCATGTTGGAAGTGGATTATTACATAGGTAAACGATAATTACAACATGATGTTAGGATAGGATCCGAACATGTCCTTCCCCTTTGAAAAGATTTGTCCTCAAAGCTAAAATTGAGGAAACTGGTGTTGGATTTGATGGAGAGACTCCCATGTAGAATATTCTAGCTGGAGCCCATGCCACTGGACAAGGACTTCTATGATGGTACGATTGCGATGAGTGCGGCTGCAACGATCCAACAACTATTCTGGTTTGAGTAAGATGGACCCTTCCTCATACAATTCTGGTAAATCTGATTGAACATGTACCTGTGTGCCCATAACTTTCTTGAGAGATGAAATATGGAAAACATGATGGAGCTTGGAGGTGGGCGGAAGAGCCAATTTGTAAGCAGTGGAACAATCCGCTGTAGGACTTGGTAAGGCCCATAAAATTTTGTAGCAAGTTTCTGGCACCTACGGAGTTGGAGGGATGATTGTTTGTACGAATACAAGTGAAGGAAAACCATATCACCCACATCAAAGCTACGCTCGGATCGATGCTGGTCGACCTATTGTCACATTCGGTTCTGGGCCATATCCAAATTATGCTTCAGCTAGTGAAGGACATCGGTCTGCTGACAAAGAGTAATGTCGACTGCCTAGACCCTAGAGCTACCTGGAATGTATGAAGAAGGCGTGGGTGGAGGGCACCCATAAATAACCTCAAAAGGAGTGAGTTTGGTAGCTGTATGATAGGACATGTTGTACCACCATTTAGCCAAAGGAAGCCACTTTACCCATTGAGAAGGATGATCTGATGCAAAGCAACGAAGATAGGTCTCCAAATATTTGTTGACAATCTCGGTTTGACCATCCGTTTGCGGATGATAGGCTAAACTTATTTTGAGCTTCATTCCCTACAAATTAAACAACTCTTGCCAGAAATGACTAGTGAATGTTGGGTCTCGATCGAATACAATGGATGTGGGCATACCATGAAGGAAAAAAATGGAATCGAGGAAGATTTGGGTAATGGTGGAGGTCATGTAAGGATGGGAAAGGGAACCAAAATGAACATACTTCGAAATGTGACCCACTACCACGAGAATAATAGACTTATCGCCTGATTTAGGTAACCCTTCGATAAAATCCATAGAAATATCAGTCCAAACCTGATATGGAATGGACAAGGGTTGAAGAGTACCCGAAGAACGAACTGTTTCACCTTTCATCCGTTGGCAAGTATCACAAGCTGCCACGAAGTCACGAATGTTCTGTTTCATCCCTTTACAAAAGAATGTGCGCTTGAGGCATTCATACATTTTGAGAAATCTAGAATGACCTGTAGAGGGAGCAGTGTGTAGTTCCTTCATGAGGAGGTCGCTGAGTGGCGAGGCACAGGGAATAACAAGGTGTTGGTGATAACAAAAATCTTGGCCATCCCAATTGTAGCCTGGGGATGAAGTCGAATCAGCTTGAAGTGAAGCCATCAAAGCTTGTAGGTCTACATCTTGAAGTACCTCTTGTCGTAAGGAATCTATCCATTTGGGGATAGGTATGAAGATAACACATATCATACCGAGGGCCTCAAATTGGCGAGAGAGAGCATCGACCACAAGATTTTTTTTGCCCTTATTATAGGTGATATCATAATTATAGCCCATGAGTTTAGAAACCCATTTTTGTTGTTCTGGGGTAGCAACCTATTGTTCTAAGAAATATTTGAGACTCTAATGGTTTGTTTTAATGGAGAAATGGTGCCCAATGAGATATGGTCTCCAATGGGTGACAACATGTAAGATGGCTAACATCTCCTTGGCATATGTAGATTTTTCCAAATTACGCTTAGAGAGTGCCTTACTGGTGAAGGCCAAGGGTCTCCCTTCTTGCATCAATACTGCCTCAATATCGCGATCGAAAGCGTCACTTTCAATAACAAATGGTTTAGAGAAATCTAGCATGGCTAGAACAGGTGTGGTGGTCATTGCATGCTTTAATTCAATAAAGGCTTAATCAGTGGGTCTTGTCCAAGTGAAAGAGTCCTTCTTTAACATAGATGTGAGGGGAGATGTTATTTTCCCATAATTACGAATAAATTTCCTATAATAACCTGTAAGTCCTAAGAATCCTCGAAGTCCTTTGAGAGTGTGGGGTTTTGCCCAGTCCTGAACTGCCTAAATCTTCTTAGGGTTGACCTTGACACCATCTTTGGAAACAATGTGTCCTAAATACTCCACTTTAGTTAGACCAAAGGAGCACTTAGACCGCTTAGCAAAAAGTTGATGTTGGGCCAATAACTATAATGTCTGATCCATATGGGTAAGGTGTTCTTCCTGCGAGCGGCTATAAACCAATATATCATCAAAGAAAACCAGGATGAACTTCCGCATGAAGGGACAAAAGATGTTTTTCATAAGGCTTTGAAATGTGGATGGTGCATTTGTCAAACCAAATGGCATTACCAAGAACTCATAGTGACCTTCATGAGTACGAAAAGCAATTTTTGGAATATCCTCGTCCTTGAGCCTGATTTGATGGTACCCCAAACGAAGGTCCAACTTGGAGAAGTACATAGCTCCATGTAATTCATCCACTACCAAAATGGGAAATTTATCCTTGATGGTGATCTTATTGAGCTCACGGTAGTCTATGCACAATCGCCACGAGCCATATTTCTTACAAACTAGCAAAACTAGAGAAGAATAGGGACTGGTACTGGGTCGAATGACACCTATCTTGAGCAATTCCTATACCATATTATCGATTTTTGACTTGAGAGCATGAGGATACTGGTACGGTCTGATGTTCGATGGTGCACTACTCAAAAGTAGTGGAATAGCATGGTCATGAGAGCGACGAGGTGGCAGTGTAATTGGTTCTGAAAAGACGCCATTGTGCTTGGTTAGAACAAGTTGCAAAATCTATTGGAAGTGGATCTACTATAGAAGTGGGTGGCTGAATTGAAAATATTTGGGAGGACTTTTTCAACAACCTCTCCATGCGATTGGAACTAATAATTTGTGTAGGGCCAACCTTGATACCCTTAAGGGTATAAGTTTGTCCATTTTGTGAAAATTGTAGCCATATTTCTACAAGGTTGCAGGAGAAAGTGCCCAAGATGCTCATTCATTGGGATCCTAACACAACGTCACATCCTCCCAATTGGAGGGCGAACATATCTTGCTTGAGTTTATAATCCCCTATCTAAATTTTGATATTTCGACATTTACCTTTACAAGGTAAGGTGCCTCCATTGGCCACCATGACTTCAAAAGAATTACATGAGTGTATATAGCAGTTGGTCCATTTGGCCACCTGAGGATCAATAAAGTTGTGCATACTGCCTGAATCAATAAGAATTGTGAGACGTTGGCCTTTGAAATAACCCACAACTTTCATGGTTTGTGGGGTGGTAATCTCGACAAGAGCATGGATTGAAATTTTTGCTGGTGTTTCTGATGGTTCCTCTTCCTGTGGAGTTGGTGCCTCAGTTGTATCACTCTCCTCATCACTATGGTCACTGTTTTCTGGTTTCTCCACATCTATTAAAAATGATCTCTTATTTGCACATCTATGCCCCTTTGTAAACTTTTCATCACAATTATAACATAGCCCTTGGGTGCAACGTGCATCCATTTCCTCTATAGTCAGTCGCTTGGGAGTAGGAGGTTTATTATCAGTATGGTTTTAGACCCGAGGAGGGAAATAAGATCGGTTATGTGAAAATCACGATGTCCACCTTTGAGCTGAGAGTTTAGATTCGGCCAATCAGGCTAAACTGATAGCCTCAATCATGGTATGGGGTTTGAAAATCTTGAATTCAACATGGAGATCATCTTGTAACCCACTAACAAAACAACTCATAAAAAATCCCTCATTCAAACCCTTAGTTTTATTGGCCAATTTCTCAAATTGGGTCTGGTAATCACGAACTGAGGTGGTTTGTTTCAGCTTTCTCAGTGCACTTGTAAAGTCATCATAATCATTAGGTCCAAATCGGGTGAGTAGTTGGGACTCAAAGTCCTCCCAAGATAGATCAGGGTTAGCAACCCGTAGCCATTGGAACCAGTGTAAGGCCTCAAATTCTAGGTTGAAGAAAGCCATATGAACCCGATGATAGACAGAGATATTATGGAGTCGAAAGAACTGATCAACCCGACATAACCACCCATCGACATCATTTTCACTAAACTTAGGGAAGTCTAATTTAGGCATTCTGAAGGTTGGATTCTGATCAGAGTGATTGTCATCTGGTGTTCGTTGACCTCGTTCAAAGTTTTCAGCATGGTGTTCAGTTTTGGTACTGTCGTGCAATTTGGTCTCCATCTTTGTGATTTGTTCTTCTAAATGGATTCTAGTGTTATCCTGATCCAGTCGAAGCTCTCGAATATCTGTGCCTATGTTCTTGTTTGCAGAGGTCAAGTCAATAGTGGATTTTTGCAAGTCGGCCAATAATGTGCCCAAGTCTAAATCCTTTTGTTGTTGTCCTTGAGTGTCGCTTGCCATTACGGTCCCTCTTGTGTTGATTTACTAAAAATAGACCTCAAATTTTTAGGAGTTACTATTTTTAGTAAGGGTCCAAAATTCAATTTGGGAAATGAGTTGCAACACTGATTTTATGATAGGTTCCACTCCGATGGCTGTTTGATCTGAGCGCTCAATGAGGAGATATACTAAATTTCTTGACTTTTTATGATCTTCTGTTGGTTGCAAGTCGATGTCAAGGTAATTTCTTCCACTTGTACTTAAAATTTCACTAATGAGTCCTTGAGGGTCTTTTATGCAGAATAACAAGTATGTTCTATTCCTAAAAATTTGGATCAATTTGATGGACCGATGAAAATTTATGGCCTTAGCAAGAAAAATCAAAATTTGCTATTTTTAAAAATTTGGTGTGAAATTTGACCAAGAGCTGCCAAGGACAATTTTGTCTGGAATAGAGTGTAGAATTTTTTGCTAAATTTTTTAGTCAATCTGAGCTCTGTGTGAAGAGATATCCCTGGTTTAATAAAATTTAAATGCCTTGTTTTTTTTCTACTATGTTGACGAGTCTACTGGTGTTCTCTGTTTTTTATTTGGAGTTACGGTTCAAAAGTTACCCTCTAGAATCAACTATCAATGACTTGTGTAGTCTGTACCCTGACCACTGTGTCACTCACCATTCTTTGTTACTGTCACCTATACTAGGGTTACTAACACAGTTGCTGCTTCTGACCTTAGGGAATTTTTTGACACTGACAACTCTATTTCTGACACTAAAAGTCTACAATTCTGGACTACTACAGAGGACTATTATCGTAACTGTTCTGACTGTTCAGATTCTGACCACAGGCTATTTCAAACACTTACAAAAATTTGTCTTGACTGTTGGTGCATGCAAGTTGTTTTCTATGATAGGGAAAGCCTTCTTTGTATGCTCACTTTTGGGGATGGTGAATGCAGGTTAGTAGAATAGGGATGGGTTGATTTGCAAGGGGATGATACTTTGTTTTTGTTTTATTTTCGTGAACCAGGTATGCTAAGTAAGGGAGTATGTAATACCCATAGGCCCTCTGTTATACTACAGTGATGAACAATAGTGCTCAAACCAATATTTTAGGCCACTACTCAAGGAGGATTCCACACATACCCTTGAGCACACTATCTGCCTCTCGACAGTACGAAAGGGTAATCGTTCGAGATGTTGTGTCTCATGGACTATGGATAATACAAGGCTAAAAAGCTTCCTAATGGATAAAATCTTGTTTAAACCTAGATTGTCTCCTGATATACCCGAAGATACCTGGGAGCTCAATTCTATGCGCGAGTGCTGTCTGAGGCCTGGGTATTGGAGCCTGATCGCCTCTCACTTCACTAGACGCTTTATGGGCTATCTAGCTTAGCCAATAATGATAGCTCCTTCGTAATATTTTAAAACTTCGGCACAGGGTTTCTAACCTACACAACTACTATTTATATTTTTTGTTGGTATTTTCTGATTTTCTACGAAAAAAAAGACTGTATTTTTTGGATTTTTTTTTGATAAAGGAAAAACAAAAATAAAAACACACAAGAAAATTATACCTAACAGGCATAATGATTGGCAAGAATCATCTTAGTTGCAGTAGAACTTGGCCCTGGAAAGCACTCTGATACCACTTGTTAGGAACCTACTATTAAAATAAAGCACACTCACACAAAATACTGAAAAATAACTCACATACATCAAATAACTCAATATCACTATGCAAAAATCAATTACATAAATGAAACAATCTCACAGTAACACTGAATCGTGGGCCTCTTCGAGGGGGCAACCTCCTTCAATATTTCATTAACTTGCAAAAGGATAATCTTGTACATGGCTTTATATATTTTTAAAGGAAAACTTCATGCAACCCTACCTAAATGCTCAAGAGGTGGCTTGCATGCAAAATGCCACTTGATCTAGAATCTTCCACCAAATGGTGATTACAATCTTGATAAAAATGGTTACATGAAATGGTACCACTTGGCGAGGTATCTTACTACATCGGTTACAATATTGATAAAAACGGTTACATGAGATGGTACCACTTGGCGAGGTATCTTTATTGCCACCTACATTACTAAGTATTGCATAATAACATTAAAATGGGATCCCCACATTGGAAGTGGGTTATTACATAGGTAAATGAGAATTACAACATGGTTTTAGGATATGATCCTAACAATATTTCACTTCTAGCTTATAACCCTTTCCATTCCTTCCTTTAGTCTTAATGCCATTGTTAGTTTAGCAAGTACCATAAGGAATTAACCTACTTTAAAGGTTGATCTAGAATCTTTCCTGGGTCTTCTAATCTTTGATGAGGTCTTGAGGGCACATCTCATCCACTTAGGTGGATTTTAAGCCAAGATTTTTTGGCATAATATATGGGATGCAAATATCATTTCCCTACTTAAGTAGAATCTTGGTGAATTTTTGCTCTAGTAGATCAAATTCACATTCACCTGGTGACTCCACTAAAAATGAGCTATTAATAAAGAAACCCATTTGCCATTTAATTTGTAGGCTTATGATCACAAGATCAATAATCAAAAAGCTATATGAACCTATGTAATTATTTTAATTACCATCATTGAGATTTAAAAGACAAAAATCTCCATCATCTCCTCCATAAATCCCTATTAAAAGTGTAGGTTCTACATATTTTTATTATCTAGATTCTTCTCACTCCATCAGGTTTGAACAAATGACTTAACCTCAACCTCAATAGAATTATCCTAATTGGAATAATAGTAGACTTCTCAACCTACTAAATCAAAACCCAATTCCCTGGGCAACATTAAAATCCTTGCCAACATATGATGATATTGGAAAATGACATATGAGTATTACCAAGATGTAGCCTCCTTAGAAGCCATTCAAAGTATGTAAGATAAATATGTCATGATAAGAATTTTGGTGATCTCATTCAAAGGCAAGGTACTATATTGGTACTAGATCCTTCAATATGGAAGCATTAATTCATGGACTCAACTTGCTAGAAAATTTATCCAAGAATTCAATGAGCTAGCAGACCCATTTTTATTGTTGACTCAATTCATTACTATTCAAAGATATCCTCAAAAAGCAATATTGAATTTTAATATTAGATTTAGCAAAACCTAAAATATATTTCCATAATAACTCAATCCAAGAGACACTTAAACACTCATTTATTATCTTCATTCTTTCAATCATGATCATAGATCTATCAAGTTGCTATAGCTATAGAAAATGCTCTAATTGTTGTAGGCAAGCTACCTCCTAGAGTGGTTATATCATATAATTTTTAGAGATCACTAAACCTATACAAAGTTCATAGCATTCAATGACAATTACACATTTACCAACTATAGCTCCAATCTTACAATAAACTTTCTAGCATTGCCTCAACCCCCACAATACCAATATTACCTACACTACCTATTGTACCTGCATTGCCTGCTCCTAAACCTAAAGAATCAATAAATATGCAAGAATTTCTAATAGCATTGAAGAACCTAATATATGAGATAACTACCATAAATAAGAGATGTTAAAAGGAACTTCCAACCCCAAAGATATCCTTACATGATAAAATATCAAGGGGCCTTTTGTCATGACCTATCTTAGCAAGACTTGCTATATAAGATAGACTATGTATTGACGAATTATGTTTAATGCTTAGCTTTGATGCTTTTGATGGAAATATGCTTATGTTGTTTTCTATTTTATATAAGTATCTAATATTGTTGATGCTCTACATGGTTGCAGGATCAGGTAATCTAGTAGGTGGACAAGATAATTGACCATAAGGAATGAGAAACCATATTAAAAAGGAAGTGATGGTGATGACTTGTTCATCAAACAACTCAGGGTAACATGGATAAATACCCTTCATGTAGGTGCATTGCATTTTTTGCTTATGACTCATATTTGCACCATTGGACCAGGAAGTTACTTGTAATAAGTATCCTTAAAGTGAATAGGTGATAGCTTAGTCTATCTATAAAAAAAAAGACCGCCCACTTAAGGATAAAACAATGACGTGAAACATTGAGGAAATGCATTTGATTTTGTGTATGGCATGTTAGACATAGAATGATTCTTTCCTTATTTTGTTGAAGGTCTTTTTGATACTAATATTTGAATAGATCTAAGGTTAAATTTTATTAATGATTTAACCATATTTAAGGTTGGTTCTCCATGTTTGATTATTATTAACTTTTCAAATAGTGATGGTAGAGCCACCTTAAGTCTTTAATATGAATGTTTTATTTATTTTCCTCCTTGTCACAGTGAGTAGCTCTTGATGAGGTTGGAAATGGGTGTTGGAAAACACTCTTGAACGTTACTCCATAAGAACTCCATGCATGAAAGCACTTGTTATCTCCTTTATTAAAAAGAGAATATGGTGGTTTTTTTAGGGGATATCTTTTAGATAGAAATGGAGAGGACAAAAGGATCTGAGTAAGTAATGTTGTGTAGAGCAGGTGGCAGATAGCAGCTTGAGCGAAAGGGTGGAAAAGATATCACCTCTTGTATTTTTTTCTGTGGTTTAGTGCTAATAGGTATTATCCGTATCTTTACTAGTGGTAGTAATGATAAGTTGATTTTTGTTGTTCTTTCCTTGTGTGTTTGGCTTGTTGTCAATTTAAGCTGCTAGACTATTATTTACTTCTATGTATGCCTTTCTTGTTGCTCACATATCCATATAACACTTCCTGATGAGTTTTATGATGCATTTTATGTGTGAGATTGGTGTTTTTATTGTGCCTTGGATGAGAGTTTATTGGTTCTTTTGTTGAGCATTATTGTTGGCTCTGGTTTGAGGGCCTTGCCAACCTAGTATTTGTTATTTAAACCTTGGTTTGTGTGCTCATCCTTCATCAGCTTAGAACCTATTCTCCTTGCACAACAAGAAAGAGTTTAGTGGAGTGATAATGTTTGTTTTTGTTGTGCTTTGCCTACGTTGACTTAGCCTTGTGTTGCTCCTTTGTTGCTTGGAATTGATTTTGAAACCCTAGTTAGCTTGGTGCTCAATTTTTTGAGTTTTATGGTCTCCTGGGTCTTCTGCATGGTATGACACCCTTTGAGCCTTTTTAGATTAGAATGTTTTAATCTTTACATTTTATATTAATCTAATGATAGATTAGAATGTTTAATCCTTAGATTTTATATTAATCTAATGATATATTAGAATGTTTTAATATTTATATTTTATATTAATCTAATGATAGATTATAATACTTTAATCTTTAGATATATATTAATCTAATGATAGATTATAATATTTTAATCTTTAGGTATTATATTACTCTAATGATAGATTAGAATGTTTTAATCTTTAGATTTTATATTAATCTAATGGTAGATTAGAATGTTTTAACTTTAGATTTTCTATTAATATAATGGTAGATTAGAATGTTTTAATATTTAGATTTTATATTAATCTAATGATAAATTTAATGGATTTAATATTTAGATTTTATATTAATCTAATGATAGATTTAATGGATTTAATCTTTATATTTTATATTAATATAATGATAGATTTAATGGATTTAATATTTAGATTTTATATTAATCTAATGATAGATTTAATGGATTTAATCTTTAGATTTTGCATTAATCTAATGATAGATTTAATGGATTTAATATTTAGATTTTGCATTAATCTAATGATAGATTTAATGGATTTAATATTTAGATTTTATATCAGTTTAATGGATATAATCTTTCAGATTGATTAATAAGTTAATGTTATATTTAATGGATATAATCTTTTAGATTGATTATAGATTTAATGGATATAATCTTTCAGGTTGTTTAAATCTAATGATAGTTTCAAAGTGATACATTATTTAGATTGTTGATAATCTAATGAAGAAAAGCTAAGGCTACATTAGTGGAACATAATATTTAGATGGTTTTACTTATCTTTTGGTTAAGGAATCTATGGGATTTCTTAGTGGAGTTGAAAATATTTGTGGAAAATATTTTGGAAAGAAGTATGGGCTTCTTATGCTTGTGTTTGTTGTATTGAATTGAATCATATAGAAATGCATTGCTTGGAAAAATATAGAAATGAAATTGAAAATATTTGTGGAAAATATTTTGGAAAGAAGTATGGGATTCTTATGCTTGTGTTTGTTGTATTGAATTGAATCATATATTAATGTATTGCTTGGGAAAAGATAGAAATGGAATTGAAAATTTTTGTGGAGAATATTTTGAAAAGAACTATGGGCTTATTTTGCTTGTGGTTGTTATGCATCATTGCAATGAATCATATAAAAATGTATTCATACCTTCAAACGAGTTGTTCTGATCCCTACATTCCTATCATTGATAGATTGTGATAATATATTCTTCAATTGTTTCTTGGAATCTTGAGAAGGATTAAGTTGGAAATCACTCTTGGTGAAAGATGATTTATTGTAATGGAAGCAAAGACTATTCATATGTATAATCTAAACCTTTAAATAAATAATTATGCTTGGTATCATGTTGTATATTGGTATTCATGGCTCTTATCTATGTTTTTGGAACTAATGCTTTGGTCTAAAGGATTATATTAGATTTATTTGCATGCTTAAGTTCAATCCAGATAAGAAAGTATTTTGCTTCCAATTTAAAGGATGCTCTTATTTAGTGCTTGTAGAGATAGAGAGAGATTGTTAAATCTTTGGGTTTAACAATTTTCTTTGGGAAGGGCTCTAAAGGTAACCTTGTGTAAAACTCTCCCTGTCAAGCCAAACTTGAGGTAGTTGCATGGTGGCAACACCTATTTTTTTTGTGTTCATGGGAAGGCAATCATGTGGAGTGATATATGTTTGATATACCCTTCATGGACATAAGGGATAAAGTTTGTTAGTTCACCGCAGAGGTGCAATTAACTAAAATTAAGGTATAAAACCTAAAGAAACCTAGCATAGAAGGACTTATGTTTGGAAAAGGGAAATGACATCCCCTTTCTCAAAATTGAGAATGGATAATCCCAACACTTTGGTCAAGAGGTTTGCATTCATGGAGAATTCCAAAAAAGTAGGGTGACCATCTGAGACATATTTTATACCATGAAGGTATACAAGGTAAATCCAAGTACTCATAGGAGCTTGGCCTCTCCTGTCCACTTGGGGGACATCTACAACAATATAGATTCAAAATGTGGTTATACCTAGACAAAAAAATCCTTGGGAACTCTATTAGAGTTCTTGTTTTAAAAACAAAACTCTCTTAGTTTGGCTAGTTTTAGGGTGTATTATAGTTGGTATCAGAGCTCTAGATTATAGGACTAGAAGCTTCCTTAAAAGAACTTAGAGATAAATTGACTTGATGGGTTGATTTTGGGAAAATCATATTATGTGGAGTAAGAATTTCCATCAATATTATTAGTGGATGATAGTATTTGAATGTTAGTGCATATAGAAGATTTAACTAACTAGTAGTTAGGCGGTAAACTTGAAGGAGAATTACAACCTAACCTAGTACTTTTGTGTGGCTAGGAAGCTATGGCACAAAACTAAGGAGAGGAAGAAGACGATATTTCATTCTACCAAGATAGGCTAGGTAGGATAGTGGTAAGGCTAGACCCTTATGGGAAAGTTTGAGGAATTCAAGTAGAGAGGTGGAGAATCTAATAAAGGGAACAAATGAACTACTAGAGAGAACACATGTATCAACAATAATAGTTGTTGGAAACTATAGCGAGTCAAAGTTCTCAGAATAGGAATCTTGAGGCTAGACAAGAAGGAAATCCTCCTATAGATGAGAAAGAAGTTAGGGCTCTTATAGAGATAAAACTAGATAAGGATTTGAAGAATGTAAAGAACTCCAAATTCATATAAAAGGATGGGTGTGATTCAAATGAGGCTTGGATGAATGAGTTGGAGACCTATTTCTCCATGAAAATTATTCTTTAGTGACTCGAATAGTTTGGGCCACTCTTCATTTGCAAGAGACAGGGTTGGAATGATGGAACACATTTAAGTTTGAATAGATAATTCAAGCAATAAATCTATCGTGGGAAGGTTTTGTGAAGGCCTTTAAGAAATGTTCCTCAACTAAAAATATTATGTGTAAATTTTTGAGGAATTCTCCATACTTTTCCAAGGAACAACGATAGTGGAGATTTACTACCAGAGATTTGTAAAATTGCTTGAGTATGTAACACTCTATGAGAAGGATGAGAATATGAAGGTACATAAATTTATCTTGGGAGTGGATCCTAAGATTAGATTGGTAGTAAACATGCATAAGCCTGAGACTTTGCAAAAAGCTTATGACCTAACTCGTCAAGCTGAGTCCAATTTGTAGTTAAACAAAACTTACTTTAACTATGTGGTATTGTTCGAAGAGAACCAAAAATCCCTAAGAAAAAGGAAAAGTGTTGGTTTTATGAAATGGGAACAAGATCAAAGCAATAAAATAAAGGGTAATTTAAAATTTGAAAATAAATATGATGGAAAACAAGATAATTCCAAGAAGAAATTCTAGAAGAGGAAAGATAACAGTGTTCCTCAAACACATAGGCAACTAGAACCATCTCAAACCAAGTGGATAGGGGAGAAGAAATAGGAAAGATACCCAGGTCCCAAAGGTGGTTTCTATGATTGTGGGGGACCTCACTATGCAAACAAATATCCAAATCAATCAAGACCAAGCAAAAAGGAAGAGGAACTCAACTACATAATCTATGTGGCAACTGAAAACCATAATATGGATAACCATGCCACACCTATGCTCTTGAATGGTAAATTGTTTAATAAGAAATTTAAAAACTTAATAAATAGTGGTACTAATAGTTTCATTTCATCTAGTATAGTCAAGGATTTTGTAGAAAGACCAATATTTTTGGCACAAGGGTGGAAAGTCAAGTACGAGTTTGGATAGACCTACTCAGGGATCAATATTTTCCCATGTCCAAGATCACCCTACCCAATGAATCTACCTTATAGCACTTGTATGTAGCACTCCTACATGCCTTAGACATCATATTATGAATGGATTGGCTAAAAGATCATGGAGCCATAATTAATTTCCAAAATATATGGTTCGAATTTGTATATAAAGACAAACAAAGACTTAGAATACATAGTGAGTAGAGGTATTTTTTCCCATAGTTGATCTCAATAATACAACTAAATAAAGTTATTAGGAAAGGTGGTATGGCCTATGTCATTAAATTGAACTACAAGACCAGGGATGATAAGAAGGATAATTTATTTAAGGAGCACCCAATATTACATGAATTTAGGGATGTTTTTCTTGAAGACCTTCTGGGATTACCACCTAAGCGTGAATTTGACTTCACTATCAAACTATTCAAAATATATTCATATAACTCTTTATAATATGAATCCTATTAAGATGTAGGAGTTTAAAGTGCAACTTCAAGGGTTTCTAAAAAAAGGGTTGATTAAACCCAGTGTGCCACCATGGGGTACCCTTGTTATTTTTATTAAAAAAGGATGGGCCACTGAGATTGTGCATAGATTACAAAATTTTGAATAAAGCAACTATTAAGAATAGGTACCCTTTATCCAATATTGAGGATTTGTTTGATCAACTTAAGGGTGCCACCATATTTTCAAAGATTGACTTGAAATCAAGATACCATAAGCTGAGAATCTATGAGGAGGATACTCACAAGACTACTTTTAAGACTAGGTATGGGCATTATGAGTTCACAATATTACCTTTTGGGATGACCAATGCTTCAACAATATTCATGAATCTAATGAAAAGTGTGTTTAGGGAGCATCTAGATCAATTCATCTTAGTATTTTTGGATGATATTTTGATATATTCTTGGAATAAGGAGAAGCACGATAAGTATTTAGGGATTATGCTCAGGTTGGTGAGAAGGAACCAACTCTATGGGATTTTTTTAAAGTGTGACTTCTATGTTCCAAAAGTGTAGTATCTAGGATATATCATATCTATAGAGGGGATGGCTGTGGATCCAAAGGAGATAGAGGCTATTTTAAGCTGGTTGCTGCCTACTAATGTGCCTGAAGTGTAGAGCTTCATGGGCTTGATAGGGTATTATAGATATTTTATAAAGGATTATTCCAAAGTAGCCCACTCCATAACTAACCTTTAGAAAAGAGGAAATTAATATAAATGGATGAACAAGTGTGAAGCCACTTTTGAGTTGCTTAAGCATAAGCTTAATACTACACATGTTCTCAAGATTCCAGACCGACAAGGGAGCTTTTTAGTTTGTACAAATGCTTCTTTGGAAGGTTTAGAAGAGGTTCTATCCCAAGATGATTCATTCACAGCTTATGAGTCAAGTAAACTCAAGAAGCTTGAGGTCAACTATGCTACATATGATTTGGAATTAGCAGTTATGATGCACACCCTTAATATTTGGTGGTATTATCTACTAGAGAAGCCTTTTGAGTTGAGGACCAATCATCAGATATTGAGGTACATCCTTACTCAACCAATGGTTAATGCAAAAAAGAGAAAGTGGATCAATTTCTTAGTAGAATATGATTTTGGTATAGAGTATATCAAAGGAAAGGAAAACAAGGTCATTGATACCTTGAGTAGAATAAGGCATATAGTTGCTTTGACCAATAGCCACGAGGAATTAATGAACCAAGTCAAAGAAAAAAAGCATAGGACCAGTATTACAATGAAATTTGGGCCAATATGGAAGGGAATCCTGAAGAGAATAAATATTACAACATAAATGATGGACTTTTAAGTTTTAAAGATAGGGTGGTGATCCCTAAAACTGATGATTTAAGGAGAATGATCATGCAAGAGGCACATTAATTTTCTTACTCTACTCACCTAGGAGGGGTAAATATGAGGGAGAACATGAAAAAGACCTACTAGTTAAATATGAATAAAGATATCATTGACTTTGTGGCTCAAATATTGGAATGCTAGAAAGTGAAATCTAAGCATAGACATCCAACAAGACAATTATACCCACATGACATACAATACGAAAATGGAAAGTGATATCTATGGACTTCATAGTGGGTTTGCCTAAGACTAGGTACCAACATGATGCAATCCTAGTAGTAGTGGTCAATAGATTGACCAAGGTTGCTCATTTTATTTCATTTTACACCAAGGATGATGCCCTGATAGTGGCCAATATATTCACCAAAGAGATATTTAGGTTGTATGATTTTCCTAAGGTAATCATCTCAGATAAGGACTCTAGATTTACATTTGAGTTTTGGTAGTCCCTTCATCATGCAGTTGGCACGAAGCTGAATATTAGTTATGCATATAATCCAGAAATAGATGGTCAAATAGAAAGAATAAATCAAATCTTGGAAGACATGCTCTGCATGTATTGCATGGACCAAAAATCTCGATGGAAATACTTTTTGCATCTAGTTGAGTTTACTTATAATAATGGATATCATGCTTCCTTGAAAGTGGCCTCATTTCAAGCCTTGTATGGTAGGAGGTTTCAAACTCCTCTATCTTAGGATAACCTAGAGGATCATATTATCATTGGACTAGATGCAGTCAGAAAGATGGATAGGCAACTCAATATGATTAGGCAAAGGCTTGAGGAAGCCACCAATCGTCAAAAGAGCTACACTGATTTGAAGCATTTCCCTAGAGAATTATCTATGGGAGACAAAGTTTTCCTAAGAGTTAAACCCATGAAGAGTACTATTAGGTCTTCTAAGTTGGATCTCCAATTTTTTGGGCCTTTTGAGATCATTGATAAGATCAATATGATGGCTTACAGACTTGCCTTACCATCCAACCTATCAAAGATCCATGACTCTTTCCACATATCCCTACTTAGGAAGTATATTATTGATCCTAATCATGTATAGGATGCCTCAAAATTGTAGGTGGTAGATCTTTCAGTCACTAAAGAGAGGCTAGTGAAGATTTTGGAGTTTCATTTCAAAGTGATGAGGAAATAAAATCTAGAATAGTGCAAGGTCCAATGGGATCAATATTTTGAGGAAAAAACCACTTGGGAAAAGGTGGATGAGATGAAAAGACATTTTACTTATTTGTTTGAATAAATATAAAATATAATGTTTTGCAAGAAACACAGAGGACTGTGTTTAGTCCATCAAGGGTAGTATGTAACAACCTATCTTGGAAGGACTACTATATAACATGGACTATGTATTGATGAATGATGTTTAATGCTTATCTTTGATGCTTTTGATGGATATATTCTTCTGTTGTTGTGTCTACTTTTATATAAGGATATGGTACCACTGATGCTCTGCATGGTTGTAGTATCAGGTACTCTCATAGGTAGATAAGAGAATTCAGCACAAGGAATGAGAAACCATATTAAAAAGGAAGTGACGACAATGACTTCTTCATCAAATAGCTCAAGGTAACATTGATAAATACCCTTCATGTAGGTGCATCACATTTTTTTGCTTATGACTCATGTTTGCACCATTGGACCATGAATTTTCTTGCAATGAGTCACCTTAAATTGAGTAGTGATAGCTTATTCTATCTTAAAAAAAAAGGTCACCCACTTAAGGATAAAATAATGGTGTGAAACATTGAGGAAATGTATTTACTTTTGTTTATGGCATTTTAGACATGGAAGGATACTTTCCTTGTTTTGTTGAAGGTATTTTTGATGCTAATATTTGAATAGATCTAAGGTTAACTTTGATTAATTATTTAACTATATTTGAGGTTTGTTCTCCATGTTTGATTATTATTACTTTTTCAAATAGCGATAGTGGAGCTACCTTAATTATTTAATATGAATGCTTTATTTATTTTCCTCCTTGTCACATTGAGCGGCTCTTGATGAGATTGGAAATGGGTGTTGGAAAATGCTTTTCAAAGTTTCTCTGCAAGCACTTCATGCATGAAAGCACTCATTGTATCCTTTCTTAAAAAGGGAAGATGGTGGTTTTTTATGGGGAGACCTTTCGGATAGGAATGGAGAGGATAAAAATATTTGAGCAAGTAATGGTGTGTAAAGTAGGTGACAGATAGTAAATTGAGCAAAAGGGTGGAATAAGGGTTACCTCTTGTCTTGTTGTGGTTTAGAACTTGTAGGTATTATCCATAGCTTTGTTGGTGACAATAATGATAAGTTGGTTTTTGTTGTTCTTTCCTTGCATGTTTGGGGCTTGTTATCAGTTTAAGCCTCTAGACTATTTTTTACTTCTATGTATGCCTTTCTTGTTGCTCACGTGTCTATATAGTTATTCTTGATTTGTGATATGATACGCTCTGTATGTGAATTTGGTGTTGTTCTTGTACCTTAGATGAGAGTTCATTGGTTATTTTGTTGAGTGTTGTTGTTGGCTCTAGTTTGAGGGCATCACCAACCTAACATTTGCTATTTAAACCTTGGTTTGCATGCTCATCCTTTGCCAATTTTATACTTGTTCTCCTTATGTGATGAGAAAGAGTTCAATGGAGTGGAAGTGTTTGTTTTCATTATGCTTTACCTACGTTGATTTGGCCTTGTGTTGCTCCTTTGTTGCTATAGATATCTAAAACACATCATTTTGAGGAGACTACCTATATGGACACCTTTTCAAGCTATATGATCCACCTTGGGCATCCTCAAGGCTTAACAGTGGTTTTTACCACTCAAAAAATAGTAAATTACCTTTTGTATCTTGGGCCACCCTATCTAGGAGTGGCCTTAAGAGGCCACCCTAGCCTATGATGACCAACAGTCATGGATGATCTACCTTGGGATGGATGCGCCTGTAACAAAGTCAAGCTTCTGAGCCGAACCAAAATTAGTTATAGGACAACTAAGCGTCAAATGTCAAGCACAAGAAGGTTCTATAAGTGGCATTTGATCTTTCTAGATCATAATCGATTCTTGGTTCTTGGCTTATCCTACAAGCAAAGATTTCCATTTTGAAAAGTTATAAGAAGACACCTTGCCTTCATGAAAAATATAGCAATTGGATGATAACAAAGTGTTGTCGATTTGTTTACTAGAGATAATATCCTCTCATAAGCAATGAAGTGAAGCTAAATTTTCACCTTCAAACGACCTTATTTAGTGCTAATTTTTGCAATTCTATCGTGCTTCAAGTATGCGACCCTTGAACAATCAATCTGATAGATCAACCTTGGCATTTCCCGCATTGATCACAAAGAAATAGTCTATTTTTCAGTGGCCACTTCATCCCGAAGTGGACCGTAGGCACTGTCACCTTATCCTAGGATGGTCAGAAGACCAGATTGCTCTACCTCAAAATAGCCTCTCGATGACATATGCTTTTATTTTTTTCTTAGTTATAATAGCTTTAACAGTATATCATTTCCTTTCTAGCATAGTTTCATTCAGTTTTCATGCATATTTTTATCATATTCAACATTTGTTTTTTAGTTTCTTATCATGGAAATGGACCTCATCATGAGAGGTTCCTCATTTGCTATTAACATCTTGTGAGTGTTCTTGTGTGTAGATTTCAGATCTTAGCAGGAGCTATTCAATATGAATATTTATCAATATTTATCTCACCTTATGGAGGTCACCAGAGCCCCTCCCCAAATCAATTTTGAGGGTGTAAATATTTTGTGGGATACACCAAATTTTGGTTCTATATAGTAAATTGTATCAAATTGGTATGATTCCCTAAGAGGGATATCTTTTTAACCACCTTGTGAAGGACAATTTCAATATTAATGAGAAGGACACCATTTATTTAATTCTTATTTCTGATCTTGATGGTTACATGATGTGTTATTCAATTTAATTTTATATAATTGCTTAGGTGTACGATTTTGCATACTACAGTGGCGATCATGGTGTAGGATTCTTTCTACATTTCACAATATTTGTCACTAATTACCTATTTTATTGAATTACAGGTACCACCATCCTTGGTCGGAGTAGTCAACAGTCGTAGATGCTCTACCCTATAATGACCAGTAGACCCCATTGCTCTATCCTATAATGGCCCCTCAGCAAAATTCAAAAATTAAAGAATTGATGCCTTCATCGTATGTAGGCTTCACTATAAGTTTCTATATCCCTGCTTTTGCTACTATTTAGTAGAGAAATGTAATAATTTCACATTTTTGTAGAGAAAATGCATAATTCTTTTAGTTTTAAATAGCTTGCTTGTGATCGCTCCTAGGTCCAATAGCCTCTTTTTTTGCCACTGCTATGTCAAGCAACCCCTATTTTTCTGACTGCTTCTATGTCATACGACCTCTGCTACATACCATCTTACACAAATATGACCTTTTTTTGCTTATTGTGTGGATTGTGTGCTTGCTTCCTGTGCAAAGAATGACATCATATTAGGGTTCTATAATTTTATATTTCTAAACCTGAAATGTCTTTACCTAGGAATTTAAAAAGTTAAAACTTTATTTTATGCATTAGAAAAAGTTATTGATTGCTCTATGTTTATATTTTTCTTTTCGCATAAAGTAAAACGAACCCACACACACCACGTATCCTATTAAACATTAGCGAGTTGGAATTCACACCCAACCATTGATCAAGATCAATGATAGTGGCCTTCATCACCACCTTGTTGGCTTGTTTGTGATTATTTTATACCCTATTTTGGCCAACGCTAGTCCAAGAATCATCATAACTGAGGAATATAGCAAGTATATCTCTTCAAAGAGGTATATCATTTACCGAGGTGAATTAGGTGAGGACTGGTAGGACTTGGACTCCCTCACCATATTTGGACTTCATCACCAAATCTTGGTGGGTTTTATGGCCAGGAATTCATCACCAAGTTTGTGTGTGAGAGTATACAGGTGAAATATCTTAAACTAAGAATTTCATCAATGAAAGCAAAAATACGAACAAGAAAGCAAAAATAACAACAAATCAAAACACACAAGACATAATAGGGTTCACAAAGAAATTATTCAATGAGATAATCATTTTGTATTCTATTTTTGTTTCCTTTACTGACTGCTTAATAAAAACATAATGGTCACTACACGTAGCCATGCTCAATTACAAACTGATGCTACAGATAATGTACAAGAAGGCCCAGAGCACCTACACTATAGTCCAACCGATTTACTCATGCATGAATGATGGCCTAGAAACCATCATTATGATCATTCCACTCATGGGGTATCTGGTTATCAACATACCCCTACTAGGAGGACACCTATGGAACATCCACACAATAGAGAAGATGATATTCTCAGACCACACCCATCTCATGTTTTTTTTAGATAGGATCCACCCATTGAGGGGCCAAGTAGGGGTGTGGCATGAATTCGTGTCTCCAATTGATTTGCACTCCCATATGAGTAGGGGGAGGGATATATACCTCTACCTAGTGTATATGAGTAGGTTACTCCACCCGATCAACCTTGGATGAGTAGGACATTTAATCACATGGATAGATATCATGATTTTCCCCCTTATAGATTGACCTCTTCTATTCATACTCATGCTGAGGCTGAGCGAGACAAAGACTTAGTGCATCCTTTCATCACACATGGAGAGTTTTCCACTCAAACATACCATACATCTACCCCATATTTGCACACAGGTGACACTCCTAGCATTGAACATCAAGTAAAAACAACTTCTCTAAATTGGGGAAAAAGGATAGTTACTCCTACGACATGCACAAAAAGAACCAAATCCCCTCGTATCAATACGAGAACTCATAGACCTCACATATTTGATCAGATAGATCATTTACTTAGGCCTAATACTCGTCAGTGAGAGTAATTACTCCAGATATAGTTGGATGATTTGTGAAAAAATAGAGAGCACCTAGACCAAGAACATGCAGAAGAAAAAAGACTACATCGTCAGAGGTTGTATGATCATAGACTATGTGAAGAAAGGATTCTTGAGCAGAGATTGCATGAAGAGTAATCACATAGAGTAGCTTACGATGAAATTCCTACCCCTAGCACATACAGGTAACAATCTAACATGAGGTGCACTGCGCAACACCATGATTTACCTCATAGGCTAATGAAAAACCATCCTTCTCCAACCTCTATTTATCAATCTCATCCGTGATAGCGTCAAGTTCTAAATTAGCTAGAATATGAGATATACGAAGAGCCAAAACCTGATTACAAGGATCAAGTGTATTTTGAGTCACTCCATGAAGACGTGGCTGATGACTACATTCAACCACCTCAGTCTAACATAAATCTTCCACCTCATCCTAAGAGACTGATTCAAGAGAATGAGATCATATCATCTCATGCATACAAGGTCCTTATGGAGCAAATTAAATCACTGTAAAAGTAAGGAACAAGCTACCAAAAACCCACATTGCGTAAACTATGCTATCAACCCCTTCACCCATATGTTACTTTTCCTCCTTATCTAGAACACTTTGAAATGCCTAAACTAGATAAATTTAAAGGAGACAAAGATGCACAAGAACATGTAACAAGTTTCATGAAATTATGCTTATAGCTGCAAGATGACGATGCTTTGTTGTTGAGAACAATTATCATAACACTCTCTGGTGTAGCCTTAAAGTGGTATAATCAATTACCATGACATAACATCTCTAGCTTTGAATAGATATCTAACGCCTTTTTAGAATGCTTCTCATTAAACATCAAAAAATAAGACCAAACTAACTAACTTATCAAACTTTTATCAATTTGACGATGAGTTAGTTATGGATTACGAAAACACATGGAGAAAGATAATGTCTAAATTACCTTTCATCATACCGATTTTAAAGCTCACTCAAATATTTAAAAAAAGTTACTCGAAACACAGCTCGCTTCTTCTTCAATTGCAACAATACCAAACATTTTATGAGGCTTTGGCGCAAGCCAAAGTTATCAAGGACATAAAGGTCTAGGAGGGAGATATAAAAATCTACAAAAAGGAGGAATAAAAATCCTCGAAACAAATACATGCAACATAAACTTGCTCGGGTTAATAAAATTGTTTTAAATGTTCCTAAAATGGAGAAACTACCCTAGCAACCTAACTATCAAGTTCAACCCCTCCAACACAATATAATAATAAATTCTAATGAAACTAAGTGCAATATTGGCCATGTCGTCCTCCTCACACTTAAACGCCACTTCCTAAGTCTCTGACATCCTTGTTTAATAGGTTATATGAGACAAAGACTATTACCTTACCCGAGATCTGCTTGGTAGATCCTATCCATCCAAAACCTAAGGGGTACAAAGAGGATTTGTATTATGCTTATCACCAACAAAAATATTATGACATCCAAGCATGTTATGGATTTAAGAACCTAATATAAGATATGCTAGACAAGAACCAATTGCAAATCGACAACCCTCTTACCCTTGATAATTAGCAAATGGGTATTTTCAAATATCCCTTGCCCACTCACGAGGTCAAGGATGATCAAACTAGGCATGTCAATGAAATACATATGATCCATATACTCAAGGATTTGTAGGCATGATTAAGATCATAACCATAAATGAAGATATGATCAAGTCACATCGCCTACAACATCTATCTAAATTCCTTCTGTGTCCCAACCCTTATCGACTCAAAACCATCTGCTAGGTCCACTACCGCAATAGGTGATAACAATAAGGAATAGGCTTTCACAAATTCTACAAATGATATCAATAAAGCTTTCCATATACGATCTTATCCAACAATCACCCAGACATAGGGAAGCACTCATGGAAATCTTGGAATCCATCGAGCTTCAACCTTGAGACCCTAACGCATTCACAAAATTTGTAGGGCATGTATAGAAATGTAAGGAACCTTTAATAACATTTTATGATCAAGAAATAAAATAGGTACTTGTATACGTAGCTGACCCCCATTAAATATTTTTTCTTGTATCAACCAGATCTTATACAAGAAAGTATAGATTGATACATGTTTATCAATCAATATCATAACAACAATCACTCTAGAGCATTTGAGCCTTCCAATGTCACACATCGTAGCGTCTAATTTAATGCTATGATCTTTCAATGATTCTCTATTCTCAATAGTAAACACAATAATTCTGCCTATCCAGGTGGGACTAAAGAAAATTTTTATATTATACCATGTGCTAGAAGAAGCAATGAAATATAATATATTGTTTGGTTGCCCTTGTATCTAGGACATGGAATGTGTGCCTTCATTATTACATCAATGTATCAAGTACATACATAAAGGACAAGTTCATGTGGTCCCTTCAGATGACGAGCCATTTAAGTATGTAAATCATGTCAGTAATTCAAGGGAGTTTGTTCTACCCTCAATGCATACAATCAAGTTCTCCAATAAAGTATCCAAAGTGACCACCAAAATCAGCACCTACTAATCCACCCACTTCATTATCACCACATCCACCTAAACCATTGGCTTCTATAGTTATTCCTTCTTTGTCTTCGGGTCCTCCAATCAAATAGAAGTTGAAGGTGCCAATGGAAGACATTCCAGCAATAATCCCCAACATTTCCATCGTAGAAATTTTGATTTCTATGGAAAAGGAAGAATCACCTTCTACAATGGATGACTTACCTCATCCCACATCCTCTGCATCATCAAAAGTATCATCAACACCACAAGTGATAATTCACTTAGCCAATCCAAGGTTTATAGAATATTTAGTACAAAATGTTACGTTTACACCAATTATCAAGTTCGTGTAGGACATAGGTAGATCGCATGTTACCTCCTTGCCAATCAAAACATTTTTACCCCTAGGTATACCACCTAATCAAACAAATTTTATTTATGGGGGTTTCATACAATATATAGTTTAATCTCCTATGATTACACACGATAAAAAACCATTTGCTAGAAATGTATACTACATGTCAAATCCTAATTTTTCTCTAAGATATTTTTACCGTTGCCATTGGCATGAAAATGGCTTAAATATTTATGAGTAGGGTATCAAAACACCCTATTTACCATAATACCAATTACCCATAAATAAATTTGGTTTAGGATAATCCATCCATGTGCCAGATGAGCTCTTGGTTGACTCCCTACAATGCCTAAGCTTAGGTTTTGGGGAGGATATTTATGATGATGAGTATGTCGATCCTAACCCTTCTCATCTGTTAGGAGATCATCTCCCAATTACAATGATCTCTATCAAGCCTTCTAATTATATCATTGCATCATCTAATGAGACTAGCCAACAAGAGGAGTCTAAACTCAACAAAAATACTGAGAATGACTAGATTGAAGAAGATGACGAATCCAAAGATGAAACAAAAGTAGCATACCTAGGTCTTCACTACCTTTGTCACCTTAACAATTATAGAGGATATGTCAAGCCTGTTAGGCCCATTATAAACCTAGATGATATCTATCGTAGGGTGTTTCCTCCCCACCTAACTGGAGGTAATTGCTACCGCTAGAGGACCCAATCATCTTATCTACTTCTAGAGTGGATCCAAAAACCCCATTTCCCTTAAGCCACATATAGCATATGCAGAGCCATATATAATCGACAAGTTCTCTCCGTGTGATAATGGAAATTACCAACAATACATAAACATGATTTCCATTGATCTAACTATGCCTCTCCATAATCCAAGTGACCCTTCAAAGTCGTTGCACCTCAATTGTGAGGCAATTAAATTTGATCACACCGTATTGCCACCATCACTTGAGGAGTTCTTCTTGTGTGAAGAGATGCTACAACCATTCCATTTATTTCTAGGGCCACTTCGATATGTCTGTCACACTGAGGTTGCATCTGACATGATCGATCCTCCAAATATAACAGATGACATCTACCTAAACCCTACACCTCATCTACTTGAGGAGGGGTCTCATATGTCAATAGAGGAAACTTTTGATGTAGATATTGGTAATGACCCTAATAATCCTAAGAAAGTTAAAGTAGGTTAGAGTCTATGTCTTGAAGAATGTGCCATCATCACATCTCTTTTGATAGAAAAAAGTGACATGTTTGCTTTGTTGTATAAGGATATGCTAGGTCTTGATCCAAATCTAGTAATGCATAACTTTACACTAGACCTGAATATTAAGCCGGTTAAGCACAATCTTAGAAAAATGCATCCAACAATCACCTTAATGGTGAAAGATGAATTCCCTACTGCTATGTCGTGTAACATCCCCTTAGAAAATTTCAAAAATCAGAGAAGTGACGCCTTCATCATATGTAGGCTTCACTGTAAGTTTCTATATCCTTATTTTTCTTACTATTTAGTAAAGAAATGTAATAATTTCATATTTTTGTAGAGAAAATAAATAATTTTTTAAGTTTTTAATTGTCTACTTGTGATCACTCCTAGGTCTAGTGGCCTCTGTTTATGGCCACTGTTGTGTCAAGAGGCCCCTATTTCTGATCGCTTCTATGTCATACGATCTCTGCTGCGGACCGTCTTACACAAATATGACCTCTGTTTTGCTTACTATGTGGATTGTGTGCTTGCTACCTGTGTAAAGGATGACATCATATTAGGGTTATGTAATTGTAGATTTCTAAAATTGAAACATATTTACCTAGGAATTTGAAAAATTAAAACGTTATTTTATGCATTAGAAAAAGTCATTGATTTCTCTATGTTTGCATTTTTCTTTTCGCATAAAGTAAAACGAACCCACACACACCACATATCATATTAAACATCAGTGAGTTGAAATTCACACCCAACCATTGATCAAGATCAATGATGGTGCTCTTCATCACCACCTTGTTGGCTTTTTTGTGATTATTTTGAACCCTATTTTGGCCAACGTTAGTCCAAGAACCATCATAACTAAGAAATATAGTAAATTTCTCTCTTTGAAGAGGTATATCATTGATCGAGGTGAATTGGGTGAGGACTGGTAGGACTTGGAATCCCTCATAGGATTTGGAATTCATCACAAAATCTCGGTGGGTTTCATGGCCTGGACTTTATCACCAGGTTTGTGTGTGAATATACAGGCAAATCCCTTAAATTAAGAATTTCATCAACAAAAGCAAAAACATGAACAAGAAAGTAAAAATAACAATAAATCAAAACACACAAGACATATTAGAGTTCACAAAGAAATTTTTAAATGAGATAATAATTTTGTATTCTTTGTTTGTTTCCTTTATTGTATGCTTAATCAAAACATAATGGTCATGACACATAGTTGCATTCAATCACAAAATGATGCTACAGAGGATAATGTACAAGGAGGCCCAGAGCACCTTCATTATAGTCTAGCCGATTTACTCATGCCTGAACAATGGTCTAGCAGCCATCATCATGATCATTCCACTCATGGGGGATCTGATCATTGACATATCCCTACTAGGAGGACACCTATAGGACCTCCATGCGATAGAGAAGATGATCTTCTCAGATCACACCCAACTCATGTTGTTTCTAGATAAGATCCACCCATTTAGGGGCCAAGGAGGGGTAAGTCATGAATTCATGTACCCAATAGATTCACACTCCCATATAAGTAGGGGGTGGGATATATGCCTCTATCTAGCATATATGAATAGGTTACTCCACTTGGTTTACCTTGGATGAGTAGGATGTTTGATTGCATGGATATATATTGTGATCATCCCCCTCATAGATCAACCTCTTTCGTTCACACCCATGCTAAGTATGAGTGATATGAAGACTTAGTGAATCCTTTCATCACATGTGGAGAGTGTTCCAATAAAAAATGCCATATGCTTACCCCATATTTGCACGCAGGTGACACTCCTAGCATCGAACATCGAGTAACTGTAACTTTCCAAGATCAGGAAAAAGGATAGTTACTCCTACTGCACACACAGAAAGAGCCAAATCCTCTTGTATCGATACAATAACTCATAGACCTTACATAGTTGATCAGAAAGATAATTTACCTAGGCCTAAAACTAGTCAATGAGAGTAATTACTCCAAATATAGTTGGATGATTTGTGAAAAGATAGAGAGCACCAAGACCAAGAACATACAAAACAAGAAATACTACATCGTCAGAGGTTGTATGAATATAGATTGCATGAAAAAAGTATTCTTGTGTAGAGATTACATGAATAGCAATCACATAGAGTAGATTACGATGAAATTACTACCCCTAGAACATACAAACAACAAGCTAACCTGAGGTGCACTATGCAAAACCATGATTTACCTCCTAGGCTAATGAAAAACCATCCTCCCTCAACCTCTATTCATCATTCTCATATGCGATAGCGTCAAGTGCTAAATAATCCAGAATATGAGATATACGAAGAGCCAAAACCTGAGTACTAGGATCAAGTGTATCCTGAGTCACTTTGTGAATACATGGCTAATGACTACATTCAACCACCTTGGTCTAACAAAAATATTCCACCTCCTCCTCCTAAGATATCGATTCAAGAAAATGAGATCATATCATCTCATGAGTACAAGGTCCTTACGAAGCGAATTAAATAATTGGAAAAGCAAGGAATAGGCTACCAAAAGCCCACATTGCATAAAATATACAATCAGTCCCTTCACCCATCAGTTACTTGTCCTCATTATCTAGAACACTTTGAAATGCCTAAATTGGATAAATTTTAAGGAGATGAAGATGCACAGGAACATGTAACAAGTTTTATGAACTTATGCTTCTAGCTGCAAGATGATGATGCTTTGTTGTTGAGAACATTTATCATCAAAATATTTGGTGTAGCCTTAAAGTGGTATAATAAATTACCGTGACATAACATCTCTGGCTTTGAAAATATAGCTAATGCCTTTTTAGAACGCTTCTCATTCGACATAAAAAATAATGCCAACCTAACTGACTTATCAAACCTTTGTCAATTTGATGATGAGCTAGTTATGGATTATGAAAATAGGTGGAGAAAGATAATGTATAAATTGCCTTTCACCATATTGATTTCAGAGCTCACTCGAATGTTTAAATTTTTTTACTTGAAACACATCTCACTTCTTCTTCAATTGCAACAATAAAAAACATTTGAGGAGGCTTTGGTGCAATCCAAAGTTATCAAGGACATAAAGATATAGGAGGGAGATATAAAACTATATAAAAAGGAGTGGAATAATAAATCCTTGGAACAAATACATGCAACAGAAACCTACTTTGGTTAATCAAATTGTTTAGAATGTTCCTAAAATTGAGAAATCATCCCAATAGCCTAACTATCAGGCTCAAACCCCTCCAGTGCAATATAATAATCAACTCCAATGAAACCAAGTGCAAGATTGGCAATGCCACCCTCCTGGAACTTATATCCCACTTCCTAAGTCTTTGAAACCCTTGTTTAATAGATTATGTGAGGCAAAGGTTATTACCTTACCCAAGATCCACTTGTTAGATCTTGCCCATTCAAAACCTAAGGGGTAGAAAGAGGAATTTTATTGTGCTTATCACCGAAAAAAAGATCATGACATCCAAGCATGTCATGGATTTAAGAACCTAATACAAGATATCCTAGACAAGAACCAATTGCAAATCGACAACCCTCTTGCCCTTGATAATTAGCAAATGGGTATTTTCAAATATCCCTTACCCACTCATGAGGTCAAGGATGATCAAACTAGGTATGTCAATGAAATACATATGGATCCATCCAATCAGGGATTTGTAGGCATGATTAACATCATAACCAAAAATAGAAGATATGATCAAGTCGCACTGTGTATAGTGTCTATCTGAATCCCTTATGTGCCCCTACCCTTACCAACTCAAAACCCTCTTCTAGGTCCACTACCACAATCGGTGATAACAATTAGGAATAGGCTTACACAAAGCCTACAAACAACATCAACAAAGCTTTCCATATACGAGCTTATCCAAAAATCACCCAAACATAGGGAAGCACTCATGGAAATCTTGAAATCCATCGAGCTTCAACCTTGAGATCCTAACACATTCACAAACTTTGTAGGGCATGTGTAGAAATGTAAGTAACCTTTGATAACCTTTTATAATTAGGAAATAAAATAGGTACCTATAAACATAGTGGATCTCCCATTACATATTATCGCTTGTATCAACCAGATACCATACAAGGGAGTATTGATTGATATGGGTTTATCAATCAATATCATAACAAAAATCACTCTAGAGCATTTGAGCCTTCCAACGTCACACATTATAGCATCTACTTTCATACTATGAGCTTTCAATGATGCTTTATGCTCAACAGTAGGCACAATAATTCTACCTATCCAGGTGGGACTAAAGACAATTTCTATATTATACCATGTGCTAGAAGGAGCAATGCAATATAATATATTGCTTGGTTGCCCTTGGATCTAGGACATGGAATGTGTACCTTCAATATTATATCAATGTATCAAGTACATACACAAAGAACAAGTTCATGTGGTCCCTTTGGATGACAAGCCATTTAAGTATGCAAATCATGTTAGTAATTTGAGGGAGTTTGTTCTACCCTTGATGCATGTGGATATACAATCAAGTTCCCCTATAAAGTGTCCAAAGCGACCACTAAAATTAGCACCTGATAATCCACCCACTTTATTATCACCACATCCGCCTAAACCATTTGCTTCTCCAGTTATTCCTTCTTTGTCATCAGGTCCTCCGATCAAACAAAGGTGCCTATGAAAGACATTCTAGTAGATCCCCAACATTTCCATGGTATAAATTATTATTTCTATGGAAGAGGAAGAATCGCCTGCTACAATGGATGACTTACCTTATCCCACATCCCTTGCATCATCAATAATATAATCAACACCACAAGTGACAATTCACTTAGCCAACTCAAGGCTCATAGAATATTTAGTACAAAATGTTATGTGTACACTAATTATCGAGTTTGCGTAGGATATAGGAAGATCATGTGTTCCATCCTTGCCAATCGAAACTATTGTACCTATTGAAAATTTTGTCACATTGCATAGAGGGGTAGAAAAAAAATCAAAATTTTCATTTTGTATAGTGTTTCCTTTTGCAAAAGTATTTCTTTTTGTTGCTTCGAAAGTATTTGTAAGTGTTGCAGCAATTTTGGCTTTCAATGCCACCCCCTTGTACATAAAATGGAGAAGAAAAAGCTTCGCTGCCAAAAGAGCCAAAGAAGATAGCCTCACCAAAAGAAGGAAAAAGTGTCACGATATCACGACATGTTGCATTTTCGCGGCTCAGAGCGACAAGAGGGAGCAAGAAAGAAAAAGTGTCGCAATATCGCGACATGTTGCATTTTCGCGATCGAAAGCAAGGAGAAGCAAGAAAGAAAAAGTGTCGTGATATCGCGACATGTTGCATTTTCGTGGCTGAGAGTGACAAGAAGGAGCAAGAAAGAAAAAGTGTCGTGATATCACGACATGTTGCATTTTCGCGGTTGAAAGCAAGGAGAAAGAGCAAGAAAGAAAAGTGTCATGATTTCGCAACATGTCACAATTTCATGGTCAAAAGCAAGGAGAATGAGAAAGAAGGGAAAAGTGTCGTGATATCGCGACATGTTGCATTCTCGCGACCAAAAGAAGAAAAGTGTCGCGATATCGCGACATGTTGCATTCTCGCGATCGAAAGAAGAAAAGTGTCATGATATCGCGACATGTTGCATTATCGCGACCGAAAGAAGAAAAATGTCGTGATATCGCGACATGTTGCATTCTCGCGACCAAAAGAGGAAAAGTGTCGCAATATTGTGACATGTTGCATTCTCGCGACCAAAAGCAACAAAAGAAGCTGAAGACATAGAAATGTTGCGATATCACGACATGTTGCTTTTTCGCGATGCAAGAAGAAGAACCAAGATGAAGACATAGAAATGTTGTGATATCACATGTTGCTTTTTCGTGACTCAAAGGGGGTACGCGCTCCGAGTCGGGTATTTTCCCAAGACGATCAAGTGCATCATAAATGCATTTTTACTTTCTTGGTAAGCTCGCTGCTCATTTTTGGCAATTGGAAGCAAAGTATCAGTCTCTGAAGGAGAGCTCGACAAGCATGGCGACCACTCGAGCATTGCACCCAAAAACCAAGGACACTTAGACGGCTCATCAATGCATGTTTCCATGGTTGACTCGGTCACAGTTGCCAGTTCTGGTAATGGATTTGAGAGCTCAGTCACGAGGGCCACGAGGAGTCGACTTATCAGATCTTAAGGGTATACTTTGCCATTCTGTGTAATCAAAGGGTCGGGTCCTCTATAAAAACCTAGGCATTGTAATGTAAGAAAGGGGGGAACTTTCTGCTAGAAAGCTGCTGTAACTTGATGTCCTACGATTAATACTAAAGAGCTTTGGGCTCAATTTCTCTCTTTTATGCTGCCTTCTATGTTTATTTCTTTTGTATTTCTTCATTTGCATACTGAGACTCTGAATCTTGAATCCGATGTGCAATTGGGGACTGTACCCTAAAATTTTCTTGAAGGATACATAGGAGAGGAAAAATGCTATATTGGTTTTCTTTTATGCTGCCTGGTGGGTTGTGGTTTCTGTTACATTCACTTGTCCTAATTGTATTTACTATGAACCCTAAATTTCGATGAAAGGGAGAAGGAGAATCCTTGGAGCTCTCCCAGAGGATACATAGGAAGGTTAATGTGGTGTTTCTTTCGTTTATTCTTGGTGTTCTTTGCTGCTATTCAAGTTGTCAGTTAGTGATCATGTTTCCTGTTCTCTCCCACTTTAAATCAGTGATCTCTCTTCCCTTACCCCTTTTTTATTTCTTCCTCTAACCCTAACTCCTTTTATCTCTTTCCTGCATCCCTTATCTCAAAACACCAAAGTAGTTTAGCATAGGAGCCAACCTTTCTCCGGAGATTGGCACGAGGGGCATCTCTTCCCTTCGACATTTCAATGTTGGTCCAGGTCTAGGGTGCATACATTTACCCAAATCCTTTCCTAGGCAGATTTGATGACCAATAGTTTTTGGCACGCCTGGTGGGACCAAGGTCCCATATTTTAAGAATGCAATCTCAAACCCGTCTTCACCGGGGCCAATAGTTCTAACCAGTTCCCGGTGTGACCCGATCAGTCTCACCTGACTAGTGGTAGTGAGAACCGATGCTCTCATTATCGAAAGACTCTTAGCATCTGGAAACTCTGTTTACCTAAGAATATTTAAGTCGTAAAGATCGGTACCTAAACCTGTGCCTTCATGACAAATAGTCCCCATGTTTTAAGGAATATTGAGTTTGGTGAATCTCTAGCTTGCATTCATCTGGAAAAATCACCTGGCGACTATGACTGAGCTGAAGATCCATATTTCTAGATCGTAGGCACCTTTTAAATCTAAAAGAAGACATCCTGAAGGAATCAAGGTTCGATGAGCAGCCTTGACCTCATAAGCGGAGAAAAGTATTTCACCTGGAGACTCCGACTTAGTGGCAAGAACCGTGATCTCTGCAGGCCACTGCTATAATGGAGAGGGTATGCTATCCTAGCTGGGATGATCGTGGCCCTCTGAATCTCCAAAGTTACCATGAAATTCTCGAAAGCACCTTGGAGACATTGAAAAAATACAATGGCACTAAGGGAATGGCCCGAGAGCACCTTAAAGATGTTGTGGCTTTAGTGTCCCTCCATGACATAATCCACAAAGATGTCATGATCAGACTTCTGGTCCTGTCTTTAGAAGGAAGGGCATTGCAGTGGTACAGGCTGCTCAGGCGTAAAAGCATCTACTCATGGGATGACTTAGTGGGAGCACTATTCAGAACATTTGATGGCTCTCAGGATCCCTTCCAGCTTTTGATGTACCTCTTCACCATCATGAGAGCACCTCAGGAGAGCATCACGGACTTCAATGTTCGATTCTATAGAAGTTGGAAGAGAATTCTAGGAGAGATCCAACCGATGCCCGCCCAAGCCCACCTCTTCTATGTTTGGGCATTTCACCCAGACATGGGCCTCCTCTTACTGCGATCAGGTGAGGAAATATTCCCTCAAATATTTGAGGAAGTAATGCGAGTAGAACAACTTCTGCTCTTATCGAGAAAGTGGCATTGGGGAGCAGCCCCATCACCCTACCCGATAATTATTGCTCCTATTTATCCAACACAGTATTCATCATGGCAGACTCCTCATACTGAGTAGAGGCCTGAGATGTAGTCATTTGAAGCTCAAGAGGCGGGTTTCATCCAAGTCCAACAATGGGAATATGCAAGCCATGATCCAGCAATGAACAATATAGTTGCTTGTAGTCCCCATCAAAAGATGGACCAAGGAGAAGAATAGGTTCAAGTGGTAGAGCCTGAGAATGAAGAGGGCACATTTTTGCACCCTTTTTTTATCCCAAGGGACGTCACGCAAGTACTCATCCAGAATCCATTAAGCATATCTCTTCAACCTAAACTTGAAGAGATCCTGGAAGAAGACTCTTCGTCGGAGGAGCCCTGTTACCCCATCAGGAGGATGGAAGAACCTGTACCCAGCCCACAGTTAGTAGATTCTTTAGTATTCTGGTATTGGTTCCAACCATCATTACAACCAGTACCCCAAGAGGCCCCTCATGCGGCAAAATTTTTTGGCACATCTTTCATCAACAGTACGAATACTAGCAGGAGTGACAACTCACTACGTTGCTCCCTGTTCGCAACATGGACAACTTCGGGAAGAGGCCAACCGAACTTCAAGGATCAACTAAAGTTCAATCAGATCTGGTATGGACATTGCAGGTTCACCGGATAGGCACCCGAAGCTGGGTTTATGGTGGCGACATGCCAATCATGTCACAAAATTTTGTGTAAATACTGTAAATAGCTCGGCTAGTAAATAAGTACTAAAGATGCTAAGTGTTGCTTAGGAGCTTAGGCACAAAAAAAAAAAAAATGCCGTCAGTGGATAGTCAGAGGAGAAGACAATGGGAATGACTCTGTTGCCCAATGGATAAAGGCCTGGGATCTCTGCATTCAGACGAGCTAAATGCCCCATGAGCTGCCAAGAATGTTGACAATTTTGTCACATTGCATAGAGGGGTAGAAAAAAATCAAAATTTTCATTTTGTATAGTGTTTCCTTTTGCAAAAGTATTTCTTTTTGTTGCTTCGAAAGTATTTGTAAGTGTTGCAGCAATTTTGGCTTTCAATGCCACCCCCTTGTACATAAAATGGAGAAGAAAAAGCTTCGCTGCCAAAAGAGCCAAAGAAGATAGCCTCACCAAAAGAAGGAAAAAGTGTAGCGATATCGTGACATGTTGCATTTTCGTGGATCATATCGACAAGAGGGAGCAAGAAAGAAAAAGTGTCGCGATATCGCGACATGTTGCATTTTTGTGACCGAAAGCAAGGAGAAGAAGCAAGAAAGAAAAAGTGTCACGATATCGCGACATGTTGCATTTTCACGGTCGAGAGCGACAAGGAGCAAGAAAGAAAAAGTGTCGCGATATCGCGACATGTTGCATTTTCGCGGCCGAAAGCAAGGAGAAAGAGCAAGAAAGAAAAGTTTCGCGATATTGCGACATGTCGCATTTTCGTGGCCGAAAGCAAGGAGAATGAGCAAGAAGGGAAAAGTGTCACGATATCGCGACATGTTGCATTCTCGCGACCAAAAGAAGAAAAGTGTCGCGATATCGCGACATGTTGCATTCTCGTGACCAAAAGAAGAAAAGTGTCGCGATATCGCGACATGTTGCATTCTCGTGACCAAAAGAGGAAAAGTGTCGCGATATCGCACCATGTTGCATTCTCGCGACCAAAAGCAACAAAAGAAGCTGAAGATATAGAAATGTTGCGATATCATGACATGTTGCTTTTTTGTGATGCAAGAAGAAGAACCAAGATGAAGACATAGAAATGTCATGATATCGCAACATGTTGCTTTTTTGCGACTCAAAGGGGGCACGTGCTCCAAGCCAGGTATTTTCCCAAGACGATCAAGTGCATCATAAATGCATTTTTACTTGCTCGGTAAGCTCGTTGCTCATTTTTAGCAATTGGAAGCGAAGTATCAGTATCTGAAGGAGAGCCCGACAAGCATGGCGGCCACTCGAGCATTGCACCCAAAAACCAAGGACACTCAGACGGCTCATCAATGCATGTTTCTATGGTTGACTTGGTCACAATTGCCAGTTCTAGTAATGGATTTGAGAGCTTAGTCACGAGGGCCGCGAGGAGCCGACTTCTCAGATAAGGGTATACTTCATCATTCTATGTAATAATGACTCAGAGGGTTGGGTCCTCTATAAAAACCAAGGCATTGTAATGTAAGAAAGGGGGTAAATTTTTGCTAGAAAGCTGCTATAACTTGATGTCCTGCGATTAATACTAAAGAGCTTTAGGCTCAATTTCTCTCTTTTATGCTGCCTTCTATGTTTATTTCTTTTGTCTTTCTTCATTTGCATACTGAGACTCTGAATCTTGAATTCAGTGTGCGATTGGGGACTGTACCCTAAAATTTTCCTGAAGGATACATAGGAGAGGAAAAACGCTATATTGGTTTTCTTTTATGTTGCCTGGTGGGTTGTGGTTTCTGTTACATTTGCTTGTCCTAATCGTCTTTACTCTAAACCCTGAATTTCGATGAAAGGGAGAAGGAGAATCCTGGAGCTCTCCCAGAGGATACATAGGAAGGTTAATGTGGCGTTTCTTTCATTTATTCTTGGTGTTCTTTGCTGCTATTCAAGTTGTCAGTTAGTGATCGCGCTTCCTGTTCTCTCCCACTTTAAATCAGTGATCTCTCTTCCCTTACCCCTTTTTTATTTCTTCCTCTAACCCTAACTCCTTTTATCTCTTTCCTGCATCCCTTATCTTAAAACACCAAAGTAGTTTAGCATAGGAGCCAGAATTTCTTTGAAGATTGGAACAAGGGGCATCTCTTCCCTTCGGCCTTTCAATGTTGGTCCAGGTCTAGGGCACATACATTTACCCAAATCATTTCCTAGGCAGATTTGATGACCAACAATACCCATAAGTATACCACCTAATCAAATAAATTTCATCTATGGGGGTTTCAACCAATCCATTATTCAATCTCATGTGATTACCCACGATAATGAACCATTTGCAAGAAATGTATATTACATGTTGAATCCTAATTTTACTTTGAGATATTTTTACCGTTGCCATTGGCATAAAAATGGCTTAGGTCTCTATGAGCAGGGTCTGAGAACACCCTATTTACCACAATACCAATTCCTCACAGGTTTAGGGTATTCCATCCATGTGCTATATGAGCTCTTGGATGAATCCCTACAATGCCTAAGCTTAGGTTTTGGGGAGGATATTGATGATAATGAGTACGTTGATCTTGGATCTTCTCATTTTCTAGGAGATCATCTCCTAATTACAATGGTATCTATCAAGCCTCCTAATTCTATCATTGAATCATCTGACGAGACTAGCCAACAAGAGGAGTCCAAACTCAACAAAAATCTTGAGAATGATTGGATTGAATAATATGATGAATCCAAGGATGAAATAGAAGTAGCATACCTAGGTTCTCACTACCTTTGTCACCTTAACAATTATAGAGGAAATGTCAAGCCTGTTAGACCCATTATCAAACTAGATGATATCTATCATAGGGCATTTCCTCCTCCACCTAACTGGAGGTAACTGCTACCGTGAAAGGACCCAATCATCTTATCTACTTCTAGAGTGGATCCAAAAATCCCATTTTCCCCTAAGCCACATCTAGCATATGTAGAGCCATATATAATCAACAAGTTCAACCCGTGCGATAATAGAAATTATGAACCATTCATAAACATGATTTCCATTGACCTAACTATACCTCTTTGTAATCCAAGTGACCCTTCAAAGTCATTGCACCTCAATCATGAGGTAGTTGAATTTGATTGCATTGCATCGCCACCTTTGCTTGAGGAGTTCTTATGTGAAGAGATGCTATAATTGTACCATTTCACTCCAGGTCCACCTCAAGATGTCTATCACACTAAGGTTGAATCTGACATGATAGATCTTCCAAATCCAACTGATGACATCTACCTAATCCCTACACCTCATCAACTTGAGGAGGGGTCTCATATGTCAATTGAGGAAACTTTTGATGTAGATATTAGTAACGACCTTGACAATCCTAAGAAAGTTAAACTAGGTCAGAGTCTATCTCTTCAATAATGTGCCATCATCACATCTCTTTTGATAGAAAAAAATGACATGTTTGCTTGGTCATTTAAGGATATGCTGGGTCTTGATATAAATCTAGTTACGCATAACCTTACACGAGACCCGAATATTAAGTCGATCAAGCACAAGCTTAGAAAAATGCATCCAAAAATCACCTTAATGGTGAAAAATGAATTACATAAATTTTTGGATGTGGAATTCATCCAATCAATTGATTATCCAAAATGGGTATGTAACATGGTACCCAAAGGAAAACCTAATGGGAAGATTTATATCTATACGGATTTCATAGATCTTAAGAAAGCAATGCCTAAGGATGCATTCCCCTTGCCTAATATTGATGCTCTAGTAGATGCAACCACTGGTCATGAGATGTTATCCCTTATGGGTGTATTTTTAGGCTATAATCAAATTTAGGTCAATCCCGAAGATCAACATAAAATAACCTTTACTATGTCATGGGAAACATTTTTTTATAAAGTTATACTATTTGGCCTTAAAAACATTGGTGCAACCTATCAGCGAGCCATGAAATAAAATTTTCATGACTATATGCACAAGATATTAGAATATTATATAGACGATTTGCTTACCAAGTCTCTCTTACATAAAGAACATGAATACATTTTACGAAAATTCTTCAATCGCCTGATATAGCATAAGGTCAGGCTAAATCCTAAAAAATGTGTTTTCAGAGTTACATCATGACAACTTTTGGGATTCATAGTATCCAAATGAGGGATTGAAGTAGATCCTACAAAGGTCAAAGAAATTTTAGAAATGCTTCCCCCCACCAACATTAAAGAGATTTGTAGCTTGTAAGGAAAGGTAGCATCCATTAAATGCTTTATATCATAATTGTCGGATAAATATCGATCTCTAAATCGACTACTACATAAGGGGGTCTCATTCAATTAGGATGAGAAGTTCCAGAAGGCCTTTTATGAGATAAAATAGTACCTAGTGTCATCACCAATATTAGCTCCACCTTGACTAGGTGTGCCTTTCTTACTATATATTTTGGCCACAAAATTTGCTTTGGGTACCATATTGGCCCAGAAGAACAAAGAAATTAAAGAATAGGCTATCTACTATATTAGTCACACCTTGATCAGTTACAAGCTCAAATACACATACGTTGAGAAGCTCTATCTAGCAGTGGTGTTCACTACCAAAAAGCTTCATCACTACATGTTAAGTCATACAACGTATGTCATCTCAAAAGAAATTCCTTTGCAGTATATGATGAGTCACACATATCATAATACACAAACCACAAAGTGGATCATGCTATTGATGGAATTTGATCTTGAATTCATCAGTTAGAAATAAATCAAAGATCAAGTCATACCTGATCAGTTAGTAGAGGCTTCTCTTCTAGATGATAGACCTCTTGTAATTGAGCTACCTGATGATGCAGTATTCCAATTATCAATATCACCCAAATTTGAAGAATCAAAAAACAAAGCAGAGATGACTTTTTTCTTCGATGGTTCAAATGCAAGCAAGGGGGTGGTGCAAGGATCATGTTTTTCACACCACAAGGAGCTCCTATTCCCTTGTATTTCAAACTTGACTTCCCTTGCACCAATAATAATGTTGAATATGAGGCTCTCATATTGGGTCTCCAAACAACTATCATCACAAAGATTAAAAAGCTGAATATCTTTGGTGACTCCTTGCTCATCGTTAACCCAGTCAAAAGCATTTATAAATGTAGATGTCCTATCTTGAAATCTTAAAAAGAGCTTATGGATAAATTACTAGCCAAACTAGAATGGTATGACATCAAGGTAGTCCCTCGTACATATAATCACTTCATGGATACAATAGCATATTTGGGATCCTTAATCCCACATAACCCTTTCGATGATTTTAAAATTATCCATGTTAAAATGCTCTCACAATCAACGATGTTGCGTGAGGTTTCGAACAATAAAGAATCAATTCACATGATTAAAATAGAACCAAATCAAGATCAGTTCTCCAAGGCACAAGACTTTTTGAAACAAGCATCATGGGATCCTTGATATCGTAGGGTCCTTCAAAAAATGGCACAACCATATACCACAAGGTTGTATCCTAATCTGTATTCATGTGTGATGAGTCACCATAGGAACAAGTTGTTCAGTCAGTTAAAGCACAAGCTTTTCAAGATTGGCTCATCCAATTAAAAGATTATTTGAAACTTGGTAGCATCCCTCAGGGATTATTGCATGTCGTAAAATGAGCATTTAAACAAAAAGTGATCAAGTATATCTTGTTAGAAGAAAATATTTATCATCAAAGCTATGATGGACTCCTCCTTCATTGTCTCAAGCCCCAAGAGTCTCCTTGGGCAATCTCACAAGCTCACGATAGTACTTGTGGTGGCCATTTCAGTGGTATGGCTATCGTTAAGTGCATCCTTAGAATGGGTTATTATTGGCCCATAATGGAAAATGATTGTTGTGCATATTTTAGGAAGTGTGTAAAGTATCAGTATCATGCCAATCTCTTGCACCTACCATCTCAGGCCTTACAATCGATTCAATCGGTATGGCCTTTCTCTCAATGGGGATTTGATCTAATTGGGAAGATCTCTTCTCCATATTTAGGCCATCACATGTTCATATTAATGGCCACTGAGTATTTTACTAAATGGGTAGAAAATTCCTTTAACCACTACGACTAGAGATCGTATTGTGGAGTTCATACTCCATAAAATTATATGTCATTTTGGTATTCCATCCAAAATAATATCGGATAATAGGACATCATTCAAGAATAAAGATGTGCATACCTTAATGTTCAAATAGAACATTCAACACAACTTTGTCATACCATATTATCCACAAGAAAATATATAGGTAGAGGCCTCAAATAAAACTATAGTTGCCATATTGAAGGAAACTATCAAGGAAAACCACAAGGATTGGCACCTTCAATTGTCTCTAACTTTATGGGATTATCGAACTAGCATTCAAAAACCCACTAGGGCAACCCCATTTTTGCTAGTGTATGGCTCTAAGGCCATTATATCCTTAGAATTAGAAATTCCATCGTTGCATGTGTCATTGAAATATTTCAACAATGATGACACCTCACGATAAGCTCACCTTGATCAATTAAACCTTCTTGATAAATGATGAGTTCATGCTCTTGAGAATCTACACGTTTATCAAGATCATCTTAAATGATCTTATTATACTAAAGTCCATTCAAGATACTTTAAATTTGGGATCTTGTACTCAAAGAGAACCAACAAAACTCAAATCTGCCACCTCATCTATGAGATAAATTTGTGGCCAATTGGTTAGGTCCCTTTATCGTAATAGGGAAAATAGGGCCAAGAAATTACTGCCTAACTTCACTAGAAGGTGTTGAAGAACTTGAACCTCTCAACATCCTTCATCTATGAATATTTTACACCTAAAACCATCAAAATTAAAAAAAAAATCATAAAACAATCAAAATTACAAAAACAACAAAAATTATCAAAAAAATTCAAACAAATTAGAAAACATAAAACCACAAAAATAATATAAAACATCAAAATACAAAAACATTTACATTATGTTATCATGCATTTCATTGTATGCATTTATTAGTTGCATTGCATTAGATATTTTTATCCATTTCACTTACACTAATCCAAGTTGTGTTTGCATTCTTATGAATGGAACCATGTTTGTATGCCAGTCATGAACCTTAAATCAACCTTATCAACCATCATCATCCACCATTTTCTTTACAAGCTTTTGCTTTTTAAGAGGTCCTCATAAAATAGGATATATATTGAATAAATATCAGTAATGATATTTAGATGGTCATTGGATATTTTATGCACACCTTTTAGTTTGAAAAAATGTGTAGGAAAAACCCTTACATCTCACATATCATTATCATCCACATTCCCCTCTGTGAGTAATTATGCTTTTCAACACAATCAATGAGTTGCTAGAGGCTATCTACTGGGGTTTTCTAGTCATTCAACCATCCCTAGTTATATTTTTAGATTTGGTATAAAGCTATCTTGGCTTTTAGAAGGTAAGGTATCACTTTGATAGTACCTTACATATCTCAAAATCCCAACACAATTATGCACGTTAAGATCCAAGTTTGAACAAGGAAAGATGACACTAGTGGTCCTTGTCACCTTAAGTGAAAGGTTTCCCTTGCTCATCCTATTATGCGCATGGTCTAGGATGCTGAGTATTGACAAAAGGACAAGCTCCCCCTAGCCAAACAACCCCCTTGCTCTTCCACAATATGAGCAAAAATTCCCAAAGCAATACAAAAGAAATAGTGATTTTCATCACTAAGCAAATCTCTTGCTCTAAAAAATCGTAACAGTGGTTTTTACCACTAGGCATGAGAAATTATCCCAAGTAATTAAAGGAAAAGAAAAGGGTAACGAGCTTAAATCCCTAGAATCCTTAGTATTCAAATGCCATGGGGCAATCTCCATTACAATAATGGGTTGAATGAAACCCACCTGGCAATGGAGTAACCTTACATTAGGTGAAATGTCTCTCGCATTAGTGACATTCTTTTGTACAGACCAATGTCAACTTATGGTTTAGCTAGATTTTGGTGGCTTGTATTACCTAGTAGTCTAGTCCAACTACGTCTAAAATTAGGATAAAAAGACCATAGGGTGATCCTAATTACAACATTGGGTTGCATGCAACCCTCCTGGCAATGACCATAGATTAATGCATCATCTAAATACATTCACTGTGTACACACATTCATATTGAATATCTAGGTCTTCTTAGTAGATTTTTATCTTTCGAGAGTCTTGTGTAGTTAGTATACAACTTTTGATTAATCAACTAGGGTGTTTGAGTCTCACAGAAAACCTCAAAATCCCCTCATAGCACCTAAACATCTCATAAATAGTCATAGTTTTCCTTATGAGATTTTGTTTATTAAGGGGTCCTCATAAGATAGAATAGATACCGAACAAATATTAGCAATGATACCTGGACAACCACTGACTATTTTATGCACACCTTTTAGTTACAAAAGCTTATGGGGAAAAACCCCTACACTTTCACATATTTCATCTCACATACTCTTATATAAATGTATAACTTCTGTGATAAGGTTAACATTTCAATTCATGATTTTTATACATTATGTGGTGTCTACCATTATTTTGTTACATAATGTGGATTCATTCACTATGTTTTAAATAATTAAAGCATACATGTACAATTACATTAGAACATTCATATACAATTAATGAATATCATACAAATTACTTTTTTCATATCAAAAACAAGAATTAAATGCATAATCAATTAAATAAATCTACAAACATGCATTTAACTTTAAATATTGCATCCATACATGTAGACTATAAAATCTAGTCATACATCAATTACCTACTCACTGCATGTCATTAGTACATCGTATGTATAAATCAATAAGTCATATAATCATCACATCCATTACTGCATCCATAACATAAAATCAAAACACAACATAAACACATAATGATGCATAAATGAGATATCACATATATATATATATATATATATATATATATATATATATATATATAAGTGTACATCATGATATAAAATACATGTAGACTACCATAGAGTGAGTCCTCGGATCTCGCACTCTCAAATAAGAGCACACATAGAGAAGTCAGGCTGGACCTACACCGTTGCTCTCACCTCCACCCTCAGCCTCGCTCTAACAAGGCTGAGAATAACCACTATCTTTTAACCTCTATGTAGGATCTCAAAATCAAGGTACCTATTGCCTCACTAACAACTGTCCTAACTTAGTACATTGGCTATGATGTGATGCTTATGATGAGGATCATATTTATAGTACACCTCCACATCACTCTACCTAATCCTCTAAGATTATAATGTATGCCTAATCTGATCACTAAAGAGATAAGTATCGAGCCACCTATGCCTGCAGAGTCACCACATCACTTGTGGCCTATTCAACTATACTTTTTTGCCCCTGTTACATAGTTAAGGCACCCACATGAACCTATAGAGCATCTCACTTTGTTGTCCTAGTGTCTTTCTATGTCATCTTGGTAGTCATCTATATCCATAGAGTGTCCCACTTTGCTATAGCTCTATCTCTCTCAGTAGTAACTTTTTCAATCTCTATCTACATTGTGGCTACCTGGACCTTGAGGAGATCTCTCTCCTTAGAGAACCCTATCCACTGCTACTTCCCACTACTAAGTTAACTTTGGACTATAGCCAATGTAGTTTTCCACTCTACCAACTACCCCTATAGGGTCTACACCCGCACTCTCAACTAGATCATCTCATCCATAGGGTCATCCTCATCGCCTTCACCCTCATCCAATGGCTCATCTATCTCCTCTATAGTCTAGCCCCACTCCCCCTCTATCCTACAATACATCCATTATCCAACCTCATCCATGCCCTCAGCCTCTGCTACCTCAACAAGACTACCTATCAGACCACCTCCCTACCATAGTCAGGTGACCCACCAGGTGTCATACTCTACACTGGTGCCTGGAACTACTAGTTTAATATTGGCTACTTCTAGATTCTCCTTGTCTGCAAATGCCTCTACTCGAGGCCACACCAGCTTTGTCTCATCTCCACAAAAGTGATAGATAACAGGATCCTTCGAGACATCTTGATATATAACAATCTATCATCTAACGTGCGAGTAGTGGAAGTACTCCTACTTAGTGTCATGGTTCCTAATGAGCCACCATCCATACCTCATGCACCATAGATACTCTGTAGCCTCTATCTAATGAGGATAATCCAAGTAAGGCCTCAAAACTAACAGATCTAGCCACAATCCCTTTAGAGACCCTGCATAATATATTAGTCTACCTACCTCTGGCTGACTTTGACCTATCTCTCAATCCCAATGCCATCGAGCTGCATATTCAATATTAGTATCTCCCAACTCAAATTATGGCACTGGCAATCCCGTTGGCTGATCTACCTTGATATGCTCCCATCCCCAAATATGGAAGAGCAGACTGTAATCCAATCCTGTGTGACTTCGATGATGTATCTTGTACAACTCATCATATGAATGTGCTAATAGTGTGCTATACCATACCATGATTATTAGATTCTTACGGTCACACTCAATCAGGTCCTAAACCATGTCAAGGAGGTTCCATGAGAACCTTGATCCTAAATAATCTGGTAGTAGGATGTTTGAGATAATGTACATCACTCTACGTGTTACTGAGTGAATACCTGGGTGTCATACTAGGCTTTGATGAGAACCCCACCATGGTCCATTCATGCTAGAACAATATCTACCTACTATCCAAATATTCATTGAAGTACTCTCATCCACTGTAGAAGGGGAGTGGAGGTAATGGTGCATCCCTCGATAAGAATGCAAAATAGGGAGATGAAAGGTGTTGGTCTTGCTATCCCATTGGTGAGCCAAAACCATCAGATAGGTATTATCCAATATCATTGTGGGGATACACATGATCTATTTAAGGCCAATTGCCGCAAACCACACCTAGTCCTTATCCGTAAGCTAACCCCACAATTTCCCAAAAAATAGGGGTTCTCTATAAGGAGTTGTCAAAATTTGAAGCCCAATAGAAATAATAAAAATTCAAAATGAGTAAAAAAATTCACAAAAATTATAGCCGCTCTAGGCCATAATGACTGGTAGGAATGATCGCTCCACCCTAGGACAGTTGCCCTAATGGTAAAAAAATTAACTATTGGTTTTCAAATGCGATCGCTCCAGGCCAGAACGATCGATAAGAATGAATGCTCCACCCTCAAACGATCACCCCAATGACCAAAAAATTAATTGTTAGTTTTCAAATGCAGTCGTTCCACCCCAGGACAACTTCCAACCAGCCAAAGGGGAGCCATACCTGCCTAGGACGACCCTGCAACAACATCCAAAAAAATCCTAAAAAGTAAAAAATTAAAAAAAAAATTACCTACTCCTAAACTAGCCTAATCTAGATATTTCTCATCTAGGGTGAGGTTCGTTTCCAACAGTTTAATGAGGTTCATTTCCAATAGTTTAGTGAGGTTTGTTTTCCAATTAATTAGTGAGGATTATTTTAATTTGTAAAATCATAAGAGGGAACAATATTTTTACCTTTGTAGCACCAGCTCCTCCGCTTGTAGCAGCTTCAAGTTGGGCCATGATCGTGTTGTGTTGGGTTTGTGATAGCATTCCATATCAAAAACTTCTCTCCTCCACCTCACCTCTCTTTTTCTCTCACTACCAACTATGAAAATGACATTAAAAATTTGCAAAATTTGATTTTATATTTTTCAAATTTTGAGACCACCCTTGGGTGGGGCGGTTGCATTTTGGCACAACCGTCCTACCCCAAGATGACCCTGAAATTTGTAAATTCAACCATCATACCCATGACAACCCAAAAATGACAAAAGTTGTAAGCATTCTGTTAGCATCAGGAGCATCAATTTGGGAATTTAACATCTAATGGTTCATTTTAATCAAAACATCAAAAATAATAAAAAAATCAATAAAATAAAATCTCAAGTGCACCTTGTACCTAGTAATTTCCTCTATGCACTTGGCGGTTGCAGAGACTGTCTATCCATGTAATACAATACTATGGATAAGTTACCATAGGGTCACTTGAACCAAAAATAGCTCTATTAGATTTGAAATAATATAATATTAATTCCCTAAGAAAGCCATGTGGTTGGACTGCTCCATGGGATACATTCATTCTCCTATTTCATCTCAGCAGATCATCGAATACTGTGATTCACTTTGAGATCAAATCAAATTATTATCATTTTAATTCTCTAAGAAAACCATGTGGCTAGACTAATCCAAGGGATAGAGATGTACAATTACCAATAATGGTTGAAATCACAGCTGTAACATGATATTCCCTTTCATTTTTGTAAAGGTCCTAGTAGAGCCCAAACAAATCATCCTGGTCAAGCGACTTGTTGCTTTCATCAATTTTCATTTTCTCATCGACACATCACTTGAGGGGGTAGTCATAATCAATAAATTCATTATCAAAATAAAAAAACAAACACTTAATTATGCAAATTGCGTTAATCCAAGAATCATTGCTAACAACTATCACACACTTCTCTCTTTGTTGGGGTTAAAAGCAAAAATGTCAAACCAAACCTTTGTTAGTATGAATAACAGTCATTAGTGAAACAAAACTACCCAAGCATCTTCATATTGTCAAAGTTTACACAAAATTAAGTCCACCAAAGTGTTGGAGGCAATGATTCAAATATGCATGCTCTTTTTGTGATTGGGACATCTAATGTTGATCAAATCAATGAACATCAATCAACCTTCAATTTGAATTTAGGTTATCTATTTTTTGCTCAATGTTGTGCTTTCACACAATGCATACCAAAAAGGGGTATCTTTAGACACCTAAAACATGTTATTTTGAGGAGACTACATATATGGACACCTTTTTAGGCCATATGACCCACCTTGGCATCCTCAAGGTTTAATAGTGGTTTTTACCACTAAAATAGGGGAAAATTACCTTTTGTAGCCTAGGCCGCCCTACCCAAGAGTGACCTCCAAAGGCCACTCTAGTCTATGACGACCAACAGTCATGATGGCTCTACCCTGGGATGGTTGTACCTGTAACAAACTCAGGATCCTGAACCGAACCAAAATTAGTTATAGGACAACTAAGCATCAACTTTCAAGCATGAGAAGGTTCTAGAAGTAGCATTTGGTCTTCCTATATCCTAACCATTTCTTGGTTCTTGGCTTCTCCTACAAGCCAAGATTTCCATTTTGAAAAGTTATAAGAAGACACCTTGCCTTCATGAAAAATATAGCAATTGGATGATAGAAAAGTGTTGCCGATTTATTTACTAGAGAGAATATCCTCTCATAAGCAACGAAGTACTACCAAATTTTAGTCATGAAGCTCTCAATTGCAACAATAGAGTCTCTTAAAGTTTGAAGACCAAATTCAATGCTTTTTCACCTTCAAAAGACCTTATTTCATGATAATTTTTGTAATTATATCATGCTTCAAGTGTGTGACCCTTGAAAAATTAATTTGAGAGATCAACCTTGGTATTTCTTACATCGATCATGAAGAAACAATCTACTATTCAACGGCCGCTTCACCCCAAACTAGCCCGTTGGTGCCACCGCCTTACCTGAAGATGGTCAATAGGCCAAACCGCCCTTCCTCAGAATGGCCTCTTGATGACATCTATTTTTACTATTTTTCTTAGTTATAGTAGCTTTAGCAATATTTCATTTCCTTTATAGCATAGTTTCATTTAGTTTTCATGCATATTTTTATCGTTTTCAACATTTATTTTTAGTTTCTTATCATGGAAATGGACCTCATCATGAGAGGTTCCTCATTTGCTATTAATGTCTTGTGAGTGTTCTTGTGTGTAGATTTTAGATCTTGGTAGGAGCTATTCAATATGAAGATTCATCAATATTTATCTCACCTTGTGGAGGTCACCATAAATCCCTCCCCAAATCAGTTTTGAGGGTGCAAAGATTCTATGGGATACACCTACTTTTGGTTCTATATTATAAATTGTATCAAATTGGTATAAATCCCTAAGAGGGATATCTTTGTAACCGCCTTGTGAAGGAATATTTCAATATTAATGAGGACACCATTTCTTTAATTCTTGTTTTTGATCTTGATGGTACATAATATGTTATTCAATTTGATTTCATATAATTGCTTAGGTGTACAATTTTTGCATACTATAGTTGCTTGGCATTGAGTTCAAAATTCTAGTTAGCTTGGTGCTTAGTTTTCTAATTTTTATGGTCACCTAGGTCTTCTACATGGTGTGGTGCCCTTTCAGCATTTTTAGACTAGAATGTTTTAATATTTAGATTTTATAATAATCTAATGATAGATCAGGATGTTTAATCTTTAAATTTTATATAATATTATGATATATTAGAAAGTTTTAATATTTTTATTTTATATTAATCTAATGATAGATTAGAATGTTTTAATCTTTAGATTTTATATTAATCTAATGATAGATTTAATGGATTCGATCTTTAGATTTTGTATTAATCTAATGATAGATTAGAATGTTTTAATATTTAGATTTTATATTAATCTAATGATATATAAAGGATTTAATCTTTAGATTTTACATTAATCTAATGATAGATTTAATGGAATTAATCTTTAGATTTTATATTAATCTAATGATAGATTTAATGGACTTAATATTTAGATTTTATATTAATCTAATGATAGATTTAATGGATTTAATCTTTAGATTTTATATTAATTTAATGTTAGATTTAATGGATATAATCTTTCAAATTGATTAATAAGCTAATGTTAGATTTAATGGATATAATCTTTCAGATTGATTAATAAGTTAATGTTAGATTTAATGGATATAATATTTTAGGTTGTTTAAATCTAATGATAGATTCAAAGTGATATATTCTTTAGATTGTTGATAATGTAATGAAGGAAAGCTAAGGCTACATTAGTGGAAGATAATATTTAGATGGTTTTACTTATCTTTTGGTTAAGGAACCTATGGGGGTTCTTTATGGAATTGAAAATATTTGTGAAAAATATTTTAGAAAGTAGTATGAACTTCTTATGCTTGTGTTTGTTGTATTGAATGGAATCATATAAAAATTCATTGCTTGGAAAAATATAGAAATGGAATTGAAAATATTTGTGGAAAATATTTTGGAAAGAAGTATGGGCTTCTTATGCTTGTGTTTGTTGTATTGAATTGATTCATATAGAAATGCATTTCTTGGGAAAAGATATAAATGAAATTGAAAATATTTGTGGAAAATGTTTTGGAAAGAACTATGGGCTTATTTTGCTTGTGGTTGTTATGCATCATTGCAATGAATCATATAGAAATGCATTCATACCTTCAAACAAGTTGTTTTGATCCCTACCTTCCTATCATTTTTCTATGGAGGTCAAGGGAAGAAGATGATAGATCATGATAATAGATTCTTCAATTGTTTCTTGGAATCTTGTGAAGGATTAAGTTGGAAATCACTCTTGGTGAAAGAGAATTTATTGTAATGAAAGCAAAGACTATTCATATGTATAATCTAAACCTTTACATAAATAATTATGCTTGGTACCATGTTGTATATTGGTATTTATGGTTGTTATATATGTTGTTGGAACCAATGCTTTGGTCTAAAGGATTATATTAGATTTATTTACATGTTTAAGTTCAATCTATATAAGAAAGTATTTTGCTTCCAATTTAAAGGATGCTCTTGTTTAGTACTTGTAGAGATAGAAAGAGTTAAATCTTTAGGTTTGGGGGTTTTCTTAAGGGCTCTAAAGGTAACCTTATGTAAAACTCTCCCTATCAAGCCAAATTGAGGTAGTTGCGGGATGACAACACCTAATATTTTTGGTATCCATGGGAAGGCAATCATGCGGAGTGATAGATGCTTGATCTAAGGATCATGGAGAAGAGGGATAAAGTTTATTAGTTCAATGCAGAGGTGAACTTAATTGAACTAAAGGTATAATACCTAGAGGAACTCGAAATAGAAGGACTTATGTCTAAAAAAGGAAAATGGCATCCCCCTTATTGAAATATTGAGAATTGAAATCCCAACACTTTGGTCAAGAGATCTACATTTGTGGAGAATTCCAAAAAATTGGGGTGACCACCTGAGGCATCCTTTATATCGTAGAGGTATATAAGGTGAACCCCAGTTCTCACGGGATCTTGGCCTCTCCTGTCCACTCGAGAGACATCTATAGTTATATATATTCAAAATGTGGTTATTCATAGACAAAAAAATCCTTGGATATTCTTTAGTAACTCTATTGAGTTCTTTTAAAAAAAAAAATCTCTCTCTCAGGTTGGGTAGTTTTAGGGTGTGTTACACATTTTCAAATAGTGCTAGAGAAAATCCCAATGTTGTATATAGAAAATATGAGGAGATACCTTCTACTTCATTATCAAAAGAAAATTATCGGTGCTCAGCTTACAATGACACCCATTGTGATGATACTTGTATGGTTTACCAACACCAAGCATAGACTATGGCAGTAAAGAAAGTAGAAAATACATAAAAAATCCAAGTTAGTATGCTATGGAAAAAAAATTATAATATGATGATGTAATACCCACCAAAGAAAGAATCTATACTAGTACAAACATGATCCAACAAGAATCCATTACATGTAGATCCTAAAAGGTTGGTTCCATAAGGTTCTATATTAGCAATCAAAGCAACCAAAAAAGGAACCATTCCAACCAGCTCAAATAAAAGAGTAGCTTCCATTGGAGTATTCTAAATAACAATAAATTTTAGTGTAGGTTAAAGAAACTAAAACTTAGGATCAAGTTAGGGATAAATTTTGATACTCTTCTATCACTAAGCAACAAAGGATTGAAGCAACATAGGAGTACCAAAGGGGATTTGATTAGCCAAAAAAGAGATAAGAAGCTACCAGAAGCTTTAGGATTCAATATTATAGAGGATTTGAATAAAAACCATTCAAGATGAGTATGTACGATGCATTTATAATTATAGACTAGATAGACCTCCTTCGGGCATCACTAAAATCCAATCATCCTAAAGACCAATCTCATCTAGAGCTAAATTTAACTTAGGGTAAATCAATGCTAGGAATGGCCAAAAATAGGTTACCTCATTTTTACATGTCTATACACATGGAAGGATGGATCGTGCACAATTGTATGGTTGACTCTAAAGTAGAAGAAATGGTAATGCCTAATAAAATTTGTGAAGCTATGGGAATGGAATATACTTGGTCTAGTCCTAGAGTGCTAGAGTTGGATCGAACCCCAATCAAAACTATCAAGGTTTTAAAATACATACCCATGTTCATTCATAAGATGTCATAAATAATGGTTATACAAGATGTTGTTGTGGTGGAGTTGGAGCCATACTTTGGCATGTTCCTTTCCTGGGAGTTTACGACTAAGTTTGGTGGATATCTACCTCTAGTCTATTCACACATGGAAATATCTAACAAGGATAGGAAGGTAAAGATATATGCAAAAAGGCTACATCATACCACATAGTAAAAATAGAAGAGGAGGAGGATTGTGTTAACATAGTTAGTGATGATGTTGATCCAATAGAAGCAATCATAGATGAGCTACAAACTAAAGATGATTTTTCACTTAGATAATTTTATGCTATTATTGAAACATGGATATGCACCTATTTTGTTACAAAGTCATAGGCGAAAAAGCTTCTAACCCTATCAAATAAGGAACTCTAGAAAATAAAAATATGGAAGCTATATTTTGATGGAGCTAAGTGTGGAAATGGTATTGGAGCTAGAATAATGCTGATATCACCCTTCAAATGAGTTAAGTAATTTTCATACCATCTGAATTAGAGCTACACCAATAATGCAACAAAATATGAAGCACTTTGCATATTATTTGAAGAGGCACATAAGCTATAAATAAAGCTATAGATGATCTATGGTGATTTGGAACTAGTAGTAAACCAGACTTTAAAAAAAGTAGTAGGAAGTAGCATTATCTAAAAGCTTATTTTAATAAATTATGGGATTTGTTTGAGAGCTTTGAAGCCTTGAACATAAAAGTAATTTCTAGAGAGCAAAATACACAAGCTAATACACTAACCTCCCATGGGGTAAACTTATGTCCAACTTTTGACATATGGAGTAATACAAAATTTGTTAAACTTACTTTCAAACCCTCTATACTAGATAAGGATACTTTGTAGCAAGTATTTGATAATGATAAGTAGATAATGGATATTTTAATCAAGAAGTGGTACGTGTAAACATGATTGAAGATATTCTCAAAGGTACAAATGAAGAGAATGTTATTTAGTTGAAGAACAACCACATCCCCAAGGGATTGATCACTCTTGAGAGTCTATTTGTTGGCAATAACCAACCAATTGTTCAAAAAATGAATATTGACCATATTATCATAGGGAGGTGGCAAATTACAATATGAAACTTGATTAGTTGCCTATTTCCCATGCTTAGGTAGGGGATCTTGGAATATCCCCATGTTTTGATTAGTTGCGGGTGCTTGTTGGGTAGGAGGTTGACTGTTTATTAGAGGATTAGGTTTAGAGACTTCTATAACAAGGTTTTCTTTTTCAATTAGGTCTTGAACCACATGTTTCAACCTCTTAAATTATTTTGTCATATACCCCTCCATTCTACGATGCTCATAGTGTTGAAAAAGCTTATACCAATTAGTCATGGTATTAGGTGGCCTTATGGGAGGTAACTCAATCATGTGAGCTTCCAAAAGCTACTTTAGGAATATCAAAATAGGCTGGTTGAGTATTATAAAATTACTTGGTGGGGGTTTTTAAGGTTGGCTAAGCACCATATTTTGTAGGGTGTTAACAATACTTCTAACATGCCTACTATCTATTACCCCATCACCACTTACATGCTTGATCTTATACTAAGCTTTTATGGTCCTATCTTCTTCTTTCTTTGGATCAATTTGACCTCTTCAAATAAGGGCTTGCTCTACCCTTCTTTCTAGATCTATTTATTGGTCAAATGAAGTGATGGTTGTTGTTTCCAATTCATAAGATATTTTCTCTTGTAAATTTCCAATGAAAATATCAAGCATGTCTCGAGGAGGAAAGGTATATTTCAATCATCCAACTAAACTTCTCCAATGAGACAAGAATTCTAAAAATATTTCATCTTTACTTTATTTCAACATATAAACATCTTTCATAGTCACATTATTTTCAACATAAGCTCCAAATTGTTGAACAAAAAATTCAGATGTCTCTTCAAAATTACTCAAAGAATGGTGAGGAAGATGATAATAGAATTCCAATGCCATACCACCAAGGCTCTTAGGGAATATTTTTAGTAACAATGTATCATCATATATAATATCATGGCATGTTGTCCTAAACATCCTTAAATGTTCAATTGGGTCCTCTATTCCCTTATAAATAGGTAAAATCGACATTGGAAAATGCTTAGGGTAGGGCCTAGAGGCAACGGTAGGGTCTAAGGGATGATTGAACATATATTTATAATTGTAGGTGAAACTCGAAGATTGAATCATATCCATTATTAAAACCAATTGCTTCACCACATTTTTTAAACTTTGCATCTCGGGATTGTTGTTGTGCAATATCCTTATATTCCCTAGGGGAGAGGTATAGGTAGGTTTTTTAAAGGGAACTTGGTATATGTTGGAGGTATTGAAACTATTATGGTATGGGTTATGATATATGGTATCTTATTGTGGTGGATAAGTGACATTTGGTGGAACAAAAGCATAAATTTTGAGATTACCAGAATGAGGAGGAAACTGAGCATGTTATTGTGATGCTCTATTGATTGGAGGAGCTTGTGGAACTCCTTCAATATTGGTGGTCACAATAGTGACATATGTTGGTTTAGCAAAAGGGTTAACATGATGGAAAGATTCAAACAATGGATTGGTGTGAGAATTCCTATGAGAAATGGTCAGAGGAGGAGGAGTCCCACCTCTTTCAATTTGGGTCTCTACCTCCATAGCCTTAACCAAAGTATCTTTATGGTATTTTATAAAACCCCACATATGATCAAATGATAAAAAAAGGAAACCTCCATTAGGCCCCTTATAAGGATCAAAGTCATTATTAGTTTCTTCATGTTCTTCTTCTTCATGATTAGGATTCTCTCTATCAATTTGATCATCTTGTTGAGGGATATAATCAGATTTTAAAAGCTTTCACATACTCCTAAGTATGGGAGCCATTAGGAGAAAAAGAAAGGATAGAGGAGAAAATGAGCAAAAAACACACAGAAAGATTCTTAAGATATTTTTAATATTTTCTAATTCTAAGCAAACAAAATTAGTGGTCTTGCTTAAAGTTTTTAAAAGAAGAAGTAAAAGGAATAGGCTTCTTATTTTGGCCACTAAGACATATTTTCATGTCAGGTTCACCAAATATGTAGAGGAAAAAATGCCCTGTCATGTAATATTCTTGGCTAGATTCATTTGGAGCCAAGGTGACCATAGGGGTGTGTTATATGGAATGGTTTAAGGACTTGCTCCAAGTATGGGATGAAGACGTTTAATGTATTTATTTTGAACAAGGATCTATGTTTGGCCTCTTTAAAATATAAGCTAAGAAAATGAAAGAACAATGCAAGACAAACAAAAAGTAAGCAAACAAGGACTAACCCTAGAATGATTATTGATTTTCAATGATGACTAAAATCCTAACTTGCAATAAAACAAATATTTTTATTTTAGCAAGGGTTTAATAGAATGCACAAACAATACTAACCCTAGGATGTAAATTAAATATTTTTATTCTTTCAAATGCCTAGAAATGAAGATTGAATATTTCTTTATATTTTTTTTGTTCAGTTCTAAAATGAAAATATAAAGTAAACAAAAAACAACCTAAATATCTACTAGAGCACTTACCTGATATGATGGTTAATCTTAGCTTTAAATTGCATCCAAAATATCCAAAAATCTTGAAGAAGGCAAGATAGCTTCACACAACCTTAGAAAATTTGATTACCATTTGGGGGTCTTCTTAGGCTGCTATATGATTGAGCTTGGAGGCATAGCAGTCAAGCCCTCTTGGTCCTTTTAGCTGACCATTAATAAAATAAAATGATATTTGACCTTTGGAATAAATACAAACAATATAAAATGGACATGCAACAATGAAATGAAATGTAGACAAGATAGATGCAATAGAAACCTAACATGCAAAGTGCAAATTAGAATTTTGGGAAGTAAGAACTTATCGCCAAGCCCTAATTAAAAAAATTCATACCCTATATTAGGGGGTTCAAATATGTCTTGCCAAATTCACACCTTGTATGGAGTGGGGTGTGAATTTGATTTAAAGCACTTTTCGGGTCCCAAAATGCTGAAAAAAATGGTGCAAAACAACAAAAAATAAAAATAACAACTAATAATGCAAGTAAAGAACCTGGTTAGTCAATGGAGGAAGCATGGATCAATGAGAATATGGAAGAAGCAACCCTAGATGACATATCTCTCCAATAATTAAGACTCCTCCACTTGTTCACTAAGAGCAACCAACACCAAAGCAGAAAACAACAAAGTAGCAATCCACACAAAGCACACTTGTTAGTAGAAGCAAGAAGTCAAGGATGATATCTTAAATATATGAAAGTCTAAATATGTATTAAAAATCTAGGGAAAAAGGAATCCAATACCCTTTTTATAAGATGTTTGGAGGGCTAAAAGGGTGGGAAAATGAAATTTCATTGCGAGCAAGAGCCAACACCAAAACGGGTCGATAAGGGGTGAGGTTTTTAAGAGAAAATCCCCTAGAATGCCAAATTTATGTCCCATATGAACCAGACATAAATTTGGTAAGGCTATGGAAATAGGCCAAAGGGAGAGGGGAAAAGAGGCTTAAATTTGCACTTAGCAATTTTGGGTGGCTTCCTAAGGATTAAGGAAAGATTGACTCATATTGATGTATCAATTTTCCCATGTCTCCATAGATGAGGAGCTAATGTCTAAATATGATGTCTATATTGACAAGGGGTTGAAACTAGTGATAAGAGAAAACTTATAAAGAGTAGTAAGCAAGTTGAAACTAGGGAGGATACAATAATCCTTAGAAGGGGAAAGTTGCTTTACACTTAGAGGATGAAGGCCTATCACAACACAATGGAAAAAATAGAAAGAAGAAGAAATCATGGATAATTAAGGAAAGGATGAGAAAAAAGCAAACAAAATATGAGGAAGATCATGGATTGATTGATCCTTACTCAGATACAGAATCAAGGTCTATAGAAGAATGTGAAGTGTTTACTTTTTTTTGCAGGAGAAGAGTCTATGATGGAAGCATGAATAAGACCCAAAATATAAGGGATTTGGTTTATTCTTTGAGGATGTGATACCTATGGGGATAATAAGGGTAAATATACAATCAAATTATCAAGTATTAATGCCTTCCTAAAATAATGAATATGAGCAATAGAAAGAGGAATTGAGCTAGAATATGAAGAAGAAGGAGACACTACAAAGTCTAAGGAATCAGCATGTGGATTGTCTTTGATGAAAGTATTTTATTTCATGATGAGGAAATTTCAAAAGAAGAGTACCAAGTTTTGAGATTCCATGTGATATTGAATTAGTTGTGACACCTAAGACACCCAAGGTTCCTAAAAATCATTATCTTGTCCAAGATATTATCATATGTGATCTTCATAAATAACCAAAGGGTGGTTAAACACTTGCTCTACTATGATATGAGACTTTTTATTTTTATTTAGAGAGAGAATCAAATTGGATAAGTGGAGATCCTACAACCAAAACATGAGGAATTAATACTAGAATATGAGAATGAAATAGAAGAAGAAGCTAAGCTAGAATATGAAACATCCATTTTTTTCTTTAAGAAAACTAAGCTTGTAGGGTTCATAGAAGCCTTATGGGGCTCCTTTAGTAAATAAATATTCCTCTTTAGAGATGAAATCCTCAAAATAGAATCTATTCGATAATTGAAGAAGGATTCATTTTTTACTCCTATAATTTTAAATAATTGGGCTATGTTGAGTGAAAAAGAAGCCATGATCCTAGAAATGGGGCATTTCCTATAATCCTAGGGAGTGCAACCAAAGTAAAGCATGTATACCGATAATATAATACTTTGAAAAGTGACATTGGGATGGTCAAGGAAGAACAACAAAAGGAGTCATCATTGTTGCATGATACCATGTTTCCTACTTGCATAAAAATGGTGGCCTAGCTCTTAGAAGAGGAACTTTTATAAGGGAAAAATCAAATTCTTGGTATTTCATGTGATGTACAAATCATTGAGATGCTTGATGTTACAAAAAATCCCTTTCCTTTATGAGATTTCATTTGTGGTCCTTATAATTAGCAAAAGAAGGTGCAATATTGGTTGAACTAGAACATGAGTCATTTTTATCAAAATGGGCATTGATAAGTAAGGATAGGGACATAAGCTTAGAAGCATATCCTATGCAAAAAATGAAGAAAAAACTACCCAACTCTTGGGATTGCTCAAGTAGTTCCAGATAAGTGGGCTACATTGAGTAATAGTGAAGACATTATTCTAAGAATGGGATATTTTCCTACAATCATGGGAAGTACAACAAGGATAAAAATTGTACGATATCAATCTAATACTCTAAATGATGATATTAGATTAGTATGGGGACATCAAAAGGAACCATAATTATTGAATGATGTTGTGTTGTCTAGTTGCATAAAGTTGGTTATCCAAACCAAATATCACCATCAAATTTAATCATAAAATGAGGTAAAAGGGAGAGGCTATTACAGTTGTAGAAATGCCAATACCCACCCATACTTTCCATCACTTTGAAAGTAAATAAAGGTACTAGTTACAAGATATTTGGCATCAAAAGGTAGATAAGGAAGGAATGATAACATACAAGGCTTTTTGACTTCCCAGATCATGACACTAACTCAAGGTTTTTATTATATTGGTAAAAGATATACCATCTCCCAAAATGTCCCCATGAGGATTTAAGTTGGGTAAGCCCCATTGGCAAAGACCCTCCATATGCACCATTAATGATATCCAACTTAATATGTTTACATAGGTGTTGGAAAATCCAGAGCTAGAACATTAGCATCAGAAGGGCCATAGGTATTTTTTGAGCTAGTGAATGGGATTATCTTTTGCTTAGAGTGATAGTTTTTTTTCTAGAATATCCCTCCTCCAAAAATTAAAAGATAATAATAACAAAATAGTAAAAATATATATTAAAAAAATTTAATAAGAAAAATAAAGAGAAAACCTCATCTCACTTCGATGAAAATATTGCAAGAAACAATCAGTTTCCCATTAATTACATGCCTTCCATAAAATATTTGTTGAACATGTCACTAAGATTAGCAATTTATTCCACAAGATGAAAAGATAAAATGCCAATCTAGGAGTTTAATGATAGCAAGGCAATGCTCAAGATCCACATTGTTTTAGGGTTAGTAGGAGTTTTATTCCTTTTGATCCCACAATCCAATGGATAAGGCATAATATAATGAACCTTGTTAATAATATAATCTTAGAAGTATCTCAATACATGATACCTTTTATGAATTAGAAAAAATATGGATAAAAATATAAAGAGAAATGATGGATAACCTTGAAGATAAGGGCTTTAAAAATTACAAGGAAATGAGTCATATTAATGGAAGCTACTAATCTAAAAGTAAAAATTTCTTCAACCATATTCCCAACTATCATATTCACTTTAATTTTACCCCTTTCTCTTCTACTCTCTTCTCTATTTTCTCTTTCCCTCTTATTTATTTTACTCCCACTTCTTAAAATCCCCCTAATTTCTATTGTTGTGCCCATCCCATATTTAAAAATACACAACCCTAGTCTTAAGTTCATCAATAAATTTACCTATTTGAAATGTAGGGTTGTTTCATATATCATATTCAATCCAATTGTTGAGCAAGGTGCAGCAAAAGTATTGTCATTGTTGTCAACACAAACAGATAGATCGGTTGATGCAGTTGATGCAGTGGACAGGAGTTCAGAGGTCAGTCAGAACATGTACAGTGAATTTCCAAGAAGACAGAAGTGGCCCAGATTCAGAAAATCAAAGAAAAAGACAAGTAAGAAAAGCGTCGCGATATCGCGACATGTTTTCTGTCGTGATTTCGCGACATCTCGGAGGAGAGAGAAAATGCTGTCAAAATTGTCGTGATTTCACGACATCTCGAAGGAGAGAGAAAATGCGGTCAAAATTGTCACGATTTCGTGACATATCGGAGGAGAGAGAAAATGCTGGCAAAACTGTCACGATTTCGTGACATGTTGGAGGCAAAGAAGCCAAGTTGAAAAACTATCATGATTTCATGACATGTTGTCAGAGAAGAAGGCAAGTAGAAAAACTGTCATGATTTCATGACATGTTGGAAGCAAAGAAGGCAAGTAAGAAAACTGTCATGATTTCGTGACATGTTTGGAAAGAAGGCGCAAGCAAAGAAAACTGTCATGATTTCATGACATGTTTGGAGAGAAGGCATAGGCAAAGAAAACTATCATGATTTCATGACAGGTTCGAAGAGAAAGCGCCAAGGAGAGAAAGTGTCACGATTTCATGACAGGATCGAAGAGAAAGCGCCAAGGAGAGAAAGTGTCACGATTTCATGATAGGTTCGAAGAGAAAGCGCCAAGGAGAGAAAGTGTCATGATTTCATGATAGGATCGAAGAGAAAGCGCCAAGGAGAGAAAGTGTCATGATTTCATGACAGGTTCGAAGAGAAAGCGCCAAGGAGAGAAAGTGTCATGATTTCATGACAAGTTCGAAGAGAAAGCGCCAAGGAGAGAAAGTGTCATGATTTCATGACAGGTTCGAAGAGAAAGCGCCAAGGAGAGAAAGTGTCACGATTTCATGACAGGTTCGAAGAGAAAGCGCCAAGGAGAGAAAGTGTCACGATTTCATGACATGTTCAAAGAGAAAGCGCCAAGGAGAGAAAGTGTCACGATTTCATGACAGGTTCATTTCCAACGAATGTGTCACGATTTCACGACATGTGTTTTCACGGGCCAAAGACAGAAAAGGCAAAAGGCAACGAATGTGTCACGATTTCGTGACATGTTGTGTTTTCATGGGCCAAAGACAGAAAAGGTGCAAGGCAGCGAATGTGTCACGATTTCATGACATGTGTTTTCATGGGCCAAAGATAGAAAAGGCACAAGGCAGCGAAAGTGTCACGATTTCGTGACATGTTCCATTTTCACGGGTGAAAGGCAGAGAAGTGCAAGGAAGCGAAAAGTGTCACGATTTCGTGACATGTCTGGTTTTCATGGGTGCAAGACAAGAGGTGAACAAGGAGGCAAAAAATGTCATGATTTCATGACATGTTGAGTTTTCATGGATAAAGGGCGAGAAGAGCATAAAGAGACAGAAGTGTCATGATTTCATGATAGGTCGCAACAACACGATCACTGACAGTTAACTAAAGTAGAACAACAGTTAAAGGGGTAGTTGTAGAGGAAAAGCATGCAACCAAAATAAGAAGAGTTAACTGGAGTCAATGCGATAGTTACAGGAGCAATTACAAAAGAAAAGCATGCAACTATTTTAAGAACAATCGAAGAAGAAGAAATCGAACAGTCGCATAAATAGAATCAAAAAATGCATGCATGCATAGAAAAGAAGATGAACAGTCATGGTAGAGGTATATGTTGCATGTAACGTGTTTAACGAAATGCCCACTCTATAAATACAAAAGGAGTTACATAAAGAAGAAGTTACAGTTGACAAGTGGCAGAAGAGAATATTAAAGGAATAGTTACGGGTTGCATGCGTAAATATGGAAGTTAAAAATAGAGACTAATATGATATAAAAGTAGGTCTGCATGAAGAATAAGGTTGCTACTGTATGTGAGAAATTGTTATGTAAAGAGGGTTAGAAGAGGGCCGAGAGAGAAATAAGCAGAGCCGTGAGAGAGTGCAGAGTTTGATTAATTGCAGACCAATCAGGGTCGTGTAAACAACGAAGGCATTTTTATGTCATTAAGATAATTCAGAATTGCAGTCCAAGTTGGTGCTTGGCATTAGGGGTTGGTGCTCCTATCTGTTGAAGCAAAAAAATAAGGGGTTGGTGCTCCTTCCAGTGGGTGCTTGGTAAAGTGTTTGTAAAATTGGTGTTTTGCAAAGGCTGGATTTGGATTGGAGTCCAAGCGGTCATTTTTGAGGAGTAGCCAAATTGGTGAACCTCGTTACATTGTGTGTTGTGGTGTGCTCTCTTGTGAAAATTGCTTTACCTATTTTTAAGTTCTCTTTGCTTCAACATTAAGTGTTGTAGATTTGAATTTTAATAGCTACACTGATTCACCCCCCTCTCAGTGTCATTGTGAGAATATCAATTGGTATCAGAGCAAGGTTCCTGAACAAAGCTTAATCAGCTAAGGTGATCTTGGAAGGAACACAATGGCAGGTAATGAAGGATTCTCATCAAACAAAGCTCCTTTGTTCAATGGAACTAATTACTCATTCTGGAGACTCAGGATGCAGACATATCTGAGTGCATTAGGATACGACATTTGGGAATCAGTAGAAAGTGGATACACAGTACCCGCTACTCCTCCAACAGATACTGCTGAGAAGAAGAAGTTTGAGAATAACTCCAAAGCACAGAATGCCATAATGTGTGGGCTAGTAGACAGTGAACTGATAAGGATCATGAGCTGTAAATCAGCAAAAGACATGTGGGACAAACTGAAGAGCATCCATGAAGGAGACAACAAGATCAAGGAAGCCAAGCTGCAAACTCATCGAGCTCAGTTCGAAGCATTACAAATGAATGACGATGAGAACATAGAGGCCTATATGCTGAGAGTCAATGGAATCATTAATGCAATCAGAGGACTCGACAAAAAAATTGAAGATGCGGTTGTCATGAAAAAGGTACTTAGAACTCTTCACAAAAGATTTAATTCTAAAGTTTCTGCAATAGAAGAGGCTAAAGATCTAAATAATTTTAGCATGGATGAGATGCATGGTTCTTTGACTGCATACGAAATGAGAATAGGACAAACTAAGCCCATAGACAGAGAAGCTGCTTTTAAAGCACACAAGAATACAAAAGCTGAACAAGAATCTGAGGATGAAGAGACATCGGATGAAACGGAAGCCAACTTTGTTCAGAAACTTACAAAGGGAAAAGGAAAATATAGAGGAAAGTTACCGTTTAAGTGTTTCAATTATGGAGGGGTCGGTCACTTTGCAGCTAAGTGTCCAATGAATGAGAAAACCAAAAGTGATGAAGGGTCACACCAAGAAAGAAGTGACTGGAAGAAGAAACCAAATTTTAGGAAAAGCAATTTCAAAAAGAAAAGTTTCATATCCAAGAATGTCTAAAGAAAGCTCAGGTGAAGATTCTGAAGAAGAAATAGGTGAAGCTCTGTTCATGGCATTTGAAGAAGCAAAAATAGAAGAAAAATAGGAAGGTGATACAAAAAGTAAGGATGAGGCTGAAGTTTATCTGGAAGGAGAGTTGGTTGCTGCACTTAAAGAGTTGAATACAGAAAGGAAAAAGAATAAAAAGGTCTCAAGAAAACTAGAGGATGCGAATGACATAATAAGCAGTTTGAAAGTACAGATAGAAGAATTTAAGAAAATGTCTGAAGAACTCGAAGTTCAATTAACCATGAAAATAGATGAGTGCTGCAAACTGGAAGAAGAGATTGTTGTCTTAAGAATGCGGCTAGAAGAAAAGAATCAAAAATTAAGTTGCTATCACAAACTTGAAGGAAGTTCTGCAAAGCTTGAAAAGATTATAAATAGTCAGAGGACTACGGGCATCAAATTTGGCTTGGGCTTTGTCGAAGGAGAATCGTCAAGTGGATCAAAGGCCATAATAGTAGAACAAGTAAAGAAAGAAGATAAGATCAAGGTTGATCAAGGAAAAATGAATCAAGCAAAAGAAAGCAATAGTGCCAGGCACGAGAAGAGTGCTGACAATGAGGGATTCATAAAAGTCACACATCAAAGGAGAAGAAAATTTGTGGCTCCTACTACAAAATGGCAAAGACCAATTCCCAGGTTCAATCATTCCTTTTCTGGTTATTGTTTTAAATGCAATGCTTACGGTCATAAGATTTCAGACTGCATTCATAATATAGGACAAAGAAATTTCACCAATAGAAATGTCTTTTCACCCTTGATGGATTATGCAGTAGAATGCTATAACTGTCATAACTTTGGACACATTGCAAGAAACTGTAGAAGCACATATGCAGCAAACAGATATCAGGGAAGAAGAACTCAACCAAACAGTTTAAGGCAAAACAAAAAATTCCTAGAAAAACATGCACAGGCTACTGACAAAGAAAAGTCTAAACAAGTAACCAAAACTGTAGCCAAACCAGAGTGGAAAGAAAAGGAGCTACCCAAGGAAGAAAAGGAATCCTTGATTGTTCAGACAACTTTCAAAGCACAGAACAAATCTGCACCATGGATATTGGATAGTGGGTGCTCCAGTCACATGACAGGAGATAAACAAAAATTTGAAAAATTACAGAAATATGAAGGGGGCTCTATAAAGTTTGGAAATAATGATGGAGCCAAGATAGTTGGCAAAGGATCAGTCAAGATAAGTGATGGACAGATCAATTCCAAAGAAGTTCTGTTTGTGATTGGTTTGAAGCACAACTTATTGAGCGTAAGTCAAATCTGTGACAGAGGTCATGAAGTCATCTTTAAGAAGCAGGGCTGTGAAGTCAGAAAAGCACACAATGGGAAGCTGATAGCTACTGGATTAAGGACTTCTAGAAATCTATATACTCTCTCAGAAACTTTAGAAGGAGCATGCTTGATTGGACAGGAAGATGAAAATTGGTTGTGGCACAAGAGGCTCGGTCATATTAGCTTTGACAATCTGGTAAAAATAAGTTCAAAAAGGGCAGTAAGAGATATACCCACCATTGGCAAACCAGTAAATAGCATCTGTGCTTCATGCCAAAAAGGGAAGCAAACTAGAGCCACATTCAAATCAAAGGAATACTTCACCAGTAAGCCTTTAGATCTAATACATACTGATTTGTGTGGACCCATGAGAACACAAAGCATAAATGGTGACAAATACTTTATGTTGTTCATAGATGACTACTCCAGGATGACATGGGTACTATTTTTAAAGCTTAAATCAGATGCCTTTGAGATGTTCAAGATTTTTAAAAAATAGGTTGAGAATCAAACTGGAAAAAGAATTAAATGCCTAAGATCAGACAGAGGAGGAGAATTTATCTCAGAAGAATTTGTAGAATACTATCAAAAATATGGGATCAGAAGACAGTTTTCAGCAGCAAGAACACCTCAGCAGAATGGTGTTGTAGAAAGGAAGAACAGGACAGTGCAGGAAATGGCACGGACAATGTTGGTGTATGAGCTGTGGTTCGGCAGAAAGGCAACAACAAGATATTTCAAAGTGTTCGGCAGCAAGTGCTACATCAAACGAACTGAAGATAATCTCGATAAATTTGAAGATAGAGTCGACGAAGGTATTTTTCTTGGTTACTCAACAAAAAGCAAAGCCTACACATGTTACAACAAGAGGCTAAAGAAAATTGTGGAGAGTGCAGATGTTAAAGTTGATGAAGGTAGAGATCGAGAAACAACTTATCAAGAAAACTACCCTATTTATGAAGAAGTCATTGAAGGAGATGAAGAAATGGAAACAGAAGAGAATCAAAAAATTGACCCAGCTGATTTAAGAATTGACTCAGAAGAAGAAGAAAACAAGAAATTCAAAATAGGCAGCTGGCAGAAAAATCATCCCAGAGAACAGATTATTGGGGACCCAACAGTTGGTATTCAGACTAGAAGAGCAGTAGTACGGAACTACTCTCTATTATCCAGCATTGAGCCCAAAAATGTTGTTGAAGCAAGCACAGATGAAAGTTGGATGAAAGCAATTAATGAAGAACTAGATCAGATTGAGAAAAACAAAACATGGGAGTTAGTACCAAGGCCGGAAAATAAAAATGTAATCGGTACTAAATGGATTTTTCGAAATAAATTGAACGAAGATGGACAAGTTGTAAGAAATAAAGCAAGACTGGTCTAGTAAAGGCTATGCACAGGTTGAAGGTATTGATTTTGAGGAAACCTTTGCACCAGTAGCCGGACTAGAGGCAATCAGAATGTTTCTAGCTTTAGCAGTTCATAAAAATTTCAAGGTATATCAAATGGACGTAAAATCAGCATTTTTGAATGGAAAACTGGAAGAAGAGGTTTACATTGAGCAGCCAGATGGTTTCCAACTCGGTGATAATCCCAACTTTGTTTGCAAGTTGAGGAAAGCTTTGTATGGTTTAAAACAGGCACCCAGAGCATGGTATGCAAGGCTGGATAACTATCTGATTCAACAGGGGTTCAAGAAAGGTTTGGTGGACAACAATTTGTATGTCAAAACAGAGAATGGCCATCTTATTGTCCTTGTTGTTTATGTAGATGATATCATTTTTGGCAGAAGCAATGATAAGTCCTGTAGTGACATAGCAAATAAAATGAAGAAAGAATTTGAGATGTCTATGATTGGTGAACTTTCTTATTTTCTCGGATTGCAAGTCAATCAAAGTGAAAAGGGCATTTTTATTTCTCAAGTTAAATATGTGAAAGAAATGTTGAAAAAGTTCACAATGGAGGACAGTAAACCTGTTAGCACTCCCATGACAACAGGTTGCAAGTTGAGCAAGGATGACAAATCTCCAGATGTAGATCAAACCATGTACAGATCTATGATTGGAAGTCTGTTGTATTTGACAGCTACCAGACCAGATATCTTACAGGCAGTATGCATGGTGGCAAGATTTCAGGCTAGTCCCAAAGAGACTCATGTGACAACCATGAAGAGGATTTTTAGGTACCTCAAGGGTACTATGGAGTATGGGTTATGGTACCCAAAAGGTAAGGACTTCACTCTTATTGCATATTCTGATGCAGATTGGGTAGGATGTATTGATGATAGAAAGAGTACCAGTGGAGGAGCATTTTATCTTGGAGACAGGTTGGTAGCATGGCACAACAAGAAACAAGAATCAGTCTCTCTATCCACAACAGAGGCAGAATACATTGCAGCAACAACATGTTGTACACAGATATTATGGATGAGACAAACCCTGAAAGATCTTGGTATTCACTTCAAAGAGCCAATTTTAGTTAAATGTGACAACACCAGTGCTATAAACATATCAAAGAATCCGGTTATGCATTCTCGAACCAAACATATTGCAATCCGGTATCACTTCTTGAAGGATAAAGTTGCAGAAGGTGAGGTCAAATTGGATTTTGTTTCGACTACAGAGCAAGTAGCAGATATATTCACAAAACCATTGCCAAAGGAAGTTTTTGAGTACCTTCGGAGTAAGTTGGGAGTAGTCACATTTCCCAAGAACTGACTATCAATTGGGATCACATTCTCAGGGGGAGCATTTATGCCTATGTTTATAGTTTTGCTCATATTCATGATTTTTGCTAACTATAACAATGTGTATCTAAGAATGTTGTGCATAGACTCAGGGGGAGTCTACAGCAGCCCTTTGGTATTATTGTCAAAGGGGGAGAAGAATTCCAAGAGAGTGCATGAGTGTTGCCAACAATTCCAAAGGGGGAGATTGTTGAGCAAGGTGCAGCAAAAGTATTGTCATTGTTGTCAACACAAACAGATAGATCAGTTGATGCAATGGACAGGAGTTCAGAGGTCAGTCAGAACATGTACAGTGAATTTCCAAGAAGACAGAAGTGGCCCGCATTCAAAAAATCAAAGAAAAAGACAAGTAAGAAAACTGTCGCGATATCGCGACATGTTTTCTGTCGTGATTTCGCGACATCTCGGAGGAGAGAGAAAATGTTGTCAAAATTGTCGTGATTTCATGACATCTCAGAGGAGAGAGAAAATGCGATCAAAATTGTCATGATTTCATGACATATCGAAGGAGAGAGAAAATGCTGGCAAAACTATCACGATTTCGTGACATGTTGGAGGCAAAGAAGCCAAGTTGAAAAACTATCACGATTTCATGACATGTTGTCAGAGAAGAAGGCAAGTAGAAAAACTGTCATGATTTCATGACATGTTGGAAGCAAAGAAGGCAAGTAAGAAAACTGTCACGATTTCATGACATGTTTGGAAAGAAGGCGCAAGCAAAGAAAACTGTCATGATTTCATGACATGTTTGGAGAGAAGGCACAAGCAAAGAAAACTATCACGATTTCATGACAGGTTCACAGAGAAAGCGCCAAGGAGAGAAAGTGTCACGATTTCATGACAGGATCGAAGAGAAAGCGCCAAGGAGAGAAAGTGTCACGATTTCACGACAGGTTCGAAGAGAAAGCGCCAAGGAGAGAAAGTGTCATGATTTCATGATAGGTTCGAAGAGAAAGCACCAAGGAGAGAAAGTGTCACGATTTCATGACAGGTTCGAAGAGAAAGCGCCAAGGAGAGAAAGTGTCACGATTTCATGACAGGTTCGAAGAGAAAGTGCCAAGGAGAGAAAGTGTCACGATTTCATGACAGGTTCGAAGAGAAAGCGCCAAGGAGAGAAAGTGTCACGATTTCGTGACATGTTTCAAAAAATCCAAGGAGAAAAAGTGTCACGATTTCATGACAGGTTCGAAGAGAAAGCGCCAAGGAGGAAAAGTGTCACGATTTCATGACATGTTGTTTTTACGGGCCAAAGACAGAAAAGGCAAAAGGCAACGAATGTGTCACGATTTCGTGACATGTTGTGTTTTCATGGGCCAAAGATAGAAAAGGCGCAAGGCAGCGAATGTGTCATGATTTCATGACATGTGTTTTTGCGGGCCAAAGATAGAAAAGGCACAAGGCAGCGAAAGTGTCACGATTTCGTGACATGTTCCATTTTCACGGGCGAAAGGCAGAGAAGTGCAAGGAAGCGAAAAGTGTCACGATTTCGTGACATGTCTGGTTTTCGTGGGTGCAAGACAAGAGGTGAACAAGGAGGCAAAAAACGTCATGATTTCATGACATGTTGAGTTTTCATGGATAAAGGGCGAGAAGAGCATAAAGAGACAGAAGTGTCACGATTTTGCGACAGGTCGCAACAACACGATCACTGATAGTTAACTGAAGTAGAACAATAGTTAAAGGGGTAGTTGTAGAGGAAAAGCATGCAACCAAAATAAGAAGAGTTAACTGGAGTCAATGCGATAGTTACAAGAGCAATTACAAAAGAAAAGCATGCAGCTATTTTAAGAACAATCGAAGAAGAAGAAATCGAATAGTCGCATAAATAGAATCAAAAAATGCATGCATGCACAGAAAAGAAGACGAACAGTCATGGTAGAGGTATATGTTGCATGTAACGTGTTTAACGAAATGCCCACTCTATAAATACAAAAGGAGTTACATAAAGAAGAAGTTACAATTGACAAGTGGCAGAAGAGAATATTAAAGGAACAGTTACGGGTTGCATGCGTAAATATGGAAGTTAAAAATAGAGACTAATATGATATAAAAGCAGGTCTACGTGAAGAATAAGGGTGCTACTGTATGTGAGAAATTGTTGTGTAAAGAGGGTTAGAAGAGGGCCGAGAGAGAAATAAGCAGAGCCGTGAGAGAGTGCAGAGTTTGATTAATTGCAGACCAATCAGGGTCGTGTAAACAACGAAGGCATTTTTATGTCATTAAGATAATTCAGAATTGCAGTCCAAGTTGGTGCTTGGCATTAGGGGTTGGTGCTCCTATCTGTTGAAGCAAAAAAATAAGGGGTTGGTGCTCCTTCCAGTGGGTGCTGGTAAAGTGTTTGTAAAATTGGTGTTTTGCAAAGGCTGGATTTGGATTGGAGTCCAAGCAGTCATTTTTGAGGAGTAGCCAAATTGGTGAACCTCGTTACATTGTGTGTTGTGGTGTGCTCTCTTGTGAAAATTGCTTTACCTATTTTTAAGTTCTCTTTGCTTCAGCATTAAGTGTTGTAGATTTGAATTTTAATAGCTACACTGATTCACCCCCCCTCTCAGTGTCATTGTGAGAATATCACCAATTTCCCCTATCATATTTTATATCGTCACCCACTATTCCATCCACCTTGCACCCATCCTTTGGTCCCCATGTCACAAGTATCATAGTGTCAAGTTGTGTATCATTATTTCAATCCCTCTTATCATTCATTATCACTCAGTTTCACACCATCACCCAAGTTTGTCAAATTAGTATCCATGTATTCATTGGTATGATATTTCCCATAGGCAAAATGGCACTCTTCCCATCTGGCACCAAAATTTTTCAAGGTAATTTGCACTATGAAGGAACATCTCGATGTTAGCATCCATCAATAATTCTCTCACTTGGTGAAAAAGAATATTTTGAGAGGAAAGACAGAGAGTGAGCATCAAGAAATATACAAGGGACAATAAAATATATTGATAAAGACAATGCCAGTGATAAGAGCTTCAACATTTGCTACACTCATGACCCACCAATTCTAGCTAATGAAATAAATATGGGAGCTATTGGACGTCAAGGCACTTTCAATAAAGAATATGAAAGTTAAGATATCGAGGATGAGACAAGATGAGTCCCTATGGATCAATGTGTGTATAGGAACATCCCACATATCCTAATAAATGTAATATATTGCTCTTAAAAGATAATTAGATAGGTGGAAGATGAGCTAACATCCAAGATAAAGTACATTGAAGGATTTTCCATCTAATGAAATAGATAAAGTAGTTGTATAGATTAGATAAGAAGACGCTAATAACCTAGTTTAAGGGCATATCTTACATGTAAATAAGACCTTAATAATACAAGCTACCCATGATGACCTTGGAATTATAGTTGAAAAATTGATAAATAAGATACAAGAACTGCTAAATAAGGGATTGCAAAGAAAACCAGAGTGGAAGTATCCATATATAGTATTACTTGGTGCTTCAAAGGTGATCATTGAAATAGAAATATAATTGTGGGAGTCAAGAAATATAAGAGGATCAATGAAATATCCCTCTATAGTATTAGTATGAGGATTTGGTATCAATGAACAAAATGTATATGGTCAAGGTGCATCCTCAAGAACTAATTGATAAGTAATTTTGAACCTGTTATCTCTAAAACTAAACAAAGGTGACCCATAGTTTTGATATTTTACAATAGGAATTTCATGTTTGAAGACTTTATGAGCAAGGATAAAGGAAATATATAGGATCTCTTTCTGATAAAGCTTGACATCCCATGAAGTCACCATAAATATAGTATCTTAGATACTACCTTCTAATTATGAGGAATTAGCCCTAGAAAATAGATTTTGTAAACCTAGCAATAGCATTGTAAATCAACAAAACTTGTAAAATTGACAAATTTTGACTATCTCTAAAATAAACCATTTAGCTCAATGGAGTGATTTACTTTCAAAATGGAGTTATTGGATTAAGGGACTGATACACTTGCAAAATGGAGCAATTGGCTCAAGGGAGCAATTCACTCGCAAGATGGGCCAATTGACTCAAAGTGTCAATTTGCTTAACAAGGGTGCCAATTTGCTCAACAAAGGTGTTTATTCACTCAACAAAGGGTTCCAATTTGCTTGTTAAATACAAGTGAATTGCTTGCAAATACAAGCAAATCACTCGATCAAATAGGGCAAAAGTAAAAGTCAACATAGATCATGAGGATAATATTATAGAAAGCAATTTTTTCACCCTTTATGATGCACTAAGCATTTTTGGAGATTTCTAAGCCTATTAGAGGTATAACTAGAGGTATATAACATTTTAAGGTGCAACACTTTGCTAAAGTTACCCCCAAATATTTAATTTTATTAAGAGTAATTATTTTTCACCCTAGGTAACTTAGGGATAAACTTTTACTATAAATGAGGGCCTCGAGCCCTCACTGTAAACATACTTTCGCCATGAGAATTTAGAGTTATACTTTGTGAAACCCACATTAGCTTTGTACTCATGAGGTTGTAAGAAATGGTCAAGTCCTTGCTTCCCATTCGAGGCATTGCCTTATAGTTTTTTGAAGGCATGATGGTTGGGTACTACCCTTCCAGCCCATCTTATCACTTGCTTATAAATTTTATAATAAAATGAATGGATGACCATTGATGTTATTTGAGCTCTCATATGTTTATTGATTGCATATTGTCCTTGCTAAAGTGTAACAACCATATTTGCTTTCATCTTTCACACTCTAAACTTCATGTAACTACTTTCCACATTTAATTTTGTGTATGCATTTAATTTCATAGTTAATTTTAATTAGATGTAAAATAAGGATAAAAAGGAGCTGGCCTAATTCTAGAGGTTGGGTGAAGTCTATGGAAAACCATTCCAACCTTGTTGAGACTTGGATTTGGGGGTACAACAACTGAAATAGAAGTCAATCCAATTTTCCAAAAAAACACCAAGTAAGAATCTATATATAGAATAACAATTATGAAATAATCTAATTTTAATAATTCTCAAGAAAGATCATAGACTAAGACAACTATAATAGAGAAAAGTAACATTATGTAACTCTTATCTTTGCAAAACTATGTTGCCCAAACCTAGACTATCACCTTGAAGAACATGGACTTATACTGAGAGGGGGGGGGATGAACAGTATAAGACTTAACCAATTAATAATTTTAACTTTAGATAGTAGTGGCATCAACACAACATTAATCAAGACCGAAAGCATCACACATTAAAGACCCATTTTTAACGTGGTTCACCCAAAGTGGCTGGGTTACGTCCACAAAACTTTTCTCTAAAAATTTCCTCAAAGTTCTTTGGGAATCCTTTCCAATTACAATATTTATGAGCCTCGGCCCAAAGGAGATACCTTCCCCTAATAAAAATTTATGAGCCTCTGCTCAAAGGAGATACCTTCCCCTCTGCTCTGGAAATGATCCCTCAGAAGATCAACTGCCTCTACCTCTTGCCAGCACATGGAACTCCTTTCCATCGAAGACCTCATGTCCTCAATGCTTAGCCTAAGATACCTTTGCCTTCTATGATCACGTCCACAGCAGCTCAGTACCCTATACCAAACATAGTCAGTCGGTCTAGTACAAGTCTTCCTCTGTCTGTCAGATCTGTCCAACGCTTAAGCTTGAACAAATCAATCCTCTGCACACAAGCCTTCTCAAAGACTTGCCAAATCTGTCCTCGGGTTCTTCTCAAAGAACCAAGTGCACCTCTCGTCCTCAAGTTCTCCGATAAAACTATCAAACTCAGCTCACAAGTCCTCTGCTAGGACCTATCCAAATCTGCTCACAAGTCCCCACCGAAACCTGTCCAAGACCGCTCACAAGTCCCCATTGGAACCTGTCCAAAACTCAGCAAGCTCACCAAGAAAAAAATTTCTTAGTAGGAAATCACAAGGTGAATTGTTAGAGACCCAATGTGATTTTTCAAACTCATAGAAGCATAAAGAGAATTTTTATAGACTCAATATGTTCTATACTCAACTCCCAATCTCAAAACTCAACTCAAATCAACTTAGCTCAAACTCAATCTCAAATCTGAAAACTCAACTCAATATTTGAAATGGATAGGATAGAATGCTTTCTTTCAAGAACATGAAACCCCAACAATTGCCAACTATGCAAAGAATCACATAACAATGATACTCATGTTCTTTTCACCATCAATTAGGGCTTCAACAACAATGCTCATCAAACAAGGTTCAATCAACACCATTCAACTCAAAACACAACCTTGAAGCATTTCACAATCAACATCAAAAAAGGAAACAAGTAAAACTCCTTTTCTTTCCAATATTGTTTGAACAAAAAGCATCCACCAACTCAAATCAACAAGAGCACACACAACTTTTCAAATCATCAACAAAGGAGTAAGCCCAACACTTTAACCAAGTAAAGAATAGCTTGATTATTACCAATTTAATGAAAGCAAATGTCAATCTCAAAGCTGCCCACTTGAGGTTTCACAACTTCACACAAGAAGCAATTTTAACCTTAAAACATCATGCTTTCATTTCCATAATCAACCAAAAGCACTCTCAACATTACAAGAAAAATATATCCCTTATACACCTTATTTCTCCCTTATAGTCTTATCAAAAATAAAATTTATTTCTCATAAGAATGCAAGATATTTCAAACAACACCTTCAAAAGAATCTTTTATCAAAATAAAACAAGCTTTAAACTCCTTATAACTCCTAAGCTATTTTTCCCTCTAATAAACTTCCTCCATCTGCAAAATACACTTAGCAAAAATTAATTTCGAAAATACCTTGGCCAACATCAAAAATCGTGCTATGGAGAAATTGTGCACGAATTCTAATACCACCCGTTGCGTCCACTTCACGATGAAAAACCCTTTCACGTTATTCGAACGTGAAACCTCCCATTCGGGTAGCGCGCCAACAGCCTAGCTGCTACCGGTGCGCCAAAGGCGCCCGGTGAGGTTTAAACCTCATGCTGTTAGCCTTGTTCCTTCTGCACCAAGGATTAAATAAAACAACAATGCCTCCCTTTCTTCTGACGTGAACACGAAGATGAAAACCTTACGATGGATTTACGACAAACGACGAGTACAAAAAAATGAACAATGAATTCACGAAAATGGTGAAGACATAGTCGAACAACAGGTTTATGAAAATAGCGAAGACACAATCGGAGAAGAAATCTGAACAATGGATCATGAAATCACAGCGAGCAACTCTTTTCAAAATACGGATGGGATGATTCTTGATTTTCATTGAGGGAGACTTATATCCATTTTTACCATAAGCTCTTGACGTCGGTGAGGAGTTTAACACATCGGAAGAGGTCTTGGATAGGGCCCACAATCTTAAAACATAGCGCCATGGGTTAGGAGAACCCATTGCAAACAATAATTTAATATTTATTTAAAAATAATTAAAGGGAACTGTTGGTCATCAAATCCGCACAGGAAAGGACTTTCAGTGGGTTTGAGCGCCCTGGACCTGCAACCAACATTGAAATGCCGAGGGGAAGAGATGCCCCTCGTGCCGATCTCTAGAGAAATGTCGGCTCCTATACTAATCTACTTTTGGGGTTTGAGATAAGAGTGCAGGAAAGAGATAAAAGGAGTTCGGGTTAGAGAAAGAAATAAAAAGGATAAGGGTTAGAGATTGATGATTCAAGGTGGGGAAGAACAAGAAGCACGATCACTCACTAATAACTCGAATAGCAGTAAAGAACACCAAGAATAGACGAAAGAAACGTGATACCCACTTTCCTATGTATCCTTTGGACGAGTTCACAGGGTTCTCCTTTCTCTCTTACTGGAATTTAGGGTTCAGAGTAACAACAATTAAGACAAGGGAATAGCAGAAACCACGACCCACCAGGCAGCATAAAAGAAATCTTATATGACATTTTTCCTCTCCTATGTATCCTTCAGGGTGAATTTTAGGGTACAGTCCCCAATGGCACACCGGATTCAAGATTCAGAGTCTCAGTATATGAGTGCAGACAGATAAAAGAATTAAGCATAGAAGGCAGCATAAAAGAGAGAAATGGAGTACAAAAATCTTTAGTATTAGACGTAGGACATCAAGTTACAGCAACTTTCTAGCAGAAAGTTCCCCCCCATTTTTACATTACATGCCTGGGTTTTTATAGAGGACCCGACCCTCTGAGTCATTATTAAAAATACGATGAAGTACACCCTATGACTCTAAGAAGTTGGCTCCTCGCGGCTGCTGCGGCTGAGTTTTCAAATTGGTTGTCGAAACTGGCAACTGTGACTGGGTCAACCATGGAAACATTCATTTAATGCGCCACCCGAGTGTCCCTGGCTTCTGGATGCTATGCTTGAGTGATCGTTATGCTCGTTGGGTTTTACTTCGAGGACTGTTACGTCCCTTTCGTTTTCCAAAATTGGTCAGCGGACTTATCGGGCAAGAAATGGGTATTTATAAAGGGCTTTCGATCACCTTGGGAAGCTGCCTACCTTGGAATGTGGGCCCAAAAAGTGCTTCGCTACATCTTTGCCTCATCGAAGCCTTGGGCCGAAGTAGATTTTCCTTGATTTGTTCTTTGTAAAATAGTGCTTCGCAAAAACTACTTCGGGGATGTTGATCGCCGAGCGGATTCTATCTTTGAAATGAGGCTCTTTGTCCTTTGTTGGTGAAGCTGATTCGGCTGGAAAATGTTTTGGCCTGACTCTTTCTCAAAACTGTGGTTTGGGGAATATCCTCCCGAAGCACTTTTCTGTTTCTGACACATCGTCATTTTGCTTCGGGAACCACTGCTTTGGGTGAAAACTGGCCAAAATAGGTGTCAAAAATACTTCGGGCCCGAAGTAGTTTCCTTACCTTGGCTACTTTGGATTATGCTCTCCTCCTTCGACGAAGTCGTTTGGATGCTACTTCGCAAGAATTCCGCCTGAAGCAGCTGCTGAAAATGTTTCGGGTGTGAAGTGTCATCTTTGTATTTTCTTCGACGAAATTACTTCGCAAGGTTTTCGCCCGAAGTGGTGATTTGAAGTGCTTCGGGCCCGAAGCTCTTTCCACATTCTCCTTCTTTTCTCTTCTTATTCATTTTGTAAAAGGGACGATAGGGAGAGTCAAAATTGTTGTAACTTAAATAAAAGAAAAACTTTCAACAAGGAAATATCATACAAAAATTCTACTATTCTTCTACCCCTTGTATAATGTGATGAAAAGTGTCAACATTCTTCGCGACTCGTGGGATGACGAGCTCGTCTCGAGAAAAGAACCCTTCTGTCCTGATCCATTGGGCTGTAGAGTCACTGGTCTTCCCCAGACCCTGCTTCTATGGTCTGTCCCTCTTCTTGTTCCTCTTCTCCTTCTTCTTCTTCTTCCTCTGGCGCGGATTCTGGCTGTGGCGATGGTTCAAGGCGATCATGGATGCGCTTCATCATTCTTCGGACATGAGTCCAGGAACTCTTTTGGAATGGTTCTTGATCTTGTAATGCCTTAACCAAAATGTGAAACCGATCAATTTTCCCGATGTCAGCATGTTTGGCCCTGATGAATAAATTGTTTAGGCATGCTACCATCTTGCAGTACCTCAAAATGAAGTCGGTTATCTGCCCTTCCGAGATCGGCTCCGCCCACCCGTCTATCTCCGAGACATCGCCCTCGAACTGGAGCCAGACTGGTTTGAGGTCATATTTAGTCAGAAGGTTCTTGTCATCGTTTATGAAACTCGAGAAACCCAAGGAGGAGAGGTCCTAAAAATAATTCATCGAGGCGCGTTGCTCGTTGTCAAAAATTTCTTGGAGTCTTCTCGCCTTCTGAGCTTTTTGCACCTTGGAAAAGAAGGCGCAAACTATGGCCTGGGCCATGGACCAATCCCTAGCCGTCCGAGTCATCGCAGTGACCTGCAAGTCCTGATATCTCACATTCTGGACGTCGAAGGCTAACTTGAGTCGACGCCTAGCTTTCTGCGTGACTTCATCAATGATTGACCCTCCTTTGGCAATAGCGCGCTGGTCTTCGGTGATGAAGGCTAGAATCATGAGGGCGTTGGAACACCGAGACCTAAAATTTTTGAGCAAATGGGCATGAATCTCCTTAATTCTGCTCCTATCAAACACCGACAGGTCTTCCTTCTCATATAGCTGGGCTTGCATTTGCTCAACTCTGCCTTCTAGCTCTTTGGCCTTTAGATCGTTTTTAGCCTGTCTCTGTGCCTGATTTTCTTTAGTATTCTGGAGCTGTAGAACCTGCAGCTTTAGGGCGCATGTTTCCTTTTTCATGGCCTTGCACTATTCCTCGGCCTCTGTCAACTTGGAGCAGACCCTCGCAAAATCTTCTTCTAACTTAACATTTGCGGCCTTGGCCTCGATCCTGCGCTAGTTGGCGATCACTGCATGAGCCCTAAAGGTCTCAATTCGGACATGCATGGATGTCGATTCGTTGTCTACATTTAGATGCACTAGGTCCTTGGGTGTTTCTTGGTAGTCATAGTCTGCTGGAGTCATTTCATCTAGAGGCTTATGAACCTTAGGGACCTTCTTGATCTTGTGCATCTTCCCAGCTTTCAGATCAAACACGGCGTATTTTTCAACTTGAGCCGTCGCTCGCCCTCTTTTCTTTCTTGCCTCCTTAAGGATTTTGTTGGTATTCTGCCGGGCTTGGAGCAGCTTCTCGGCAAGGGGGCGTTCCTTGATCAAGGACATTTCAGACTCAAAAAAAGGCTGGATCACCAGCTGAAGGAGTGAACAAATAGAGGGAGTGTATGGGGGATGCTTCACAAGGAGGTTCGATGGTGGGGCTCGACATCGAAGCGATACCTCCGCTTATGCTAAGAATAAATGGAGCGGTTGTGTGAGTGGGCGAAGTGACTTCAATGGACTTATCCAGGTCGAGGTCATGGGATGGACCTGGACTAGCTACGGGTGATGTGTGAGGGGATGAGTGGCCCTGTAGGGGAGACTGATGGGATCCTTCGACCATGGTCACAGTGGACGTAGGTGAGTCCTGATCATAGGGTGAAGCATGCATACCTGAGTGCCCTCTTGGCAAAGCAACTGTAGTGACTTTAGGTGCAGCCGTCTCTTGTTCTTCTTCTACTTTGGCATCTTCAACCTCCATGGCTTCTGCCTCAGTGTCCCCTTCGAATTGGAGGAGCTCCTCCACATTGATGACATTAATATTTGGGACGGTTTCAACGCTTGGTGGTGCTACGCCTTCGACGTTTGCTTCGAACGGGCCCGATGTAGGTCATCCAATGGAAGGGCTCTGAAAACCTGTGCGAAGCCGCTTTGGATGGCTTGGAGGCACTTGGACTGATTTTTGCCTCTTTCTCTTTGTCCTCACCAGTGGTTGTTCTGACTCCTCGAAACTCGTGCCTTGGCCTCCCATAGGTACCTGAGGTGGTTTACATGGCATGGCTTTGGCCTTCTTCCCTTTCTTCGGCTCTAAAGTAGTTTCCTTACCTTTTGGGCTTTCGCCCAAACTTGGTATAGCTGGGGGAATGAGGTCGGCAAAGGATAGGGGCTTCCATGTCCCAGCATTGGCCTCATAGACCACCGTGAAGTCCTTGTTAGTTGCCAAAAGTCCATAAGAGTTCATCTTTTGGTGGTGGACCCTCATTATCCACCATTCTCTTAGCTGGGCCATATCCCAATATTTCACCGCCTCCTTCAAGTCATCCTTTGCATTCTTCCAGAAGGTGGAGTTGGGGCTCGAGAGAGGGTTCCGAACTGGGTCATATGCAACCTCCATCGGGTAGAACTCGTGCCAGGGAGGTAGCGTTTCCATTTTCTCCAGGTGCCACTCCAGATCCCTCCCGTTGGGATTGTTCCTCTGCTCTACAATTTCTGGATAAGGGCAAGCGTGGAAGTTCTTAAATCGAAGATGGTCCCTCATTACCGCCAGGGGGTCGTAGAGCCATTGCTGAGGAAGCTGGACTAGGCCAAAATTGGTGAGTTTCTCCTCCAAGAAAACATTTTGTTTGAGGGCAAACACCTCGATAACTCCCATTTTGAAAGGGAAATCATAGGTGTGAGCCCATTTTTGTCCATGGCCATAAATGACGTTTGTTGCATCGCTCTACCGAGCGACTTCCAATGCGAACTAGTACTTGAAGGGGTAAAATGGCAGTAAGAAGGGCTTCCCTATGAAGCCGAATATATGAATTACAAGCCCTTGTGTCAGCTAAAAAATATCTCCCCTTTTCTCTTGTACCACCTTGTCCCTTAGGAGGAGGGTAACTCGAGGGGAAGACCCCGTTAGCATGTGCATTGCGGGTCCCAAAAATTGTTGGTTAAAAGAATAATAGGACTCCGTATTCAATAGGAGCGGGGTCCATTGGTATACAGGCAGAGGATTTCCATCCTCGCTGCTTCCCATAATAGCAACATAAGGGAAACTCTTATGTACATGAAAGAAAAATAACCAAATAAGAAGAGAACAGGGCGAGAAATACTTATTTGTCCCAGCATTCTTCATGCTAGTGAGCCGCGTATGTAGGGTCCTGGCCACCCATTCTGCCCAGTTGAAAAATACTGGGTTGGTGCTCGGCCTCGAAGCATCAGGGGCATAAAATTCTCCTCTGGAAATACACTCATCCAAAGACACTTGCCACGGGTGTACCAAAGCATCGGTAGATAGGCTTGCCACCCATGCAATGATGGAGAAGATGTCGACATTTTTGAAGGCCTCTAAGGGTAGGGGCATTTGGGGAAAATTGCCCGAAGGGAGCCCGCTTTTGAGGCTCTGCTGCAAAAAATTGATCATGTAATTGGAGGACTTGAACCTCTCCATTTGTTCGCTAAGAATAACGTTGCGAACTGTGTACCCCTTAGGAGGGCCCTGCTGTGGTGCAAAGGCTGCCTGGACATCTTCTTTCAGAATGGAGAATAGCTTGTGGTCGGAGGCATCCACCACTTTCCTGGAGGCAAGCTGATAGTTTTGCATGATGGCATCAATCAACTCAGGGCAGTGATGTGTGGGGGGCGTCAGATACCAGTATATCTAGGAGTAGTAAGCGATAGCTCTTTTGCTGTCTATCAAGAGCCTGCTTTTCATGAACTCGATGGTGCTCCTGAGTTTAGTTATGCTCCTCGATAGATTGGTGTCTCTGATCCTATCCCATGCATCAATCGGCGGTTCTTCAGGTTGCTCATCCTCAGAATCCTCTCTTGCTCTTATGACTTGTTTCTAGGGGCGGCGGCTAAAATCAACTTTCTTTGGCCCTTTGTCATGGCCCTTTGACTTTTGCTGCTCGGGGGCCGCCACTTCTGGTTCCTTCCCCTTTTACTTAGAGTTCTTCTTTCCCATAGTGCTAGGGATAATGGAGAAAACAATGCGGAGGGCTTTGGGATTGGAGGCTTCGAAGTGTAATATAGGAGAGCTTGAAGGCTAGTAGCGCAGTTTGCATAAATTATCGAGCAAATAGCTTTCTTGCTGCTGGAGCCTACCTTATATAGCCCTAGAAGGCAACTACCCATATTTAAGGCACTTACCATAATTGAATCTGCGTCACTTCATCTAATTCATCGCATGGTGGAGTGGTACAGAGGGCTGTGTGTTATGATGATTGTGGCTTGCTTTGGAAGCGTGACCCTCTGCCACTTTGTACCCGAGCATGAACTTTTCTCCTAAATGAATCCCTAAAGGATGTACCCACCACCTTTTCATTTAACTCACCCACTTCGAACGCTTTTGAAGGCGGCTGTCGGCACGTTCCCCTAGGCATGTTTTAAATGCCCCTACCTTTTTTGTTGCCGAGTTGGTGAAGCCGAAGTCAAAGTTGAAGTGCTTCGAGGTGAACCCTTGGTGCGAGCTATTTCTCTATGCTTCAGGCCCAAAGTAGTTCTCTTTGCCGAAGGTGGCTCGTCGGTCCTCCTTAAGAAACTATTTCGCTTGAACTCCCCTTGGCACAGTACTTCTCGGGCCTTGGTTCGAGTCGTTGCTGCGAACCATTTTTCATTGGTTACTTCGGGAAACCTTTTCCCGAAGGAGTTTTTTTTTTTTGGAGTGCTGTTGAGTCCAAAACTTAGCCTAAGTTTCTGAGTAGCACTTTTATTTAATAGCCAAACTATTTATAATATTCACATAGGCTTGCGACATAATGGGCATGCCGCCACCATGGATTCACTTCAAGTGATTATCCAGTAAACTTGCAGTGTCCAGACCAGATCTGATTGTACTTTAGCAGACCCTCGAGGTTTGGATGGACCCTTCCTAAAGTTGTCCATGCTGTGAAGAGGAAACAACGCAGCCGATTTTTGTCCTTGCTAGTGCTCAGATTACTGGCGAAGAAGTTCGCCACTTGAAAGCCTTCTAGGGGCATTGGTCTTAGGGATAGCTAGAACCAATACCAAACCCAATGCCAGAATTCTATAGATTCATCCAAATGAAGGCCGGGTACAGGTTCTTCCATCCCACTGATATGGTAACAAGGTTCCTTCGACGAAGAGTAGTCCTCCAGGATCTCTTCGGGCTCATCCTCTGAATCGGATAGGCTTGATGAGCTTTGGATGAACACTTGCATGCCATCTCTTGGGATACAAAAAGGGTGCAAAAATGTGCCCTCTTTGTTCTTGGGTTCTTCCACTTGAGTCTACTTCTCTTCTCGATTCATCTCTTGATGGATATCGCAAGTAGCCATGTTGTTCATTGGGTGGGCCACGCTTGCGTACTTCCATTGTTGAGATAGTATGAGGTCTACTTCCTGATCTCCAAATGAATGCATCTTAGGTCTCGGCTCAGTGTGAGGAATGCCCCATGATGAGTATTGTGCTGGCTGGACAAGAGTAGTAATTATCGAAGGAAGCGACAAAGTTTCTCTCCATTGCCACTTTCCCGATAGGAGCAGAAGCCGTTCCGCTCGTATTGCCTCCTCAAATATTTGAGGGAATCTTCATTCCTTGGATTGCAGTAGAATGAGGCTTACGTCCGGGTGGAAGGCCTAAAAATAGAAGAGATGGGCTTGGGCGGGCGTCGGTTGGATCTCTAGTGGAATTCTCTTCCAACTTCTGCAGAATTGAACATTGAAATCTATGATACCCTCTGAGGGCACTCTCTTGATGGTGGAGAGGTATGTGAAGAGATGGAAGGGATCCTGAGAGCCATCGAACATCTCAATAAATGCCCCCACTAAGTCATCCCATGAGCAGATGCTTTTGGGCCTAAGAAATCTGTACCACCATAGCGCCCTTCCTTCCAGAGATAGAACAAGAAGTTTGATCATGACATCTTCATGGATAATTTCATGGAGGGTCGCTAAATCGGCAACATCTTCAAGGTGCTCTCGGGCCATTCCCATGGTGCCACTGTATTTTGTTAATGATTTCAAAGCACTTTTGGGAATTTCATGGTAGCTTTGGATATTCAGGGGGCCTAGATCATTCTAGCTAGGAAAGCTTCTCCCAGCCATTACGACAGTAGCCTATGAAAATCACGGTTGTCACCGCTGAGTCAGAGTCGTTAGGTGGACATTCTTTCTCCACTCATGAGGTCAAGGCTGCTCATCGAACCTTGATTCCTCCGAGATATCTTCTTTCAGATTTGAAAGGGGCCTACGACCAAGAAATCTGGATCTTCAGCTCAACTGAGTCGCCAGGTGATTTTATCAGATGAAGACAAGCCAGAGATTCATCAAACTCGGACCTTCTTAAGGCACGAGAAGTCCTGGTTACAAAAACCAGGCTTAGGTACTGGTCTTCACGACTTTAGAGATTATTGGGTAAAAAAGATTCGCCAGATGCTAAGAGTCTTTTAGTAATGAGAGCATCGATTCTCACCACTACTCAGAATATGAGACTGACCAGATCTCACCGGGAACTTGTTAGAACTACTGGCTCCGATGAAGACGGGCTAGAAATTTTCTCAAATATGGGACCTTGGGTCCCACCGGGCATGCCAAAAACTGTTGGTCATCAAATCCGCATAGGAAAGGACTTTTAGTGGGTTTGCATGCCCTAGACCTGTGACCAACATTGAAAGGCCGAGGGGAAGAGATGCCCCTTGTGCCAATCTCCGAAGAAAGGTCGGCTCCTATACTAATCTAATTTTGGGGTTTGAGATAAGAGTGCAGGAAAGAGATAAAATGAGTTTGGGTTAGAGAAAGAAATAAAAAGGATAAGGGTTAGAGATTGATGATTCAAGGTAAGGAAGAATAGGAAGCATGATCATTCACTAATAACTCGAATAAAAGCCAAGAACACCAAGAATAGATGAAAGAAACGTGATACCCGCTTTCCTATGTATCCTCTGGACAAGTTCACAGGGTTCTCCTTTCTCTCTCACTGGAATTCAGGGTTCAGAGTAACAACAATTAAGACAAGGGAATAGCAAAAACCATGACCCACCAGGCAGCATAAAAGAAATCTTATATGACATTTTTCCTCTCCTATGTATCCTTCAGGGCGAATTTTAGGGTACAGTCCCCAATCGCACACCGGATTCAAGATTCAGAGTCTCAGTATACGAGTGCAGACAGATAAAATAATTAAGCACAGAAGACAGCATAAAAGAGAGAAATGGAGTACAAAAATCTTTAGTATTAGATGTAGGACATCAAGTTACAGCAACTTTCTAGCAGAAAGTTCCCCCCATTTTTACATTACATGCCTGGGTTTTTATAGAGGACCCGACCCTTTAAGTCATTATTAAAAATACGACGAAGTACACCCTCTGGCTCTAAGAAGTCGGCTCCTCGCGGCTGCTGTGGCTGAGTTTTCAAATCGGTTGTTGAAACTGGCAATTGTGACTGGGTCAACCATGAAAACATTCATTTAATGCACCGCCTAAGTGTCCCTAGCTTATGGATGCTATGCTTGAGTGATCGTTATGCCCGCTGGGTTTTACTTCGAGGACTATTACGTCCCTTTCATTTGCCAAAATTGGTCAGCGGACTTATCGGGCAAGAAAGGGGTATTTATAAAGGGCTTTTGATCACCTTGGGAAGCTACCCGCCTTGGAACGTGGGCCCAAAAAGTGCTTTGCTACATATTTGCCTCGTCGAAGCCTTGGGCCGAAGTAGATTTTCCTTGATTTGTTCTTCATAAAATAATGCTTCGCAAAAACTACTTCGAGGATGTTGATCGCCAAGCGGATTCTATATTTGAAATGAGGCTCTTTGTCCTTTGTTGGTGAAGCTGATTCGACTGGAAAATGTTTCAGCCTGACTCTTTCTCAAAACTGTGGTTTGGGGAATATCCTCCCGAAGCACTTTTCTATTTCTGACACATCGTCATTTTGCTTCGGGCACCACTGCTTCGGGTGAAAATTGGCCGAAATAGGTGTCAAAAATACTTCGGGCCTGAAGTAGTTTCCTTACCTTGGCTACTTTGGATTATGCTCTCCCACTTCAGTGAAGTCGTTTGGATGCTGCTTCGCAAGACTTCCGCCCGAAGTAGCTGCTGAAAATGTTTTGGGTGCGAAGTGTCATCTTTGTATTTTCTTTGACGAAATTACTTCGCAAGGTTTTCGCCCGAAGTGGTGATTTGAAGTGCTTCGGGCTCGAAGCTCTTTCCACATTCTCCTTCTTTTCTCTTCTTCTTCATTTTGTAAAATGGGCGATAGGGAGAGTCAAAATTGCTATAACTTAAATAAAAGAAAAACTTTCAACAAGGAAATATCATACAAAAATTCTACTATTCTTCTACCCCTTGTATAATGTGACGACAAGTGTCAACAAGAACCTTAACAAGGTTTTTAATTATTTAAATAAATACTTCCTCCTGGACCCAAATGCATTAAACTAATGCATCCACCTGTAATCTTTAAACCTGCCAACTTGGGGTTTACAAAAGACCATTGAAACTGTCATGCCATAACCTTCATAAAAAAAAATTATTTGACATCAAACAAATTCCTTCAAGAGCTTCTTGACATCAATGACAACTTATACACTTGAGCAAAGGCAATGTACCCAAAGTACCCAAAATTGCCAACAATCTCCCCCTTTGTCATTGATGGTAAACATTTACTGAAAAAACTTCTCAAGAGCCAAAACTAAAACCAACTGTGCTAACAACTGACCAACTGTGCCCACAACTGAGAATCTTCCTTTGAAGTTTTACTCCCCCTGACTTGAAGCTCTCCTCTTCACTTTTGAAGCTCTCCCCATTACTCATATCTCTACCTCTTTGTCATCAATGGCAAAGAGTCACCTTTGGGGCTCGGGACTAAGAATGAGCCTCTTAGCTTAGTCCCTCCCCCACCTCCTGATGAGGTGATTAATTCTAGGGTGGGAGTACAACTCCCAATTTCTCCCTTAGATACTCAAACATATCTCTTGGAAGAGGTTTGGTGAAGATATCTACAATCTGCTCTTTAGTAGACACATACTCTACCTTGACTTGCTTGTCTTGCACTTTCTCCCTTAGAAAGTGATACTTGATGGAAATATGCTTTGTCCTTGAGTGCATTACCGAATTTTTGGAAATACTTATGGCACTTGTATTATCACAAAGTATGGAGATGGGTTGTTCATGTTTGACTTTGAAATCCTCCAAGGTGGTTTTCATCCATAAAACCTGTGTACACCCAGCCATTGCTGCTATGTATTCAGCCTCTGTTGTAGATAAGGAAACTAAAGGTTGTTTCTTGCTTAGCCAAGAAACCAAACTCTTTTCTAGAAAGAATGCTCCACCACTAGTGCTTTTCCTATCATCAATACTGCCTGCCCAATCTGAATCTGTATAAGCTGTGAGAGTGAAATCATCACCTTTGGGATACCAAAGCCCAAAGTCCATAGTGCCCTTCAGATATCTGAATATCCTCTTAATCTGCTATAACATGAGAATATTTAGGAGCTGCCTGAAATATTGCTACTAACCCAACTGCCTGCATGATATCTGGTCTGGTAGTTGTAACATATAATAAACTGCCAATCATTGATCTGTACAACCTCTGATCTGCCGCTGAAGATTCATCATATTTACTCATCTTGCACCTTGTAATAATTGGAGTACACATTGGTTTGCTGTCCATCATCCCAAATTTCTTCAACATTTCTTTGATATACTTTCCTTGAGAGAGAAATATACCATATTTTGATTGAGCAATCTAAAGACCTAAAAAGAATGATAGCTCTCCAATCATAGACATCTCAAATTCCTTTTGCATGGTGTTAGAAAAATCTTTGCACATCTAAGTATTATTTCCCCCAAAAATAATATCATCAACATAGACAACCATAATCAACATATCATCACCTTCATTCTTAATATACAAATTGCTATCTGCCACACCTTTCCTGAAGCCTTGCTCATGAAGATACCTGTCAAGTCTTGAGTACCAAACCCTAGGTGCTTGCTTTAACCCATACAAGGCCTTTTTCAGTTTACACACATAATCTGTCTGTTCTGAGAGAGACACTCCTTCTGGATGTTCTATGTAGACTTCTTCTACCAACACCCCATTTAGAAAAGCTGACTTTACATCCATTTGATATACCTTGAATGATTTGAAGCTTGAAAGGGCCAAAAACATTTTGATAGCTTCAAGATGAGCAACAGGAGCAAATGTCTCTTCGAAATCAACACCTTCTACTTGAGCATAACCTTTGCAGACTAACCTAGCTTTGTTTCTAACAATCTTTCCATCCTCATTGAGTTTATTTTTGAATATCCATTTTGTGCCAATGAAATTCTTGTCCTTAGGTCTTGGAACCAATTCCCAAGTTTCACTTTTATTTATTTGATTTAGCTCTTCATCCATTGCTTTTACCAAAAACTTATCTGCACATGCTTCACTGAAATCTTTTGGCTCAATCTGAGATAATAATGAAACATTTGTAGAATCATGTGAGGGAATGACTCTTCTTCTTGTTTGCATGCTATTTGGATCACCAATGATCAAATATTTGGGATGATGTTTCTGAACATATCGTGAAGGAGTTTTGGGAAGCAGTTGTCTTTCCTCTTCTTCATCTGAAACCTCTCCGAATTCTTCTTGACAAATTTCATCACCGAGTTCCTGGACTGGTTCTCTTATCCCTGTCTTTTCACCAACTGTTACATTTATGCTCTCTACAACTGTATGAGTTCTTTTGTTGAAGCATCTGTAGGCCTTGCTTCTCGCTGGAATACCCAAGAAAGATTCCCTCATCACATCTAGGATCAAACTTACCCAAATTTTGATCTTCCCTTCTGATGAAGCACTTACTCCCAAACACTTTGAAGTATTTTACTGTAGCTGGTCTTCCTTTCCACAACTCATAAGGAGTTTTATGATGATTGACTCTAAGTTGGGCCCTGGTGATAATGTAGATCTGTTGTCTTGACTGCCTCTTTCCAAAAGCCATCTGAAAGTTTTGACTTATTTAACATAGCTCTAGCCATATTTTCAATAGTTCTATTTTTTCTTTCAACTACTCCATTTTGTTAAGGAGTTCTTGCTGTTGAATATTCTCTTTTGATTCCTTGTTGCTCACAGTATTCCACAAATTCATTTGAAGTGAACTCCCCTCCTCTATCTGATCTTAAGAATTTGATTCTCTTGTCAGTCTCATTTTCAATCATTTCTTTGAAAGCTTTAAATTTTTCAAAAGCTTCAGATTTTTCTTTGAGAAAAGTAACCCAAGTCATTCTAGAATAATCATCTATAAATAGCATGAAGTAGCTTTCTCCCTGAATGCTTTGAGTTCTGGTAGGGCCACATAAATCGGTATGAATAAGATCCAATGGTTTTGAAGAAGTATACCCTTTTGATTTGAAACTGGTTCCGGTATGTTTTCCATGTTGACAAGGACCGCAAACGATGTTATGGGGCCTTTTTATTTTGGGCAAGTCTCTAACTGCTTCCTTGTTACTAATATTGACAAGATTATCAAAGCTCAAATGCCCCAATATTTTATGCCATAACCAAATCTCATCTTCTTGAGTTAGAAAACACTTTTGCTTTTTTATCTCACTTAGCATGTAAAGATTGTTTGGAGTCCTTGTAGCACTAGCAATGAATTTTCCATTTTTTCTTTACTTATCTCACATCTATCTGAAAAGAAAGATACTATGTGCCCTTGATCACAAAGTTGACTCACACTTAGAAGATTATGTCTTAGGCCTTCTACATAAAGCACATTTTTTGTTTTGGATTTCCCATCCAAACTAAGAGTCCCTTTACCACAGATTTTAGCTGACCTGTTATCTCCAAAACTAACTGTTCCTCTATTTGTTTCTTTTAAGACCAAAAACTTTTCCTTTTCACCAGTCATATGTTTTGAACAACCACTATCAAGATACCATTTCTCTACTTTGTCTTGAGCATGAAAAGCAGTTTGAACTATCATTGACTTAGATTTGATCTCATTTCTCCTTTTAGTGAACTCAAGGCTAGATCTATCCAAACTGCACATACTTGCTATATGCCCAAAATTATTGCACTTGTAACTGTTGGTCATCAAATCCGCACAGGAAAGGACTTTCGATGGGTTTGCGCGCCCTGGACCTACGACCAACATTGAAAGGCCGAGGGGAAGAGATGCCCCTCGTGCCAATCTCTAGAGAAAGGTCGGCTCCTATACTAATCTACTTTTTGGGGTTGAGACAAGAGTGCAGGAAAGAAATAAACAGAGTAAGGGTTAGGAAAAGAAATAAAAAGGGTAAGGGTTAGAGAAAGAAATAAAAAGAGTAAGGGTTAGAAGATGATGATTTAAGGTGGGAGAGAACAGGAAGCACGATTACTCGCTAACAACTCGAATAGCAACAAGAAATACCAAGAATAACATGAAAGAAATGAAATGCCAAACTTCCTATGTATCCTCCGGACGGGTTCATAGGGTTCTCCTTTCTCTCTCATTGGAATTCAGGGTTCAGAGTAACAACGATTGAGATAAGGGAATAACAGAAACCTCGATCCACCAAGCAGCATAAAGGAAAGTGACAAGACGTTTTTCCTCTCCTATGTATCCTTCGGGGCAAATTTCAGGGGTTCGGTCCCCGATCGCACACCGATTCAGGATTCAGAGTCTCAGTACGCGAACGAGAAAAGACAAAAGAATTAAGCATAGAAGGCAGCATAAAAGAGAGAAATAGAGCACAAAAATCTTTAGTATTAAACGTAGGACATCAAGTTACAGTAGCTTTCTAGCAGAAAGTTCCCCCCCATTTTTACATTGCAAAGCCTGGGTTTTTATAGAGGACCCGGCCCTCTGAATCATTATTACAAAAATGACGGAGTACACCCTCGAGCCCTGAGAAATCGGCTCCTCAATATTGCTGCGGATGATCTCTCAAATCGGCTACCAAAATTGGTAATGGTGACCGAGTCAGCCGGAGAAAGTCGCATTAAATGAGCCACTTGGGTGTCCTTGGATTGTAGGTGCGGTGCTCGAGTGGCGGCCATGCTTGTCGGGTTCTTCTTCACGGAGCGATACTTCGCATCCAATTGCCAAAAATGAGCAGCGGGCTTATCGGGCAAGAAAATATGCATTTATGAGGCTCTCTGATCGCCTCGAGAAAATGCCCAACTTGGGAAGCGTTCCTGGGAAGCGCCTCGCTAATTTTTGCTTCGCAAAACTACTTCGGGGGCATGGAGTGCCGAAGCCAATCTTCCTTTATCCTTCGCTACTTCGTTGGCAAAACTGCTTCGCTAATGGGTCGGGAAAAACGCTTCGGGCCGATCTTCTTTTGAAATGGCGGTTGGGGGAGTTTTGGCCGAAGCACTTTCTCGACCTCTACTGCTTCGGGTGAAAAATGGCCGAAGTGGATTTTAGAAATACTTCGGGCCCGAAGTAATTTCTTTGCCTTAGCTGATTCGGGCTATCTTTTCTTCTTCGACGAAGTTGCTTGGATGCCGCTTCGCAAAACTCTTCACCCGAAGTAGCCGCTGGGAATGCTTCGGGTGCGAAGCGTTTCCTTCGTTCTTTCTCGAAAAAGTTCTCGCCCGAAGTGATGATTTGAAGCGCTTTGGGGCCGAAGCTCTTTTCTTTTTCATTTTGTCCACCAGGGGGCGATAGGGAAAACCAAAATTGCTATAACTTATAAACAAAAGAAAACTTTCAACAAAACAAATATTATACAAAGTTTCAATTTTTCTGCCCCTTGGTGGAATGTGACAATATTGTCAACATTCTTGGCGGCTCGCGGGGCAACGAGCTCATCTCGGTGGTAGAACCCTCAGCTTTTATCCATTGGGCCACAGAGTCCTCCAGACCCTTCTCCTTGTTCCTTTTCTGGGGGTGCTTCCATAGCTTGTCCTTCCTCTTCCTCTTCTCTCTCCTCTTCTTTCGCTACTACTTCTTCTTCTCCTATCGCCATTGCTTCTACTACGTCTTCAGCCATTGGCAGTGGGGCCAGGCGGACGTGGATATCTCTTAAGGTTCGACGAACCTGAGACCAGACGCTTTTCGTGAACAGCTCCTGATCCTCTAAGGATTTGACCAAAGCGCGAAACCTATCGATCTGCCCGATTTTTGCATGTTGGGACCTGGTATGCAGATCGTTTAGGGAAGCAAAGATTCTATAGTATTTCAATATGTAATCAGCAACCTGCTTCTCTGTTATTGGTTCGGCCCACTCGTCTATCTTCGAAACGTTGCCTTCAAACTATTGCCACTTCGGCATGATTTCTTCCTTGGCTAATGGCTTCCCATCATTATCCATGAAACTCGGGAAGCCTAAGGAGAAGAGGTCCTCGAAGTAGCCCATTGACGCATGCCTCTCGCTTTTGAATGCGTCCAGTAGGATTTTTGCCTTTTGAGCTTTCTTGGCTATGGAGAAAAAGGCGCGAACTGTGGCCTGGGCCGTTGACCAATCCCTTGTTGTCCGACTCATCGTTGCGAGCTTCAAATCTTGATACCTTGCACCTTGGACCTTGAGGGCCAGCTTGAGTCGGGCTCTGACATTCTGAATGACCTCTTCGATGATTGGTCCTCCTTCGGTGGCGACAACCTGGGCTTCTATGGTGTAAACTAAAACTGAAAGGGCACTGACAGCCCGAGACCTGAAATTCTTGAGCAGATGTGAGCGAATCTCCTTGATTTTGCTCTTGTCAAGTAGCCCTAGGCCTTCCTTCTCGTGTAGCTAGATCTGAGCTTGCAAGATCCTACTTTCAAGCTCCTTGGCCCTCAAATCATTTTTGGCCTACCTTTGTGCTTGATTCTCAGTTGTGCACTCCAGTTGTGCTATCTGCAGCTTTAGGGCGTGTGCTTCTTTCTGCATCAGCTTGCACTGCTCCTCGGCCTCTACCAATTTGGAGCGAGCCCTTGCTAGCTCCTCCTCTAGCTTGATGTTAGCACTCTCGGCTTTGAACCTGTGCTTGTTGGTGATGTTGGCATGCGCCTTGAAGGTCTCGATTCCAATGTGCATAGAGGCGGACTCCTTGTCCACGTTCAGATGTTCCAAGTCCTTTTCTTTATCCTGATATTCATAGTCCGCTGGAGTCATTTCATCCAGGGGCTTCTGGACTTTGGGTATCTTCTTTACTTTATGCAACTTTCTCGCCTCAAAATCGAAGACGGTGCATCTCTCAACTTGAGCGAGCGAGCGCCCTCTCTTCTTTCTTGCCTCTTTCAACATTCTCTCTGTGTTATGTCGGGCTTGGAGGAGTTTTTTGGCCAAAGGGGATTCCCGTATTGAGGACAGCTCGGAGTCAAATGCGGTTGGATCTATAGCCGAGGGATTGAATAAATATAAAGAGTTGAAGGGGATAGCCTCACCCGAAGGTTCGGCAACAAGGGTGACGGGGGCTTCGGTGAGTGGGAGCACATTGTGTACAATGGAGGAATGAGCCTCGGGGTTCGGCATTGGACTATTAGCTTCGCCCTGGTTGATGACTGAAGGATTGGCGGTGTGGCTGGGTGAAGTAACTTCGATAGGTTTGTCCTGGCCGGAAGACTCGGGGGGAGTAGTTAGGGACACGATGTAAGGAGGTGACTGACCTTGTGGAGGCAGGGTGGACAGGTGAGAGCTTTCGACCAGGGTCGGGGTAGACTTACGAGCAACCAGAGCATAAGGTGAAGAAAACATACCTGCGTGCCCTCCTGGCAGAGCGGCCATGGTGATCTCCTGGGTGATTGGCCCTTGTTCCTCCTGGGCCTCGGTACTCTTGGCTTCAATGACTTCCATGAGTTCCTCCACGTTAATGACATCTATGTTTGGGATCGTTTCGGCACTTGGTGGAGTTTCTCCGTCGTTTGCTTTGGCTGAGCCCGATACTGATCTTTCGGCAGGGGCGCTCGGAGTGCTTGTACGTGGTCACTTTGGGAAGTTTGGGGGTGCCTGTGTAGGTTCCTGCTCCTTTCTTTTCTTCCTCTTGAGGGGTTGCTCTGATTCCTCTATTGCTATCTCGAGATCTTTGGATGGACTCTGTAGTAAAGCTTTTGGTGTGGCCCTGGCTGCTTTTTCCTTGGGGACATTATCAGTCCTCCCGGGGCCTTCGTCTGAACTTGGGGTGGCCGGTGGAATGAAATCGGCGAAGGACAAGGGTTTCCAAGACCCAATATTGGTTTGATACACAATTGCGAATTCCCTGTCCATTGTTAGAAGCCCATAAGAATTCATCTTTCGGTGATGGACTCTCATAATCCACCATTCTCTTAACTGCTCCTCGTCCTAGTCTTTCAACTCCTCTTTTAAATCGTCCCTTGCTTTTCTCCAAAAAGTGGAGTCGGGAGTTGGGAATGGAGTACTGGTGCAGGTCGAATTCGACCTCCATAGGATAGAAGTCATGCCAAGGAGGCAACGTCCTCATCTCCTCTAAGTGCCACTCCAGGTCCATACCATTGGGGTTATTCCTCTGCTCCAAAATTTTTGGGTGAGGACAGACATGGAAGTTTTTGCTTTTCAAATGATCTCTCATCACCCCCAATGGGTCGTAGAGCCACCTCTGTGGTATTTGAAGCAAACCAAAATCGACGAGCTTCTCCTCCAAGTATATGTTCTGCTTCAGAGCAAAGACTTCGATCACTCCCATCTTGAAGGGGAAGTCGCAGGTGTGTGCCCACTTCCATCCGTGGCCGTAGGTTTCGTCGGTCACGTCACTTTGTCGAGCAACTTCTAGGGCAAATTGGTACTCCGAAGGGAAAAAGGGCAGCAAGAAGGGCTTCCTTGTGAAGCCAAAAAGGCGGATCACAAGCCCTTGTGTCAATTGAAACACATCCCCTCTTCTCTCCAGTACCACTTTATCTCTAAGGCAGAGAGGCACCCGGGGGCTAGAATTTGTCAGAATGTGCATCGTAGGTCCCAAAAACTGCTGATTGAAAGGGTAATAGGACTCCGACCTCAGCAAGAGATGGGTCCACTGATATATAGGCAAAGGGATCCCATCCTCGCCGACTGGTGAAACATCACAATGGTGAAGGGCTTTATGTACATGAAAGAAGAAGAGCCAAACCAAGAAGGAACAAGGCTAGAAGTGTGGCTCCTTGCTAGCATCCTTCATGGATGTCAACCGCGTGTGCAGATTTTGGGCCACCCATTCTACCCAATCAAAGAAAACTGGGTTGGTGTTCGGCCGCGAAGCATCGGGGGCGTAGAACTCTCCTCTGGAAATGCATTTGGCTAGCGACACCTGCCATGGGTATACCAAAGTATCGCTTGACAAGCCTCCCACCCATGCAATGATAGAGAATATATCTATGTTCTTGAAGGCCTCCAAGGGTAGGGGCATCTGGGGTCGCTTGCCGGAAGAAAGTCCGCTTTTGAGGTTTTCACGCAAAAAGCTCAGGATGAAGGGATTAGAAGTGAACTTATCCGTTTGTTCACTCAGGCTGACATTGCGAATGGTATAGCCTTTTGGTGGCCTTTGCTGTGGTGCGAACACTGCCTGCACATCCTCCTTTAGAATGGAAAACAATTTTTTACCCGAGGCGTCCAACACCTGCCTGGTTTGCGGTTGATAGTTCTGAGCAATGGCGTATATGAGCTCGGGGTAGTGATGTGTAGGAGGGACTAAATACCAGTATATGTGGGAATAATACACCGTGGCCCTCTTGTTCTCTGCTGAGAGCCTACTTTTCATGAAGTCGATGGTATATCGAAGCTCGACCACGGTTCTTGAGAGCTCTGGGTCTTTGATTTTTGCCCACTTATCGACAGGTGGTTCTATGTTGGGCTCGTCATCGGACTCTTCCCTTCCTTCCATCACTTGTTTTCCTGGGCGTGGGGGAGGATTGACCCTCCTAGGTCTCTGTTTCTTTTCTTCCGTGGCTCTTGCCTTCTCTGGAACCGTCGTCTCTGGCTCTTTTCCTTTCTGAGTGGGGTTCTTCTTTCCCATTGTGAACGATCATAGCAGGATAACTTGTGATGTAGAAGAGTTCAGCACCTCAAAACAAGGGATGGGATAATCACGGTGAACAGTGGAACCTTTGATGCAGAAGCTCTTCAAAGAGACAGAACGCGGACTCGACTCTCACACTTGCAAATGGTTTGTTTTTAACGGGCATCTGCATTTTATAGCTTCGAAGGGCAACTTTTGGCATTTATGGCAACCATCGTAATTACTTCGTGGGCCTGGCCCGAAAGTATCATTGTGGCATCTGATTGGCCATATGGCGACATCGTACGCGGGGCCATGCAATTCGGCGATTGGATTTTGTATCGAGAACGCGAATCGCTACCACCTGGTACCCTTGCATGGCTTTTTGGTTAACGAACTACCTTGGGATGAGTGTCATTTCTTTCATATTGAGTTCATCTGCTTTGGCCTCCTTTTGAGGCTATTGTTGGCACGCTCCCCGAGGCACATCTTAAATGTGTCTACCTCGTATGCGAGGTTCGGCGATATGGAGTTGGCGAAGAAAATACTTCGCCACGAAGTTCTTCTTCGGGCTGATTTTCTTCATTTTGGGTCCGAAGTTCCCCTTTGCTATGTTGTTGCTTCGGTTCACGAATACCATCGACCGAAACCCGTTTCATCGAGGAGGGCCTCGCCAAGAATTACTTCGGACAACGCCCTCGACACCTTTCTTTAGCGAAGCATTTTCCACATCCTTGATCTGCATGTGGTTTGGTTCTACAAGGATGAACTGCTTCGCGACGAACTTCCCTTCGTTGGCTACTTCGGACCGAAACCCCCCGAAGGCGATTCCGATCGTGCTTTGTGAAGCCGAAGCCAGGAATCTAGCTTTTGTGGTTGAAGTGGTGCTTGCTCTCCGTGATCTTTTGAATAGAGTATAGACAAAGCACTGAAATCCTATATACAAAAATATGTGCAAGATTTTTTTTTTATATTAAAGAGCACATACCTCAGCGATTGAAGGTCTTCAGGTGGAGACCATTGACGGAGATTGGTAAAACTTGGCCATTCGCATCTTTGAGGATGAAGGAATTAGCCGAATTCACTTTTACTATTTCAAACGGTCCGTCCCAGAACGCATCCATTTTGTCATGATTCCCAGGCTTGGCCTTCCATGAATCCCACCTCCATACCAGGTCTCCTACTTTGAATGTGCGATCGGATGATTTCCTTTTGAACCATTCTCGGGTGACCTCAGCATGCCATGCGAAGTTTTGGTAGGCCTTTTCATGTTCCTCTTCTAGTTGTAGTAGCTGGACCAGGCGTTCCTCCATCGGGTTAGCTTCGTCTGCTTCCAGCAAGCTGTAATGCGAGGATCTCGATGTGAGTGGGCGGGATGGCCTCCTTGCCGTATACCAGAGCATAAGGCGAAGTCTTGATCGACCTTTTGATAGAAACCCGATCGGCCCACAAGGCCCGATCCAGAAGGAGGTGCCAAGTTCTTTTGTTTTGATCGATCAGCTTTCTCAGTATCCTCAACAGGGTTTTGTTGGTGGATTCTGCCAATCCATTGCCCTGGGGGTAATAGTTGGAAGACACCTTGTGATATATCCCATACTTGTATAGGAACTCATTGATCTTTGCACCTGTGAAACCAGGACCGTTATCTGTAATAATTGCTTCGGGGATACCGAAGCGGGTAATCAATCCTTCCAGGAAGGTGACGACGGTATCTTGATCGACATGTTTTGTGGGGACTGCCTCGGCCCACCTGGTGAAGTAATCAGTCGCAGTCAGAATGAATTTGTGTCCAGTGGAGGAGTTTGGCGATATGGCCCCTACGAAATCTAGTCCCCATTGTTGAAAGGGTGTTTCCACTTGTATCGGTCGGAGGGGCATCGAAGCATTTCTACTTCGGTCGACGAATTTTTGGCATTGCTCGCACCTGCGGAAAATGGAGAAGGCATCGGCAAAGAGTGTGGGCCAATAGTAACCCGCCTTGATTATCTTTAGCACTGTCGCTCTTCCAGCAAAGTGCCCTCCAGATAGTCCTGAATGAAATTCGCCCAGGATTCTCCTCTTATCATCATCTTTTATGCATCTGAGGAGGACGTCGTCGATGTTCCTAAAAAATAGGCCTTTTGGGCGCATAGTGTATCGGGCGGACCGCATCCTGAAATGTCTTCGCTGCGAAGCATTCAGATGTGAGGGGCATCTGTCGATGTTGAAATATTCCACTATTTCATCGACCCAATCTTTCTCGGCCTCTTCCTGATTAGCGAGGCATTCTCCTGTTGGCAAGTCATTCGACTGACAGTCTGTTATTTTGGCCGTTGCGCTCTTCGCCAGCTCTTGACATAATGCGCGACCATGAACTAGTTTGGTAGGTTTGATCTCAATATCGAACTCTTGGATTTTGCTTACCCAACCAGCTCTCTTGCTTCCCAGTTCCCCTTGAATAATGAAACTACGCACATCGGGGTGAATGACGAAGACTGTGGTTCGACTCTGAGAAATGAACTGTTTGAATTTCCTGAGAGACTTCATTACTGCATGCACTTGACGCTCGATGAAATTGTACTTTTCCTCATGGGGATTGATTATCTGGCTGAGGAACGCAATGGGACGTTCCTCTCCATCTTCCCCCTTTTGCGTCAAGACCGCGGCGTAGCTTTCAGGTTCTCCTATTGCATACAGGATAAAATCTCGACTATAGTCGGGGTTGATCAAGACCGGTGCCTGAACAATTCGGGCCTTGATTTCTTTGAATGCTTTTCTCCTCTCTTCTGTCCAGATGAATTCTGCGCCCTTTTTTAAAAGCTCAGACATCGGCTTAATAACCTAGGCGAAGTCTGGGACAAACTTCCTTACGAAGTTAATCTGATCGAAGAAATATTGAAGGCCCTTTTTATCCGTTGGGATTGGGAGCTTCATCAGAGCTTCGGCTCTGTCAGGATCCACGGTGAGACCCTTTTCCGAAATTGCGTGTCCCAGTAGCTTTCCTTCGTTGACTGCGAAGATAGACTTTTTTGGATTGATTGAGATGCCAAATTCTCGGCATTTTTTGAAGATTTGTTGAAGATGTTCTGGGTGGTTTTCTCTCCTTCGGGAGAAGACGGTCATGTCATCCAAATAGATAACGATAACCTTGTTCAGAAGCTCACCAAAAGCTAGGTCCATCGCTCTCTAGAAAGTAGCTCCCGCATTCGAGAGGCCAAAAGGCATTCGCTGGTAGGCGAATGTGCCCCACTTGGTTGTGAACGCGGTCTTATGCTGGTCTTCGTCCCTGACCTAGATTTGATTATATCCAGAGAAACCATCAAGTAGGGAGAATCGTTGAGCTCCGACCACCAAATGCAAGATCTGATCGATCTACGGGAGAGGATAGTGGTCCTTGAGGGAAGCATGATTCAGGTTGTGGAAGTCCACGCATAACCGGATGTCTCCATTCTTTTTTCTAACAGGGACCAAGTTCGCTACCTAGGAAGAATGCTTGATGGGATAAATGATCTTTGCTTCGAGCATTTTTAGCAGTTCGGCCTTCATCAAGACCTCGATCTTTGGATTAACCGGCCTTTGCTTCTATCGAAAAGGTTTGGCCCCTTCTTGTAATTCGATTGTATGTTGGATCAGTTTCCGATCATATCCCTTGAGGTCATGATAAGACCAAGCCACGATATCTGGGTACCTCTTACACAAACATCGGATTCGCTCTATTTCTTTTGAAGTACAATCGGTCCCGACCTTTATTACTTTCCCAGGTTCCAGTTCTAAATCTTGATATTGCTTGCACTGATCTGGATCCTGTGGGAGAGCGATCGATCATTTTGATCGAAAAGGCTCTCAAGCGTGATCAATCCCTTGGGAACGTGGTTGTTCTTCAATTGGACCAATCCTTCATATTCCTCCTCATCAGGGCTTCGGTCTTCGACCGTAGCGGCTTCTTGGATCATGAAATTGACAATCTGCTCATCGTTGTCAAAAACTTGCCAGTGTAAATCTTTGTCCAGGATAGAGGGTCTATAGATCATCCTTACAGCCTTCGGCTTATGCACCATATCATCCATTGGAGAATATCGGGCTGCGATGGATGCTAAGACATCTGCATGTCGATTCTTTTCTCGTGGAATAGACTATAGATTGAGGGATTCAAACTGGTCGAACAGGTCCCATACCCTATTGTGGTATGATTTAAGATAGTGCTTCTTTGAAGAGCATCTGTTGGTGACCTGGTTGCAAACTAGTTCGGAATCTCCGAAGATTTGAAGATGCCTTATGCCTAACTTATCAGCTTTCTTGAGTCCTAAGCACAAGGCTTCATACTCTATTGCATTGTTGGTGCAGCTCCATGTCAATCGGTAGCAATATTCCTTTTGCTCACCGGACGGCGAAATCAGAAGGATTCCTACCCCGACGCCATTTTTGCATCGGGCACCGTCGAAGAACAATTTCCATAGTCCTTCTTGAGCAGAAACCTTTCCCTCCATTTTGGTTGGTTTCTCGGACTTGGCGATGGTGTAGCACCCCACCTCAGTCTCTATCATGGCATTGAAATCTGCCAATGAAAATTCATCTTCACAACATAACTGTGCGAGGGATTCCTGGACTAGATCCACTTGCTCTAGTTCCTCCGCGATCGTATGCACAGGGCCACTGCTCTCTTCCTCGGACATCTTCTGAACCAGGAACGTAGAAGGCTTTTCATTATAGATTTTCACCTTCTTCCCTTTGAAGGGGATCTCCAGATGAGTGTAGTCCATGGACAGATATCCGCCCAACTTTGTCGTGAACTCCCTCGACAGGCACATGTTGAAGTAGGGCTCAAGGTCCACGACTACCACCTCTTGTATGACTATGATTTGAGGTGTCTTATGTAGCCGAATAGGAATGTCTTTGATGACACCTATAGTCTTCACTGGGGTACCGTCCAACTGGAGGACTCCGTGACTACTTCGTGTGTACTCCATGCCTATTTCCTCGCATACTGCCTTCGGCATTACTGTCGTCGCAGCTCCAGAATCTATCATATAGTTATGCACGATATACCCTTCCATTTGTAAGGATAAGTAGAATGGTGGTGGTCTATTTTTTCCCGTGATGGATGCGGACAGGGTCTGCACCAGAGCGAGCGGCTCTGCCTTCTTTGTATTGATCCTCTTCAATGATTCTTGCAGTAGGTCCACTTGTCCAGGAAGTTGCAGAGCATCATACAAACTAATTTTGGCTGGAATTCTCTTCAATTCTTCTACAATGTTGTAGGCTGGGGAGCTATGCACCTCAGGTTCCTTTCTCGGTTCGTACTTGGTGCGATATTGCTCTGTCGCTTCGACCCTTTGTCGCTTGGTGAGCGAGGGAAATTTGAGCTTCTCCTTAGCCTGTTCTTTGGTCTCCACCTGAGGTGGTTCGGTAGTGGCCTTTTGGGCCTTTTCTTTGACTGGAGCTGGCGGAGGAGCTTCGCTCGGGGCCGAAGAGGATGGTTGTCCCTTCTCAAAATGAGCGTGTACCTTCAAAGGAGCCATATGAGTAGCATCTACCTCTATCGACCTTTTACCTCCCTTGGTAAGGACCGCGACTGGCTCTTCCTCGTCGATGGACAAGTTCTGATCCAATTGTCTAATGACGTTGACTTGGCCGCCTTGACTGCTGCTTGTTAGTGTCTGCACGTAGTGTTGATGCAACATGCATGTATTTTCCTCGTGAGGATCATTACATGTAGAGCACCAGTATACATGATCGAAAGTGCTTGGGACTTCATCTATCACAGCATTTCTTGTCGAAGCTTTTCCTTGATGGACCGCTTGATCTTTGGTAAGTGCAGGCGTGGGATAAGACCTTCTTGGTAGAAACTCTTGTTGTGCTTGCTTCTTCTTGACAACGGTCATGTCGTTGGACAAGGTCTGCACTGTGGCATTTAACGATTGCATTTCTTGCAGTATCTTGGCTTGCATATCATCGGCCTTGGGAACTGATGGTAAAGAAGCCATAGTCGGTATCGGAGGCAAGGCAGGATGTTGGAGGGGTGCTGGCAACATTGGAAATGTTGGAGTGATAGTGGGCGGCGTAGTTGAAAGTGTGGGGAAATGTATCTGTGGAGCGGTGATCTACGACACAACGGGATTCGGGTTCTAGGATGAGATCGGATATGCAGGGATTGCAGAAATCTATGGAGCTACTGCGCTCGCGTACTGGGCTTGAAGGAACTCGAGGAGTATGGGCATTGGCATTCTTTGAGGGAGTTTACCCATGGCTATGAGGTCCATTTTTGCTTTCTTGGCTAACCCATACAACTCTGGAAAAGTATTGACATTTGAGTACCTTATCATAAGACCGATATCAGGGTTGAATGCCCAAAGGAAGTAGTATGCCACGGCTTCGTCGGTTGGGCGAAGTCCAACTGGGACTCTTTGCCAGGTTCGAGCGAACCTAACATTGAAGTCTGCAATCTCTTCTTGTGGATGTCTTTGGATTGAAGTGAATTGCTGCAGAAGAGAAGTTGGATCGACGGACTCGTTGAAGCCTTGCATCAACTGCTCGGCTAACTGGTCCCATCCCGTAATAGTGTCGGATGGTAGAGATCTGTACCAATAGAGGAGTTTTCCTCTAAGGGAGAGAACCAGGAGCTTCACCATCACTCGCTCTTCTATGATATCATGGATCGTCGCTAGGGAAATGATGTCCTGGATATGCTCTAGAGCAGTCTTTTTGGTTTCGTCGAACGTCGGGAGCTTTTTGATTGCAGCAGGTGGAACTTGCCCTTGGCCTGCGAGATTCAACGGTGATGAAGAATTCCATGCTAGAAATAATCTGGGTGGCGGTTGCTATTGTTGTTGTTGTTGTTGCTATTGTTGGGCCATATTTGTGCCTGGGTTCTATGGAACAGAAGTCCCCAAAGTCCTTCTTGGGTTGCTCGTCGGAAGGCCAATGGGAACGGAGGCACTAGGATGCTTCGGTGAGTTGGGAGGATTCAGAGGAAAACTAGCTGCTGTGCTATCGAAAGTTATGCCTTGCTCGTCAACAGCAGCCTCTTGCGAGGACGTCCCATGTAAGAGATATTCGGGGGTAACTAACCTAGATCGTTCCCCAAAGGCGTCAATATCAAGCTCAAAGAACTCGGTTTCCTCTCCTCTATTCCTAACTCTCCATCTTGTTTGCATGAAGGCACAGGCTTTAGTATTGGTCTTTTATGACTTGAAGATTCTCGGGTAAAACAGAGTCGCCAGATGCTAAGAGTCTCTTAGTAATGAGAGCATCGATTCTCACTACTACTCAGGGGATGAGACTGACCGGATCTCACCGGGAACTTGTTAGAACTACTAGCTCCGGTGAAGACGGGCTAGAAATTTTCTCAAATATGGGACCTTGTGTCCCATCGGGCGTGCCAAAAATTGTTGGTCATCAAATCCGCACAGGAAAGGACTTTCGGTGGGTTTGCACGCCCTAGACCTGCGACCAACATTGAAAGGCCGAGGGGAAGAGATGCCCCTCATGCCAATCTTCGAAGAAAGGTCGGCTCCTATACTAATCTACTTTTTGGGGTTGAGACAAGAGTGCAGGAAAGAAATAAACAGAGTAAGGGTTAGGAAAAGAAATAAAAAGGGTAAGGGTTAGAGAAAGAAATAAAAAGAGTAAGGGTTAGAAGATGATGATTTAAGGTGGGAGAGAACAGGAAGCACGATTACTCGCTAATAACTCGAATAGCAACAAGAAATACCAAGAATAACATGAAAGAAATGAAATGCCGAACTTCCTATGTATCCTTTGGACGGGTTCGCAGGGTTCTCCTTTCTCTCTCACTGGAATTCAAGGTTTAGAGTAACAACGATTGAGATAAGGGAATAACAGAAACCTCGATCCACCAGGCAGCATAAAGGAAAGCTGACAAGACGTTTTTCCTCTCCTATGTATCCTTCGGGGTGAATTTTAGGGGTTCGGTCCCCGATCGCACATCGGATTCAGGATTCAGAGTCTCAGTACACGAACGAGAAAAGACAAAAGAATTAAGCATAGAAGGCAACATAAAAGAGAGAAATAGAGCACAAAAGTCTTTAGTATTAAACGCAGGACATCAAGTTACAACAACTTTCTAGCAGAAAGTTCCCCCCCTTTTTACATTGCAAAGCCTAGGTTTTTATAGAGGACCCGACCCTCTGAATCATTATTACAAAAATGGTGGAGTACACCCTCGAGCCCTGAGAAATCGGCTCCTCGCTACTGCTGTGGATGATCTCTCAAATCGGCTACCAAAACTGGTAATGGTGACCGAGTCAGCCGAAGAAAGTCGCATTAAATGAGCCACTTGGGTGTCCTTGGATTGTAGGTGCGGTGCTCGAGTGGCGGCCATGCTTGTCGGGTTCTTCTTCACGGATTGATACTTCGCATCCAATTGCCAAAAATGAGCAGCGGGCTTATCGGGCAAGAAAATATGCATTTATGAGGCTCTCTGATCGCCTCGAGAAAATGCCCAACTTGGGAAGCATTCCTGGGAAGCGCCTCGCTGATTTCTACTTCGCAAAACTACTTCGAGGGCGTGGAGTGCCGAAGCCGATCTTCCTTTATCCTTCGCTGCTTCGCTGGCAAAACTGCTTCGCTAATGGGTCGGGAAAAATGCTTCGGGCCGATCTTCTTTTGAAACGGTGGTTCGGGGGAGTTTTGGCCGAAGCACTTTCTCGACTGCTTCGGGTGAAAACTGGTCGAAGTGGATTTTAGAAATACTTCGGGCCCGAAGTAATTTCTTTGCCTTAGCTGATTCGGGCTATCTTTTCTTCTTCGACGAAGTTGCTTGGATGCCGCTTCGCAAAAATCTTCACCCGAAGTAGCCATTGGGAATGCTTCGGGTGCGAAGCGTTTCCTTTGCTTTCTCGACAAAGTTCTCGCCGAAGTGATGATTTGAAGCGCTTCGGGCCCGAAGCTCTTTTCTTTTTCATTTTGTCCACCAGGGGGCGATAGGGAAAACCAAAATTGCTATAACTTATAAACAAAAGAAAACTTTCAACAAAACAAATATTATACAAAGTTTCAATTTTTCTGCCCCTTGGTGGAATGTGACAATATTGTCAACAGTAACACATGACATCTTTATTCATAAGAGGTGCAAAAGAGTTAACATTTTCCTTACTATGGCTATTCACAGACTTATTGCAATGCATAGCTTTGTGACCAAATTTATTGCAAGAAAAAAAATAGCCATGGAAAGTATTATGTAACCTATTTTGATGCCTTGGATGATTGTTCTTCTTGTGACCAACTGGAATCCACCGCTCTTTAGGATGAAGATTGATCTTGCTCGAAGCCCTTGTTTCTTGAATGGTGATACCATCCTTCTTTTGATTTTCACACGGAGTATTCTGTTTGAGAGCCAACTGTTCCAACTTCACTCTAAGAGACATAACCTCTTCTTCTAGTTTCTCACAATCAGCTTCCTTTCCTTTGAGAACCTCCTCGTCGGAACTCTGTTCAACCTTCTTCCCTTCTTCAGCTAGAATTTTAAAGTCTATAACACTTTGAGACAATTCTGATCTTGCTATCTCTTCTTCCTGAAATTGATGCTTGAGAACATAATTCTCTTCCCTGAATTTCTCAAGCTTTCTTAAATCCAAGAAGAATTCACCTTTGAGATCGAACTCAACCTCTTCATATCTTTCTGAATTTGTATGTTCCTCTGATAGATCCTTCTCCAAGTTGTTAGGATCTTTCTGGAGAGACCCGCTCTGATACCAATTGAAGAACATGGACTTATAATGAGAGGGGGGGTGAACAATATAAGACTTAACCAATTAATAATTTTAACTTTAGATAGCAGTGGCATCAACACAACATTAATAAAGACAGAAAGCATCACACATTGAAGACCCATTTTTAATGTGGTTCACCCAAAATGGTTGGGCTACATCCACAAAACTTTTCTCTAAAAATTTCCTCAAAGTTCTTTGGGAATCCTTCCCAATTACAATATTTATGAGCCTCGGCCTAAAGGAGATACCTTACCCTAATCAAAATTTATGAGCCTCTGCTCAAAGGAGATACCTTCCCCTCTGCTCTGGAAATGATCCCTTAGAAGATCAACTGCCTCTACCTCTTGCTAGCACATGGAACTCCTTTCCACCGAAGACCTCCTATCCTCAATGCTTAGCCTAAGAGATCTTTGCCTTCTATGATCACGTCCACAGTAGCTCAACACCCTGTACCAAAAATAGTCAATCAGTCTAGTACAAGTCTTCCTTTGTCTGTCAGATCTGTCCAACGCTTAAGCTTGAACAAATCAATCCTCTGCACACAAGCCTTCTCAAAGACTTGCCAAATATGTCCTTAGGTTCTTCTCAAAGAACCAGTGCACCTCTGTCCTCAAGTTCTCTGATAGAACTATCAAACTCAACTCACAAGTCCTCTGCTAGGACCTGTCCAAATATGCTCACAAGTCCCCACCGAAACCTGTCCAAGACTTCTCACAAGTCCCCATCGGAACCTATCCAAAACTCAACAAGCTCACCAAGAAAAAACTTTCTTAGTAGGAAATCACAAGGTGAATTGTTAGAGACCCAATGTGATTTGTCAAACTCATAGAAGCATAAAGAGAATTGTTAGAGACTCAATATGTTCTATACTCAACTCCCAATCTCAAAACTCAACTCAAATCAACTCAACTCAAACTCAATCTCAAATCTGAAAACTCAACTCAATATTTGAAATGGATAGGATAGAATGCTTTCTTTCAAGAACATGAAACCCCAACAATTGCCAACTATGCAAAGAATCACATAACAATGATACTCATGTTCTTTTCACCATCAATTAGGGCTTCAACAACAATTCTCATCAAACAAGGTTCAATCAACACCATTCAACTCAAAACACAACCTTGAAGCATTTCACAATCAACATCAGAAAAGGAAACAAGTAGAACTCCTTTTCTCTCCAATATTGTTTGAATAAAAAGCATCCACCAACTCAACTCACAATAGCATAAAACAACTTTTCAAATCATCAACAAAGGAGTAAGCCCAACACTTTAACCAAGTAAAGAATATCTTGATTATTACCAATTTAATGAAAGCAAATGTCAATCTCAAAGCTGCCCACTTGAGGTTTCACAACTTCACACAAGAAGCAATTTTAACCTTAAAACATCATGCTTTCATTTCCATAATCAACCAAAAGCACTCTCAACATTACAAGAAAAATATATCCCTTATACACCTTATTTCTCCCTTATAGTCTTATCAAAAATAAAATTTATTTCTCATAAGAATGCAATAAGATATTTCAAACAACACCTTCAAAAGAATATTTTATCAAAATAAAACAAGATTTAAACTCCTTATAACTCCTAAGCTGTTTTTCCCTCTAATAAACTTCCTCCATCCGCAAAAACACTTAGCAAAAATTAATTTCGAAAATACCTTGGCCAACATCAAAAATCGTGCTATGGAGAAATTGTGCATGAATTCTAATACCACCCGCTGCGTCCAATTCACGATGAAAAACCCTTTCACGTTATTCGAACGTGAAACCTCCCGTTCAGGTAGCGTGCCAACAGCCTAGCTGCTACCGGTGCGCCAAAGGCGCCTGATGAGGTTTAAACCTCATGCTGTTAGCCTTGTTCCTTCTGCACCAAGGATTAAATAAAACAACAATGCCTCCCTTTCTTCTGACGTGAACACGAAGACGAAAACCTTACGATGGATTTACGACAAACGACGAGTACAAAAAAATGAACAGCGGATTCACGAAAACGGTGAAGACACAGTCAAATAGCAGGTTTACGAAAACGGCAAAGACACAATCGAAGAAGAAATCCGAACAACGGATCATGAAATCATAGCGAGCAACTCTTTTCAAAATACGGATGGGATGATTCTTGATTTTCATTGAGGGAGATTTATATGCATTTTTACCATAAGCTCTTGATGTCGGCGAGGAGTTTAACACGTCGGTGGAGGTCTTGGCTAGCGCCCACAATATTAAAACATAGCGCCATGGGTTAGGAGAACCCATTGCAAACAATAATTTAATATTTATTTAAAAACAATTAAAGAGAACCTTATCAAGGTTTTTAATTATTTAAATAAATACTTCCTCCTGGACCCAAATGCATTAAACTAATGCATCCACCTGTAATCTTTAAACCTGCCAACTTGGGGTTTACAAAAGACCATTGAAACTGTCATGCCGTAACCTTCATCAAAACAAATTATTTGACATCAAACAAATTCCTTCAAGAGCTTCTTGACATCAATGACAACTTATACACTTGAGCAAAGGCAATGTACCCAAAGTACCCAAAATTGCCAACACACCTCTCAACACAAGTCCAAAATTGATGTTATATATTTTACACTAAAGCTAGTGCATTAGAAGGTTTTCGTTGGTTGTACATGAAGAGACTACAACAACAAATTGAATGACTTGAAAAACTCTTTTGTATGTTTATTTTTATGAATAATAGGATTTTAGAAGACACTTTATTTCACATATATAAATTACTTCCAATCATTCATTCAATCCTTTCAAGATGGTAACAATATTTATAAGATAAGCAACTAGTTTATCCTAAAAATGAGATGCTTCAACTTGCTTATCATACTTTTTTAGTATCCTAATTTGTATTTTTAAAATATAAAATTATAGGTGCAATTTTTTCAGGTAAATCTTTGCAAACAAGTCTTTATCATAGACATACTAAAGAATACTTCCAAACTTGTAAATAATATCTTCAACTTCTTCATTTATGATAAAAGGGTAAATGTAAAGCCAAAAGTAACTTTTAATTATATGTTTTATTTCTAATATTTGGGACTTCCATAAGGTTTAAACATAGTTATTTTTATAGGAACTAACAAATATAGAATTTGATGTTACTGTATAGATTAAATAATTTCTAGAACCATATGTAATATTTTAAATATATATCATAATAATTATAATTATAGTTTTATATCAATGAAATTACAATTTGTAAGAGTTAGTATAACAAATTTTCAGTAATAAAATTATAATTTGAAGTAACTAAAATTTGAATTTATTGATCTAATCAATATTACCTATACTTAGGAGCTACAAGCTTGCTACAGTGGTAAGGGCTTTGGCTTCTGTTTGAGAGTTCCAAGGTTCAAAGCCCACTCGGTATGAGGGGGCCAAGACCCCTTATAAAAACCTATGTAAACTAAAAAAAATCAAGTGGCATTAGTTCAACCAATTAGATTCCTCAATATTTAAAGAGGAGACCAAGGTTCAAATCTTGCCAAGCGATACATGGATAATATCCAAGCTTTGTTATAATACCACTATGTGATGATGATGTAATATAGGTGGAGGTTTTTGTCCCATATAACCAATTGAAAAAAATATTACCTGTACTTACAATTTAAGAAGTTGATATTTTAGTATTACAACATTAAAATTATAATTCAATGGTCAACAAATTCTAGAACCAAATTTAAGATTTCAAATAGATATAATAAATATGATATTAATCCATCATTGCTCTAGTACTTAAATTTCATTTCATATCACATTTTAAAAGCTATTTTTAACGTTGTGAACTTATTTTTTTTTATCAATGCAATATAATTGTCAATATTATAAATTTGAAGAACAAAACAATATTTTTATATCAATAAAATTATAATTTAAGAAATCTAAAATAATAGTTTTAAGATATGACAACGACAATTCAAGTTAGCAAAAATATAATCTTATAAATACAATCAACATTGTTTTGAAATCATAATACGAGAAAGTTGAAATTACACTTACACAAGGCTGAAAGTATACTTCATAAAGTCCATAATTTTTTGAAACTTATGCATGTAATTTATTAATAGATATCATAATCACTATGAAATTCATTTATACAGTTATTGATTTAGAATTTAATATTCATTTGTATAATGTTTTAAAAATATTTGTTAAAATATATTCTTAAAAAAATTTAAAACAAAGATCTTATATATAATTCTCAAAATAAGCTTATTACAAGTCATTTATATTAATGTATATTAAATATTTAGTTCTTTTCCACTTGAACTTGACAAGGACTCTTCAAGCATTTTCTTATTCAATTTTCCAAGCCCTTCATAATTTAAAAAAAAAATAGAGTGTCAAATATCATAGCTTAGGCATTTCACATGAGCTTGAATGCAATGAATAAACAATGAGATCGTATATTGAAAAAAAATTCATAAAATAATTAAGGGTATATATAACATTGTGTAGAGTTGTACTTTATACTATTGTATTTGTATACAAGGAATTATCTAATTTGTCACTAATAACAATAAGATATTATGTGTAAAAATATTAATTTTATTTTAAATGTTCATGTATTTTCTAGTTGAACTTGACAAGGACTCTTCAAGCATCTTCTTACTCAATTTTCCAAGATCCCTATAAAATTTTAGAATAGAGTGTTAAATATCATAGCTTAATTGCATGCACCTGAATGTAATGAATAGACAATGAGATCATATATTGAAAATATTTTCATAAAATAAGTAAAACTAAAGAAATACACTTATATGTGTGTAACCACCTTACAAACTTATACATTGTTTGGAGTTGTATTTTGCAGTGTTGTATTAGCATACAAGGAATTATTTGTTTCTGCTACTAATAACAATAAAATATTGTGTGAAAATATTAATATTATCTTAGCTATGTAAGTTAGGAGTTTTAATAGAATAAAGTTGAGTATTATTATGAGGACAACTCAAGTCAAATTACAAAGATGTTCGATTTCTAAAACTTAGGGTGACTATCACTACTATCTATTGGCACTAGCTAGAAATCCTTCTCCTTGGAAATCCATATGACATATATTCCTTAGCATCCACATTCAAATCTTCGACTAAAGAACACTTATCTCTTCATAGATGTTTGAAACTTGGGTTAATCCAACTTTTTCTTTGTCTTAGAGATATTTCATATTCTTGCAAGTAATTAGGGAAGTAAAAGTCCATGATATATTTATCATTGGAATCATTCAAGACATTTTTAATAAAATCCTATACTTGTAAAAGTTTACGTTGTTCTCATGGAGTACGACCAACCAATACCTATTTAAAAAAAAAATTAAACATGAAAATATCATTTTAATGAATTACTAGGATAAGTTTAAATGCTAACCTTATAAATAAAAATAATACAAATATTTTATAATGAAGATGTAAAATATAGAAATCAACTATAATTTTCTACCATTTTTTCTTTGAAATTTCTTGTACAATCACCTCATAATCATTGTTACCATTTTTGCAAACATTAACATTAATAGGTTTTGAGATATTGTTATCATAGTTATTCTCATTAATATTGAGTACATTCAATAAAGGGACTTCCATAGGGTCATTTGATGTTGGTTCATTGTCTATATTGTATAATGCACTAACTTTTAAACCATGTTTGTAGATATTACCTCGTAAGGCCCATGAACAATTGCATACTAAAATATTTGAAGTAGATATGGGTGATATAGTAGTAGATTGATGTGACTAAGTTGATGTAAAAGAGAAAGGGGAACGCTTTTAAAACCCTACTTAAAAAAGAAGAATATATTATTATAATATAATATTTGTTATGATTTGTTTGACAATTGACTATGTATATGCCTCTAATGATATTATGAGGCCTAACATTCATGTCAACAATTCTCTTTGATTTCTTTAATGATGTCAACAATTGGCTAGATTCTTCTCTTTTTTCTAAATTTTTAGAAATCCTAACTCCTTCAAATGGTTTCAATGTATAAAAAATGCTTCAACTCTCTTTGTCAAGGAGAAACTAGCCAATACATTATTCTTGATTAATTTAGTCTTTAATCACTTTAAAAACTTGATCTTTAATACACAATGATTGATTCAATAGTGATATTCAATTCTTGATTACCATGTAGAAAATTTTAGTAGCATTTTGCCCATGTATATAATAAAATTAAATAAAAGTCGACTATATAATAAAGATACAATACATACACAAAATTTTCATCATCAATTGTCATATATTAAAAGCAAAACTTACATATCTTTTCACCATCCTAAAAAAAATCTTTTGAAGTATTCCAAAAACTTATCTTCTCCAACAAAGTCTACAAAAATTGATCTTATGATAGCATGGCCAGATAAACGATGCATACCCAAAGTATGAGAAATTCCTCTATCTCTATTATGGTAAGATGTTAATCAAAATTTATTCTCCAACCAAGCATGATTAACATGCCATATACAAAGAAGCACACTTGACAACCACAAATTGACCTACAATAAAAATGATGTTGTAATCATAAGTGAAGAAAATAGAACTTCAAAATATTGCAATAACATTCATAATATTATATTATATTATATTAATTTAACTTAAAAGAAATCTTTTGACTTTATAATATATATGTTGGAGTAGTTCTCACCTTAATGCTTCAATTTTTTCTAAAGAAATATCTATCATTATAACATTTAAATTCCAATTTGGTTCTCATTTCTTACATGCATCCAAGAGTGGTTGCCATAATGTTATCTTGGAAGCTCTATTATGTAAGAACATTGCCCATTCAATAGGAACACCATTACATTGGCTATCAAAAGTAAGAATGGTATAAATAATATTACACTTTAAACAATCATTAATTAAAAAATGGTGACAAAACATATATCAAATTGATAATACCTACAACATATTTATTCATGCTAAAGGTTGAATCCATAACCATATGTTATTCTAAGAGTATTTAAACATTATTTCAATCATCCACTATGTCTGAATACCTATTGTAAATGAAACATCCTCCTCTTTTAACCTTTAATAAAAGAAAAATAATTTATTTTTCTATTGAACCCACTTGTACACACTCAAGAAATCCTTGATATCTAACTAATTTTTGATATTTTATTTAACAATTATAAATATTAAGTACATATTTTCTACAAAGCTTAATATCCCTAACACCCATCTCAAAACCAAAAGACCATCTAAGATATGTCACTCACATATTAGACCACATAATATTCATAACTAAATTTCACCAATCAAAATTATGGTTGAACACAATTTAGAGTTGAGTCTATATGAAAGAAGCATGATAGAACTATCACTACTGATAATACTTAGTAAAAAAAAGTATTATAAGAATTAAAGAAATGTGTCCCTAGAGAAAACTAGGAAGCTACACCTCTATATGACAAAAAAATTAGTAATTCTAGTTTGCATCAATAATGTATTTAGTAGTAGATTATATACAAGAAAGAATCCATGTTAAAGATGTTAAACCTATAATATTAAAGTTCAAACCTCAAAGAGGAAGTCTGCATTTTTCCTTTTTCTTGTGCTCGTGACCAATTTTATTTCAATAAATCACCAAGAAAATAGCACAAACTTCCATATGTCTACAAGTTTATTGACACCAAGAAATATAAAAAAAACTCACGATTGCGAGTTTTGCAAGAACTAGTGATTTCTTGGCAAACTTTTTAAACTATACTTACAAATTATTAGTATATTTATTTTATTCTTTTATATTAGCATAGGGCTAAATCATTTTATATTTTTGCTAGCATAAATGATTCTTACTATAACATTTTTATCTAATTGGATTTTGACATATAACTCAAAATTGTTAGCGTACTTAACATACTTTGTCTATATTTCATTATTTAGCATACTGTTACAACTCCTGTAACAGTTCTGTTTATGCCGATGACTATTCCCGGCATTGTAACCAGTATTTAAACTGCACTGCTGAATAATAAAACTAGTTTGCATTTTAACATGACATCAGAGCCAGATTGCTACGGCAGTGAAGCGTGAGAAGAGAGGCTGGGGAGAGTATGCAATTTTTTTTTGGTGTGCTGGGGAGAGGACGCAATTTTTTTGTTTTTTGCTATGCTGGGAAAAGTGCCATCTGTAGTCAGCCAATTTCTACTTGCAGCAAGAAAATAAAAAATAAAAAAAGAAAAAAACGCATTGGACGCAGTGCAGCTGGACGCCCGCAGGACGCAGCACGCCCAGGGCTACCACGTCCGAGGAGGAGGATGCAAAGACGTCCCCCCCCATTGTACCACCGACTGGGACAACGTCCAGCGTGAAGCGGACGTCAATTCGCTGAACGCCCCTGCTGGAAACGTGCGTAGGCTGCGACGCAGGACGCAGGGCTGAAGTAGCCCTGCACGTGTTTTTTCCAGCGTAGGCTGCGACGTGGGACGCAGGGCTGACGTAGCCCTGTGCGCATACTTTCCAGCGTAGGCTGTGACGCGGGACGCAGGGCGGACCCCCCCCGTTGATCGCGGGTGAAAAAAAAAAATTCCCCCCCCCCTGAACGCGCTGCGTCGCGGGTGAAAAAAAAAAATCCCTGCCCCCCTCGCCCGTTGAACGTGCCGCACGTCGTCCCCGATGCCCAGCGCCCCCCCCGGTTGACGACGCCGCGTCCAAACCCCGGGAAATTAAAAAAAAGAACGCGCAAAGGAAGCTGCAGCGGCGAGGCCGCGATTTGCAGAGGAGGAAGTTGCGCTCGTGCAGCAGATTGAGGACCCTCCTCAAATACGAGGGGGCCCTTTCTCCTCCCAGATCAGCCCACGGGCTCACTGGCAAGTGAGCTGCGTGGTGGGTTTCGGGAACCCAGCAGTCGGGGGTTCAAATCCCGCTGACTCCCCCAAGGTATAATTTTTTTTCAAAGGTTTTTTTAATTATTAATTTTTAGTTAAAATTTTTAATTTTAATTTATTTTTTATAGTTTTTAAAACTTTATAAATTAAAATTTAATTTTAATTTATTTTTTCATAAGGTTTTAAAACTATATAAATTAAAATTATTTATTTTAACTTTAAATACATAATAATTATTAAAATGCTTTGTTAAAGAGATTTTTTTTTAAAGGGGGGATATTTTTTTCAAAAAATCAAAGGGGGAATGTGAGTAATTTTCTGAAAAAAGCAATTTGGCGAATTGTAAAAGGTGCATTTTCGGTCGTGTCCGACACCTTAGGGTTTCATTCTGTGGGCATTTTTTTTGATGTATGATGCATTTTCATTTCTATGCACTACTTCATTAAAATATAAATCACTCCCTAAGTCCCCGGAATAATTAAAAACCCATCTGTGCAATTTATTTGCACCGCAGCGTTCAGTAAAAACGGTACCTCTGGCCCACACTTACAGGTAAAGTTGTCATGCTTTGGGCTACTGTATCTATCACCTAATATAGCTACAACAACGACGTCTGAGCTTGTTCTCTATAAATCATCGGGGAGGAATAAGTATGCCATTTTTGCATTTTTTTACTCCATCCACTACCCTTAATCGTTCTTGTGTTTAGGCGTAAATCCTGACGAAGTATTCTTCATAGTGTTTAGGGGAAGTTACGCCCCACGCATGAGAAGAATCTTCTATGGTAGGTGCCATCAACAAGGCGATTCCCTTTCAGTACCGCTTATGTTCCATGTATCGTATGATCTCTAAAACTCACCTATAGTCTCCCTCATGTAAGGGCGGGTGATTTTTGTTGATATTTCTAAATACCTATAGTTTCCCTCACGTAAGGGCGGGTATTTTGTATGGTATAACGGCCTAGCAAAAGGTATATCGAAAGGGGGACCAATTGGTGATATAAGGAACCTTCACTATGGCCGTTGTTGCAAAATTGATGACTGATCCTCATCAGTTATTGAAAGGTCCAAATTATACACCATGGAAACATAAGATGAAGGCAATTATCCAAATGGAAGATTTATGGGATATTGTTACTAGAGTAACACCTAGGCCTTCACCAGCATCAGGATCCATAGGTCCTTCCGCAGATCAGATAGCTTTTGACAAGAAAGACAGTCGAGCAAAGGTGCTCATTTTGTTTGTTGTTTCAGATGAAGTGCAACCTCATATAGCTGACAAAGCAAGTGGTAAAGAGGCATGGGATGCCATTAGAACCATCTATGAGGGAAAGAATGATTCCACCATTCTTCATCTTCAACAACAACTTCATAATCCGAGTTTGAGACAGGGTGAAACAGTTGAACTCTTTCTGTGTAGAGTGTCTGAATTGAAAGAGAAATTGAATTCTTTGGGAGATTCTGTGGACGAAAAGCTTCTCATTTCATTTGTGATGAGAGCTTTGCCTTCTTCATTTGATATGTTGATCACCTCCATCCAAGTGTCTCAACGATAAATTACCTACATCAAGTTGGTCAATCTGCTTCAACAACAGGAGGCACGCCAACTTCACAAGGATGATTCTTCCAATACAGCCCTATACACCAACAGAGCGGGGGTTCTAGGAAGAAAGGTAATGGGCAAAAAGGAGGCAAATTTCAAAAAGGAGGAAATTCTCAACAGGATACGAAAAGAAAAGGAAAACAACCTCAACAGAAGAAGAGGTGGTGCAAGATCTGTGAGAAAGACAACCATGATACCAACAGGTGTTGGCATAAGAATAAGCAGAAAGGCCAAAACAAACCACAAAATAAAAACAAGCAACCCCAGGTGAATGTTGTTGTTGAAGAATCTGACTTAGATTCTGAATGGGCACACAAGGTGCTCATGACTACCACAGATTCCACACAGAGGGATCCTGTTTGGTATGTCGATTCTAGAGCTAGCAAACATATTATTGGTGACAGATCGTGGTTTGAATCATTCGTGGCCAAAGAGGGCAAACCTGTCACCATTGCTGATGATAAAACCTACAGGGTTCAGGGAGAGGGTACAGTTTCAGTCACTCTTCCTGATGGCAAGTGTCGGATTGACAAAGTCCTCTATGTTCCGAGGATTGGCTAACAATTTGTTGTCGATCACACAAATCCTGGATAGAAATATGGTTGTCAACTTTCGTGTTGAGAATGGCAAGAAGTGTTGTACTATTACCGGGAAGGGTAAGCGGATTGCAATAGCTTCATATAAGCACGACTTATTTGCCCTAGATGCTATCTCTACTCCACATGTTGCCATGACTGTCTCTACCAAGGAGGCAACTTCCCTATGGCACAAGAGATATGGGCATCTTAGTTCGGCTACTTACTTGAGCTCGATAAGTATGAGATGGTAAAGGGTCTTCCTTCCATTTCTCGCCACATTGTCGGTGTGCTCCGACCGCTAGCGGAGAAAGCGACATAGAGTACCATTTGAGAAGAGCTCAACAAGAGCACGAAAACCTCTAGAGTTAATTCACATCGATCTGTGCAGTCCTTTCACACCCAACAGTTGTGGAGGGAAGAGGTACTTTCAGTTATTCGTAGATGACTACTCACGAAAGATGTGGGTTTTCTTTCTCCAGCTGAAATATGAAGCTTTCGCATTCTTCCAGCAGTTCAAGAAATCCGTTGAGAAGGAGTCAGGAGCTTCTATTAAAACCCTCCGCTCAGATCGAGGGGGAGAGTTTACCTCTAATGAATTTTTTGCATTCTTAGATAAGCATGGAATCAAGATACAATTAACAACTTCCTATACTCCTCAGCAAAATGGAGTTGCTGAGAGAAGGAACCATTCTATCATGGAAATTGTTCGTTGTATGCTCATAGGAGATACTCTTGGGCAACAATATTGGGCAGAAGCTGTCACCACTGCAGTATATCTGTTGAATAGGGCACCCACAAAGGCCCTAAAAGGAATGACTCCACAGGAAGCATGGAGTGGTCGAAAACCCTCCATATCTCATCTACGTATTTTCGAATGTCACGCTTTCATGCACATATCGAAAGAGAAAAGGAAGAAGCTAGATGAGAAAACACTGAGATGTATTTTTCTTGGTTATGATGAGCACTCTAAAGGATATCGTTTGATATATCCTTTGACCAAGAAAATTCATGTCAGCAGAGATGTCTTTGATGAAGCTTTCACATCACAGAGCACATCTAAAGTACACCTAGATATTGTGGAATCTAAGGAAGAGAAGATTCCTTCGTCAACACAGACAGGAGGTCCTTCTACATCTTCTTCAACACCATCGAAGAAGAACCCAAAATGGTGTACAAATACAATCAGAGACGCAAATTTATCCACTCCTCCCAATTTGAACTTGGATAGACCTCGTACACGCAGTATGGCTCAAAAGGAAAAAGAAGCCAAAGAAACCGGTGAGGTTGATGATCTTTGTCAATATTTTGAGGAACTTTTTGTAACTCCACGTACGAAGTAGAGGATATGGATATTGATGATGACGGGGGTGTTCATGTCTACCATAGATGATCTTGAACCTGCATCAGTGCAAGATGCTCTTAGTGAGTCTCAGTGGAAGGCCGCTATGGATACAGAGTATGAGTCTTTGATGAAAAATAAAACTTGGAAGCTTGTTTATTTGCCGCATGGAAAGAAGCCCATTGGCTGGAAATGGGTATATAAAGTCAAGTACAAGGTAGATGGAACAATTGATAAGCATAAGGCCCGTCTTGTTGCAAAGGGCTATGCTCAAAAGGAAGGCATTTACTACGAGGAATCTTTTGCACCTACTGCTCGGATGACCACAATTCGGGTTATGTGTGCTATGGCAGCACAATATGGGTGGAAAGTTCACCAGATGGATGTCAAGAGTGCCTTTCTAAATGGTGATCTCCAAGAAGAAGTCTACATGACTCAGCCAGAAGGATTTGAAGTGGAAGTCCAAGAGCAGAAGGTTTGCAAATTGGTCAAATCCTTATATGGTCTGAAACAAGCTCCTCGAGCTTGGTATATAAAAATGGACAATCACCTTATGCGGCATGGATTTAAGAGATGTCCGTCGGATGCAAACCTCTATTTCAAGAAACAGGGTTCCGAGATAGTGTTGCTTGTACTCTATGTGGATGATCTGCTCATTACGGGGAGTTCGAAACTATGATCTCTCTTGTCAAAAGAAACTTGTGCAAATATTTTGAGATGACGGATATCGGACTTCTCCATTCTTGTCTTGGTCCGGAATTCATCCGGAAGGAGCACTCCATCAAAGTGTCTCGGGAAAAAATATGCCAAGACATTGCTGGAAAAATATCGCATGAATGATTGCAAGCCAATGGCAACTCCGATGGAGAATGGACTTCAATTATCGTGATATGATGATTCACCTCAGGTAGATGGTACTCTCTATCGACAGTTGATTGGGAGTCTCATATATCTGATCAATACTAGGCCGGATCTCGTATTTGCTTGTCAACTATCTTTCGAGGTTCATGCAGGAGCCTAAGACCACTCATTCGAAAGCAGCAAAACGTGTTCTTCACTATGTTCGTGGTAGTATGGAATATGGCCTAGAATACAAGAGGAACAACAAATTCTTCTTGCAAGGATACACAGACTCCGACTATGCCGGATCATTTGATGATCGCATGTCAACTTCTGGATACATTTTTCATCTGGGATCCGATCCTGTCTCTTGGCACAGCAAGAAGCAATAGGTGGTTGCTAATTCATCAATAGAGGCAGAGTATCGCACCGCATGTGAAGCTGTGTGCGAAGTGATATGGTTGCATCGCATTCTGATAAGTATGGGCCATCCATCAAAATCTACAATACACTTGTTTTGCGACAATCAGGGTGTTCTGAACCTCGTCAAGAATCCAGTCCATCATGAAAGAACAAAGCACATTGACACACAATGTCATTTCATTTGAGATGAAGTTCCAAAGCATCGAATTCAGCTTCAGCACATTCCCACCGATGCTCAAGTTGCAGACATTTTCACTAAGGCACTTGCACGTGTCAAATTTGAATTGTTTCACAGCTCACTTTGTATTGCAAAATGATGTAAGGGGATGTTAGTATAGCTATTAGTTATTACATTACCCAAATAATGTAATAAAGGGGGATGTTAGCATAATTAACATACTTTGTCTATATTTCATTATTTAGCATACTGTTACAACTCCTGTAACAGTTCTGTTTACGCCGGTGACTATTCCCGGCATTGTAACCAGTATTTAAACTGCACTGCTGAATAATAAAACTAGTTCGCATTTTAACAAAAATTTGAAATTCAATTGATATATTAATAGGCTTGGAATCATTCCTAATATTATATTCACAATTTTAGCTTCCTTATTTATGTATTTTATCTTATAAACATGATAAATATGTCTTGATATTTATTAAAAGTTATGCTACAGTATTTACTTTTGCTTCTCCAAAGTGGTCAACTTGTTTGGCATTCTTAGGATCTCCTCCATTAGCAATATTTTTTAAATATATTTCATAGATGAAAATAAAATAAATCTCTACATAGCATAACATTTTTAGTGAGAAAATGTTTCTATTGAATCAAGGAATTGTCCTAACTCCTATTTAAAGTAATGTTCCCCTAATCCAAGTTTGACTAAAGTTAGCCAAGATTTACAATGGGTTTTTTTGACCTTTGGATTTAGGTTAGCTCCCTACTATCCTTGTAATAAAGCCCCTACATTAATAAACTAATTTGCATGAAAAATAAAGTGTGGAAATGGAAGATGCATAAAAAGTAAAATTGTTTGAAAGTTTAGAGTGTGAGAAATTTAAATCAAATACAACTTTTACACTATATCAAGGAGAGTGTGCTATCAATCAACACATGAGAAGTCAAATAATATGAATGTCCACTCATTCATTTTATTATTGATAGGCCAATGATAATATGAGATAGAAGGGTCATGCCATAATAGTCATGAACTTAGCAAGCCTAGAGGGTAGTTCCACTAATAGAATGCCTAAGGGCTTACCAATTTATTACATCCTCATGAGTACAAAGCACAATATAGGTTTTATAGAGTGTAGCTCTAAATTATCATGGACAAAAATTATTACAATAAGGACCCTAGGTGCCTATTTATAGCAAAAGTTCACCCCTGATTTATCTCAGATAAGAAATAATTACTCTAAGTAAAAGTAAATATTTGAGAGAAACTTTAGCAAAATATTGTGCCTCCAAATGATATACCTTCAATTATACCTCTAGTAGGTTTAGAAGCCTTCCAAAATGACTTAACATGCCATTACATGCCAAAATATCACTTTTCAAAATATTTACCTTGGGATCTACACTTTAATTGTACCCTTTCAATTGTTTGAGTGATTTGCTTCAACCTAGCAAGTAAATCACTTGTATTTTGTAAGTGAATCACTCACATTTATAGGTATATCTATGAATTATACTGATAAAATATTTCTCCCTTATGCTAATAAATCCTCTTCAACAGAAAAATATTGACTTTGGAGTTGTAGTGATGACTCATTACACCCCTCTTCTTGACAAGGAAAAGTGAAAGTTTGAGTCGTGGACAAGTAAAGAAGAAACCCTGATAAAAAATATCTGATGATCAGAGGGAAGGTCTTGAAAGTAAGATCTTTCCAAAAATATTCAAAAGTTTGTAAGTCCCAATAGAAAGGCAAGGAGTAAAATTTTTGACATGAAGGTGCTTGAGATAAAAAGTCCTAAAGCCCCAATGTCAAGCGGTCCTGATCTCAAGTGATGAGAAAATTTTCAATGAAAAAAGCACCAATGTATAAAATTCAAAATAATGAGGTGCCCAATATGTAGGGAGTATTTTTATTTTTTGTAAAAAAGTATCTCATATCCCCATGAAAGGACAACAATAGCATAGGAACCATGGAAAAAGCAACTCAAAAATCCGAAACATTAAATGAAGAGATATTTTATGCCTTGGTGATGAGAATTTATAGAAAATGAGTAGGTAGTAATGAAGGTAGAAACTGCTCATCCAAGATATTATGACCATTTGACATTCATGAATTTGAATCTAGAGATCCTCAAAGGGACTAACAATTTAGATAGACATGATCCAACTTCAGAAGTAGCAACCACCTTGAAATATCTACATGAGTTTTAGAGGGAAAACCCTCCCCTTGTAATCTATAAATAGGAGTAGAATAATTTTTATAAAGGATCAACAAATTTGAAATTGTATTCTCTTGTAGGATATCCTTTCATTTGTTTATGTAAAAATAGTTGGTTCCTGAGTGGCTTGTGGGCAATCTCAAATCACTACTTTAGGCATAATATTTGTAATTTTCTATTTACATATATATGAAAGCTTGCATAAATTTTTAGATTAGCCATTTTTTGCCCCCTGTGGACATGTTTCTATGTGTATGAATGTGTCTATAACATTTTTACCTATTTTAGATTTTATCAAGTGTATGTATGTGTGAGGGGCCTGCATCTATTTTTGGACTAGTTTTTTATCATTGGATATCCAATGGGACCCAACTCTTTATGCATTATTATGGTTGGTAACTCTCCTTTGTGCTTCACTATATCAAAGAGAGGAAGTGTTCATTGCTAGCACATAGTGTTCAAGCCTATTTTTATAGGAAGATCTTAGTGGATCTTTTGGAATATCACCCCCTTTTTTCCTTTTGTTGAGTTATTTTCCTTATTATCTCTTGCACCTCCTTTTCCATTTTATTGAGTGCAAGTGCACCTAAATATCATATCTTAACAAGGGGTCAACCTTATAAAAAATCTTAGAGGCCTTTGATTGAGATGAACCCCATTCTCTTGATCACGGTCCTGTTGTGTCATTCCTTGCAAGGCACAATTGCCCTGCCAAGGATAATCAAATATAACAATAGTTTAATGGCATACCAAATGGGACCCCAATGACATATATTTGGTCCTAAAATTGTAATAAGTAGTAAGGTTAAGACCTGATAAGGATATTTATCTATTCTTTCTTCTTAAAGTACCTATTTACTCACTTGGTAACTTTGGTCCAGAACGAACACTAGAAGAAAGTTATTATTGAAAATATTAGATTGAGGTTCAAGTGAAGACCTTAGTCTACCTACTTTCTAGAAGCAAGAATTTATATTCGCTTGGTAGCTCTACTACAATAGAAAGGACTTGTAGGTCCAATATGGTTGCCCTATTTCAAGAGTTATCCCCTACCTAAGGAGAATAACTTGTAGCAACCTCCAAAACCATCACCCATTTGGAATTTTTTTTATTATCACTACTAGAAATATTTCTTGAATATACTGGTGAAGGCCCAACATCCCCATTAGAGAACCTACAAGAAATGGTCTTTATTTACCATGTCACAATATCATGGAATAATATGTGGCCCTTAGGCTATTTGTGGCTTCACTAAAAGGTAAGGCTTGCCAAAAGTATATCGCTTTGTCTTCACATTCAATCTCTTACTAGGAGTATCTTGCTACCTTAGTCATGAATTATTTTAGAGAAGAAGAAGATAGAGTGGAACCTGAGACAAGCACTCTCTCCAAGGATGTATTAGAAGGGGAGATGCAAAGCACCCTTGTGAAGGATAAAAAGGAGATCTATGAACTCAAACAAAAAGAGTAGATCTCAAAGGGGGACCTCCTCATACATCATGAAGGGAATGATCCTACAAATCAACCAAAAGCTTAAAAGGCTCATGAGGAAGAAAATATTTTGGGTCAAACCTCTTCTATCCCTATGATGGCCAAGCAAGACAACAGACAACTTCTATATTGGGTAGATACCCTTATGAAGAGTCTAAGCTAGAACATGTAAATAACCTCTTCATCCATAAGGATATGAGGACATCAGAAGGATCGACCAAAAAATAGGGAAAACCTAGTGGTACCAACAATAGCATCATCTCTGGATTCTATATGTTTAGGGTGAGAAAGCTACTACAAAGTTCCAATTTTCTTAGGGTGACAATATTTTTTCCAAGAAACTAGAGAAAGAGGAAAAAATAAAAGGACTTGAGTAGCTAGTGAGGGGCTTTTTGACTCCATGCCAAATGGATAAAGGTCAGTCACTTAAAATTGTGTACACATGTACTATAAGTGATCTTAGTTTGAGGAGATAGTGGAAGTCTCAACCATTTGCATAATTTCAAAGATATGGTTTGAGCGCTAAAAACTTTTGCTTTCAAGGGAAATATTTTTTGACTTTGTGCCTAATGGATTAAGGCACTAGTCTTCTAGGTTTCTTATATTTATTATGCTAAATATACCATATAGTGAACTATATTATTTGCTAAAACTATAATGATGACTCACTACACCCCTCTTCTTGAAAAGGAAAACCAAAATTTTGAGCCACAAATAAGCAAAGAAGAAACCCTAATAAAAAAGATCAGATAATCAGAGGGAAGGTCTTGAAAGTAGGATTTATCTAAAAATTCAAAAGTAAATAAGTCTTTATCAAAAGACAAGGAGAAAAATTTATTAAATAGATGTGCCCAAGATAAACATCCTAAACCCCCAATGTGAAGTGGTTCTAATCTCAAGTGATGAGAAACATTCTGATGACATAAGCATCGATGCCTAAAAGTCAAAATAATGAGGTCCCTAGTATTTTGGGAGTATTTTCCTTTCTATAAAAAAGTATCTCATATCCCCATGAAAGGACAATAGTAGCATGTGAGCCCCACCAGAAGCAACTCAAAGATCCAAAACATTAAATGAAGAGATATTTTGCATCTAGATGATGGGAATTTCTAGAAAATGGATAGGTGGCAATAAACGTAGTAGCTCTCATCCAAGGCTTTAGGGCAACTTGAAATTCATGACTTCAAATGTAGAGAACCTTATAGAAACCAATATTTTAGACGAACATGATCTAACATTAGAAGTAGCAACCACCTTGAAATATTTACATTAGTTTTGGAGGGAAAATCCTTCCATTGTAATCTATAAATAGGAGTAGCATTAGCTTTGTAAAGAATCAACAAGTTTGCAATTGTATTCTCTTGTAGGATTTCATTTATTTTTGTAAAAATAGTTGGCTCTTGAGTGACTTGTGAGAAATATTGAACCCTTGATCCTGGCACAATCTTTATCACTATATATATATATATATGAAATCATACATCAATTTTTAGCTTAGCCATTTGTGGCTCCCTAAAGGTCCATTTTTGTGTGTATGTATATGTCTATAACATTTTCACCTATTTTAGGTTTTATCAAGAATATGTATGTGTGAGGGGTCTACGTCTATTTTTAGACCAGTCATCTGTCATTGGCTCTCTTGTATGACCCACCTCTTTATGTGTGCTTATGGTTGGTAAAAATCATTTTTGCTTCATAGTGTTAAAGAGAGGAAGTGTTCACCACTGGCACATAGCATTCAAGCATGTCTTTGTAGGAAAATCTTAGTGGATCTTTTGGTGCATCACCCCATATTTTCCTTTTGTTGAGTTATTTTTATCTCTTGCACCGTCTATTCCCTTTGATTGATTCCAAGTGCACCTAAAGATCAAATCTTAACAAGAAGTAAGCCTTGTAAAAACTCTTAGAGGCCCTTGATTGGGACAAACCTCATGCTCTTGACCATGGCCCTACTGTGTTTCTCCCAATGAGGCATGATTTCTCCACTAGGGGTAATCAAAGATGACAATAGGAATCAATTAGGTAGTCTTTACAAGTGAATTAGTCTTTATCAATACTTAGTCAAAATTTAAAAAATTTGGGATGTTTCTACCACTTGATTCTCTATTGCTATATTCTCCTTCAAAATTAAAAAAACAAATTATAAATTTAGTGATAAGGTACTATATTTATTATGACTTTGAGTAATTTGAAGCTAAATCAGTGTAATATTTTAGATCCTACCTTTATATTTGGGCATGGAGTATACAAAATTGGTAAGTAGATATAAAATTATCAAAAAAAAATTATTCTTCCTCAATCGCTCATTGGTGATAGCAACCCAAATAAATTTTTCCACTTGTTATCGTCTGGAAATTATACTATTTTGAGATATTTTGCCTCCACAATAAAATCCTCAAAATGGTCTTATAATAATTCTTCATGTTTCACAACTAGCTCCTATAGTTTGGCCCAAATTGGTTTTAGCATCTCATATATTTTAGTTTCATTCCCTTGGTTAGCTTGGTCTTTCTATTTCTCAATCATAATACTTATAACATTATCATATAATATGTGCTTTATTTCATCAAGAATGTTGAGAATCCTAGTGGAAATCAATCCTCTAATATCTTTATCAATTCAATGCACTTGGGTTATTAAGTATATCAAGTTATCCTTGCAGATATGTAGGAATCTCTAGACATCCAAGATTTCTCTCAATTTCTTAATCAAGTATTTATGATCTATCCCTAGTTGTGCCTATGATATGGTAATTAATGCAAGGCATTTTAAGACCTCTTGATATTTTCCCCTTGCACATAGCTCCTCTTCTACATGTCTATTGGTCTTGTCGACATATTCTAAGATTTCTTCTAGGAAGGATTTCAATCAAAAGTATTCATATATGTTCTTCATATCTTCCTTGATTTGGTCCCAAAAGGTCTTGACCCTTTGACTTTCGTAAACCAACTTTGGACTTATAGGTTCCTCTATAGGTTTTAACACCTTCAAATCTACAATTTGTTGGTATTTCTTTTTTAGGTTCTGTTGGTCATCAAATCTGCCCAGGAAAGGATTTTGGGAAGTGTACGCGCCCTAGACCTGGACCAACATTGAAAGGCCGAAGGGAAGAGATGCCCCTCGTGCCAATCTCCGGAGAAAGGCCGGCTCCTTTACTAAACTACTTCGGTGTTTTGAGACAAGAGTGCAGGAAAGAAATAAAAAGAGTAAGGGTGCAGGAAAGAAATAAACAGGGTAAGGGAAGAAATGTCAATAATTTAAAGTGGGAAAGAACCAGAAGCACGATCGCTGGCTAATAGCTCAAAACAGCAGCAATGAATACCAAGAATAAAATGAAATGAACACGATATTAGCCCTCCTATGTATCCTCTGGACGAGTTCCAGGATTACCCTTCCCCTTACGTCGAAATCCAGAGTTCAGAATTACGGCGACCAGGAAATGAGTGAATATAACAGAAACACTATCCACAAGCAGCATACAAGAGAACTATTACAACGTTTTCCTCCCCTATGTATCCTTCGAGAAAATTCTAGGGTTCTATCCCCAATCGCACACCTAAATCCAGAATGCAGAATTACAGTATGCAAATGAAGAAAAGATAACAGAAATAATCACAGAAGGCAGCATACAAGAGAGAAATTAAGCCCAAAGCTCTTTAGTATTAATCGTAGGGATTCAAGTTACAACCGCTTTCTAGCAGAAAGTTCCCCCCTTTTACATTACAATGCCTAGGTTTTTATAGAGGACCCGACCCTCTGAGCCATCAATGCACAAAATGGAGGAGTACATCCTCGAAAACCTGAGAAGTCGGCTCTCGCAGCTCTCGTGACTGAGCTCTCAAATATTTTCCCATAACTGGCAACTACGACCGGGTCAGTCGGGGAAACATGCATTTATGAGCCGTCTGAACGTCCTTGGTCTCCGGGTGTGGAGCTCGAGTGGCCGCCATGCCCGTCGAGCTCTTCTTCAAGGACTGATACTTCCTTTCCAATTGCCAAAAATGAGCAGCGAGTTCACCGGGCACGTAAAAACTCATTTATGAGGCACTTGATTGCCTCAAAAAAATACCCGGCTTGGAGTGCGTGCCCTTGAAGTGCTTCATCGAATTTTAGTTTGCAACTCCGCTTCATGATGGATTTGAGCCGAAGCAGATCCTCCTTCTTGGTTATGCACTTCGCACGAATGTGCTTCGCGAGACGGCTTAGGGGATGTGAAATGCCGAAGTAAGTATTCCTCCTCAAGATGGCTCTCACTCTTTTGCTGCTTCATTGGAAAGGCGTGTCAAAACTGCTTCGTTGAGGTTCTCCACCCGAAGTGGATGCTTCACTAATGAGTCTTCAAAATGCTTCATCGTGATCCTCCCTCAAAACTATGGTTCAGGTTTTTTGGGCCGAAGTGCATTCTTGCCTTGGAAAAATGTCTTGCTCTTTACAGGCTAATACCGCTTCGGGTGAAAGTGCTTCGCATGAAAGCTATCCAAAGCAGATGCTTCACAACAACTTTCGATGAAGTAAAAATGGTTCGCCGGTAGGGAGGCCCGAAGTGGGTGCTTCGATGATTTTTTGGTGAAGTAGTTTTCAATGTTTGCACTCCTTCAAATTTCGCTTCGCCAGATTTTCGCCCGAAGCAACTGCTTGAAATGCTTCGGGTGCGAAGCTCTTTTCATGCCTTAGCAATTGAGTCATGATCTAATCTTTGCTTTCCTTCTTCGACGAAGCTGTTCTTCAATGCTTGAAGTTCTTCGAATGCCGCTTCGCAAAACTTTCCCGAAGCAACTGCTTGAAATGCTTTGGGTGCGAAGCTCTTTTCATTCTCTACTTCTTTCTTTTGGTGAAGCTATCTTCTTTCCTATGAAGCTCTTTTCCTTAACTTGCTCAGTGGTGAAGCTTTTGCATCTCCATTCTATATACAAAGGGGGTGGCAATAGAAGCCAAAATTGCTACAATACTTTCAAATATATTCAAAATAACAAAAAGAAATACTTTACAAAAAGAAACACTTTACAAAAATTTGATTTTACTACCCCTCTAAGGCAATGTGACAAAATTGTCAACATTCTTGGTGGCTCATGGGGCAACGAGCTCGCCTCGGTGTAAGAACCCTCAGCCTTGATCCGTTGGGCCAGAGTTACCTCCAGACCCTTCTCCTTTTTCTCCTTCTACGGGTGCTTCCATGGCTTCTTCTTCTTCTTCTTCTTCTTCTTCTTCCTCTGGCGTGGCCTCCGGCTGTGGCGGTGGGGAAAGGTGATCATGGATGCGTTCCATGGTTCGGTGAACATGAGCCCAGGCGCCTTTCGAGAAAGGCTCTCGGTCTTGTAGCGCTTTTACCAGAACATGGAACCGATCTATTTGCCCTATGTCGGCATGCTTGGCTCTTGTGCTTAGATCATTGAGGCAGGCCGTGATCTTGCAATGTCTCAGAATGAAATCTATGACTTGTCCTTATGTAATTGGCTCTTCCCACCCGTCTATCTCTGAGACGTCACCTTCAAAATGGAGCCATGCCGGCTTGAGTTCTTCCTTGGTCAGAAGGTTCCCATCATCATCAGTGAAACTAGGGAAACCTAATGAAGAGAGATCTTGAAAGTAGCCCAGAGATGCACGTTGCTCATGCTCAAATACATCCAGGAGGTCTTTCACCTTCTATGCTTTCCTCACCTTGGAGAAGAAGGCACGGACCATGGCTTGGGCTGTAGACCAATCCCTAGTCGTCCGACTCATAGCAGCAACCTGCAAGTCCTGATATTTGGTACTTTGGACCTCAAAAGCTAGTTTGAGTCGGCCTCTAATTTTTTGGATGATTTCATCTACGATTGGCCCTTCTTGAGAAGCGGCATTCTGGGCTTCGATGATGTATGTCAAGATTGATAGGGCACTGGAGGCCCGAGATCTGAAGCCTTTTAGCAAGTGTGAGCGGATTTCTTTTATTCGGCCCCTATCAAACAACTCCAGGCTCTCTTTTTCGTACAACTGCTACTGCATCTGCAAGATCTTACTTTCAAATTCTTTGGCCTTCAGATCAGCTTCGGCCTGTATCTTGCTTTGGTTTTTAGTTGAGTTCTGCAGTTGTTCTATTTGTTATTTTAGGGCGTCTGCTTCCTTCTTCATCAGCTCACACTGCTTCTCTGCATCCTCTAGCTTGGAGCGGGTTCTTGCTAGCTCCTCTTCCAACTTGATGTTGGTGCTCTCTACTTCAAATCTGCGCTGATTGGTGATGTTTGCATGTGCACGAAAAGTTTCAATCCTTACATGCATGGATGCAGATTCATTATCTACATTCAAGTGTTCTAGGTCCTTGGACTTATCTTGATAATCATAATCCGTTGGGGTCATTTCGTCCAGGGGCTTTTGGACCTTAGGAATATTTTTCACCTTATGTAATTTCTCGGCTTTCAGATCGAACACAACGCACTTTTCAACTTGGGCCAGAGAGCGCCCTCTCTTTTTCCTCGCCTCCTTTAGCATCTTATCTATGTTCTGTCGGGCTCGGAGTAGCTTTTCAGCTAGAGGACGTTCCTTAATCATGGATAACTCAGTTTCAAATGAGGCTGGATCTCCAGCCAAAGGGGTAAACAAATATAAGGAATGAACAGGGGATGCCTCACCAGTAGGTTCGACGATGGGTGTGGTAGGAGTTTCGATGAGTGAAACAATGTCGTGTGTAACAGGGGAGTGGGGAACGGGGTTCGATGTTGGAGTACTACCTTCGCTCTGACTGAGAACCAAGGGAATGGTGGCATGGGTGAGTGAAGTAGTGTCGACAGACTTGTCCCGGCCAGATGATTCAAATGGAGTGGACATGTGTGTGGGGCTAACGGGATCGTGAGACAAACTTGAAGTAGCGAAGGGCAACACGTGATGGGGTGATTGAATTTGCGGGGAGAGAGAGAGTGATGGGGACTTACGGTCGGGACCGTAGTGGACATGTGAGGAACCAAGGTGAAGGGTGAAGAGTGCGTACCTGCGTGCCCTCCTGGCAGAGCAGAAGTGGTGGCTTCTTGCGTGATTGGCTCTTGCTCCTTTCCAGCTTTGGCACTCCCGACTTCCATGACCTCTCCTTCAGGGTCCCCTTCTTGTTGGAGGAGTTCCTCCACATCAATGACATCTACGTCTGAGGCTACTTCGGCCCTTTGTGATGTCGTCCCTTCAATATTTGCCTCGGTTGGGCCTATCATAGGTTGTCCGCCAGAAGCACCTGGAAGCTTTGTACGTGGTCGCTTCGGGTGGGTTGGAGGCACTTGAGCTTGCTCTTGCCTCTTTCTTTTCTTCTTCTCCTCCTTCTTCTCTGATTGTTGCGCCGATCCCGTGGCACTGGTGTCATGGCTTTCCATAGGTTCCTGAGGTAGTTCTTCTGGTGTAGCTTTTGCCTCCTCCTCTTCTTCTTCTTTCGAAGCATCATCAGCTCTCCTTGGGCTTTCGCTCGAACCTAGGGCACTTGGGGGAATGAAGTCGGCGAAGGAGGTGGGCTTCCAAGTCCCAGCATTGGCTTCGTAAACAATCATGAAGTCCTTATCCATCTCCAAGAGTCCGTATGATTTCATCTTTTGTCGATGAACTCTCATTTTCCACCATTCCTTTAATTGTTCTATGCCCCAATCCTTCAATTCCTCCCTCAGATCATCTTTCATCTTCCTCCAAAAAATGGAGTCTAGGCTTGGGAAAGGATGTTGAACAAGATCAAACTCAACTTCCATAGGGTAGAATTCATGCCAGGGAGGCAAGGTCTTCATCCTTTCTAAATGCCACTCCAGATCCCTCCCATTGGGGTTATTTCTTTGCTCCACGATTTTTGGGTGGGGGTAGACATGAAAATTCTTGAATTTGAGGTGGTCCCTCATCACCCCCAAGGGATCGTAGAGCCACCTTTGAGGAATCTAGAGCAGACCAAAGTTGGCAAGCTTCTCCTCCAGGAATACGTGTTGCTTCAGGGCAAACACTTCAATTACCCCCATTTTGAAGGGGAAGTCGCAAGTGTGCGCCCATTTTCGACCGTGGTCATAGACGACATTTGTTGCGTCGCTCTGTCGAGCGACCTCTAACATGAACTGGTATTCGAAGGGGTAGACGGGTAGCAGGAAGGGCCTCCCCGTGAAGCCGAACAGGTGAACCACAAGCCCCTACGTTAGTTGAAATACGTCTCCCTTCTTCTCCTTCACCACTCTGTCTCTTAAACTAAGGGGCACCCGAGGGCAAGAACCCTTCAACAAATGAATAGCAGGTCCCAAGAATTGTTGATTAAAAGAATAATATGACTCCATCCTCTCCAGGAGGGGAGTCCATTAGTACACAAGTAGAGGAGTTCCATCCTTGCCACTTGAAGAAATAGCAATGTGGGGAAAATTCTTATGTACATGATAGAAAAATAACCAAACTAGGAAAGAGCAAGGTCCGAAATATTGGCCCGTTCCAGAATTCTTCATGCTGGTCAGTCGCGTGTGCAAGGTTCGGGCCACCCATTCTACCCAGTCGAAGAAGACTGGGTTGGTGTTCGGCCTTGAAGCATCAGGGGCATAAAATTCCCCTCTTGAAATACATTCGGCCAAAGACACCTGCCAGGGGTGCACCGAAGCATCGGTCGACAGACCCGCTACCCATGCAATGATGGAGAAGATGTCCATGCTCTTGAAATCTATCAGGGGGAGGGGCATTTGGGGCAGCTTGCCTGAAGGGAGCCCGCTCTTGAGGTTCTCGCTCAAAAACTTCAAAATATAGCTAGAGGTGAACCTCTCCATTTTTTTGCTCAATTACATTACGAACTGAATAGCCTTTGGGCGGCCCCTGCTGCGGTGCGAAGGCTGCTTGCACATCTTCTTTCAAAATTGAAAACAATTTATGGCCAGCGGCGTCTAGCACTTGTCTGGAGGAGGGTTGGTAGTTCTGCGCGATGGCACAGATTAGTTCGGGACAATGGTGCGCGGGCGGAGTCAGATACCAATATATCTGAGAATAATACGCGATGGCTCTCTTATTCTCTACTGAGAGCCTACTCTTCATGAACTCGATGGTGTATCTGAGTTCGGCCACGCTCTTTGAAAGCTCTGTGTCCCTAATTTTCTCCCACCCATCAATTGGTGGCTCTTCGGGTTGTTCTTCTTCAGAATCTTCTCTTTCCTCCATGACTTGCTTTTCAGGGTGGAGGTTAAGGTCGACCTTCTTTGGTCTCTGCTTTTTCTCCTCCTTGCCCTTCTTCATTTTTTTAGGGCCTGCTACTTCTGGCTCCTTTCTCTTTTCCTTGGAGTTCTTCTTCCCCATTGTGGATATTCACGGCAACAAAGTTCACGGTGCAAAAGACTTTGACATGAAGGATTTTGATGTGAAGGGTGGAAGAATTGTAGGCTGTCAATGAAGACTCTTCGTCTTGCATCAATCAGTAGGCGAATAACCTTCTTTACCATTGAGGCTTGAGTTTTATAGCCTTAGAAGGCAACTACCTCTATTTATGGCTCCTGCCATAATTAAATTTACAACTCGGACGGGGAAGGTTGCCGTGCCTTTTGATTGGCTTTACGATGGCATTGTACGTGGACCCATGCGCTTCGATGATTATGCCCGGCATCGAAAACTCAACCTTCTGCCACCTCGTACCTAGGCGTGAGCTTTTCTCATAACCGAATCCTCTCGGGATGTACTCTGCCACCTTTGCATTAAACTCACCCGCTTCGAACGTTTCCCTAGGTTGTCATCGGCACGTCCTCCAAGGCACATTTTAAATGCTCCCACCTTGCACGCTATTGAGTTGGCGAAGTTGAAACCGATGCTGAAGATGCTTCACAGTGAACCTTCGATATAAGCTGATTTTCTATGCTTCGGGCCCGAAGTAGTTTTACCTCGCTGCGTCACCACTTTGCTTCATGGAAGGCTGCCTCCGAAGCTCATTCCTTTTGAGAAATGGTTCGCTAGACTTTCTTTGAAAACTGCTTCGCTCATACTCCTTTTGTGAAGCATTTCTCATGCCTTCATTTTGAATTTTGTTTGGCTCTTCGAGGACAATGTGCTTCACTGCGAACCACTTTGCATTAGTCACTTCGCATCAAAAGTTCCCGAAGGAGATTCTGGCTAGGCTTAGCGAAGCTGGAGTTTGTCACTGTGACACTTAACCTCTCGGAGATCTTGAAAAGGGGTATATATACAAAAATGAAAAATTACATACAAAAGTAAAATTTGAACATTTTTTTTTTTTTTCTCAGCGATGGAAAGTCTTCAGATGAAGACCATTGATAGAAATTGGCAAGACTTGGCCATCTGCATCCTTGAGGATGAAAGAGTTGGCTGAGTTTACCTTTACAATTTCGAACGGTCCATCCTAGAAAGCGTCCAATTTGTCATGATTCCCAGGCTTAGCCTTCCAAGAGTCCCACTTCCATACCAGATCTCCCACTTTGAACGTGCGGTCGGAGGATTTTTTCTTGAACCAGTCTCGGGTGATCTGAGCATGCTTAGCGAAGCTCTGGTAGGCCTTCTCATGATCTTCCTCTAGCTGTAGTAGCTGAGCCAGCCTATTTTCCATAGGATTAACTTCTCCTTCCTCATCTAATAGCTGCAACATAGGGATCTCTACATGGGTAGGTAAGATGGCCTCTTTGCCATACACCAGGGCGTAAGGTGATGTCTTGATTGACTTCTTGACAGAAATCCGATCGGCCCACAAGGCCCGATCTAGAAGGAGGTGCCAAGTTCTTTTGTTTTTCTCCATGAGCTTTCTTAGCACCCTTAACAGAGTCTTGTTAGTTGATTTCGCCAATCCGTTACCCTGTGGATAGTAATTAGAGGAGACTTTATGATATATCCCATATTTGTAGAGGAACTCGTTGATTTTGGTGCCTAAAAACCCGGGACCATTGTCCGTAATGATTGCTTCTGGGATGCCGAACCGGGTGATCAATCCCTCTAGGAAGGCGATGACGGTCTCCTGATCAGCATGCTTCGTGGGTACTGCTTCGGCCCATCTGGTGAAGTAGTCGGTTGCGGTCAGGATGAACTTATGCCCAGCGAAAGAGTTCGGTGATATAACCCCTATGAAATCCAACCCCCATTGTTGAAAGGGCATTTCTACCTGTATCGGTCGGAGAGGCATAGGAGCACTTCTACTTCGGCCGATGAACTTCTGACATTGCTCGCATCTGCGACAGACCGCAAAGGCATCGACGAAGAGTGTAGGCCAATAATAACTAGCTTTAATTATCTTCAATGTCGTCGTTCTTCCTACGAAGTGGCCCCCAGATAATCCTGAATGGAATTCTCCTAGGATTCTCTTCTTATCATCTTCTTTTATGCACCTGAGAAGAACGCCATCAATGTTTCTAAAAAATAGGCCTTCGAGGCGCAATGTATATCGAAGGGACCGCATCCTGAAGTGCCTTCATTGCGAAGCATTTAGATGTGAAGGACATCTACCGATGTTGAAATATTCAACTATCTCACCGACCCAGTCCTTCTCATCCTCTTCTTGGTTTGTGAAGCATCCTTCTGTTGCTGAGTCATCCCACTGACAAGTTGTCACTTCGGCCGCTACGCTCTTTGCCAGCTCTTGACATAATGCGTGACCGCGAACCAATTTTGTGGGTCTGATCTCGATGTCGAACTCCTGTATCTTGCTGACCCAACCGACTCTTTTGCTTCCCAACTCTCCTTGGATAATGAAATTGTGCACATCGGGGTGAATGACAAAGACCGTAACCCGACTTTGGGAAATGAATTGCTTGAATTTCCTAAGAGATTTCATTACTGCATGCACCTGCATTTCTATAAAATTGTACTTTTCTTCATGGGGGTGTATCACCTGGCTTAGAAACGTGATGGGGCGCTCTTCGCCATCTTCCCCCTTCTGTGTCAGGACTGCAACATAGCTCTCAGGTTCTCCTATAGCATATAAGATGAAATCTCGGTTATAGTCAGGGTTGGTCAGGACTGGTGCCTGAGCAATTTGGGCCTTGATCTCTTCAAATGCCTCTTTTCTCTCTTTCATCCAGATGAATTCAGTGCCCTTCTTCAAAATTTTGGACATTGGCTTGATGACCTGGGCGAAATCTGGGACAAACTTCCTCACGAAGTTGATCTGGCCGAAAAAGTATTGAAGTCCTTTCTTGTTCACGGGGAGTGGGAGCTTCAATAGAGCCTCAGCTCTATCAGGATCTACGATGAGACCCTTCTCTGATATCACATGTCCCAATAACTTCCCTTCGTTGACTATGAATATAGACTTCTTTGGATTGATTGAAATGCCAAACTCTCGACATTTTTTGAATACCTATTGTAGGTGTAAGGGGTGATCCTCCCTTCTTCGGGAGAAGATGGTCATGTCATCCAAATAGATAACAATAACCTTATTCAAAAGCTCACCAAAAGCTAAATCCATGGCCCTCTAAAAAGTGGCCCCCGCATTCGAAAGGCCGAATGGCATCCGTTGGTAAGCAAATGTTCCCCACTTGGTAGTGAATGCGGTTTTATGTTGGTCTTCATCCCTAACCCAGATCTGATTATATCCGAAGAAGCCATCGAGTAGGGAGAAGCGTTGAGCCCCAACCACTGAGTGCAAGATCTGATCTATCTACGGGAGAGGGTAGTGATCTTTGAGAGAAGCCTGGTTCAGGTTGTGAAAGTCCATGCATAATCGTATATCTCCATTCTTCTTTCTAACAGGGACTAGATTCGCTACCCAAGAGGAATGCTTTATGGGATAAATTATCTTTGCCTCGAGCATTTTCAGGAGCTCGGCCTTCATCAGGACCTCGATCTTCAGATTAATAGGCCTTTGCTTCTGTCGAAAGGGTTTGATTCCCTCCTACAACTCAATTGTATGTTGGATCAGTTGTCGATCGTATCCCTTCAGGTCTTGGTAAGACCACGCCACTATGTCAGGATACTTCCTGCATAGAGATTGGATCTGTTCTAGCTCTTCCGAAGTGCAATCTATTCCAACTTTTATTGCTTTTCCAGGTTCAAGCTCCAGATCTTGGTACTGCTTTGCATTGAATTTGATCCTATGAGAAACTGCTCGATCATTCTGATCAAAGAGGCTCTCAAGAGTAATTAATCCCTTGGGGACATGATTATTCTTCAATTGAACTAGCCCTTCATATTCCTCATCATCAGGGCTTCTTCTTTCAATGGTGGCTACTTCTTGAATCATGAAATTCACAATCTGCTCATCATTGTCAAAAACTTGCCAATGCAGATCTCTGTCTGGGACAGAGGGCCTGTAAATCATCCTCACAGCTTTAGGCTTATGCACCATGTCTTCTACTGGAGAGTACTTTGCTGCGATGGATGCTAGAACATCGACATGTCGGTTCTTTTCTCGTGGAATGGACTATAGATTGAGAGATTCGAACTGGTCAAACAAGTCCCATACCCTATTACGGTATGACTTGAGATAGTGTTTCTTTGAAATACACTTGTTTGTGACTTGATTGCATACCAATTCTGAATCTCCAAAGACTTGGAGATGCTTTATGCCTAACTTTTTTGCTTTCTTGAGTCCTAGGCATAATGCTTCATATTCTATTGCATTGTTGGTGCAGCTCCAAACCAACCGGTAGCAATATTCCTTTTGCTCCCCTGATGGTGATATTAAAAGAATGCCTGCCCCAACATCATTTTTGCATCGGGCACCATCGAAGAACAACTTCCATAGTCCTTCTTGGGCACATGTTTTATTCTCTGACTTGGTGTGTTTCTCAGGCTTGGTGATGGCATAACATCCCATCTCGATTTCTATCATGGCATTAAAGTCTGCCAATGAAAACTCATCTTCACAACTTAACTGTGCAAGGGATTCCTCGACCAGGTCCACCTGCTCTATCCCTTCCACTATCGCTTGCACGGGATCATTGCTCTCTTCTTCGGACATCTTCTGTACAAGGAAAGTAGAAGGTTTTTCATTGTAGATCTTTACCTTCTTCCCTTTGAATGGAATCTCTAAGTGTGAGTAATCCATGGATAGATATCCTCCCAGCTTCATTGTAAACTCCCTCGACAAGCACATACTGAAATACGGCTCAAGGTCGATGACTACCACCTCTTGTATAACTGTGATTTGAGGCATCTTGTGTAGTCGGATAGGTATATCTTTAATCACTCCTACAGTCTTCATGGGAGTACCATCCAACTGGAGCACGCCATGGCTGCTTCGCGTATACTCCATACCTATCTCTTCGCACACTGCTTTGGGCATGACTGTCGTCGCGGCCCCGGAGTCAATCATACAATTATGTACAACATACCCTTCCATCTGTAGAGATAGGTAGAATGGAGGTGGTCTATTCTTCCCCATAATGGATGTGGATAGGGTCTGCACTAGGGCAAGCGGTGCTGACTTTCTTGCCTTGGTCATCTTCAATGATTCTTGCAGCAAGTCCACTTGTCCGGGTAGTTGCAGTGCATCATACAGACTGATCTTGGCCGAAATCTTCTTTAGCTCATCTACAATATTGTAGGCTAGGGAGTTGTGCACCTCAGGTTCTCTTTTTGCCTCATACCTAGTGTGATACTGCTCCGTAGCTTCGACCCTTTGTCGCTTGGTCAGCGAAGGAAGCTTGAGCTTCTCTCTAGCTTGTTCTTTAGTTTCCACCTGAGGTGGATTTGCAGGGGCCTGTTGGGCCTTCTCCTTGACTGGTGTAGGCTGAGGAGCTTCGCTCGGGGCCTGAGAAAGTTGTTGTCCCTTTTCGTGGTGAGCATGCACCTTTAGGGGAGCCATTTGAGTAGCATCTACCTCTATTGACCCTTTTCCTCCTCTGGTAAGGACTGCAACTTGCTCTTCTTCACCAATTACCAGGTTCTGATCCAATTGCTTGATGATGTTGACTTGACCACCATGACTACTGCTCACCAGCGTTTGTACATAATGTTGGTGCAGCATGCAGGTATTCTCTTCGTGAGGGTCATTACACGTGGAGCACCAATGTATGTAATCGAAAGTGCTCGGAGCTTCATCAATCACGACATTTCTTGTCGACGCTCTCCCTTGCTGGACTGCTTGATCTTTAGTAAGCGCGGGTGTAGGATACGACCTTCTCGGTAGAAACTCGTGTTGCGCTTGCTTCTTCTTCATAATGGTCATATCATTGGACAGGGTTTGCACTGTGGAGTTCAGGGACTGAACCTCTTGTAGTATTTTGACTTGCATATCATCGGCTTTAGGAATGGGTGGCAATGGAGCCATCGTTGGTATTGGAGGTAGGGCGGGGTGTTGAGGTGGCGCTGGCAGTACAGGGAATGCCGAAGAGACAGTGGGCTGTGAAGTCGAGAATGTGGGAAAATGGATTTGTGGAGTAGCAATCTGTGATACAATGGGATTCGGGTTCCAAGACGAGATCGGGTATGCAGGGGTTGCAGAGATCTGCGAAGCGATTGTGCTCGCATACTAGAATTGAGGGAAATCGGGAAGTATGGGCATCGACATCCTTTGGGGAAGCTTGCCCATAGCTATTAGATCCATCTCCGCTCTCTGGGCTAACTCGTATAACTCGGGGAAGGTATTGATATTCGAATACCTTACCATGACACTGATATCAGGGTTGAAAGCCCGAAGGAAATAGTATGTTGTAGCTTCGCTAGTTGGCCGAAGTCCAACTGGTATCCTTTGCCAGGTTCGAGCGAACCTAACATTGAAATCGATGATCTCCTCTTGTGGATGCCTCTGAATCATTGTGAACTGATGCAGGAGAGAGGATGGATCGGTGGACTCATTGAAGCTTCTCATCAGCTGTCCGGCTAACTGGTCCCATCCCGTTATAGTACCGGGTGGTAAAGATCTATACCAGTAGAGGAGCTTCCCTCTAAGAGATAGAACCAGAAGCTTTACCATAACTCGCTCTTCTGTGATGTCATGAATCACCGCCAGAGAAACTATGTCCTGGATGTGCTCCAGAGCAGTCTTCCTAGTTCCATCGAACGTAGGGATCTTCTTCATAGCAGCAGGCAGAACTTGCCCTTGTCCCGCTAGATTTAGCGGTCCCAAAGAATTCCATGCTGGGAACAATCTGGGTGGCGGTTGCTGCTGCATTTGTTGTTGTTGTTGTTGTTGTTGTTGTGCCATATTTGCTCCTAGATTTTGAGAAACAGGAATTCCCGAAGCTCCTCCTTGGTTGCTAACAGGATGACTAATGTGAATGGAGGCACTAGGATGCTTCGGTGAGTTGGGAGGATTAGGAGGAAAGCTAGCTATTGTGCTATCCAAAGTTAGTCCTTGTTCGTCAACAGCAGCCTCTTGCGAGGATGTTCCACGTAATAGTGACTCAGGGGTGACCAACCTAGAGCGTTCCCCAAAGGCATCAATATCAAGCTCAAAGAACTCAGTTTCCTCTCCTCTATTCCTAACTCTCCATCTTGTTTGCATGAAGGCACAGACTTAGGTACCGGTCTCTACGACTTAAAGATTCTCGGTTAAACAGAGTCGCCAGATGCTAAGAGTCTTTCGGCAATGAGACGAGCATCGATCCTCACTACCACTCACAAGGTGAGACTGACCGGGTCCCACCGGGCGTGCCAAAAACTGTTGGTCATCAAATCTGCCCAGGAAAGGATTTTGGAAAGTGTACGCACCCTAGACCTGGACCAACATTGAAAGGCCGAAGGGAAGAGATGCCCCTCGTGCCAATCTCCGGAGAAAGGCCGGCTCCTTTACTAAACTACTTCGGTGTTTTAAGACAAGAGTGCAGGAAAGAAATAAAAAGAGTAAGGGTGCAGGAAAGAAATAAATAGGGTAAGGGAAGAAATGTCAATAGTTTAAAGTGGGAAAGAACCAGAAGCACGATCGTTGGCTAATAGCTCAAAACAACAGCAATGAATACCAAGAATAAAATGAAATGAACATGATATTAGCCCTCCTATGTATCCTCTGGACGAGTTCCAGGATTACCCTTCCCCTTACGTCGAAATCCAGAGTTCAAAATTACGACGACTAGGAAATAAGTGAATATAATAGAAACACTATCCACAGGCAGCATACAAGAAAGCTAATACAACATTTTCCTCCCCTATGTATCCTTCGAGAAAATTCTAGGGTTCTATCCCCAATCGCACACCTAAATCCAGAATGCAGAATTACAGTATGCAAATGAAGAAAAGATAACAGAAATAATCACAGAAGGCAGCATACAAGAGAGAAATTAAGCCCAAAGCTCTTTAGTATTAATCGTAGGGATTCAAGTTACAATAGCTTTCTAGCAGAAAGTTCCCCCCATTTTACATTACAATGCCTAGGTTTTTATAGAGGACCCGACCCTCTGAGCCATCAATGCACAAAATGGAGGAGTACATCCTCGAAAACCTGAGAAGTCGGCTCTCGCAGCTCTCGTGACTGAGCTCTCAAATATTTTCCCATAACTAGTGATGGGCTGTCATTAAGCACATCATTAATTCTCAATGAATTTGTCAATCCAGGGTGGTGTCCAAGGCTATTTACGAGAGAAAGTTCAAGCAGGGTTGTAGTTCAGTTCATTTGGAAGCAGAAGGTCTTATTGGTGGAATTGATTGTGTGGGGGTTTTGTGTCACTTCTACCCCTAAATTGCATAAATTGAACTTTAATCTATTTGCAAGAATGAAAACTAATTGCTAATTGCAGAAATGAAACCCTAGTTACAGTTGCAAGAATGAAATCTAATTAAATTGCAGAATTGAAACTCTAGTTATAGTTGCAGAATTGAAAGTCTATTTAATCTTGCAATAATTGAAATGAAGCATAAAAACTAGATCCTATCAATGCTCTGTAACAGAAGGTCGTCAATCTTCTATGTAGGGTTTTGACAGCAAAAACAAGAATGCAGGGAAATTACAGAAAACTTGTAAATTGCTAGAAATGGAAATTTGCAATGAATTGGAAAGTTGTTGGGAATGAAAAGAATAACCAGATCTACCACTAATCATATCACAAAAACATTATGAACAAGAATTAAACAACTAGGAATGTTAGTTGTGCAAAAGAATGAAAATGACAAGTTCACAACTTATTCTGCTGCAGCAAAATCAGAATAAAACCTGTCTGTCAGTCCTCCTCCTAGGTCTGGAAGTGGCCAACCTCCTTTCTCAGAAGAAGGTTTGAATTCTTCTTTAAGTCTTACTCACACTCAGACATAACAAAATAAATGGAATGAAACTGCACTTTTATTGCTTCAGAAACATAATTACAATTCTGCTGAAATCTGTTACAGGTCTGAAATCACTATTCTATTATCTCCCTATTTATTTTCTATCTCCTCTATCTAATAGCTCAACCTGGATGGGAGCTATCTTTTATAGATGCCTAAAATCTAATTACAAACAGAAAATATGTTGTTCCTGATATCCTACAGAATTTCCTGGGTTTATCCTAGAAGAGGATCAATTTGATCTTTTCCATAAATGGTGGCTTTGGATGGCAAGGACGACAAAGTTAGATGGGAGATATTTTCCCTTAACTTTCTCAACCTTCTTATCCCATTTTCCACCGCCAAAATTCAGTCAACAAGTCAAAAAGTGCTTTCTATTCTCATTTCGAAGAAACTGTGTTCATTTCGAAGACATTGTGTTCATTTCGAAGACACTGTGTTCATTCTGAAGACACTGTGTTCATTTCGAAGATCTTTAGAATGACCAACTGTGTTGAATCCAAATGGTTTTGGCTGCATTTCTCAGGTGGATTAGCCCTCAGGATCAGATTGCAATAGTCTTCATTCTTCCTTGGATGTGAATTTCATGCCTTGCCATTCATTGGCAGCTGGCTAGAATTTATATGGAAAAACCAGTTTTCTGTTGCATAGTAATAAGTCTTTGTACTATTTGCTGAATTTAGAGAAACTAATGCTTAATGATCATCAAAATAAGACTAGTGAAGTGTTGTTGTCAACCTAAGCATGACAAGATAACATAAAACTATACAAGAACTATTAAAAATCAGAATATAATGTCCTTAACACTTCAATCATGCAAACAGTTAATACACAACATATTAAATCAACTTAACTAGCATATAAGATAATTCACAAGAGTTTTAGGTAGTTTTAACTATTTAAAACATGCTATAAATGAGGCTTATCCAGGCCTCATCATTCCCCCCAACTTATATTAATGCATGCCCTCATGCATTGCAGTGGGCTATGGAGTCACAAATGTCCATACTCATATTCCATGTTTCATAGAACAATTTAGTGCCTGTGTAATTTCTCATGAAGGTTTTTGAGTCATTCTTCAAACTGATCATCTGGTTGGGAATCCTCTTCAAAATAGGAGGGAACCAGAGTAATGATGGTTGGAGGCCTGAATCTGAGACCTACCCAATGATGTTGCATAAAGGTATTTCTCTGGATTGAGAAGGCAATGCCTCAGAATGGAAGGGCACTGCTTCAAAGTGGAGGGGCACTACTTCAGAATGAGCACCTGTGTCTTCATATTCCCTAGATAATCCAAGTAGTAACTGAACCAAATCCTCCTCTTTATCTGATGTAGTTGATTGTTCGTCAACTTGTGACAACCTGCTTTTTAGTTTCTCCACTTTCTGCTATAATTCTCTAATTTTCTTTTCATGTTTTTCAATAACATCTTTTCTTTCCTCAATCCATCTCATTTGTATTTTTATAACACTCTTGGCTGCTCTCAGTTGTTTTGTGATGTCCACCTCCTCTTCTTCGTTCGACTCAGAACCTAATACTGACAAATCAACTATAGTTTGTTGCTCAACAACGATCTCATCCTCTGCTTCAGACCCCTACTCCTGTACAGGAGGTTCCATGAAATTATCTATGATTACATCCAAATTCTCAGTGGCTTGTTGCACTTCTATGACATCAGGGCTATCCTGTCTGGTCTTCTCTTCAATCATTTGTTCTTTTATCTCTTTTTGTTGGAGTCTTGCAGACCTCCTAGTCCTTAATGTATATTTTCTCTTCTTGCCCTATTTTCTTGTGGTAACAGGGGCTGTAGGGATAGCTTCAAGCTCTTCACTGGGAACTTCACTCTCCTATTATGATAGATAAATAACATCTTTAGAAAAATGAACCCTCTTCTATTTTATTTTTCTATTGTCAGTTTCAGCCCTTCTCTTCTTAGTCTGTGAGGTTGATGGTTCTAGAGAAAAATGCTTTGTTGCTTTTGCTTGGTGTGTTTCCTTCTCTGCAATAGCATTTTTTTTTTAGCCTTTTCTTCTTCCTCAGTAGCATATTTTTTTATAGCAACATCTCGTATCCTCTTCTCCTTCATCTTCTTCTTCAAAAACTACATTAGTCAGGGTAGAATAAAACCTATTAAAGCTTCTAGGGTTTCCCCTAAAATGATGTTGGCACACCAGTTTAATAAGACCATGATGATGAGGGCTCCTTTTTTCCTCTTGATAATGTTTTGCCATGCTCTGTAGTTCTCGATGCAGGTATGCTGGAAAATTCACTCTAAATTTAGGTTGTTGCCTACCATGCCTGAGGTGGTTTAAAATTTTGAAATGATGCCCTGACAAAATTACATACTACCCTTCACAGGTTGAAAAATCTGGTAACCCATGTGGTTACGTTATTCCAGGGTTCTTGTAGGCTGGCCCTTTTTCATTTTTCACTTCATTTCTCTATTCTGATGCTGAGAAGACTGCTCTCTTCTGCTACTACAGTCATCCGCTAGGTCACTGATTTCTGGTTTCTACAGAATTATAGGGTTTGCTCTTGTTCTTCTTCAGAAAGAACTTTTAATTTTTTTTTACTTTTCCTTGTAATCATTAGCAAATATGTCTTCGAAAAGAAAATATGGCACACTTCCTTATTATGTGCTCTGAACACCTAGCCATCAATCATTGGACATCCTTGCCATCAAATTTTCTTTACTATTTTTAGCTCATCCATTCTGCATGCAAATTTTCCCACATGAGTGGTTATTAGCAATGAATGGTGGTGGCATGTTTGTTGGTTATTTTCCCTGTGATTCTCGTACTTCCTCGATGGGTGCAAAATATGAGATGAATCTAACCATAAGCCAGCTGACATGTGTCAATGATCACATGGAGTAAAAAAATTCTACTGACTATGTCTTTTTCTCCCTCCTTGGATGCCACATGGAAACAGACTATCAAATCTTCATTTCGAAGATTATGTTTCATTTCGAAGACTAAGTTGGGCATTTAATCCAAAGATAACCTCATTTCAAAGATAAACCTTCATTCTGAAGACACACCTTCATTTCGAAGACAAACCTTCATTCTGAAGACAAACCTTCATTTCGAAGACACACCTTCATTCCAAAGACAAACCTTCATTCCGAAGACAAAGGCTTCATTCCGAAGATACCACGGTTATTGAAGATACAACAATCATTCTAAAGACATAGCAGAAACCAACATTTTTCTCTTTCTCCAAGCATGTTTTGTTTATGCCAACTCTTATGAACACTTTTATACTAATGGTTAATTGTCATATACTATATATCAAATATTTACAATGAGAAAAGTGCAAGAAACATATATACCTGGTTAAAACAAGTTAATGCAAGTTTTGAAAGATGACTGCTTCTATTGATATTCTATTGAGGCTTCCTGCAACACTTCAAAAACAAGTGCAGTTGGTGAATTTGTACAATGGTGACTCAGAAATTTCAAGGTTATGCATGCCAAAAAACTGGTTTTCATGCATACCAACTCAGTAGCGCCTTAGAAAAAGGTTTTCACTACTGAGCTATTCATTTTTTTTTTTTCTTTTTTTTTTTTCTTTTTGATTTTGATTGTGCCCGTGAAGGAATTCATGACTTCCCTGAAATCATGCCCATGAAGAAATTCACAGCCATAATTTATTCATCTTTTTGTTTTCTATTTTTTCTAATTTTTTTCTTTTAAGATTCAAAGATATGATCATTTGGAATCTTCATCAGAAGAAGAAGCCTCTTATGTCAAATGTAACTATGTGAAATACCGAGCAAATTCCACCTTTGTTAGTGGTTTATGGTACAACTGTAAAAGATGTCCATTCACCACTAATATCCTCCTTAAATCATCAACTAAAGAAAGTTGAACAACTTCATTCTCAAACTCCCCTGGTTCATCCTTGCTGCTCTTAATGTGATCATCATGCCACATTTTCCATTTTTGTTGAGTGAACTCTATTTGGTGAAGTGCTTCCAACCAAAGTTCATCAAATGCATTCAACTGCAAAATTTGTTTTTTTGTACCTGCAACAACTCAATGCCAACTGCTAAAGATGCATAAAATGTTAGTAAAGCATTAGGATGTTGCACCAATATATCAAACAAATTTGCTCCCTAGTTTTTAGTCAACCAACTATTGTTGTTCAAAGGTTGTTTTGGCTGTATTTTAGTTTGTTTTGTACCAGGATGATTTGAATTGGTTCTTGGAGAATGATGCATTAATAAATTAAGAGAGTAATGATATGGTGGAAAAGAATGAAAAATCTGTATATGTTTACCAAAAACAATTCTTGAAAGAATTAACTTTGATAAATGATAATGAAAAGATGAGAAACAATAATGACATCCATGTGGTAAATAAAGAAAATGGTTTTGTACTGGAATGGGTGATAAATTTTCAGAATTATGTTTTTCATCAGTCTGTAGTAATTGCTGAACAATAATTAGTTCATCTTTAAAATATGAGTTTTGAACATTTTCAGCAAAAACAAACTTTTTGGAGGAATCCAACTCTTCTACATTTTTATTTACAACAATGGAGGCCAAAACTAAAGTATTCTTTTCATTTTCCTTATGTGTTCTAAGAAACTGTGGGCTTTCTGTACAATCATACTTAGGTGTAATAAGTTTACCTGAAAGCAAGTTAACTAATTTTCCACCTTTTTGTATGGTTTTAGGATATACTTTTTTTTTTTCTTGGTTTGCTAAAACACATTTCTTGAACAATCCTATTAATGATTGGTACAACTTGAGGTAAAGGGATTGTAATGGTTAAATGTTCTAATTCCTTTATCAAATCTGATTGTGAAGATGTTATTTTTGATATCTCAGACTGTTCAAAATATGATACTTTATTTGATGAGGTATCTTGTTCTTCTTGATGTTGTTTTAGTGTGGATTTGTTTTCATGTTCATTCTTTTTAACTTCACTTTCTACACTGATAAGTGGAATAGGTTCAAGCAGTGGTTCACCTGAACACAACTGAGTTTTAACACAGTCACTAACATTTATTAGGGCTGTATTTTTTGATTCAACCACAGAGACAGGGGTTACCTGTTTAACATGATTTGGACTGACCACAGGTTGAGTTGAAAATAGAGGTTGTTTTAATTTTTGTTGTTGTTGTCCACGATAGAAATTATGGATATAATTAGGCAACAAATTTGATTTTTGTTTTTGACAATGTTGCTGCCCTTTGTACAGATTTTGATGTTGTACCCATTGATATCCCTGTAATTTTGGCTGCAACCATGGTGGATGTTGTTGATTCCATTGTTGTTGCATCCATCCATGTTGAGACCATGCTTGGGAGTATGCCCATGGTGGTTGACTCCAACATTGTTGAAGTGGACCTGAAGCAGACCATGGCATATACCAAGGATTATTTCCCCAATGTGCAAGAAATTGAGAAGCATTCTGATATGGAAATTTATGAAAATTATTCCCTTGTCCTTGTCCTACAAAATTGATTTTTTTCATAGGTTGAGACTATTTTTCAAAGACACTTGTAAGTTCTGGCAATAAACTACACTGATCTGTGGGGTGTCCTAATTGACAAATGCTACATGTAGCAGGTATAAATATTTTGTTCAAAGGACAATCATGAAGAGAGTGTTGCTTTTTACATTCTGAACAATAGATGGCTGAAGATTCAGTAGATTCATTTTTTTCATCTAATGTTCTATCATGTACTAAAATATCAGCCTCTTTCATGCATTCTTTCAAATCATGTTTTTCATTACCAATTCTGTGTTTTCTATGCCTTGAATGAGAGTAATTTTTATAGAGTTTAATAATTTCCTGAAATTTAAGTGCATTTGTATCTCCTCTTCCCAAGATATCCAATGCATCCCTAGATTCATCTTGTAGTCCCCTTAAGAATATGACTTTGCAAATTTCAGGTTCAACACTTCCACATCTCTTATGAACAAAAGAAAATCTGTCTAGATAATCTTCTAAGATTTCATTTTCCTCTTGTTTCATTGTAAGAATTTCATCATTTTGATTCTTGACTTGACAATATTCTTGGTATCTCTCCAAGAATATGTTTTCCATCTCATCCCAAGTTCTAATTGAGTCAGGTGCTAAGGTGATAAACCATCGTAGAGCTAACTCTTTAAGAGTGGAAGGAAATAGTTTGAGCTTTTGATTGTCATTAGTGTAATCATGAGCTTGACATACAATTTTAAACTCAAACAAAAACATATCAAGATCTTCGGATGTAATTCCCTTGAAAGTTGGTAATATTGCAGGTGAAATGACCTTCATGGGAGCATTTTGATTAAGATCTAGTTGGATGGGATTTTGAAAAGTTACGCAGGTGCACTAGTTGCACTAGGGTGGAGCACATTGTTGGCTCTACCTTGATTCTCTTGTGAGCCTTCCATTGTAGGTTCCCAAAAACAATTATAAATCTTGTCAAATTTTCCTGATTGTATGGATTTGTCAAGAGAAAATGGTGTTGAACTACTTAATTTTCCTCCTTGTAATGATTTCTCAAAGGATCTTGCGAGTGCTTGGAAGTGGATGATTGGGATTCTTTGAAAATTCCAACATTTTTGGAAATAAAAAATTTAGACATTTTTGACATAATTTCAACCTCTTGTGAAATTTTTCTTCTTGTGGTTTCTTGCTTATTTCCTAAATGGACTGAAATACAATTTACCAATAACAATTACTTATACCAGTCATTACATTCAGATTTTACTCTAAAATTCACAACTTAGCATATTTAATAATTATTGGACTGCTTTTCACCTTCTAACAACACCGTGTTCCCAACAACGATGCCAAAATGATGGGCTATCATTAAGCACATCATTAATTCTCAATGAATTTGTCAATCCAGGGTGGTGTCCAAGGCTATTTATGAGAGAAAGTTCAAGCAGGGTTGTAGTTCAGTTCATTTGGAAGCAGCAGGTCTTATTGGTGGAATTGATTGTGTGGGGGTTTTGTGTCACTTCTACCCCTAAATTGCATAAATTGAACTTTAATCTATTTGCAAGAATGAAAACTAATTGCTAATTGCATAAATGAAACCCTAGTTACAGTTGCAAGAATGAAATCTAATTAAATTGCAGAATTGAAACTCTAGTTATAGTTGCAGAATTGAAAGTCTATTTAATCTTGCAATAATTGAAATGAAGCATAAAAACTAGATCCTGTCAATGCTCTGTAATAGAAGGTCGTCAATCTTCTATGCAGGGTTTTGACAGCAAAAACAAGAATGCAAGGAAATTACAGAAAACTTGTAAATTGCTGGAAATGGAAATTTGTAGTGAATTGGAAAGTTGCTGGGAATGAAAAGAATAACCAGATCTACCACTAATCATATCACAAAAACATTATGAACAAGAATTAAACAACTAGGAATGTTAGTTGTGCAAAAGAATGAAAATGACAAGTTCACAACTTATTCTACTGCAGCAAAATCAGAATAAAACCTGTCTGTCAGTCCTCCTCCTAGGTCTGGAAGTGGCCAGCCTCCTTTCTCAGAAGAAGGTTTGAATTCTTCTTTAAGTCTTACTCACACTCAGACATAACAAAATAAATGGAATGAAACTGCACTTTTATTGCTTCAGAAACATAATTACAATTCTGCTGAAATCTGTTACAGGTCTAAAATCACTATTCTATTATCTCCCTATTTATTTTCTATCTCCTCTATCTAATAGCTCAACCTGGATGGGAGCTATATTTTATAGATGCCTAAAATCTAATTACAAACAGAAAATATGTTGTTCCTGATATCCTGCAGAATTTCCTAGGTTTATCCTAGAAGAGGATCAATTTGATCTTTTCCATAAATGGTGGCTTTGGATGGCAAGGACGGCAAAGTTAGATGGGAGATATTTTCCCTTAACTTTCTCAACCTTCTTATCCCCATTTTCCACCGCCAAAAGTTAGTCAACAAGTCAAAAAGTGCTTTCTATTCTCATTTCGAAGAAACTGTGTTCATTCCGAAGACATTGTGTTCATTTCGAAGACATTGTGTTCATTTTGAAGATCTTTAGAATGACCAACTGTGTTGACTCCAAATGGTTTTGGCTGCATTTCTCAGGTGGATTAGCCCTCAGGATCAGATTGCAATAGTCTTCATTCTTCCTTGGATGTGAATTCCATGCCTTGCCATTCATTGGCAACTGGCTGGAATTTATATGGAAAAACCAGTTTTTTGCTGCATAATAATAAGTCTTTGTACTATTTGCTGAATTTAGAGAAACTAATGCTTAATGATCATCAAAATAAGACTAGTGAAGTGTTGCTGTCAACCTAAGCATGACAAGATAACATAAAACTATACAAGAACTGTTAAAAATCAGAATATAATGTCCTTAACACTTCAATCATGCAAACAGTTAATACACAACATATTAAATCAACTTAACTAGCATATAAGATAATTCACAAGAGTTTTAGGCAGTTTTAACTATTTAAAACATGCTATAAATGAGGCTTATCCAGGCCTCATCAATTGGCAACTACGATCGGGTCAGCCGGGGAAACATGCATTTATGAGCCATCCGAACGTCCTTAGTCTTCGGGTGCGAAGCTCGAGTGGCTACCATGCCCGCCAGACTCTTCTTCAAGGACTGATACTTCCTTTACAATTGCAAAAAATGAGCAGCCAGTTCATCGGGCACATAAAAAATCATTTATGAGGCACTTGATTGCCTCAAAAAAATACCTGGCTTGGAGTGCGTGCCCTTGAAGTGCTTTGTCAAATTTTAGTTTGCAACTCGCTTCACGATGGATTTGAGCCGAAGCAGATCCTCCTTCTTGGTTATGCACTTCACACGAATGTGCTTTGCGAGACGGCTTCGGGGATGTGAAATGCCGAAGTAAGTATTCCTCCTCAAGATGGCTCTCACTCTTTTGTTGCTTCACTGGAAAGGCATGTCAAAACTGCTTCGCTGAGGTTCTTTGCCCAAAGTGGATGCTTCACTGGTGAGTCTTCAAAATGCTTCGCCATGATCCTCCCTCAAAATTGTAGTTCGAGGTTTTCAGGGCCGAAGTGCATTCTTGCCTTGGAAAAATATCTTGCTCTTTACAGGCTAATACCACTTCGGGTGAAAGTGCTTCGCATGAAAGCTATCCTAAGCAGATGCTTCGAAACAACTTTCGACGAAGTAAAAATGGTTTGCCAGTAGGGAGGCCCGAAGTGGGTGCTTCGATGATTTTTTGGTGAAGTAGTTTTCAATGTTTGCACTCCTTCAAATTCTACTTCGCCAGATTTTTGCTCGAAGCAACTGCTTGAAATGCTTCGGGTGTGAAGCTCTTTTCACGCCTTAGAAATTGATCCGCGATCTAATATTTGCTTTCCTTCTTCAGTGAAGCTGTTCTTTAATGCTTGAAGTTCTTTGAATGCCGCTTTGCAAAACTTTCGCCCAAAGTAATTGCTTGAAATGCTTCGGGTGCGAAGCTCTTTTCATTCTCTACTTCTTTCTTTTGGTGAAGCTATCTTCTTTCTTGCGAAGCTCTTTTCTTTAACTTGCTCAGTGGTGAAGCTTTTGCATCTCCATTCTATATACAAATGGGGTGGCAATAGAAGCCAAAATTGCTACAATACTTTCAAATATATTCAAAATAACAAAAAGAAATACTTTACAAAAAGAAACACTTTACAAAAATTTGATTTTACTACCCCTCTAAGGCAATGTGACAAAATTTTCAACAGGTTCTATTGGAATTAGATTTGATCTTCCATTAGTTTTTGCATGAGGTATTTTAACCATTGTTGGATTTCCTTAGCTTTAATAAGTTAGGTTTTGATGTCCTTGAATTTATTCCCCAGTTGATATTTCTTAGAGATTTATTTCTTTAGTTCATAATTTCCCTATTCAAGTTGCTCCCTTTTAACATCCCACTACATCAATTCTATCTCTATTAGGACCTCACATTGTAACCCTTTTTATTTTATTGTAATAGTTTAGTTAGTAATAAGTGATCTCCCCATTTTGAATGTCAAGATGACCCTCAATGATTAGGGTTGGGGTTAGGTAGATCAAATAACTATGTTGGGTTTAATATATTTTTGCATTATAAGTAATTTTGGGTAAACTTATGTTTACATATTGTATTATAAAAAAGGTGAAAGCATCTTGAAGAATTATATTGTAAAGAAATGTTGCTCATAAAAGAGGTTGTCCCCTTGATGTGGCCTAAAATAAGTGTAACTCTTCAATGTAATCAATAAAATAATTACTCTTTTATGTTCAGTGTGTAAGTGTTTTTGTGTGACTTTATTTTTTATTTTGGTTAATTTATGCAAGCAGAATCATTATAGCTCCAATTTCCCCATTAACTATATAGCCATATTTTATTGTTGCACCAATTGTAAGCTAATTATCTAATTGGAACATTTGGTATAGATCCATCTTGTCTTAGTTTAGCTAGGATACTCTAGCAATCAAGTCAGTAGGAGTTATTGCTACCATAGTGTGGTTGGTCTCAGTTGCCTTAGTGAATTACACCTTGTCTCTCTTTCTAGATAGTATGACTAGAAAATTACTAAAGCCTTAGAAGTCATTTTATTGAGTCTCTTATACTCCTATTTACTCCCCTCAGTGGCAAGGATATCTAATGCCTTGACAACATCTATTTCTTAAATTTTATATGCAAATCTTGACCAGAATCTTCCAACCACAATTATTGATGGGGAAGCTCCTACAAACTTAGCTTATTGGGTTGGGATAGTGGGTATCATTGCTTATTGGAGAAGTTGTCATGCTTGGGATGGTGGGAATGATTAGTGATAAGACATGAATATTGGTGTAACAAACCTCATTTCCAACCTACTCGAGAGATAATGTTTTTGATCATAACATGTCTATCATTAAAGTAAAGTTCACAATCAAATATGTTTGAACCAACATCAATCAAGGTAGTAAGTAACCAAGAGAATTACGACATGGTTAGTGTCAAATCTTGTGATATAAGTGACCAAATCCTATCTAACCTTACATTCCTTCATGATGTTTATTAATTCCTTTATTTAAATGTTTCTTTCTCTCTTTTAATTAGGAAGTTTCATTACTTAATTAATTGATAGCAAATCAATTATAAACTTACTTCCTAATTGAATAAGCAAACATATCTATTGCAACGGAAACCATACATTCATTATTAATCAATGCATAAAGATTGCTTCATTCATTTCAAGACTATTACTTGAACCATTGCATAAAAGCATAAACCTTTGCATCATACTAAATAACCATTCTTTGGAAAGTAAATGTAACATCCATCATTAATCTTAATAATCTTCTAACGTAAAAATCAACTAGTCTTAAATATACAACATTGCTTGTTAAAAAAAATCATGCATCCTATATGGCCATAAAAATAAAATATCCATTTTAAGAGTCAATAGCAAGATCACACGAAAATAACACATAGCACCACATATATCTTGGGAAAACCCTAGCCTAAAAATATGCCTCCTCATATTTCATTAATATTTTATCTCAATTTACAATGATATAAAAAATCTCAAAGATTCTTATGAACCATAATTAAATACATGGCTATACGATTTTCCCATACATTTCCATTTTCAGGTCATCATTACAATTGAAACACATAAATGAAATATTCACTGGATACATATAAATTGAAGATGAAGAAACCTCATGGTTTCCTCAAGAATAAATCTTGCATTCATTCTTTGAACCTAGATATCATTAATCCATTTAATCCAATATGGTATGGAAGTTATCTAAGGTTTCGTAATAAAACGAGAGATCCCATAATCTCTCCAAGATTAGATTCCACATCTAATATTCCTACATTCATTCATGTTTCCACAAAATGAGTCCTTACATGCATTCATCATCAAATGCATTTCTAAAGTACTATGTAATCTACATAAGTACACACTAATAGGAAACCCTATATTTTTCTCAAGAATAGGTTCCTTATCCATTCTTCCCAAATTAGATATTTTTCTACCACATTAATACTTGATCTACCAACAAGAACGTATGATGATTCTTATAATCTAGCTAGTCACAAAGATTATTTGTAATATATAAAACAAAATTACCCTATAATTTCATCCTATAATCTATCAAATAATATTACCCTATAATTTCATCCTATAATCTATCAAACAAGATTACCCTATAAATTTATTTGGTAACTATCAAACGAGATTACTTCTCAACCACAAATTTGTCTTGTAATCTATCAAACAAGATTACACATTAGCTAGATACAAATTTACCTTATTAGTTGGGTTCACAAAAAGCATGTCTTTAAGGAAAGTCCTTTCACATTAAATCCATCAACTAATTAGCTTCTAAAGATCAAAATTTTTCCAATTTGATCTTGGATTATATCCTTTTATTCACCAATCACTTATCAAATTTCTTCTTCCAAATATTTGATCAAGCATCTTTTTTTTCAAAATTTAGTTTAAGAATATATATTGTTACACCCAAAGGGGTTATATAACTTGTCAAGGTCTAGTCCTTCAAAGAGTAAAATCTGACCCTTATATTTATTCTTAAATTCTCCTTTCAATCCTTTTAAATTAATCCAATTCGATCTCAATTTTTGGAGTATCTCATACCTTCTAGTTAAACCATATAACCTCAGGCAAAGAAGGGTTTAATTAGCCTTTATATGAGATTTAAACCATTAGTTAACCATTTGGCCTAGGTTATCCCTTGCTTTTGAAAATAGTATACTTTTATGTCATTCATTAGTTCAATACAAGGGTCAAACCTTCATAATAAAATACCACCAAATGATTAGAATTCCATGGTCAAACATTACCACCTAATTTGGATTAGAAACCCTTTTTAAATCCACCATTTGAATTAGCTTCTATCCATCAAATTATCCGTTAATTTGATCTTGGATCCATTCATTAGTTTTACATCAAATGTTGTATATACACCCTTTCTCAAAGCATATTTTAGGAAATGCTAATTTAGCATCATCTAAATTATAAATTAATAAGCCCATGTTATCTAGCTAACATCTATAATGTCATAACATAACTAGTATTTGAAAACACCTAATTTTGGTAAGCATAAGTCCTAATTTGGGTAACCAAAAGAGGGTTTTATATGCATTTATGATTGTTCAAAAATTGAAACAACTCAGTCAGAACGGTAAGTCACGTTTTACCCAGATCATCAAGTCGCATATGATGATTAGTGCCCTAAACTCTTGGTTAAGTTATCCCGACCACTCCCTTGTGGTTACTTCCTTTAGGGGAGATTCCTCTTCTAAATACCCTACTGGTTTTCTTATACAATCGATATGGGATAATTCATCCCACATCGAAGATTAACAAAATATTTGTATCTGATGCATCAGAGTGCATGATGAATCATGTGTGCACACTTGTTACATTTGAGGTTAAGGTAATTCAATAGGAAACTTGGTGTTTGTGTAATCCAATGCAGGTGGTTTAGCCAGACATTGAGTGACTCAAGGGATGGCTCATGACCATGCCATGTGGTCGACTCATAAGGAGAATTTAATTCCCTTTAAACCCTAGTAGCTCCTCCACACAGTATGTGTGGGATATTTTTCTCCCTATAACACAAAATAATGTTTGACAACTGTGCTCCTCACTAATCAGATGACCAACCAAAAATTGCCACATCACTGTGGCTTAGATATCGATCTTCCAAGTTAAATAATCTATGCGACAAGAGGAAAGTGTGCCATATTCAACTACAGGGTTAATATATATCCATCCAGGTGCAGAAAACTAGCTAAGTAAGACAAGTGTATGTCAAATCCCTCCTTTATTCCTATAATAAATACAAGAAATTAAGTAAGGTTCGAATCTGCGATTCAATCTGTAAACGAAGAGTCTATAGATGAGGATTATCGACTGGTTTTCAGTTGGAAAAATTTAAAATTTGAGGGAATTGATGTATTAGTAATACCCCTATAACCACACCAATTACCCCCTAACTTTGATCCCTTTAGAGTACTTCGCGTAAGAGCAAATGGATTAGAGAAAATCAGAAAAAATGACATCTAGGCATACTAAATTAATCGTAGACACATATTTAACAAAGTGGTTATGAACATCTATTATAAGAGGCTCAAAGTGATGGATTAAATTGAGTAGATATTTAATGCCAAGATAGGTTTTAAACCGAGCTCAAAGTTTTCTATTAAGAAGGTTTGATTATAGAGTCCAAATTTAGATGAATATAGGTTTACGTTCATAGACTGGTCTATAGGGTATTCGTAGGGGAACATTGTAGAGGCTTTACATTTAATCGAGCATGGTAACTTCACCATTAAAAATCATAACCAATGCTCAAGAGGTTTATTACAAGAGCTTATATATAATGCCAATCTAGGTTATCTTTATGATCTACTAAGAGGATTCAAATGCTTATACAAAGTGATCGCAGTGTTCATATTAATCATAATTACTAAACATTTTGGGCCTCATATTAGAGTTAGATGATTAAATCTTCAACTCAGGTAAGACTCATTGGAATTTATCAATAGATAAAGTTTATATATCAGTTATGACCTGAAGATACTCCCATAGGAGTCGTGAGCGAGGATTTTGGCTAGATACCTATGGGTCTTACTGTGCAAAAAAATATGTAGGTTCGAAGCATTAAGCATGTCTAAAACTGCTACTATAATCACCTAACTCTACAATCTATTGGAAGACCAAGCAAATTATTAGGTGAGAGTAATGGCACGACTTTAGAGCATTGCTCATGTGATTGGTAAAGTGCTAGTTTAGAACAAACATCTCTTGATTGAAAGATAGATTCATTAAAATGCAAACAACATATCAAAAGGTATTTTATTTAGTAAAACATGCTATACTCATCCTGAAAATATGTTGTACTAACAATCAAATACATAGTTTGGACAGGAGAGATTCAACTTCTTTCAACTCCTTCAAAATAGCCTTATTTTAATTTTCTTCATCGTGCTATTCTTCAACGATAGCTTCCTTCATGCATATTCCAAAGGCTGACCTCTACCAAGCTTCCCTTACCAAATATTGATTCCTAAAATCACTCATCTTGGCCAAATTGCTTCCTAAAATTACTCATCTTGGCCAAATGCCTTTAATTAAAACTTAGTACTCTCCCAAATATTTTTGGTTTTTTATCTACCAAGGTAGAGAACATACTCCATAAGCTCTAAGATTTCTCTTTCTTCTTCTCCCCTCTCCTTCCTTCTCAATATGCCTTATATATATATTTTTGGAAGGCTTCTCAAACAAGCTTCTTTATTCAATAGTCAACTAGGCAAGACTATTCAAGAATGATCATGGCTACATATTTCCTCCCTCAAGTACCCCTACTTGGCCCACTTTTCTCCTAACTTTTCTCCATGCTAGGACTGAAATGACTAGAGCTTCATTTTTAAATTCATTTTAGTACCTTTTTGGTCCAAAATGTCTTCCCTTCTAGAATTTGGGCCCCATTTTCCACTTTCTACATGCTAAATTTTTAGGCCATGGATAATTATTTAAATTTTTTGTCCATTTTATAAATTTCTTATTATATCAATTGTTATCATTTTGTAGCAAAAAAATGATAAAATAAATACTATCTAGGTATTAAAACATTTAGGTTAAATTTAAAATCAATATCAATTATTGACATCCTTCTTCTTGATGGATCTTTTGCAAGATTTATCCCTTTCAAGAAATTTGATGATGGTGATTGCTTTCCTTGCCATATGAAATCAACAAATCATCAATAATACCATATTTAACATCGATTATAATTATCTAACAATCATATTTGTCCCTACAAAATATGACAATTTTCATCATCAATGGGACCTGCCAAGGGAGGTTTGTGACATATTCCACTTAGAATAAACACAATCCTTTGTGTTTCCTACAAAACAAAGCATACATTAGGTATAGCACAAGTTTACATAATCCCCATTTTCCAAATGCGGTACTTGTTTAATAAAGTGGTCACTTTAGACCTTGCTTTGTTCCATTATATACATCATAGAGATTGTTAACAAACATAGAGTAATCATCATGTTATAAAGAAGATATGAAATCATGTGCAATAGGCTAGACATAAAAAGTATAAATATAGTTAGGTTTATCTCTCCTAAAAGAGTCTCAACCTATGACTTGATAGTCCTTTCCATGAATTACCTTCGTAGAAAATAAAAGACAATGACATAATATCACTTCAAGATACCCATATATATTGAAATCCACTTTGGAAAAACCATTTGCCACCACCAGTGCATCATCTTTTGATGTCCCATGGTGTACATATTTAGTCAACCTATTGAAATATTCATACCTCAAGAGACACAAATATCAAGTGCAATCCTCAAAAGAGCCTAAGGTACACCGCTTAAGACCCACATAATGTGGAGGGTTTTCTTAGACCTTTCACTTTGATTCACTAGTGGCTCAATAGTGGGAGGAAAAGAACTTGAACATATGTAGTCTCCGAGTATCAAAATCTATTAGCAATATTTACTATGCATAATATGTCTTATTATCATCTAATGATATTATTTATGACTATTCTTACTTCTCATAAGGTGTCATATTATCATCCCTTGGTAATTTCTATAACCACACTTACTCCATGTAAGGTGTTATTCCAAGCATACTATCATCCACTGATAGTGTCTATGACCACACTTACTTCTTGTAAGGGATCATATCAAACATTAGAACAAGATATCTTCAATTTTAAGAGAGGATTCCATACTCTTATTTAAGGATAGATTCCCTATCTATACCTCCTAAGAGTGTTCCAATCTTAACTATGAATAGAACTCTCATGTCTAATATTTTCCCATTAAGGTTAATTTTTAAATCTTATCTAAGAACAATATTTTCATCTTTCTTTCATTAATTTTGTTGGACTCACACATAGATGCATCCCAAATTACCCCTTCTTATCTTCCAAGGCATTCCTCACTTGAGACTTGGTTTCTATAGAAGACACTCAAGTGGTCAACATGCCCTTGTGGATAGGATATTTAGTCCAAGCTTACCTGCTTAGGACCTTCCAAAAGCTACCTGCTATTTGGAACCTTCTGAGCCACCACTCAGAACAAGAAGACTCAAGTATTGGGATCATCCAATCCAAATCTTAATGAAATCTAATCAAGAGTATTATTCTTAGTATGATAACATTTTTTTAAAGAAATGTATTCATGTTTAGATAGATTATTAATGCTACAATAATCTAAACCAAGCATTGTATTATATTGTATAACAAGGATACATATTTACATAAGAAAAAACCCCCTTGGGTTACAACTATCATCCTTATAATATACAAATGGTGGCTTTCAACCATCCCTATAATCCTCAAGTCTATTGCCTTTTGGTCCTGTCACTACTCTATGTTGGACCTAATACTTTGGTTGGATAAGGTGTTGGGGTTTTGGAGCAACTACTATAGAGGTCATTTGGCCTCTATCCTAGGTTGTTTCTCAAGCTACTCATGTGGTTATCCCTCGCCCACGTTGTGCTCTAGCAGTTGGCTAAGACGGGATGATCAGCCCATGGATCACCAGTGCATCAAAATAGGCAGTTAAGAATGTAATATTGTATTTATTCCTTACCTGATACAATTGTGCATTCTCTATGTATAAAGCTTCCATTGCTATGGATATCCAATTATTTCTTTGTGCTTCCACTAGTTTTATTCTATCTCACTTTGCTATGACTGCATCTCTCTCGGATTCTAACCTCATTCTTTCTTGGGCCCATTAATTTTCTTGGGACTACTCTCTTTGCACTGATTGTTCAAGATGCTCCTCTTTAGCAATAGTCTCAGTTACTCCTCCAACTATTCTACCATATTTGTGCATAACCACATCCTTTATTGCAACCACATTGCCTCTTTGACTTGATTCGGCACCCCTAGAAAACATTTCTCTCTTCAAATGTATCAACAAGTTGGAAAGTAGTAGTAGTATGATCATAAGAATTACTCTGGAGCTTGCTCCAATTATACTCATAAGTAGCAATGAAAACCCTAATATAAATATTACCATATTGCATTTTCATGGGTAGAATTCTTACTTTATGAATGCTTACAAAATAAAACATCTTCAATTCTCACCAAGTATTCAACTAGTTATCATTTTGTAGTACATTGATTTTGATCAAAAATCTGATCGATCATACCTTGATTATTCAAATTTCATTCAAAATCCATCGTAGATCATGTCTTGATCAATGCGTATGTTCTACATCACCGATCCTACCTTAATTATTAGGACACTTTTCTCCTCTTCAATTTCTAAGATAATAAATTTTCCTTCTAATACGCTTGAGATCCTATCTTTTCTTTATGTGTGTCCCATTAATATGGTCTCATGATGTCTTATCCTTACCTTTTAGACGACCCCATTAGTTAGTTTTGTATGTGTTTATTTATGCACCTTAATATTTTAAGATTCATTTCCATTATTGATGAGGGTATCTTTCTACCTAGGTTAGTTTTTCTTCCTAGGTTAGTGATAGCATCTTTTATTTGTTAATAATCTTCGTGAGTCCTGTTACTCATGTAGCACTTCGATAGCATCTATTAGTTAGTTGTTAATCGTTAGCGTGCCATTAGGGATTGATTAGCATATTATTTGTTTTCTGCCTCCCTATTTCTCCTCCTACGCCCTTCGAGCATTTTAGTGCGATATTTGAGGTGAGATATTATGTAATTGGGTTTCGTGCACCTATTTAAGCATGACTTTGTGAATATTAAACTTAACTTGATTTTAATCCAAATTTTGGCCCTAACATTCGTATCAGAGCCGAAAGTTTCCTTTTAGCCTGTGAGGGGAGGGGGGAGATTATCCCTCCTCCTGGTTGTGGTATTTTTGAGTTATTTTTCAACTCTTGCATTTTTGAGTGGCAAGGTGTGGACAACATTTATCGAAATTATGGGCAATTTCATTTCTTAATGTTGTTTTCATTTTTACCTATAAAAAATTATTCAAATTTTAGGTGCCTAATCCACCTCCACCTAGAAGTGAGGTGGCTTGTTCAAATATTGGACAACCAAGATATCCTAGGTGGCAACCAATCCATTTCAGCCTCGAATGATGAACAATCAAGTTAGCACGACCGATTTAAGCAACGAAGGTGGCCAGAATGGTCACGGCTCTAGGAGTAGACATATTCGATTGGTGGCAGATATAATGGACACGATGGTAGTTTGAAAACTCAAAAAATATGTGGACATGGTGGAAAGATAAAACTGCTAGGACACGATGGACTCGACTATCAGCAAAATTGACTTTTCGACCACGTGGCGGTCTGTAGACCGCTTAAGCTTTCATCCATTGGAAGCCTAACCACTAAGAGGTGGTCAAATACGATAGTGAGCATTTTTAATTATAAAAAACTATCTATTCCTATCACCCTGCATGTGGGATATTTACCTACGTTTGGATATTTTTTTGTTGATCCAGATCACGAATCAATTTACGTTGATCCTGTGATGCACACCATTTTGCTTGAACATCACTCAACCTACACACATTTTACACCACCATGATAATCAGAGGATTAAGTACACCGTCTGATGAGCTACACTGAATGCCATCAATGAACCAGTTTGTAATAAGGTTTGTTTGTTCGTAGTGGAAGGACACATTTCAAATCCATCCTGGTGATCTAGAGGTAGTCTATTTTCTAGGAGGATGATACATCATTTTTGTAGATCCACATTGCAGGTAGTTAAACAGTGTTGCAGTGGCTGCCATCATGCAGATGGACCACCTATTCATAGGCGATGTGAAAATTTAATTCTAAGACCTTGGAGAATAATGTCAAAAGGTGTTCTGCAAATTCAACCACAAAATTACACTATGGTTTTATGCAGGTCATGAATTGTAGATTTTGCTTTTAGATGTCACGAAGTCGGATATGCATGACCAATTTGTAGCTCCTTCAGAAATTCTTTTAATTTTTCTTAAGGTTTGCAACATCCCCAACCTTCTTTTGCCACGTGGAGTGTTGCAACCCATTTTGGTTTTAATGGGTCAAATTGAGCGATTAAGCTCAAATATTTGATTATGTCTTTGTTTCATCGATCTGCTTAGAGCAGTTGGTCATCGACTAATGTTAAGGCATTTTGAGCTGATAGGTTGCGGGTTCCATTCCCACCGACCCAACCAAAAGGTAATTATTTTGTGCAAACAAAAATAAATTTATCAATTAATTTTTATTTTTTATTTTTAAATTAATTTAAAATAAATCTTGAACTTTAATTAAAAAAATGTTTAATTAATTTAATTAAACATTTTACTTTATTTAATATTAAACTTAGCTTGATTTTAATCCAAATTATGGCCCTAACAATTATTATATTATTGACAACTATCTAGGTTACATTTACACATATGCAAGGTACCATCACAAAACCTTGTTCATGATTACTTATTTGATAATGATTTTGGTGTAAACTCAACTACAAGAGACCAACAAAATGGACTCCAATCACATAACACAAATGCAATAATGGAAGAAAACTGCTAATTGATATTCTTCTCATTCTTGAATTCACACCCCTTCTACAAAATATTACAATCCATCATATAGCAACCGAAAACCAAAGAAACCCTAAAAATATATTTTTTCTAAAAACTGCTAAAAATAGATATTTTTCCTAAAAATTGCTAAAAATAGAAATGAGTCGGATTGCGCCAAAATTTGGTGCACACATCGCTATTACAATAATTAAGCTTAATTTAAAATATTAGGTCTCAACTAACAAAAGATAATAAACTTCTAACAACAAAAAAACCCAAAAAACTTGGGAACCTATTCTAAAAGCTAATTTTGGGACACTAGATGTCGGAGTTAGGTATTGAAAACATGATTTTTGGAGGGTCAAGAGGATCAGAGATCATCCTGACGTAGAACATGCACGTGAAACCACCTGTTAAATTTCAAGGCAAACGGGCATACGATTCACATGTTATGGCTCCGACAAGGTGCATCAGATTCAAAATTATGCAAAGTTGAGTTTAGTCACTAGCTCATCTCATCACTTGACACTTATTATAATAATTCATGCATTATGCAAGAAACTACCTCTAAGTATATTTAATCCATTATCATTTATCAAATAATTTACTTAAGCTAGAGGTATGCTTGCTCCATGCAAGATGTTCTAAGAGTTACTTAAATTCTAGGGTAACTCTTATCTTCTAGGAAGTTTTCCTGTGATCTCATAATATCCAAAAGCTACGCCTCTATTGGTTTTGTAAGTCCATCCTGATTAGTTCCAATATTCTTGTAGCCATTCTTTACAACATCACTACCTTGGGTCTCTTAAATTGAAAATCTTTTCCCTTTTGAAATAATTTAGAGGGGTCTTTGTGCTTAAACCAATCATTGAAGGTTTATACCCCAGGTTACCTGTGTGTATAATAATACCACATGCATTGAGTAGTGGTGTAATATCTTGTTTAAATAGTGTAGAACACCTTATTAAACTCAACCACCACCCAGGTGGTCAGGTGGTATACTATTTTGCAGAGTCGGTATACTTATTGGTGAGATTTGAATGATTTTTATGCTTAAATATGGAGTTCCCCCATCCTTGCCCTCCGATATTGTTGAGCTAATCAGCTCATTGCTCTTGCCAAAGGCCATGTATTGTAACATTGATCAAGAATGTAAATAAAAGAAAATATTCTTTTGTTGATCCCATGATCTTATCCATACACTTGCCTCATCACAACGTATTATCGGTATTGCAATTCCGAATGGGATCTATCTTCCTACTTTTCAAAAATTACCTTATGGATTATGTTTCCATATATAACTTCAAATATTCTTAGAGAATTTTATAACTCACATAGTTAAGTTTATGATCAAGGGTTTACTTAAAAAAAATATCCATGTGGTTCTCTTAATATGAATTTTCAAGTAAGTCCAAGGCTTGCACTTCACAAGAATCAATGTGGTTAATGTCTATCTTGTGGCATCAGAGTGGCCAACCCTCCTGTAATAAAACCAGTGGTAAATATTTATACCACACTTTGGGAATTCTCCTATCTTAACCCCGTTAAGATCAAGAATGCCAATTTTCCCTTACTAACTTAAATCAAACATTAAGCTAGCTCCATAGGCCCAACTGACCAAGGAGTAGGTGTATGCCTTGAAGATTAATTATTCTTCCATGAAGACAAAATATCAATCAAATGCAATGCTTAACTAGAGCCATGTGCACAATGGATAGTTAAGGTGATCATCAAACAAATCCACATAGACACCCCGTGTCTATCATATACCTTACTTGCTCAATTCATCCTTAACCTCCATGATTAGATATAGAATCTAAGTTTTCCCCACTTGATCATTCTTAAATTTTATACAATACTTTAGTAAGGAAGAGGCTTAGCTCAAAAATACAAATGCCAAGTACCATTTCTCAATGATCTCTTAGGTACTTAAGATCCACAAGTTATGGAGGGTTTCCTTCATTCTTCCATTCTAATTTACCAATGAATTCAGACATGGGAGAAAAATACTTGCACATCAGTAGCCTCCAAGCACTTACTCTTCTCTTACCAAGTATTTATCAGTTTAGAGTTCATCAAGGAGAGTTATAGGTTAGAAATTTAACAGTATCGTATACTCTTGCTAGCCTAGATCTAAATTTAGAATCCACTAACTAGCCTGGGCTCTGATACCAACTGTAACAACCCTCATTTCCAACCTACTTGAGAGAGAATTTTTTTATCATAACATGTCTATCATTAAAGTAAATTTCACAATCAAATATGTTTGAACCAACATCAATCAAGGTAGTAAGTAACCAAGAGAATTACGACATGGTTAGTGTCAACTCTTGTGATAGGAGTGACCAAATCCTATCTAACCTTACATTCCTTCATGATGTTTATTAATTCCTTTATTTAAATATTTCTCTCTCTTTTAATCAGGATGTTTCATTAATTAATGATAGCAAATCAATTATAAACTTACTTCATAATTGAATAAGCAAATATATCTATTGCAGCGGAAATATACTTTTATTTTTAATCAATGCATATAGATTACTTCATTCATTTCAAGACTATTACTTCAACCATTGCATAAAATCATAAACCTTTGCATCATACTCAATAACCATTCCTTGAAAAGTAAATGTAACATCCATCATTAATTTTAATAAACTTCAAATGCAAATATCAACCAATATTAAATATAGAACATTGCTTGTTAACAAAAATTATGCATCCTATATGACCATATAAATACAAAATCCATTTTAAGAGTCAATAGCAAGATCACATGAAAAGAACACATAACACCACATATATCTTGGGAAAACCCCAATGGGGAAAAACCTAGCCTCAAAATATGCATCCTCATATTTCATTAATCTTTTATCTCAATTTACAATGATATAAAGAATCTCAAAGATTATTATGAACCATCATTAAATACATGGCTATAGGATATTTCCATACATTCCCATTTTCAAGTCATCATTATAATTGAAACACATAAATGAAATGTTAACTGGATACATATAAATTGAAGATGAAGGAACCTCATTGTTTCCTCAAGAATAAATCTTGCATTCATTTTTGAACCTCGATATCATTAATCCATTTAATCCAATATGATATGGAAGTTATCTAAGGTTTTGTAATACAAGGAGAGATCCCATAATCTCTCCAAGATTAGATTCCACATCTAATATTCCTACATTCATTCATGTTTCCACAAAATGAATCCTTACATGCATTCATCATAAAATGCATTTATAAAGTGCTATGTAATCTATATAAGTGTTGTAACAACCCAGGTCTAACTCTTGTAGTTGTCAAAATCACAAATTCAAAATTTCATCTAATTTCAAAAGCAAAGTCACAATTGAGACATACACACCCAATTTTATATTAGTACATAGGCATAAGGTTTCGCACTTCGAGATAAAAGACCATTGTAGATGGAATCATGAGTGCTCGAGACTGGCCAATTTCCTACAATAGATTGCCATTTACAAGATCCACCTTCTCCTATATCGAGTTTTGGGTACTCGATAAGAGGTTATCCTTCCAGGACCCATAACACCTAGAAGGTTGGATGCATATTTTCCCCGTCTCTTAGCATGGAGAACATTGGTTTATGACTCTATCTTCGTCCAAAAGGTCCATTGACCCTACTTTTATCTAAAGCTTTTAATCCCATGCTAGAGTTAGCGTATTTATGCCTGTGCCTGTTAGAAGTTCATCCTTATATGAACACCTATAGGGCTCACCAAAACTTTGGCTATTGGGTCTAGGTATCTCATATTGTAATCTAGTTGATGTTAATGCTACCATACCATCTATCTCTCGACCTTCCAACCTCAAGGACTAGCTCCTTAGTCTTGAGTCCCCGTTGGCTATTCCACAATTGGGTTACAAAATTATGAGAACCCTCACGTACTACCTCGTACAACAACCTAGAATGACATCCCATACCATCATTCGTTACTCTCTATAGCAGAAGATCCTCTAACCTCTTTTATATTCTGCTAGAGAAAAGTTAACCCCGAATTCACAACAACTGCCACCTGCGAGTTGTCGAAGTTGGGTGAACACTATTTTTCTTGATGAGCATTAAAATGTGCCATCCTTCTCAATGGTTAAACTTTTAAAATTGGAACATTTTCACCCTTCTCAATGATTGAAGATTCTATCTTTGGTTCGGGTTGATTCATAGCTTGGTTTTAGGTTGGGACATAGGGTACAAATATGCACATTTTAATCATTTATTATTGTTACTTTGACAATATAAATACTTATGATATATGTTATATAAGCATCTAAATGCACACATTTTAATATGTACTCTGTATTTTAAGCAACTAATCCAACACATTTTAATATAATCTTGTCTCATTACTAATGTTTCTAAACAAATGCAATAGGATATTTAAATCAAATAATATAGTTATTTTACTTTTAATGATTGCCTACACAGAATACAAAGCTTTCTACTATTTGAATAAACTTTCTATTTTGATCTGATTTTAAACTCAACTACAATCCATCTAAGACAACTAAACTTTAACAATACACTGTCAATAGGATAGTAAATAAAATAATGAATGACATAAACATCTGAACACGTGATTCACAATAAATAAACAAAGATAAATTTAAATGTTACATGCGTGAAAGTTATTCAAATCCGCATATCAACATTTACATATTTTACTCTGACTGTATTATTTTCCAATATGATTCACATACCAGCATTGACCAACGAATACAAAGGGATTGTCCATGTGATTACCTATGGAGGTGATCTCTATATACCTCTATCTTTAATTTTTAAAGAAAAAAAACCCTTTGATGCAATTTTCCATAGGAGATGAGTAGAATCTTTCCGGTAAAGGGGTGTCATAAGCAAATGGTTTACTAACATGTTTATAAATATTTTACCATGAAAGAAAACCTGTCCACACTTTTTAACTTGGTTTGATTCTTGTCGACTATGCAGTATTTTTACCTTAATTACACTTTTAAAACATTTCAAACATTTGAGGAAAAGTTTTCCTATCTTGTTCAAGGACTATTCTACAGGTTTTATTTTAAATTAAAGATAGTTTAACCACACATAACACTCGTCTATAGCAACATTGAGACGTTCTATTAACAAAGCAATGTAATATTGGTCTAAAACCATAATGTAAAATTTTAACCTCTTACAAATATGTTAATGATTTATATTGAACTATAAAATATGAGTCTTATAAAGTGTCTCTAGCAAATTGAGTGAGTTTTCAATACACAATTTACGGAAATGTTAATCAAACAAAATGGTTGCCCTTCCAAAGGTTTAATAGATGACCAATACGGGCTCCCTTGGTTTTTGTGAACAAGCAATCAAGTGGCAGTTTGTTGGCTTAAATGATGCAGTCATTTACTCTAGAATTGTTTATTTCTAAGCTCATTCAAGATAGGATTAATAAGTGACAGAATGCATTGCTTACTAGCACTGGAGCAAGTAACATATATTTTTTAATATTCCAATCCAACAAGCTATAGGTTCGCTTTAAAAATAAATTTCTCTCAGGGCTAGATGAAAAGGTCTTTGGTTCTACTACAAAATATATTGTAAGTTGTCTATTAGACCTTCACAGAGCTTATATTGACTAGTTTTTAGATGATAAAGTGATATCACTCTACGAACTTACACAACTTTCCTATTAAACATTGTTTATGTATATAAATATTTTTAAAATATAACATTAATCATATATTACTCAGACATAATAATAATTTATTTTATTTTATGCGATTATAAACCATTTTACTCATGAGGTTTTTTTATAATATTGAACAAGTTATTCAAACAAAAGCTTTCAGAAATTCCTACGACATTATATTATCAAAAGCATTCTCAGCGGTTCAGATAGAACTCAACAATTTCTTTTTAAGATATAACCAAAAAAATATTAGTATAATCATATGACAATGGAGTTCCCATGTTTACACCAGAAATTTCTTCACTAAATAGTATGGTGAAGTAGGACGAAGTTCTAAAAAAAAAACTGGTTCAATCTTATTTTAAATACTTTGCTATTTTCCTAAAAATATTTCCATTCACTTATAAATCAACAAGATCTATTGTCATTATATTCAATTACCTATTCAATACCCTGTTTAAAGGATAATCCTTCGATTATAAATACCCAAAACCAAATTTCCATTACAGTCACAAATTGGTCATAAAATTCAGAGGCCTAAGGAATGTCTTGCCCCTATGTGCCAAGTAGTTGAAATGGTCTCTGCAACACTTTGTTTCATTTTCGCTTGTCCGCATTCTCTCTTGAGCGATATGTATCAAAAGACAATGGTTGGGTTATTCATTTAGATCAACATGGCTCAAAATGACAACTAATGCATTCAACATACACACTCTTTCCATGCATTTCCTAATTTCCAGCAATCAACAAGTTTAAGTTTATTTTTATTTTTAAATATTATCTTTTAATAGTTGTATCTTGTTTGAATGCTTAATTTATCGCCTACATGGGCTGATAAGAAAATTAAGCCAACTTTCCCTACTCAAGGGTGCACATACTATGGAAAATTTTATCGAAAATGCATAGTAAAATTACCAAGATAAATAATCAAACATATTTTGATTTAAAACCAAGAGAACGATATACATTCACAAAATAAACTTTCAATAGAACTTTCACATTCCAATCATACTACAAGAGATAAAAAAAGAAGACTAACCTGTATATCCTGATGAAAAATAATGCTTCTTTGGCACCACCACACCACAAGCAAATTACATACAGAATTAAAAGACTACAAGAGAGATACCTCCAATGCTTACTCGACTCCTTTTAAAGTATTTAAAACTTGTTATTGCATGACACGTAAAGTTTAACATGAAGCTTAGGAGAATTGGTGGGTCTATCTCAAGGCATGGCAAAGTATCATGTTTTTATATTTATTATTATTATTGTTTTAATTTTTTTTTATACACATTAAGTTTTTACATTTATACATTGTGTAAATAAAGTACATTTATTTTTTTTATAAATTTTATATATGTATATTATATTTTTTAATATTTTAAATTTTATTACATTTATATGTGCATATATATATATATATATATATATATATATATATATATATATAATTTATTTTACACATATGCTTATGCATTCAATTCATCCAGTCAAATAAGACCAAGCAATCGTGTATTCAATGCAAAAAAACCAAGCAACCGTGCATTCACAATCAGGATGTTCCAAATACTTTTATATTTGTGGGCTTCCATGTACCCATGGGCCATGGTGCATTAAGAATGACATCATATCCCACCTTACTTGATGCCTTCAACCACTGTCTCCGTTAGGGGTGGGTGCTCTTCACATCTAGTTCACCTGCTATAGAGTGAAAACCTATATCTGCACTCACAAATGCTTACAACAGTATCACATTATTCCAAAAAAATTATAATCAAGTAGTGGGGATGTTACATTCTCCCCTACCAGAATTTAACATAGTCTTTGTGTTAACCAAAATATTTTGCAATTTTCAAAATAATTGAATATAAACAATCAACCATACATTATGTAGAGCTACATATTATGTAGTATATCGAAAGTTGTATGTATTACAATAATGTATCAAAATGTATCATAAGTCCAAAATATACAATATTGAAATATTTAAATGTTCATTTAACATCAATATTTAAATAAAAATAGAAATGATCTTTTATTTCTTCCACATCTTCCCATGTGGCATTCCTTTCGGAGTAGAGATCCCACTAAACTCTACATTAGTCTATAGTCATTTTTCTCAATTATTTAGTTCTACATCCTAGTATTTTGGTCGAACCTCAATGAGTTGTGGGTCCGATATTTGCAAATGTGACACATCCAATATATGAGATGGGTCAGCCATATATTTGCGGATGAGGGACACATAGAAAGTATTGTGGATCTTGGATAAATTAGGTGACAGAGCTAGCTTATATGCAATAGGACTAATTTTGGCAATAATATCGAATGGACCTACGAATATAGGGCTAAGTTTTATAGACTTAATGGAGCTCTTGGTAGGTTTGAATCTTAAGAAAACTTTATCACCTATAATAAACTCTCTAAGAATTCATTTTAGGCCAACATAGCTCGTATAACAGTTTGTAGATTCTCGTAGTTGCTAGCGTATTTCTTTTAACTGGACCTCCATTCTCTTAATAGTCTTAGGACCAATCATTCTCGATCGTCTAGGTTATCCCACATTAACAGTGTTCTACACCTGCACCCATATAGGGCTTCAAAAGAGGCCATGCCCAATGTGGTATGATAGCTATTAATATAAGCAAATTCCAACAGGAAGAGATAATCTTCACTTACTCTGGTGGTCCATACAATACATACGAAACATATCCTATAGCACTTGATTTACCTTCTCGGTCTACCCTTCCATATTAGGATAATAGGCTGTGCTGATATTAAGCTTTGTGGCCCATGCTCGGTGCAAAGCTTACCAAAATTTAGAAGTAAATCAGGAATCTCTGTTAGAGATAATTATTTTAGGAAAACCATGAAATTTCATAATTTCCTAAGCTAACTTTTGTGCTATAGTAGGAGCATCATCATGAACATTTTTCGATATAAAATATGCCTCTTTAGTCAATTTATCCACCACAACAAAAACTGCATCATGCTGAAAATGAGTTTTGGGAAGACCAACTATAAAATCCATGGAAATTACTTACCATTTTTTCTCTGGGATGTCAAATAAGTGTAGTTGTCCCCTAGGATGTTGATGTTCAACTTTAACGTTTTGGTATTCCAAATACTTTGCAACAAAATGAATCACATCCTTTTTCATACCAGGCAAGTAAAAGTCCTTTTTTAGATTTTCTCTCATTTTCACCACTCTTGGATGAGCAAAGTACGAAGCACAATGTACTTCTTGCAAAATTATTCTTTTTATCTCTTCATTGTTGGAGACTATTATACGGTCTCTAAAGTATACCATATCCTTCTTGAATTTGAAATCTATATGCTGTTTCGATCCTTGCTCGACCTTAGTACAACATTGGTTACATAATTATTCATATTTTTGCAACTCTTTCATTTGTTCTTTTAGCCCATACTAGCATTGAGTTAAAGCAGCTATGTGTTTCCTTCTACTAAGTGCATCAACCATTTTATTTTCCTTCCCTTTTATATATTCAATCCCAAAATCATATTCGGCCAAAAATTCCATCCATCTTCATTGTCTAGCATTTAGCAATGGTTTAGTAAATATATACCTCAAAATTTGGTGATCTATTTTCAATTCAAAAGGTTTACCTAACAGGTAGGGCTGCCACATTTTAAGAGCATGAACTATGACAACTAACTCTAAATCATGAGTGGCATAATTAACCTCATGTTTCTTAAGTTTTCTAGACTCATATGCCATACCGACCTCATTCTGCAATAGGACACCTCCTAGCCCTTCTATAGAGGCATCTATACAAATTGTAAATGGTTTATGAGGATCTAGAATTTGAAGAATAGGTATAGTTGTTAAATTTTCCTTAAGGACTATGAATGCCTCCTCACACTGAGAAATCCATTTAAATATATTTGTCTTCTTTTACAAATTGGTGATAGGAAAGGCAATCTTTGAAAATATATTTACAAATAACCAATAATATCCAACCATTCCCATAAAACTTCTTACTTCGGTAACATTGGTAGGTGCTGGATAATCTATTATGGCTTCTATATTTTTAGGATGAACTGCTATCCAATCGGTTGAAACTATATGCCCCAAATACTGTACTTGAGGTGTGTAAAACTCACACTTGGACAATTTTTCATACAATGATTTCTCCTGAGTATTTCTAGAACTATCCTCATATGTTGATCATGTTCTTCCTTACTTCGTGTATAGATCAATATATCATCCAAAAATATCAATACAAACTAATACAATTGTTCCCTAAATACACTATTCATCAAGTTCATAAAGGTAGCTGGAGCATTTGTTAATCCAAAAGGCAACACTGTGAACTCATAGTGCTCATAACAAGTTCTAAAAGTAGTCTTACAGGTATCTTACTCCCTGATTCTCAATTGGTGGTACCCTAACCTAAGGTCAATTTTTGAGAAAATAGTCACCCCCCTTAGTTGATAAAATAGATCATCAACCCTTGGTAAAGAATATTTGTTTTTCATCATCATCTTATTAAGCATTCTATAATCAATACACAACCTCAAAGATCCATTCTTCTTCTTGACAAAAAAATTGGTGCTCCCCATGGTGAGACACTAGGCTTAATGTGTCATTTTTCTAGCAAATCTTGAATTTGGATTTTGAGCTCTTGTAATTCAAGGGACGTCATTCGGTATGGGGTCCTAGCAATAGGTGCTACTCTCAGTAGAAGCTCAATAGAAAAGTTAAATTCTCATTTTGGAGGAAGTCCAAGAAGGTATTTAGGAAAAATATCTCTAAACTCATTCAATATAGGATACTACTAAAATAGAGTAGAGGTAGACCCAGTTTCTTATTTCTTGTTCAATTTGACCACGTAAATCCTACACCCTTTTCTTAAGGCCCTTTTAACTTGGATAGTAGTCATCAAGTGGCGTTCCAAGGTTAATCTATTACAATGGAATCAAATTCACTAATTGGAATTACCTATGAAGTCTAGCCATATTTCTTAAAAATTAAGCAAGGCTTTGTGAGCTTTCAGCTAATCTAAACCTAGGATTATATCAAAAGCATGCAGGGGTGCTACATATAGATGCCAATTTATTTTTCTTTGAGGAATATCTATTTGAGAGTCAAATAAACATTGGTTGACCATATGGTTTGTCTTGAATCATATTCAACTTACCACCCATTTTACATAAACCCAGGTCTTACCGGTATGTCCCTCACAATACTAGAAGATATAAAACTATTAGTTGCACCACTATATATTAATATACGAACTTATTTCTTGCCTAATTTTCCTTCTAAAATAAATGTAGTGGCTTATCCTAAAATATTGGGATTACTTATGGCCGCATAAATTCTATGGGAGGCTTCTTCTGTTGGTTTTCTCTTATCAACTCTCTTTGAGCATTGATTTGCATAGTGATCCAGAGCTCCACATACAAAATATACATATAGACCCTTATTATTTTTCTTGTCCCCATCTTTACTCTAGTTAACATTCTTTCCTTTTTCCTGGTATGAAGACCTCTGCGATGATTTTTCTTGAAAATTCCTTCTATCTGAATGTCCTCTATTACCCTAAAATTTTTCTTTGTTCTTATTGTCTCCTCTATAATGGACACCATACCTATACTTCTTATATTGGTCTTTACCTTTTACAGGCTCTAGGTATTTTATTTTCTTGGGTTCTTCCTTTTCAAATTTCTAGTAATAGACCTTTTTATTCTTCTGGTAGACTTCTTCATAACGAGTGACATCAAAAGTTGTCAAATATTTAGGCTTACCTTGACCAACAGGAGTTTTAATTCTGGGATGTTAACCTATTATAAATTTATGAGCTTTGAATTCTTCACGCTTATCATATTCTAGTGCATATTTTAGAAGTTAGACAAATCTTTTTTTTTTATTTGTGGAAAACATCCCAAAAGGGATGCCACTTTCGGGTAAGACCCAAGGAGGCAGGGGTATCCATTCCACCAAAAACACCCAAGACTCGGACCTGGCCTACCACCTTTGACATACTCAAGGAGCAAACAAACACACAAAACCAATTTAAAAATAAGTAAATAACAACAAAAATAATTTAAAAAGAAAAAATATGCTCCTTGAGTGTGTCAAAAACAAAAGCACGAAGTTAGACAAATCTTTGTTAATATTCAATTACTGACATATTTTATTGGTGAAGATTAGTGAATTCGACATACTTCTCAATGTAGAATTGAGGAATAAGGAATCGATTCCTAAATTCCTTCTCAAATACATCCCAAGGGATGTCAACAACCTCCTTCTGACTGGTTTTCTTGTAAGTGGTCCACCAATCCTTGGCTAGACCTATTAGGTGCACCACAACCCATGTGGTTTTTGATTTTGAGCACAAGGGTTGGATAGAGAAGTACCCTTCAGCTTCACTCAACCAATTGATAGATGCTTTACTGTCTCCCTTTCCATAAAACTTATAAATATCTAGTTTCTTAATTTCTTTTGGTAGTTCTACACCGACCTTCCTCTTTGAATATCCTTCAAGAAATATACTTACTCTTTCTGACTCCTTACTTTTAGTCAGATTCTCTATTACTTTCTGTTGCTGAGTAATAATTTCCTATTGCTGGAACATTTGTGCCCTTTGTTGTTCCATATGCTCACTCATTTGAATCCTTTGCATCTCCATTTTTTCCTTTGCTGATTCAACTATTTTTACATTAGCTGAATCATTTTTGTCATGTTTTCATCATTCTAAGCAACCCTTGCTGCTGCTGGCTTATTTTATTTTCTTATTACATGCCAAGGCACTTTAGCTTTTTGTATCCATTTTGACTCTATCACGAGTCATCTTAGTCCCTTTCTCGGGACTTCTATAATATCCTCTTGCAAATTAGCACTTACTCTTTTTGAGGTCCCCACCATACCTGGTGACAAAAGAGCTATGTCAATTCAACTAATCACATTTGTAACCTAGGATTTTTGCAATCTAGGCTCTGATACCAGGTCTAACTCTTCCTATTGTCAAAATCACAAATTCAAAATTTTATCTAATTTCAAAAGCAAAGTCATAATTGAGACATGCACACCCAACTTTATATTAGTACATAGGCATAAGGTTTCACACTCCGAGATAAAATACCATTGCAAATGAAATCATAAGTGCTTAGGACTGGCCATTTTCTTGTAATAGACTACCATTTATGAGACCCACCTTCTCCTATATTGAGTTATGGGTACTCATAAAGGGGTTATCCAGGTCCCATAACACCTGGAAGGGTGGATGCATATTTTTCTCATATCTTAGCATGGAGGACATTCGTCTATGACCCTATATTTATCCTAAAGTTCCACTAAACCTAATTTTATATTAAGCTTTTAAGCCCATGCTAGAGTTAATGTATTTATGCCTATACCTGTTATTGATTCATCCTTCTATAAATATCTACAGGGCCCACCAAAACTTTGGCTATTAGGTCCAGGTATCTCAGATTGTAATCTAGTTGATGATAATTCTACCCAAACCATCTATCACTAGACCTTCCAACCTCAAGGACTAGCTCCCTAGTATTGAGTCCTTGTTGGTTATTTCGAAACTGGATTAGAAAATCATGAGAACCCTCATGTAGTACCTTGTACGACAACCTAGAACGACGTCCCATACCGTTGTTCGTTACTCTCTATAGCAGAAGATCCTCTGATCTCTTATATATTTTTCTAGAGAACAGTTATTCCCAAATTCACAACAAACACCACCTGCGAGTTGTCGAAGTTGGGTGAGCACTATCCTTCTTGATGAGCATTATAATGTGCCATCCTTCTCGATGGTTAAACTTTTAAAATCGGAACATTTTTACCCTTCTTAGTGATTGAAGATTCTATCTTTGGTTTGGGTTGATTCATAGCTTGGTTTTAGGTTGGGACATAGGGTACAAATATGCACATTTTAATCATTTATTATTGTTCCTTTGACAATATAAATACTTATGATATATGTCATATAATCATCTAAATGCACACATTTTAATATGTACTCTATATTTTAAGCAACTAATTCCAACACACATTTTAATATAATCTTGTCTCATTATTAATGTTTCTAAACAAATGCAATAGGATATTTAAATCAAATAATATGGTTATTTTACTTTTAATGATTACCTACACAAAATACAAAGTTTTCCACAATTTGAATAAACTTTCTATTTTGATCTGATTTTAAACTCAACTACAATCCATCTAAGACAACTAAACTTTGATGATACACAATAAATAGGATGGTAAAGAAAATAATGGACAACATAAAAATATGAACACGTGATTCACAATAAATAAAAAAAGATAAATTTAAATGTTACATGCGTGAAAGTTATTCAAATCCGCATATCAACATTTACTCATTTTACTCAGATTGTGTTCTTTTCCAATATGATTTGCATACCAACATTGACCAACGACTACAAAGGGATTTTCCATGTGATTACCTATAGAGGTGATTTGTATATACCTCTATCTTTAATTTTTAAAGAAAACAAAACCCTTTGATGCAGTTTTCCATAGGAGATGGGCAAAATCTTTCCAGTAAAGGGGTGTCATAAGAAAATGGTTTACTAACATGTTTATAAATACTTTGCCATGAAAGAAACTCATCCACACTTTTTAAATTGGTTTGATTCTTGTCGACTATGCAATATTTTTACCTTAATTACACTTTTAAAACATTTTAAACATTTGAGGAAAAGTTTTCCTATTTTGCTCGAGGACTATTCTACATGTTTTCTTTTAAATTAAAGATAGTTTAACCACACATAAAGATAGTTTTCCTATAGCAACATTGAGACGTTCTATTAACAAAGCAATGTAATATTGGTCTAAAACCATAATGTATAATTTTAACCTCTTACAAATTTGTTAATAAATATAGTGATTTATATTGAACTATAAAATATGAATCTTATAAAGTGTCTCCAGAAAATTGAGTGAGTTTTCAATACACAATTTACGAAAATTTTAATCAAACGAAATGGTTGCCCTTCCAAAGGTTTAATAGACGACCAATACGGGCTCCTTTGGTTTCTGTGAACAAGCAATCAAGTGGCAGTTTGTTGGCTTAAATGATGCAGTCATTTACTCTAGAATTGTTTATTTCTAAGCTCATTCAAGATAGGATTAATAAGTGACAGAATGCATTGCTTACTAGCACTAGAGCAAGGAACATATATTTTTAATATTCCTATCCAACAAGCTATAGGTTCACTTTAAAAATGAATTTCTCTGAGGGATAGATGAAAAGGTCTTTGGTTCTACTACAAAATATATTGTAAGCCATATATTAGACCTTCACAGAGCTTATATTGACTAGAATTTAGATGATAACCTGATATCACTCTACGACCTTACACAACTTTCCTATTAAACATTGTTTTATATATATATAAATATTTTAAAAATATAACACTAATCATATATCACTCAGACATAAAAATAATTTATTTTATTTTATACAATTCTAAAACTATTTTACTCATGAGGTTTTTTTATAATATTGAACAAATATTCAAATAAAACCTTTCGGAAATTCCTACAACATTATACCATCAAAAGCATTCCCAGCCGTTTAGATAGAACTCACCAATTTATTTTTAAGATATAACCAAACAAAAATTAATATAATCATACGACAGTGGAGTTCCCATATATACACTAGAAATTTCTTCACTAAATAGTATGGTGAAGTAGGGCAAAGTTAAAAAAAAAAATTGGTTCAATCTTATTTTAATACTTTGTTATTTTCTTAAAAATATTTCCATTCACTTATAAATCAACAAGGTATGTTGTCATTATATTCAATTACCTATTCAATACCTTGTTTAAAGGATAATACTTCGGTATTAAATACCCAAAACCAAATTTCCATTACAGTCACAAATTGGTCATAAAATTCAAAGGCCTAAGGAATATCCTGCCCCTATGTGCCAGGTAGTTGAAACGGTCTCTAAAACACTCTATTTTGTTTCCACTCATCTGCATTCCCTCTTGAGCGATACACATCAAAAGACAATGGTTGGGATATTTGTTTGGGTCAGCATGGCTCAAAATGACAACTAATGCATTCAACATACACACTCTTTCCATGCATTTCCTAATTTCCAACAATCAACAAGTTTAAGTTTTTTTTTTTTTTAAATATTATCTTTTAACAGTTGTATCTTGTTTGGATGCTTAATTTCTTGTCTACATGGGCTGATAAGAAAATTAAGCCAGCTTTCCCTACTCAAGGGTGCACATACTATGGAAAATTTTACTGGAAATGCACAGTAAAATTACTAAGATAAATAACCAGACATATTTTATAATAAAACCAAGAGAACGATATACATTCACAAACACAAAATTTCAGTAGAACTTTCACATTCCAATCATACTACAAGAGATAAACAAAGAAGACCTGCCCTATATATCTCGATGAAAAATAATGCTTCTTTGGCACCATCATACCACAAGAAAATTACATACAGAACCAAAGGACTACCGAAGAGATACCTCCAATGCTTACTTGGCTCCTCATTTTAAAGTATTTAAAACTTGTTATTGCATGACACGTAAAGCTTAACATGAAGCTCAGGAGAATTGACAGGTGTCTATCTGTTAGGATCCTATCCTAACATTAATTAATAATAATAATAATAATAATAATATAAATTGTATATCTTATGGTTAAAATATAAAATAATATAATAATTAATTATATATTAATTATTATATTATTTTAACATTAGGGTTGTGACTCTTCACTCATAACCTAAAAGGGGTATAAGATATTATACAATCATACCTTTTGGGATATCCATGAATATAAAATATAATCTAATTTATTGAAGGGACTTCCCGACAATATCAAAAGGTGATTCTTTTAGTTTTATGTCTATTTATTATTTATTTATCATTTTATGTGCTAGGAACCCTAGGTTCCTACCATATGGTATCAGAGCCTTATGGATCCAACCATATTGGTCAAGGAAATGAAAAATGACATTGTAGAAATTAGAAGAATGATTGAACAAAAACAAAAAAAAACAAATGGAACGTTCTGATCGTATTATACAATATTTAATGGAAATGCAAGAGGAGACCCTAGCCATGGAATCCCAGGAAGAAGAGGAGCCCATTGCCATGGAATATGAGGAGGAGGAAGAGCCCATAACCAGAGAACTTCTAGAAATACCTATTTTACTTTCGAAAGAAATTAATCAAAACCCTAATAATGCAATTTTTTTTATAAAAAAAGTGAATGGTGAAGAATATTTTTTGAACAACAATGCACAGATTGTATGGTTTCCAAAGGTGCAACCAATTAAAATTACAAATGGATATTATGAAGATCAAAATAAATACTATATAAATGGAAGAAAGTATCCCTTATGTAAAATTCAGGAAATAGCAAACAGGTTAATTGCTCAAAAATTATCTACTTTTGCAAACTTGCCTGCCAAATTTTTGAAACTGAACTTTTGGCATGAGATAACTTCACAAAAAACTAAGTTTTTTGGTGATGTTGAAGGGAGTGTATTTTCAAAATCTGTGTTACCCTCTCGTCCTCCACCTTGGCCTCCTCCATGGCCACCTCCTAAAGGTTCATTTTATCCCTTCTTAGCAGGTACCTACCAATATCATAAAACCTTATGCGAATAAATTCAGAGAGATAAGCGATGTGTTGTGCCCAACAAAAATTAAATTCAGATGTCAGTTTCATTGCATTTTAACAGCTGATATTGGGAAGAACTGATGGATGTTTTTAGGAGATTTTTTTTTTGTTTTGTTTTGAGGATACTCTAAAATTGGTTGAAAATTTCCAAAGAACGTCTATTGAGTGCACAACTAGTGGCAGTGATCCTCTATATTTTGGTAGACAAAATGGTTACCTCAAATGATGGTGTTATCTCCTTGGGTTTTAGAATGATACGACTGCACTCTCCATTTCAATTGGAGTGCAATTGAATTTTTCAGGGAGAAAATATTTGTAAGCAACATTATCCACGTAAGTGCTGGCACTGCATCCTCTTTTCCACCCTCACAATCCTTGGTTTGGTGGACAAACAGATAGTATCATTAACGCAGGACTCCAAACTTTTTGTTTTTCCACCATTTGCAAAATTAAATACAACCTTAATTAGAAGTCTATTGACATTTCTTCAAGGATTAATAAGAATAATGTGGTGTCTTGGCATTTTTTTTACCGCAAGCTATTTGGAAAGTTCGTAGTAATTCTCAGATACATTAAACCAGAATGCATGCTGCCTCACCTCTGGAGTACCATCAATGGAAACAAATCTAGTCTGGGTTATACCACACATTGTTAAGAAAATTATCACAACTTTCTACTGATGGATAGCAATAGTTGGTGAAATAAATGTACCTAATTTTATGAGTGTAATATCCATTGGATTCTAAGGGTAGTTCATCATTCTGTCCTTGTCCATATCTATGTTTAATCATAAATACACCTCAATGAGAAAGATAAAATACAAATGCAATGGTTATATCTATCTATATTTAGGGACGAAGACTAATTAAAACTATGTAAAACTGATATGGAAAAGTAGACAGTATGAGCCCACTAATGGGAAATTGTAACATCATCAATGTGGTAATCTAGGTTTCCATTCCCAGCAATTCCATAGTGAACAACTCCCTTTATATTAAAAAAAAAATTGAGCAGCAGTTGGTTGGTTACCCTGCATTCATCTACATCAACATACAACAACATTGGTGAGAATTACATAAAACTCAAAAAAATAGTTCAGTAGTTTCTAAAGTGTATTAAATTTGTAAGAGGTGTCGGTACCAGATGTCAGTAATTACCATTGCTAGTCCAGTCATAACCACAATCACTTTTTGGTTAGCGATTGGTCCAATGTGGAATCTCTTTCCTGCATGAAATGAAGTATATACTTTGTATGTTACCCTTCCAATCCTATAAAAAGAATCATGTATAGATTCAACGATATCGGCCAATGTTGAGAATATTTGGTGATACACACGATTAGCAAACAGATAACAACAACCAATAGATACCCTGCCAATGAAGAATAATACATGATTTACACTGCTACTAAAATCTGATAAACTAGGGTGAATGCATGGCATAACCAGAGCTTGTTTTCAAATATGGAAAATGCGGTGATGGCATCAGGCCCTCCCAAATGCAGCAGCATAAGTGGATTCCATCACAGTTTGCAATAGAGTTAGAAAATTCCAATGGCAAAACTTTCCAACCAAAGTTCCTGATAATTGGAAGCCTCGTGGATATGAGCAGCATTTCTATGAGCAACCTTGCTCATCGTAAACTCAATATTTGATCTGTCATTTTTGCATTTTGACCACAAAGTATAAAACCATTCAGTTGGCTATTGGAAAGTACTAGACGTTCAAGTCTTCGTAAATTTCCATTGGGATTCTACCATTCAAACATCGTCAATTTCCATTGGGATTTTGCCATTCAAATTGGAGAGGCCAAACCCAAAACTCTGAGCTTCGTACAGTCCACATTTCAGGTGGTAACGAGCCTCTAAAATGGTTCTTCCAAGTTCTCAACTGCTGAAGATTTGTAAGCTTACCAATTGAAGCAACACCTCACCAGATAGATTTTTATCAATATAGTAGAAGAGAAGACAACTCGAGATATGACCTAGCTCTGGAAGAATACCACAAAAAATATTATTGGAACTTAGGTTGAGAACAACAAGAAGACTGCAGTTCACAATACTCGATGGTATGACAATTATTTAAAATATTGAGACACCTAGAGAGTCGGGAAAAAACTCCAAACTTACACAAAAACAAATATACAGTGAAATCAAGCTGGACAAATTAACTAAAAATACAGTGGCACACATTCCAATCCGTAACATCCAATTTAGTCAAGTTAGACAAATTACCAAAATTAATTGGCAAGCTTCTCAACACCATGCTCTCTATATTCCTCACTCTCAAATTATAGAGTTTATATATGTTAGGAGGCACATTCCTTATGCTAGTACAAGAACAATTGAACTCTCTCAAGAATGGTTGGTTTGTGATATAATGAGGCAACGCTTGCAGTTCCTCATAGTATGAAAAGCTCAAATACTCAAGCATTGTGATGTTTTCCAAAATATCTAAATTCTCTAACGTAAAATTGAGCCTCCTACAATTGGAAAAATCCAGATATTGCAGGCATGTCAACTGCTTAAATGAAACAGGCAAACGCTCCATTCAAAGATAACCCACTCGCAACGATTATGAGATGAAATTGGTTGCTTTGAGGAAAAAGTCGTTTTTCAAGAGGGGTGGAATGTTAGGATCCTATTCTAACATTAATTAATAATAATAATAATAATAATAATAATAATAATAATAATAATATAAATTGTATATCTTATGGTTAAAATATAAAATAATATAATAATTAATTATATATTAATTATTATATTATTTTAACATTAGGGTTGTGACTCTTCACTCATAACCTAAAATGGGTATAAGATATTATACAATCATACCTTTTGGGATATCCATGAATATAAAATATAATATAATTTATTGAAGGGACTTCCCGACAATATCAAAAGGCGATTCTTTTAGTTTTAGGTCTATTTATTATTTATTTATCATTTTATGTGCTAGGAACCCTAGGTTCCTACCACTATCTGAAGGCATGGCAAAGTATCATGTTTTATTATTATTTTTTATACACATATTAAGTTTTAACATTTATACATTGTGTAAATAAAGTACATTTATTGTTTTTATAAATTTTATATACGTATATTATATTTTTAAATATTATTTATTTTATTACATTTATATGTGCATATATATATATTACTATGTTTTTTTATTTTACACATATGCTTATGCATTCAATGCATCCAATCAAATAAGACCAAGCAACCGTGCATTCAATGCAAACAAAACCAAGAAACCATGCATTCACAGTCAGGATGTTCCTATATGCTTTTATTTTGGTGGGCTTCCATGTACCCACGAGCCATGGTGCATTAAGCACGACATCATATCCCACATTACTTGATGCTTTCAACCATTGTCTCCACCAGGGGTGGGTGCTCTTCACATCCGTCTTGCCTGCTATAGAGTGGAAACCTGTACCTGCACTCAAAAATAATTACATCAGTATCACATTCTTCCAACAAAATGATAATCAAGTAGTGGGGATGTTACAAGTGCACACTAATATGAAACCCTATATTTTTCTCAAGAATAGGTTCCTTATCCATTCTTCCCAAATTAGATATTTTTCTACCATATTATCACTTGATCTACCAACAAGAATGTATTATGATTCTCATAATCTAGCTAGTCATAAATTTGCCTTGTAATCTATCAAACAAGATTACCCTATAAATTTATCTTGTAATCTATCAAACAAGATTACCCTATAAATTTATCTTGTAATCTATCAAACAAGATTACTTCTCAATCACAAATTTGTCTTGTAATTTATCAAACAAGATTACACATTAGCTAGATACAAATTTGCCTTCTTAGTTTGGGTTCACAAAAAGCATGTCTTTAGGGAAAGTTCTTTCACATTAAATCCATCAATTGATTAGGTTCTAAAGATCAAAATTTTCCCAATTTGATCTTGGGTTATTTCATTTTATTCACCAAATACTTATCAAATTTCTTCTTCCAAATATTTGATCAAGCATTATATTTTTTTTCCAAAATTTACTTTAAGAATATATCTTGTTACACCCAAAGGGGTTATATAACTTTTTAAGGTCTAGTCCTTCAAAGAGTAAAATTTGACCCTTAAATTTATTCTTAAATTCTCCTTTCAATCCTTTTAAATTAATCCAATTCGATCTCAATTTTCAGAGTATCTCATACCTTCTAGTTAAACCATATAACCTCAGACAAAGAAGGATTTAATTAGCCTTTATATGAGATTGAAACCATTAATTAACCATTTGGCTTAGGTTATCCCTTACTTTTGAAAATGGTATACTTTTATATGTCATTCATTAGTTCAATACAAGGGTCAAACATTTTTAATAAAATACCACCAAATGATTAGATTTCCACGATCAAACATTACCACCGAATTTGGATTAAACCTTTTTTAAACCTACCGTTTGAATTAGATTCTATCCTTAAAATTATCCATTAATTTGATTTTGGACCCATTCATTTACATTAAATGTTGTATATACACCCTTGCTCAAAGCATATTTTAGAAAATGCTAATTTAGCATCATCTAAATGCTAAATTAATAAACCCATATTATATAAGATCTATAATGTCATAACATAACTAGTATTTGAAAACACCTAACTTGGGTAACCATATGTCCTAATTTGGATAACCAAAAGAGGGTTTTATATACATTTATGATTTTTCAAAATCAAAACAATTTAGTCAGAACGATAAGTCATGTTTTACCTAGATCATCAAGTCTCATCTAATGATTAATGCCCTAACCTTCCTGGTTAAGTTAACCCAACCACTCCCTTGTGGTTACTTATTTTAGGGGAGACTTCTCTTCTAAATACCCTACTGGATTCCTTATACACTGGATATGGGATAATCCATCCCAAATTGAAGATTAACAAAAGAATTGTATCCGACACATCAGAGTGCATGATGAATCACATGTGTGCACTTGGCACATTTTAGGGTGAGGCAATTCAATAGGAAACTTGGTGTTTATGTAATCCAATGTGGGTGGTTTAGCCAAAGCTTGGATAACTCAAGGGATGGTTCATGACCATGTTGTGTGGTCAACTCATAAGGATATTTTAATTCCCTTTAAACCCTAGTATCTCCTCCATACAGTCTATGTGGGTCATTTTGCTCCCTATAATACAAAATAATGTTTGATAACTGCACTCCTCACCAATACAATGCCCAACCAAAAATTACCACATCATCGTGGATCGGATAGTGATCTACCAAGTTAAATAATCTATGTGGCAAGAGGAGAGTGTGCCATATTTTGCTGCAAGCTTTATATATATATATCCATCCATGCATGGAAAATTAGCTAATAAAGACAACACCTCCTTTATTCCTAGCATAAACATAGGTAATTTAGTAAGGTTTGAATCTATAATTCGATTCGCAGAAGAAGAGTCTATAGACGAGGATTCTCGACTAGTTTTCAGTTGGGAAAACTTAAAATTTGAGGGAATTGATGTTTTATTAATACCCCTACAACCACACCAATTAGCCCATAACTTTTATCCCTTTAGAGTATTTCATGTAAGAGAAAATGTCATCTAGAGAAAATTGGCAAAATGACATCTAGGCATACTGAATTAATCATAAACACATCTGTAACAAGGTGGTTATGAACATCTATTATAGGCATCTCAAAGCGATGGATTAAATTGAGCAAAGCTTTAATGCCAAGATATATTTTAAACCAAGATCAAAGTTTTCTATTAAGAAGGTTTGATTACAGAGTCTAAATTCATACAAATACAAGTTTACATTCGTAGACTGGTCTACAGGATATTCGTAGGGGAATATTGTAGAGGCTTTACATTTAATTGAGCATGGTAACTTCACCGTTACAAATCATAACCAATGCTCAAGAGGTTTCTTACAAGGGCTTATATACAATGCCAATCTAGGCTATATTTATGATCTACTAAGAGGATTCAAAGGCTTAGACAAAGTGATCACAATGTTTATATTAATCATAATTAGTAAATAAATTTGACCTCATATTAGAGATAGATGATTAAAGCTTCAAATCAGGTAAGACTCATGGAAATTTACAATAGATAAATTTTATAGATCACTTATACCTTGAAGATAAGCATACTCGCATAGGAGTTGTGAGTGAGGAGTCTGTCAAGATACCTTCGGATCTTACTATGTAATAAAAGATGCCGGTTTGAAGCATTAAGCAGGTCTAAAACCGCTACTATAATCACCTAACTCCGTAGTCGATTGGAAGACCAAGCAAATTATTAGGTGAGAGTAATAGCATGGATTTAGAGCATCGCTCATGTGATTGGTAAAGTGCTAGTTTGGAATAGATATATCCTGATTGAAAGCTAGATTCATTAAAATGCAAACAACATATCAAAAGGTCTTTTATTTAGTAAAATATGCTATACTCATCCCGATAATATGTTGTACTAAAATCAAATACATAGTTTGGACAAGAGAGATTCAACCTGTTGCACCTCCTTCAAAATAGCCTTCTTTTAATTTTCTTCATCATACTATTCTTCAATGATAGCTTCCTTCATGCATATTCCAAAGGCTAACCCCTACCAAGCTTCCCTTCCCAAATATTGATTCCTAAAATCACTTATCTTGGCCAAATTGCTTCCTGAAATTACTCATATTGGCCAAATACCTTTAATTTAAAAAAATAGTACTCTCCCAAAGCTTTTTGGTTTATGATATACCAAGGTAGATAGTATACTCCCAAAGCTCCAAGATTTCCCTTTCCTCTCCCCCCTCCCCTTACTTCTCAAGATGCCTTCTATATATATTTTTGGAAGGCTTCTCAAACAAGCTTCTTTATTCAATAGTCAACTAGGCAAGACTATTCAATAATGATCATGGCTACATATTTCCTCCCTCAAGTACCCCACTTGGCCCACTTTTCTCCTAAATTTTCTCCATGCTAGGACTAAAATGACTAGAGCTTCATTTTTAAATTCATTTTAGTACCTTTTTGGTCCAAAAAGTCTTCCCTTCTAGAGTTTAGGCCCATTTTCCACTTTATACATGCTGAATTTTTAGGCCATGAATAATTATTTTACTTTTTTGTCCATTTTCTAAATTTCTTATTATATCAATTGTTATCATTTTGTAGCAAAAAAATGATAAAATAAATACTATCTAGGTATTAAAGCATTTAGGTTAATTTAAAATCAATATCAATTATTGACATCCTTCTTTTTGGTGGATCTTTTAAAATATTTATCCCTTTCAAGAAATTTGATGATGGTGAATGCTTTTCTTGCCACTTGAAATCAACAAATCATCAATGATAATTTGCTAACAATCATATTTGTCCCTACAAAACATGACAATTTTTATCATCAATGGCACCTGCCAAGGGAGGGTTGTGACAAGTGGATCAAGAGGGGTTAACTACATGGTGATGGTAGGGAATGAAGAGGAAATGGATGGAGTGGGATGTATTTCTAGCTTGACTGAGGTGTTTGAAAGAGGTCAAATTATTGATGATGGCATGGTCAATGTAGGTAATGTGGTATATGGGATTAATGTTTTTCAAACAGTAACTTTAATGGTGGGATACGAGAAGGATGGGATGGGACTGGTTTCCATCATGACCATAACTATTAGATATGGGGTGTCTCTTAGATAAACAAGTGTTGCACTAATTGGTGGTGAGATAAGTGTAACAAAATAATGGAAAGGATAAGTTATAGGAGTAGGTGAATAAGAAAGGATAGAGAGAGAGGAGGGAGAATAGGAGTATAATAATAAATATTAGAGAGGGAAGGGGTAGTGTATGGCAAGAAAGGAGTGGGAGTGGGTATATTAGTGGCCATTAGACTAGTCATTCCCAACCTGAAAGGTGAGGTTCCTTGGGGGATTTATCCCTCCTCAAGTTGACTTATCTACCTTTGTTGTTGCTACTCTACTACTATAGTCATACCTACAAATGTAGGCCCTTATCTCTTGAACCCTTTATGCCCTTTAATGATTATCTATTGGACCATTGAACTTACCACGACAAAAGTTGTTGGTCTAGTTGAGATAGTTATCATCAATGCTACTTATTTCTTGGGCTTAAGCTTATGAGGGATAAAGGTACTTGCTACTACTTTCATTATGCTTTTATTCCTTTTCGCACTCTTTAGGCACCTCCTATCCCAAGTGGTAGAGAATTTGGCATCAAATGCACCATATATTATGGATTTTATGATTGTGCCTATTTTGCACCTCATCCTCTACCATATAAGGATATTTTGATTTATATATCCACTTTTTGAAGTACCTCGTGCCTCTAATGGTTTAGCTTGATATCAAGGTCAAAGTCACTCTTCCTTTTGGTATAGAAGGTGTACCACTCTAGGGGTTAGCATACCAAATTTAAATTTCATCTTCATATCCTTGATTGCTTTCTAGAGTGGCAAGGGTTATCCCCTCATTAAAATTGACATGTTATTTGATGTTTTACCTTTTAACATATGCATAAAATATATCCAACTTTTTTCCCTAAAGGTTTGTTAAAAAATTCCTCCTTTATCAAAGGACCAATGATATTTAAGTTGTTCTAAATCCATATCCCTTAATCATTAATTTGCTACCAAGTGAAATCCATGTAGCTTAGGAGTGATATTCATGATTTGTTGCTTGAGTAGGTAGAAGGTGGTTTTATTCTACTACTTGAAATATTTCAAACCCACATAGTTGAGTTGTCACACATATTCTAGATTAAACATGTAGTTTAGTACCCATGTAAGCAACTTAAAAGGTATGGATGAGAAGCCATATAGGTAAATGAAAAACTTATCCCTATCCAAGTAGAAATAGCCTCTTGGTTATTTTTCCTTTGCTAACAATTGTCTTGATTCAATTGTTAATCTTGATTTTTTCCCCTAGGCTTCTCTATTATGACCTTGTACACTTTGTCATACAAGTTGTAGGAGGTCTTTTCCACTTCTTGTTTGGGTACATATGTGCACTCCACAATGGTCATATATTATTCATCTTATCCTATCTAGTATATTTGGAGGGTGGGAAACTAGATTTTATTCTATAAAGGATAAATAGTTAAACTTTCTTTCTTCTTTGAACTCCTTGAGTTCACTGTCCATGTGGTTTTAAATGTACTTGGCATAGTCAACCATTTGAAATTTCCCTAGATAGGTTTGTACTATATGTACTAGGGTATATGTTCCTCATATATCCAATTTACTACCTTATTTCCTAAGTGATAGGCATGATTAACCTTAATTTTTTAATAAGATATGCGTGGCTTCTATTAAGGGCCACTTCCATTACAAAAATAAAACATTACATTGCTCTCATTAAATTTATAATAAGTTAATTAAATCATACCCATATTTTCCTTCTATCAAAGATATTCTCCATCTTCCTCAAACTGCTAAGTTTCCATAATCAACTTCTTTTTATTTTAAGGAAATAACAACAAGAACAACCTTTACATGACAAATAACTCCAACAGATAAAAAGAAAACAAACATAACAATCATCCATCAAAGAGGAAGTTAGTTTTATTATTTTTCATTTGTAGTTGAGGTCATTCCTCCTTTAGAGTGGCAAGATCTGAGAATGCATTTTTGCACTTCAAGATCCTCTAAAAATATCTAGTTGTAACATATTTTGTAGGATCTTCTTTTTTAGAAAATTGACCATCATTGATTGTTTCCCAATTAGCTTCAAGAATACCATTGAGGTGCTAAGATTTTCCATGGAACTGTCTAGATGGTATTTAATAGCCATTTGGATTTTTATCAATGATCTGATTCAAATTCTCTTTTTGGATTTGAGTCTTTTGTTGCTCACATGATTCTTGTTGGATAATTGGTGCATTTGGAGGATGAGCTTATTTCTTTTGAACTAGGACATTTGAAGGTTTTGAATCATTTGCATGTAGGGTCTTCTCCTCCACCAAGGAGGAATCAGAGCATGATCATATGACCAGGCATCTCTTCTTCAAGTGGCCATATTGTTGACAACCATAACATCTTAAGGAAAAGTTTTCATATTTAATATTTTGGATTCATTCCCTTTGATTAAGGAGATAGTAATGGATTGAGACCTAAGAACTAAAAAATCCATCTAAACAACAAATATTGCTTTACTCATATTAATTTTACTGAATAAATTTTTCTCCGTTTGGGCATCCATATAATGGAATGCACCAATGACATTACCAATTTTTGTGAATATATTCTCTCCCCAAAACTCCATAGGAAGAGCATAAAGATTCACATAGACTAGGAAGCCATTAAATTCTTCTATAAAGGGATTAAAACTAGGAATCCAAGGTCTTATATAGATACCCCTTTGTTCGAAAAACCATTTATATCTATAACTCATTACCCTATCTCTATCCATTAAATTAGAAAATGAAACATAAAAGGTTTTGGGTAAGAGAGTTACTTGGAATTCTATACTGGTCCACCAATCTTTAATATATTCTTTGAGATTCTCCAAGCATGGTATTTTACCCTTGAGTTTATAGATAATTGTCCAGGCTTCATGATAAATCAAATCCAACCCAAATTCATCCTCCAAAATCCTGATAGAGGGTAAAGTTTCATCCACCCACAAATCCAAATATCCTTGAGAGATATTTCTTCTAACCGAAGATGCTTTTTCACAGACTAAAGATATCATCTGTGAACAACCCTCTTCCTTCAACACTTGACTAAACCTAGGGTTTACATCTCTTTTGCAAAGACTGTAGCCAACTTTATCGATTTGTTCCATTGTTTGATTGCACCTAAGGTTTACCATGATTGACCTTAATTACTTTAAATAAATTAAAATTTTGTACTACTTTAGCTAAAAAATGCCATGTCTAATAATGTGAGCAATGATCTTTTCTGACTATGTTCATAATTAACCATTAACTATTCCTTAATAATAACATGGTTTGTGTCTATTGTTTAGCTATAAATATTCCTTCATAATGTGATTCCACTTTGAAAACACTATTAGAATTAAAACATATATCATTGACCTCCATCAAAAAAATCTAGGCTTGATCATACCTTAGTATATAGTCTATTCAAGTATACCTAAATTCAATTTTGAAGCATATGATTAAAATTAAGTTTTATACAACCTCTATAAGATATATTACTATCATGAGAAATTTTCAAGCTTTTAAGATTTTTTTAGCAACTATATATAGAAGTTATTTATACATATCCCACTTCTATTAAATTCTTTTATTTGATGAGCTTAGATTGTCATTCACTATTAGGATAAGATATTTGAAGGTTTCCTCTATTTTTTATTAATATTTAAGAGGTCTCCTATCCATGAAATAATCATTTATTCCTCCATCTCAAATCAAAGCATTCATATAATCATTTCTCATACATAGGTTCCAAAGTAAATTTTAAGATTTATATTTGGTAGGAATATTGTATGCTTTTATAAAGTTTAATATCGCTTTAAAAAAGATTCAATAAATGTTAAATCTTAGCGATATATGAATTTAATGCTTAGTTGAGAAAGGATAATAGAGGAGGATATGTTTACGTATTTATTCTTCCCACTTATAGAGTTCAAATTTTGAAGGATCTCAAAACTTAATTTTCTTGAGTTGGCTCCATGTGAGAGTTTTACTATAAGTAGCTAACCATTGAAGGTCCTAGATTTTGACTAGGATATAATAGTATATATATTATTCTAGATGTTATCTTCCTTTCCACTTTTGAATTCCCTCTGTTTCTCCATAATAGGTATGTTTGACTAATATTCACCCTTACATTAAAGATTCAATTGAATTTAGTCTTCATATATAGGGAAAAAATGGGAATTATTCCATTTTGCTAATCAAATATTCTTTAAACCATAGAATATCTATTGCAGTGTTCCAAGACAAGTTTCATTATATTCTACCTTATATTATGACTTTGGTTGTACCCAAATATTTGAATCTTATAGAGAAAGCTAAAGGGGACAAGTCTTTGTAATCTAACTACTCCAATACCAATAGGTGCTTCTACTCTAGAGTGAACTCCAACAAGTTAAGTGTGAGGATTTTTTTATATTGTTTATGATTGCAAGAGTAATTTCATTAGAAGCTATTATCATCAAGTTATATCAACCTTTCTATAGTTACTATAGAGAAAGAGATAAAAGGTCATGACTAGGAAAGGTTATTTTTGCCCAATGATTTATCCTCCACTTCAATGCAAAGTTTATATTAAGAAGAAGATGGAGATTATGACCATATTCATAGAACAAATAACATAGAATAAAATCCATATACTCAATAATATTTCATTTTGACTTGAGATATTAATGATGCTCCATTAATCCAAGTACATGAATGAGAGTATAATTTAAAAATCTCTTTTAGATAACAATCCCAAATACACTTATGTAAATTGCATGGTTGGTTGGATATTAATATATGTTGAGACGAGTATGCCCGGATTCATGGCGGCTACCGATTCCACCATGTAAATATATATATATATATATATATATATATTGAGATGAGGAATGTAACTTACAATATTTTCTACTTATAATTAGAAGTCTTTCTCTTCACATAAGTCATCATCTTGTGTAAATAGCAAGGACTTTTATTGTACCTATCACTATAAAATAAGTTAATGATAAATTTTAGTTGTGTTGCATGGCTTATTTTAATAACTATTAGAAATAGATCATATTACATTATTTGGGTCATGTAAATGTATCTACCAAGATACATACTTAGGATATTAGATTACTTTAGGGGGAAGTTACTTAATTTTTCATGCAATGTAATAATTTCACAAGTGTCAATGTGCAAGTTGTATATGTGCAAGTTTTCCCTTGCACATCTAGATAGAGTGTTGGCCAAGGAACCTATCTTCCTATATAATGGCCTTATTGTCATAGTCATAGACATATATAGAGAGAACACATATAACATTGTGTCATAGAGAGTGCATCATAGGGCTTAGATAAAGTCACCCATATTGGAGATGGGTCAATGTAGTCCAGTAGCATTATTCATGGAGTGTTCATTTCCTCCATAGCTACATTATATTCATTTTCGTCAATTCTATTTATAGTATATTTTTCAGTCATCTTGCAAATTTACTTTCTTTCATATTATTATTTTTGCATCTTGTGATTGCTATCTCCCATTGCATATAGCATCAAAAGCTCATAGTGGTATCATATCTATGGTAGATCTAGCCATAGGAAAGACACCATTATCAATGAGACTGAGTTTGTTTGTCAACCTAACGCACCTTTGGACCAGTCGCTGTCAAAAACTCTCAAAAGAGTCTAGGTGGTAGAAAAATGGAGATCCACAAGTGAGGACTGAAAGAAATCTCATTTTCAAAAATATTGATATTATTTTGGCTAGAGTCTTTCCACAAAGTTGCAAAAAAACTCGTGAAGATTAGGACTCAACATTCAATCCACTAAATTGATAAATCAACTAGTGAAGTTAGGATATATGGAATTTATTAACTATTGACCCATAGTTTCTTTTTGTTGTAGAAATCTAATTCTTAGAATATTGGGATTCCTCCTACAACAGAAATCTAGGATACTTCAACTTCATTGCTCGAAGGTCGGTGTATCTTCATAGTGTAGAGGTTAGTTTCTTGTCCAAGAAAAGATACTGTGGAATAAGACTTCTAGAAAAGATTTGTGGTGAAGTTAGGAGACATGAGATCTCCATTACTGAATTGAAAACTTTACACAAGAAGAAAAGGCTATAGAAACCTTGATCTAGAAGAAAATACCATAAAAGCCTTAATCAAGAAGAAAACACCATAGAAACCTTGATCTAGAATAAAAGGCTGTAGAATCCTTAATATAGAAGAAAAGGCCATAGAAGCCTAAATATAGAAGAAAAAGGCCATAGAAGCCTTGATCCTAAAAAAGGCCACAAGAGCCTTGATACTAAAATTAGGCCATAGTAGCCTTGATCCTAAAGAAGACTCTAGAAGAGAGTGTCTAAGTTTTCAATACTAATACATTGTTATAGGGAAGGATATTCAATGAGTCGGGAAAACTTCCTACAAGAAATCTAGGAAGAGTATCTTCTTTAGAATCAATCCAACATCTACAGGTAAAGATATCAGGAGAAGAACTTCTAGTCTTGGAAGAAGAAGGACTAGGAGAGTCCTGCTTGAATCTAGAAGTAGCAGAAGTGAAGATACAGAGGAAGATCTCACCACCAAAACTTCTAGGAGCAGAAGGTTGAAGAAAAGGTCTCAAGGAAGACCAAAGGAAAATATGAGATCAAAGACCTTGGAGAGGTCTCAACAAGCATCCAATAAAAGGGTTGAAGAGCCTTATTGAAGAAATCATCAAAGAAGAACTCATTGGAGAAATCCACTAACCAAGGAGAAATCCCTGATAGTGAAGGACTTGTGACAATTATCGCCATCTGATAACAAACCCAAGAGAAGAAGAATTTGGCAAGGAGTGCCAAATACTAGAAGAAGAATCCAGTGAAGACCTCAAGACACTTAAAATATTGAGAAGAATATATTGTTTAAAGTTAGAATTTGACAAGAAGCTTGAAGGAAGATTCATACAGAAGAAGCCTACTAAATACAAGAGATTTGGAGATTGACTCTCATACCAAAAGGCACCACTTTAGAAATGAATATATCTTCAAATCTATAACAAAGGAGGAGACTACAAGAGGATAACAAGCCACCAAAAATCTTAGGCTTGTGAAAGAAAGTTTGAGACCATTTTTTGGTGAAGATGAAGCTATTCAAGGTAGCCTACAAAGAGCTGCAACATCCTACACAAGGAAGAAAATTGGTAATCCTAGACACCAAGATCTACATCCTCTACAGAAGTGGCAAAAGAGATTTTAAAAAAGGTATGCAAATATTGGTGCAAGTGGATTCATTAATTGGATTATTTATCAGATTTATTTAAGCACCTAAATTTGAATTGAAGTTGAAAATAGGAGAATTGAATTAAAGTATTTAAAAGAGAAAAAAAATAAAGGTTCCTTTTAGGTTCATTCGCACTTTAGGAGTTGATTAGATTTAGAATTCCAACTATCTATCAACTATCTATCATCTACTTTGGAAAGCAAAAATAAGACTAGCTCCTACTACATTTGCTTATAACAAAATAGCAGAATAAGTCTTAAATATTCATTCTAGATTGTTCTTAATTAGTTATAGTAAATTGATTGAGTGCATTAATTTTTTAGAGTAAATTGGAGTGATAAGGTGTAATTTGTTAGTGCATTGAAAAGTGAAATTTGTTAAAATTCATTTGCACTATTATTACTCTCAAAATAAATTAGTTTTTGTACTTTGAAAAAGGCTACAAAATCTAGTTTGTATCAAGTGTCTAAAGACACTCTTGAAAGCACAAAACCTGCAACTCTAAGTGGCCAATAGAAGCCACCAAAATTGGTTAGTACATGCAAAAGGAAACTAACCAAAAGAAGCTTCAAATATTGAGATTTGGTGAATCTCAAATCCAAAGTACTCAAGGGTTAGTGCAACTAAAAGAAAGCTTCATTTTATAGAATTTACAAGGATTGTATTCACCATCAATCATCCAAGCAAAAAGGGTGAGGAGTCTAGCCAAAGAGACATCCTCAAAACCCTCATTTTGCACTCACTAATTTGCTACAAAAATAAAAAACTCAGACCTACAAAAGAGTGCAAGAAAAGGTGCAGTAAAAATTTCTATATACATGTAAAGGTTACATGGTATTGCACTTCTATAATACATCAAAATGTAGGGAAAGGAGCAGATTTAAAGGTACCACAATAGGCACAGGAAAAAGATAGCCAAAATAAGGGCCAAAGATCGAGCGTTCTCCAACATCGAAAGGGCATTCTCTCCAGGAATGGATCTGTAAGACAAAGGAATATTTTACGTAAATGACAACAAGCATACCAAGGTTATTTACGTAAGCCAAATGAAGTCTATAAAAATTATTTACGTAAATCATAGCAAGTTTATCATCGACATTTGCAAGGAAAAGAAGAATCTATTTATGTAAAAAAAGGAGGATAGAGCACATCTAGTGAATAGGCGAGTCAAGCTTCACTTCTATCAACGTGAACAGGGAGCACATTGAAGGCATAAACACAAAGATAAGGATAGATGCTATATTGGGAATAACATCAATAGAGGAAAGCAAAAGAGCTACCCCATCCTTATTTGAAGCTCCAATATAGCTCATGAATTGCTTATGGATAAAAATATATTGCTTACTACCCAAGAAAGTGTAGCAAGCTAAGGAGAATAATAATGGAGTTACAATCTCCGTCTTGAAGACGTTACATTAAAAGTTACATTTATGAATTCTATGTTCCACTTGCCATAATATTCCCTAATACCTATCATATTTGATGCACCTTTTCGGAGCCATAACTTGTGAACCATATGCCATTATGGCATTTGTGTTATGTGATTGGAGTCCATTTTGTTGGTCCCTTGTAGCTAAGTTTACACCATTCAAAATATTTTTATAGGCTATTGATCCAATCGATCAACTCCTCTGGTTTCAACCCACCAAAATACTTGGGAACCTCGATCTTGATCCCATATCGATTCCCCTTAAGCCCCTCTAGAGCTTATATCAGTCGATTTTCAAAATCATGCCCTTATTCCTCTGGGCCCTCTGGTTCTACTTTTGCATGGACCTCATATCCACGTTCCTCAGGTATGTTTTCATCATCAAATCCTTGATCTGCACGTGCCCTGGGATGTCTCTCTCCCATGCGATCAATCACACCAATCAGTCATGCTATTTCTACATTTAGATCCTCGATCTACCTATTCATCTGGGCATATCTTCTAGGTGGCATCTTCCCTTCACTAGCGAGATCACACCCGCTATGATACCAAATGGTGTAAAATCAGCTACAAGAGACCAACAAAATGGACTCCAATCACATAACACAAATGCAATAATGGAAGAAAAATGCCAATTGATATTCTTCTCATTCTTGAATTCACACCCCTTCTACAAAATATTACAATCCATCATATAGCAACCGAAAACCAAAGAAACCCTAAAAAATGTCTTTTTTCTAAAACTACTAAAAATAGATCTTTTTCCTAAAAACTGCTAAAAATAGAAATGAGTCGGATTGCACCCAAATTTGGTGCACACATCCCTATTACAATAATGAACCTTAATTTAAAATATTAGGTCTCAACTTAAGGTATAACAAAAGATAATAAACTTCTAATAGCCAAAAAAATCCAAAAAACCCGAGAACCTATTCTAAAAGCTAATTTTGGGGTACTAGATGTTGGAGTTAGGTCTCGAAAACATGATTTTTGGAGGTTCAGGAGGATCAAAGATCATCCTAATGCAAAACACGTATGTGGAACCACTTGTTAAATTTCAAGGTAAACGGGCGTACGGTTCACAAGTTATGGCTCCGACAAGGTGCATCAATATTTTATAATGCTCAAAAGACCAACGTTGAGGAGTTACGAGAACTCAAAGCAAGCTCACATATGTTACAAATGAGTAATTTTCAGTACAACAGTGTTACAAGGAGTGGCAGTGCTCTCAAGAAATGTAGGTTCCACTTGTCCATCATTGATCGTCATTAAATACAGTGAAGAGAGAGTGAAAGATGAGCAACATTTATGTTCGAAGTTTACAATTACAAGGTGCAGTGGTAGCATGGAAGTAAGGCATGGAAGAGCCTTAAATACTTTGAATATTTAAGGTCAAGAGCAGATGTAAGTGGTGACACATTTGGAACCTCTACGGTTCCAAGCAAATCATTTATGGAAGGGCCACATTTGGAATGTATACTTGCCACCAAGGTTCCAAGAAAATCGTTGACGAAAGGGCCACATTTGGAATGTATATTTACCACCAAGGTTCCAAGAAAATCGTTGATGAAAGGGCCACATTTGGAACATATATTTGTCACCAAGGTTCCAATCATATAATTTCAAGGAGAGCCATAGAATCAACATCCATAGCACGTGCACAAAAAATACAACATCAAATATTGAATGATATAAGGTAAGCTTTATTCCACCATAATATGCTTTCTTTTATTTGGGAGTCATAAGGTTGAAATTAAAAGAATTCAACTACATTGAAAGCAATATTCAAAAAGTGGAATAATATATCATATCAATAAAATATATGCAATATGAACATAGGAGCAATAAGGACTTCTACTGGAATTTATTTAAAATATTTGCAAATATTATTGTGATCTAATTTTCCAACATTTGGGAGTTATAAGGGTTACTACTTCAAATTAACTTATTGGAAATTAGATACACTTCAATCAAAACATAAGGGATATTTAAAAAGGAGGTTATCCAAAGCTTTAGGCTAAGTTTTAAAACTTATATATATATATATATATATATACTTGTCTCGAACACATCAAAAATGGACAAAAGAGATCCAACATTAGAACCTCTACATATTGAGAAAAAATGCTTAGTTCAATAGAAGCAAGAAGGGATAGATAAAAGTTAATTTTTGATATTTTCAAAGCCTTATAAAATCAACCAAAAAATGAACTATCTTTTCAAAAGCACTATATTATATCCCTAGGGAGTCATAAGGAATTCCATAAAACTTGGCAATATCAACATTGATCATAATTTATCAAGTTGCAAATCCATTGGGAAAATATAAGCTTTTACAAAACCTAAAATTCCATTAGGTGTATAAAATCTCATAACTAGGGAGACATAAGGAAGCCTAAAACCTAAGGAACAATAAAGGTTTTCATCAAAATCAAGCTTGTATACTTCAAAGCTGAAATATAGTCTACTAAGATTCTATTCAATCCTAAGAAATAGCAAGTTCTATCATGGATGAAATTTTGAGAAAAGCTTTCAACAATGAAGAATTTTTCCATGAAGTAGAATTTTATTCTCAAAACTTAATAGATACCTTAGATGGATATGAGTATCTATCTATTAATGATCAAGATAAATCTTCCTTGTTCTTTATAGAAGCCAAAGAAGGTAACTTTACAGCCTTGATTAACTACCTTCATGAAATTCTCTTCACAACATGGTGGAACTCACAAAGATTGGTTATATTTTCACCATAAGAGTATCTCATGATTTATCTATCATTATTTGTGTTATTACTTACTCAACACAAGAAACAAGTTAGCAAGAAGGAACAATATTTTTGTGATGATAGACTAACTTGTCATGAAGCAAAATCCCATCAACACCAAGGCAAAATCAGAAGAGAAGAAGAAGAAAAAAAGAAATAAGAAGCATATTAAAGAGAAACATGTCATCATGAAGACAAAACCAGTTGAACACATTCAAATTGAAAGAAGGAGGAATATAGTGCAAGGTCAATTGAAAGAACCTGATCACACTAAGCGAAGAAGGAGGAATACAGTGCAAGGTCAATTGAAAGAACCTATAGCTTCAACCTATTTTTTGCATCATATGAAGACTGAAGCAACCATAGAAGAACCTGAACAAGCGAATGACCATTCAATGGAGGAAGATCCACATTGAAGACTAAAATTCGTCAATACCCAAATATTGTAATACAAGGGGTGTTAGAAATAGATCATATTACATTATTTGGATCATGTAAATATATCTACCAAGATACATACTTAGGACATTAGATTACTTTAGGGGGAAGTTACTTAGTTTCTTCATGCAATGTAATAAATGCACAAGTGTGAATATGCAATTTGTACATGTGCAAGTTATCCCTTGCACAACTAGATAGAGTGTTGGCCAAGGAACCTATCTTCCTATATAATGGCATTATTGTCATAGTCATAGACATATATAGAGAGAACACATATAGCATAGTATCATAGAGAGTGCATCATAGGGCTTAGATTAAGTCACCCTTATTGGAGATGTATGCAATGTAATCTAGAAGCATTATTCATGGAGTGTTCATTTCCTCCACAACTACATTGTATTCATTTCCATCATTTCTATTTATAGTATATTTTCAATCATATCACAGATTTAATTTCTTTCATATTATTATTTCTGCATCTTATGATTGTTATCTCCCATTGCATATAGCATCAAAAGCTAACAATAACATGTTATGTAATCTTATGTTTTATTTTTTAGTATTTGGACATGGACTTAAAATATATAATACTATTAATTCATTGGGTTTAAAAAGGTGTTGAAGATTTTTTATGGAACCTAACACCTATAATTAGATTAAAAAATTTTATGATAAGAATAATCACTATTTACAGTATAAATTTATTGGTTGTTATCATTAAATCAGTAGTTCAAATTGATGATGGTCATATATTCATCCCTTTAATGATATTGATCTATGACAATGTTGCATTTCAAGCATAAAAGTCCTAAAGATTATGAATAATTCTTTATCTATTACCATTAGAAATTGTGCTTGATTATAAGAAAAGTGGAGGCTCATACCACACTTAGTGTAAATAATTGAGTTTTTACAATTCATAAGATGATCTAAATCATTAAATCCTAGTATGATTGTTCATCATTTATAACTATTTATATGTCTCATACAAAAAAGTTTATGTATAGTTATGTTTATCCTTGTTTGTAACTTTATGATGAATAGTGTATGTATCCTTGTAAACATTTGTTATAAGATCACAAATAGTTGAGTTTATACTTATACTTTGTAAATTGTTCAATGAGATCATGCTTACTAAAATGAATAGTTGAGTATGTCCTTATTGACGATTATGTAATTCATGGACTATAGTGTGTATCCTAGTCCATAAACCTTTAAGTACTTGATGAAATATGAGTATGTACTAGTACATAAAGTGATTATGGTGTGTGTGTGTGTCTCTAGTTAGTGATTTTTCTACTCTATTTGAACATGTTGTAATAAGGGAGGGTGTTAGGAATTATTATATTATAGGTATAGGTTAGAGAATTATTTTAGATGATAAAATCACCATAAACATAGGTACCAGCTTTTTTAGAGAGTTTGCTATGAGATTCTCTAAATATCATATATATAGTAGTTGTAGTTAACTTGGTTAGACAATTTTGAGAGTTATTACAATATATATTTAGTAATCATATTGTATAAAAAAGTATTATTTTAATAGAAAAATCACGATATTTACCCAGTCCCACCATTTTCATGCTTAACTTCAAGATCCCATTAGATTGGGTCTCCATCTATAGTGGACAAAATTAAGAAATAATAAATTTTCCTAAAATTAGATATCCCCTATTATATGTGTCTAAGAGAGGTATCATTATGTTCATCCTTATAGTATAACTTTGATTGTACCCAATAGTTGCATACCTTTGAGCCTCATAGAGATGAGCTAAAGGGGTAAAGTATTTTTAGCTTATGTTTTGTATTAGAGGATTTTACCTAGACAATATTGCTTTCAAATACCTGCCTTATTACCAAATTTTAATATTTAAAGGATCTTTTTACTTATCATTTCCTAATATTGTAAATAAATTTACCAAATGAGAAAATCCATTAGAATATTTTTGGCATGCAAAATATTGATTTTAGGTTGTAAGCAAAAATATTTCTTGAGAGGGAGGATATTCTGAGGCATTCCTTTGATTACTATAATTATTTATAAAAGTATTCCTATGATTAAAATATTCATTATTTTATAGTTCCTTATACTAGATCGCTCATACTTGATAGGTCTACTAACCTTGTCATATACAATTAAATGGAAATTCCTCTTGTCATCAATACCTTGCTAGAGAAAGTGCTTTTGCATACAAACTAGTCTACTAAGAATCTTCCTTAACTATATCAATATAGATAGTCAATACATTGTTGTTACTTTTAAATCCAATTTGATAAATAGAATACTCCCTACCATTGAAAACCATATTCATTTTCATAATGTTATATTTTATCCTCCTTTGTCAGTGGTCCTCTACAAAATTTGATTACTTTTAAAATACTTAAATAGAGGAATCTTTGGATAGAATTCTAGTAGAGAAACTCATTTGAATACTAATAATCAAGCCACTCTAGTTTTATCTATTAAGACCGTATATAAAATAACTTGTATTTCTTCTTATTAATGATTATCTTGAATTATTTTATTTTCAAAAGAGCATCATGTATTATTCTAATATCTTACCAAGATGGATGCAAACAAGAAGTGTATCATCAATAAACTATTAGTGTATGATTGTCGAACCCTAGAATGTACCCCAAAGACCTTTAAAAAATTTATTTTAGTCACTCTCTTCTATAATGATATATAGATGTGGTGAAATTGGATCACCTTACCTCAAATATTATGAAAAATTAAATAATCTTAATAAATAACCATTAAGAGGAATAGAGAAAATGGATAAAGCATGACAAGGTTTTATTCATCACCTCCAATCATTGGAGAATACAAATTTACTTAGATTATTTTATAGAAATACCTAATTGTCATTACCATAATATTTGGAGATGTCTAGCTTATAATCATGCCTTTCTTACCATTACACAAAAGCAAATGTAGAGTCTCATGTATAGTTATAATGTTGTATAAGATATTTTTTCCTAGAAAAAACCACCTTGTTCCTATGAGATAGTCATTATGAATAATATTTTTATATTATTTTCCATCATATTTAAAAAGAAAATATAATGCACATTACACAAGGTAATTGGTCTAAAAATATTAGGTGACATGGATTCTAGATTTTCAATAATTAAGATGGGGAAGGTTAAGTTCAATTATTTGAAGATATTCTTACTCATATTTGATTCCTCAAATATTATAACCATGTACTTATCTAAGAGACCCTAGAATATATTTAAAATGTTTGCTATAAATCCATCTAGCTTTAGGTAATTAATTTTATCCATGTTAAAGAGGGTATCTTTCCTATACCTCCCCTATGCTATCCATCAGGACTCTATTTTGATGTTATAAGATGATCCTTGGAATTTATTAAAGTATATTTTTCTATGTATCCTTTGATATATTCCCATCATCTAAATGGGGATACTCAAAGGACTTGAGAAGTAAAATACTACTATTATCTTGTGCCTCTATTTATTGACCATCATAGATGTCCAAAATTTAATTTTATCCTATGATCTATTAATCATGGTTTTGTGGAAAAATATAATTGTATAATCTCCGTACTGCAACTATTTTATCCTAGATTTATTTCTCCAACATAATTCCCTTTTAGTATATTTTGTAAAGGAGATATTATAGTTTTTTCTCTTGATCATTAGTGTATTTGGATATACCTTGGTCTTGAATATGAGCCTGAATCACTTCCATATTACTCTCAAGTTTAGCCTTTCTTTAAAAAATATTGGAAAAAATTTCTTATTTCATAATTTGAGTTTATTTATAATGAACTTGATATTCCCTATAAATTTAGATGTATGGGTATCCTATTGGGTTGGTGTTTGACTCCACAATTCCTTGACCTTATCATCAAAATTCTTATCGTCGTACCATACTTTCTCCATTGGAAAGGGCACCTATTTGGAGGAGAAGAGTTGTTCATTTTGACTAATAAAGGCCAATGATCATAACCATTTGATTAAGAACTTATATCTTAGGAGTGATGTTTTCTCCCATCTAAGTGGGACTTCCCACAAATTTGTTTAATCTCTTTGATATGGAGAATTTATATTTTCCTCTATTATACCATGTGTTAAAAACCTTAAGTGGAATACATCTTATGCCTATACCTATAAATGAAAACCCTATAATTACTCATTTCTAAAGATGTGATGAGATTGTATGAGGCTTAAATGATTGAATTAAATTTTTTTCCTTACAACTTATTTTTTAATTAGCCAAATATACTATTTTTTCAAATAGTGTATTCCAAACAAGAGTCCTTACTCTTCTTAATAGGAGGTCCATATATGTGCTTAATACTGTAAAATATATTAGTCTTGTGGCATCTTAACAAGTAATAAAATTTAATATTGTATCTAAATATACACAATCTACACTATTTAGATTCCAAAATATTGTTAGTTATAATATTGCCCTATAAATAATAAAAAACTTATAATATTTTCTCATTTTTAATGTATGATATGAGACTCCTCAATGCATCTATTAAAGCTTTGGTTTCTTGAAATAGTAGGGAATTTTCTAGGTTACTAATAGCCTATTTAGAAATCTTCTTTTTTAGGGATTGCTAATTCCATGATATTCCAAGATGTGATCTTCACCATGTCAATCAAAGCATTTTTGCTTAAAGATTGTTGATCCACAAAACCATATTATGTGATTATGTTCCCACAATTTCATAGTTTAACATAGAAAGAAGTTAAATTAATCTTTGGTATCTAGATTTAAGGGTTATATCCAATTAAATATAATTAATCTAAAATAGTCTAAGCAATTTGAGGAAAGGGGATGTAAAAAACTAAAATTTAATACAATAAATAAAGATGATTGCAAATCCATAGTTATATGATAGCATTTATATAGTTGACCAAATAACTTTAATGTGTGATATATTCAAATAACCTATAATAACAAAATAATAGGACTAATAGGAGATGGAAGGATACTTGTAAAACACATAATTGCTTAAGAGAATCTATAGGATGTCATTCCTCAAAAAGCAAAGTACACCTAGACAAATAGAAGATAAAAAATCCATTACATTGTAGAAATATTAGATAGATTATTATTTAGTTAGAATCTCTTGACTATATATCCACTTCCAACTAGCCATGTAATACAAAGCGCAATATCTTATCATAAACCAATTCTATTAGAGAGGGGTTAGAACAGTCAAGAAGTAAGAAAGATCCCCTTAAAATATAATTCAAGATGGATAAAGTAGGAATACTTCAAACTAATGGTAGATAATAGTTGTAGAAATCATCATCATATAGTCCTCAAGACATCTAGAAAGAAAAATTTTAATACTTAAAAAAAAATTAAAATATGGTTATCCAAGAAGCCATTTCAAAGAAAATAATTTATTTTTGTTAGCAAAATACTACTATCCTTGTAGGATTAACACTCTCTAGGATCATAAAAATAACTCAATAACATGCATATATCAAACCCTAATAATTAACAATAAACTCACTAAAATAGTTATTAAAAAAATACTAAAGCAATGCATAAAATACAATGCTTCTTTGAGTTACATATTACAAGGGTTGGTCTTCAAAATATAATACATAAGGCTCTTCATATGCACATGAATCTTGACTTACATGGACTCATCATGTCCTCATACTCACATAAGATCCAACTCTTCATATTTCCCTCTTACATAATAAATCTTACCTATTTACATAAATAAAAAGTCTCTTATGATTGCTCATAACTCCTCACTTATTCACTCACATAACTCACACTTACTAACTTGACACCTCACACACATAACTCCTCACTTATTTACATGACACATACACTTAATAACTTGACACATACTATAGAATTAAATATCAAACACACTCCCTAATCTAAATATTTACAAAGAGACCAAATAATGTAATACCTCCAACACCCTCTCGTATTACATTATTTGGTATGAAATATTTTTTCTTCATGTGTTTTTTTCTTCTTCATGTATTATGGCTTTGGTATTGCTTTATTTTTTGGCATTGTATCTATATTTTTGATTTGTTACCTATACTTCTTAAGAAGTCATCAAAGAATACATTGTCATTTGCTTTTTCCATAAAAGTCTTGTGTTCAATATAATACATCCAAAGCAATATGTTGCTTTTGTAGGATCCCATGGCTTCAATTTTATTTAGTATTTTAATAATACATCTCTTATTGCCATTATTTTTTTTGAATTCTATCGTTCTTCCTTTATCTAGCAATGGTAATACTAAAATAAAATTATTTGTTATGCCAAGAACATTAAGCACATTTTCAAACGTACATTCAAAATATGTTAGACTATGTGTGATATTACCTGATCCTTGTACATGATAAATTTTTTCATCTGCTATCTTGATTGGTATACTTGGTTATACATGGATAGAATCAAACCAATACAAGTTTCTAGTAATATGATGACTAACTCTTGAATCAATGTACCACACATTATCTTCATATTCAATTTTAGGTTTTGCTTCAACTTTTGGTGTCTTACTATATCATAGAACATTTCTATGACAATATCTTCTTTGTCTTTGAATATCTTTGAACATATGTGACTAAAAAATATCTCTTTAAGGCACTATTTTGTTCTTTCACAAATTATTTCAAATTTCTTCTTTTATTTCCTTTGATGTGGAATTCCTTATTACTCCCAAATTAAAAAAAAAAAATTCTTTCAATTTCTCAATTTCTTAATTTTCTTCAATTTTGTAGAAGCCCTTTTATCTCCAAAATTAATATTTTATTTTTTCAAATATTTTCTCCAATTCTTCATTCAACAATTTATATCAATTAATTTTTCAATTTCAATTGTTTTTCTTCCTTCAAAATTTTCCAAAATTTTCCAAAATTTTCCAATTTATCTTTCTTCAATTCAAATAATATTCTTCTTCTTTGACTTCTTATATCTTCCTTGTTCAATACAATATTTTCAATGTTAATTTCTTCAGTTTCAATTTTCAAATTCTTTAAACTTTCATTCTTCAAATTTTTCTTCTTCTTCTTCTTCTTCTTCTTTTTCTTCAATTAAATTCCTTTCAATATTTCAATTTCTTATTTTCTTTTCTTTATTTAATTTCCTTCACTTTTTAATTTCAAATTTCAATTTTTCATAAAAATAAGTATATCTCCTTCAATGCAATTTCTTTAATTTTTTAAACTTCTTCTTTAATTCATTTCCTTCATTCAATAATTCTATTTATTTATTCTTTATCTTATTATATCTCCCAAAATTAAATCAATCCACTTTTATTCAATAAATAAAAATTTTCTCAAACCAAATGTGCACTCAATTATTCAAATAAATTAAAGGTCTGATTTTACCATTAATTAGTGGAACTTATCCTTTGCATTACATCATTTTTCCACTGCCACTTTCACACAATTCACCTTATAAGAATAATATGCTTTTACCCTAGGCATTACTGCACTCTAAACAATATCAACTAATTGTGTTATACATTTTGTTTAATGTCTCCTGTCATTTCTAATAATCTCTCAAATGCTTCTTAGTCTGAAAACAAGCACTCATGCATTCATCTTCTCTCCCGCATTTCATTCTTTAATAGTCTCTAGATACTTGTAGATAACTCTTCACATTCTCTAGATAATTTTCTAGTCTCTAAAATTCTCCATGCTCGTAGCTCTTTTGGATACACATGGACACCATGATTTCTTCCTCCTTTCCATGGAAAATTTATCTCCAACCTTTCACGATACACGTCTCTCCATCAGATTAAAGATAATTTCTATCTTCCTCAGGATGCTCGCTACATTGTCTTCTACTATGTTGTCATCCAAATAACACCTATTTCTTTCCTCCTTTGTATCATTTTGATGTAAGTGCTTACTAGCACCCAAATTTCACTGAAAATTCTCTTATCACCTCAATACTCTTAGTCTACAATAATTTTTCCTCCAAAACTCAACACTCTCTCCTCAACATTCTTCCTCTATCACTTTCACTTTTGCCATTCTTCCTCATTATCCTTTAATTATTCCTCTCACATTCCTCCCTACAACTATCTCACTCAATGTGGCTCTATCCAAGCTCACTCAAGGTGGCTCTTATACCATTGTTAGAAAAATACTACTATCCTCATAGGATTATCTATCTCCATGATCATAAAACAACTCAATAACATGCATATATCAAACCCCAATAATGAATAATAAACTCACTAAAATATTTATTGAAAAACTACTAAAGCAATGCATAAATGCAATGCTTCTTTGAGTTACATATTACAAGGTTTTGTATTCAATATATACATACATAAGACTCTACTAGTTCATGCTTTATCGAACATTTGATTGGGCTAGTAGGATTTTAATTTCTCCATGGATCTTTGTTTATCAAGGTCTTAAATTTATTGAATTCTATATTTATCCACAAATATTTTATTGACGTGGTTTTTTACTTGCGAAGCTTTTAATTTTATTGGCTTCTATATTTCCTTGTAAATATCCTTTTACCTGGGTTTTGGTGCTAGCAAGGCTTTTAGTTTCACTAGCTTCTATATTTCTTTTCAAAACTTATTTATCCAATTGTCTAGTGCTAGCGGGGCTTTAATTTCCCTATGGATCTCCAATTTATGAGTTTTTAATTTGATTTGCACCTATATTTACCTTGGTCATGGCAATTAGATAGTTTGTAGAAAACAAGAAATTTTAGGCCTCAAGCCTCCTCAAAATATAATCAAATTCATATTCATTGGAAAATTATTTTTGAGCCACATCTAATAAAGGTGGTTTCACAATTTTTTATTGAGTATTGCATGCTATGTAGGTCCATAAATTGAGTGTTACATGATTAGGTAGGTGTTATAGTCAACAAGGCAATCAGATATCATGCTAAAAATAGGCCATATGGGAGGTTAATTCTTCTCAAAACATAGGCAAGTTTATATTTGTCAAAAATATCTTTTCAAATTGCATGTAATGGAGATGGTTTCATGAATTTTTATTGATATTTTAAGGAGACATGAGCCTTGAAATTGATACCATCTATGCTATCGGGGGGATTTCCAAGTCTACAATGCCTCGATTTAAGCAGGTTTGGGGTGCTAATACTATGGGAACATAGGCATATGGTTACTTGTTGAAAATATTATTCTGGATTTGTTCTAACGGTAAAGCTTATTTTACAATTTAAATATTTTACCATAAACAACCATAGAAATAAGAATCATGACAAAATCAAGGCATGCAAAAATTGGGTATCCATATTTAGACACTTTCAATTGACAACTTGAGTTTTTGGATGGTTGACTATTATGCACAAGCCCAAGAAAATAGGAGAAATTCTACCAAAATTAAAAATGTGGGTCCATAGTCCATGTAGACTAGGATATGTTGTGCAAGTGCAACAAAAAATGGTGATTCAATTGGAAAATACTCCTAAGCATTTTGGGAATAGAATGAACCCTTCTCTAAAATAAGGAAACTACACACCAAGAATTTGACATCCATCCAAGGCTAGGGTTAATCCATTAATCTTGAAATAAACTCTCAATTTTTATTTCAACAAAAATGTGTGTGTATATGAATTCATTCTTATTACAGAATTAGTTTGGAAATTAGACTAGTTCACACCTAGAAAGTATTGGTCTACTAATGATGAGAATTGTGTCACAGGTAGATATGTTATCAACTATCAAAATTAGGCTAGCCATAGTTTGGAAATCATGATAGTTCACCCCTAGCAAATATTGGTCTACTAATGATGAGAATTGTATCACAGGTAGACATGTTACCAACTATCGAACATTGCTTCACTGCAAGCTAGGCATTTATAGCCCTAATAGTTTTATCATTGATCCCATTTTAGACCTTGTTCTACCATACATTCATAGCCTTGGTATATGTTGTCTGAATCACCTAAGCACTTGAGACCCCCCCACATTTTTTTTAGTATAAATTTATTTTTCTTAATTCACAAGCATTGGGGTCTACTTCTGGGTTGGGGATCACCGTGGAAAATAGGAGGATAAACATTTGAATGGTTTTTTTCTTGAGAACCAAACTATAATGATTTCATTCCTCCTGAAATAAAATCTCTTTAAATTATTTTCATTATGAAGCTGCAACATCCTTTTGCATAATTACTTCCAGATTGATTTGTTTTACCCCAAGATAATGGATATACACCAAATGGATTATTAAGTCAATCTTATCTTATTTAAGTTCAAAGTATGATATTTTATCTCCAAGTTATGCTAAAAAAACTTCCTCAAAGTAACCAAAAGTTGGTTACACTTGGAAAATATAATATTAAAAGAGAAAAGCACATGATAAAGCAAAACTAAGAATAAAACATAAAGCAAATTAGAAATGAAATGAAACAAGACCAACACGCCAAAATATCAAAACAACAAAACTATGTACAAGGATTATTTACAAGGTAGTATTGGAATAATATCATACACTAAAGTAGTTTTTGAGGAATTACCCATTCATTAGCAATGGAACATCCTCTCTAGTTAGTCCTTCTAGCCTTAAGGTATTCTCTCCTAGAATATTTTATATCTGGAATGGACCTAGCCAAAGGGGGTCAAATTTCCCATGGTCATCTTTCTTTTCATGGGATTTATCCCATAGCAACACAAAATCTATAGTCCTAAAGGTATTTATTTTGGTTGTCTTATCAAACCATCATTTTATGATTCCTTTATGGATACTAAAATGTAACAATACATAATCCATTTTCTAAAAAATGTTTTATCTGTGAATGGGCAAATGTTAATGGACCTTTAATATGGTTATTTTTACATGAAATGGTTTGGATATTGAAAACATCAACCTCTTTGATTAAGTCCCAAACATAACTATGATAGTTTGAGAGATGTCTATCATAAAAAGCATATCGATTTTATACTTACTTAATCACCATCTCAAAATATCCTAGGAAACATACATACTTGACTCCCTTTTTATGGAAAACTACAATCCGTAAATCAAGGCTTTATACTTAGTAGCATTGTAGATGTAAGGGAATTGCAATTAGTGAGAACCAAGATAGGATTTGCCTCTGGGGTTGACTAATTTGATTTCGATGTCATTTCCATGCTTACATTTTGACCCATCAAACTTGAGAGTCCATACCTTATCTTCAATTGTTTTTTTTAACTTTATGGGGCCTCTACTACTAGAGTATTATCTTTAGGTTAGGCTTCCACCATTACAATGTAGACTCCAAATTTTAGTTTAGTGTACAAAATTTCATTGATATTATTGTACTCGATGATGAGCTCCTTCAGTCTTGACTCTCTTTTAATCCAAATATAATTAGCTATGCCATGCTAAGAAAGCCACATATGTGAAAAATTGGTTTCCATATAACCATTAAGTGTCCTTAACAATCAAAAATGGGTTGCATCTCGTATGCATCTAGGATATCCATAACCTAAATATCAATATATTGTTGTATCATGGGTTCAGTAGAAAATTATATATGGATCTGATTCAGCACCTTGACCACATTTACCTTTGTCTTATCCAACTAATCAACCTTCTTAAATGAGGGAATAAGGATCAATCCTTATCTTTGGCTGACAACATTTGACATCACATTTCTAGGAGCACCTGAATCCACAAGACAATTACGTAAATTTCTACCAACAATTCTAATAGTCAAAAGTAAAGGTGGAGATTCTATCTTTTATTTATATATGGCCACTTGGGCATCATTAGCACTTTTTATCTATTTTTTATTTTGGTTAGAGTTTTATGGATTAAATCCTTCTAAGCAGCCAAATGACCTACCTCAAATAAAAAATATTTGCCTTGGTTTTCTTAAGGTCTTCAGTAATATTATATTCAGACTTGTTTTATTTTAGAATTTTCTCTATCTGTTGTAATAATAAATTTATTTTTGTCTACATAGGAATTATAGGACCCTTAAGTGGGACTGAGTTCTGATTGGCCTGCTCATTAGGTGGGATAAAGTTTTTGTTGGAAGATAAGGAAGAATTTAGTGGTACTTTTATTTTAATCTAGAGAATATAAGTGTTACCTCTCTAAAATTATTGGTAAACTTGTACCTCTTCTTCCAAACACTCTTTGGATTCATATTCATACATTCTTTAGAGTTCATACACTTCTAAAACTAAGGCTATCCCTAATAATTATCTTGACTCCTATAGTCCTCATTGGTGGGTACCAGCTCTAAAATTTTCATCTCTTTTTGGATGATACCCAATATAATTTTAAACTCTAAATAATCAGTTTCACCATGTTAAGCAATGGAATGGACCCTACACCAATTGGGAAAAGTAAGATTTTCTAAATTTACTGAGGTACTTGGGTTGTTGTTGGATTGATTCTAGTTGCTAGTAATATTTGGGACTCCATTGTTTAGGCAAGTATTTTATTGATGGTTGGTATTTTAGGAGTTAAAATTCCTATTATGGGTGTTATTTGCATGTGGATTTTGAGGAACTTCCCTTTGTAGTTTAAGCATATCAATGTCCATTTTTTAACCATCCTTTGTATGCTAAATCAGTATTCGAGACATAAGGTTGACTTGGTCCTAACTAACTTGTTGCACTATTCATGACTGCAAAGGTGTTTAGAATGAGGGTAAGGCCTATTGATTGTTTGCTCAAGGTGCATGAATGACAATATCATTTTTTATTACCCGATTATCCAAATGTGTGAGTATGGTATTTTTATTGCTTAATTTAGGCATCATTTGATTTAGGGGTGCAAGATTGAAGGGTTGGTTTTGGGTGGGATACATAGCACCTAGTAATGGGTTTAGCATGAGAAGGTGTTGTATAAAGGCATGATTTATTAATGGTTTCTAATTATAAGCCCTTGGTTGTCCAAGCAAAGGTAATTGACCTAAACCATAAGCTTGAGGTATTAATTGGTGTTCATCTAATAGAACCTCATTGTATGCTAGTGGTAAGGATGTGATTTGATGAGCTCTCCTCACAAACATGGAAGTTAATGGGTCAAAGTATCTAAGGTACATTTGGATAGTTTCTTCCTCCATGAGGGTGTAAAGGGTCACCAATACGATGTACAATTTATGGAACCTAATGTTAAATAGTCTTAGAGGTTCATTAGGTTCTCTATGGACAAAGGCAAACTGATGATATATCATAGTTAGGTCAATGGGTAATCACATTTCTAAAAGTAATTGAATCCAAAATATAATTATGTAATTTTTTACTAACAATTGTAATAGTCAAAAGAAAAAGTGGATATTATACCTTTATTTATATATGATCACCTAGGCATCAAAAACCCTTTCATCTCATTTTTATTTTGGTCAGAGAGAGTTTTAAGTAATAAATCTTTTTGGTCAGTCAACTAAGTTACCTCAAATAGATAAATTTTTGCCTTTGTTTTCTTAAGGTCTTCAATAATATTATATCTAGACTTGTTTTGTTTTAGGATTTTATCTATCTATGGTAATGATGCATTGACATTTAACTGCATAGGTATTGTGGGTCCCTTAAGTGGGATTGGTTTTTGATTGAGTTGCTCATTATATGGGATAGAGGTTTTATTGGGAGGTAAGGAAGAAGTTACTGGTGCTTTCCATTTACTCTATAGAATATAATTACTACCTCTATGAAATTATCAATAAGCTTGTACTTCTTATTCTAGACACTCTTTAGGTTCATATTTATCCTTTCTTAAGAGTTCATACAGTTATAAAATTAAGAATATCCTTAACTTTTGATTATCTTGACTCCTATAGTCCTCATTGGTGGGTACCAACTCCAAATTTTCCATCTCTTTTTGGATGATATCCAATGTAATTTTAAACTTTGAATAATCAGTTTCACCATGTTGAGTAGCAAAATGGACCCTACAACAATTGGGTAGATCAAGATCTACTAAATTTACTTAATTACCTAGGTGGTTGTTGGATTTATTTTGATTGCTAGCAAGATTTGGGACTCCATTTTTTGGGCACGTATTCCATTGATGGTTGGTCCTTCAAGAGATAAAGTTTTTTTTTTTAAGTGTTTGTATGTGGGTTTTGAGAAACTTGCCTTTGCAATTTAAGCATATCATTGCTCTATTTTTAACCATCCTTTATATGTTATCTAACTTAGGTTTTGAGGCATAAGGTTGACTTGGTCATGGTTGACTTGTTGCACTATTCATGAGTGCAAATATTTTAAAAATAAGGGTAAGGCATGTTGATTGTTTGCTTGAGGTGCATGATTGAGAACATCATTTGTGATTACTTGATTATCCAAATATGTCAATATGATTAGTTTATTTCTCACTTTATGGATCATTTGATTTAGAGATGCAATATTGAAGGGATGTTTTTGGTTGGGATACATGGTACCTAGTAATAGATTCAATATGGGAAGGTGTTGTGTCAGAGCATGATTTATTAATGGTATCTAATTATAATACCTTGGTTGTCCATGTGAAGGTAATTGAACTAAACCATAATTTTAAGATATTAATTATTGTTCAACTGTTAGAGCCTCATTACTTTCCAATGGAAAGGATGTGATTTAAGAAGCCCTCCTCACAAACATGGAAGTTAATGGGTCCAAAGCTATAAGGTACATTTGGATAGTTTCTTCCTTCATGAGGGTATAATGGTCTACCAATTGTGTGTATAATTTATGGAACCTAATTTTAAATAGTCTCAAGGGTTCATTAGGTTCTTTATGGGTAAAGGAAAACGGATGCTATATCATAGCTGGGTTAATGCGTAATAGAGCCTAAACATAAGTTGATATACCATTCATATGCAAACTTTTCCAATATGTGCGAAAATATTCTATAGGCAGCATCCTCATGTTCAATTGTAAAAAGAATAATGCATCTTTGTATTCCTGAATATGTTCTTCAACTAACCTCATTTTATCATGCCTATACCTAAGAATATATCTTTTAGCATTCTTAGGCATATAATATGCAGGCTCTAGTATTTTTAAAGGACTACTTCCTACCAACCATGAAGTATTAGCTATCGTTAGTGGACCTTGGATAAAGGTGAAAGGATCAACAAAAGAAATAATAACTCTAGGAGACTATTGGCAATCTAAAGAGTATTGGGTCTACCTTTGTTAGATTTGGATCTTATGTATGGGAAAAGACTAGGAAATTCAATATCACCTACAATTGACTTCGACCCAATAATGATGACCTTTGGTTCTAGCTTGACAATCAAAATATGCAATATAAACATTATACTAAGGAAATTTTATTTTTTAGAGTCTATAGGCCTTCCTTCTAGTGCCACTCCTATTGAGCATGCACATGATGCACTCTGGCTTCACCCCTAGTGCTAGTTTTATTGGGCATGAAGAGGTAGAAGCCAACTATTGATGTGTGAGAGGTAAGCCAACTTACATGAAATATATCATGTTCCATCTTGAAAGGGAATTAGTTTCCCCAAAGGTTTTGGTATGACCAGGTCTTTCCAACATGTATAAATCCAAAGGTTGATGATAATTGTTCCTCCAAATGGCCTTTGCTAGTATGAATTCAAGATATAGGTTTCCTAGGTATGAAGAGGCATAAGCCAACTATTGGTGTGGTAGAGGTAAGCCAATTTACTTGGAATAGATCATGTTCCCTCTTCAAAAGGATTTTATTTCCCCTAAGGTTTTTCTATGACCACGTCTTGGATGGCATGGATAAATGCAAAGGTCGATGATAGTTGTTCCTTAAAACAAACTTTGCTAGTATAACTCCAAGAGATAGATTTCCTAGGCACAATATCTTATTGTTAAATTCTTAACTGTCTGAAAATCCTTTTGGAGAGATAGTGCAACATAATATGCCAATGATGGACTTTCTATGAAATAGGGAATGAAACTTGAAAGTGTATGGTTTATGGAATTGGATAAAATAAGGTAAATTTTAAATCATACAAACTATAATTACCAAATTAATATTCATTACATTCAAATGATTAACTTGCAATAAAAATGGAATTCTAAACTAACATAGTAGGAAATCAGTTTCAACTAAAATTAATCTACGTCTAATCTATATAGTCTCTAAAGAAAAATTAAAGGGTTAAGGACAAGAGAAAATAAATAAAACAAACAAGCTTATACTTCCTTTAATTCACTTTCAATCCGATAAAGAGATAATTTAAATTTGAAACCAACCCTAGCTTGACCAGTATTCACACAACCTGAGTTTTGAGATAGTGCAATTTTTAGAGAAGAAATAGACTGAGTGCAACCACCATCATTATATACAGTTTGAATACAAAATTTTTCAAAAGTCTTGCATTAATCAAAAAATAAATTAGACACTAAAACAAAAAATGTTCCTATGATGCGTTCCTCAGGCGACCAAGATTTTTAAATTGTAGACAAGAGATTCTAGAGGAATACTGCGCCCTCCTTCTAGAGTTTTTGGCCTTAGATACTGCCACATATTTTTCTTCCGCCGCCTCGGGCGATGGCTTTGCCATTTACCTCATGGCAAACACTCACTCGGTAAGCTTAGTTGATCCTACCGCTATCAGAGCTCAATCTAAAAATATACCAAGAGGTAATACTACTCTTCTTCAAGTTGTTATCCCTGATCATGAATTTCAATCTGCTTGTCAATGGTTTTAATGTCATCACTTGGTGGGGTATTTTCTGGGTAGAATCCCCAATAATATTTTGCTTCATACCTAGGTCAACCAAGTTTGGGGCCCTTCTGGTGTCAAGGTTTTGAATATTCAGAATCTTACTAAAGGGTATTTTTTGTTTCGCTTTCATGACCCTGTGCATGCTCAAAATATGCTGGCTAAAGGGCCTTGGACGGTTAGGAATTCCTTGATTATTTTGCAACCCTATACACAAGATTTCATTATTGATAAGTTCTCTTCCCTGAGGTTCCTGTCTGGGTCGAGTTCCCTGGTCTTCACATTCCCTTTTGGAATTTTTTAGATAAACTGGTTGCTCCCTTGGGAAAGTTTGTCTGTTTTGAGCTTCCTCGTTTCTTCTCAACCCGACCCACTAGGAGGGTATACATGAAGCTTGAACTTTCCAAGGATTTACCTGAGGAAATTAAGATTAATGCTAGAGATTATACCCACAGATAAAGGGTGGCCTATATTAACCTCTCGAATACCTGCTTTCATTGTCAATCAATTGCCCATAAGATAAAATATTGTCCACTTATGGTAGGTAAATTCTAAAAAAACCGGAGGGGAGGGCTCTGGTCCCTTATCTGCTCCCCCTCCCATGGCTCCTGGGTCCTGCCCAGTCCCTAGCTCAACCCAGGTCATCCCTCCTGGGGAGTGGTTTTTTGCAGATGATCTCCTGGGGGGAGATCCTTCTCCACTATCTGCGCCCCTCCCGATCGGCTAGGGTTTCCTTGGTTGTTTTTTCGGACTGGTGCTTCCCAGGGATCCTTGTTTGGTTGGGGATCCCTTCCCTTTTTCCCTTAGGCTTCCCCCTGGGGTTTTTTGTAGGTTATTTGCGTGGATCTGGTCCCCTGCATTTCTCGATGCGATGGAGGTGATGGTTTAGGGTTTGGACAGCTTCCCCCTTTTTCTTGTGAATCCTCGGTGGGCTCTGTGCTTGGACGAGATTCTTGGTCCCTGCTGCTGGGATCCTCTTCTATTTTCCTGGGGCGGGTTCCTTGTGGTGCAACTCTCTGGTCACTTCCTGATGGGCTGGATCCTCTCTGTGCTGGCTGTCGGCTTCCTGCAGGATGGCTCTCGCTGAACGAAATGTTTTCCCGGTGGGCGGGATGGTTTCTCCACAGGGCGAGATCCGCCAAATCCGTTGGTTTTCCCGTGAGGCGGGATCCTTTCTTTTCTGCTGGTTTCCCGGATGGCGGGATTTCCCTGTTGCTTCCCGCTAGGCGGGACTGTTTGTGGTGGTTTTGACTGCTTCCCACGAGGCGAGATTTTATTGTAACGGTTTTTCTTTGCTTCTTGCTGGGCGGGATCTTCTCGATGGTGGTTTTTGGCTACTCCCCACTGGGCGGGATCTCCAAAACTACTTTCTTTCTTATTTGTTTGTTTCCCGTTGAGAGGGATTGTTTCATGCTTCTTTGTTACCGCTGGGCGAGATTTCTATTTTGGTGTTCAGTTTCAAGGGATTGATGCCCTAGGCCCATTGCTTATGTAATCAGGTTTTGGGATCCTTGTTAAAACCTGCTGTAAATACAAACACTACTTACCAAAAAAAAAATTCTAAAAAAACCCTCCTCTAGCTCCTAATAATTCTTCTGTTCAGGCACCTGGTGCCTCGACATCTAGTGCTCAGGTAGCTAGGGTTACTAGGGGGCAAGAGAAATGGTAGGTGGTTAATCAGCAAAATTTCTCCTAGAGTGCATTATAGTCCCAAGATTTTGAGAGTGATTCACAACCCCTTTTATCACACTCTACCCCTGTTGTCACACCACTAGATTCTGTGCCTTAGGATGTTTCTATTCGACAAGCTCCTATTGCTCCTCTAGAAGTGCAATCCATTTGGTTTCCTCCAACTTTTACTCAAGTTGTGATGGCCATACCGAGTTTTACTACCTATTTGGAGGAATATGTCTCTGATGCCTTCTGAAGACCTTTATCAGAAGGTCAGTCTAGGTATAAAGCTCATCATTCTTGTAGCCCTCTGAGAAATAATCTGCATTATGATAAGTGCCACCAAATGGAGGAGGCTTCTCATGTTTACTAGGATGATCAGGATCAGTATGCTTCTAACTCCTTCGGATCTCTTTTTCAACTGGTAGTCTCTGAGGATGTTCTAGAACTTTCGTATACTAACAGGTCTTAATGATTTTCTTCTCATGGAATGTAAGAGGATGGATAGATCCAGTCCGTAAATATATGATCCGTAGTGAGATGACTTATGTCACTCATAATTTTGGCAATATTGATGTGATGTGTTGACAAGAAGTGAAAGTTTTTGATTTTAATATGCAGTGTATCTGTAATTTTTTGTGGCCTCGTGTTGTTTTCCATGTAACGAATCATTCCAGTGGGATAGGTGGAGCTGTCACTTTTATTTCCCCAAAGTGACACTCTAATATTGTGACGTGGGGGTGGATCCATCCAATCAAGCAGTATGGACTTTGTTGGAATTACATGGTAAATCATTTGGAGTTATTAATGTTTATGCTTCAAATAATGCTCTAGAAAGGTGTTCCTTGTGGCGGTGGTTGGATTTGTCTTTGCCTCTTTCCACATGGGTGATGTGTGGGAATTTTAATATGGTGGAAAAGCCTTCTGATAAAGTTAGTTTATCTCCTAACTGTTGGTGTTCTGGGGAGCGGGAAGATTTTTATTTTATGAAAAATAAGCTGAGTCTTAGTGATCCTAATATCTATTTTTCTATTGCTAAATTTTCTGTAGCTCAATTGTTTACATGGTCCAATTTTCAAGCAGGAAAAGCCAGGGTTTTAAAACACCTTGATCGAGCTATGATCTCTTCCAGTGAGACTTTTAAAATTGCTAGGGTTTCACCTTCTCAATATCCTATTTTTGTTATCCCAGGTACTATTTTTTCTGATCATGCTCCTATTCTTTTTTTTGTGGAAGCCATTCTTCATCAGCCCCGACAATTTCAGACCTAATTTTATCTTAATGTTTCCTTCCTTCATCACCCGACTATGAAGGCTCATATTTGTAGAATTTAGAATTTGCTTCCGAGACCCTCTGGTGACTTTGGTTGGGTTTCTTGGTGGAATGCTACTATTTTTAGAACCACCTCTTTGCTTCACACTCTGGGAGTGGAAGTAGCCAAGAGGAGGAAGAAAGCTAATTTGGTTTTGAAGTCAAAATTAGTAAAATTTTATGTGTAGCTTGAGGCTAATCCTTTTTGTTCTGATCTTCAAGCTTTCATGGTTGCCCTTCGACATGAGCTTAAAAAAGTTGATATGTATGAAGCCAAAGGAGCACAATTAAGAGCCAATATGCATTGGTTAAAGTAGGGTGACAAAGTCTCTAAATAATTTTTCAAGTGCCTTCACCCACCTGCTCATACTTCCCAATTCATTGCTTTGCAAGTTGATGGTCAAAGGTTCACATCTCTTGATGATATTTCTAGAGCTTTTGTTAATCATTATCAAAGAGTGTTTTCTTCTCAGGGCCTTACCCATGATAGAGTGCAAGCTCTAGAATCTTGTTGTCAAGTCATACCTACTAAGCTTACTCAAACTCGATGGGATTTTTGTGATGCACATTTAACCCTGGAGGATCTCAAACAGGATCTGTCTCATATGGCAAATGACAAAGCACTTGGATTAGATGGTTTCCCTTATGAATTTTATAAAGAATGTTGGGACTTGGTGGGTTCTGATTTGTTGCAAGTGTATAAAGAGGCTATGTTTACTAGGCCATTGGGGAATCTCATCAACAAAGGTAATTTTAAGTTCATTCCAAAATGGGGAGACCCTAAACTTATTTCTAATTGGCGGACAATCACCTTGATTAATGTCAGTTTTAAGATAATTGCCAAAGATTTAGATCTTAAACTCAGACCTATTCTTCCTGAGATAATCAGGCTTGAGCAGATTGGTTTTGTTTAGAACAGATATATTCTGGATAATGTTATTGTTGTTTGGGAAGGGATGGAATGGGCTAGATCCTCTGGTCAGGATGTTCTTTTCCTTAAGATTGATTTTGAGAAGGCTTATGATAGAATAGAATGGTTCTTTATTACTTCTATGCTAAAGGATCTGAGGTTTTGCCCTTATTTATTAGGATTGTACTTATGTTATTCAAAGATATCTCTGTTGTGTTAACTCTGAACAAGAGACAATATCATAATATTCAATTAGCCCGTTTTGTTAAACAAGGTTGTCCATTGGCACCTTCTTTGTTTATTCTTGATGCTGAGGCCTTTGGTTATCTTCTAGCCCATATATCTGCCCAAGGATTGATAAAGGAAATTTATCTCCCTTCCTCCCCCAAGCAGTTGATTAATGGTCATTTTGCATATGATTCTTTCTTGACTATTGCAGAAGATGAGATCTCTGTTACTCATGCTTTAGATTGTCTTCATACATTATGCTTAGCTTCGGCTCTAATATTCAATGGAGAAAAAATTCTTGCTATAGACAATCTGGAAAAGATATGCCTCCCTGGTTAGTTGATAAGCCTTGGAAGTGGATTCAACTTGGGGAAACCTTTAAATTTTTGGGTATTCCTTTTGCTTTTTTGGGTTCTCCTACCCGTTTGTGGGATTATGTTGTTCAAAAGGTTGAGAAGAAGCTTATGTACTGGTGTACCAAAAAATTATCCTTAGTTGGCAAGTTTTAGATTTGTTCCAAGGTATTGACCTCTACTCATGTGTATTACTCTTCTTGTTGGGTCCCTTCCAAGACTTGTTATGCCAAATTGGAGAAGTTGCTTTGATATTTTCTGTGGTCCAATGTTTTTGGTAATAAGGGATTTCATAGGGTGGCTTGGAATATTTGTTGTCTTCCTAAAAAATTGGAGGAATGGGATTTTTTGATTATCAGCGACAAGGCTTTTCCCTCTGTGCTAAATGGATTGTGAAAGCTTCACAGGGGGAGGAAGCTTGGAAAATTTTAATTCATCACTGTCTCTCCATGAGGATTCCTTTTGGTAAGAAGGTGTGGAAAGGGCTTGATTTGCAAACCATTCTTACAACCCTTGTTCCAATAAATATTTATGGGTCCTTTGTTATGCAAAGCATTTGGAAGGCCTGGGAGGCCATTAAACCCTGGATTTATTGGAAAGATCACAAGGGGAAGCTGGGGGCTTCAATACCCTTGCTTAATGTCTAGTGGTCTTCGGCCATCACTTTGCAAGAGACTCCCCTTGCTCAAGTCCAGTGGATACATGTTGGGAAATTTTGTAAACGAGGTATTACTCGGTTATCTGATTTCATGGATTTTCATTCAAGGTCTTGGATACCTTGAGAATTTTTTAGGAATTTTTTTGGTTTATCTTCTACTGATAAGACTACTTATGAGGTTGTTATTAATTCCACTCCTTTATCTATTTGGGGTAAATTTTTTTGATATTATCAGAAACCTTGGTGAACTAATTGATCTTGGCCCAAATATGTTTCTCTCACCAAGTATAAACCTCATTTGGGATACTCTTACTTTCCCCTGTTGTGCCTATGGATGAGAAGCTTAATTCTAGGTGGGATGTAGTATCTCTTCAGTCCATATGGAGTCTCAAATTTAATACACTCTGGGTAAAGTATATTGAACCTAAGAAAGCCTTTTTTTCTTGGAGTTTATTGTTTCAAGGGCTTTCTATTGTTTAGAGACTTAGATATTTGGGTGTGAATGATATTTCATACAGATATTGTGGAGCAGAAGAGGATGTGCATCATCTTTTTTGGTCTTGTGTGAGAGCTCAAGAGGCTTGGTAGTGGATTTTCTTTTTTTTTCAGACAATATATGATAGGTCCCTGTTCTTGGGTGAATATTTTGTTAGGGTATCCACTTTAGTTTTCTGAGAAGCTTGTTCCTGTGTGGCATATATTTAGAGTGGGGATTCTTTTTCATTTGTGGAAAAATCGCAACAGAGTGATTTTTAGCTAGCAGGAGCCTTATTCTACTTTTTCTCTTGCTGATAAGTATCAGGTTTTCTATGATTGTTGGCTATAGATTTTAGTGCAAGCAAAAAAATGAATATAGAGCTTCATCACTTATGGGACCTTATTGATCATTGGGGTAATGCTCCTTGTGCAGTGAATCCTATTCCTCCAGCCCCTACACAACAATGATGCATAGTCTATTAGTTGTTTTTTTAGGCAGTTCTCTGTTTGGTTTTCTTGTGAACTTCTATAAGTTATTTTGGTAGCTCTGCTAGCTATTTAGCACATAGTTAGTGTGTTGGTTGTGTGCTCGGGGTGTGCTAATTCCACCCACCATTTTTTGTATGATTAAGCCATTTTAATATAATGTTTTTTTCATCCAAAAAAATGATAATCATGGAGTACATTTGGTTAAAATTTATCCACTTTGATGAATTGCAGAAATAGAGCTCAAAATAATGTTAGGCTTGGATCAAAAAATTCATCGAACTACCAACAAAATAAAAGTAACAAAGAAACTAATTCTATTGACTAGCTAATGGATGATTTGTGATACTTTGGTTTTCATAATGAGTTAGTATTTATACAATTTTGGGGCTCTTAACATATCCTTACTTTTACATTTTTTTAATTATCATTATCTTCCTTCCTTTGGGGTGTATCAAACCTGAGATTTTATTCTTAGAACGTTCTTATTGTGAGTTCCTCAATATTATTTCTATTGTACTTTTGACCATGTCATATTTAATTGTAAACTAATAAATATCTGAGGCTCACTCATGCCTGATTTTTCTCAAGTGGTTTGATTTATGCTCTTTCGTTCATAGCAAGTGAATGGTTCATCAAATTTTTACCGCTTTCATGTTTTGCAAATCTCTTGACCATACCTCATTAAATTTAAATTCTCTACAAAATATGGGGTTGTTTGACCCTAAGTGATTTTATTTCTACCTTTTTGGCCACAAGTGGGTGATCATTAACTTCATCGCATCCACCATTTTTTAATTTCTAGCATCTATGTCAAACAACCTTCAAGGCAAAGATTTTGTGTAAGGCAAAGTAAAAAATTGTAGGTGCCAAAATTTATTTATTTATTATTATTTTTCTTATATATATATATATATATATATATATATATATATATATATATATATATATCCTCCATGTCCTTTTCTCTCTCTTTCTATGTTTTTCCAACAATCTTTGCATTTTCAGTAATTTATCATTGTTTTCGAGTTCTTCATATTTCCTAGTAATAATATGTACTTTTAGGATATTTTTGACTTTTTCAATAATTAATGTATTTTCCAATAATTCTTTTTTTCTTTTTTTGATAATTTCTTGCATTTTCTAGTTTTGTCATCTTCTAGCAATTTCGCTTGCAAAAGGACAAAAATTGAAACTCTAAAAAACTTTAAGGTGGCATTGCACATAGAACAATAGTAACCGAAAGCAAAAGGGCTCTTTGGCTTCACTTTAATCTTTGTTTTTCTAAAGGCCACACAATTATATGCCTCTTTGCATTTTTATCTCCCTCTATATTTTTAGGTTGTACTAGTTATTGTTACTTTAAACTAGTTGGTGTCTATATTCCCCATATATTTTTGGTTTATGGGGCTTTTGGTTAACATGTTTTAAATTTTCTCACAAATTTTCATTTATCAAGACTTTAAACTAGTTGATATTTATATTTCCTCACTATTTTGGTTTATGGGGCTTCCAATTAGAAGGTTTTATTTTCCTCACAAATCTTCATTTATTAGTACTTTAAACTAGTTGGCATCTATATTTCCCTATAAATTTTAAGTTTATGGAACTTCTAGTTAGTAGGTTTTAAATTTCCCCACAAATATCCAATTACTGTGGTTCCAATCTAGTGGGATTTTAATTTCCTCAATATTATTTTTAGTATATAGGGCTTTTGGTCTTGTTGGCATGATTTTTTATTATTTCCCCATGGATCGTTGACAATACAAACTAGAATTACCATTTAATTTCCCCTATGACTATTATATTTTTAGTTATTCCTTGGTTGGCTTCACTTTAATCTCTATTTCCCTATGGGCTGCACATTTACATATTTTTATTTCTTATACATTTTTTGGGTCATTGATCTCAAGCAAGTGATAGATTAATTTCCCCTATGAACACTATCAAAATTATACCAATTCATGCTTTATCAAACATTTGTTTGGGCTAATGGGCTTTTAATTTACCTACAGATCTTTGTTTATCAGGGTTTTATTTTTATTGGCTTCTATATTTCCCCATATATCTTTGATTGATGAGGTTTTTGGTTAGTGAGGTTTTTAATTTTATTGGCTTCTATATTTCCCCACATATCTTCAATTGATGAGGTTTTTGGCTAGTGAGGTTTTTTATTTAATTGGCTTCTATATTTACCCACATATCTTCAATTGATGATTTTTTTGGTTGGTGAGGTTTTTAATTTTATTGTCTTCTATATTTTCTTACAAATGTCCTTTTATTAAGGTTTTGGTGCTAGCGAGGCTTTTAATTTCATTAGCTTCTATATTTCTATGCAAATCTCCTTTTAATGGGAATTTGATGCTGGCGATGCTTTTAATTTCATTGGCTTATATATTCCCTTGCAAATATCCTTTTACTAAGGTTTTGGTGCTAGTGAGGCTGTAATTGTTTCATGGATATTTGATTTACGATATTTTTATTTGATCTACCCCTATATTTGCAATTTTGAGCCTCAAACCTCCTTGAAACATAGGTAAATTTATATTCATTGGAAAGCTCTTTTCAATTTGCATATAACAAAGGTGGATTTACATATGTTTATTGAGTATTGCAAAATATATAGGCCCTAAAGTGAGTCTTTTGTGATTAGGTAGACATTATGGTCAACAAGACAACCATATAGCATGCTAAAATAACCCATTTGGGAGGTCAATTCTTCTTAGAACATAGAAAAAATTATATTTGTTGAAAATATATTTTCGAATTACATCTAATGGAGATGGTTTCATGAATTTTTATTGAGATTTGAAGGAGATATAATCCTTGAGAATGACTCCATCTATTATATTGATGGGATTGCCAAGTTTGTAGCGCTTGAATTTAAGCAGGTTTGGGATGCTAATGCTATGGGAATATAGGCATATAAGTACTTGTTGGAAATATTATTCCAAGATTGTTCTAATGAGAGGGATTATATTTAATTTTAAATAGTTTACCATACACAACCATAGCAATAAGCGTCATGACAACTCAAGGTATGCAAAAATTGGGCATCAAAGGTTAGACACTTTCAACTAAGAACTTGAGTTTTTGGATGATTGACTGTTATGCGCAAGCCCAAGAAAAAAAGATAAAATTTACTAAAATTAAAAAAGTGGGTACCTAATCTATGTAGACTAGGGCATGTCGTGCAAGTGCAACAACATGTAGTTCTATACATTCATAGTTCTATAGTCCATCCATAGTTCTACAGTCCACCCATAGCTAATTTTGTATCCACAAATTGTTGTTGTGGATTACTTTGTTGCTATGAATGCCTTTCATATATAGTCCTATAATTAACCATATCACACTCTCTACCATCTATGTTATACCAATAATCATCCTTAGTGTTTTTAGTTTAATAAAGGATAAAACAGATAGGCATTGCATACCCTCTTGCTTGTGAGTAATTCCTCCTAGAAATTAGTCAAAGGTGCAAATAAGTTTGTAACATTTCATATCTTTCCATGGATCCTAATTCTAGCTATAGCTATCATATTAAACTAAGACATGATCTACAAATTTATTCCTAAGTTGTTTTGTTCTTCGATTAGGTATCCTTATTGGTTCAATGCTAGATCCCCATCCTTTTTATACCTATAAATGAGTTCAATCAAGCACATGAGAGGTATCGAGCATATATTTTATAAGTGTAAACATATAAATTTCATTATGTATATGAGAAAAACTAGGTTATAGATCAAAGCAATAATCTATAGCCCTTATTTTTCAAGAAAAAGGACCCTCAAATCAAAACACACATGTTGTCCCTTTTCTAATATTTATAAATATTTTATGAGGTCGAATGCTAATAAATCTCTTTCACCCATATGAAAAATCCTCTTTGATATTTATGCATCGACATAGCTCTTTTAAGTATCTTAGGTTTGTTGAATTCCTTGCTTGATAAAGACCATTTAATTTCCACCTCCTTCAACAAATAGGCATAATGATGACTCTATTTCCAAACTAATGCTAACATAGAGGTATCCTATAAAGACTTCCATATAATATCCCATGTGGTGATATCCCTATTCATGGAGTTGGTGGTAGCTAAGCTTCTCTTGAGGCCATGGTTGACTTTTGTTTTGCATTGTTCATATTAGCCCTTTTGGCCATTGTAAATCTTGAAAAGATATTTATGTAATATTTTATTATTTTAATCCTTAAAATTAGTCACTTGACTTGAAGGTATCTTGTATTTGAGAATAAATGTCCATCCTACCAACCATTTTGTTATTGGTTAGAGAGTAGTTATATTCTTTGATAGTGATATTATTCAGTGTCTAAGAATACCTTATATACTATGTGCATTTCTTTATGAGTATTTATTTTCCAATAATACAAGGTAATCTGTTGACTCCATTTATTTTTATAAATTGCTATGAAATCTAACATGATATCATAGCAAGTATGAATCTCCATTTACTCGATTTATTATTGTTGATCATTTTGATTCTATGATTTCTCTCAAAGATAACTATGTGTGTAGCAGTTAAGAATATTATTTATAATGCTGATGATGGGACTTGAAAAAGGATTTTTGATAGAAACCATAGGTGAGCTTGGATCATACGGATCTCACTAAATTTAGTAGATTTGTTTAAGGGGAAATATTCACCAATAGGTTCCCTTGTTTCTCTCATTGGAACTCAATTCTTTTGTTTCTTTTGATCTTTGACTAGGTGGATGCCCTAGTTTTAAGACTAAGTTTTTAATGTTTTTTTTAAACCTCACTTGTCTTTTACAATTTTTTTTCAAAAGATCCATTTCCTTTTCTATTGGAATTCATGTCTATTTCCAAAAATGAACAAAAGCAATTCATCCACTCAAATGTTATACAAAAAACATTAAAAAAAAGAGAAAAATAGCATTCACCCATAGGCACCATAAATAGTCACTATATTATACATAGATGACACTTCAATGCAATAGATAGAGTGGTTGGGGGTATTTATATCAATATCTAATAATCAAATTATATATATAAGTTTAACCTAATCCTATATAACAAGATAACTTTAAGATCAATTACAAAATATAATATGGGTTTAACCATACCAAGGTTAATCATGATCCATATGGATTACATAATAAAATATTGAAATAAATTTAATACATTATACAATGATTTCATTTAAGCCCATACAAAATCACATCATACATTGTTGGCCTTAGTCATGAATCAAATTACACTTTTAGCATTTTCTCTTTTGGCTTCTTGTGTTCAATTGTAGCATAAATGAAAGGATAGACTGCTTGGCCATCATGAAAAATGAAAATAAGAGGTTTGAGATTTTAGGTAGACCCTTAGTGCTAGAGAAGCCATGGAAAATATTTTGTTCTTGGCAAAGGCCTTCGAGATGCTTGACAAAGTTGCTAAAATAGTCCAATAAATATTTTTTTGTATAGGCATGAGAGAATCGTCTAATTAATTGCATTCAATAAATAGGTCATGTAGGATAAACCATAATAGATACAAGTAGACCGTCAATTTTTTTTTATTCTTTGTCAAATTTTAAGGGGGTCCTAATGTAACACTTTATCCAAATTACCTCTAGGTACTATATTTTGAGCCTTAAAATTTGTGTAATTTCCTGCCAAAATGTAATCATTTCAATTAAAAAATTAGAATAGTCCATAAAATGTACATTGGAGGGCATGGAAGTAAAAAATGGTGGATGCACACTTACATCATATGATAAGTGGGAAACAGGAGCATTGGTTTGCAAGTATTAGTTTATTAAAATTATATTTTAAAGATTCATCTAGTTGGTCCCTCCCTCAAATTTATAGCAAAACCAATTTATTATTACTAGTTTTGACAACTTTTAAATGTTGCAAAAATAATGAGAATATATTTTTATGGAATTACATATTGATTTTTTTACTATTAGATCTTTAGAGTTTAAGTCATTAGATTAGGTTATAACCTTAGTTACCAAGTTCGTCAATTTTTTTAAATAAAATTTGAAATTCGTGGAATTTAAAACCCTAAAGAATAAGTTCGACGAGTAAATCCTAAATTCGGCGAGGAAAAAAATTCTACCATCTCTCAGAGCTATGGAATGTATGCATCGCCCCAACAAGCGAATGTTCGAAATCTGCTTCCTCACACAACGTGTTTAGATTTTCTTGGAGTTCTTTTAAATCTTCTGGGCATCATTTTTTGCATGATATTGTTAACGAGTCAATGGTTTTATAGATATAGCTGGAGTGGAAATGGAAGCATTGATTGAAAATTTTGGAGAGAAATTTATTATGAGGTGCTATGAGAGTGAATGTTGGCATTTCGAAGGAAATTCGTGGTCCTTGCTTGCGCTGTCAAAGGGATGAGAAAGAAACAACATTTAAGGTCGTTGTTGCTAGGGTCACGACCATGGTAGTGTACGCTGCTTTCACTCTATCACGGTGATTGTTTGTTTGGCCTAAAAAATAATAATCGTGAGCCGTGGAAAACAACAAAGGAATCCAACTGGTCTCATATATTTTAAGGTTTAAATTTTTTAAAATAAAATATATTAAATTTTAATATTTTAACTATTACATTTGGATAATTTAATATTTTAATATTTTCAAATTATTTAACTATATTACATTTGGATAATTTAATATTTTAATATCTTCAAATAATTTAACTAAATTCAATTTTAGAAAGTAATTAAAGAAGTAAAACTTTATCTCTTAACAAAAATGATTGAAAACATAATTAAAAAAATAAAAATATATATTTTATAATAAAAATTTAAAAATATTTTTAAATTTAATATATCGAATTTTACGGTTAGAGGGTGGTTCTGAGACTGCGGGAAATTTTTGAGCAGGCGAGAGGCGATGTTCTAGGGTTTGTGGAGCGAAGGAAAATCCAGGGCATCAGGTGGGTTGCCGTAGTGTTTTTCTGGTTATTGTGGATCTGAAGGAAAGTCTGCTACCCCGGGAGGGCCCAATGGGGACTCCTCCGGATCCTCTCTCTGGGAGAAAGAGCTCTTACGCTGAATTGCTAAAAGAAAATTCTTCGTCTTCTAATGACGAAGCTCAGAGAAATACTCTTCATACGCTCTTCAAGAACGTTGGAAAGAGCTCAACAACACATCGAGTTAATGGATGCCTTCCGCAATCCGCCTCAAGACCCAAGATTGTCATCGAGCCAAAGATGGTCGAAGACACAATCATATACAGAGCCAACCATGATCTGATCTGTAAATTCATGGGTATTCGCCCTACCCTGAATTTCTTGCATACATGGGTCAAGAAAAACTGGGAGCCTCATGGTGAGTACTCCTTATGGTTTATTAGCAATGGGTATTTCATTGTTAGTTTTTCTTCTCTAGCCGATAGAAACAGGGCTTTTGAATCAGAAAAGAGGAACCACGGTCCGACAGGGTTATTTGTTCAACCCTGGAGAGTGGGTTTCGATCCTCGTATTGAACCCACGGTTGTCCCGGTTTGGATCCGGTTGTATGCTCTTCCAATGGAGTTTTGGGGTGAGCAGGTTCTGGAAATGATCGGTAACTCCCTCGGTAGACATCTGGGCGTCTCCAAAGACACCATAGAAGGAAACACAACTATTTTTGCAAGAATTTGTGTGGAAATGGATATTAGCCAGCCTCTACCAGCGAGAGGTGGAACTTGAGCTGGCGGGACTATCTTGGATCCAACGAGCTAGATTATGAGGCTCTGCCCTTCGGATGCGAGTTTGCCACAAACATGGGCATTTGGCCCGGTTTTGTCCAAATATTTTGAACACAAAAATGGAGGCCCCGCTTGGAATGCCAAATCGCCCCAGGGAGGGTAAGTCTACTCTTACCAAAGAACCATCCAATACTCCTCGGGGTAATGATGTTCAGAAAGATGGCTTTGAACAGCCCAAAAGAAGGAGAAAGCAAAAGAAAAATGGTAAGGAGCAATCACAACTCAAGCCAGCCAATAGGTATGAAATTTTTAAGACACTAGTGGACCAAGAGGATCAAGTCATGGAAGGAGTGGATGGGAATATTGAGGACAATAACATCCACGCTCATGCTTCTCCTTCATCTCCCCCCGTCTTAGAACAGGTGATTGAGTACACTGAGTTACCGTAGTCAGAGAATGCGGGGGCATTGATAGTGCACTCCCAAGCGCGGCCAATAATCAAGGATGTCAGCATGGGAATTGCAAAAAAGAACGAGAGAAAGGCCAGCCCTAGGGATAACTCGGGTGGAAAAGAGATCCAAAAATAGCAACTCTCAAGGAGCGGGCGGAAAATCAAATAAGGACCTGCTAGCGAGTTCAAGGAGACAAGGTGATCACTTGGAGGATCGGTGAGGACAATTGATTCTTCCTGCTCTCAAGGTTTTCAATGATTATTAAATCATGGAATATTAGGGGTTTAAATAGTAGAACCCATCAATCTGCTGTTCAAAGACTCTTAGGAAAATGCAAAACAGATTTTTTGCTTATCCTAGGAGACCAAAATGTCGTTAGATCTTATGTGTAAAACAGTTAACAGAATTTGGAGGGGTGTTGGTCATATGGATGTGGCGGCCCAAGGTGCCTCAGGGGGGATTGTCACTCTTTGGAACTCTCTGGAATGGACTGCAATAGAACATATAGCCTGGAGGGGTGTCCTCACATCTCATTTTAGGAATAATGTCACAGCTGAACATGTTTTAATCACAAATTTTTATGGGGCTCAAACCCTTGATGGCCAGAGGCTTCAATGGAAAGTTGTGCATAACATGAGGACCTCAAGGGAAGATTTAGACTGGATTATTGCTTGGGGATTTTAATGCTAAATTATCTTCTAGAGATCGGGGAAGGAGGAACCCCAATTTTGGACCCAGGGGATCGACTTCGATTGCCCAAGTCCAGGCTTTTCACCTAGTGGATATTAAAGGCCCTGGACCCAACTTTACTTGGACTAACAAGAGGAGGGAGCCACATAGCCGGAAGGTAAAGCTAGACCATTTTCTGGTTTCAGAGGAGGCATTCGTAAAATGGAATACAAAATTCCAGATTTTGGAGGGCCCGATTTCAGATCACTTTCCCATTTTGTTGGAGGGAGGGATTACGACAGGGCAGCATCACAAACCCTTTAAATTTGAGAATTTTTGGTTACAAAAAGAGGATCTTCGAAAGAAAATTCCACGAGTGGTGGGAGGAAGGTCGTCTACCTTTTGGGACAGCAATGTTTAGATTCCACAAACGACTTCATTATGTCAAAGCTCAAGCTGAAACAATGGAGGCAAGCTAACAAGACAGACTTCCGGATCCAAAGAGCTCCTTTGGTGGCCGGATGGGATGAGGTTCAAAAACACTTTAGGGAAGGAACAATTACGAGAGCGGCTCAAAGCCGAGGATGATGCCTTGCGTAAAGCGGTTGAGGACATTGATAACCAAGAGGAGACCTACTGGAAACAGAGAGCAAGAACCACTTGGTTATTGGAAGGTGATAGAAATACCAAATTTTTCCATCGGTCGGCCTGTGCTAGGAGACAGATGAATAACATGGAAGCTCTTCAAGATGAGAATGGACATTCCTTTGATACTCTTCCTGGTATGCATTCCCATTCAATGGATTATTTTTCTAAACTTTTTAAGGCAAGTATGGAGCAAGATGTAGAGGCTCAAAATGAAGTGATTGATGTCATACCCTCTGTTATCTCTGAAGAAGAAAATCAGGCCCTTCTTAAACCCATTGGTAGAGAAGAACTGAAGAATGTGGTCTTTGGAATGAGTACCGGCAAAACTCCAGGACCAGATGGCTTTCCAATTGAGTTTTTTAGGCCTTTTGGGATACTTTGGATGAGGATGTTTTGGCTGTCGTAGAGGAGTCCAGAGGTAATAAAAGAATGCTTAAGGCATTAAATCATACCTTCATCACTTTAATTCCAAAAGGGGAGGAGGGGGTTCATATTTCAGATTATAGACCTATTGCCTTATGCAATGTGATTTATAAAATAATCACAAAGGTAATGGCTGAACGGCTAAAACCCCTTTTACATAACATTATCTCCTCAGAGCAAGGGGGTTTTGTAGAGGGTAGGCAGATCTTGGATGGGGTGGTTCTTGCTCAGGAGGCAATCCATACAATGCAAAAATCTGGTAATAAAGGAATGTTCATTAAATTAGATATGTCAAAGGCTTATGATAGGGTGGAGTGGAGTTTCTTGTCAAAAATGATGGCAGCCTTTGGTTTTTCTCGAGAATCTGGATAGATTGGGTCATGAGTTGTGTATCTACGCCGTCTTATTCAGTATTAATCAAGGGTCTTCCCTCGCAACCTTTTGGAGCCTCTCGAGGTCTTCGTCAAGGGGATCCTTGCTCTCCCTATCTTTTCCTCATTTTGGCTGAAGGATTAGGTAGACTTTTCTGGAGGAGAAGACATCAAGGTTTGCTAACAGGTATCAAGGTGGGTGAGGAATTTTTGACTCACTTACAGTTTGTGGATGATACGGGGATTGGTTGGAGTGGCCGGCTTCGGGGAAGCAAGAGTGATCGAGAGATACTCTTAATGTCTACCTTAGGGCTTCAAACCAAGTCATCAATGATAAAAAATCCAAAGTGGTCTTTCTTAATCTTGATCAAAGGCTCCGGGACAGAGTTCTAGAGATCTTGGGATTCACAAGGACTTCTCTTCCAGTGGTTTACTTGGGGGTTCCTTTGCATTTCAAAAAACTAAAAATGGATATCAGGAAGGATCTTTTGGATGGTATCAAAGATAGAATGAATCATTGGTCTCACAAATGGTTAAGCTATGGGGGTAGATTAACTTTTTTACGGTCAGTAATTCAGGCCATGCCAATTTACAAATTCTCTATCCTGGCTGCCCCTCATAAGATATGGAAAGAGCTGGACAATATGGCTAGAATATTTTTATGGGAAGGAGCAAAAGGAGAGAGGAAATGGGCCTTAGTTGGTTGGGATAAAGTTACCCAGCCCAAGGTAAAAGGAGGGCTGGGGTCGAGAAGATCCAAGTTCAATAATAAAGCTTTGGCTGGAAAGGCATGTACTGGAGGTGGATTTCCCAACCAACCTCCTTATTCAACAGAATCCTAACTAGTAAATATTTGGGTCAGGTTAACCCCAATGAGGTGGGTCGTTTCCCTTTGGATGGCCCTGGATCCCTAGTGTGGCAGGCTCTCAAGCTAGGATCTCAGGTGGTTAAAGATCGATTGTTTTGGAAAGTGGGGAGAGGGGAGAAGGTTCGTTTCTGGACAGACTCTTGGGATCAGTACCCACCCATCATTGTTGAATTTCTTGAATTGCAACCAATAAAAACTGCCATAGAAACCAAAGGATGGGTTCACATTGACAGTTATTTCATCACTAGTCGGTCGGGGAGTATAAGTTTAAGAAGTTTAAGAAGCTGGAGGAGTGGCCAATTTCAATCCCTCCGGAGTTGGCACCCATCATGACTAAAATCTTGTCAGAAATATTTCTCACAGGTAGAGACGAGGAGGATGAATTAGCTTGGGGCTATGGGAGCCTTGGTGTCTTTACAGTGAAGGACGGATATGAGAAGATCCTCCCAGAGCCTCCCCCCCATTCATTCCCGGTTGAGGATTGGAAAAAGATTTGGCACTCCAAGGGGCTGGCCGAAAGTAAACTTTTTTGCCTGGCGGTTTATGCACAACGAAATTCTCTCTTTTGATAATCTCAGATGTAGAGGAATCATCGGTCCATCTCAATGTGTTTTATGCTACAAGAACGAGGAAACAACTGATCACCTGATGTTTGAGTGCCCTTTCACGCGTCAGATTTGGAAGCGTTGGCTTTCTTGCTATAAAATTCAAGTTAATGGTGACTTGAATCGGACTAATATCTGGAAAACATGGAAGAGGGGTAGATTTAAATCTAAAGCTCTTCGAATTGGTTGGGAGCTTGGACTAAACTTCATTTGGTGGCAAGTGTGGTTGGAGAGAAATGCGAGAATTTTTAGAGAAATTTTTTCCTCGTTAGATGGAGTTTGGCAGATTATCTGGAGCAAGGTTACAGAAACTGTTGTTGTCTATGCTATAGAGGAAACTCAGGTTGTTACTGGGCCAATGGAAGAGGGAGTTGAAGAGCAAGAGGGACAGGACAGAGCTAGTTGGAAACCACCACCAAAAGGCTGGATTAAAATTAATACTGATGGAGCTGCAAAGGGCAATCCGGGTAGTGCCGAAATTGGAGTGGTTTGCCGAAATCATGATGGATCAGTGCTATATTGGGAAGCTGCAAGGCTTGGGAAGAGCCACAAACAATGAAGCAGAAGCCATAGCTATTAAATCCGCTTCTATTTGGGCTGTGAAACAGGGCCACGAGAGGATCATTATTGAATCAGACTCTCAAATAATGGTTGGAGCTCTTGATTGCATGAGAAACTTTGCTTTGAAAGCATGGAGGTTGAGAATTCTTGTCTCTCAAATTAAGGAATTATGGAAGGAATTAGATGATGTGATCCCTATTTATGTGAGTCGAGATTTAAACAATGCGGCCGACTTCCTGGCTAAGATGGGTGCTGAGAAGGAGGCAGGGGTTCAGCTTCACAGTGATATGGCTATTGGGGATGAGGTGATCAGGCAGGGTCTGGAAAGGTCCTTGAACAAATGATCAAAGAAAAAGCAAAGGGAGGGAAGTTGTCGCGATATCGCGACGTGTTGCGTCGTCGCGATCGCTGGAGGAAAGTTGTCGCGATATCGTGACATGTTTCTGGAGGAATGTTGTCGCGATATCGTGACATGTTGCGTCGTCGTGGTCGCTGGAGGGAAGTTGTCGCGATATCGCGACATGTCATGATATCGCGACATGTTGCGCCATCACGCCCTGGAGGAAAGTTGTCGCGATATCGCGACATGTTGCGCCATCGCGATCATTGGAGGAAAGTTGTCGCGATATCGTGACATGTTGCGCCATCGCGATCGCTGGAGGAAAGTTGTCACGATATCGCGACATGTTCATGATATCATGACATGTTGCATCGTCATGGTCGCTAGAGGAAAGTTGTCGTGATATCGTGACATGTTGCGCCATCGTGATCGTTGGAGGAAAGTTGTCACGATATCGCGACATGTTGCACCGTCACGATCGTTGGTGGAAAGTTGTCATGATATCGTGACATGTTGCACCATCGCGATCGCTGGAGGAAAGTTATCACGATTTCATGACATGTTGCGCCATCGCGATCGCTGGAGGAAAGTTGTCACGATTTCATGACATGTTGCGCCATCGCGATCGTTGGAGGAAAGTTGTCGTGATATCGCGACATGTTGCGTCGTCGCGATCGCTGGAGGAAAGTTGTCGCGATTTCGTGACATGTTGCGCCATCGCGGTCGCTGGAGGAAAGTTGTCGTGATATCGTGACATGTTGCGCCGTCATGGCCGTTGGAGGAAAGTTGTCATGATATCGTGACATGTTGCGCCGTCGCGACCGTTGGAGAAAAGTTGTCGTGATATCGCGACATGTTGCGCCATCGCGGTCGTTGGAGGAAAGTTGTCATGATTTCGTGACATGTTGCGCCGTCGCGGTCGTTGGTGGAAAGTTGTCGTGATATCGTGACATGTTGCGCCATCGCGGTCGTTGGAGGAAAGTTGTCGTGATATCGTGACATGTTGCTTTTTCGTGGCCAAAGGCGAGAAGGTGTCGCGATATCGCGACATGTCGCGTTTTCGGGACTAGTTGCATCATCTGTCCATGCCGATCCCCTGCTAGCTAGTTATTGATTTAGGAGATTTGGCTCCATTGCAAGTCTTCTTCTTCTATTGTAAGTTTGTGTTCTCTTTGAATTCGGCTGGGAAGAGTCTCTTCCCATATTGTAATTGATCTTTGTTTTAATACAAGTTTTTTCAAAATTTTCAAAAAAAAACATATCGAATTTTATTCCGAAAATTTAAACATGTCGAAAAACTTCAACTTGATAACTAAGGTTATAACTATGATCTATTCAAGCATTAATATGATCAATGCAAAAGTATGACTATAAAGATAGTCTCTCCTATAATATTATTTTCAAATCCATTAAATAAAAGAAAAATAAAAATCCATAAACAATAAATATATTTAATTGGAAATGAAATGACATTAACTCAACTTTCAATAAAAAAAAAACCTAAATTCAGATTTGATCAAACCATACATATATTATTGTAATACCATTACCTCTTTATATATGCTATATAATTAATTAAAAACTATCAATCAATTTCATACAATTTATTATAATATAAAATTTATGATATTTATCAAATAAAAAAAAATCTTATAACATCAAATTCATATATTTAAATTTTATTTATAAATATTACATATAACTCTAAATAAACAAAGTAATCTTAAATTCATCCACATTGAAATTTAGTACATGCACTTGCATCTCCGAATTTCTTTATTGTAAATTTATTTAAATTTCAGTATATCATGGTGTAAACTTTATAAGCGACTTAAAAATAAGTGACTTAAAAATAAAAGTCAGATAATGTTTTTTTTTTCGAATTTTAAAAGGACGAATTTATTTTATTTTTATGAATTAAATAAGAGTTTCTTTTTTAATTAAAGTTGGTTGAATCTTATTCCAACTTATAAATGATATTATTTTAATATAAAATTTTCAAATAATTTAAAAAATAAATAAGATTAACCATAATACTAAAAATAAAAATTGACAAAATAAAAGGAAAAGTAGCTTTAATTTTATTTTTATTGTTAAACTGTAAAATAAAAAAGGATGATACTAAAAATAGATTCTTCTTTTGACAAGGTAAAAAGGAGAGGCAGTTTTAATTTTTTTCTCTAGTTATTGTTAAAATAATGCTTAATGTAAAATAAAAAAGCATGATAGTAAAAATAGTTTTATTATTATTTATAAATAAATAATATTTGAAAAAATAAAAAATAAATAGTAATAAAAATTAGGGCAACTATTAAGGTAGGATAATAAAAATATATTTATCTTTAAAAAAATATTTATAAATAAAAAATTATTTATAAATAAAAAGCAATTAATAGATACTAATAAAAATTAGGGTAACTATTAGGGCAATTTATAAATAAAAAGTAATTGATAGATACTAATAAAAATTAGGGTAACTATTAGGGCAACTAGTGATGTTTGTTTAGAAAAAGAAAAACTATTTATAAATAAATAAAAAAAATTGAAAAATAAAAAAATAAATAATAATAAAAATTAGGGTAACTATTAAGGCATGATAATAAAAATAAAAATAAAATTTTAAAAAAGCAAAAAACTATTTATAAATAGAAAGCAATTAATAGATAATAATAAAAATTAGGGTAATTATTAGGGCAACCAGAGGTTTATTTATTAGGTTATTGTAATTCATTTCATAACATTCAAGAAAGTTTCTGAGAGTTGAATTAGAAGAATTCAGTTCAAATATTAAAAGCTTAACCATTCTTAAAGTAATGTGTTTATCTTCTTTATGTATTTATATTTATACTGATCATTATTTTGTACAATATTTATGTTAGGCACTGATCCGGCAGAAAAATCAAAACCTACATTGAGAGCATAGTCAAGGGAATCTTTTTCCAGTGAATTTAATTTGCGACCTAGAATCACATTTATTGTGCTTGTATTGAATGGAGCTGATATTGCATCTATTCTGTCTCATTTTTGCTTGATGGTATGTGATCGAACTTGGGATAAAGTCCTTGATGCCCAGCTTTTTGCTTTTTGTTCTTTGGTTTATCATCTTTATGGCCGTTGAAATGTTTTAATGGATTTTAAGAGTTGAAATTAAATAATGCAACCAAAGAAACTGTCACTCTGTAATTCTCTTCTACTTCATGACTTTAGATGTAGCCTTCTAAGCTTGTAAATTGGTATGGAGATCCATATTAGTCTATAGCAGAAAGAGAGATGATGCTATTGGCTGATGATATAGTTTGCATCTTGAAGATTCCTCCAGTTACTTAAATTTTGAACCTTGTTGATTCAAACTTAGAAGTGAATTACATACAAATTTATATTGATAACTTTATATCATCTGGAGATAGCATTGTTTTACAAAGAGAGGATTGTAGCAATCTAGTTGAGGAGTATCTCATTATTTACTGTTAAAATATTCTGCTTCCTGCACATGCTTGTGCCTATAGGGACCTGTGGAGTGCGACTGGCTGGCGTTGCCAGCAAGTGTCATACGTTGATTGATGTAGTAGCTTTTAAAACATGTCATTTGGTTTAAATTTCTTATACATGGGCAATACCAAAACTGATACAAACCGTGGAATATTTATGAGGAAGCTTTAATTTTCTTCTCTTTTTAAAATAATGCAATAATGCTTAGTGTAAAATAAAAAAACATCATACTAATTCTTACAGATGATAAAGAAAAGTTATTTATAAATAGAAAGATTTTTTCTAAAGAAAAATAAAAACTATTTATAAATACAAAGCATTTGAAAAATAAAAAATAAATAATAAAAAAATAGGGCAAAAATAGATTTATTTAAAAAAATTATTTATAAAGAGAAAGACTTTTTAAAAAGAAAAACTATTTATAAATAAAAAAAAATTAATAGATAATAATAAAAATTAGGGTAATGAGAAAGAAATTGAATGGCGATAGGAGCAGGAGCGACATCAACAACCCATGCCTTTTGGCAGGATTTCCCAAACCCTTGTAGGGGTTTTTGAGCTGGAGCAAGGAGAGATTCCCCCTACAGACGAAACCGCCAAGGTAAATGATTCCAAGGGCCCTGATCTTGATCCTTGTGGGCAGGAAAGCCTGAACTACGATGATCGGTCGTGGAAAAACTACAAGGGGTTTGTTCCCCCCTCCCTAGCAGTAACCCCCATCTGCAGCATGGAGTCCCTCAAACGTACCTCGAGAAGGTAACGGGCACTCCAAATCCCAGCTCCTCTGGGACTGTGACCCATCCCCCGCTGACCATGTCGAGCGAAAACATGGTGATCCCAAAATCAGTCATGGCACCAAAATTATCCATCGAATCTCTCTCCCTAGTGGGAAAATTTGTCGGAGGTAGGCCCGACATGGAGTCCATAAGAAAATGGGTGGGTTTCAAATGGCGAACAATAGGAAGCTTCCAGTTAGTGGCCCTATCTAGAGGGTTTTTTTTGATCCAGCTAAATAACCAGAATGACTTTACCCGCATCCTCACTGGGGGCCATGGTTTTATGGCAGGAAGAGCCTATTTCTCAAAAAGTGGGGGGAAGATTTTAACCCTCGTACTCAAGACATCAACTTCGCACCCATATGGGTTCACCTCCCGGATATTCCCATCCAGTTCTATCATGAGGATATCCTACGTGGGATTGGGGGATACATTGGAGACTTTGTTGCCATTGACCCTGCAACGAAGGCCAGAACCCGCATGGCTCATGCCAAAATCTATGTCAACGCCAACCTGGCCTCCCAGCTTCCCACTCGCATCAATCTCATCTATGGAACCTTCAAGTGGTGCCAAGCAATCGAGTACGAGAACAAGCCAGCATTCTGCATCGAATGCCAATCCCAAGGACATCTCAAGTCTCAATGTCCATCTCTCAAAAAATAGAAGGAGGCGCAAAGCTCCAAGCTTCCCTCCAAAAACTAGAGCACCCAAGCGAGATTCAACAATGAAAGACCCAAAGCCCCTATCAACTTCAGATGGGAAAAGGAGTTCAAAGGGAAGCAGATGGTTGTCCAGGCGCCTCTCATCAACCATCCTTCTACAGAGTCGAGCTAGGTATACTCCATGTTTGCTTTCCCCAATAGGTTTGGACCTTTATCTACTTCCAATGATGAAGTCCTTTTCCTTGAATCTTCCCCCCCTCCCCCCACCCTCCAACCCCCATCCCCATCCCTCCCCTTCTAGATCTGGTCCATCCCTCCTCCCCCACTCGCTCCACCATCCCCCACTAGATCCACCTCTGAATCCCTGGTTATTAACCCCTCCCTTCACGAGGTTGATCCCCCTCCCCCTAGAGGTGCCCCTGTCCCCTCCCAGATCCTCTTCCAAATCCTTGAAGGAAGTTGATAGCCCCACCCACCACAGAATGGACCTTAGTCCCATCATCACTAGAAGCAAAAAAGGCCTAGTTGACACAAGAAGTGAGAAGAAAAGAGGCAGACCTACTATTTCCAAATAAATAAAAAAGGACACCAAAAATCAAGTAGCCAATGGGGTGCAGTCAACCTTGTTCCCGGATCTGTTCAACCAGGCAAAGGATGAAACCAAAAATCCCAAACCTCCCCCCTACCGGGTAAGGGAGGGAAAAAACCTGCCAAAGTTTCCAGATGAAGATTCTCTCTTGGAATATCAGAGGTCTCAACAACATGAGCAAACAGAGATTAGCTTGAACCATCAGGAAGGACTACAAACCTACCATCCTCATTTTGCAAGAAATGAAAGCCGATGCATCCAAAACCAATAACATCTCCCAGTCAGTCTGGAAGAATTTCCAATGGGCTTCCTCCCCTGCCGAAGGTTCATCTGGAGGCCTCCTATGCCTATGGGATCCAGACAAAGTTGAAGGCAGGGTTATATCCTCCTCTGACAGAACATTGAACCTGGTTTTCTACTGCAAAGAAAACCAATTCACCTGGGTTTTATCCAACATTTATGCCCCAAACAATCCTCTTGAAATATGTACGCTCTGGAGATCCCTATCTCACATGAAGGATACCTTTTCCAACCTCCCTTGGATGGTAGCAGGGGATTTCAATTCCCCCCTCTTTCCCTCTAACAAGAGGGGCGGCATCTCCACTCCCTCAAAAAGCATCCAAGATTTCCAGAACTTTGTCACAAAAAATGAACTCATGGATATTCAGATTAAAGGCTACTAGTTCACCTGGAGCAACAAAAGAGTAGGTCTCAAGCACATTCAGGTCAATCTTGATATATTTTTCCTATCCAAACAAGCCATTCCCATATTTGGAGACACCTCTCTCATCTCTCTTCCCAGAATAGGCTCCGACCACTGTCCTCTCCTTATGGAATCCAACAGATCTCCATCCTTCAAAACTTTGTTCAAATTTGAGAACATGTGGATCCAACACACTGATCTGAGGTAGCGGATCACTGAGTGGTGGGGGTTCCCTTACTATGGGACTGTTGTTTCTTGGGTATCATAAAAACTGAAGGCGATAAAGGAGAATCTCAAAATTTGGAACAAGGAAGTATTTGGGAATATCTTTGAGAGCAAAGAACAGATCTTGGGCAACCTCAAAATCTTAGAACAACAAATTCAACATGACCACTGGACTCCTCAGCTAAGAGAAGAAGAGAGAAAGCTCCTATTAGAATACCACAACGTCTTAGCCAAAGAAGAGATCTAATGGCGACAAAAATCTCGTGCCCTATGGCTAAAATATGGGGATGCCAACACAAAGTTCTTCCATGCTTCTACTCTACAAAATCGAAGTACAAAAAAGATCAAGGAGCTCACTCTTTTCGATGGCACAGTCTCGTGAGATATCTTCAAAATTAGAGACGAAGCAACCTCCTACTCCAGTGACATGATGGGAACCAATCCCCTTGAACATCTTAAAGCCCAAGAGGCTCTCCTGCAGAACATTCCCCCTCGGTCACTCCCGTGATGAACTCCTCCCTCATCCAACCCCTCAATAATAAAGAAATCAAACTTGCTCTATTCTCCATGCAAGCTGACAAGGCCCCCGGGCCAGATGGGTTTCCCCCCCACTTCTTTCAAACTTTTTGGGATATCCTAGAGGAAGATATCTGCAATGCCATCATAGAACTCCAACAAACCAAAACCATTCCTAGAGGGATGAACTCCACTTTCATTGCCCTGGTTCCCAAAACCCCTCAATGCAGATCTATGATGGATTTTAGACCGATCAGCTTATGCAACATCATCTACAAGATTCTAACTAAATATCTGGAATTAAGGATCAAAAATATCCTCCCTGCGATCATAGATCCCTGTCAAGGAAGTTCAGTGGAAGGCAGATCCATCACTGATAACATCATCTCTCTCCATGAAATGCTCCACTCAACTCTGTGCAACAAGAAGGCAACCATGTTCTTGAAGTTGAACATCTCCAAAGCTTTTGATAGGGTAAACAAATATTTCCTCCTAAAATTCCTTTACAGGTTTGGGTTTCACCAAGAATGGATCGACCTCATCAAAGGTTGCATTACTTCCCCATGGTTCTCGGTGTTTATGAATAGTTCTGCTGCAGGTTTTTCCCCTAGCTCTAGAGGCCTTAGATAGGGAGATCCCCTATCCCCCTTCCTCTTCATCATTCTTGCCGAATCCCTCGGGAGAGCCTTCAAATATGCCTATGCTTCAGGGAGAGTATCCGGGATCAAAGCCTCTTCTAACTCCCCTCCCCTGTCTCACCAGCAGTTTGTGGATGATACTATCATTACGACCTTGGCCTCTGTTCTTCAAGCTAAGTCCATCAAGTACACCCTTGACATCTATGCTTTAGCAGCAGGGCAAGAAATCAACTACCTCAAGAGCAAATGCTATTTCCTCAACACTCCAGGCAGCAGACAACGCAAGATTGCTCATATCCTTCAATGTTGCATTGCTGATCTCCCCACTTCTTACTTGGGTCTTCCCCTATTTACCAAAAGCCTAAAAGCATCCATGTGGGACAATGTCATTGAAAGGATCAGACGCAAACTCGTAGGGTGGAAGGGTTCTCTCCTATCTCAGGAAGCCAAAGCAACTCTCACTATGTCAGTCCTCCAAAGCATCCCTGTCTATTTCATGTCAGTGTTCAAAGCCCCAGCTTCGGTACACTCCAATATTGAACAAATTCAAAAGAATTTTCTGTGGTCTAGGACAGAGGAAAAGAAGAAGTTCCACTTAGTCAGTTGGGAACAAGTTTGCCAACCAAAAACCCAAGGAGGGCTTGGCCTCAGAAGATCAGCCAATATGAACCTCGCCCTCCTTGCTAAGCAAGCTTGGAAAATCTTTACCAACTATAAGGTAGAGTGGGTGTCGATCATCCAAGCCAAATATCTCCGACACCTATCCCTGGTAGAGGACAACATCCCCTCTAATGGATCTGCTTTCTAGCAGGCTGTGATTCAGGCTAAATCCCTCATTGTCAAGGGTACTCGATGGCAGCTAGGTAGTGGTTCTAAGATCAGCTTTTGGGATGATATTTGGTTAAAAGATAAACCCCTTGCGGATATCCCAGAGCTCTCCATTATCAAACCTATCCTGGAAAGGAGGTGGGGCATCAAAGTGGTGGACTACATCGATAACCAAGGCAAATGGAAAACCGTTCCCACTGCCAGTGAAAATGGCCAAGTTCTTAGAGCTGGAAATTTCTTATCCCACCTTCTCAGAACCACCATCATCCCAACCACAACCACTCTGGACTACCCCATATGGAAAGGGAATGACAGTGGGGACTTCTCCGTCAGGTCAGCCTACTCTTTCTTGCTCAACCCCCAAGTTTCCCCTATTCCCTTCAGCGTGGTGTGGGTCAAGCATCTCATTCCCAAGATTGGCTTCTTCTCATGGATTGCCATCCAAAACAAAGCCCTCACTACCGACAATCTCATGAAAAGAGGCCTCCCTATCCCGAACAGATGTCACCTATGCCTTTCCAACTGGGAATCCATCAACCACATTTTTGTGGACTATGACTTTACTAAAAAAGGCTTGAGCCACTTGTTGACTACTTTTCAGATTCAATGGGCCCCCATCGACTCCCTGGTGGACTTCTTTATTCAATGGCCTATCCCGTTCAAAAATCCTAGGGTCTCCTTCCTTTGGAAAGTCTGCCTCCACCATTTCCTTTGGCAAATATGGCTGGAGAGAAACCGCAAATTTTTTCCACGTTGTCCAATGACCCTGTGTCCACTGCTTCCAAAGCTATTGCTTACGCTGCTGAAAATTCCCAACTTCTCCCGTGCTCCATTCCCATCAGTAGCCTCGAAGTGGAGATTCTTCAATATTTGAACATTCCCATCCCTCCCAACTTGCCCCCTCCCATGCCCGACGGGGGACCGAAAAAATTCACACGTAATACCCACTCAGCAAATCCAAAAAATCTCATTCATTAAATCTGAAAATGCTTCTACAAACACCTCGCAGGCTTACAATGACCAGGGCTCGGCTTGGTCTTCGCACTTCACGCTTCTATCCTCTACGTGCAATCTTACCCGAATCCACCGTCCCGACTAAAACAACAAACTGGGTTTTTATAGAGGCCCCGATCCTCTGAAGCATCAACTCCCGCGCAAATGGGTTCACCAACCCGATTAAATACATTCACACAAAAATCGGGACACCAACTCGATTAAATTTCCGCACTCCGCACGGTCCCTGCCACTGCTGACTCGGTCATAATACCCTGCGCATCCATCCTTTTCGTCTTCCGCGCTTCTTGGTATTTGTCCGCCATTTACTGCACCCTGGGTGCCACGTGTCATTCTGCAACAATTTTGAAAATACCGCCTATCGCGGTTCCCGCCATATTTTTCTCTTCCTTCTTCATCGCCTTCTTCTCTCTCCATCGCGATATCGCGACATGTTGCGATATCGCGACGTTCTGGCTTCTCTGCACCCTTTTCTCATTTTGGTCGCGATATCGCGACATGTCGCGATATCGCGACCATTTTGCCTCTGAGCCCCTTGCTCTGTTTTCCTCGTTAACGTCGCGATTTCGCGATGTAGCGAAATCGCGACGTCGCGATTTCGCTACCGAATCCTGCCTTTGCCCCTGCCTCGCTGAGATGTCACGATTTCGCGACGTCTTTCTGCCACTGCCTCCTCCTTGCCTTGATGTCACGATTTCGCGATGTCGTGATTTCGCTACTCTTTTCTGCCTCCTCGCCCTACGCTGTTCCGCTGTCGCGATTTCGCGACAGTCGCGATTTCGCGACAGTCGCGATTTCGCGACTTGTCGCGAAATCGCGTCGCGACATGTCACGAAATCGTGGCCCCTTCTCTTGCATTTTCTCTCTCCTGCAAACTGTCGCGATTTTGCGACGTAGCGAAATTGCGACAGTTTTTGCTGGGAACTTCCTCCTTGCCTTCTGCTTTCTCTTCTTCCGACTCTTCAGCACTGACTTTCCCGAATCTTGATGCCTCTGCATCAGATGCTGCTGGATGCTCCTGCATCAGACACCTGGGGTACGTGGAGAAGTGATCTTCACTTCTGCTTGGTCCGGTCACTGCCTCCTGCAGCACTTCCAGACTTATCTCTGCCTCTGCAGTCTGTTCCAACTCTCTCTCTTGGCTTCTGTCTTCTACCGGACAAATTTTCTCATTGCTGCAAATTTCTTCTGCAGCTTGCTTGCACTCCTCCCCTTGCACGTAAAAATCTGTGCCTTCTTCCGGCGAGTCCCGGCATTGCTGCACTCTTCTGCAGCCTTCTTCAACTTCTCCTCTTTCTTTCTCTTTCTCTCTTCCCGTCTTCTTTGCCGCTCCTCTTGCTCTCGCAACTTTATTGCGAGCCATTCCTTTTGTAGGGCCTTCAACTGTTTTTGCAAGGCTATGTATTCTTCTTCCGTCACCATATCTTCTTTGCTGTCCCGTCTTCTTCGAGGAATTTATTTTTCTTTCTTTGCTTTTCTCACAAGCTTTAACGATCCAGTGTAGCTGCCTCACGTCCGGCGATCTGCTAACACGCTCGAGATCTTTAACTCACTCTCTCTCAGAACCCTCCATAGATCCTGGCGTAACTGCCTCACGTTCGGCGATCTGTTACGCACTCAGAATCACTCGCTCTGATACCACTGACGGGGGACCGAAAAAATTCACACGTAATACCCACTCAGCAAATCCAGAAAATCTCATTCATTAAATCTGAAAATGCTTCTACAAACAGCCCGCAGGCTTACAATGACCAGCGCTCGGCTTGGTCTTCACACTTCACGCTTCTATCCTCTACGTGCAATCTTACCCGAATCCACCGTCCCGACTAAAACAACAAACTGGGTTTTTATAGAGGCCCCGATCCTCTGAAGCATCAACTCCCGCGCAAATGGGTTCACCAACCCGATTAAATACATTCACACAAAAATCGGGACACCAACCCGATTAAATTCCCGCACTCCGCACGGTCCCTGCCACTGCTGACTCGGTCAGAATACCCTGCGCGTCCATCCTTTTCGTCTTCCGCGCTTCTTGGTATTTGTCCGCCATTTACTGCACCCTGGGTGCCACGTGTCATTCTGCAACAATTTTGAAAATACCACCTGTCGCGGTTCCCGCTATCTTTTTCTCTTCCTTCTCCGTTGCCTTCTTCTCTCTCCATCGTGATATCGCGACACGTCGCGATATCGCGACGTTCTGGCTTCTCTGCGCCCTTTTCTCATTTTGGTCGCGATATCGCGACCATTTTGCCTCTGAGCCCCTTGCCTTGATTTATGTCGCGATATCGCGACCGTTCTCTGCCTTGCTCTGTTTTCCTCGTCGACGTCACGATTTCGCTACCGACTCCTGCCTTTGCCCTCGCCTCGCCGAGACGTCGCGATTTCGCTGCAACTTTCTGCCACTGCCTCCTCCTTGCCTTGACGTCGCGATTTCGCTACTCTTTTCTGCCTCCTCACCCTCCGCTGTTCCGCTGTCGCGATTTCGCGACAAGTCGCGATTTCGCGACGATCGCGATTCGCGACGATCGCGATTTCGCGACGATCTGATTCGCGACGATCGCGATTTCGCGACATCATGATTCGCGACGATCGCGATTTCGCGACGATCGCGATTTCGCGACGATCGCGATTTCGCGACGATCGCGATTGCGACGATCGCGATTTCGCGACATGTCGCGAAATCGCGGCCCCTTCTCTTGCATTTTCTCTCTCCTGCAAACTATCGCGATTTTGCGACGTAGCAAAATCACGACAATTTTTGCTGTGAACTTCCTCCTTGTCTTCTGCTTTCTCTTCTTCCGACTCTTCAGCACTGACTTTCCCGAATCTTGATGCCTCTGCATCAGATGCTGCTGGATGCTCCTGCATCAGACACCCGGGGTACGTGGAGAAGTGATCTTCACTTCTGCTTGGTCCGGTCACTGCCTCCTACAACACTTCCAGACTTATCTCTGCCTCTGCAGTCTGTTCCAACTCTCTCTCCTGGCTTCTGTCTTCTACCGGACAGATTTTCTCATTGCTGCAAATTTCTTCTGTAGCCTGCTTGCACTCCTCCCCTTGCACAGAAAAATCTGTGCCTTCTTCCGGGCAGGTCCCGGTACTGGCCTTCTTCAACTTCTCTTTCTTTCTTTTTCTTTCTTCTCGTCTTCTTTGCCGCTCCTCTTGCTCCCGCAACTTTATTGCGAGCCATTCCTTTTGTAGGGCCTTCAACTGTTTTTGTAAGGCTATGTATTCTTCTTCCGTCACCATATCTTCTTTGCTGTCCCATCTTCTTTGGGAATGCATTTTTCTTTCTTTGCTTTTCTCACAAGCTTTAACGATCCTGTGTAGCTGCCTCACGTCCGGCGATCTGCTAACACGCCCGAGATATTTAACTCACTCTCTCTCAGAACCCTCCACAGATCCTAGCGTAACTGCCTCACGTCCGACGATCTGTTACGCACTCAAAATCACTTGCTCTGATACCACTGACAGGGGACCGAAAAAATTCACACGTAATACCCACTCAGCAAATCCAGAAAATCTCATTCATTAAATCTGAAAATGCTTCTACAAACAGCCTGCAGGCTTACAATGACCAGCGCTCGGCTTGGTCTTCACACTTCACGCTTCTATCCTCTACGTGCAATCTTACCCGAATCCACCGTCCCGACTAAAACAACAAACTGGGTTTTTATAGAGGCCCCGATCCTCTGAAGCATCAACTCCCGCGCAAATGGGTTCACCAACCTGATTAAATACATTCACATAAAAATCGGGACACCAACCCGATTAAATTCCCGCACTCCGCACGGTCCCTGCCACTGCTGACTCGGTCAGAATACCCTGCGCGTCCATCCTTTTCGTCTTCCGCGCTTCTTGGTATTTGTCCGCCATTTACTGCACCCTGGGTGCCACGTGTCATTCTGCAACAATTTTGAAAATACCGCCTGTCGCGGTTCCCGCCATCTTTTTCTCTTCCTTCTCCGTCGCCTTCTTCTCTCTCCGTCGCGATATCGCGACGTTCTGGCTTCTCTGCGCCCTTTTCTCATTTTGGTCGCGATATCGCGACATGTCGCGATATCGCGACCATTTTGCCTCCGAGCCCCTTGCCTTGATTTATGTCGCGATATCGCGACGTCGCGATATCGCGACCGTTCTCTGCCTTGCTCTGTTTTCCTCGTTGACGTTGCGATTTCGCGACAGGGAAATCGCGACGTCGCGATTTCGCTACCAACTCCTGCCTTTGCCCCTGTCTCGCTGAGACGTCGCGATTTCACTGCAACTTTCTGCCACTGCCTCCTCCTTGCCTTGACGTCGCAATTTCGTGACGTCACGATTTCGCTACTCTTTTCTGCCTCCTCGCCCTCCGCTGTTCCGCTGTCGCGATTTCGCGACAGTCACGATGTCGCGAAATCGCGGCCCCTTCTCTTGCATTTTCTCTCTCTTGCAAACTGTCGCGATTTTGCGACGTAGCGAAATTGTGACAGTTTTTGCTGGGAACTTCCTCCTTGCCTTCTGCTTTCTCTTCTTCCGACTCTTCAACACTGACTTTCCCGAATCTTGATGCCTCTGCATCAGATGCTGATGGATGCTCCTGCATCAGACACCCGGGGTACGTGGAGAAGTGATCTTCACTTCTGCTTGGTCCGGTCACTGCCTCCTGCAGCACTTCCAGAATTATCTCTGCCTCTGCAGTCTGTTCCAACTCTCTCTCCTGGCTTCTGTTTTCTACCGGACAGATTTTCTCATTGCTGCAAATTTCTTCTGCAGCCTGCTTGCACTCCTCCCCTTGCACAGAAAAATCTGTGCCTTCTTCCGGGCAGGTCCCGGTACTGCTGCACTCTTTTGCAGCCTTCTTCAACTTCTCCTCTTTCTTTCTCTTTCTCTCTTCCCGTCTTCTTTGCCGCTCCTCTTGCTCCCGCAACTTTATTGCGAGCCATTCCTTTTGCAGGGCCTTCAACTGTTTTTGCAAGGCTATGTATTCTTCTTCCGTCACCATATCTTCTTTGCTGTCCCGTCTTCTTCGGGAATGCATTTTTCTTTCTTTGCTTTTCTCACAAGCTTTAACGATCCGGTGTAGCTGCCTCACGTCCGACGATCTGCTAACACGCCCGGGATCTTAACTCACTCTCTCTCAGAACCCTCCACAGATCCTGGCGTAACTGCCTCACGTCCGGCGATCTGTTACGCACTTAGAATCACTTGCTCTGATACCACTGACGGGGGACCGAAAAAATTCACACGTAATACCCACTCAGCAATTCCAGAAAATCTCATTCATTAAATCTGAAAATGCTTCTACAAATAGCCCGCAGGCTTACAATGACCAGCGCTCGGCTTGGTCTTCACACTTCACGCTTCTATCCTCTACGTGCAATCTTACCCGAATCCACCGTCCCGACTAAAACAACAAACCGGGTTTTATAGAGGCCCCGATCCTCTGAAGCATCAACTCCCGCGCAAATGGGTTCACCAACCCGATTAAATACATTCACACAAAAATCGGGACACCAACCCGATTAAATTCCCGCACTCCGCACGGTCCTTGCCACTGCTGACTCGGTCAGAATACCCTGCGCGTCCATCCTTTTCGTCTTTCGCGCTTCTTGGTATTTGTCCGCCATTTACTGCACCCTGGGTGCCACGTGTCATTTTGCAAAAATTTTGAAAATACCGCCTGTCGCGGTTCCCGCCATATTTTTCTCTTCCTTCTCCGTCGCCTTCTTCTCTCTCCGTCGCGATATCGCGACGTTCTGGCTTCTCTGCGCCCTTTTCTCATTTTGGTCGCAATATCGCGACATGTCGCGATATCGCGACCATTTTGCCTCCGAGCCCCTTGCCTTGATTTATGTCGCGATATCGCGACCGTTCTCTGCCTTGCTCTGTTTTCCTCGTTGACGTCGCGAATTCACGTCGCGATTTCGCTACCAACTCCTGCCTTTGCCCCTGCCTCGCTGAGACGTCGCGATTTCGCGACGTCGCGATTTCGCTGCAACTTTCTGCCACTGCCTCCTCCTTGCCTCGACGTCGCGATTTTGCGACGTCGCGATTTCGCTACTCTTTTCTGCCTCCTCGCCTTTCGCTGTTTCGCGATCGCGATTTCGCGACTGTCGCGAAATCGCGGCCCCTTCTCTTGCATTTTCTCTCTCCTGCAAACTGTCGCGATTTCGCGACGTAGCGAAATCGTGACAGTTTCTACTGTGAACTTCCTCCTTGCCTTCTGCTTTCTCTTCTTCCGACTCTTCAGCACTGACTTTCCCGAATCTTGATGCCTCTGCATCGATGCTGCTGGATGCTCCTGCATCAGACGCCCGGGGTTCGTGGAGAAGTGATCTTCACTTCTGCTTTGTCCGGTCACTGCCTCCTGCAGCACTTCCAGACTTATCTCTGCCTCTGTAGTCTGTTCCAACTCTCTCTCCTGGCTTCTGTCTTCTACCGGACAGATTTTCTCATTGCTGCAAATTTCTTCTGCAGCCTGCTTGCACTCCTCCCCTTGCACAGAAAAATTTGTGCCTTCTTCCGGGCAGGTCCCGGTACTGCTGCACTCTTCTGCAGCCTTCTTCAACTTCTCCTCTTTCTTTCTCTTTCTCTCTTCCCGTCTTCTTTGCCGCTCCTCTTGCTCCCGCAACTTTATTGCGAGCCATTCCTTTTGCAGGGCCTTCAACTATTTTTGCAAGGCTATGTATTCTTCTTCCGTCACCATATCTTCTTTGCTGTCCCGTCTTCTTCGGGAATGCATTTTTCTTTCTTTGCTTTTCTCACAAGCTTTAACGATCCGGTGTAGCTGCCTCACGTCCGACGATCTGCTAACACGCCCGGGATCTTTAACTCACTCTCTCTCAGAACCCTCCACAGATCCTAGCGTAACTGCATCACGTCCGGCGATCTGTTACGCACTCAGAATCACTCGCTCTGATACCACTGACGGGGGACCGAAAAAATTCACACGTAATACCCACTCAGTAAATCCAGAAAATCTCATTCATTAAATCTGAAAATGCTTCTACAAACAACCCGCAGGCTTACAATGACCAGGGCTCGGCTTGGTCTTCACACTTCACGCTTCTATCCTCTATGTGCAATCTTACCCGAATCCACCGTCCCGACTAAAACAACAAACTGGGTTTTTATAGAGGCCCCGACCCTCTCACGCATCAACTCCCGCGCAAATGGGTTCACCAACCCGATTAAATACATTCACACAAAAATCGGGACACCAACCCGATTAAATTCCTGCACTCCGCACGGTCCCTGCCACTGCTGACTCGGTCAGAATACCCTGCACGTCCATCCTTTTCGTCTTCCGCGCTTCTTGGTATTTGTCCGCCATTTACTGCACCCTGGGTGCCACGTGTCATTCTGCAACAATTTTGAAAATACCGCCTGTCGCGGTTCCCGCCATCTTTTTCTCTTCCTTCTCCGTCGCCTTCTTCTCTCTCCGTCGCGATATCACGACATGTCGCGATATCGCGACGTTCCTGCTTCTCTGTGCCCTTTTCTCATTTTGGTCGCGATATCGCGACATGTCGCGATATCGCGACCATTTTGCCTCTGAGCCCCTTGCCTTGATTTATGTCGCGATATCGCGACCGTTCTCTGCCTTGCCCTGTTTTCCTCGTTGACGTCGCGAATTCGCGACGTCGTGATTTCGCTACCGACTCCTGCCTTTGCCCCTGCCTCGCTGAGACGTCGCGATTTCGCTGCAACTTTCTGCCACTGCCTCCTCCTTGCCTTGACGTAGCGAAATCGCGACGTCGCGATTTCGCTACTCTTTTCTGCCTCCTCGCCCTCCGATGTTCCGCTGTCGCGATTTCGCGACATGTCGCGAAATCGTGGCCCCTTCTCTTGCATTTTCTCTCTCCTGCAAACTGTCACGATTTCGCGACGTAGCGAAATCGTGACAGTTTCTGCTCTTCCTCCTTGCTTTCTGCTTTCTCTTCTTCCGACTCTTCAGCACTGACTTTCCCGAATCTTGATGCCTCTGCATCAGATGCTGCTGGATGCTCCTGCATCAATGCCCCACCCCAGAAAGAAGGCTCGTTGGAGACCCCTCGAAAGGTTGGCTGAAGCTCAACTTTGATGGCGCTTCCAAAGGGACGTAGGTTTAGCAGGAGCAGGCGGGATTGTCAGGAACCACAAAGGTGAAGCTATCATAGCTTTCTCTGAGAACTTGGATCACCAAACCAACAACATGGCTGAAGCGTGGGCGCTTTGGCGTAGCTTGCACCTCATCAGGGACCGAAGGATCAGCCTCCAAGTCGAAGGGGATTCCCTCAACATCATTTGGTACATTAACAACAACAATATCCCACCGTGGAACATCCGATCCCTGATAGAAGAAACTAGAATTCTCATTGGTCAGCAAAGACAGGTTGTTGCTGCCCATGTATACCGTGAAGCCAACAGGCTTGCTGACAGTCTCACCAACATGGGCACCACCCAACCGTCTCTTTCTATGTGGCGCAGCTCTCTACCACCAAGCATCATCCACTTAGCGGCCGTGGATTGGCCAAGGCAGACCAACTGCCTTTAATTTTTCCATGCTAATCTATGATTTTTTCGATCAAGGTTTTGTAGGTCTTGTGGTGCACAATTCCCCGGGTGTCTTCTCTGTGGTGTGCACCCCATATCCACCAAATGATTGGCCAACCGCCTGGCTCCCGTGACGGTGGTGTTTCAAAAGTCATCAGTTTCCAAAGAAAGTTGCGCATTCTCGACCTTGAGCATCTTTTTGGTTTGTTGCCAAATCTCCCGCTGAGCTTAGTTGTCGCCGAGTCCCTGGTTATTGGTTCCTGGACCTTCCCCAATTCCCAGTCACCCCCCCTTTCCTCAGCCTCTCCACCTTTCATCCTCCTGCGGCCAACGACATGACTGACGTCTCGCTTCATGCCTATTTAAGATCTGCTCGAGCCTCCATCCAGACCTACGTCCTTCATTTCCACCACCCCAGCCTGTGCCCTAACTCCCTTGCCACCTTCCATTTGCCCTCCTTCTTTATGTATTTATATTTATACTGATCATTATTTTCTATAATATTTATGTTCGGCAATCACATTTAATTCTTACAGTTCTGTTTTTCTTCTGTAGCCATGGCTTCCGCCTCCTCTCCTCTGCCTGATGATACAAAGATGCCACACATTGTTCACGTGAACAAGTCCATGAAACTTCAGTTCTTCACTCTCCATGAGCACTGGTATGTTTCGCTCCTCCGTGGAGTTTCAGGCTTCCAAGCAGGTACGCCTCAATTGATGTATACATATAATACAGTCTTGCATGGCTTTTCCGCCACATTGAGCAGTGAAGAGGCCGGAGCTTTGGAGACGATGAATGGCGTTTTGGCTGTCATCCCATCCTCCCCTGTTCAAATGCATATCACAACCTCCACCAATGATTTATGGTCACGCTCTAACTATAGCAAAGCTGTCTTCGCGGACGTGTTGTACTCCTCGGATGAAGACCTCGGATCTCAGGGTTCTTCTTCACCGAACAAGGGAACTGTGGTGAAAGAGGCTGGCGGAAAGGGAATGACCGTGGCCAAGGAAGAAGATTACGGAGCTGAAAACAATGTCAGCCGTTTAGGCACTGATATGGCAGAAAATCAAAGCCTACATTGAGAGCACAGTCAAGGGAATCTTTTTTTTCCAGTGAATTTAATTTGCGACCTAGAATCACATTTATTCTAAAAATCTGAAAATTTGTGTTCGATTTTTTGTATGATCTGAAAGTTGTATTCTGAACACTTTCATTTAGTTTTAGTAAATCGTCAGTCAGCAGCTGAATTTAAAATAGTAAATTTGATGTGATATTGCATCTATTCTGTCTCATTTTTGCTTGATGGTATGTGATCGAACTTGGGATAAAGTCTTTGATGCCCAGCTTTTTGGTGCTATTTGTTCTGTTCCAATGTTTCATGCCTGTTCTTTGGTTTATCATCTTTATGGCCATTGAAATGTATTAATGGATTTTAAGAGTTGAATTTAAATAATGCAACCAAAGAAACCGTCACTCTGTAATTCTCTTCTACTTCATTACTTTAGATGTAGCCTTCTAAGCTTGTAAATTGGTATGGAGATCCAAATTGGGTCTATAGCAGAAAGAGAGATATGCTATTGGCTGATGATATAGTTTGCATCTTGAAGATTCCTCCAGTTACTTAAATTTTAAACTTCGAAGTGAATTACATACAAATTTATATTGATAACTTTATATCATCTGGAGATAGCATTGTTTTACAAAGAGAGGATTGTAGCAATCTAGTTGAGGAGGATCTCATTATTTACTGTTAAAACATTCTGCTTCCTGCACATGCTTGTGCCTATAAGGACCTGTGGAGTGCGACTTTCTGGCTTTGCCAGCAAGTGTCATATCTTGCTTTATGTATTAGCTTTTAAAACATGTCATTTGGTTTAAATTTCTTATACATGAGCAATATCAAAACTGATACAAACCGTGGAATCGTTATGCAGTTCCATGCATGGCAACATCGATTATAAATTTATGTTTGGCATCGGCAGTATGGCAACAATGATGGAGTTGACTTACTTTGATGAGAAGCACATAGTGTTTCTGATGGTGTGTGCTATCATGATATGCAAAGCAATCAAAGTCTGAATGTTTTAGTAGATGCACAACCGATATCTAGTAGTACACACAAGTACAAAGCCATAGGAAATAATAGGCAGAATAACACTTTAGCACGCAAGCTACCTGGGGTTCTGTGAATCATGGTCATGGAAGAGAGATGCTTGTAAGTTCTGCTTGGAGATAGCCTAATGAAAATGTTCTTAAGATTAGCCTTAAGAGGCATTTTCATAGAACCCTTAGAAAATCTGTCCAACAGATAAAAAGGCAACATATGGATTGTTATGTTGATTGAACATATTGTTCTCAAACAACCAGCAGTTTGTAATGGAGTTTAGGAGCTGTGTGTGCATGGTTTTGGTATATGTTAATGAATTGCCCAAAAATCAGCATATTCATTAAATGATTTTGATATGAGCAGTAGTAAAAATTGAAATTGGTTGAAGGAACTGAATTCGACTGTAGGATAACATTAAACAAATTGCCAACAAACCTAATCTTGATTCAAACAGATTAAAGAGATTGCATTGATAAATACGAATGTATAGCAAATGGATGGAGTGGTGTGTACTTATCTAAATGCCTATAATTTTGATAATAAAGCAATGATTTTAATTTAGCAGGAGGGTTACAAAATTTGGAGTACAGTACAAAATTCTCATGCATTTTCTATATGTCTAAGCCAACTAGGAGCATATTCTAATTGTACTGAATTTGTTTTCAAATGAAGCTTTTGGTGTTGTGATAGTTAAAATGTCTTTCTCAAGTTGTGTGCAAGTTGACAAGTTAAGAAATTTGTGTTGTTTTTATGTTGTCACCCCAACATTTAGGAGAATTTCATTAAGTTTCTTCCTTTAAAAGCAGGCAAAGCACCATGATCAATTTGGCATTCATCCTATGAAGATTTGAGAATATTTTTATTAAGCATTGGAGGTGAATCTTTGAAGTGTGCAAAACAAAGACACACATTGAATAATAAAGAAAGTAAAGGAGTACTTAGAATAATGAAAGAAAAAAGAAAGAGCAAAAAAGAGAGTATGTGTTGTACTTTAACAAGATGTTCAAATGAGGTGTTAAATGTAGTATTTACACATCAATGTGACAATGCACAAATCTTAAGGACATCACATTTTGAAACTTTCATTTATATGGTGACATTGATGACTCGCAGGTTAGGATTATTGAACTAAATATGATATCTTCAAAGCTCCTCAAAGGTCAAGTTTACAAAACAACCTTAAGCTTATACAAATTGACTAGTAGCTTACCATGACCTTGGTCAAAGGGTCAAAATCGAGTTACATGATGGAACTAATATATAAAAGGTGAAATGGGAAAAATATTCTTTGCTCCAAGAAGGGGTTCTTATACTTTTAAAAGATAATAAATTGAAATAACACATTTATCTATAATGTAATATCCCTATTGAAACACAACTTAAATGTAATTTAAAGGTTGCCTCTTTTGTTCTTTGTCCTTAATGTAAACCTTGTAAAATGAGCATTGGTTTGAGATTGAAAAACTTCACTTTTAAAAAAAGTTTTGTGAATGTGTCAAATATTTGATCATCCGTTCAATAAAATTTCTTGGTTTTAACCTTTTTTTAATTAACTTTCATATGAAGCATGGCAATGAACTTGAATGTGTTTTTTCTTAGTATTTGTTCTTGGATTGGATGTTAGGTTGATTGTATGTTGGTTCTTGCAATAACAATCCAAGTTTAATTATTTCATAATCTAGATACCTTTGTGGAAGTATTAAGTGCACAAATTCAACTTTAATTGTGGATATAGTCATTACAATGAACTCGCATGACCAAGTAATTGATTTAAATATAGTTGAGGATGTATCTTGATATAGACATTTGTTCAACACTTCGACATAGTAAAATTTACTATGGCCTTTAATCTCAAGGTTTTTATGTGTGGAGAACATAATGCCTATTTGATATTTATGCCTTTGTATACCTTACAATTATTTGTGCTACTTACATTTCACTTTTTTATTGGGATCTTATCCAAAAATTGACACATGTATGCTATGATTTAAATAATACACATTATGATTTACCTCTACAAGGTAGCATCATATTTTTATAGAATCACAACTGAAGTTATATGAAACATTATTGTAGAAAATAGGGGATATCTCATACAATTACATGAATTAATATAAGATATACCAAAATGCTCAAATCAAGACTACACAACAATAATTTAATAATTAAAGTTGAAAATATCCCGATTCAAACAAAAAGTAATAGAGGATTTCAGGAACATACTACACTATGATCATATACAAGAAGCAAAAGTGAGGGCTAATTCTAATATAGTAAAACAAATTACTTGACACCTAGGGCATAAACGATCATTCAATTCATAAAATAATTGCAATAAACCACTCACTTCTGTATCCTACTTGTTATGTCACAACTAAAGTAAAGGAGAAACCACACTTGGACTACACGTAAAGGATAGGTATGCCTTGGAAAACGGTCCCTAGGCAACAATTCTTGATCTTTGGCTACAAATTGTAGTAGAGGGTCTTATCCTCCATGGAAGGTAGCAAACCAATGGTCAATGGCTTTGACCGCACTTGTAAAAGTGAGAGAAAGAGAGCAAAAGAGGTAGTGTGTTGGGGAAGCAACAAATATAAAAAGCTTAAGTGTAATGTTAGCAATAATGAAGATCAAATGAATGAATGATGAATAGAAAATGAAATGGGTATTTATTGTGGAAGAAAAAAATAAAATTACCTTTAGAGGTCAATGATTAAGTTACATTCTTTTTGGAGCCATTAAATCACAACAATTGGTCCAAATGATGTGATGATGTGTTGTCTTAACCCTAGGTGTAAAAACATGCTTGACATGACCATACATAAAAAATCCTTCAAATTTAACCAATGACTACAATCCCCACTTACAGTGGTATTTTTGGCACCATTGATTTTTAAGATGTGCTTTGGAGGATGTGTAAACATGTCCCTTAATTGTGAATATCCTTATTTTGGTGTTTTTGGAAAATTAGCAAGTAAAAATATTTAAAAAAATAGTAGAAAGGTAGCAATTAAGGGAATAAAGGGAACCAAAACCACTAGCCAACATGAATTGCTATTGTTCTACCCAAGGACTAACAAAGTTGGTCTACTTGTATCCTATGTACGGGATGAGACTCTCCACTGCCTACAAAGTTAGTTTAGTGTTCTATTTTTGAATATATATTGGCCCTTACTCAGGACCATAGACAACACTACAATGGATATGCACTCATGAGTTCTTAAGACAAAAAGAAAAAAAGACCAATATGATAGCTAAAGCAACATAAATAAAAATTCTATGCTATGGAAAGAAAAAATATATTTTTGTTGATTTTAATGCTATTGTCTATGCAAAAGAGAAAAAATCTTGAAATAAACAACATAAAAAGCATAAACACAACAAAAAATATGCAAGTAGAATAAAACGTACTTGATACTTACCTATATATGCCCTTGAGAATTTTGGCTGGAAGAAATTGATTTTTACTTGTCCCATCTAGCAAAAAAATAATTTACTTGTAAAAATATCCAAATGTTGAAAAATATTAGTTGGATGCAAAATGAGCAAAAACAGAATGCACAAGTCCAGAGTGAGCAAAAACCCCCACAAGCACTCTCCTTGCAAAACTCGACAAAATACTATGTAGAAAACTATTTTTGCAATAAAATAGTCAAAGTCAGGACACAATGTAGTTTATTATGATGATTCTTAGTGCCCTATATACTATATTATATATCTATGTAACATATATTTTTCATATATATATGTGTATTACATTAATGACATGTACTTATGATTTGTATAACATTGAATGACATGTAAATTTATTTATGACATGCACTTAGGATTTGTGTAACACTCGAGGATATGCCAATGTTTATTACATGCATGATGATATGTCATTTCTAGTTTCCTAGCTACATGTATGATTTGAGTACCATTCAGTGACATGCATTTTATAATTATGAGTTTCTAAAAGCACAAATGATTTGGGTAGCATTTAGTGACGTGCTTATCATGAATTACCTCATAGTATTGGTCATGTTTGATGCCACAATCCAACTAGACATGCCACTATAGTAGGTACTTTGCATATAGTATCCCATAAGTACCAAGTATCCAACAAACACACTCATCACTCCAATGGGGTAAACCAAGAGAATCCAACTTCTGTCACACATGAACACAAATATATGTCCCTTAGTCCTAAAATAAATTGCTAGAGAGGCATAAATGAACATTGTCTTGACAATCATCTCCACCTATTATTGTGGGGAAGCCAACCTATGCCACACATAGACACAAACATGTCCACAAGGCCAACTCATGTGTAATGTCCCTTTTTAAGAAACAATAAACCCTTACTACGAAAATACAAAAATTAAGTACAGCAAGGAAATAACTCAGAAATTGCTCATAAAATAACATAATTATGAGGAGAAATCAGCCAGTATCATATATTAAATATTGCCAAACCAATACAACAGCTCCCCAAGGCTGAACAGATGCAAAAACTCCTCAAAAATGACCCCAAATACAAGTGTAGGGTTTGGGGCTGCCAAAAGATCTGAAACACATGACACAAATGCTCCTAAAAATGCCACGAACTCCTCATGGATGCCTCTTTTTGTATTTTTGATATTTTAGGGCAATAACACCTGCAATGATATTGCCAAGACCCCAACCATGCACCTCCAATGCACTATGGGAATGAGCAAGACCTGCAATCTCAACTCATGGAACCTCTAGGGTTTCAATATTCAATTATGATATCAACATAACATGCCCAAAATGGGACGTCTCACTCCCTTATATAGGGTGAGGTTCTAATTTGGAGTTGACATCTCCCAACCCTAAAATCATTTAAAGTGCCTTATTACAACATAAAAACATAAAACATAAATAAACACAACTTAAGTTATGTCTCCTAGTCACATGAACCCCTTTTTCACTTTTATAATTAAGTGTAGGAGACATTTACAAAAATATTTATTTTTGGGACATTACAAGTCCACCCTCCTCAAATTGCTTGTCCTCAAGCAAAGTCAAATCTGGAGCATCTAAAATTTTTGCACCTTCCCAAGTAGCATCCTCCATAGGCAAGTCCTTCCACTTCACAAGATATTCTTTGACAGTCCTACTCCTAAGCTTTCTCTCCCTTGTCTCAAGGATCAATTCAAGTTCAAGAATGAGCTTTCCTTCATCATCAAGGGGTGGCAAATCTGAATATGGCTGAATATGTTGGCCCAAGGCCTTCTTCAAACAAGAAACATGGAAGACATTATGTATTTTACTTCCACTTGGAAGTTCCAAAGCATATGCAACCTGTCCGACCTTACTCAACACCTTGTAAGGTCCATAAAATTTGGGTTTGAGTTTTTCTGCTCCACTTATTTTCAATGTAGATTGTTTGTAGGGTTGCAACCTAACATAAACCAAGTCTCCCACCTCAAATGAGCGCTCCCTACGCTACTGATATACATACTTCTTTTGCTGATTTTATGCCATAAGAACATTGTCCTTCAAAGCATTAAGAATATCTTGATTTTTTGCTGCAAAGTCTCTAGCTTTTTGGACCCTTGAATCACCAAAAATCAGATCTGAAAAGTGTGGGGCATCATAACCATAAAGTGCCTTGAATGGAGACATTTTTATGGACATATGATAAGTAGAATTGTAGCAATATTCACCAAGGTGCAGCCATTTAACCCATGCATTTTGTTGACCTGAATCATAATTTCTCAAATATCCTTCAAGCCATTTGTTAACAATTTCAGTTTGCCCATCGGTTTGGAGATGGTAGCTAGTACTAGGAGTCAATTTAGTACCACATAGCTTAAACAATTCTTGCCAAAACATGCTCAAAAATCTGCTATCCCTATCACTCACAATGGATTTAGGCAAACCATGCAATCTGAAAACTTATTTAAAAAACAAATAAACAACTTGTATGGCTGTACAAGTTGTTGAAATGGCATAGAAATGAGCAAATTTTGTCAATCTATCAACAACAACAAATATGCAATCCTTCATGTATACCTTGGGCAAACCAGTAATGAAGTCCATGGAGATACTTTCCCATTTTTGATTGGGAATAGGAAGTGGCTGAAGTAAACTAGCTACAAATTCATGTTCCCCCTTGTTTTCTTGGCAAATAACACATTCCTAAACATGCAAGAAGACATCCCTTTTCAAACCCTTCCAATAGAATATTTCTCTAACCTATTTGTAAGTCTTGTAGAAACCTGGATGGCCTACAAGTGGAGCATCATGCATGGTTGTAATTAAAGCTTGTTTCAGCTTTGATTCAGGTACTAAAAACACTCTTCCCTTGCAAAAAATCACTCCTTATTAATGGCTGAACCTGTCATCTTCAACTTGCCCATTTATTAGTTTAGCACAAAAATCATTCTTTGCATATTCAGCCATAATTTTCACCTTCCAATCAGCAGAAATAATGGAAAGAGAATGAAAAGTAGGGTGCCTAGAAAGTGCATCAGCAGTTGAATTCTTCTTACCCTTTACAAACTCAATTTCAAGATCATATGATTGCAACTTTGTTACCCATTTCTGCTGTCTTTCATTCAGTTCAACTTGCCCCAAGAAGTATTTCAAACTGTTATGATCAGTTTTGACCACAAATTTTCCACACACTAAGTATTGCTTGAATTTGGTCAAGGCATGCATGATAGCTAACATCTCTTTATCATAGAGGCTGAAAGTTTTCTCCACATTTGAGAGCTTTCTACTCTCATAAGCAATGGGGTGTCCTTGTTGCATAAGTACAGCTCCAACTCCAACACCTGAAGCATCACAAGCAATAGTAAAAGCAATAGAAAAATCAAGAATAGTAAGTAAAGGAGTGGAAGTCATTACATATTTTAGCTTTAGAAAAGCTAAAAGAGCCTCATTGGACCATGAAAAGGCCCCTTTCTTAGTTAATTCAGTAAGGGGGACAGTCAAAGAAGAAAACCCCTTAATGAACCTCCCGTAGTAACTGCATAAACCCACAAAACCCCTCAATTCCGTTAGGTTGGATGGTATAGGCCATCTTTGTATAGCTGAAACTTTAGTTTGATCAACCTTCACCCCATCTTTGCAAATAATGTACCCCAAGTATAAAATTTCAGTCATAGCAAATTCACATTTAGATTCTTTTGCATAAAACTCTTGTTGTCCTAAAATGCTCAAAACTGAATCTAAATGTTGTAAATGATCATCCCAATTTTTGCTATACACCAAAATATCATCAAAAAATACCAAGACAAAGCGCCTCAAATGCTGATTGAAAATTTGATTCATGGCTGATTTTTTCCCTTCTGAACTGAAAATTACAGTTGCCCACTCAATGTCCTTATGCCTTATCATCTTCTCCATTATTTTGTATGAAACCTCCTAAATTTTGCAAGAATATTTTGACCCATTTTCCTTGATTCCTTGCAACACCACATTTTTCCCTTCAAGCACAAATTTCAGTTCTAATTTATGATAATTAGTAACATAATCACCAAGTGAATACAACCATTGCACACCCAAAACCATATGTGGAATACCTCCTAAGGGAAAAACAAATAATTGCTCATCTACTTCCATGTTGCCAAAATTAATTTTTATGTTTCTTACCACTTTGTTGCATGTGATAAGATCACCATTGCCAATAGCAACATTAAAACCAGGAATGATAGTTGTAGGAAGATTATTTCTAGTGGCAAACTTCTCATCAACAAAATTATAGGTAGCACCACCATCTATTAAAACAATAACCTTTTCATCAAAAGATCTACCTGGTACCTTAATAGTACGAAACTGATTCAGCCCACTTAAAGTGGCTAGGGAACCTTTAGGAACTTCCTCATACTCCCTTTGTGCTTCCTCTTCCAAGGGTGTCTCATCTGCCTCATAAAAATCAGGATTATCAAAATCAGAATCAGAATGGAATTTTATGATTTTCATACCTCCTTCTCTGCATTTATGACCTCTTTGCCAAGGAGACTTGCAAATGAAACACTTGTTTTGTTTCCTTAGCTCATATTTCTCTTCTTGTGTCAAGTGTGGGCCATTTAGGGGCTTATTAGGTGGCTAAAAACCAGATCTGAAACCTTCTCCATGCGTGGGATTCCTACCATAAAAATTTCTCTCATTTCCACCTTGCTGCGTGAGGTTTCCTTACTGCCCATACTGCTATCCAAAAACTATTTTTTTGGCTACAAAATGTGGTCTAGTAGGTGGATTATGTGCAAAATATTTTTGTCTAGGAGGTAAAATAGATTCTAAGCTTAAAGCTCTCTTAATGGCATCTTTAAGAGTGGCTGGTTCAAAAGCTTTAACTAATCCCTTCACAGGTTCCAACAAACCATCCATAAAACGAAAAATTACCCTCTTGGGTGAAATATTTTGTACCTAAACTAAAAGTTGTTCAAACTTCTCCACATAGGCATGAATGGATGAAGTTTGCTTCAAAGTGGCAAGCTCCTTGAAATACTCTTCCACATTCCTCCTTTCAAACCTGTTCAAAACCTTGGTACAAAGTTCATCAAATGTATCAATATCACCATGCCCTTGGGTTACTAACCCATGATGCCACCATGAGTAAGCACTACCCTCAAGGTGGAGTGTAGCAATCCGAACTGCATCAGCTTCAGAAATAGGCTCCAAGGTAAAATAAGTCTACAATTTTTGAAGCCATGCCCTAGCTATAAGACCATATTGACCATTAAATGAGGGAATGGTCACCTTTTGATGCAAAAGAGCTTCTTTTTCTATTTTTTAGCCTCAACAACAGATTTACCCACAATCTTCAAATATTTATCAAAAGAAACTGCTGCCCTAAAACCCTCAGATTTATTACTATAAGCAACAAACCATTTATCGAATTCATCAATTACCTCATTTTCCTCTTGTGGAGGTGGTGGAACAAGGAACATAGGCTTGGACAACCTAGGCAAGGGAGTGTGTGAGTTAGATGATGACTCATGCCCATTGTTGTTGCCTCCCCTTTCTCCTTCCCTCCTTGTGCCATTTGGGTTGCCCAAAGCTGCCCTTAATTCTTGTTGATTTGTCTCTTGTAAGGACACCATTCTTTGCAACATGTCAAGTAGGGCATCTAATTTTTGCTCAGTCCTATCAATTGGCCTTTGGGGCTCCTCAACCTCTTCCTTGTTTGACATTTCCAAAGCGAGTCTGTTTCTCCTAGTAAAATACTGATGAACATGAGGACGATGCATAAAACCCTATCAAACCCTAAAAAGATGGAAATCTAAAATTCTGAAAATTCTGACCACCAATTTTTTTTTTCTGAAACCACAGAACTGCAAATTGGTCAAAAGGGTATCCAAATCTGCAATTTTTATTTTCTAAAAAAAATCCCTAAAAATCTGTGAATCCCCTAAAAATCCGCGATTTTCACTAGGGCACAACTTTTCACCACATAAACACACTTATCACCACGAATAACTGAAAAAACACTGAAAATGCCGAAACTAACCACAGGCTGGCAAGATTCCAACTCTGATACCACTTGTAATGTCCCTTTTTAAGAAACAACAAACCCTTACTACGAAAATGCAAAAATTAAGTACAACAAGGAAATAACTCAGAAATTGCTCATAAAATAACACAAGTATGAGGAGAAATCAGCCAGTATCATATATTAAATATTGCCAAACCAATACAACAGCTCCCCAAGGCTGAACAGATGCAAAAACTCCTCAAAAATGACCCCAAATACAAGCGTAGGATTTGGGGCTGCCAACAGATCTGAAACACATGACACAAATGCTCCCAAAAATGCCACGAACTCCTCACGGATGCCTATTTTTGTATTTTTGATATTTTAGGGCAATAACACCTGCAATGATATTACCAAGACCCCAACCATGCACCTCCAATGCACTATGGGAATGAGCAAGACCTGCAATATCAACTCATGGAACCTCTAGGGTTTTAATATTCAATTCTGATATCAACATAACATGCCCAAAATGGGACGTCTCACTCCCTTATATAGGGTGAGGTTCTAATTTGGAGTTGACATCTCCCAACCCTAAAATCACTTAAAGTGCCTTATTACAACATAAAAACATAAAACATAAATAAACACAACTTAAGTTATGTCTCCTAGTCACATGAACCCATTTTTCACTTTTATAATTAAGTGTAGGAGACATTTACAAAAATATTTATTTTTGGGACATTACATCATGTCTTGTCATTGATGATGAGTGTGTTGTACAAGGCATACCCACCACGACATGAAGAGAATAAATAAAAAGCAAGAAAACAAGATAGATAAAGATTGTAGTGAATACAAAGCAGAGAGATTCTTTGAAAGATAGAATCCTCATGTCTCTATTGCAACGGTCCAAGCTCACACACTTTAGTATCTAGTCAAGCTTATTGTTCAACAAGGCATGCTTGACATTATAGTGGGATTCCAAAAATGATTGAGAAGTTGAGTGATTGAACATTTCTAATGTTATTTATTGCATAAAAAGTAAAATAAATGTTGTCTTAGTGTTTTGACCATATACCATATGGGAGATAATATGGGTTGACATGAGGTGGTTGCTTTATGACACTTAAAATAAGGTATTAATGAAAAACAACATAGAAGGCTTTAAAGATATCATGGCGCCTTTTCCTGACAAGAGTGACACCATGACAAAGGAAATCAAACAAAGTACAAAAAAATATTGGTAAAAAATGGATTACAAACACCAAGCAAAAAGCAAAATAGATTGCAACTTGCACAACAAAAAATAAGCAAAGGCAAAAACCAACAAAAACAGTAAGAACACAACTAAAAATGAAGGACGACCAAGATCACCACTTAAAGTGGTGATCTAGATCAAGAGGGGAAAGCATACAAAAACATATCAAAATGTGCCTAGCTAAAAATGTATAAGATGTTCACAAATAGATAGTTAAAGTAGTCAAAGTGAAAAAAAGGTAGAAAAGTCAATAGACAAACCAAGAAAAACATAGACTGTATAAATGGGTCAAAAAGGGGTTACGTGTAAAAGTGTTTGATATGTATGGAATTGGTGAATTCGTCCAACTCAAATCTATCCATTATTTTCAATTTTATTTCCCCAGGCCTAAACCACTCTTTGATAGTATGTAGGCCAAGCCATTTTTTTATATACTTTCCCTTGCACTTCTTATGCACATTATTGAGATTAAGGATAAGTCCTCAACTTTAAAATCATGATGATAGATTTTATTATTATATTACCTGACTGTTATGAACCTCTCTTCTCATTAACAATAATCATTCATCAATATGTAGAAATATCAAACATGCATCCACAATAAATTATGCAATAACAATCCACACAATGAAATAGAGATATATAATACTCTTGAGGTAGGACAACACCAAGAATACTTCTTAAAGAAGAAATCACTCCACAAGATCTCTAACTCTATGTGCCAATACTCTTACAAAAAATACTTCATGACTCACTTTTAAAATTGGGGGTACATATTTCTTTCTACAAGAATGTGATAGTTTATTTTCCATGAGTTAGAAGGTTACCCATGTGGTGATTCACCTTCCATGAGTTACAAAGTGTATAATATTATAATATGATACTATGTTATATATTATTATAATTTTTTTGTGTAACCATGCCATAATATAATATTATATTATATCCCCATAAGAATATATTTAGATACCTAACATTCCATCCCCTTACAAAAATGTTTCGTCCTCAAAATATAGGAAGAAACAAAATAATTCTAAGCAATGTTGTCAGTTGGTACCAATCTTGATTATACCTCCATCCAAGTGAAATATTGATTGATGGTAGTCTGTGATGATGTCAATTTGCCCTTGTGCCACTTGAATATCCATAATTAATCCTTAGGTTCCATGTATGTCCATCATAGCTCCTCTAATGCTCTTTGCCCTATTTCTATGATTGTTGCCTCTCATGGTGGTGTGGATGGCGATATGCTCTAATATTTTATGCCTTTAATTTTATGCTCCTCTCTTACTTTTATCTTTTGATTAATTTTTGGACTTTGGCTTAGCTTCATCTTTGATCTTTGTCATTGCTTCCTCAGATTCTATTTCGAGTTCTTTTGCTTGTTATTTAATTTGTTCTCCTAAAATGGTTTCTTGGTTTTCCTTTGATCCTTGCTCTCCAAGTTAGAAAATATCTTGCAAAGTTATATTATTTTTTATACCATAATTTCATAAACTTATTTTGGAAATTTATATTAACTGTGCCCAAAGAATGCAACCAAGGATTACCAAGAACAATATCCATATCACCCATCTCAATAGCATAAAAATATGAATGTAAGACATATTTATCTATGGTAATCTTCAAATATTAAAAAATATGAACACCCTCACCCTCAAGCTTTATGTTTTTAAATTTATTTCTTGGATCCCACAAATTTTTAGCCAAGTTCCTACTAATGTAGTTATGCTTGTTTCTAGGGTTTATGGGGACTAGCTTTTTTCTTTTAGATGCAACCATGAACTTGCAAAATAATTTTTTTATATTCAAACAAATATTTTTGAAGTTTGTTTGAGGGCATAAATGTGATTTCCTTAGCCTGAATATGATCATCCTTTTCCTCTAATCCTCGTTTACCTGAAAATACAACTTCAAATTTTTCACATGCGTATATATAATTATGAGCACTAACAAAGTCTATACACCACTTTGAAGCTTCCCCTTGTAAATAAGCATAAATCTTACATCTTCATTCTACCTCAAAAAAAAATTAAAGATTTTTTTTTTCACTTCATCAACCATTCTCTAGCATCACTATCATCTTGTCCAGTGAATGTTGGCAACTCAATGCCCTAATTGTTTTTAAAGCTGCAAGGGTTTCAAATAACCAAAATTCCTTTCTTTCAACAATTACATCTAGAGATTTTCTTCAAAATAAACAAACAACCTATTTGTTAAACTGGATTAAGAAGTATGATTTTTTTCTTTGGTAAGAATTTTTCATGCAATCCAAAAACAAAATTAAAAGCCCAACTTCAAACAACTGTAACTCCCTCAATACTTATCAAAATTTAGCAAATGAGTAGTCATTTTTATAGGACTCAAAAATATCTACACAATGGTGCAAAAAGCTTCTCAAATTGACAACTAAAATAATTGAAATGATATTTTTTTTTTGCATAGGCAAAAAACAATACAAATCACCCAACTTCAAACAATCATAACTTCCTCAATACTTATCAAAATTTAACAAATGACTAGTTATTTTTATAGTACTCAAAAAATCCATATATTGGAACAAAAATGTTTTGAAAATGATTGCTAAAAAATAATGGTCCCCATAAAATGAAACTTTTATATAAAAAAATATACCCTAGCTCCCCATGTTGCCAGAATCGATGCTCTAATACCATATGAACCTCTCTTCTCATTAACAATAATCATTCACCAATATGTAGAAATATCAAACATGCATCCATAATAAATTTCACAATAACAATCCACACAATAAAATAGAGATATATAATACCCTTGAGGTAGGGCAACACCAAGAATACTCCTTAAAGAAAAAATTAATCCACAAGATCTCCATAAGTTACAAAGCGTATAATATTATAATATGGGACTATGCTATATGTTATTATAATTTTATGTGTGACCCATGTCATAATACAATATTATATTATATCCCCACAAACATATACTTATGTACCTAACATTGGCAACAAAACTCTTACAGGTTATATTATGTTCAAGAACATGTAGACGCCTCTCATCAAGAGTAATCAATTTGGAAATATGGGCTTCTAGATACTCCTAATGATACTCATCATAACTCAACAAATTCTTCAAAAAAATACATAAAAAGACAATTCAATTTCAAGTAGAAAATATGAAGCAGATCCAAGGGCAACATAACACACACAAAAGAAACACACAAAAGAAACAAAGAAATGCAATAAAATTTCATGTATTCTTTACTGAGGAGAATGAAGCTTACTGATGCACCTTGTTGGAGCCATAACTTGTGAACCGTACACCCGTTTGCCTTGAAATTTAATAGGTGGTTCTGCATGCGTGTTCTGCATCAAGTGAATCTTTGATTGGCCTGACTCTCCAAAAATCATGTTTTCGGGACCTAACTCCGACATCTAGTGTCCCAAAATTAGCTTTTAGAATAGGTTCTCGAGTTTTTTTACATGTTAGAAGTTTATTATATTTTGTTATACCTTAAGTTGAGACCTAATATTTTAAAGTAAGGTTTGTTATTGTAAGAGGGATGTGTGCACCAAATTTGGGCACAATCCGACTCATTTCTATTTTTAGCAGTTTTTAGAAAAAAATCTATTTTTAGTAGTTTTTAGAAAAAGACGTTTTTAGGGTTTCTTTGGTTTTCGGTTGTTATATGATGGATTGTAATATTTTGGAGAAGCAGTGTGAATTCAGGAATGAGAAGAATATCAATTTGTAGGTTTCTTCCATTATATTGCATTTGTGTTATGTGATTGGAGTCCATTTTGTTGGTCTCTTATAGCTGAGTTCACATCACTTACGAAGACCAATCCTTTACAAATTCAAAATTCTCCCTCAAATACCCTGTTTTCCCTTTTCTCACCTAGAACAATGCATTTAAAATTTGAATTTCGAGGGCAAACTTCCCAAGGTCATAACTCCTCACTCGTTGCTCGAAATGACTACTGGCACATGTTTTTGAAAAGCTCTCAAAGGGGTTTGTGGCTCGATAATATCTAAAATTATATTACCACCATATTTCATCCCTCTATGAGGCCTCTAAGGCCTTCAAAATTGACCTTCAAGTTTTAGTGGCAGGATTTTCACTAGTTTTTGGTAGGGTCCTCACCTTAAAATTTGCATATCTCCCAAACTGCTCAGGATATTAGGGTGATTCTTTCATTGTTAGGTCTGTTTTTCCATCCCCTAACAACTAAACTAACTTAGAACATAAAAAGAAAATATTACAAATTTTGGATGATGCAAGATCACTCTTACACCACTGGATGCTCCTCGCATCAAGATAGCTTTAGTACCATAAACCAAAGAAAGGGCGCTTACCCCTATGGAAATACGAATATTACTGTGATATACCCACAATACAGGATATAAATTTAAGTGCCAATATTTCTTTAATTTCTTAATTATATTTTTCAAAATGTTTACCAAAATCTTATATTAGATTCACCTTGACTATTTCCTTGTGGATAATAAGGTATGAAAAAGCAGTAGTAAATCCCTAACTGAAATGTCAATTCTTGCATTTCTTTATTTTAAAATGAGTATCATTCTCAGAAACAAGGGTAGATGAGATACCAAACCAACACATAATTTAATTAAAGATAAATTCAAAAATGATGAGGCCTATGTAATTTGTAAGTGGTATAGCTTCCAAAGATGTAGTAAGATATTCTGTCAAGGACATAGGAGAAATAGGTCCTACAAGGTTGAGACCCCAAGTGGAAAAGGCCCAAGGAGACTCAATTGGAAGAAACTGGGCAAGGGTACAAATTTCATCTTAATGAAACTAACATTTATCACAAGATTTTACCAAGTTATTAGTGTTAGCTCATATTATGGTGAAAAGTAACCCATTCTTAAGAATTTGAGTTGTAGAATGACCACTACGGTATCCACCATGGTTGTCATTATGGACATCAAAGAGAGATTTGGGTGCTTCTATCACGACCCTCCTTGGTAGTACTAATCCTTCAAAATTGGACTATGTATTATGAATGATGTATAATGCTTATTTTTATGGTTTTAATGGTTACATGCTTTTGATATTATATCTATTTTTATATAATAAAATGGTACTACTAATGTGTTTCTTGGTTTCAGGATCAAGTAATCTCATGGGTGGAAAAGAGTATTGGCCACAGGGATACGGGAGACCATATTGAAGGGGAAATGATGACCAAATAACTTAGGGTAATATGAATGAATACCCTCTTTCATGTAGATGCATTATTATTTTTCTTATTCTCCTATTTGTACCCTTGGACGAGGAAAATTTCTTCCAACAAGCCTCCTTAACATGAGTAGGTGATAGCATCTTAAATAAGGAGCCACTCATTTAAAGATAAAACAAAGGTACAAAACATCAAGAGAGTGTTTTTATTCTTCACTTGCGATTGTGTTGCTTGGTCTTCTTGGTAGGCTAGATAAGTTTAATCAAAAGAAAGGTTAATGCTATCCTAATGCTAGATTTCAATATTAATCAATAGAATGATTAATATTAGTAGTAATCTAATTTTAGTTTAATCAAAAGAAATATTAATGCTATCCTAATGTTAGATTTAATATTAATCAATAGAATGATTAATGTTAGTATTAATTAATAGAAAGAATTAAAATTATCTTGATATTAGAATTAATATTAATATTTTGAAGTGATTAATGTTGATTAAATCTAACTAATCAATGGAATGATTTATGCTATTCTAATATTTGAGTTTAATCTAAGAAAATGACTAATGTTAAGCTAATGTTAGTCTTTTAAATCTAATGGATGATTTATTTTCTTAGACTATGGTTCTGCTTCTCCTCTTGATCTTCATTACTTCGAGCATTAAGGCACGTTGGACCACCTTATTTCTTGAAGAGGTAGTGGTGCATTGAATACCTTGATAGAGAAATTGTGGTACCACATTTTTACGTTGGTGATTATCCTCCACTATGGCTATGTTAAATAAAATTGAGTATTATGTTGTGGGGTAGAGGAATCATCTTTAGTTGTTGCTTAGATCTAGCTAGCAAAGCATATCATTGTCTCACTTGTGGATCTTTAAAATGAAGGTTGGTTATTGTAAGCAGGGATGCCAAGATCAAGGAGCAACTAGGGAGAGAGTATGTGCAACAAGATTGGAAAATTAGGGCATGAAGGGGATTTAAAAGAATACTCATCTCCTATTCATTTTTTGGGGCTAGGTAATGTTCACAGTCGGTGTAAATGTTTGCTAGGTTTTACGTTTGCCTCTGCCTTAACTTCTCTTGCTTTTGGTTGCTCATCGTTGTTTTCCAAGCATGCTTTGTTGTATTTCAGTTGCTTTCTTTAGATGGTTTTAGGGGGTTTTCCCTAAGCTTATGTAAGTGTTTCTACCTCCAAGAATGAGTTTATCTAAGTAGCACAAATAATCATAGAGGAGAGAGGCCATATCAAGGCAATCGATAAGGTATTTACAATATGATTCGAAAGGAAAACCAATCATACAATGTCACAGTTTCCAAGAGTAGGGGCATTTTGCAAAAAATGTCCTACTCAAACAAATGAGACAATAAAAATAATATCACACATATGTGTTGATGGTGTGGTCCAGGTAACCACAAGGAAGTTAACTATCCTAACAAGGTGAGTATAAGTACAAGTAACTTGCAAAATATCAAATTTATTGACATTGATGTACCTCCAACAGGGGAGGAAAATAAAGAGAAATATGTATTGGTCGTGACATGGAGTCGGGACAAGAAATATAATTACCCAAAACTTTCCAAATAAAGGGAGAAATGGTAGGAGGTAAAATTGGTAATTGAGGAAGAAGCACAAAAAACTAACCATATAAGACTAGCAGAACAAAAAAATTAAAGAATCCAAGAGACTTAGAGGATAAAGAACCAATGCAGATACTGGTAATAAAAATTTTAAATACAACTATAGAAGTTAAAATGGCTAGTTTTCTAGGGGCCATACTAGCCTTACAAAAGGTAATGGGAGAAGAATTGCAACCCCAAAAGGTAATGGAAGTACAAAGCCAATTGATAAAGGATATGGAAAACAAGAAATTTTTTTATGGACCCAACAATATTAATGATTGATGTTGAAAGGAAACCAATATTGGTTCATATGGAGATATTAGAGCACAAGTTAACGAAGATCATTATGGATGGAGGATCCAGTGTTAACATACTACCAAAAAAATATGGAAGGAGATTGGGGCTCTATTTTAATGGGCACCTAGCTTTAAGTTATATGTTGTTAACCAATATGGTATTAAGACTAAAGGAGTATTTATGAGCTAGAAAGTAATAATAGCTGGCCAAGAATTCATCTTGGATTTCATTATGATTGCAATATAATAGCCAACATATGGTGCACTGCTAGAAAGAGGGTGGCTAAGATTAGCCAAATTTAATCACAATTGGGAAAATGATCAAATAATATTCAAGAAAGAACAAAAAATTATATGATTAACCTAAAAAACCAAACAATCAGTAAAGGTGTTGCCATGACAGATAAATCTAGGAGTTTTTCAAGGGAGGAAGAACAATATAAGCCTAATGAAGAGGGAATGTTGTACCTTGAGGAATGTAGTGAGGATGAAGCTTGATCAGATGGCAAATTTCTCCACTGAAATATGGAGTATGAGGTGTTTCAGTCCAAATTCCATTATATTAATACAGAGGAGACTACAGAAGTTAAATATGAAAAGAAGGTTTGTAAGAAACCAAATGAAGAGGAGCAAGAAAATGGACGTTTCCCAAGAGCTTCACAGAGTATACAATTGATGATCCAAAGATAGATGCAAAACCAACACATCCAGAGAATGTGGCAAAAGCCAAGATAGAGCCAAAAAATATTAAATATGAAGGACCTTGAATAGTGAAAGTAAATTTGGGGACTAATAATGAACCAAGATTGATCCATTATGGAGATGACTAGGACCCAATGTTGAAAGCAACAACTTTCAAAATATTCTTGGAATATAAGGATATTTTCACATGGACATATAAGGATTTGAAAGAGATACCACCGAAGTTATGTGTGCATAAGATTTCATTAATTTTTAGAGCACAACCAATTAGAAGGAGACCTTATAGAATGAAATCAAATTTTGCAGCATTGGTAAATGTTGAAATAGAGAAGATGCTGGATGTTGACATTATTTTTAAAGTTACCACAAGTGAATGGGTTTCACCTATTGTGGTCACCTTGAATAAGGAAGTGGATAAGATTTTTATATGCATAAATTTTCACATTCTAATCACGGTAATAATCAAGGATCCCTTCCCCATTCCATTTATGGATTCCATCTTGAAGGAAGTCGTAGAAATGAAATTAACTCATTCTTCGATGGGTTTTTTTGACTATAATCAGATTATCATAACAAAAGAAGATAAGCTAAAGAAAATATTTATCATGGAAAATAGTATTTATGCTTATAATAGAATTCCATTTAGGCTACGCAATGTGCCTACCATATTTCAATATATTTTTTTGTAAATATTTGATCAATTAGAAATAGGTAAATTCAAGGCATTCCTAGATGATTGGTCTATATATGATAAAATTAAGGATAATTTATCGGTTCTAAGTGAATGTATGTGTTTTTGTAGAAATGCATAGATATATTTGAATCTAGGAAAATATTTCTTGATGGTACCATATGGTAAGTTGTTGGGACACATAGTGTGTAGTGAAGGGTTGAAGCTAGATCCTAATAAGATTCATATCATTCTAAATATGGAAGAACCATATGATGTGAGCTCAGTAAAAACCTTCTTGGAATCCATAGGGTATTAATGAATGTTTATAAAAAATTATGCACATGTGTCCTATCCATTATATTTGCTAATGAAAAATAATGTTCCTTTTAGTTGGATAGAGGAGCATCAAGGAGCTTTTGAGGAATTGAATACAAAGCTCGTATGTAGTCACGTTTTGGTATTTCTAGATTGGGATAAGAAGTTCCATGTTCACATTGATGCACCCAATTTTGCAATAGGTTGTGTTTTGGCTTAGGAGGGACAATTTAAGTTAGATCGACCTATTTATTTTGAAAGTCATCTATTGTCAAGGGTAAAAGGAACTATAGTACAACAAAACAAGAACCTTTGAAAATGCTATATGCAGTGTAGAAGTTTAAGCATTGCCTATTGGTAAACTCATTTACCTTTTATATGGATCATCAAGATTTGTTGTACCTAATTAACAAACCAATGATATAGGGACAAGTTAGTAGGTGGCTCATCATATTATAGGAATTTGTGTTCTGAGTGGAGGTCAGACCCATAAAAAAGCAAGCAATAGCAAATTATTTATCTAGAATTCGCTTGAGATAACCTACAATAATAGGAGTATTGAATGAGTTTCTTAATGCTTAGTTGTTTTCAATCGATGTTGTACCATCATGGTACAAGTTAAATGGTGAGTATCTATCCATAGGAGAATTAGCTCCAAAATTGATAGTAGCAAAAAAGAGAAAAATAATAATGAAGTCAACATCTTTCTAGTTGATAGCTGGATTGTTGTATAAAATGGATGTAGATGGTATTTTGAGAAGATGCATAATGGAGGATAGAGTTAAAACAACATTAAGAGAAGCTCATGAAGGTTTGGTAGGATGACATATGGGGCCAAACACTATTACTAGGAAAATACTCTTAACAAGATTATGGTGGCCTACATTATACCATGATGCAAAGGAATATGTGCAAGCATACAATATATATCAAATACTAGGGAAACCATTGCATCATGACTTATACACTTACATCTATCTCAATCTCAAGATTTGTTTGAAATATGGGGTTTGGATATTTTCAGACCACTCAAAACAACCCATCGATGATTTTTTTGATATATCATGGTAGCCACATAATACCTAACCAAATGGGTAGAGGAAGTGTGCTACTAGATAATACATTACAAATTACAACCTATTTTTTGTATGAGTAGGTAATAATAAGATTCAAAATTTTGCTACAAATAACAAGTGACAAGGGTGGTCACTTTTTTAATGAGGTTATCAAGAAGCTAACAACTAATTTTTGGAATTTACATTCATTTTCAAGTCCATATTACCCTAGAACAAATAGGTAAGCAAAGGAAAATAAAAAAATATTAGTCTCTATGTTATACAAAACTTGTGGAATAGGAGTATATTGGGAGGAGAGGTTTCCATCTATACCAAGAGCATATAGAACAACATTTAAACCTACAATAGACCATACACCATTTCAGCTAATGTATGGTCAATAGGCAGTGGTTCCAGTAGAGTTCTTGGTACGTAGTCTATGGATAGCCATGGAACATCATTTAGGTGATCAAGAAAGTTTAGAGAAATGGTTGGTAACATGTATCAAGTTAGATGAAAGTTGAGTCATGGCACAATGGGCAATTGAAGTAGACCAAAAGCAAAGAAAGCTATAGCATGATAAGCATCTTCAAAAGCTAGAACTTAATCAAGGTGATTTAGTTTTGAAATATAATGGTAAGTAAGAAATCAAGCCAGAAAAAATGAAGACATTATGGCTTGTACCTTTAGAGTAATAGAGGTGATTAACAATGGTGCAGTCAAATTATAGAAGTTGGATGGGATGACGATACCCAAAATAGTAAATGGTTGAAATGTGCAATCATATAAATTATAATTCTTATTCATCACTTTGGATGAAATAGAACAGAGACACTAACAAGAGGTAAAGCTTCACAAACAACAACAAAAAATCTAAAATAATTAAATTCCTCCATAAGTAGAAGATGATATTAGGATTACACGTTTATTTGCAAAAGAGGAGGAAACACAACCAATTGTGGAATAACAAGAATTGGAACCTTACCTTGGTGAAAGAAGAAGAATACAAGTACACATGGAGTTCATGGATGGGATAAAAGAAATTGAAGAAGAGGAAGAATGGATTCCTCCAAAAAAATAAGAAATCAAGAGGTAGTACTATTGATAACAAACTTGAATATATAGGAAGAAACCTCCCAACCATTGCAAGTAGTTGTGTATCCTCGGTCGGAGCAATGAGAGTTACCTCAGCAAGTAGAAGGATGATGAAGGATACAACTAACAATTTAGTATTTAGAAAAAATAAATACTTTTGATATAGAAATACCAAATTCAAATAAAAGATGTATTGAGATGAAGAATTAGCGAGACTTACCTTGATAGCTAAAATAGGTATGATACAATATTGGATGTACCATCAAGAATAGCAATTACAAGAGGAGTATGAGATATTGCAAGTCAGGGTTATGCACAGTGGTGAATATTCACAAATTGGGTGAATATTAGGATTTCCAAAATTGGAAATTGGTGAATATGAGGATCCTCAATGTCGGTCCATTCACCTAAAATTTTTAGGACTAATTTTTTCTTAGGGTCAATTCACCACAATATATCCAAACATAATAATATTTGTACTCATTGTAAATCTCTTTTAGAGCCTGATCTAATGGTGGTGTTTTAATGAAGTTATAGGGTGATTTAATAGGTCAAAATATGCCCCAAAGATGACCTTACTTTTTAGGACTTCAAATTCCCAAAATTTTTGTGTGAAGATGATTGATTTGATTTTCTTAGGATTCACATTGATTCGCCTTGATTTCAATTATGATTCATCATTTTTTACAAGTACATTTTGAGTCCAACCCCTTATGCATAACCCTATTACAAGTGCATAACACAAGACTACAAGGAAATATCATTCAAGAATTGTATGATAAATGTAACAACTTGATGAGAAATAAGTCACAAGGTAAATGAAGCTTGAGTTACGAAACAAAGAAAATGAAGAGGTACCCCAAGCATAAGGGAGATAACAAGAACATCAAGAAGTCTCAATATAAAGTTCTAATGAGGAGAAGAGATCACAAGTGGAACCAAGGGACCTGATGTAAGATCTACCAATTATAGATAAAACATCAAAGATATTCTAATGAGATGTTAAAGAGAACTTCACATCACTAGAATAACAATAATATTGCTAAGCAAATTCTAGTGATTCTAGTGATGAAGGAATTCCCTTATTAGTAAGAAAAATGTAGTAGTAGCGACAAATTCTTTTCAATATTACAAGAACCTCATACTCATCTCGAACCAGATGCCTATGTTACAACATACTGACAACTAATAAGGAAAATAAGGAAAGTGAGGATATTCCAATTGAATAATGTAGATACCACCAAAATGATCCTTGTGACAAGATGATAGTCATAACAACTCAAGTATTGACTTTGACTTCTCGGATGAGTATAGGGAGGTCTTTTCAAGTTTTCCCCCACAAAGTTGTTTTGAAGAGCAAATATGGATAAAGCGACTAAGGCATGTATATCATAGATTTAGGGTACTATGATAATTATCACTAGGAGATCAACTCAATGAAGGAAAATTTGCTAATGTAGAATTGGTGGAAATAACTCTTAACATTTGGAAAAATGGGGAGTCAAGTCGACAAAAATATTGCCAACAATGAATTCCAAGCACTACATGATGATAGCTAGGTCATAAAGGAAGCTTATGATGAGTGAATGAAGCTAGAAATCATTGAGACCCCTTACCTTATGGAATAAGAGGAAGAAACTAGCCTCCTACTCCAAGATGGCATAAGCAACAGAATGAGATACAACATATACCTTAAATTTGATAAGGAATGCACAATGAAAATCTATCTTTTAAGGTGGATTCTTTAAAAACCTTAGGGGATTATGTCATAACAGAGGGAATTCAAGGTGACCACTAGTACGTTGGCAAGAACAAAGAAGGATAGAAGGAGGAGAGGTTTAATCCAAGGAGATGCAATCCTATTCAATATTCAACAAGATTTCGTAGCAAGGGGACAAGGCCATAGAAGACACATGCGAAGAAGATACCCTGTTAGAATGAGGAGAGTATAATTTTAGGAAGAAAGGAGTCATAGTACGCATAGGAATCGTTCACCAATTTTAGAGGTAGACTTAGTTTGAGATGATAGGAGTAGAAGTCGGCCAAATAAAAATAGAATAACAAGGGTTTCTTCACCTAATAATCGTTCACCAAAATAAAGAGGAAGTTTGGAATGAGGAATTTGGTGAGAAAGGATCAATGAGGCAACAAATAAAGATTGTACAAATTCAAAAGGAAAGAATAATGCAAGTCAAAATCATATGATTTCTAATTGTATAGTTGGAAACCGTACAAATAAAAATCGTATAATTAGAAACTATGTAGTAGCAAGTTGTATAATGGATGGTGAAGAAGATTATATGGTTGACCAATCTAAACCAATTTGTATGATTGGTTAATCCACTCCTATGATGGACAATTTCGTAGAACTACAACTCGACACGTAAATAGAGGGAATTGTACAAGTGAATGTTATTGTATAATTTCCATGTCGATAAAAAAAAGAAAAAAAAAGAAAAAAAAGAAAAAAAAAATACAAAAAGCAAAAGTGCATGCAACGTTGAAGTGGCAATCATTCATACAAAGTAAGAAAAGCACATGCAAAAAGCAAAGGTGGTAGTTATTTGTGCATTTTTTCATTAAAAATATAAAAAAGGGCACAAGGAAGAAATTAGAAATCGGTTTGAAGTACATAAGCACTAGGGTTAAATAAATTCAAGAATGCAAAGATCTGCATAGCACCCAAAATTGATAAACATTGAATGGGAAAAATACATTAAGTAGAAGCCTAAAGAAATTGTACATATCGATAAATAAATTGTGCAAAAGGGTTAGTAGCACTTATTTTAGGAAAACCAGAAGGAAACCTCAAACATGATGAAAAGGTAGACTTGAAGTAGAAAAAGCAAGGGGAAATTTCAAACCATAGGCATGCATGTGAAAAGGGTTACCACCAATACAAAAATTTAGTAGTTGTTAGTGAAGAAGTGAAAAAGTGACCACTATATGATCAAATTATATGATTTGTGTAATTTGTAGAAGTTGTATGATTTTGGAGAAGAGAGATTATGCAGTTGAAAGAGTAGTCATTGAAGAATTTATGGTGAAATAAACCAAGGCAAAATTTGTACATTGGAGAAGAATTGAACATTGCCGACAAAACCCTAAGGAGAAATCATATAATTATATAGTTTCAATGTAGATTATACAAACTGGAGAAGAAATTATATAATTTCAAAGTAAATCATATGATTTTAGTGTTAATTGTACAAGATCTAGAGTAGATTGTACGAATTAAGGCCAATTTTAACCAAAGCCATGGAGGGAACATGACTATTATTAGGATAATAGATGAGAGGAGCAACCATATTTTATAAAATAACCTCTAATGGAACCTCCAAGGGCACATTATAGGGAACTTCAAAGTGAAGTTCATAGAGAACCTACATCAAAAAATTAAAGTTACCTTCTAAGTGAGGAGGAAGATGGGTAAGTGGCATTGGTTGATATCACTTTTACATAGTTGATAGGAGAATTTTATCAGAAATTATGGATAGAACATCTAGAGAACCACAAAGTGAAGCTGGTCCTAGAAAAAGTAGGTGTAAGTATTTTGGCATAAGTACCTCCCTTTGATAAGACTTTCTTCAATGAGTACTAGTTGTAGATTGTATAATCATATGACACCACCTTAATGTGAGTTCTTACCTACATATTTTTTATGAATGTTTAGATTGCCAAGGGAAGGGTAACTAGTCAATAAAGAATATGTTGACCAAACTGAGACACATAGATTGCTCGATGAGATGACAACAATCAAGTCACCAACAACCACTGAGTCCTTTAGTCCTGGAGGGTGAGGGATTAAGTAGAGCCATTTGAAGAGTAAAGAACTCTAGTGCATCATAAATGTGATAATGTCCTGATTTTTAGGAGAATCACAATGATCAAATATGCCAATGTGGATGGTGCAATGCATGGAAGGTATTACAAAGGGTGTACAGTATGACCAAGGCACATATCTAGCTCAACAGGTCTAGTGGTTATTGCAAAGATAAAAGAAAAATATCTCCATGATATTTCTTGTAATTGCAATAATTCTCGATGCGGTATCCTAGCAAGCATACCATTTTATGGATTGATAATGCCTAGAGATCTACTAAAGGATCAACCTTAAATATTGAGATGGGAAAAACTAGTTTCGATTGGGAAGGCTATTCAAAAAAATCTAAACTAAATAAGAACACAAGGAAGCCAAAACTAGTGTTGGTGGATGAGAGTAATACTTTGGAGGAAGAAGTTCACCCTAGGAGGAAACAACAAAGGAATTTGGAGTTGAAATCATATTAGGAAGGGAATGCATATGAATAGTTATTGTAGGAGAAATCATAGTCTTAAGGGGAGGAAGAGACAATAGACCCTATACCAAGTCTTGTGCGAACAAGGCAACAAAGGGAATAAGAGAAAAGAAAAATATAGGAGAAAATTATGGTGTAGAGAGAGAAAAAATAGATAACACCTAGCAGATGAAATGCAGTTAGGACTAAATGAATTAGAATTGATGGACATCAATCTACTATTGGAAATAAACCAGCAAGGAGAAACAATGAGATCTCCCACATTTATTGATGCCAATGACTTTAAATTGTTAGATGAAGTAAAATAGTGGCTGGACAAAGTGGTAACACCACCATGATTAAAATAAAAAGAAGCAATGGTGATACCACTGAAAGAGAAGAAGGACACAAAAAAACCATAATTTTGAATTATCATGAGAGGTGGAAATAGCAACCCAATTGAGGAGAATGTGGTAGAAGGAGAATGACCTAATTTAGTACCTACACCTTAGGAATGGATAGAGGAGCCACAAAATCCATAGAAAGAAATTCAGGTACTAGGTAAAGATAAACAATTAGCTACTACAGTTATAGAGGTTGAGGAGAGCAGATAAAAAAATAGGAGCAACAAGAATTAACTATAGCACAAATTTTGCTATAGAAAGAAATTAGAATGAGACTAGTCAAGGAGATTGGAGAAATATCCCTTCCACAAGAAGATATGGAGGAGAATCAAACATAGGATACAGATAAGGAACTTCAAACTTATATTCAAATTGAAGTACCTACATTTGGGATCTCAGATGGAGAAGGAGAAGAAATGGATGAGCGAGTGGATCATTTCTTCAAAATGGTATCCGAGATGTTCTTGACCACTCAATTATAGTTTTACATAGGTTGTGTGGGTCAACTAAAGTTTTGAAAGGAATGGACATTCAATTAATTAGAGAAAGTGTTGGAGTAGGTGCATAATGGAAATAAGACAAGGAGGATAATAGAGATATATGCATAACACCCATGGAAGTTACCTATAGGAGGGGTAACAAGCATGTTAGGAATTGGTGACTTACTAGAGGAGACAAAGACTAATTATAGAGTGCCTCCATAGATGTATCTTGATTTGGATAGAACACAAATATGTCCACCAGATACAAGTAATATGGAATATTGAAGAGCACCACCAATTTTTTTTTTTGTTTTCAAAGTATAATATCCTAACACATTGGATGGAATGGCTTACCATGGGGTTGGATCAGATTCATAAAGCTAGGAAATCTCAACAAGGAGAAATAGAAGCAATACAAAAATAAATGACTATAATGGAATATGAGCTGGAGAACATTAAGAAAGAGGTAGGAGCAAAACAAAAGGAGACAGAGAATTTGAACAAAATGAAGTAGGCCTTTGAAGATAATCTAAGATTCTAGGAATACCAAAGGCAAATTCTAACATAGCAGGTGGAAGAATAGAAGAAGCAACTGCAAAAGCAAGAAGAGATGTTACAAAAATATGATACACTTAAAACAATAATAGGAGCAATCAAATTCAAATAATTAGTAGCTTAAACAAGAGGAGCAACTGGTAGAAAAATAGAATCAATTAATAAAACAAGAAAATCAGTTAAACATGTATGATGGACAATTTTAGCTAAAGGGCCAAAATATGATAGAGATAGCAAAAGATATTGATTGTTATAACATGATGATCTTGGAATACATGGCTACAGGCCTTGGCTGAACCAAAAGAGAAGACAAATAAATATGGATTGAAGGTCTTAGAATTAAGCAACTATGCTACAAAATTACAAGATGAGAGAGCCATTAAGTAACTATGCTACTACCTAACTATTGAAAGAGAAAATAGAGCAACAAATGGAACAAATGGATATCTAGAAACGGTTTTTGGAAACTATAGTGATTCATAATATAAATACTAAGGTTAGACAAGAAGGAAACCTTGCCTCATATGAGTAAGAAGTTAGGGCTCTTATAGAGACAGAGCTAGCTAAGTATTTGAAGAATGTTAAGACCTTAAAATTCACCAAAAGAGATGGGGGTGACTCAGTTGTAGCTTTTCTAAATGACTTGGAGATCTATTTCTCCATGAAAAACTATTCTTCAATAACCCAAATGGTTTGGGCCACTTCTCACTTGCAAGAGATAGGGTTAGAATGGTGGAACACATTTAGAAATGGGTAAAATATTCAGGTAATAAATATATCATTTGAAGGTTTTGTGAAGGCCTTTAATAAAATATTCCTCATTGAGCAACATTATGTGGAAAATTTTGAAGAATTTTCCACACTTCTTCAAGGAACCATGACAATAAATATTTGTACAATTGCTTAAGTATGTACCACTCTATTAACATGATGAGTCTATGAAAGTACATAAGTTTTTCTTGAGAATGGATCCTAAGATAAGATCAATAGTAAACATGCATATTCTTGAGACCTTGCAAAAATATTATGACCTGGCTCATCAAGTTGAGTCCAACCTCCAGTTGAACAGGAATCACTTTGACTATATAGTATTATCAAAAGAGGACTGACAATCCTTGAGAAAAAGGAAAAGTGTTGGGTTCATGAAATGGAAAACAAGAGTAGAGCAAGTGAAAAAGGGTTAAGACAAAATTTGAAAAGAATAAATGATGGGAAACAAGGGAATTCCAAGAATAAATTACATAAGAGGAAGGATAACAGTACCCCTTAAGCATAGAGACAACCAGAACCATATCAAACTAAGAGAACAAGGGAGAAGAAATAGGAAAGACACCCAGGTCCCAAAGGGGTTGCTATGATTATGGGGGACCTCAGTATACAAACAAATGTACAAATAAAATATAACCAAGCAAAATGATAGATGAACCCACCCACATAATATACGTGGCATATAAAAACAAGAATCTAGATGGCCAAGCCACACATATGATTCTAAATGGCAAGTTGTTTGATAAGAAAATTAAAATATTGATAGATAGTGGAGCTATGGATAGTTTCATTTCTTCTAGTATAGTCAAGGATTTTCTAGAAAGACCAATTTTTTGGTACAAGGGTGGAAATTTGATTGTGTTTGGATAGACCTACTCAGTGGATCAATATTTTCCCATAGCCGAGATCACCCTACCCAATGGCTCTACCCTATGGAACATATATGTAGCACTGCTACATGTCTTTGACATCATCTTGGGAATGGACTAGTTAAGGGCTCATGAAGCCCTAATTAATTTCCAATATATATGGTTATACTATACATATAAAGTTAAGCAAATACTAAGAATACACAACGAGAAGGGGTATTTTTACCCTCAGATGATCTCAACAATGCAGCTAAAGAAAACTATTAGGAAAGGTGGTATGGTCTATGTCATTAAGTTGAACCACAATATTGAGGATGGTAGGAAGGGGGAATTATTTAAGTAGCATCCAATATTGCATGAGTTTGGGGATGTATTTCTTGAAGACCTTCCTTTGCTACCGCTTGAGCATGATTTTGAATTCACTATTGAACTACTACCAGGTTTAGAAACTATTCATAGAAATCTTTATAATATGAATCCTATTGATATGTAGGATTTAAAAGTGCAACTTCAAGGGTTGCTAGAAAAGAGGTTGATTAAACCCAGTGTGTCACCATGGGGTGCCCTTATTATTTTTATCAAAAATAATGATGGGTCATTGAAGTTTTGCATAGACTACTAAATTCTAAATAAAGCAACTATTAAGAATAGGTACCCTTTACCCAGGATTGAGGATTTGTTTGATCAACTCAAGGGTACCATCATATTTTCAAATATTGACTCAAAATCAAGATACCATCAATTGAGAATCCATGAGGAAGATAATCATAAAATTTCTTTTAAGACTAGGTATGGGCATTATGAGTTCACAATATTACCTTTTAGGTTGACCAGTGCCTTGACAACATTCATGAATTTGATGAACAGTGTATTCAGAGAGCATCTAGATCAGTTTGTCTTAGTATTCTTGGATGATACTCTAGTATATTCTTGGAATGAGGAGAATGATAAAATATTGAGGATTGTGCTTGGATTGTTGAGAAGGAACCAAATCTATGGAAATCTATCAAAATATAACTTTTATGTTCCAAAGGTGTAGTATCTAGGATATATCATATCTACATAGGGGATAGCAGTTGATTCAAAGAAGACAAAGGTCATTTTGAGCTGGCCACAACCTACTAATGTGCCTAAAGTGTGGAGCTTCATGGGCTTGACAAGGCATTATAAAAGGTTTGTAAAGGATTATTCCAAAACATCCTACTCCATAAATAACCTTAAGATAAAGGAAAATGAATATAAATAGATATACAAGTGTGAAGCTGCCTTTGAGTTGCTTAAGCAAAAGCTTACTACTACACCTATTCTCAAGATTCTAGACCCACAAGGGATTTTTTTAGTTTGTACTCTTTGGAAGGTTTGGGAGGATTTCTATCCTAGGATGATTTAGTTATAGCATATGAGTCATAAAAACTTAAGAAGCATGAGGTCAACTATGATATGCATGACTTGGAACTAGTAGTTATGGTGCACATCCTTAATATTTAGCAGCATTATCTACTAGGGAAGCCTTTTGAGTTGAGAACTGACCATCAAATCTTGACGTATATCTTTACCCAATCAATGCTCAATGTACAACAGAGAAGGTGGATCGAGTTTTTAGCAAAATATGATTTTGGTATAAAGTATATCAAAGGTAAGGAAAATAAGGTTGTTGATAGCTTGAGTAGGAGAAGACATATAAATACTTTGACCCATAGTTTTTTTTTTTTAGCGAAAAATCCCTTGCGGGGCAACCTTGGTCTAAGAGACCATGAATAGGGGGTTCTACACCGTCAAAGTCACTCGGGGGTCGCACCCGACCCTGCCCGCACTAAAATTATCAATTAGATTTTGGGTACCCAATTCAGCTTTTTGGTGGGGTGGAGATTCAAACTTGGGACCTCCCTTGGAGGATTGCCCTCTCCTCTCCAAATCACCTACAACACACGGGTAAAATTAATTTATAGTGGAAAACACCCCTTTTGAGGTGCCACTTTAAACAAGTTGGGCATAGGAGGAATGGAGCCTTTTCGGCCTCTACCAGCACATAGGACATTCCTAACTATACCATATATCTGCAGGATGGAGACAAGGGGAATGGAACCTGGGTCGGCCTCTACTAGCACCCAGGGTATTTACCACTGCACCACAACAAGCGGATTTGACCCATAGTTACGTGAACTTAATGGACACCCAATTATAACGTTAAAAGAAAAACTATTTCTATCATAGAAGCATTGGAGAATAGCCATAATTATTCTATTATAGAAGTGTTGGAAGTAGAGCAAGAAGCATAGGAAATAAGCTTTCAAATAACCTAATACAATTAGGGCAAAAGTGATGAAAGACTTGCAACACGTGGAAGAAGGCATTTCATGCAATCACCACAACATCAAGGATAACTCAAGTGCTAAGCAAAGAGGAATCTGTGGACATCATTTATATAATGCTCCTAAAGAGGCATTAATGATAGGTTAGAGACATTGAAGGAAACTATTAACTCACCTAACACCACTTGTTATTTGGTGTTGGAAGAATGTGGAGTAGACGCATTTTAGAAGAAGCTAGACAATGCGAGTTCCACTTGGTACTATCCATAGTACATTGCATTTCAATCCAAAGAGATGCCCTCAAAAGGAAGAGCTATATAGTGCTCATAAAAGCGATTTCAATTAGAAGATAAAGGAGAAAACTTAAGGCAACATATAAGATGTAAAGCTACATAGATATCAAGGAGTAATAGCTAAGTAGCTCATCGATCAAATAGAAGTGCATAGGCCAACACAACTACATTAAAGAAAATCCCACCCACTAGGGGATAGAAGTTCGTAGGCCAAGAAACTCAATGTTGTAGAAGAGCATGTTCACCAGTTTATTAGATGTGTGTAGGCCAGAATATCTACGTATTTATGATTGTGTATGATTGAACTTAGAAAACTATTGGTCAACATTTTAAAGCACACACATGGCATTATGGGAGTTCATGAGCATGCTCGAAGTAGATAATGTATCCGAGACATGAATATTGGGTCACATTTGGTAGTGACCATTGGCACCAAAAAAACTTAGCACCTTTTTCTTCAAAATCACTACAATTTTTTTTAAGATTTATTTAAAATTAATTGGTTAATTAATTATATACCTTCTTTCTTTAACTAAGGTATAATTGCTTATTGAACAACCTTAGAAAATGATTTTTCATTGTCATTTCTTGGAAAAGGTCATAACCATATTTTTTAATTCATTTGTCACCTTAGGCCCATTTTTCTAGGCACATCTATCTTTCACCTATTCCACTATGGCCACTAATTTAGTGAAACATATGGCTAAATTGTCCAATGTTGTAAGTGCCTTGGCCAATAAGGTAAATGATATAGCAGTCGAAAGTGGCCCTAATGATGTAAAAATTTAGAACAATGACTTTTATACACAATCATACTTGGCATTATACTATAACATGTAGACAAAAATAGCAGTTTGTGTGTATCATAACACTAATATAATGAAACATTTTGGTGTCTTGTCACCAAGCATGCCAAAAGTGATATGTTGAGTTGCAAAAGTATCCAACTTCTTATGCACCCAAAAATGAATTTTAAAAATCTTGGAAGGAAGGAATAATGCCTCTTCCAACCTCTAGATTTAGTTTAGACCCCCATTATAATTATTGAAATTTAACTAATCTAGTCCAATTACATGAATTTAAATGTGGAAATTAAAGTGTGAAAAATTAAGTGAAAAAAATAAAAATGCATAAACAGTAAATTTTGAAGTTTGAAGTGTGAGAGATAGAAAGTAAATATGATCATAATCATAGCAAGAAGAGTGTATGATCAATCAACTCATGAAGAAATCAAATAGCAACAATGTAGTCCTGTATGCAGTAAATAAAATTGATAAGGAATGATAAGAGGAAAAAAGGGCAATTCCACAATCATCATGCATTCCATAATTCAAAAGAGTAGTGCCATGAAGGAAAAATTCTCATCCTTTTATCATTAATTTTAGGAAGGAGCAAGTACAATGTGGGTCTCACAAAGTGTAGCTTTGACTTCCTCAAGGCCAAAAGATGTTTACAATGGATCCCATGGCTATTATTTATAGGAAGAATTCACCTCTAAGTGTATTGAACCTCTTATTCTCATGTAAATATTTCACCTCAAAATTCTTAGTGTAAAGTTGTACTAAGATAAGAAATTCAGTGCCAAAGATAATTCTAACTATGATTGCATAAAGTATTGATAAAAGTAGCACTAATATCATATATCCAATAACAAAAGCATTCATTAATTAAAACATGGAAACATAAATAATAGTAATTGTAGGAATTTGGGACAAGAAATATTACTATCATGGGCCACTTCGAGGGGGAACCTTCTTACAAAATATGCAAATTCTTCTCTAACCCATGAAGGTTACATCCTTACCATTTTATAATATTTACAAGAATATTTCATGATATTATATGACATCTTGCTATGATAGTATTATAAGATAATATTATTGACTTACCTAATTTATGATAGTTACATTCATGATACCAAGCGATTACATTCATAATTCTTTGACAACAAATATTCAATGATAAAGCAGTTATATATATGATTCCATGACATAAACTCTCCTAACTTAACACATGGCCCACTTCTAACTTGATACAGTGTCCACTTTATATACATTAGCATATCCCTTTATGAGTTACAAGTGTTGGGTATGTAACATGCCACCCCCTTAAAATGCTTTATCCTCAAAGGTTAAAGGTGGGAAGCTCTTATTGAAAGTCCTGCAATAGCTTCCATATGGCATATTTTGGTGGTAACCCTTACCACTACACCAACACTTCAATAATATCATGAGAGCAAATATGTTGGGTATGGTGATCTAGAATGGTTATAGACTACAAAAGAATGAATCCCTCTTCATCCAATTTAGAAAGGAAAGTATGTACTTGAGTATTTTTCCCATCACTTTCTTCAAATAATATACATAAAAAATAGATGAATCATGGATATTGTCAATGCTCCAATTTTTAGCAACCTTTCCTATTCACTATAGTATCTTTTAGGGTCAATAAATCTTGGATGTTAGCTTATGTCAATCCATTTTTTTATGGGAATTTATTTATATGAGTAAATATGAAGGAAGGCCATGTCACCCTCAACAAATTTCCTTTTTGTTTTGTGTTGTTTGCTTGTTCTTTCATATGTTTTTGGGTGATAACCAAATTCTACTTAAGGGCTACTAAGAATCCCTATTAATAGTTGAGGACTATGTCAACTACATGCACCTTTGAGCTACCTAACAAGTAAGAAGAGAGGGTTGAGATGGTTAACCATACATTGCTTCATATGGTGTCATCTTTGTGGTTGTGTGAAAAATAGTATTGTATCACCATTTGACTAAGGGAAGTCATTGAATCCATTTGGACTGACTATTTGAAATAAAACATAAAAGATAGGTCTTAAGACATTTATTCATCACATCTATCTAAGCATTCATATATGGGTGATAAGATATGTATCTTTTCAACTGGGTTCCTTGAATCCATTGTACGTCCTCCAAAAATTTAATAGTGAATATATTATCATGATCATTGACTATAGAGTATGGGCTCCCATGTATTCTAAATATTTGATTCATGAAAACATGTGTTACTATCTTGGAAGTATAGGGATGACTTAGGGACAAAAATGAGCATATTTGGTCAATCAATCCACAATTACTAAAATAAGTGATTGACCTCTAGATAGAGGAAGTCCTTCAAATAATTCCATAGAGATATCTATCCATGGGGATTTTGGAATGGGTAAAGGTTGAAGTAATCCTAGTGTACTAATTATTTCCTCCTTTGGGCACTAACAAGTATCACAACTATCCACAAATAGTTTGATATCTGATTTCAACCTTGACTAGTAGAAATTACACTTTACCCATTCATAGGTTTGTAAGAAACCCATGTGTCCTATCATAGGTGAGTGAAGCTCTATGTGAATCTAGATTTTTAGTTGATATGTGGGTGGAATAACAACTCAATGCTTATAGTGCAACTCCCTATGTTTCTATGAATAATTAAGATGGTCTTTTGTTGTTTTTTATAAGTCCTAAATGATCTTTGCAAGTGTGGGGCTTACCTTCAATTCTGAATTAAGTGTCTTAAACAAATTAGACTTAAGGATAAACATTGTGTATAGAATATCTTATGTTTTAAGCAACCTAGAAATAGTATCAACAATCACATTTTCTTTCCCATTGTGATAGACTATCTTGTATTCATATCCTAAGAGCTTAGTGACCATTTTTTTCTAATAAAAGGAAGAAATTATATTTTCTGTGAGATACTAAAGGTTGCAATGATCAATATTGATGATGAAGTGTTGCCACAATTATGGTCACCAATGGAGGATAACAAAAACAATGGCCATCATCTCCTTCTCATAAGTGGATTTGATAAGATTTCCCTTTGATAGGGTCTTGCCTATAAAAGCAAGTGGTCGACCTTCTTGTATAAGCACTACCTTCAACCCAACTCTCAAGGCATCACCTTCAATGGTAAATTTGGAAAAATTAGGTCTAGTAAAACTAGTGTATGTCACATGGTATCCTTCAAAGTAAAAATAGCCTTCTCAACTACACTATTCCATGTGAATGCATCCTATCTAAGCATAATTATCAAAGGGGCTACTATCTTCTCATAGTCCTTGACAAATTTTGGCAATATCCTGTAAGGTCGAGGAATCCCTGAAGGCTCTTAAATATTTTAGGTTTAGGCCACTCCTTCATGGCCTCAATATTTTCTAGATCTACTCGAACATCATATCTAGCCATGATGTGCCCTAAATATTCTACTTCAGTGGCCCCAAAGGTATAAATAGATTGCTTGACATACAATTGGTTTTTCTTAGGATATTCAAAACCTTATCAACATGTTGTAGTTGCTCTTCCCATATTTTTTTTATATTAGTATATCATCAAAAAATACAAATGCAAACTTCCATATGTAGGGTTTTATAACCCTATTCATCAAGCCTTGGAAAGTTGATGGTGCATTGATGAGACCAAAGGGCATGATCAAGAACTCATAATTCCCCTCATAGGTCCTAAAACCTACTTTAGGGATGTCATCCTTGTGAATTCAACCTAGAACTTCTTTAACCAACTACTCAATCTCATTCTTTGGGTGATAGGGGTACCTATATGGCCAAATATTCAAATATTAAATTTTAGGGATTAAATTGATCTCATGATCTTCCAATCTACTAGGCGGTAGTTATTTGGATTCGATAGAGACCTGTTGATTCTTGATTAAGATAACTAACAAGTTTGAGGGTATTTTTTCATCCTAGATAACACACAACTATATCTGGAAAAATATTCCCACAACTACCCTATGACCTTTTTTAAGTAGTCTCTACATTTGATGGGATGTTACAATATTAGAATTGCCAGTTTTCATGCCTTGAATGGTGTGTTTTTTGTTATTAACAATGAACTACATCCAAAGTTCTAAAAAATTTGAAGACATCATTTCCAATGTTTATAGCTAAGGGTAATCCAATACAATAACCATTCCACCCAATGAGACTACATAGAGATCAATTTGATAGTGATAGTCACCAATAGATAGGTAAGAATTTTGGCACCTCCATGTACAATTCATGATATCCTCATTAGCAATTTTTACTTGGACTCAACCATGATCATTATTGAAATATTCTACCCTTTTGGAAACATTAGGATCAACAAAATTACTAGTGTTACTAGAGTCCAATAGGATAAAAACTTTATTCCATTTGAGAAATCCTTGGACTATCATACATTATGGTGTGGATATTCCTATAATGATGTTCAAAGAAATATTGGGGATTGCTTCTTCATGACTGTTGGTTGGAGGTTCTACATCCACTGAATCTAGATGCTCTTCCATTTAATCCATAAGGTCATCCCCTTTGTCTATAGAAGAAGCTAAAGTATTGTTCATATCCAAGAGGTAAAGGCATTAGATTTTGCATTTGTGTCCCATTACCCATATTTTATCATAGTTATAGTAGAGTCCCTTGGCTCTCTAATTGGCCATATCATCTAATGTTAACCTCTTAATTTTTGGAGCTTTTGGAGCATTATTATTGGTGGATGCAAAAGTTTTATTTTGAAATTAAGGGGGTCTAGAAGCCTTCCTATGAGCATTCAATTTGTTCTCTATGAGTTTAGCTAGCCCTATGGTCATCATGTAAGCGGTCAGTTTCAACATTTAAACCTCAGTGCTTATCTCTTCCTTAAGGCCACTAATAAAGCAACTATTGAAGAATTCATCAAGAAGAGCTTTAGTTCTATTGGCAAGCTTCTCAAAAGTAGTGATATAATTAGGCACAATACTTGTTTATTACAACTTAGTGAGTGCTCCAATGAAATATTCAAACTTGGACATCCTAAACCAAATAAGGAGTTCTCTCTTAAATTGTATCCACCCGAGAGTGGAAATTTAATTTCACAACCATTGGTACCAATGCAGTGCTTCCAAATCAAAATAAAATATAGCTATAAATATTTTTTGGTCAAAGGAAGTTCCATGAAGCTCATACCACTACTCAACCTTAATAAACCATCTCTATGAATTTATTCCATCAAACCTTAGAAAATATATATTAGGGAGTCATAGGATCATGCCTCAATTGTTCCCATACCATTGAGTGTTCTCCTCATTAAAGACCCTAAATATTTTGGTCGGTCAATAGTTTCCCCCTCTAAGAATCTAGGCTATTATACCCATCAAAATTGATATTTTGATATTTAGAACCTCAATGTCCTGACTCATCTGGTCTTGCCTATGCTATTAGTCTGATATCATGGTGACGAGAGAAGGTATTTGACCCTTGAGTCCTATGAGGTCATCTAGTTTGGAGAGTTGATCCTCTAGTTTATTCAATTTGACCTCTATTACTTGATAATGAGCATCAGAGGGCATTTATTAAAAATAAAAATATTATTTTAGCAGTTACTATTATTAGTAAGGGTCCCAAAAATATGTATGGGTGTTATATACCAATATTATTAGCTCAATGAGATGATTATAATGGGCTATATACCAAAATGATAATTTTTGGCACCCTAGCTACTATTTTTAGTAAGGATATCGAAAAGGTGTATGGTGTTATTTTTGGTAAATTAGAACAATGATGTAAAACAATAATGACAACAATCATAAAATCAATAGCCCCAAAATACTCCATACTTGATAGAATATTAGATGCATCATCAAGGCATTCACCAAGGAGAAAATCAAATTCACAATCATATGGTTAACACCAATATGGAGATGGATCCAATAGGGTATTTTTCTCATAATGATATGCATGATCCCATATAGTACATTGGAGACATCAAGGCTTTCTAGACTATTCAATATAATTAGCAATGATAGGAACTATAGGATTCCACCATAGGTCAAGCACTCCCCACAGTTAATCCAACCATGTACTAACAACCATAGGATCCACCATCAATGCCAAACCCTCATAATCTCAATGATAAAATCTAATAAATTTTGGTACTATAGAAATATATGAGAAGTCAATGTTTGAATATGATGTCTATATTGACAAGGGGTTGAAACTAGTGATAAGAGAAAGCTTATAAAGAGTAGTAAGAAAGTTGAAACTAGGGAGGATACAATAATCCTTAGAAGGGGAAAGTTTCTTTGCACTTAAAGGATGAAGGACCTATCATAGCACAATGGGAAAAGGATGATAAAAAAACAAAAAAATGATGAGAAAGATCATGGATTGATTTATCCTTACTCAGATACAAAATCAAAGTCTATAGAATAATGTGAAGTATTTAATTTTCCCTTCAAAGGAGAAGAGTCTATGACGGAAGCATGAATAAAAAAAAATATAAGGGTTTTAGTTTATGCTTTGAGGATGTATTAACTATGGGGATAATACGGGTAAATATACAATCAAATTATCAAGTAGTAGTGACTTCCTCAAATCATGAATATGAGCATATGAGGGCAATAGAAAGAGAAATTGAGCTACAATATGAATAAGGAGGAGACACTACAAAGTCTAATGAATTAGCATGTGAATTGCCTTTGATGAAAGCATTTTACTTTTCATATGAGGAAATTTCAAAATAATAGTACCAAATTTTGAGATTCCATGTAAGATTGAATTAGTTGTCTAAAAATCATTATCCTGTCCAAGATAGTATCATATGTAATCCTCATAAATCACAAAGGGGTGGTTAAAAACCTACTCTAATATGATATGAGAATTTTTAATTTTATTTAGAGAGAGAGAATCCAATTGGATAAATGGAGGATAACCTACAACCAAAACATGAAGAATTAATACTAGAAGATGATGATGAAATAGAAGAAGCTAAGCTAGAATATGAAACATCCATTTTTTTCTTGGAGAAAACTAAGCTTGTAGGGTTCATAGAAGCCTTATGAGGATCGTTTAGTAAATAAATATTCCTCTTTAGAGATTAAATCCTAAAATTAGACTCTATTAAAAAAATGAAGAAGGATTCACCTGTGACTCCTATAATTTCAAATAATTGGGCTATTTTGAGTGAAAAAGAAGCCATGATCCTAGAAATGGAAAAGTTCCCTACAATCCTGGGGAGTGCAACCAAAGTAAAGCTTGTATACCAACAATCTAATAATTTAAAAAATGGCATTGGGATGGTCAAGGAAGAACAAAAAAAGGAGTCATTATTGTTGCATAAGTATTCCTCTTTAGAGATGAAATCCTAAAATTAGACTGTACTCAACAAATGAAGAAGGATTCACCTGTGACTCCTATAATTTCAAATAATTTGGATATGTTGAGTGAAAAAGAAGCCATTATCATAGAAATGGGACATTTCCCTAAAATCCTTAGGAGTGCAACCAAAGTAAAGCATGTATACCAACAATCTAATAATTTGAAAAATAGCATTGGGATGGTCAAGTAAGAACAACAGGAGTCATAATTGTTGCATGTTGCCTAGTTGTATAAAAGTGGTGGCACAACTCTTAGAAGAGTAACTTTTATGAGGGAAAAATCAAATTCTTGGGACTACATGTGATGTACAAATCATTGAGATGCTTGATGTTACCAAAAATCCTTTTCCTTTCTGAGATGTCATGTGTGGTACTTATAATCAGCAAAAGGAGGTGCAATATTGGTTGAATTATAACATGAGTTATTTTTATCAAAATAAGCATTTATAAGTAAGGATAGGGATATAATTCTAGAAGCATATCCTATACAAAAAATGAAGAAGAATTTACACAACTCTTGAGATTGCTCAAGTAGTTCGAGATAAGTGGGCTACATTGAGTAATAGAGAAGTCGTTATTCTAAGAATGGGGTATTTTCCTATAGTCATAGGAAGTACAACAAGGATAAAAATTGTATACTATCAATATAATGCTCTAAATGATGACATTAGATTAGTATGGATACAACACCAAAAATAACCACCATTATTAAATGATGTTGTGTTTCCTAGTTGCATAAAGTTGGTTATCAAAACTAAATCACCATCAAATTTGATCATAAAATGAAGTAAAAGGTAGAGAGGCTATTAAGAAAGGCTATTATAGTTGTAAATATTCCAATACCCACCCATAATTTCCACTACTTAAATAGTAAATGGAGGTATTAGTTAAAATATATTTGGCATCAAAACGTATATAAGGAAGGAATGATAACAGACAAGGTGTTTTTGACTTCCCAGATCATGACACTGACTCAAAGTTTTGATTATTTTGGTAAATAATATACAATATCCTAAAATATCCCCATGAGGATTTAATTTGGGTAAGCCTCATTGGAAAAGACCCTCCATATGCACCATTAATGATATCCAACTTAATATTATTTCATAGGTGTTGGAAAATCCAGAGCCAGAACATTAGCATTAGAAGGGCTACATATATTTTTTTGAGCTAGTGAATAGGATTATATTTTTCTTAGAGTGATAGTTTTTTTATTTCTATAATATGCCTCCTCCAAAAATAAAAAATAATATAGTAAAAAATATATTGATTTAAGTTATAGAAAAAACTCCTCAGCTAGGGTTTGATGAGGAAAAAATGCTCTACGAGGATGGCAACCGTTTCTAGAGAGATTAAAAAAACTAGAGGAATATCATGATGGCATCAGGTCCATCACAAAGAGTGCATGCTTATGATATTTTTCCATCTGAAAATGACTATAAGGAACAAGATTTCCCAGTGCATGTATGGAACCGCTTGTTAAAGAATAATGGATGTTTGGAACGATGTGAAGCTAGGTCGGTTCTAGTGGTTCAACCAGACTCGGTGGCTGAAGATGTGGAATATTTAACCAAACATGCGCTTATTGGAAAATTTTTGGGCATTCGAATTTCTCTCCCCTTTGTGGAGGCTTGGGTCAGGAAGACTTGGAATCCTGAAGGCGACATGGAGGTGATGTTGAGTGCGAACAACTATTTTATGGTGGTTTTCTCTTGTCTTGTAGATCACAACAAATAATTTGAAGGGGGTCCTTATTTATATAACCAAGCGAGACTCTTTCTTAAACCTTGGCATGTGGTTTTCAACCCATCAGAGGAGCAGCCATCATGGGTTCGACTTCCATGGCTTCCATTGGAATTCTGGAGAACTGATATCTTGCATAAGATTGCCCTTCTTGGAAATCCAGTTGGACCGTCACAACAGATGATGGATAAAAAGGTAATATCTGTTGCCCATATATGTGTTGAAATTGATTTAAATAATCCCATTCCAAATTCTATTTAAATACAGTTTTGATCGACTACATGGGTTAAAAAACTTGACTATGAAGCTCTTCCATTATATTGCTAGATTTGTTGTGAATATGGCCACCTACAAATAAAATGCCCTAAGTTTGTCCCATTTGTGGCTTCAAATCCTGGGCCCTCTTGATTTGGACAAAATTTAGATAAAGTAAAATCCTCGATAAAGGAAGGGGAACTGGATAAGGAAGACTTTGTTCTCATAAAAGCCCGAAATAGAGGATGAAGGTAAATAGAGACCATAAGGATAGCCAACCATATGCTCTACTCAACCATTTTGAAATATTATATGATATTGATCAATGCATGGAGATACTTGAAACGTCACTACCTGATGCAAATATGACATGGTCAAATTAGATGTCTCTTCTTGAGGTGGAACTTAACGAATCAGATCTAGGGGGTTTAAATGAAGAACAAAGGGCTTTGGATCTGAGTATAGCTGATATGGTTGGATATAACCCTAGAAGGAAAAATATTTTAGAAAGTGGTATAGATTTAGTTATGTCCTATCCTACTCAATCATTGATGCAGTCATCCTTGGACTGCAAAACTCCTACGATGTTGGGAGTGCAGCAAAAAATAATTAAAAAAAGTTTTTCAGATAAGAATAAGGTGGGTCAAAATAAGGACCAGGATAAAATTAAGTTAATGGGGGAGACTTTGGTGGGGTTAGGCTTGGTGAGAACATTGGACTCCCATTTTTCTAACCCTCAAAAATTATTATCCTTTCATGGAATGTAAGGGGGTTGAACAACATCGCCAGATAAAAAGTTATTCGTGATTTGTTTCGTGTACATTATCTGGATGTGGTGTTTATTCAGGAGACTAAATTGGCTATTGATAGTATGTTCAATATTGCTCCCAAGTTGTGGATAAGGGGGCAATTCCAGTGTATTGGTGCATGTGGATATGCTGGTGGCATCGCTTGTTTATGGGATCCGGTTAAGATATCCCCTCTTACTTGGATTTCCAATAGATGGTATATTTTGATGATCGAGTATGATAATGAATCTGGTGAAACCATCCTACTTACAAATGTGTATGCTCCTATTGATTACAATGGTAAAGTGAATTTGTGGGAGCACATTTTCTTTGTGAGAAGTCTGACTTCCCTGTACCCATGGATTTTGGCTGGAGACTTCAACTCTATCACTTGTCTAAAGGAGAAATATGGTGGGGTTGATCGTATTGAACATTTTTATTTTGTCTTCAATGCTCATATACAGGCCCTGAAATTGGTTGACATCAAGCCATATAATGGTATATTTACTTGGCACAATAGAAGGTGTGGGGAAGCTTCCATCTCAGAGAGACTAGATAAGTTTTTGATCTCCAGTTATTGGGTGGGTAATAACAAAAGTGCTAGTTCTATGATTCTAGAGGGTAGGGGATTTGATCATTGGCCTATCAAACTCTCTACTCTAGAGTTAGGGCTAAATAATAACCCTTCCTTTAAGTTTCAACTTATGTGGCTTTGTGATCCTAAGCTTCATGATTTCATGCAAGGCTGGTGGACCATTGGAAAACCTCCTCATGGCACCACTATGTATTCCTTTATGAAGCGACTACAATTTGTTAAGCATAAATTGAAGATATGGAATAGAATAAATTTTGGAAACCTTTCCTTGGCTAATCTGGCAACTCTTAGGAGGGTGGAAGAAGCTTCAAGGAAGATTAGAGATCAGGGACTCACGAAGGAGCTTCTCGTTGAGGAATCTGAGGCTGCAAAAGACCTTGCTGAATGGGAACTGAGGGAAGAAATTTTTTTGAAACAAAAAGCTCAAGTAGATTGGATTTAGGAAGGGAATAGGAACACAACCTTCTTTTATAACTAAGTTAAGGCTCGCCATAATGGTAACCTGATTACCTCTCTTGTGAATTCTTAGGGTGCCTTGCTATCTTCTTTCAGGGATATTTTAGAAGAGACTAAGAGGTATTTTTCCTCTCTCTTCAAGAAGGACTCCCTCTCAAATGATGAGAATGGAAAGCTTATTCTATAATGTATTCCATAGATTATTTCTAGAGAGATGAATGAGCACTTAATGGGTCAAATTTCCCTTGAGGAGTTGGAAAATGTTGTATTTAGGATGAAAAAAGGAAAAGCCCTAGGTCCAGATGGATTTTCGATTGAGTTTTATCAGGAGTTTTGGTATTTAATAAAATTTGATCTTCTAGAGGTGGTCCGTGAGTCCCAAAAGAACAAAAAGATGCTAAGGTACCTAAATGATACCTTTTTGGTGCTTATTACCAAAAAAGAGGGAGCAAATTCCTTGGATATGTTCAGGCCTATTTCTTTATGCAATGTTGTGTATAATATCATCACAAAAATTATTGCTGAGAGGCTGAAGATATGGTTGAGCAAAATCATCTCTAAGGAGCAAGGAGGGTTTGTTGTTGGTTGACAAATCCTGGATGGGGTTGTTATTGCTACAAAATCTATTCACTCGATGGAAATTTCTAAGGAGAAATATATGTTCATTGAGTTGGACATGGCCAAATATTATGATCGGGTCAAATGGTCCTTTCTTCAAAAAGTTCTTGCGACTTTTGGATTTGAGGAGGAATGGATTAGATGGGTGATGAGTTGTGTTTCTTATTTCTCATTCTCTATTCTTGTTAATAATGAGCCATCAGATCTATTTGAGGCCTCAAGGGGATTGAGGCAAGAAGATCCTTTATATCCTTATTTGTTTATCATTATGGCAGAAGGGTTGGGAATATTTCTCAAGTCTCAAGTCAGGCAGGGTATCATTTAGGGGTGGAAGTGGGATAGTAGTTTGCCACCTCTTTCCCACCTTCAATTTTTTGATGATACTTCTTTGTTGGGATTTGCCACTATCAGGGAAGCTGGAAATATTAGACAATATCTTGACATATATCTTGGTGCTTCTAGACAGTTGATTAATGAGGACAAGTCTTCTATTTTCTTCTTTAATACCCCTCCTCTTATTCAAGCCAGGATTGCTCGTATTATAAGATTCCAGGTTGGGACTCCCACCTTCATTTATCTTGGTATTCCAATTTCATCTCATCCTCTACCTACATCTTCTTGGTATTCTATGCTTGATAATTTTAGAAGGAAAGTGAATCACTAGACTTTCAGATGGCTATCCACTATAGGTAGAGTGTTGCTTTTAAAATATATTGTTCAAGCTTTACCCATTTATAGATTTTTTGTACAAATAGCTCCCTCTCATTTCATCAAGGACATGGAAGCTTTGTCAAGACAATTTTTATGGTCTGGAAAACTTAATCAATCTAAATAGAGTTTGGTTATATGGGATTCTATATGTAGTCCGGTGCAAGAGGGAGGCCTTGGGTTGCGATAGACAACTCTTTTTGGACAAGCTTTGGCTGCAAAAATTTATTGGATATGGTGTACCTCTCAGGATCAGATTTGGGCTAAAAAATTATCTTGTAAATACTTGAGAGGTATTTCTAAGGCTAAGATCCCTAGAGTCATCTTGGCTGGGAAAGGTTCAGTTATCTGGGACACTTTGAAAAGAGGAGCTAATTTAATCAAGCAGGGTTTGTTCTAGATTTGTAATCGAAGATTAGATGCTCTTTTTATGGAGGATTATTGGGATGGCAACCCTCCTATATTGAATCAATATCCCAGGTTACGTTCCCTAAGCATTTGTTTCTTAGAAGCGGGTTGGTATCACGTGGAGGACTTTAAAAAATTCTAGTCTTTTGGAAATATGGAGATGTATAGGTGGAAAGATCTACAAGAATGGCCCGAGGGGGATTGGCCAAGGACAGAGAGGAGCTTTCTCTTATTCTTATAGGGAGGCCCTATTCTTATTTTAGGGGTAAAGATATTCTAGCTTGGAAACCTGATCCCAAGGGAACCTACTCGGTAGCCTATGGTTATCAGGTTCTTGATAAGCAAAAGTACCAGAGTCTTCCTATCACATGGTGGAAAAAGGTGTGGAACAAATTTTATTGGATGAAATGTAACTTCTTTCTCTGGCTAGTAGCTCATAATAAATTCCTCACTTGGGATAACGTGAGGAAGAGGGGATTTAACGGTCCCTATTTTTGTGTCATTTGTAGTAAGAATTAGGATGACTCTTCTCATTTATTTTTCCAATGCTCCTTTGCTAGAGACATCTGGCACCATTGGTGGATTGCTTGGAACCATCCATGTTTTCATGTGCTATCCTTGGTGGAGTTTTGGAGTAGTCTAGGAAAACCTCCAACCAAGGCCCCCTTCCTTCGGGTGGCTTGGAATTTGGGCCCTTCTTGCATCATCTGGAATATTTGGCTTGAACGGAACCATCGCATATTTTAGGGCAGTCATTTGGTTGTTCAACATATTTAGAAAAGGATCCTATGTATGGTTCAATAAACCATCCATAGCAAATGTGATGTGGACCCTCTTTTGGATTCTAGGGAGGAGAAGGTACAATAAACCCTTGGTCTCTTTGGGGATGGTGTGAACTCTTCTAGCCCTAGCAGGGTTCCTCAGGTCAACAAGAAGGTTAGGAGATATGGTAGGTGGAGGCCACCCCCTAGAGGAGTTTTAAAAATTAATACTGATGGATCGTCCAAGGGTAATCCTAGACATGCTGGCATTGGTGGTGTTGGGAGAGATTCTACTAGTGGTGTCAAATTTTTCTTTTCCATTTATAAAGGTGTTCACTCCAATAATTTTATGGAAGCTCTTGCAATTCTTGAGGCCTTGTAGAGGGGATTTTCTCTTGGTTGGTGTAGGATTATCTGCAAGTCTAACTCTCAAATTGTGGTTAATATTTTAAACAATAAAAGGATGGAGGAAGTTAATTGGTAGTTGGCCTTTGTAGTCGTTCAGATTCTCAGAATGAGTGAAGAGTTCAAATTTATATCCTTTGTGCACATTCCAAGGGAATAGAATGTGGTTGTTGATTACCTAGCCAAAAGGGCTTCTAAGCTGTTGGATCCTTGGATTATCGATCACTGGGAGAGTCTCCCATCTGGGGACTCTCAACACTTGTGGGAGTTGATCCACAAGGATTTTCAAACTTAATGTGGTTTTTTCTTGTTGTCTTCTTCAAGAGTTAATCTAGTCTAGTGGTTTTAGCATGTTTGGCTATTTATTTTAGTCCTAGTTGGAAGCTCAGTTGTACTCTGTAATCCAAAATTTTTATCCCTTTATTTAAAAAAATAGTAAAAAATATATATTAAAAAAAAATTTAAGAAGAATTTAACCCATGTGTTGTAGGTGAGTTGGAGAGGGTAGGGAAATCCTCCAAGGGAGGTCCCTGGTTTGAATCTCCATCCTACCAAACACACATTGGATACCCAAATTTTAGTTGATTATGCTAGTGCGGTTAGGTCCAGGCATGACTCCTGAGTGATTTTTATGGTGTAGAACCCCCTAGTCATGGTTTCTCAGACCAAGGTAGCCCCACAAGGGATTTTTTGCTAAATTCAAAAAAAAAAGTTAAGAAGAAAAACAAGGATAAAATCCCATCTCACTTGGATGAAAGTATTGCAAGAGACACTCAGGTTTCCATTACTTACATGCCTTCCCTCGAAGATTGGTTAAACATGTCACTAAGATTAGATATTTCTTCCATAAGATGAAAAGATAAAATGCCAAGGTAGGATTATAATGATAGCAAGGCAATGCTCAAGATCCACATTATTTTAGGGTAAGTAGGAGTTTTCTTCCTTCTAACCCCACAATCCAATGGATATGGCATAATCTAAGATGAACCTTGTTAATAATATAATATTAGAAATAGCTCAATACATGAGACCTTTTATGACTTAGAAAAATAAGGATAAAAGGATAAAGAAAAATGATGGATAACCTTGAAGAGAAGGGCTTTAAAATTACAAGGAAATGAGTCATATGAATGGAAGCTACTAATATAGAACTATAAATTTCTTTAAACATATTTTGCACTAGCATCTTCACTTCAATTTAACCCCTTTCTCTTCTACTCTCTTCTATATTTTCTCTTTCCATCTTATTTCTTCTACTCCCACTTCTTAAAATCCCCCTAATTTCTATTGTTGTGCCCATCCCATCTTCAAAAATGTGCAACCCTATTCTTAAGTTCACCAACAAGTTTACCAATTTGAAATGTAGGGTTGTTTCATATGTCATTTCACTCCAATTTCCCCTATCATATTTGATATCGTCACCCACTATTCCATCCACCTTGCACCCATACTTTGGTCCCCCATGTCACAAGTATCATAGTTTCAAGTCATGTATCATTATTTCAATCCCTCTCATCATTCATTACCACTGAGTTTCACACCATCACCCATGTTTGTTAAACTAGTATCCATGTTTTCATTGGTTTGATAGTTTCCATAGGTAAAATGACACTCTTCCCACTTAGCACCAAAAATTTTCAAGGTAATTTTCACTATGAAGGAACATCTCGATATTTACATCCATCAATCATTCTCTCACTTAGTGAAAATAAATATTTTGAGAGGAAAGACAAAGAGTGAGTATCAAGAAATATACAAGGGATAAAAAATAGATTGATCAAGACAATGCCAGTGATAAGAGCTTCAACATCTACTACAATTATGACCCACCAATTCTAGCTAATGAAAGAAATGGGGGATCTATTGGTCGTCAGACACTTTCAATGAAGAATATGAAAGTTAAGATATCAAGGGTGAGACAAGATGAGTCCCTATGGAACCATGTGTATTTAGGCACATCCTACATATCCCAATAAATGTAAGACTTTGATCTTAAAATATAATTAGATAGGTGGAAGATGAGCTAACATACAAGACAAAGTACATTTAAGGATTTACCATCTAATAAAATAGATAAAGTAGCTAGACAGGTTAGATAATAAGAAGATAATCACCTAGTTGAAGGACATACCTTACATGCAAACAATGCCTAAATAATACAAGCTAACCATAATTATCTTGGAATGATAGTTGAAGAATTGAGAAATGAGATGCAAAAAGTACTAAATAAGGGACTACAAAGAAAACCAAAGTGGAAGTATCCATAGATAGTATTACTTGGTGCTTCAAAGGTGATCATTGATCTGGAAATCTAATTGTGGAAGTCAAGAAATATAAGAGGATCAATAAAATATCCCTCTATAAGATTAGTATGAGGATTTTATATCAAATAAAAAAATGTATATGGCCAAGGTGTATCCTCAAGCACTAATTGGAAGGTAATTTTGAACTGGTTACCTCTAAAACTAAACAAAATTGACCCATATTTTTGCTATTTTACAATAGGGATTTCATATTTGAAGACTTTATGCCCAAGGATAAAGACAATATCTAGGATATCTTTCCAATCAAGCTTGGCATCCCATGAAGTCACCATAAATATAGTATCTTAGATACTACATTCTAATAATGAGAAATTTTAAAGCATGCAAAAAAATGGCGTACCGATATGATGCAAACAAAAATAGATATAGATGCTAAGTCCTACGAATGCGATGAGCAATGCATGAAGGAAATGACGCAGAAACGAGATGTGAGCAAACAAAGCGGGGCCTCCTTTATTGATATTGCTTTTAATATGATTACAATACGTCCCCCCTCTAGGGCTCAGAACATTTGATACAATTTGTTACATTAATGGATGCCCGAAAGAAGCCGCGCTTCCAAGATCGGACGGTACGCTTCCAGCGTCTTTCGCGTGCCCACATTCGAAGTGGGCGGGCTAAAAGTTGATGCCGCTTGTGTCCATGTGTTCATCATTCCTTGCTGCCCCTCTAGTATTCTTGGTGGTGAGATCCTACGCATAGAAAGACAACAAATCATTAATAGCATATGCGTATCTAGAAAAACATGCAATCCCCAAGGCCTCCAGTGGGCGCTTGTGGGATATCAATGATAATATTGATAAATTGATTATAGAATGATATATAAATGTAAAGGACAACTTCTAGAATTGGTATCACCTAATTTTGCATCGAAGCGGCGTCGGACGGCCCCGTTATGCTCGTTTGCCCGTCGGGGGCCTCTCCAAAGTGAGCGCTCCAATGTCCCACCTATGCTTATCCAAATCACCTAAAACTCATGGGTTAGGCATTATATGTAATTCTAAGACTACCCAGATGCTCGAAATTTGCATATCCTACCCATATTCTCTTGTATGTGACAGGGGCGCCCTACGAGCTAGTTAATACATAAAATAATAAAACGATCATCAAATCATGTCAGAATGAGTTCAAACTTTAACAGAGGCATTAGGATATCATCTGGGACATATTGCAAAAGGAATAATAAGGAAATCATGCACATATTTCTAATCGCTCTGGGGTGGGACGCTGGGGACTATCGTAAAACCTGCAAAAAGTGACCTTGCAAATGTCCCGCCCAGAGGCCTCCAAAACTCCTGCAAACTTGTGGTTAGACTAAAAACAGCATTTTGAGATGACCCAGAAGGTCATATTTGGCAGATTCTACCCAGGTTATCTTGTATCCGAAGGCGCTCCCTGTAGGTTAGTAGACACATAAAATGACAGAAACCAGGTCAAATCATGTCAGAAAGCAATGAAATTTGGACAACAACATAAGTACATTAGATATAAAAGAATGCAAAAAGAATAGTAACAAAACCATGCACAGATTTCTAATCACTCCGGGGTGGGGCGATTAGGACTGCAACAGTTTGGGGGGCGCCCGGGGGTGGGACGCCCACCATTTAGGGCCTAGTTTTGACACCAATCCAAGTGGGATGGGTCCAAAACTTCCTAGGGGGTTGTGTCGACGAGTTTGGGGTGGGATTGTGGCTGATTTCTTGGGTTTTTGGATCTGGATTGCATTCCTAGTGTTCACCCGATAACCTCTCTTCCGGAAGAGAGAGATTAGGGATGTAGGAAGCACAAAGAGGAATGGGGGTATAGTTTGGCAGCACTTCGTTGCTCCAAATGCTCCAACTCTCCTCATTTTTTGGGGTGAGGAGGCTCACCTTTTTATAGACCTAAGGGTCTCCTTTGAATGCGCATGCGAGGGCGCCACTTGGCTCATTATGCCTTTTTGGGGGAGAGAAGATTCCTCCCTGATTAGGGCCTCCTTGATTGAGGCCTCCATGATCAAGGCAGGCTTGATTGAAGCCTCTCTGATTTGAAACCTTCCCTCGCAATCCCATGCCTTGAAGGTGGAGTTAGGTGGCGGATTTGGGCTGCCATTTGTCAAGGTTTGACTTTTTCCAGTCAAACCTGCTAATCGTCCCACCCTGGAGCGATTGCTGCTAATCATCCCGGGGTGGGACGAATAGGATTCTAATCGTCCCAGGGTGGGACGAATAGGGAGCAAAGTGCTTAAAAGGTGCAAAACTGACCTCTGACCTTCCAAAACTGATTTGGGAGTGGTTAGGACCACTTTTTAACCTCTGGAGGCTGCCCTAGGGGGTATGTATGCCAATTCGGTCAGTGCTTGTAGTCACATAATCGGATTGGTGTTGTTTTGGTGTCTACAGATGCCCCTTTTTGGGATGCGCTGTGTGTGGCGCAGTGCTGAGCAAAAATAGATGACCAAAGCACTTAATGATTAGGGTTTCTCAATAACCTAACCAAATTTTGATGCCCCAAGTATGGAAAGGGCACGCATTCTTGAATCCTTGCTTCTGACGAGCTAAGGAGCTTAACTCAAGTGTAACCTTTTTCAGTGAGGTGTACTTGATCTTGGACATTGTTCAGTCATGAATAGGCAAAGGGCACAACCTTTTGTCTGAGGAACCTTTTCTTCATGCTTCCAGAATGCCAAGTGTTTGTTTAGCTTGTGATTATTGCTTGTTTGCTGCCCCAAGGAGGAGCGTGATTGTCTTTGTCAATGATTCTTTGAATGCATGCCATTTCCTTGATTGGGTGTGTATTTGTTGATTGGTGACTAAGTGTGACTACCCCCTCAAGCGACGAATCGATGAGGGAATGACCAAAAATGAGAAAAGCGATGAGTCGCTTGACCCAAGATGATGTTTGTAAGGGTGCCTTCAATTGTTTTCGTTGAACGCTTATTGCAGTTTTCCAACCATCGGACCTATTTTTGGTGGGTTTTGACCCTTTTTTTTTACGCCTATTGGGGTAGAAATTATCGAAAATCCTCCTTCCCGTGGAGCGGTCCGGCTATGCTAGCCTTCTTAGGGAGTAGGATAGTGAGTATTTGTGACCCCGACGATGGTTTTTCATGCCATGAATGTCAGGTGCAAAGGCACCTTTGTTCGGCAGATTTATTGCTATTTTTGGTGCATTTTTTGGATGCAGTTTTTGTTGCTTTATTTCTTGCTCTGTAATCGTCCCAGGGTGGGATGAGCGCTAACTAGAGCGCTCATCCCAGGGTGGAATGATTACAGGCCTAACAGCCTATATAAGGACCAAAACTAGGTTTTGGGCTCATTTGCAATATTTTTTTCTTGGCGATTTGGAGCAGTGAGGAGGAGTGCGAGTGTGCGTAGCGGAGCGTTGCTAAAATTTCATGGACATCATGAGTGCGAGAACCGGATCTTCGAGTGGAGGAGCCGAGGCGAGACCGGTATGATGTTCCTTCTCTCTGCCTGTTATTCGTGCGTGTTTTATATGAAGTTTAAAACTCACATATAAAATGTTTGTTCGCTTTATTTTGTTTTTTTTTGTTCATATTATGGTTGAAACCCTAATATGTTTTATTTCATTTTTGTTTTTGCCATATTAAGGTTGAAAACCTAATATATATATATATTTGTTTTATTTTCGTATATTAAGGTTAAAACCAAATTTTATTTAATTTTTTTGTTCATATTAAGGTTAAAACCCAAATTTTTTTTTTTTTTTCAGTTGAAACCCTAATATTTTATTTTTTTTTTTTTGCCATATTAAGGTTGAAACCCTAATATTTTTTTTGTTTTGTTTTGCGTTCACATTAAGGTTGAAACCCTAATATGATTTTTGTTGTTTTTTGTTGATTGTACAGTTATTTTCATGTATGTTGTCGTTGTTGTACAGTTTTATTTTAATGATTCTATACTTTCATTGTACATTTGTTTTACTGTACTTCTTATGCTATACTTTTGTTGTACAATTGTAAATTGTAGTCTGTACTTCTACTGTACAATTTTATTTTAATGTTTTTGTTTATATTAAGTATGTACTTAATATCTTTTTTCATTTTATTTTGTTGTTTCAGGTTGTGAAGAGTCGGTACCGCCAGCCGACTATTTTCTCTGATGCCTGGGATGCCTTGATAGTTGTGGATTGGGAGTGGCTTGATGCCCTTGGGCTCAAGCACATGACGCATCTGGAGCCTATGGTGGGGGATCGAGCATATTTGACTACCCTGATCAATCTGTGGGATCCCCACACCAACACTTTTCATCTCCCAATAGGGGAGATGACTATTACTCTAGAGGATGTGTATCGGATTCTATGGATTTCGATAGATGGATTGCCTATCCGGATGACCCACCGTGACCAGCGGATAGCGGTATTGACACGATGTTTTGGTCCGGTGGTGGAGGGGGGTGAAGAGGGTTGTGGAGAGGGTTGTGGAGAGGGCAGAGGCTGACTGCTAGATAGGCGGTATTCTGGTGCGATGGTGGCTGGAGAAGGGCGTATTAGGGGTGAGGCATGCTTTGATCATGACCCTCATCTCCAATATGCTACTTCCTGACTCCTCAGGTGCGAGGTTCCCTTGGAACCTGCTTGAGTTGGTTTTCACATTGGTGGAGTGTCCTACATCATCTCCACTTATTATGAGATGGGGTCAGACGTTATTGGCGTAGTTGTACGATGAGCTATATGAGGTCCGCTATCGAAAGCGAAAGGGGATCGGGTGCAGCTATCTCTTGCAGAGTGTTGGGGGTGGCAGCACATAGCTGCAAAGTGGCCGTAGGGTTTGCCTTGGACCACCCGAGGTGAGATGGTGGATCGAGAAATTGGATATGTCAATTTATGGGGGAGGTCAGAGGAGCATGGATAGAGTCGATGGTGGGCAGGTGACGTAGGTCACTATACTGATGCCTTCTCTCATCTAGTGCCAGGGTAGGTGTTCTGGCGATCGTACCGGGACTATCCAACCTGGCCTGAGGCTGGAGAGTGGCTTCGATGTGTGTGCAGGGGTAGATGGTTGATTGGGCGGCATGGGACAGAGCAGGAGTACTTCCCATATGTCCAGGTGACACGGTAGTTTGGGGTGTGCCAGGGATTACCTGGTGATCCCTTGATCTATCGGCATCATGGTGATGAGAAGACTCTAGTATGGCCTACCATTGAGTAGCTAGGCAAGGGGTCTAATGTAGTTATTGATGTACCCAATGTGGACGATGTTAGGGTGACTACAGAGTATGACCGATGGTGGATTATGTGGCGATGGCAGAGTGAGGGGCCTCTAGGAGGCATGGATACTATAGCAGTAGGAGGTGGGGGTGCAGAGGCATCGATGGAGGGTTGGGGGGCTTCGCTTGATGATGTTGACATGGTGGAGGTCGATGACTTCATCAAATATGGAGATGATTTGGGGGTTCCGGAGCAGCCGAATGTACAGGATGTCCCGAAGTAGTGGGTGCCAGAGCAACAGGTCATCTTGGAGGTGCCCATGCCTTAGGCTATCTCAAGGGATGTGGAGGCTGGGCTTCATGCTGAGATAGCATGATTGGAGGGTCTCCTACGAAGATATGGGAGGAGGAGCATAGAGATGCTTTGGTGGAGGTAACGCAAGAGAGGGATCTCCTACGGACTCAGTTGGCACAGTGGGATAGTGCATTGGCTATGTATCACCAATGAGATATGGAGTGGGGTCGATACCGGATAGAGTTAGAGACAGAGGTTGTCCACCTCGATGGATAGTTGCCTATGCTTGATGGAGGTGGTTCATCACATCGTACGAGAGGCAATGAGACTGAGCAGTCTACATCATCTCATCACAGGCGGCTAGGTGAGGGTAGTGTTGGTGGGTAGGGTGCGAGGGCTGGTAGCAACCACCCTGAGAGGTCCCATAGGACCCATACTACTGGGGGTAGTTCCAGTCGCACCGATCCTGCATGATCATGGTGGCCGACTCCCTAGGCTTTGGGGATTTTGAGTTTTTGGTTTTTGTGAGGTCAGAGGACCTTCTTATTGTAGCCTGAGGGCATTTTGACTTGATATATATACATGACTCTTTTTTGGTTTGATTATATACTTGTCATGGTTTATTGTTCTTTATGCACATTTATTTATGTTGATGTATGCATATGCTATTATGATTGCGGATGATTTTAACTATATGATATAGATGTATGCATATGGAATGGATGGAATGATTTATTGGTATACAGGCGGTGGCACCATAGACTGTACAAGATTTATTGGCTTTCTGTACTATGTGATTGCTTTATGAAATAACTTTTGCATTTGTAATAATTGTTTTGTATTTTTTGATGGTGATGTAAGTAATGAAATGTACAACAATTGTTTTAGAATGTAGTTAAGGTTTTTTTGAGACTCAGATGCTTTAACTAACTAGTCAAGACTGTACATTATCTTACAAGACTTTCGAACAAGGTACGAATCAGACTTGAGTTTGACCAAGTTATTTCACATCCCTGTGTGTGCGATTGAGTTCATTTATGTGGTATTCATAAGGATACCGTCAGTGCCAGGTAGGCTGTCCACCAAACCTGTATCGAGGATCACCTAATTAGCTCCACTAACTCCTTTGTTGCATTTAGTAGGATTAATCTATGATGCAATCTAGGATACCATAAGCTAGCTCATCCACATGCAAACATTGATCTGTACATATGCCCAACAGCTAATGCGATAGATATATCATCATGCGAGAGGTTTGCCACCAATGACCAGCAGGCTATCCACCAAACCGAGACTGAGGATCACCTCATGACCTTTCAAACTGAGAATTCTAGGATTCAATAGTTACTCCTCTCTTTTAATGGGATACTTTCTCAAGTGATAATAATCACTATTTATTTTTTTGATCTTGGATTTTGATCTGATTAGAATCACTATTTCTTGTGCTTTTTGATTTGTGCACTTTTAATAGTGAGATTTGAATTATTTGTAGTGTGAAAACCACTATTTATTTTGGGAATTGAAGAAATTTTCTTGTCCTTTGCCATTCCATTTAGGTCATTCGAAGGGGATGACGAGATAACTTCACAACAACCAGAAACCATAAGCTAGCTCATCCACATGCAAACATCATCCAACATATCATCATGGGAGGTTTACCCCAGTGACCAGCAGGCTATCCACCAAACGGGATTGAGGATCACCTTATGACCTTTCGAATGCTGAGAATTCTAGGGATTCAATAGTTACTCCCTCTCTTTTAATGGGATATTTGCTCAGTAGTGATGATAATCACTGTTTATTTTGTTTGAGCTTGGGATTTTGAGCAGTGATTAGAATCGCTATTTCTTGTGCTTTTTGATTTGTGCACTTTTGATATTCATGTTTGGAGTTGGAATTCTTTGTAGTGGTAAAAACCACTATTTATTTTGGGGAATTGAAGGAAGTTTTCTTGTCCTTTTGCCAATTCTCAGCATTCTTGGGGTCATTCGCACAGGGGGATGAGCGAGATAACGTTTTCACTGTATGGTATCCTAGACCACTTTGCAGGTTTCATCTTTCATTCACACAACTTGGGAATTTTTATGTGTTTTAAGCTTGTGTTGGGATGCTATGTAACAAGGCGTGATCCAAGTAAAACTCTACCTTGTAAAAATCGGTCTGACTTTGTACAACATTTGGCTAGAAATCTAAAGACAGATGAATGATGAAAACCCTAAAGACATTAGAAGACAACTGACTATGATATGGCAAAAATGTGAATGGCGTTATTCTTGTTGGATCATTTACAAAATGGACAAATGTGGAAAATGATGGAATTGCCGAGTAATTACAGTCTATGGTGCATTTGACATGTATGACCAGCAAATATGCAATGTATGTATGTGATGCCTAATGCAACTTTTTTTTTTTTTGTGTTTTGATTTTTAAGATTATGCATGAAAGTGAGATGCAATTTTTTTTGTTATTTTTGATTATCTGTTGTTTTTGAATATTCGTTATGGATGGTTTAACCCGAATGGGTGTGGACCAAGTGATTCTTACGGATCCTTGGAGGTTTTGACCAAAGGGATTATAGATACCTTTGGGGCATTTTGGGTGACCAAGCGGTGGCGAGAATCCTTGGAGCTTTTGGTTTGACCAAAGGGATTATAGATACCTTTGGGGCATTTTTGGTTGACCAAGCGATTGTGGGAACCCTTGGAGCTTTTGGTTTGACCAAAGGGATTATAGATACCTTTGGGGTATTTTGGTTGACCAAGCGATTGTGAGAACCCTTGGAGCTTTTGGTTTGACCAAAGGGATTATAGATACCTTTGGGGCATTTTAGTTTGACCAAGCGATTGCAAGAACCCTTGGAGCTTTTGGTTTGACCAAAGGGATTATAGATACCTTTGGGGATTTTAGGTTGACCAAGCGATTGTGGGAACCCTTGGAGCTTTTGGTTTGACCAAAGGGAATTATAGATACCTTTGGGGCATTTTGGGTGACCAAGCTGGGGGAATCCCTTGGAGCTTTTGGTTTGACCAAAGGGATTATGGATACCTTTGGGGCTTTTGGTGGACATGAGTTTGAGACTTTGGGGTTTTGGAGTGGGCCATGGCTCTCTAAATGTTGAATGGCCTCAAATGACTGATGTTCAAGGGTTCTAGTTCCTTGATTCCTTCAAGAGAGGTGAGCCGGTATGTTCCAGGTCCTATTTTACTATCGATTACATAAGGACCTAACCAATTTGCCATGAACTTGTCCCTTAAATGGGGCGGCAAGTTAGAATTTTGTTGGTTCTCTTTTAAGACCAGGTCACCAACCTGAAAGTCCCTCAGGTGAACTTTCATGTTGTATGCTTTCTTAAGTCGCTCTTGATAGATACGTAAATGCTCGAGAGCATTGACGCGTCATTCGTCGAGTAACGTAAGCTGGTCTAACCGGGCCTGCCATGTAGTGTCATCATCGATGAACTCTTGCATTGATATGCATAGGGAGGGTATTTCCAACTCGAGAGGCATGACTGCCTCGGAGCCATACACTAGCAAAAATGGAGTTGCCCTAGTGGGCGTCCGAATGCTAGTGCGATAAGCCCATAGGGCAAGTGGTATTTGGATGTGCCAATCCTTATGACTATCTGTGACCATATTTTTAAGGATGGCAACTAGCATTTTGTTTGACGCCTCTGCTTGCCCATTTGCCTACGGATAATAAGGTGTCAAAAAATTATGCTGAATTTTGTACTTTGTTGTCAAAGCACGCACATCTTTGTTCTTAAATGACGTCCCATTATCCGAGATGATCTTGGATGGAATACCAAAATGACATATGATGTTATGTAAAATGAACTCCGCAATGCGGGGCCCAGTCGTAGAGGTAAGCGGAATTGCTTCCACCCACTTAGTGAAGTACTCTGTGGCCGTTATGATAAACGTGTGATGACCTGACGATGCAGGGGAGATCTTTTCGATGAGATCTAAGCCCCACTACAAAAATGGCCAAGCCGATTGGATCGGCTGCAAGGCCTGAGAAGGTACGTGTGTCAAGTTAGCATGGTGTTGACACTTCATGCACTTTCGCACATATGCGCAACAATCTCGCTCTAAAGATGGCCAATAATAGCCCATGCAAAGAATGCGCTTTGCGATGGCCATACCGCTGAAGTGGCCATCGCATGTACCATCGTGCGCTTGGGTGATCGCCCAAGTGGACTCTTGCTGGTCCAAGCAACGGAGGAGGATTCCTTCGTAGCTTCGACGGTATAAAATGTCTCCTAGCAAGACATGTTTTGCCACTTTCTATTTGAATGATATTTTTGTGGCGTGCGACAATCCAAGTGGGAGGCTACCTAACTTGAGATAGTCTCTTATGGGTGTGTACCAATCCTGCTGATCAAAAACCTCGATGGTATGAACGGTCGATCCCTCTTGAAGTTCGTCCCTAGCAAAAGCTGAGCGGGAAAGAACTTGTAAAAATAGCGTTGTGTTGCTATTAAGAGGGGTTGGAGAGAACAAAGACCCCCAGTTGGCGTGATTCAGACTATCATGGATTCGAGAGAACCTATCCTGAGATGGTTCAATCTGGATCAGGTGGATTCCTGGCGTTATGTCAGAGCTTGCACGCTCCATCGTGGATTGCGATAACGTTTTGACTTGAATGGTTGTCATCTCACCAGAAATGTCTTGCGGGATTAGTGACCCCAAGGAGGCCATAGTGTCCGCAAAATGATTCGATGATCGAGGGAGTGCCTCGATGTCGTACCATTCAAGATTTGCCAGGAATTTATCCACAAGGGCTTTGTAGGCCTGCAGAACTGGGCATTTGCATTGGAATACCCCTTTCACTTGGTTGACAATTAACAACGAATCACCAAAGATATTCAAGCATTTGATGTTCATGGTGATGGTTGTCTGAAGACCTATGAGCAAGGCTTCATATTCAGCATTGTTATTGGTGCACGGGAAATCAAGTTTAAATGATAAAGGCATTGGAGCCCCTTGCGGTGTGAAAAACATGATTCTCGTGCCACCCCCTTGCTCACATTTAGAACCATCAAAAAATAAGGTTATGTCGGCCTGTGACTCAGGCTCATCAGAATCTGGCGATTCTGAGACATGGAAGACCCCATCATCGGGCAGCTCTATGGTCAGAGGCTGATCATCTTCGAGAGGAGCCTCTGCTAGTTGATCGGTGATGACTTGACCTTTGATGGACTTTTGTCCAATGAATTCGATGTCAAACTCCGTCAACAACATGATCCATTTTACCATGCGACTACTATGATAAGTATGACTCATCATGTACCGCAATGGATTCTCCTTAGACACAACATACATCGTATTGCTCAGCATGTAATGGCATAGCTTTTTGGTGGCAAATACCATCGCCAAGCATAGCTTCTCAATGTATGCATAGTTAAGTTCATAACTGACCAGGGTGTGGCTAAGATAATAATTAGCTTGTTCTTTATGTAATTCATTTTTTTGGGCTAGCATGGCACCCAGTGCCACCTCAATAGTTGAGATGTATAAATAGAATGACACTCCTGGTCTAGGTGGTGCCAATACTAGCGGTGAAGCCAAGTATTGTTTGATGTCATCGAAGGTTGACTGGCACTCGTCATCCCAATGAAATGCTACCCCCTTGTGTAATAATTTATTCATGGGTCGACACTTGTCAGATAACTATGCTATGAAGCGCTTGATCGACGCGACCTTACCCTGCAAGCTTTTGAGCTGCCTGATGGTGGTTGGGGGAAGCATTTCAAGGATTGCCTTGACTTTATTTGGATCTACCTCGATGCCTCATTTTGAGACTATGAAACCCAAGAGTTTTCTAGATGTGATGCCAAATACGCACTTCTTGGGGTTTAGCCTAACCTTGTGTTCGATGAGGCGATCAAGGATCTTGCGTAAGTCATCGAGATGATTTTGGTGCAAAAGAGATTTGGCCAACAAATCATCCATATAATCTTCCAAAGTTTTATGCATGTGATCATGGAAGATGTATGTCATAGCACGTTGGTAAGTGGCGCCAGTGTTTTTAAGGCCAAAGGGCATGACCTTATAACAAAATGTCCCCCAAGGCATCATGAACGCCATTTTTAGTTGATCATCGAGATTGATACGAATCTGGTTGTATCCCGAGAAACCATCCATGAGGGAAAGCATTTCATGGCCTGTTGTAGCATCTACCAATGCATCGATGCTAGGCAAGGGGAAATCATCCTTGGGACTCACTTTGTTTAAATCTCAAAAATTGGTGCATATGCGAATCCTCCCGTCAGGATTTTTGATGGGTACCATGTTGGACAACCATGGTGGGTAATCTATGCAGATGACAAACTGTGCATCCAACAACTTTTGTAGCTCATATTTGACCATTAAGGCCACTGTTGGGTGCATCTTACGTAGCTTTTGCTTGACTGGCTTGACTGTCGGATCAAGTGTTAGATTATGCATGACTAGCTGCGGGTCTAGCCCCGACATGTCTTTGTAGGACCATGCAAAAACCTCCTTCTTCTCTTTGAGAAGGGCAATGTAATCGGCTTGCTCTTTGAGGGGATAAACTTACCCCCAACTTGATGATTTGTGGATTCATTGGATCAGAACCGATGTCTACGTCAATCATCTCTTCGACTGACATGTGGGATCCATCCTCCAACTGGTGTGGAGTTGGGATCAGGTGGATATCATTTGCTGAATTTAGATCTATGTTGGGAATGTTGGGTTCCTCTTCAGCATGGAAGATATCCTGAGTCTGTCCTGGGGTGAAATGAAACATCTCACCGCAAGGCCAGTACTCTGATGGGGATGGTGGTGAGTCAGCATGATCCCAGTCTATGGCATCTAGGTCTAGATACAATGGTCATGTTGGATCGGCTGGATTGTGGATGGGGGTGGTTAAATCAATGGAGATCATGTTGATGGAATGAATTTGGTCTCCATTGCCATGTGGGTGTTGATTCAGACATCCTTGGTGATCCTTGTACCCCGGATCTGGCTCTGTGGGTATTGGCACAAAAGGATCGGCCCTATGTGTGGATAGAAGGATAGGGTCTACCCTTGGCACTGATGGCCCTATAGGGTCTCTAGGTGGGAGGTGCTCCCTATATGCCCGAAGTGGTGGATGAAGCACTTGGTTTAACTGTACTTGGTTTAAATGCCACCTATGCCTTGGTCCCATATTTAGATGTTCAAACATATCATCGATGTCTATGGGGTATTCCTGTTGCCTCATATGGTTGAGATATGCCATCTCAGTCTCATCCTCATAGTCGCTATCGAAGATCCATAGGCCTTCATTGGCTCCGACAACTATGTGCCCCTCTAGCTGGTATAGCCTCCCACTAGGCATTTCTTGATCACTATCCTCACTCTCTATGAAAACCAAAAATCTGGCACGTAGGTAGTCGATGTTGAAGAAGATATTTGGATCTTCTTCCTCCGGTGGATCACTTGGCCTTATGGCCGGCATGGGAGGCTCATTTTGTTTGAGCAAGTTGATTTGGTCCCTTCTGGGTTGTTTCACTCTCTACGGGAGGGCTGGATTCTCTAGAGGTAGCAATTGCCCGATCGGAACATTAAAGGGGAACATTGCCATGAAGTTCTCCTGATAGTCATCAATGGGTGTCACCTGCGAGTGATTGCTATCGGACTCAAAAGGGTCCCAAGGTGCTACCTCATAATCTGACTCATCTTTAGAAGACCCCCCTTGATCTTGTTCATATCCCTCTTGGAGGTTACTTCTTGAAATTTCCCCTTCCTCGATCAAAGGGGAGGGGTTGTTGAGGTCAACAAGGTTTGTTGTTAACAATGGGAGATAATCCCCCAATGTGTATGTTGTGTTGGGATTGGCATATGGATCTTGTGCCAACCCATCCCTATTGCCTAGACCTAGGCCTTGCATGGTTTCTACCAAGATGTCGAGGGGCAAAGGGTGGTTGAACCCTACTCCTGATTTATCATATTGCATCTAGTATCTCGGTTGACAAAGAATGTGCATTCCTTGTTCGTATCTGCCCAATCCATATCCATGCCAATTACATTGGTCTAGGTATTTCAAGGTGAAGTTCGGGTTGGAAAGATAGTCAACATTCTCAGAAAATGGCTCTTCATCCTCTTCCTCTTGTAGGTAGGGTTCAATGTCGTTCTCGAGGCCCCCATATACAAAATTGGTCTGATTTGGTGGGTAGCCTAAAGGGATGATAGTGTCGATGGGGAGGCGAGGTCTCCCCATGTCTTGCATGGATTCGAGCATGGGTGTTGCCACAACGTTCCACACTAGGTACTCCCCCAGGCCCGTATTGGCCATCTCAATGGTAATCATCGATGGTTGAGGGGGAGGGAATGGGAGTTCTCCCTGAGTCCACTCCATGTTGGGTGAACCAGGTGTCTCGACTTCCATTCGGCTGGGCACCTCTTCGATAGAGATGGTTGAGACTAATGGTGGTACCTCCTCTAGGGGCTTCTTCCCATTGTCCTTCGATGTGGCCACCATAGGTGGCATCATTGGTGAAGGAACAGATGATGAAGATGGGCCAGGTTGGTGAGTTGAGGGACTCAACAACGAGGATGTAGGTGGAATCGGACCCTGTGTGGATGGATTCAATTGAAAGTCCAAATGTGTCGATGGGAGGGTCGATTGTGGCATCAGATGCACCGCATTGCAAAACTTAAAGGGCTCTAAGTCCGCTGGGACTACATGTACTTGCCCTTCGTATGTGTATTTGAGGCATTGATGGGCTATCGAAGGGACACACTTCATGTCCCTGATCCAAGGCCGGCCTAGCAAGATATTGTAGGCCATCTCACCCTCAAGGATGTGACACAACGTAGGAATGGTCTTTTGTCCTACTTGGATGGGCAGGACAATTGTGCCAACCATCGAGCATAACGCGTCGTTGAATGCTCGAAGAGTGTAAGTGGATGCCACAATGTGGGATGCTGGAAGCTTAAGGTGTTTTAATGCCACTATCATGATTATGTTGTTGGATGAGCCAGTGTCCAACAACACCCTCTTGAATGGAATCCCGTTGACCCATGCAATGACGTGCAGGGGTGGATCCACCATATCACCAGTCACCAGTTTTAGTTCATCTTCCCTGAAGGTTATGACTGGTTCTGTGCATTGTCTCACATGTCCCACAAAATTGTTGAAAGAATTGGCTTCATGGGGTTGTAGCTCAATGGCTTTGAGTATCTCCATCAGAGCCTCCCGATGGGGCGGTGATTGTTGGATGAGCTCATAAATGGAGAGCCTAGCCGACGTGGTCCTTAAAATTTGAGTAAGTTTAGTCTAAATCATGGCCATTGGTCTAGGTGGGGGAGGTTGCGTAGGGTGTTGTGGAGGTTGTGACATTGATGGAACATCTCCTGTAGCTGCAGCGGGTGCAGCCGTGTTTGGGTATCTTTTGTTCCGTGTCACGATGCTTATCATCCCTACGTATCCTTGCATGGGGCAGTTTTGTGTTACCTCATTCACTTGTAAAGTCTTTGCCTGTGCATCATGGGCAGGCAGGGGGTCTTTGAAGACCTCCATATGTTGGTTGCTCAGTGCTACGGGACTATCTACCATGAGCATTTTGTTGTCTATCAAGTCCTGCACTAAGTGTTTGAATTTCCAACAAGTGGAGATTTCGTGTCCTTTCTATCGATGAAATCTACAATATAAGTCTTCCCTATAGCCCTTGGGTTTTGGCATGTTGGGGTCTATGGGTCGACTTTTTGGCAAGTTTATCAGGTTTTTCATGAACAAGCGGTCAAACAAGGAGTCTCTAGACTCCGTGAATTGTGTGAATTGTCGCCTAGGGCGACGCTATTGATTTTGCTCTTGTTTATGATTTTCCTTTTCATAGTTATCAAGAGGAACTGCCTGATAATTAGCCTTTGGGGGCTATGTCATTTGTGTAGGCTTTGGTATAGTTATGGCAACCTGATTGACCATGGTGGGTTTTGGTTGCGTGGGCCCAGTTTTAGCATTTTTGGGCCACTCTTTCTTGCATGGCTTGGCAATCTCGTCATCTTGTATTTTGATCTCCTCAATTATCTTGGCTTGCACCAGGGCTTCTTCGAGGGTGGCATATTGCTGCAGCTACAATAGCATGGAGATCGACCTTAAGCAACTCTTTGAAAACATTTGAGTCATGTCGGCCATGGGAGGGAGGTAAGGTAGCTTTGAAAGCAATGTCCTCCATCGATTCCCATAAGCAGCCATGGTCTCATCATCATACTGCTTAAGGCCAGCTAGGTCACTTAAGGATGCCTTCTTCTTGGTGTTGAAGGCAAAACGTTCAAGGAACGCGTCCACTAGCTGGTCTAGATTATTGATGCTATGCTTCGACAATTGGGTAAACCAATCCGAGGTAGGGCCTACGAACGTGGTTATAAATGTTCTCAGAAGCAATGCATCATTGTCCTGAATGCCAAAGCATTGACTCAAGAACCTTGTTACATGCTCTTGGGCATCCTCATCCCCTCTAAAAATTGCCAATTGAGGCACTTTGAAGTGGTCGGGGTATGGGGGTGCCGAAACTGAAGGATGCACAGGGTGACTATGGAGTTGGCGTAAGGTGGGCTTTTGGGGCCCTGAAGTCTTAGTCTCCATAGACTCTAAGTGCTCTAGCAGTGCTTTGTATGCATCAGAGGATTTGATTTCCTCTTCTTTGGTTTGTTCCCATTGTGAATTGCGAGGAACTTGAGGCCTATGGAGGGGTAGCCGGATAGCGCCCCCTCTACCTTGGTAGGGCATTTCAGCCCGCTCTTCTTCTCGCTCAAATTCCTCATAGGCCTCTTGAGGAGTTTTTGGGCATGACCTATAAACATGGATGGGTGCCCGAGGAAGGTGCCCATCATTGGTTCTAGGAGTGGCCTCCCGCTCAGGTCTAGGAGGTCTTGGAGGCAATGCTTGATAAGGTCATGGAGACCTGTCTCGTACTAAGGGGTTGTGCCTCTCATAAATTTCTGTCCTATGCGTGCGAGGGGTTGGAATCCTCTCATGCATAGTGTTCTAGAACAACTCATCTGTCTGGCACTGAATGCGCTCTTTGTTAAGATGATACAGTTGTTCTAACTGCTGTTGATCTTGCCTAAGCTGCGTGATTTGCGCTTGGCGGGTGGCATGTTTGGCAAATGCCAAGTCGATTTGTTCCGCCGTCCTAGGTCTAGGAGGCCTAGATGCCTCCCCTACATATCTATCTCGGTCATGGTGATCCGAGATCTCTATGGGTCACTTTCCTCTATCGAGGTTAGCAGCATTCACCCGAGGCTCTGGCCTCAATAGGTGATCTTGATAATCAGCAGGTGCGGAGGCGCATTGCCCCTGCACGGTGTATTGCTCTTGAGGAATATATTGGTTTTCCTCGTGCTCCCTTTCGTACATGTGAAAGGGATGGGCAGAGTTGGCTCACCCTATCTGAAGAGCCTTGCGCTCTAGATTTGGCCTATTAGTTCTAACAGTAATGAGGGGTGGAGGAGGAATGATATAATCATGTGGGCCCTCCTTATGAACCCTATGCTGCTCTAGCACTTCATCGCATAGTGGCCACTCATAATGAGTGTCTAAGGGGGCCTTCCCATGTGTGTACTCCTCCTGAGAGGGTCTGTGTTGAATGGGAGTGCCCCTCAAAGGGGTGCCTCTATAGTCCTGTTCTGTAGTGGTATAGTGTGGACTATGTTGTGGGTCAAGCTGCCAAGGTGGTATAACCAAGTCCTTGGGGCTATAACGGAGGTGACTTGTGCCTCCTTGCATACTTTCCATAGCTTCTGCCCGTGATTGGGCTTGGCTACGGGTATACACCATGGTGGTGGTTTTTCTAAAAAGATATGTATATTTTTATCTCCTTTACAATTTTTATGCTATACCAAACAAAAGGGGACCACACAAACAAAGAAATGATTATCTTGTTTACAGATTAAATGTGTGTCCTAGATCTGGTTCAGTGTGTTTGATTTTTGTTATGTAAATCTTGTAAAGAAAACTTTGTTATACATGCATAATGAGGGCTCTTGTATCTCCAAAATGGTCGCCCCTTCAATATACCATTGCCAGGCCATTATACCGAACCTCTCAATATACCCGCCCTTACGTGAGGGAAACTATTGGTACGCGAGAGCAGAATAGTAAGTGGAACATAGGCGGTACGGAAGGGGGATCGCTCTATTTTTGACACCTACCTTAGAAGACTTATCCTCATGCACGGGGAATCACCCCCGCTACACTTGGTCAGCTTTCATCAGGATTTACGTCTAGCAACAGTCGCGATCAGGGTATATGTATGCAAAATCCAAGCCAAGGTGGTGATGAAACCCACCGTTGGTCTTGATCAAGTGTTGGGGTATTAAGACCAACTCCTTGATGTTAATTTTATTAGGTGGTGTGTGTGGTTCCTTTTAATTGTGTAAAGAAAGAAAACATACAACAAAAGATGATTTTCACTAATGCAATGCTTTAAAGTACGTTTTATCTTTCAGAGACAATTAGTAGCAAAAAGGAAATCACAAAACCTAACTAGAACTGAAACCTATAATGAGGACTTGCCATTTGTGCAAGTATCATGCAAGCAAACCAGAGAAAAATGCATTCCTAATCAAGTTCCTTCCATTTAATTTACTCTATGTTTTTATTTTTTATTTTTTCTTTATTGCAAGAAAGGAAAACAAACTACTTAACCTTTCTATGCAAGTGTCTGAAAATAAAGCAAAGAAAACAGAAAATTGCAGAAACAGAAAGTAGAAAAACACAGAGGATGTTCAGAAGGCCTACCTCTTCTCTGTCTAAACCAGATGCCTCTGAGTTTCTGCTCAAAAAATGCATAGAGCTCTAATCATCCCGGGGTGGGATGAATAGCAGGTCTGCATTCATCACAGGGTGGGATGAATACGTATTCATCCCGGGGTGGCACGAGTAGCAGTCCAGTGCCCGAATGAGTAACACCTGCAAAGAAAAACCACAAAATTTGGATCAAAAACTTGATCCTAACAGTAGGGGATAGGGTCCCACCATGATCGCCACTGAAAGCAAGAATAAAAATGGCGTACCGATATGATGCAAACAAAAATAGATATAGATGCTAAGTCCTACGAATGCGATGAGCAATGCATGAAGGAAATGATGCAGAAATGAGATGTGAGCAAACAAAGCGGGGCCTCCTTTATTGATATTGCTTTTAATATGATTACAATACATCCCCCCTCTAGGGCTCAGAACATTTGATACAATTTGTTACATTAATGGATGCCCGAAAGAAGCCGCGCTTCCAAGATCGGACGGTACGCTTCCAACGTCTTTCGCGTGCCCACATTCGAAGTGGGTGGGCTAAAAGTTGCTGCCGCTTGTGTCCATGTGTTCGTCATTCCTTTCTGCCCCTCTAGTATTCCTGGTGGTGAGATCCTACGCACAGAAAGACAACAAATCGTTAATAGCATATGCGTATCTAGAAAAACATGCAATCCCCAAGGCCTCCAGCGGGCGCTTGTGGGATATCAGTGATAAGATTGATAAATAGATTACATAATGATATGTAAATGTAAAGGACAACTTCTAGAATTGGTATCACCTGATTTTGCATCGAAGCGGCGTCGGACGGCCCCGTTATGCTCGTTTGCCCGTCGGGGGCCTCTCCAAAGTGAGCGCTCCAATGTCCCACCTATGCTTATCCAAATCACCTGAAACTCATGGGTTAGGCATTATATGTAATTCTAAGACTACCCAGATGCTCAGAATTTGCATATCCTACCCAGATTCTCCTGTATGTGACAGGGGCGCCCTACGAGCTAGTTAATACATAAAATAATAAAACGATCATCAAATCATGTCAGAATGAGTTCAAAATTTAACAGAGGCATTAGGATATCATCTGGGACATATTGCAAAAGTAATATTAAGGAAATCATGCACATATTTCTAATCGCTCTGGGGTGGGACGTTGGGGACTGTCGCAAAACTTGCAAAAAGTGACCTTGCAAATGTCCTACCCAGAGGCCTCCAAAACTCTTGCAAACTTGTGGTTAGACTAAAAACAACATTTTGAGATGACCCAGAAGGTCATATTTGGCAGATTCTACCCAGGTTATCTTGTATCCGAAGGCGCTCCCTGTAGGTTAGTAGACGCATAAAATGACAGAAACCAGGTCAAATCATGTCAGAAAGCAATGAAATTTGGACAACAGCATAAGTACATTAGATATAAAAGAATGCAAAAATAATAGTAACAAAACCATGCATAGATTTCTAATCACTCTGGGGTGGGGCGATTAGGACTGCAGCAGTTTGGGGGCGCCCGGGGTGGGACGCCCACCGTTTAGGGCCTAGTTTTGACACCAATCCAAGTGGGATGGGTCCAAAACTTCCTAGGGGGTTGTGTCGATGAGTTTGGGGTGGGATTGTGGCTGATTTCTTGGGTTTTTGGATCTGGATTGCGTTCCTAGTGTTCACCCGATAACCTCTCTTCCGGAAGAGAGAGATTAGGGATGTAGGAAGCACAAAGAGGAATGGGGGTATAGTTTGGCAGCACTTCGTTGCTCCAAATGCTCCAGCTCTCTTCTTTTTTGGGGTGAGGAGGCTCACATTTTTATAGACCTAAGGGTCTCCTTTGAATGCGCATGCGAGGGCGCCACTTGGCTCATTATGCCTTTTTGGGGGAGAGAAGATTCCTCCCTGATTAGGGCCTCCTTGATTGAGGCCTCCATGATCGGGTAGGCTTGATTGAAGCCTCTCTGATTTGAAACCTTCCCTCGCAATCCCATGCCTTGAAGGCGGAGTTAGGTGGTGGATTTGGGCTGCCATTTGTCAAGGTTTGACTTTTTGCCAGTCAAACCTGCTAATCGTCCCACCCTGGAGCGATTGTTGCTAATCGTCCTAGGGTGGGACGAATAGGATTCTAATCATCCCAGGGTGGGACGAATAGGGAGCAAAGTGCTTAAAAGGTGCAAAACTGACCTCTGACCTTCCAAAACTGATTTGGGAGTGGTTAGGACCACTGTTTAACCTCTGGAGGCTGCCCTAGGGGGTATGTATGGCAATTCGATCAGTGCTTGTAGTCACATAATCGGATTGGTGTTGTTTTGGTGTCTACAAAATTATCCCTAGAAAATAGATTTTGCAAACCTAGGAATAGCATTGTAAATCAACAAAACTTGCAAAATTGATAAATTTTGACTTTCTCCAAAATATATCATTTGGCTCAATGGAGTGATTTACTTTCAAAATGGAGTGATTGGCTTAAGGGACCGATACACTTGCAAAATGGAGCAATTTGCTCAATGGAGCAATTCACTCGCAATATGGGCCAATTGAGTCAAAGTATCAATCTGCTTAAAAAAGGTTTCAATTAACTCAACAAAGGTGTCTATTCACTTAACAAAGGGTTCCAATTTTCTTGTTTAATACAAGTAAATTACTTGCAAATACAAGCAAAACACTCATAAATACGAGTGAATCAATAAAATAGGGTAAAAGTAAAAATCAGCATAGATCATGAGGACAATATTTTAGAAAGGAATTATTTTTACATTTTGTGATGCACTAAGCATTTTTTGAGAGTTCTAAGCCTATTAGAGGTACAAATAGAGGCATATAACATTTGGAGGTGCAACATTTTGCTAAAGTTACCCCCAAATTTTACTTTTACTAAGAGTAATTATTTTTCACTCTAGGTAACTTAATGATAAACTTTTACTATAAATAAGGGCCTCAAGCTCTCACTATAAACATATTTTGACCATTAGAATTTAGATTTATACTTTGTTAAATCCACATTAGATTTATTCTCATAAGGTTGTAAGAAATTGGCAAGTCCTTGCATCCCATTAGAGGCACTGCCTTGTGGTTTTTTTAGGGCATGATGGTTGGGTACTACCCTTCCAACCCATCTTGTAATTTTCTTATCAATTTTATAATCAAATGAATGGGTGAGCATTGATGTTATTTGAGTTCTCATGTGTTTATTGATTGCATGTTATCCTTGCTATAGTGTAACAACCATATTTGATTTCATCTCTCACACTCTAAACTTCATGTATTTACTTTCCACATTTTATTTTTTATATTTACTTTTGTGTGTGCATTTAATTTCATAGTTAATTTAAATTAGATCTAAAATGAGAATAACAGGTAGTTGGCCTAAGTCTAGAGGTTGGGTGAAGCCTATGGAAAACCCTTCCAACCTTGTTGAGACTTGGATTTGGGGGTGCAACAAATGAAATAGAAGTCAATCCAATTTTCTAAAAAAACATCAAGTAAGAATATATATATATAGAATAGCAACTAATGAACTAATTTAACTTTAATAATTCTCAAGAAAGATCATAGACTTAGAAAATTGTAATAGAGAAAAGTAATATTGTGTAACTATTATCTTTGCAAAACTATGTTGTCCAAACCTAGACTATCACCTCTAAACACAAGTCCAAGATTAGTTTTATATATTTTGCACTAAATCTAGTGCATTAGAAGGTTTTCCTTGATTGTACATGAAGAGACTACAAAAAAATGATTGACTTGAAACAACTCTTTTGAATAATTTTTTTGATGAATATATAATAGGAGTTTATTAGAGACTTTGTTTTATATATATTACTTCCAATCATAATTCTAATCCTTTCAATATAGTAACAATATTTATAAGATAAGCAACTAGTTTATCCTAAAATTGATATGCTTCAACTTGCTTATCATACTATTTTTAGTATCCTAGTTTGTATTTTTAAAAGACAGTATTATAGGTGTAAGATTTTCATGTAAACATTTGTAAATAAGTCTTTATCATAGACATACTAAAGAATACTATCAACCTTCTAAATAATATTTTAAACTTTTTAATTATGATGAAAGGGAAAATTAAGGCCAAAAGTAACTTTTCATTCTATGTTTGATTTCTAATATCTAGGACTTCCATAAGTTTGAAACCTATTCATTTTTATAGGAACTAATAAATATAGAATTTGATATTAATGTATAGATTAAATAATTTGTAGAACCATATGTAATATTTTAAATATATATCATAATAATTATAATTATAGTTTTATATCGTTGAAATTACAATTTCTAAGAGTTGGTATAACAACTATACAATGATAAAACTATAATTTGAAATAACTAAAATTTGAAACTATTGGATATGTGATGTGGTACTCTAGTGAGAGTGAAGTGGAGGTTTTGGAATTATTGTCGAATATCAAGAAATATGATGAGGTCCCAAAGTTTGCAAAGGAGAGAAGTTTTTTTTCATCCTAGTGGGATCCAGGTAGGATTGGTACCAGCTCCCAGGTCAGCTTTGTGAAGGACCCCACCCTTGTCTCCTTTGCTAAGATGGTGGTTGGTGTAAAAGGTGCACTGCATGCATCCCCTACAAGATTAATCCTTAGATGAATCAAATCTACATCCCAAATTATGTAGTCAATAGTATCATTAAGGATGAGATATGAAATTTGGTGGGTAAGTTTCAAGGGGGAAGGTCAAATTTGGATGTGCTTAAGTGGTGGGCAACGACCATATGGTATCCGTTGGGATCTCTAGATATTGTAGCCATCCCTAGGAACTTTTTTCTCATTAGGCTTAACTACGAAGCTGATTTAAAGAAAATTTTGGAAGGAGGACCATGGTTATTCGAGAAACAAAGTATATTTATTTGAATATGGGGGCTAGGTTTTAATTTAGTATCACATAGTATTAACCTAGTTCCTTTATGGGTTAAGTTGTTGGAATTTCCTCTTCATATGTAGCATGAGAGTGTTTTTCATGTGGTGGAAAAAACTAGGTTAGAAAGTGTATTATGGAGGATATTGAAAAGAATTTTCTAAGATCAATAAAACTCATCACCCACCTGGGGAAATGGGTCCAATCCATTGAGTATGGGAACAAGCCTATGGCATGCCAGGATTGTGGGAAGGGTATTCACCATAAAAATATCTACCTCCTTCATTTGAAATCCAATACTTTGGCTTGTTTGAGGACTAAGGAGATAAGGACTCCTGTAAAAACTTTGGTGGCTTCAAAAGGCAAAGATATTGCTTCCTATCCCAGGGGTAAAGCAATGCAACAAGTAAAAAATAGAGATGCCTTGCAAGAGTAGGACCTTTTGCCTTCCAATATCTTAACTAAATATGAGGAGGAACCTCTTAAAATTCTGGAGGTGGTTCTTGAATTTGACCATCCTAAGAAAGAGAATGCTCTCCATCTTCAAAATACCTTTGAATTTCTGACTATGGAGGAGCCACTTTTTTAGTAGCTTGTGGAGTATCCACAAGTTTCCCCAAAGGCATTAAGAAAATATATGTTGGCTTCCCAAGGATGGCTAGCCCATTGACTTCTTCGAAGACAGATTTGGCCTCCCAAAGTAGGGTATGGAAAGCTCATTAGCCTCTCTAACACTAGTGATGGAGAGAGGATCTCCTAGTCCTAAGACTAGAAGCCATAGGAGGGATCATATCGACTTTGGGGTGGAGAAAAATGTTGGAAAACCATCAAGCAAAGCTGTCAAAAAAAGAGAAATCAAGAATGATATTGCAAATGGTGGTCAATATCATCTAAATATGGAAAAGGGAAGTGATGATAATAGTAGCCAATTAAAATTGGATGGGTGTAAGAATCCTCTTCATGGGAAGGCTATGAAATAATTATCTTTCAAACCCTGTAATGAAGTTGTTTTCATGGAATATTAGAGAGTTCAACAACTCCTCTAAAAAGTGCATCTTAGCCTCTTTGAGAAGAGATAAGTCTCCTAATATTATCATTATTTAGGAATCCAAGTTGAAGGAATGTAGTTGGAATTAAGTTCTTTGTTCAGTTTGGAAGGAAGTGAGATTTACAACTAGTGAGGCTTCCAGTTCTTATGGGGTTCTATTATGTTTCTAGAATAAATCAAAATATTATGGTAATGTTATTTCTTCCTCTGATCATGTCATCAATATTCTATTTTTTTGTAAGTCATATGGATGAAGATGGGTTATGTCCAATATTTACACCTCTGATTTTGGCCTTGAGAGGTGTTTAGTCTGGCTTGATATGTTATGAGAAAAGTCTTTATAGATGAAGCCTGGGTTTTAGTGGGTGATTTCAACACACCTTTATTTCCCTAAAAAAATGATGAAATTGTGTTGATCCTAGGAGCATGGAATATGAGCTCCTAGATTTTAATCTCAAAGGTGCTAGATTCACCTAGAGTAATCAACAAACCAAAAATAATCTCATCCTCTACAGATTAGATAGAATATCAGTATCCAATATGGGCCTTATTTTATTTTTGAGAGCTTATATTTCTTCTCTACCCATGGCCAGCTCGAAACATAACCCCTTATGGATGGAATTATAGGTGAACTTGAAGAACACAAGCTTATACTGAGAGGGGGGTGAACAGTATAAGAGCACTTTTTACTTTTCTTTCCAAATCAATATTATGCAGTGTATAGATAGCAGTATCAATAGCAGTAATCAAAGCAATGCACAAAACACCATACACAATAGAGACACAGATTTAACGTGGTTCACCCAAATATGGCTACCTCCATGGAGAAAATATTTCACTAAAATTTTCTCAATCAATCTCTTGGGAATCCTTCCCAATTACAATGTTTATGGACCTCTGTCCAAAGGAGATGTTGATCCCCTAAATCTGGTTTGTGGATCTCTATCCATAGGAGAACTCCTTCTCCTCTGCTTTGGCTGGTGATCCTCTAGAAGACTACTGCCTCCACTACACTGGCTTGTGGATCTCTCTCCACTGAAGACTCTTGTCCCCACTCAGAAGACCTATCCTCACTACCCTAGCTGATGGATCTCTATCCACTGGAGACTCTATCCTCTCTACTCTATCACCTCCAAATCTCTATCTCAATTCTATACTAAACATAGTCCAATCGGTCTAGCACAACTCTACTCAATCTCTTGCACTAAACACAATCCAATCGATCTAGCACAAGTCTGCTCAATAAGCTCACTCAAATATACACTAAACATAGTCCATTCAGTCTAGCACAAATCTGCTCAACTCTTGCACTAAACATAGTCTAGTCAGTCTAGCACAAGTCCACTCAAATCTACACTAAACATAGTCCAGTCAGTCTAGCACAAATCTGCTCAATAGGTCCACTCAGAACCTACTCAAATCTGCTCAACAGGTCCACTCAAACCTGCTCAAATCTGCTCAACAGTCCACTCAGAACTCTCAAATCTCTCAACAGTCCACTCAACCTCTCAAATCTGCTCAACAGGTCCAAACACAACCTATCCAAATCTGCTCAACAAGCTCCACAGAACTTGTCCAAATCTCTCACAATCACAACTTCAAATCTGCTCAACAAGCTCACATAGAACTTGTCCAAATATCTCAACAATCGCTCAACTAAAACAATCAACTTGTCCAATCTCATAGAAACATAAAGAGAATTGTTAGAGACTCAATATGTTCTTATACTCAATGCTCAATCACTTTCTCAACTTCAATCTCATAGAAACATAAAGAGAATTTTTAGAGACTCAATATGTTCTATACTCAAAACTCAATCACTTTCTCAACTCAATCTCATAGAAGCATAAAGAGAATTGTTAGAGACTCAATATGTTCTATTCTCAAAACTCAATCTCAACTCAAATCAGAATATAGAATAGTTTGTTTTATGGAACTTGAACAATCACTTCATACATCCACTTGACTAGGCTCAATCAACTCTACTCAACCAATCACTTCAAGAAACAACTCTTGCTCACAAACCCTAGTCCAAGCATGTATCATCCAACTCAAAATATTTCCAACAATGCTCAACAACAAATCTCACATAACAATGATACTCATGATCTTTTCAAACCCTAGTTCAAGTTCTTTGTATAACAACTCACTTCAACAACCATGCTTATCAAACAAGGTTTTAAACACAACTCTCAATTTCAGAAAACCTTGAAGCATTAACTCAAACACTTCACTCAACCAATGGTCTCAACAACAATGCTTATCAAACAAGGTTTAATCACAACTCTCAATTCAGAAAACCTTGAAGCATTAACTCAAACACTTTTGAAAAGGAAACCCTAATCAAATCCTTTTCACTCCAAACTTAATTTTCAAGTAAGCCAATCAACCAACTCAACCAAGGAAGAATTTGCCCATACCTTTTGTTTGACAAGGAGTTGATCTCACAAATCTGCCACACTCACAAATTTCTCTTTTCCAATCTCAATAAGGGTTAGAAGACTTCAATCAAATCACAATACAAAATAATGACCCAAAATACACCTTATTACTCCAACTCAAAAATAACATTCACCATAGTCTTCTTTAAATGGAAAAACCCTTATACAAAAATAATGCTCAAAAGTCTTAATAAGAAATTAATAAGACTTTACTAAAACTCCTTATTACTCCTAAAATAATAAATCTCAAATATCAATACCTTCCACAATAATCCTCAAAAAACATTCACCATAAATTTCATGCCTTAATGTATAAAAATAATAATCACTTATGCACCCTTATTCCTCCAACATTAGGCAACTAACAAAATTTAAATCAAAATTAAATACCTTGTCCTTGGAGGGAATCGAACCCTCAACCTCGTCTCACCACAAGCGCCTTAACCATGGCCAAAGTCGTCGCACGAGCCAAGCGCTCGCTTGAGATTAAAGAAGCACCACGTGCTTCTTAATCTCACACCACCTTCCACCAAGCAAAAGGTCGTGCGCCTTGGGCGCCTCAAACAACACACCAAACAATGCACGTGGGGATTCGAAATGTCAACCACCTTGCTGCCAATGCCTTTGCACTTTCCCAACTACCACTAGGCCATGCTTGCCCAATGAAACTTGAGGATGGAACCTTCCTCCTCTATGCCTTTCGTTGCCACATTTTCGTAAATCACAAGCTCTCTTTTTTGCATGCCACCGATTTATTAATTCGAGCAAGGGTAACTTTCCAATGGTTTTGGCAAAGTATTTATATGCATTATATTTTCTTTGGACACGTCGGTGCTAGCTCCTCCATGATGACATCGACAGAAATATAGAGGCTTCGAAAGCCTTTTTCTTTAAACCCCAACTTTGGGTTTAATTTACTTTAAAATTTGCGCTTTGAAATATTTTTCCCTCCAAAACCCAACCTTAGGGTTTTATAAAAAATAATTAATTGTCCTTTGTAAACCAAATAATATTATAATTAAAATTATAATAATTTATTTGGGTTTTTCACCACCTTGGATAAATATTATAATAAATATTATAATATTATATCCTTCCATTGCTTCGGATATATTTGCTTCCAAAGGAGAACTGAAACCATTTTCTGAACCATTCTTTTGGGTGTAAAATAAAAATATTTTAACCCATTACAACTTCCATTGAACTTTGCACTTGAACTGAAGAAGAACTATCACTGGCATCTTGACATCAATGACAACTTTGGCTTAGGGACTCAAAATGTCCAACAATCTCCCCCTTTGTCATTGATGGCAACCCACATTCTTTTTACTGAAACTTGACCTTTCTTTTTCTTCTGCTCCCCTGGGACATTGCTCCCCCTAGCTCAATGCTCTCTCAGATATCAAATCTCTCCCCATATCAAATCTCTCCCCAATACACAAATCTCTCCCCCTTTGACATCAATGGCAAAGGGTCACCTTTGGGGCTCGGGGCTAAGAATGAGCCTCTTAGCTTAGCCCCTCCCCCACCTCCTTTGAGGTGGTTAATTCTAGGGTGGGAGTATTTCTACTCCCAAAAGGCATTGTTCTTTACCTTTATCCTCTTCCCTTATTTTCTGAATTTTCTTATTCTTCTGATTGTTTCTATCCATGTCATCATTCCTATTCCTGTCATCATTCTTGTTCCTATTTCTGTTCCTATTCTCATCCATGTTCCTATTCCTTCCTTCCTCATCATTCTGGTTCCTCTCCTATTCTTATCCATGTTCTAGTTCCTATTCATGTTCATATTTCTATTCTTGTTCATATTCCTGTTCCTATTCATACCTATTTCTGGAATATTTTCTCTACACCATTTTGTTGTGTGACCATCATTATTGCACTTATAACACTTAATGTTATTATTCCTTGGAGGTGCAAATGTCTTAGGATCTCTTCTAGTGAAGCCATATCCTTTTCTATCATGAACCCTGCAATTCATTGCCTTGTGACCAAACTCATTACATGAGTAGCAATACCCATGAAAAATCTATCCTTTCCCATATTCTTGTCTTTCATGTGTCCTGCACTGTGAAGCCATGTGCCCAAACCTGTGACATGAAAAACATCTTCCATTGAAGCTTCCTTGTCTTGACCTCATTGGTCTCCTATTCTGATTGTTGTTCCATCTGTATCTTTTCTGTGCATTGTTCCTATCTTTGTTGAACTCTTTATTGTCCAACTCATCCTCTGATGTCTCACTCCCTCTTACACTATCTTCTTCTGATGTATCTTCATCTGAAGTTTCTTCTTCTTCAAGACTTGAAGTAGACTTTTCTTCCCATTTCTTTTCAACCTGTTTGGAACCAAGACCTATTTTGTTTGTTGCTCCTCTTTGTATCTTGACTATTTTATCCACACTCTTTGCACTATTTACATACTTGTATAGCTTATTCTTGGAGTCTTCTACATATTCCTTTAGTAGAGCCACTTCTTGTGCTAACTTCTCACATTCCAAGATCTTTGCTTCTAACTTATCTTTGAACTTCTTTGCCTTAGCCTTTGATTTTTCTAAATCCTCTATGAGCAATAATATTTCTTCATCACATTCTTGAAACTGAATTTCAAGCTTAGAGTGTTGCTTTCTTACCTTCTTTACCATGTCAAGGGCATAGATGAGTTCTCCCTTGAGATCATAACCATTCTCTGCTGAATAATCCTCTATTTTTTTACCTTTGTCCACATCATTACTTTCTTTTGGCTTGTCTTCTATAGGATCACTCACTTCTTCTTCTAATGCCATTAGAAGATTTTCATCTGGTCTTTCAAGTGCATCTTCATAGTCATCATCACTGAAACTATAACCATCCCTTGTGCAATCATCTTCAAGATGTCCAAATTTACCACATCTAAAACACTTGAGAATAACTGGAGTCTTTTTCTTAACTGGTTCTTTCTCTTCAATCATAAATAGGACTTCATCTCTATCATTGTCTGAAAAGCTAGCATCACTATCATTTGAGTACTTACTTGCATTATCCGCATAGTAGCTTCTCTTTTGTCTTTGGAAGAACTTCTTTCCTTGTCTGCTTTGTCCATCCTTGCTTTTCTTTTGATGCCTATATCTTTCTGATTCCTTGTACCTGTGATCCTATTTTTCTTCACCATTGTTGTTCTTTGGCTCTTTACAATCTGTTGCAAAATGTCCATACTTTCCACAATTGAAACACTTAATAGATATTAGATCTATGGGCCTTCTGGAACCTTTATCTCTTCTACCATAATTAGCTTCTTCATCACTGGATGACTCACTGCTTGATTCTGACCTCTTACCCTTTATCTTCTTGATTGCTTTGAATGCTTCCTTTTTGGAAGTAGGATCTTTTGTTCTTATCTCAAAAGTTGTAAGCATGCCAAGTAAAGAATTTCTTGTCAGACAATCACTATCAATTGATGTTTCTATAGCAGAAACCTTTTCACTGTACCTTTTTGGAAGAGTTCTCAAGATCTTATCACAAGCATCAGATTCATCGACCTTCATTCCAAGACCTCTCATCTCATGTACAAGTTCATCAATCTTCCTGAGATAGTCACGAATGTTTTCATCATCCCGCATTCTTAAGTTTTCAAATTCTCCTTTGAGATTTTTGATCTTAGCTTTCCTGACACCTTTATCTCCTTCATATATGTTATGCAGTAGTTCCCACATTTCTTTTGTTATTTTACAATCCATAACCTTCATAGATTCTGATCTACGCAAACCTTTTATAATTGCATTCATAGCTCTTGAATTTGCATGCATTAGAAGCTTACCTTCCTTATCTATAGGAGGATTAACTATTGAATCATATCCAAGTTCCACTGCATCCCAAACTTCATTTCCAAGTGCCATCAGGTGAAATCTCATTAGCATACACCAATACAAGAAGTCACTTCCATCAAATACTGGTACTATATTATTGATGGACCCATCCCTTTGATCCTTTTGATCCATTGTGTTCTTGACCACTTTTCCTTCAAGCTATCAAACTCTTCTGAAGGAACCCGCTCTGATACCAATTGAAGAACACAAGCTTATACTGAGAGGGGGTGAACAATATAAGAGCACTTTTTACTTTTCTTTCCAAATCAATATTATGTAGTGTATAGATAGCAGTATCAATAGTAGTAATCAAAGCAATGCACAAAACACCATACACAATAGAGACACAGATTTAACGTGGTTCACCCAAATATGGCTACCTCCATGAAGAAAATATTTCACTAAAATTTTCTCAATCAATCTCTTGGGAATCCTTCCCAATTACAATGTTTATGGACCTCTATCCAAAGGAGATGTTGATCCCCTAAATCTAGTTTGTGGATCTCTATCCATAGGAGAACTCCTTCTCCTCTACTCTAGTTGGTGATCCTCTAGAAGACTACTGCCTCCACTACACTGGCTTGTGGATCTCTCTCCACTGAAGACTCTTGTCCCCACTCAGAAGACCTATCCTCACTACCCTGGCTGATGGATCTCTATCCACTGGAGACTCTATCCTCTCTACTCTATCACCTCCAAAGCTCTATCTCAATTTTATACTAAACATAGTCCAGTCGGTCTAGCACAACTCTGCTCAATCTCTTGCACTAAACATAGTCTAGTCGGTCTAGCACAAGTCTACTCAATAAGCTCACTCAAATCTACACTAAACATAGTCCATTCGATCTAGCACAAATCTGCTCAACTCTTGCACTAAACATAATCCAATCGGTCTAGCACAAGTCCACTCAAATCTACACTAAACATAGTCCAATCGATCTAGCACAAATATCTCAATAGGTCCACTCAGAACCTACTCAAATCTACTCAACAGGTCCACTCAGAACCTGCTCAAATCTACTCAATAGGTCCACTCAAAACTTGCTCAAATCTACTCAATAGGTCCACTCAAACCTCTCAAATCTCTCAATAGGTCCACTTAGAACCTATCTCAAATCTACTCAACAAGTCCACAGAACTTGTCCAAATATGCTCAACAAGCTCACACAAACTTGTCCAAATCTGCTCAACAAGCTCACACAGAACTTGTTCAAATCTCTCAACAAGCTCACACAAACTTTTCAAATCTCAATAACTCAACCTCAACTTAACAATCCCAAACTTGTCAATCTCATAGAAACATAAAGAGAATTTTTAGAGACTCAATATGTTCTTTACTCAATACTCAATCACTTTCTCAACTTTAATCTCATAGAAGCATAAAGAGAATTGTTAGAGACTCAATATGTTCTATACTCAAAACTCAATCACTTTCTCAACTCAATATCATAGAAGCATAAAGAGAATTGTTAGAGACTCAATATGTTCTATTCTCAAAACTCAATCTCAACTCAAATCAGAATATAGAATAGTTTGTTTTATGGAACTTGAACAATCACTTCATACATCCACTTGACTAGGCTCAATCAACTCTACTCAACCAATCACTTCAAGAAACAACTCTTGCTCACAAACCCTAGTCCAAGCATGTATCATCCAACTCAAAATATTTCCAACAATGCTCAACAACAAATCTCACATAACAATGATACTCATGATCTTTTCAAACCCTAGTTCAAGTTCTTTGTATAACAACTCACTTCAACAACCATGCTTATCAAACAAGGTTTTAAACACAACTCTCAATTTTCAGAAAACCTTGAAGCATTAACTCAAACACTTCACTCAACCAATGATCTCAACAACAATGCTTATAAAACAAGGTTTAATCACAACTCTCAATTCAGAAAACCTTGAAGCATTAACTCAAACACTTTTGAAAAGGAAACCCTAATCAAATCCTTTTCACTCCAAACTTAATTTTCAAGTAAGCCAATCAACCAACTCAACCAAGGAAGAATTTACCCATACCTTTTGTTTGACAAGGAGTTGATCTCACAAATCTGCCACACTCACAAATTTCTCTTTTCCAATCTCAATAAGGGTTAGAAGACTTCAATCAAATCACAATACAAAATAATGACCCAAAATACACCTTATTACTCCAACTCAAAAATAACATTCACCATAGTCTTCTTTAAATGGAAAAACCCTTATACAAAAATAATGCTCAAAAGTCTTAATAAGAAATTAATAAGACTTTACTAAAACTCCTTATTACTCCTAAAATAATAAATCTCAAATATCAATACCTCCACAATAATCCTCAACAAACATTCACCATAAATTTCATGCCTTAATGTATAAAAATAATAATCACTTATGCACCCTTATTCCTCCAACATTAGGCAACTAACAAAATTTAAATCAAAATTAAATACCTTGTCCTTGGAGGGAATCGAACCCTCAACCTCGTCTCACCACAAGCGCCTTAACCATGGCCAAAGTCACCGCACGAGCCAAGCGCTCGCTTGAGATTAAAGAAGCACCACGTGCTTCTTAATCTCACACCACCTTCCACCAAGCAAAAGGTCGTGCGCCTTGGGCGCCTCAAACAACACACCAAACAATGCACGCGGGGATTCGAAACGTCAACCACCTTGCTGCCAATGCCTTTGCGCTTTCCCAACTACCACTAGGCCACGCTTGCCCAATGAAACTTGAGGATGAAACCTTCCTCCTCTATGCCTTTCGCTGCCACATTTTCGTAAATCACAAGCTCTCTTTTTCGCATGCCACCGATTTATTAATTCGAGCAAGGGTAACTTTCCAATGGTTTTGGCAAAGTATTTATATGCATTATATTTGCTTTGGACACGTCGGTGCTAGCTCCTCCATGACGACGTCGATGGAAATATAGAGGCTTCGAAAGCCTTTTTCTTTAAACCCCAACTTTGGGTTTAATTTACTTTAAACTTTGCGCTTTGAAATATTTTTCCCTCCAAAACCCAACCTTAGGGTTTTATAAAAAATAATTAATTGTCCTTTGTAAACCAAATAATATTATAATTAAAATTATAATAATTTATTTGGGTTTTTCACCACCTTGGATAAATATTATAATAAATATTATAATATTATATCCTTCCATTGCTTCGGATATATTTGCTTCCAAAGGAGAACTGAAACCATTTTTTGAACCATTCTTTTGGGTGTAAAATAAAAATATTTTAACCCATTACAACTTCCATTGAACTTTGCACTTGAACTGGAGAAGAACTATCACTGGCATCTTGACATCAATGACAACTTTGGCTTAGGGACTCAAAATGTCCAATAGAACTCTCCTTTTACCCAAGGCCTTTTAGATTTGAAGCAATGTGGTGCAATCACTTGGAGTTTTAAGACCACATCAAAGAATGGTGGAATAAAGATTTGCAATGAGAAGGAATGGACCTCTTAGAAAATAAGCTCAAGAAGATTAGAATTAATCTCAAATGTTGGAACAAGAACACCTTCGATGATATCTTCAAAACTAAGGATATTCTGAAAGCCCAACTCAAATATTTAGAAGATTTAGTGGAAGAAGAAGGTTTATCAATAGAGGTTGCTAAAAAGGAGAATGACCTCCTAATAGCCCTGCACAAAAATTTGGTTGACGAGGAGCTATTTTGGAAGCAAAAGTGTTAGCATATGTTGTATCACATTATTAGTAGCAATATTAAAATAACGCACATAGGCGTTCTCCGAATTAGTTGATTAACCAACTTGGTGGTTAATCAACCACATTGTAACCTTTATATGCAAATCAATGAGAATGTTCAAAGTGCTTCGTCAAGTTCTATATGGCATCAGAGCCACGGACGCAGACAGACGATACTGGCGGACTGGCGGACCGAGGATAGACTGGACGACACAGACTGGCGGACCTGACAACAGACAGCCCACAGACTGGACGACACAGACAGGACGACACAGACTGGCGGACCTGACAACAGACAGCCCACAGATGGACGACACAGACTGGCGGACCTGACAATAGACAGACGGACGATAGACTGACAGAACACGCAGACCGAGGATGGCGGATCGGGGTGGTTCGTGGATCGGGGTGGTTCGACGGTGGCTGTGGAGGCAAAAGGGAGGGGTTGGTTGCCCGAAGGCAACCGAAAACAATAGTCGGTTGCAGAAGTTTTAAACCCTCCCACAGTGGCCGCATAGGCCATGTGGGATTAAATTTTTTTCCCTTTCTCCGGTTTCGTCGCTGTCAATACATCCCAGATTCCTGTCTATCCTCGTCGGGCCCTCTGGCTCAAGTGGTACATGCGGTGCCTATTTTCCAGGAGGTTACGGGTTCCAGTCCCTTCGGGGACATTTTTTTGATGCCCAGAATGCACCAGTGACGGCGGTGACAGGAGTTTTGATGCCCTGCGTGCTCCGGTGATGGCGGGAAAGGTGTTTTGATGCCCTACGAGCCCCAGTGATGGCTGGAACGGAGTTTTTGACGCCCTGCGAGCCCCAGTGATGGCGGGAAAGGGGTTGTTGATGCCCGCCAAGAGCAGTTGATGCCCGAACATGGTGATTTGATGGTGGAAAGCTTTGTTGAAGCCCAAACATGGTGATTTGACACCTGAACACCTCGTTTTTTGGTATTTTTTTTCCATGCCTTGTCTCATTTGCAAATTGAAGGGGGGGAGATCTCAGTTTCTTCACATAATTCCATAATTCATTTGCAAAGTTATCAGATAAAGGGGGGAAATCAAACCATTTGGCAGAATATTTGCTAGGTTTGTAATAGGTGCTAAAATTTGTGGGCATTTATGATTGTTTCTTCTGCATTTAAATATTCTGTTTTCTTGCATTCACAATCATAAATTAAACAAAGTATAAGACCCCAAATTTATACCCTATTTGTGCAATTTATTGCACAGCAACGTTCGGTATTTGAGATACCTCTGGTCCACACTTACAGGTAATGTTGTCGTGCTTTGGACTACTGTATTCGCCGCCTAATATAGCTGCAACAACGACGTCTGAGCTTGTTCTCTATAAATCGTCGGGGAGAAATAAGGCAAACCAATTTTTTTTTCCCATTTCATACCCACATCGTGATTGTTGTTAGGCGTAAATCCTGACGAAAGTTTTTTTCCAAAGTGTTTAGGGGAAGTTACGCCCCACGCATGCGGAATAAAACTTTCTATGGTAGGTGTCATTAACAACACGATGCCCTTTCAGTATCGCCTATGTTCAATATATTGTGCTTCTCATTTGTACTTATAGTCTCCCTCACGTAAGGGCGAGTACATATTGAGTAGTATACTGTTCATATATACCTATAGTTTCCCTCACGTAAGGGCGGGTGTATATTGAATGGTTACAGTATAAAGATCTGGCAGGTATAAAGAAAGGGAGACCAATTGGTGATATAAGGAACCTTCATAATGGCCACAATTCATAAGTATCTCTCAGATTCACAATTGTTGAAAGGTCCTAACTTTGTTCCATGGAAGACAAAGATGAAAGCCATACTTCAGTTGGAAGATTTATGGGATGTAGTGACTGGCACTGAAAAACGTCCTCAGACAGCAGGAACAGATCAAGATGCTTGGGATAAAAAAGACAAGAAAAGTCTCGTATTTATCTTGCTTGCTACTACAGATGAGGTGCAGCCTCATATTTGTGATGCAAAAACTAGTAAGATAGCTTGGGATGCCCTGATCACAATATATGAAGGCAAGAATCAATCCACTATTCTCCATCTTCAAACTCAACTACATAATCTCAGTATGAATTCTGGGGAAACAGTTGATATATTCCTTTGCAGAGTGGCTGACTTGAAAGCAAAATTGAATGCTATGGGAAAACCGGTGGATGATGATGTCTTGAACTCTGTCATCTTGAGAGCATTACCAAATTCCTACAAGATGTTGATCACTTCCCTCAATGTTTCTGGTAGACAAGTATCATTTGTGGAACTGGTAAACTTGCTTCAGACTGAGGAGGCAACTCAGATCCAGAAAGATGATGTGCCAGATAATGCTCTTTCCACACAACAAAGTGGTAACAAACAAGGCCAGTTTCAAAAAGGGAGTGCTTCTTCCAAAGGAAAAGGGAAGCAAAATCAGCAAAAAGATGCAAAATATTGCAAAATTTGTGATATGAATAATCATGACACCAACAGGTGTTGGTTCAAAAACAAGCAACCAAACGATAGAGGTTCTCAGAAGAAGGGCAAGAACAAGAAGAAATACAATAAGCATAAGCAATCTAAAGGCCATGTTGCTTATGCTGACTCCAACTCCGACTCAGATCCTCCTGGGTCCGATTCAGATTTTGACTCTGAAAGAGCACACAAGGTGCTCATGACTCATACTTCATCTTCCCAGATAGATGTTGTATGGTATATTGATTCAGGAGCTAGCAAACACATGACTGGGGACAAATCATGGTTTGATACTTTTGTGGAGAAAGAGGGTAAGCCAGTTACAATTGCTGACAATCAGGTGTATCAAGTGAAGGGAGAAGGGAATATTTTTGTGTCCCTTCCTGATGGTAATTGTCAGATTGAGAAGGTTCTCTATGTTCCAGGCTTAGCCAATAATCTGCTTTCAGTCACACAAATGTTGGATAAAAACATGGATGTCGTGTTTCGAGTTGTCAAAGGCAAGAAGAGATGTTTTATCACACACAGTGGTAAACATGTTGCAACTGGATCCTACAAGCATGGCTTGTTCATTCTCGATGCACTTTCTACTCCGCATGTTGCTTTGGCTGCAACTACAAAGGAGGCCACCTCTCTCTGGCATCGACGTTATGGGCATCTCAGTTCTGGATATTTGCTTGAATTATACAAATATGGGATGGTAAAAGGTCTTCCACCACTCTCATCTATCTTACCAGTTTGCTCAGATTGCTTAGCAGGGAAGCAACATCGAGTACCTTTTGAGACAAGCTCCTCTCGAGCTTCAAAACCTTTAGAGCTGGTACATACCGATCTGTGTGGTCCTATGCCAACCAGCTATGGTGGGAAAAAGTATTTTCAACTATTTGTTGATGATTACTCACGGAAGATGTGGGTTTTCTTTCTTCAATTGAAATCAGAAGCATTTCTCTACTTTCAACAATTCAAGAAACTTGTTGAGAAGGAGTCGGGATGTTTGATAAAAACCCTCCGCTCAGATCGAGGGGGGGAATATACCTCTGAAGAGTTTTCAGAGTTCCTTAAGAAACATGGGATCAAAAGACAACTGACTACAACCTATACACCTCAACAGAATGGAGTTGCAGAAAGAAGAAATCGTTCCATTATGGAAATGGTTCGATGTATGCTAAAGGGAGCACATCTTGAGGATCAATATTGGGCAGAAGCAGTAAACACAACATTATACCTCCTAAATAGAGCACCCACTAGAGCTCTACAAGGAAAAACACCACAAGGAGCATGGAGTGGTACGAAACCTTCCATATCTCATCTGAGGGTGTTTGGATGTAAAGCATTCATGCACATTCCAAAACAGAAAAGGAGAAAGCTGGATGAGAAAACCCTGCAGTGTATCTTTCTTGGCTATGATGAGTACTCAAAAGGTTATCGATTGATTGATCCTAAGACCAAGAAGACACATGTAAGTAGAGATGTTGTATTTGATGAAGTCCTCACATCAAAAGAAACATCCACAACTGTATACCTAGATGAAGAAGAACCTAAGAAGGAGGTTCAACTTCCACAACAAAAACAGAAAGTTCCAAAATGGTATACTAACACTTTGAGAGATGCAAAGTTGAAATCCCTTCCAGATCTATCTCTTGATAGGCCATGTACTCGCAGTATGACTCAACAGATGAGAGCAGAGGAATCTACTTCAGAGGTTGACGAACTTTGTCAACACTTTGATGATTTGGCAGTGAGTACAAAAAATGATAGAGAAGAAGATGAGGATGGAGAAAAAATTTATATGTCTACATTGAATACAAATGAACCCACAACGGTTCAATCTGCACTTGATCAACCACAGTGGAAAGAGGCCATGGATGTAGAACATAAGTCTCTCCTTAAAAATAATACTTGGAAGTTAGTCGATCTGCCAACAGGAAAGAAACCCATAGGCTGCAAATGGGTGTTCAAAGTGAAGTATAAGGCAGATGGATCTATTGATAAGCATAAATCCCGGCTTGTTGCAAAGGGATATGCTCAGAAAGAAGGCATAGATTATGAAGAGACTTTTGCCCCTACTGCAAAAAATGACTACCATTCAAGTACTTTGTGCCATGGGAGCTCAGTTTGGGTGGAAATTGCATCAGATGGATGTTAAAAGTGCCTTCTTGAATGGTGACTTACAAGAAGAAGTATACATGACTCAACCAGAAGGATTTGTGGTCAAGGGGGAAGAACAAAAAGTATGCAAATTGATCAAATCCTTGTATGGGCTAAAACAAGCTCCTCGAGCTTGGTATATCAAGATAGACAGTCACCTTGTGCAGCATGGATTCGAAAGAAGTCCTTCAGATGCAAATCTCTATATCAAGAAAAATGGTTCTGATATAGTGATCCTTGTACTTTACGTAGACGATCTGATCATCACAGGAAGCTCAGAAAGTATGATTGGCTTAGTGAAAAATGACTTGAAGCAATCATTTGAAATGACAGATCTAGGACTTCTGCACTATTGTCTTGGTTTAGAATTTACTCAAGAACAATTTCATATTCGAGTAACACAAAAGAAATATGCCAAGACTTTAGTAGAAAAATATCGGATGACTAATTGTAAGTCCAAAGCAACTCCAATGGAGCAAGGACTTAAGTTATCTCGATATGATGAGTCACCTCAGGTAGATGGAACTCTCTATCGCCAGTTGATTGGGAGTCTCCTATATCTAACAAATACCAGGCCAGATCTCAGTTTTGCTGTGGGATATCTTTCAAGATTCATGCAAGAGCCTAAGATGAGTCACTGGAAAGCAGCAAAAAGAGTTCTTCATTATGTTCGTGGTAGTACAAATTATGGCCTGGAATATAGAAAGAATAATAATTTTTTCTTACTCGGATACACAGACTCAGATTATGCTGGATCTATTGATGATCGTAAATCCACTTCTGGATATGTTTTTCATCTCGGGTCTGGACCAATCTCATGGCACAGTAAGAAACAACATGTGGTTGCTTTATCTTCTACAGAAGCAGAATATCGTGCAGCCAGTGAAGCAGTCTGTGAGATAATGTGGTTAAGTCGCATTCTTACAAACATGGGCCTTCCAAAGAATCTTCCACTTCATTTGTTTTGCGACAATCAAGGTGTTTTGAATCTTGTCAAAAATCCAATTTTTCATGAACGTACCAAACATGTTGATACCAGATGTCATTTTATTCGAGATGAAGTTCCAAAGCACCATATACAACTTCAATACATTCCTACTGATGCGCAAGTTGCAGATATCTTTACCAAAGCACTTGGACGTATCAAATATGAAAAATTTCGAGATACTATTGGAATTTGCCAATAATGTAATAAGGGGGGATGTTAGCATATGTTGTATCACATTATTAGTAGCAATATTAAAATAACGCACATAGGCATTCTTCGAATTAGTTGATTAACCAACTTGGTGGTTAATCAACCACATTGTAACCTTTATATGCAAATCAATGAGAATGTTCAAAGTGCTTCGTCAAGTTCTATAAAAATTCATGAGATCTATGGATGAAAGGAGATAAAAAATATAAATTTTTTCATGCTTTGACACTCCATCATAGAAGCCATAATAGGATCAAGGAAATTACCAAATCAAATGGTTCAATTTCCAATGATATTGATGAAATCAGAATAGAGGTTGTTGCTCACTTGGACTCTTTGTTGAGGTCGACCAATCTGAGATATATTCAAGCATAATATTTCCTTCTCACCTTGATTCCTAACCTAGTCGCTATAAAAATGAATTCCACCATGAAAGCAGTGTTCTCATATGAAGAAATAAAAAAGTGGTGGATGTTATGGGATCGTTAAAATCTCTAGGTTCAAATGGTTTCTATCCAATTTTTTTTATAAATACTAGCGCATCTATGGGAAGTACGTTTGCAATGCCCTAAGGTTGGTGCAGGTGTCAATGACCATTTCAAATGACCTCAACTCCACCTTCTTGTTATTGATACCTAAATCCTCTAATGTCATGTTCTTTAATGATTTTAGGCCGATCAGTTTGTGCAATACAATTTATAAGATTCTAACAAAGGTTTTGGCTAATAGAATTAATTCCCTCCTATCAACTCTCATTGACAATGTCTAAAGTGGATTTGTAGCTAGGAGGAATATTCTAGATAGAGCCATTTTTTTTCATGAATTAATTTATTTAGTTCATAAAAGTGGTAGGCCTGGATTCTTCCTTAAGCTTGATATGAACAAGTCCTATGATCGTGTGTCTTAGCCCTTCTTGTTTAGAGTTTTTCAGAATTTTTACTTTGGATCAAAGTGGATTGATTTGATCAAAGCTTATGTTTCATCTGCTTGCTTTTTGGTGCTTATCAATGGCTCTCTCCCATTGGTTTTTTCCAATATCACCAAGGGGATCCTCTTTCCTTGTTCCTTTTCATACTCATGGTGGAACCTTTGAGAAGGTCCCTAGATTTGAACTTGGTGATAGTAAGTCTCATTCTTTATTTATCTTGTAGACAAATTTCTTATAAACAGTTTGTAGACAATACTATGTTATCCTATTTGGCCTTTGTGCTCTAGGTGAGAGAAATTAAAGATCTTTTGGTGTGCTATGAGAGAGTTGTTGGTTAGAGAATTAATTTTATTAAGAGTAGCTTATATTTTTTGAATACTCTAGTTGAGCACCAATGAAAAATAGCTAATATCTTTGGTTGTCATATTTCCTCCTTTCCTAAAGTCTACCTTGGCCTCCCATTATCTACTGGTAGGGTTTGGGATTCTCTCTAGTATTTTATCATTGAAAGACTATAGCAAAAGCTAACAGCTTGGAAGGGTGCCTTGCTGAGTTAGGCCGAGAAAGTTATCCTTGTGTAAAGTACTCTCCAAAGAATCCCAATTTATTTCATGCCATTTTTTAGACTTTCTGGAAGGATCATTGTCAAATTTTAAAGCATCCTCAAATCCTTCTTATGGTTTAGTTTGAATATGAAAGGAAATTTTCATTTAGCTTAATGGGAGCAGGTCCATCACCAAAATAAGTGCACTAGTCTATGTTTAAAAATATTCAAGCATATGAATAAGGCCTTAGTTGCTAAGTTGGGGTGGAAAGTCATGTCTAATGAAGCGGTGGAGTGGGTGAAGATCCTTAAGGAAAAATATAATTTTGACAATTTTCTTTCATATCCACTTCTTGAAGGGGGTTTTGTTGGTTCGACTTTTATACACACCCTGTGAAGAATGAGCATAAAATACCGATAACACTTATACGGGATAAATCCCACTCACTTTAGGATCTTGCTGGATATCCAAGGTGTGAGTTACAGAGTTGGGTCGAATGTCTATTCACTCTTTTCCACTTCTGGAATAGTTTCAAGTGGACTGTCTGTTACCTTACAACGGGCTCGGGACTTCAGTTCAAGTAATGTTCTTGGAGTTGGTTATCTTTGTGGATAATCAGATTTACAATCAGTTCTTTGATCTAGCTCTTTATACTTTAGCAGATTTAAATAAAAGACAAATTTAAAGAAAGATAAAAATGGATCATTTCACGGTGGAACAGAGAGAGTAGGGTAGGGCAGAAAGAGAAATTTATCTAACTTAGCTGCAAAACCAAAACTACCAATTTTTAGTTATACCGGTTAGCTTCACAATAGAACAAATCAAAGAGGAAAGTGTCCAACTTTCTAAGATCACTTTCAACTAAGAGCATAAGACAAAGATGAAACAGATCTAACAAAAAATTATAAATAGAAGGGAAGTCGGTTAAAATTGGTATCTCTCACCGAAGCCTAGCTCGCACAGTGAGGACAGAGCAATTAGAACAGGCCTGAACCTTAAATCTGTAATTTTCCCTAACATACAATAAAGAAAATGAAGCCTAATAGCATATCCAATCCTGGTAACACAGATCTACAGCATAAATTAAATAAACCTTAATGAAACAAAAACAAAAGAAGATGAACTTATCACAATCTAAAACAGATTAGGCTCCTGGCCATGCTATCACAGAAAAGAAAAATCACACCAACTCTAAGTCCAGAACAAAGCATTCAAACAAGATTTGCAAGAAATTGCTCAAATAGCTTTTATTTCTAAGTCTCCGCCTCCGGAAATTACATTTATAAGAAGTATTTATAGACTCAGGACTAGACCCTGATCTTTTCAGAAATATCTTCTTCTCAAACCCTAAATCTTATCACCTTAAACTCTACTACCCGGGTTTTACAATATAAGGCCTTTTAAAATAGAGTTTTGATAAAACTTAATCATTCTGCAAATCTCAGTGCAGTTACTTGCCATAAATGGAGAAGGCAGAATTTGATATTATTTGCATCCACCTGTAACTGTGTGTAAATGTCTTCATTAATTCCCCTAGGAAATTTGGATGAGTCACCACTTCTCTGACATTTCATCTTCGCAGAGCCATCTCTGAGTTGAAAATCTCTGCACGCCATTACTTCTGCCATAAATTTTCATTAAATGCGTCCATCGGCAAATTTCGATAACCGTGTGTAGATATTTTCATTTTTCGATCAATTGCCGACATATTCTATTAAATGGGCAGTTGCTTAGTCACCGTAAAGTCTCTTTGCGGCCAGATCCATAAAATTTGGATGAAACAACAATTCTCGGCATCTCAAATTTCAATGTGACGGTCCTCGATTAATCCATGCTTAACTTTGTCTTTCTCGTCATTACTTCCGCCATCATGCAATTGTATCGCTTTACGCAAAAGACAAAACAAAAGGATTAGTACTTTAATATTAAATCAACGATTAACAACCCTAATGTTCATTAACATGTCGGCTTGATTTATTTTGACACGTGTCACAATAACTGCGCTTCCTTAATTCCCTTCACTCCTCTCTTTTCTGTCTCTCGAAACTGACATGTCACATTTCGCGACATGTCCAAATCCCCTTGGCCTTTGTTTCTTTCGCAACATGTCTACATTCATCTGCCCTTTCACTTTCTCATTCTTCGATGTCTAACATGACCTTCTTTCTTTTTCAAATTGACTTCCTTTCTTGTCACGATTTCTGACGTCGTCACGAAATCGTGACACTTTGACTTCTTTCGCCTTTCTTGTCATTGACTCTCTGACTTTGGCCTTTCTTGTCGCGATTTCTGACGTCCAAATCGTGACACTTTCGAGACTTTGGCCTTTTCCTTTCTTGTCACGATTTCACTTCCATCTGACTTTCACTTTTCTTTCTTTTTGTCGCGATTTTCGCGACGTCGCAATCATGACTTTAGCGATTTCGCGACACTTTCATGCCTTGCTTCTTTTGGTGCAAAAAAAATGACAAAAACTCAAAGTGCCCAGAATTTGATGAAACTTTGCAAGGATCTAAACAAGGCAAAAGGGTACCCGAATCTGCAAACAGAACTTTAGAATTCATCGGGGATTAAGATAAAATGCATTTACATGCAATCTTTCAAAAGTTTTAAATTGAAAACAATGCCCCATGCAAGCCTACTTAGATATTTTGATAAATGCACAACTTGAAGAAGGAGGCAAGCAAAATTTGGAATTTAAAACCCAGAAAACTCAAGAGGGTCCCTGCTAAAAAAATGCAAAGTAAAAACTTTCGAAGGATGGAACTTCATTTTTTTAGTGGGGGTGTGTTGCTTCTCAACAAATGGCGATATCTACGGGTAAAATAGTAGCATTATTTTAGAACCCAGGACTCTAGTTTCAAAACAACATAGACCATGTATCATGCCTTGCCACAAATATTCTTCAAAATAAATTAACTACTAACTGATAGTTGTTAAAATTTCCCAAGGACATACTAGGTTGAATCACTTAAGGAAGATTTTTGATGTGCAATTATAAGCGTATAAAACTTTCTTCAAGAATGACTAGGCCTTCGAATGTTGTACTCTGGATTGATCAACTTTTCTAGAAAGGGGAAACGGAGTTGTGGAAGGGGAAACCGAGTAGGGCTCTGTTTACTAGTTTAGCCTTTTACAACCCCGACGGAGTTACCCTTTAGATTTACACGACCCTGATCCACAACTGTGAAGTAGTATCTACCACTTGGTAAAAGAAAACATCTTCTGAAGCCTTGGCTACCTCTTTCATTACATAACTTTTTCCTTCCTTCTTTTTTTTTTTTATAGGAAATAACAGAGTGCCAGTTTTATGTTGTCTTGCTCAACTTTCACCTTCTCTCTCTCTTCTTTGAAATATACCGAAATCTGAAAAGCCTTTAAAAAAGAACAACAATTTTTCTTTTAATATTTCATCAATCTGGAACTGCTTCAGCCTGGGTACTGATAGCCTCTATGGATACTCAAATAATTTCATGAATCATAGTCCCCTCTTATGACCAACTTTTCTTGGATTCCCTAGGAGTTTCTCCAGCCAAACAGTATAGCAGTTTCTTTATAATTAAAATAACTGTGGCAAGCAAGACACAAAATCCAATCATCTTTCTACTCGTTGTTCTGAATAACAAAATAGTTCCACTATTCAGTTAAAGCAGACTATCTCTCAATTAGAATAATGAACACTGGATTTTGAACTCAGAATAAAACAATTTTTAGAAGGCTGACTTTTCTTTGATGTTCGGCAAAGACTTAAAAAACCTTTAAAAACAAAATAAAATAAATACACAAGAATAAAATCAAAACTTAAAAAATAAAATAAAACTGTACAGACCTCAAAGGATAAAACAAACCTTTAAAATAAAATAAACTGTACAGACCCCAAAGGATAAAACACAGACTTTAAAATAAAATAAAATACCTTAAATAAAATAAAATAGACTACTTTGTACAGACCTTTAAAATAAAATAAAATAAAATAAAACAAACTACTTTAAAGCTCATTTACAATGTATACACATGTTACAACTTCTTTGTGATTCATTCAAACGATATATTGGATGGAACAACTGAGAAATAATGCTTTAGGTATTGACCGTTAACAGGGAGGTTCAGAAAATTACCATCAAGGTCCTGTAAACGAAATGCGTTATTACCTAGAATCTCAGCAATTTGGTATGGCCCTATCCATAGCGGCTGCAACTTTGTATGTTTACCCTTCTTTTCATGGGCCTTGTCCCATAGAAGCACCAGGTCTGCAAGTCTGAAAGCTTTCACTCTGGCTCTTTTGTCAAACCAGCGCTTGACGGTTTCTTGGTGCCGACTGAAATGTTCCAGGGCTTGGAGTCGTTCATCCTATAAATTAGTTAGATCCAAAACACGAGCCTCTGCATCTGCTTGATCCTCAAAATAGTCTAAGACAAATTGATAAGTAGGTAATTTCAGAGAGATGGGAACAATGGGCTGAGTACCATACAACAAAGCAAATGGGGAAGTCTTAAGAGCCACTTTATATCTTATCCTGTCAGCCCAAAGTGCATATTTCAATAATGTATGCCATTGTCCTGGGTTTGTCCGCTGCAGATTTCTTAATGGCATTCATTAAATTCTTATTCGTGGACTCAGCTAGTCCATTACCTTGGGGATAATAGTTGGATGAAAATCTGATAACTATCCCCATCTGGTATGCCCATTCTGCAAACTCTAATGATTGGAAGGCTGGTCCATTATCGCACACCAAATTCAGAGGAACCCCAAACCTGGTTATGACACTTGACTCTAGAAATTTGATCACTTCATGAGCTGTACTTCTCATGGTGGCTGCTGCTTCGACCCATCTTGTGCAGTAATCAGTAGCTGTTAGAACATACTTATGCCCTGCTGAAGAATTTGGGTTAATCACTCCCACAAAATCAAGTCCCCATTGCATAAAAGGTTTATTTATTACAACAGGCTGCAATGGTAGAGCTCGATTGGCCTCTTTGGATGCAAAAGTTTGGCACTGATGGCAAGTTCTCACATGTTGATGCGCATCTTTAAACAATGTAGGCCAGTAATAGCCTGCTCTCAATATTTTATGCGCAGTGGCAGATCCTGAGGAATGCCCTGCCCCTAACTTTTTATGAAAACTAGACATCACCTCATTGACTTCACTCTGAGAAATGCATCTTAAGAAAATGCCAGCATAATTCTCTCTATACAAGTTGCCTCCTTTGAGGAGATAATGAGCAGCTTTCAGTTTTAGTGCTCTCCTTTGGGTTCTGTTCAAGTGAGATGGACAAATTCCAAATTGCGACAGATGAATAATATCTCCATACCAGTCATCGAATCCAGAATTCAACTGATTAATTTCTTCTTGCACAGGTATTTCGGCAATGTGTCGAGACAAACCAAGTCCTCTGATTAATTTTGTAGGCCAAATCTCTAAGTCGTATTCCTGCAGTCTTGTAACCCAATTACCTCTTAGTTCACCCAATTCGTCCTGGCTTAATAGGTATTTAACTGCTGGGTCAGGAACTATAGCATGAACTCTGCTTCTTAGTATGTAGTGCCTGAACTGCTTAACTGCTCTCACCAAGGCATAGGCTTGTTTATCTAAGCGAGAATATTTTAGCTCAGCCCCCTTTAAATTGGTACTCTTGAAAGCAATTGGATGCTCCCCCGTTTCTCTTCGTTGGGTCAGAACTGCAGCAAGTGTGTGTTCAGAAGAAAAGGTGTACAAGTAAAAATCTGCACTGAAATCTGGGCTCACCAGAACTGGAGCTTGCTTGATGGCAGTCTTGATTTCTTGGAACGTTGTTTTAGCTTCTGTTGTCCAGGAAATCTGAGCAGTTTCCTTTAGCATATCATTCAATGGCTTGACTATTTCTGCAAAACCAGAGATGAACTTCCTGACAAAGTTAATTTTCCCAAAAAAGGATCTTAACTCTTTCTTAGAGTTGGGAAAGGGTATGCCGGATATGGCTTCAACTCTGTCAGGATCCACGAAAATGCCATCTTTGGTGATCAAGTGCCCAAGGAGCTTTCCTTCCGTTACACCAAAAATGCACTTCTTCGGATTCAAAGAAATGCCGAACTCCCTGCATTTGTTGAACACAGACTCCAAGTGTTTTACATGGTCAAACCGAGATTTAGAGAAAACTGTTAAGTCATCCATGTAAACAACAATGCACTTACCCATAAGGCCTTTGAAAGCATGATCCATCGCACGTTGAAAAGTAGCTCCGACATTGATCAATCCGAACGGCATTCTTTTGTAGGCAAAAGTTCCCCACTTGGTTGTGAAGGCGTTTTCATCCTGTCTTCCTTTTCAACCAATATCTGATTATACCCCGAAAAACCGTCTAGGAAAGACATCATTTTCGAACCATTGACAATCTGTAACACCTCATCCATGGAAGGCAGAGGATAATTATCTTTCTCAGATGCCTTGTTTAAATTTCTAAAATCCACACACAAGCGGATCTCTCCATTTTTCTTTCTGACCGGCACCAAATTGGCCACCCAAGTAGAATGCCTAACGGGAAAAATAATGGCGGCACTCAATAATTTTTCTACCTCCTTCTGGATGAGGGGCTCTAGCAGAGCGTTGACATGCCTCTGTTTTTGTCGGAAAGGTTTGCAAAATTCTTTTAAAGGTATAATATGAGTGTAAACTTTCGGATCAAAAACCTTTAAGTCTTTGTAAGACCAGGCCATAACATCCTTGGACCTGTGAAGAAAATCAATCATACTTCTTTTTATTTTTGGGTCACAAGTTTTAGCCAACTTGAGGTGCTTGGGATCTTCTTCAGTCCCCACGTTTAGGTTCTCAGTCTCACTGTTTGTTATGCCCATAGAATCCTCAGAATTCACCTTTTGCTTGATTTGGTCAACATCAAAGAGCCGCTCCAGTTCTACCATCCCTTTTGGAATTCTGTTATCTTTCAACCTTATTATTCCCCTTTCATCGTCTAACTGCTCCAGTAGAGTATCCCTTTGTCCATCATCGATTATAGCATTTTCAAACGCTTTGGTACTCAAAAAATTTATAATCTGCTGGTCATCAGAGAAAACCTGAAAATTATCCACATTATTTGGGACCGAAGGACAAGGGACTAACTCGATCGAAAACTTGTTCCATTTGAATTCTTCCAGTGGTTTCAGACTTGCGGCTGATGAAGCCAAGACATCTGCACGTGAATTCTGCTCTCTAGGTATGTGCGTTAAATTAAAAGCATCAAAATCTTCCACGAGATCCCAGGCTCGGTGTTTGTATCCTTTTAAATAAGATGCTTTACACTGGAATTTACCTTTAACTTGATTAGCCACCAACTCTGAATCTGTAAAAACTCGGATATTTCTTACACCTCTGTCCAGAGCAAATTTCAATCCTAATACCAGTGCTTCGTATTCTGCTAAATTATTTGTACAAGGGAACTGTAGGCGATAAGACATAAAATATGTCTGATTCTCAGGCCCTTTAAGGACTGCCCCCGTACCAAAACCCTGTTTAGATTTAGCCCCATCCACATGAAGCGTCCAGACTTCATTACTATGAACAGGATGAGCTTTACTAAACTTCTCATTTTGTCCCGTTGTTAAATTATACACTCCAATATCTACATCAACAATATTTACAGTCTCATTTTCTGCATTATATTCAGTGATCGTATGTTTGTATCTGGGTTCTCTTTCAACCCTTAATTGGTTTGCCACTCCTTTCCACGGCAACCACATGTGTGAAAAGTCAGTTGCCAAGTATCCATTCAAAGATTTCGACCAATCCCTGCTCAAAAGCATCCCGTACCCCACAGGAATATCCACCACCTGAATTTCAATTCTGTGTTGTGCCCTTGGTTCAGATGCTAACTGGATATGGATATTCTGAAGTTCACCTACTACTTTAACCTCTGATTTGTCCAATTGGACAACTCTTCTTTCAGAATTCATTGGGGTCAAACCTAACTGTTGACAAATGGCCAAAGGCATAACATTAGTCGAAGCACCCGAATCTACCAGACAGTTGTGTAAGTTTTTCCCAAAAATACGAACAGTCGATAGAAAAGGCGGAACTTCAGTCTTCTCTTTATACATGGCTACATTCGCATTTGCCATCTTCTTTCCCCTGTCCAAAGATTTTGTAGTAGGCCCAGAGTATGTTTTAATCAAGTTGTCCCTCTGTTCTGAAATTTGGGCCAACTCATGAAGAGTGATGTTGGCTTTGATCTTCTTCATGTCCTCCACTATGTTATATCCCTTATTGAGTGGAGGGACAAAAGCATCTGGTCCTCTCGGATTTCCTCCCTTGGGTGGAGATGGGTTATTGCTTGAAGATGGATCTGGAGGAACATTGTGAGAGTTGTCCGGAGGGGTAGATGTAGTGTTGGGCTCCGGATTTCTGTTTCTGAGGTTGTAGTTGTCCCTCCTGTATTGTTGAAAAGCCTGCACCTCATCCATAGGCATTTCAACTACATTCTCAGATTCCTCCGAGAAAGTGAAAGAATCCAAGACCATAGCTGCACTGTGGCTGGATGAACTTGGGCCATCCGTATTTCTTTGATGTTCAGGAGAAATCAACTCCCCAGACAAAGCTTCAAAGGCGTTACAAAATTCCAAACAATCCAACTCCCCGTGCTGAGAAGTAGCATGTATCCTGCACCAGTTAGGCAAAGCCAAATCACAAATATTTACATCATGACCTTTACCTTTATAATCCTTATTGGGTTCGTATGGGGGCCGAGTGAATCTGTTCTACTGATAGGAATACCTGTTTGAGTTCTCCCCAGTAGAAACCTGCCTTTTAAAACTCAAAAAATCATTGGCCAACTTTTGGACTATTTTTGACACTTCTTCAACTCTTGCATTATCAGCTTCTTTACCTGGGTTCTGTACATTTTCAGCAGGTGTTACAAGCCAATGGATTTCCTGATGGTGGAGTCTGACACACTGGCAACATCATCTGATGTGGTATGGGATTGAAAATAGGGGCAGCTTGTGTGACCAAAGGAATTTGATGAGTATTTAAAGGTTGGGGTCCCAACTGTCTTTCTAGAACCAAAGCTTCTTTGTAAGCCTCTGTTAAATTGGTAATAGAGGGATCTCTTTTCAAGAAAACAGAAGTCATTGGATCCAGAGAATTCCTAAAAATCTCTAATGCCAGGTCTGCATTCGGCACATAATAACCAGTCAGTCTACCATAAGCCTTCTGGAATCTGACATTGTAAGATCTGACAGATTCATTTATTTCTCTTTTAATACCAGAAAACTACTGATATAATACACTCGGGATCTATTACCTCACCAAACTGTGATACAAAAACCTTTTCCAAGTCATTCCAACTGGTAATAGAATCGTTAGTGAGATTTAGAAACCAGTCGTAAGCTCCCTCCTGGAGAGTGAACGGGAACAATCTGCAAGCCACATCTTCATGCTGTACATTTAACAATTTTAGAGCATTCTTGAAAGCTACTAGATGTTCTTCCGCTGTCCTAGTTCCATCATGCTTATATCTGGGAAGATATCTCTCAGGATTTCTAGGCAGGTCATGGGCTGCACCCGAGATATTTAAGGCAGTGGAACCTAACCAGTTTGCCATTATTACTGGATTGACAATGATATTTTTAGTTGCAGTTGGAGTAACTACAAGTGGTGATAAAACTATTTCAGACAAGGACTTGGCCCTTCTGAGGCTGCTTCTTCTGGGAGTTTCTAACTCAGGCACAAGGAGCTCTCCAGCTCTGGGGTGGGACCTTGTTACTCTATAATTAGAATCCAGCTTTTCACCAGCACTTACAACCTTACAATCCTTAACAGACTACTAAACTTTGGGTCCTCTTTTCTAGCAATTTTAAATATTGGTGTTGAGTTTCGTTGTTTAGGCAAAAACTCAAACAAACAAGTTTTAAAAGGCTGAGGAAGAGGGAAAAGGATTCAAAAGATAAAATACCAGACTCTGCACAGACAACTTACAATACTGAACGGAGTTCAGTGAGGCCCTCCTTCTAGCGCCAATTTTAAATGTTGGTTCGACTTTTATACACACCCTGTGAAGAATGAGCATAAAATACCGATAACACTTATACGGGATAAATCCCACTCACTTTAGGATCTTGCTGGATATCCAAGGTGTGAGTTACAGAGTTGGGTCGAATGTCTATTCACTCTTTTCCACTTCTGGAATAGTTTCAAGTGGACTGTCTGTTACCTTACAACGGGCTCGGGACTTCAGTTCAGTAATGTTCTTGGAGTTGGTTATCTTTGTGGATAATCAGATTTACAATCAGTTCTTTGATCTAGCTCTTTATAGCTTTAGCAGATTTAAATAAAAGACAAATTTAAAGAAAGATAAAAATGGATCATTTCACGGTGGAACAGAGAGAGTAGGGTAGGGCAGAAAGAGAAGTTTATCTAACTTAGCTGCAAAACCAAAACTACCAATTTTAGTTATACCGGTTAGCTTCACAATAGAACAAATCAAAGAGGAAAGTGTCCAGCTTTCTAAGATCACTTTCAACTAAGAGCATAAGACAAAGATGAAACAGATCTAACAAAAAATTATAAATAGAAGGGAAGTCGGTTAAAATTGGTATCTCTCACCAGCAGCCTAGCTCGCACAGTGAGGACAGAGCAATTAGAACAGGCCTGAACCTTAAATCTGTAATTTTCCCTAACATACAATAAAGAAAATGAAGCCTAACAACATATCCAATCCTGGTAACATAGATCTACAACATAAATTAAATAAACCTTAATGAAACGAAAACAAAAGAAGATGAACTTATCACAATCTGAAACAGATTAGGCTCCTGGCCATGCTATCACAGAAAAAGAAAAATCACACCAACTCTAAGTCCAGAACAAAGCTTTTCAAATCAGATTTGCAAGAAATTGCTCAAATAGCTTTTTATTTCTAAGTCTCCGCCTCCGAAAATTACATTCATAAGAAGTATTTATAGACTCAGGACAGACCCTGATCTTTTCAAAAATATCTTCTTCTCAAACCCTAAATCTTATCACCTTAAACTCTACTACCCGGGTTTTACAATATAAGGCCTTTTAAAATAGAGTTTTGATAAAACTTAATCATTCTGCAAATCTCATTGCAGTTACTTGCCATAAATGGAGAAGGCAGAATTTGATATTATTTGCATCCACCTATAATTGTGTGTAAATGTCTTCATTAATTCCCTTGGGAAATTTGGATGAGTCACCACTTCTCTGACATTTCATCTTCGCAGAGCCATCTCTGAGTTGAAAATCTCTGCACGCCATTACTTTTACCATAAATTTTCATTAAATGCATCCATCGGCAAATTTCGGTAACCGTGTGTAGATATTTTCATTTTTCGATCAATTGCCGACATATTCTATTAAATGGGCAGCTGCTTAGTCACCGTAAAGTCTCTTTGCGGCCAGATCCATAAAATCTGGATGAACCAGCAATTCTCGGCATCTCAAATTTTAATGTGACGGTCCTCGATTAATCTGCGCTTAACTTTGTCTTTCTCGTCATTACTTCCGCCATCATGCAATTGTATCGCTTTCTGCAAAAAGACAAAACAAGGATTAGTACTTTAATTAAATCAGATTAAAACCCTAATGCTCATTATCTTGTCGGCTTGGTTTATTTTGACACGTGTCACTAAACATGGCGCTTCCTTAAGTTCCCCTTCACTCCGTGCTGCTTTTCCTGTCTCTGCCGCAAAAATGCGACATGTCACGAAATCGCGACAATGACCCTGCCTTGGCCTTTGTTTCTCTGTTGCTGCCATGAAAACGTGACATGTCACGATTTCATGACATGTCACAAAATCGCGACAACGACCCTACACTTTGTGCCTTTCTCATTCTTGTCTCATTTCGTGACGTCCCAGCGTCACAAATCATGACACTTTCGACTTTCCATTACATGTCATGATATCACGACACCTCAATCTGACCTTTGACTCCTTTCCCTTTCTTGTCATGATTTCACGACGTCCCGAAGGCGTCACGAAATCGTGACACTTTCGGACTCTTTGCGTTTCTTGTCGCGATTTCGCGACGTCCCGAAGGCGTCACAAAATCGTGACACTTTCGGGACACTTTCACTTTCTTTCCTTTCTTCTTCTTTGCCTTTCTTGTCACGATTTCATGACGTCCCGAAGGCGTCGCGAAATCGTGACACTTTCGAGACTTTGGGTCTTGGCGCCTTTCTTGTCACGATTTCACGACGTCCCGAAGGCGTCACGAAATCGTGACACTTTCGAGACTTTGGGTCTTGGCGCCTTTTGCCTTAGGTGCCTTTTGCCTTTTGTTGCTTTGTGTCACAATTTTGTGACGTCACGATTTCACGACACCTTCTGGCCTTTGCCCCTTTTCTCTCAACTGTGTCGCGATTTCGTGACACTTTCATGCCTTGCTTCTTTTGGTGCAAAAAAAATGACAAAAACTCAAAGTGCCCAGAATTTGATGAAACTTTGCAAGGATCTAAACAAGGCAAAAGGGTACCCGAATCTGCAAACAGAACTTTAGAATTCATCAGGGATTAAGAGAAAATGCATTTACATGCAATCTTTCAAAAGTTTTAAATTGAAAACAATGCCCCATGCAAGCCTACTTAGATATTTTGATAAATGCACAACTTGAAGAAGGAGGCAAGCAAAATTTGGAATTTAAAAACCCGAAAAACTCAAGAGGGTCCCTGCTAAAAAAATGCAAAGTAAAAACTTTCAAAGGATGGAACTTCATTTTTTTAGTGGGGGTGTGTTGCTTCTCAATAGGTTCTCTATTTTGGCAAAGCCTTTTAAAATCCAAACCCTTCTTACGTAGTAGTAGTAGTAGTATTAGGTGGATTATTGGTAATGAAAATTCTATGGATTTTTGGAATGATTTGTGGTTGGGAGAAAAACCCCTTTCTATCGACCTGAGATTTCACAATCTTAAGCCTGCCACTCGTGCCTTGGACCATGTCAAATTTTTTGATTTCATTGTTCATGAGAATGGTCATAAATATTGGTTTCAACTTCCAATGATGATTGGAGATATGAATATCCAACAGGCTTGGTCTCTCATTGCTAAGAATTGTAGTTTCAGGTTCTTTTATCTAAAGATGTTGAAGATAGGATCATTTGGACCAGTGATAATGAGGGAGGTTACACAGTCAAAGCAAACATATTATATGTTCAAATTTGATTCTCTATATTTGTTTTTGGTTGAGAGAATGTGGTCAAAAAGCTTAACTCCTAAATTCAACCTCTTTTTTCTAGTTAACCAACTTTAATAAGATTCTTTCCATTGAGAATCTACTTAAGAGAGGTATGCAAATGGTTAATAGATGTTACTTGTATGAAGCTAATTTGGAGTCTTCTACTCATTTTCTACTCTTCTATCCTTTATTTCATGATTTTTTTGTCTGTATTCTAGATAATATGGGGGTTTAGTGGTTGATGCCTAATACCTTGAAAAACTTTATTCTACAATGGACCTCCCATTTTAATGCTCCGCATCTCAGGTTCCTATGGAGCTTCCTCCTACCACAATTTTTTTGGGGTGTTTGAAAAGAAATAAATGCTAGGGCATGTAAAAAATGCAAAATATATTCTATCAAAATAGGTCATAGAATTTTGTGGAGTTCAATTGAGAATGTTACCAATGCATTTCTTGACCTAGGAAAAAATTTCTTGAAGTGTTCTCTAGCTAAAGTTCTTTTGGAAGCTAAGTTGGGTTTCTCAAGGATCAACCCTAGGCGTCCTATGCCAAATCCAAGGAATAATGTGAGGTAGTCACCCCCCCAAAAGTGGCTCAAATTGAGCTTTATGGGGCATCAAAAGGTAATATTAGGATAGTTGGGGTGGGTGGCATCATTAGGAACAACATGGACGAAGTTGTTGCAGCATTTTTTGAGAATTTATTATCCCAAACATCCCACTTTGTAGAGGCCTAAGCCACTTTCCAAGTCATTAAACTCCTAGTTGATTTGGGGAACTTGAATGATAATATTGAAGGGGAATCAAATAATTTGATCAATATTCTTAATTCCACTACAAACCTAAGCTATAACATCGTAAATATGATGTGGGAGTCGAGAAGGTACCTCCAAAGTTTAAATCAATTCAGGGTGACACATATTATGAGGGAGGGTAATTCACTTGTAGACTATTTGGACAATCTAGAAACCAATCATCCTGGATTTATAGTGTAGAGAAATAACTTCCCGACAGATATCTTAAATCTTCTTAATGCAGAGCTCTCTTAATTTTTGTCAGGGTTTCGTTCAAAGGTAATTCAATATGTTACATCATGTTTATTTCTTAAGTTATGGCATTTATGCTAATTTGAAATGTTGGAATGTCTCACCCTATGTTCGTGATGTTCTACCCATCCGTTGGTGGCCTATATTTTGCTCGTGGATAATAAATCCCTATCACATCTATTTTGGGTAGCTAGTGAATTTCACTTCCTTTAATAAATACTCTATTTCAAATTCAAATAGGAAGAATGATGCCCATTTTGAAGTTGTCCTTCTTGGCAGTCAGGTAGTTGGTATTATGAGCTAGCATATGACCCACTTCTTGGGTGATGATGTTTTAAATTATATTGACCACTATGGGCTGATTTATTTTTCCATATCAGGTGCCCTTTTCAATATCCTTTTGATTTTTTGCATTGTCAAAGCCAGGGTGAGTTGGTTCTCTCTCATGAATCACATGGATTTGGAGGTTGAGAAATTTTCCTTTGTCCTTAGTCACCAAGACTCTAATCTTATAATAAGGCTCAATTTTTGGTTTGAAGGGAGGTGGTTGTTCCTCATTGCCCCTTGTAGTTTTAAGTCAATCATGGGAATTCTAAGCTTGCATCGGTACCTACTCTTTAAAGAATTTTTTTTGCTTTATTTTCTATCTTTGTTGAACTTAGAGTGGTTGGCCTTCTTGATCACCTTATTCTCATATTCCCATTATTCCATTTATATCCTAGGAGCTCTAGAACTCTATTGTATCTCTTTCTTATTTTTTCTTAGAGAGGAATTGCTTCAAATGTTGTGGGCAGTCAGTGGTGTTGATTGTTACTTCATGGGAAAATCAAGGAAATCAAGCCCTAGATCCTGCCCTGTGAAATTGCATCTATAATTGGTTGCATTGGTAGTGGATGAGGAAGTTAAGTTAGTTCTAAAAAAATGTCTTTTAAGTTGCATCCAAAAATTTCACAACCACAACCTAATGCTCTCTAGATGGATGGATCACTCATGGAATGAAGGCTAGGTGAAAGTGGGTAGTTGGGATTTCAAAGTTTTGATTGAGATGATTAGTAGAACTACAAACCTTCCTTTAGATTATGCTTGTCACAATAGAGAGAAACATTCTATCATCAAGGAAATTAGTCTTTTCTTAGATGTGGATGAGTACCTTCCAAGAGAACAAAATGGTTTTAGAGCCAAGGTTGTCACCCTGTCTTGGGATAGGTTAATAATTATAATTATGGACTACTTTACTATTGATCTATCTAATGATGTGGTTCATAGCTTCCATGATATGTTCCTAAATCATTTGAAACGTCAAATTTGGATGAACATTCCTATGTTTCTTTTCCAATCTATGAGAAAATCTATGATCGATGTGTAGGATGGTAAAGGCCTGAATCCTATCCATCAGGGACTAGATTTACTGGAATTTGAACAATTTTCTAAATAGAAAGGCCTAAATGTGAAGGAAATTCTCAAATCCATTGAGACTCATCAAAATCCAATCCCAATTATGTTTTATGTAGAGTCTAGATATTCAAGTGAGTTTTTGGAAGGAGAAGAATTGTATGCTATCTCCAAAAGTATGGGAACCCATAAAGTGATCAAATAATTACACATTTCATCTAGGGGGTATAGGGAAAGGCTCATAAAACCAATAATTTGAGGTCTGGGTCTCTAGTTTTATAGAGGGGGATATTATCTCAAAATCCTCTAAATCATCTCTAGTCTAGTAGTGTTTTTGCTTTTGCTAGAGGTGTTAGAGGGGGTTCGATGAGAAGGTCTAAACAATTATTAGAGAAACTCTCCAAGGCTAAGAAGAGAAGTAAATTAGTTATGGAGGTCCTTATCCTTGATTCTACTAATGTTGGCCAATGTAGTTTCACTAAAAAACTCAAAATGGTGGAAATTAAACAACACTTCATCCTAGGCTCGATGAAGATCATTGTGGATTATTCTAAGAAAGTAAATCATCTTGTGGGAAATATTCTACAGGATGCAGAGAAGAGTAAGATTCCATATCTTTCTCGAATCTGATCTTACCCATATTTCTTGTACGTAGGGTAAGTGGTTCCACCTTAATGTTTATGGTGCTAACAATGATACCTTGTTTTGTTTATGATCTTCTCCTAAGTCCTATTTTTTGTGTTAGGATGGTTGTTTTGCACATCTATGTTTTATGGTCTATCTCTCCTAGTGGATTTGATATAAAATATTAAGGGATTCCTTTCAAAACCATAATTCTATAATAATAACCATCCTTCTTTGCAGTTAGGTTTCAAATACTCCTTAGTAGAGGGACTTAGTTGGTAATCTGAGCTAGCGTATGACCCACATCTTGGGTGATGATGTTTTAAATTATCCTGACCACTATGGGCTAATTGATTTTCCCATATAGGATGCCCTTTTAAATATTATTTTTATTTTTTGCGTTGTTAGAGCCAGGGTGAGTTCGTTCTCTCTCATGAGTCACATGGATTTGGATATTGAGAAATTTTCCTTTGTACTCAGTCACCAAGACTCTAATTTTCTAAGAAGGTTCAATTGTTGGTATGAAGGGAGGTGGTTGTTCCTCATTACCCCTTGCGGGTTCAAGTCAATCATAGGAATTCTAAGGAAGTAAATCATCTTGTGGGAGAGATTATACAGGATGCAAAGAAGAGTAAGATTCCAGATCTTTCCCGACTCTGATCTTACCCATTTTTCTTGTCCGTATGGTATGTGGTTCCACCTTAATGTTTATGGTGCTAACAATGTTACCTTGTTTTGTTTATGATAATCTCCTAAGTCCTATTTTTTGTGTTAGGATGGTTGTTTTGCACAACTATATTTTATGGTTGATCTCCCCTAGTGGAGTTTATGTAAAATATTGAGGGATTCCTTTCAAAACCATCCTTTTGTAATAATAACAATTTTTTTTTGAAGTTGTCCTTCTTGGAAGTCAGTTTTCAAATACTCTTTGGTGGAGGGACTTAGTTGTTAGTCTGAGCTAGCATATGACCCACTTCTTGGATGATGATGTTTTAAATTATCCTGACCACTATGGGTTAATTTATTTCCCCATATCGGGTTCCCTTTTCAATATCCTTTTTACTTTCCGCATTGTCAAAGCTAGGGTGAGTTGGTTCTCTCTCGTGAGTCACATGGATTTGGAGGTTGAGAAATTTTCCTTTGTCCTCAGTCACCAAGACTCTAATTTTCTAAGAAGGCTCGATTTTTGGTGTGAAGGGAGGTGGTTGTTACTCATTGCCCCATACGGGTTCAAGTCAATCATGGGAATTCTAAGCTTGCATCGATACCTACTCTTTAAATATTTTTTTTTGCTTTATTTTCTATATTTGTTGAACTTAGAGTGGTTGGCCCTCTTGGTCACCTTATTCTCATATTCCCATTATTCCCTTGATAGCCTAGGAGCTCTAGAGCTCTATCGTATCTCCTTGTTTTCTCTTAGAAAGGAATTGCTTCAAATATTATGGGCAGTCAGTGGTGTTGATTGTTACTTCATGGGAAAATCAAGGAAATCAAGCCCTAGATCCTACCCTATGAAAATGCATATAGAATTGGATGCATTGGTAGTGGATGAGGAAGTTAAGCTAGTTCTCAAAAAATGTCTTTTAGGTTGCATACAAAAAGTTCACAGCCACAACCTAACGTTCTCTAGATGGATGGCTCACTCATGGAACGAAGGCTAGGTGAAAGCGGGTAGTTGGGATTTCAAATTTTTGATCGAGCTGATTAGTAGAACTACAAATATTCCTTTGGATGACTCTTGTCACAATAGGGAGAAACATTTTATCCTCAAGGAAATTAGTCTTTTCTTAGACGTGTATGAGTGCCTTCCAAGATAACAAAATGGTTTTAGAGCTAAGGATGCCACCCTGCCTTGGGATAGTGTAATAATTATAATTATGGACTACTTTACTCTTGGTCTATCTAATGATGTGGTCGGAGCTTCCATGAGATGTTCCTAAATAATTTGAAATATCATTTGGATGAACATTCCTATGTTTCTTTTCCAATCTATGAGAAAATCCATGACCAATGTGTAGGGTGGTAAAGGCCTAAATACCATCTATCAGGGACTAGCTTTGTTGGCATTTGAACAACTTGCTAAAGAGAAAGGCCTAAATGCGAAGGACATTCTAAAATCCATTGAGAATTAGCCAATTCCAATCCCAATTATATCTCATGTAGAGTCCAGATATTTAAGCGAGTTTTTGGAAGGAGAAGAATTGTATGCTATCCCCAAAAGGATGGGAGCCCATAAAGTGATCAAAGAATTACACATTTCATCTAGGGAGATACAAAGGATGGCTCATCAACCCAAGAATTTGAGGCTTGAGTCTCTAGTTTTATAGAGAGGTATAGTCTCTCAAAATACTCTAAGGAGACTCAAAACAATAGCAGGTCTGGTAGTGTTTTTGGTTCTGCTAGAGGTGTTAGTGGGGGTTCGACAAGAAGGTCTAAACTGATGAGCATCAGAAATGCTCATATTTTGTATACATTTTCTTGATTATTATGCGGTTGTATAATAAGGATTGCATATGTTTATGAATGATTATATAATTATTTGATGAAATTATGCGTGTTATCTAATTCGTGTGTTTTCAGTGTGTTTTTGTGGAATTGTAGTTGATTTAGTCAGATTTGGATCAGTCGAGGTCTTTTCATGGACCTGGCACTTTGTTTCTTTCGGAATCAACGCAGAGAAGGTAGGCGCCTTCCTCTTCCAGGAAGGCACCAAGCGTAAGTAGGCGCCTTCCTCTTCCAGGAAGGCGCCAAGGAAAGACAAGCGCCTTCCTCTCCCAAGAAGGCGCCAATAGAAGGCCAGCGCCTTCCTCTTCCAGGAAGGTGCCAAAGGAAAATAAGTGCCTTCCTCTCATAGGAAGGCACCGACAGGAAGGCGCCACTAGAAGGCAAGCGCCTTCCTCTCATAAGGAAGGCATCGACAGGAAGGCGCCACTAGAAGGCAAGTGCCTTCCTCTCACAGGAAGGCGCCAACAGAAGATAAGTGCCTTCCTCTTCTAGGAAGGCGCCAATGGCAGTAAGGCGCCTTCCGCATAGAGAAGGTGCCCGACATACTTAGGCACCTTCCTCATAGGGAAGGTGCCCCTGTTCTTCGCCCGTTGACCAGACAAGCACGACGTGGACAACAGAGACTAGTGCAGTTCCAACTCTACGTCATGTAGAGTTAAATTGGGGATCGCACCGATGTATGAGAATGTCCTACCAATGCCAGGTGAAGCACAAACCAATCAGTGAACATGCCACCATTAGAAATGAATGCCAGTTTTAGCAGACGTCGATCACATTTACCAGACTGTCTTAGTTTAGTCTGGAATGAATCGACTGTTATAACTTCTTTGTAACAGAAGATCTGTGGGTGTGCTATATAAACACACGTAGACCTCTCTGAGGATATATAGAATATTTTGATAGTAAATGTAGAGAGATATACAGAAGAAGCATTGTAATACTTTGATAATTATAATACAGTTCTAAGAGTTTCTAAGTGCGTGTTCAATTGGGAGGAAGCTGCTGGAGCCTGGGCCCACTCCAAGCCAGTATTTCTTCCCCTATTTTTCCTATGTTTTCTAGATTAGTTTACCGCTTTTATAAGATTGTTTATCGCATTGTTATTTCTAGTATTGCAATAGGTTTATTTCTAGGAATGCGTGAATATTTCCTTTCTATAGATTTAATTGTTTTTACGTAAATTATTGAGGAGTGTATGAATGATTGATGACCGTTGAAACACCCCCCAATAGTAGAACTAGCGGACTCATCTCAAGTGGTATTGTAAGCAATCTTGTTCAAGACCCTTCGCAAGTTTACGAAGCTCCCTGGGTTGATAAATTAAATGCATGGGCATGTGACAAAAGTAGGAAAGAAGTTAACCTTGTTTGGCCCGCAACATTTTGGTGCCATTGTCGGGGAAGCGTCTCAACTAGATTATTTACAATACCTGGAAACCTTCCATCTGACCTTGTATGAGTTCTTCGAGAAGAAGAGGACCTGACGGTCGGTTTATAAAAACCAATCCACCAGAACCTGAGTCAGCCGAACATTCTAAATTTGAATTAGACTCGCCCGACCCACCACCAGCAATCCATTGGAGTGAGGATCCACACTTTGTGCAAAGTGCCTCCTCATCCCATCAACTTGGGGAAGAACGAATCATCATAAATCCCCTGTTTAATAGGACACCCTTAGAGGAAGCCCTATTGTGGAAAGTTGTAGAAGATCGGACGATAACACCAGACAACCTTAGAGCCTTGACTCAGAAAGTCTTAAATGATCGTAAGGCCATAAATACTGCATTAGAGACCGCATTTCCTAAAAAAATGGCTGACAATGAAGAAGTCTCATCTGGCTTTAGTTTCTCGATTGATGAAGGAGTAGGAGATACCAAAATGAAAAACATATCCCCTGCTCACCTTCCGACCTTCAGAGGATACCCAACTGAGGACCCTGACCTATTTTTATTTAAGTTTGATGTCTTATGCAGGTCTGTGGACTACAAATCTGATACGCAGAAGCTGAAACTCTTTCCTTCCACATTGGACGATGCAACTCTACGGTGGTTCATCGGTCTGGGAGACAAAAACATTGCCACTTGGGATCAAATGAAGAAGCTCTTTTTAGAGCAATACCAAGATTTTGGGAGAGCAAGAGACTCCAGAGAAGAGGTCCTGAGCATGACGCAGAAAGAAGATGAGTCTCTCGAGGAATACTGGGAGAGATTCAACTTCAATCTTCAATGATCTCCTCACACGAAACTATCTGATAAGTCCCTCAAAAGCATATTTTTGAGAGGACTTACCAATGAATCACTGGAGGCTCTTAACATGATTTCTGGAGGTGATGTCTACCAACACGCTATGGAAGACATCCAACAACTATGCCGGAACTACTCAAGAAGGAGAGGCAAGACCACTTCTAGAACCATGAAAGTGACTGCTTCAGTCACGAAGATAGAAATAGGTAACATGTTGGAAGATTTAAAGAGCGAAATGCTCTCATCTCTAGCATTGCAGATGGATACGCTGCTGTTAGAGAAAAAGAAGCAAGAAAATGAAAGCAGCATTGGCTTATTTCTATCCAAAATGTAGAGGGAAGCATGCAAAGAATGCATGCCCGGAGAACAAAGTTAGAGTATGTACAGTTTGTAGGCTGAACCATAAAACTCGATTGTGCCCACAACTACCCAGTAATCAGGAGGATGCTGAAAGCGTGGATGCCTATTTCATAGGCAATCGAAAGAGTTGGCCACAACCCCTTGTAGGGAATATGCCAACCGAAATGTCATCATATGGGGGAGGACCATACATGCCCCAAGGCCCACCTCAACCACCTAACATGGGGTGGTGGGGGCCATCACCCTGGTCCAACGCACCCCCAGCAGCATTCCCGAACCAGCAGCCATGGATGCCATATCCATATCCTGGGCAGTAGTGGAGAGGCCACACTACATGGAATCAAGCTCCATAGAATGTAGCACCAGCTCACCCCCAATAGAATTTATCGGTGTTGCCAGTAGTGAGACCTATGCAGCTACCCGCACAACCGATGACAAATCCTAATAACAGGGTGAACCAACCAGCATACAACATGGAGGGTGAGATGTATCCGATGTACCATATTCAGCTTAGGTCTGGTAGACAGCTAGGAGTAGGAATGCCTCCACTGGTAGAAGAGGAGGAAGAGGTAGGAGAAACACCTCTTGTAGAAGAGGTGATAGAAGAAATGCCTGAGAGAGCAAAGGCTCCATTTCCCAACCGACTGCAAGAACAGAGGAAAGTAACGCAGCCAGAGTTCGATATCTTGTCTAGCTTGAAGAACCTCACCATGACAATTCCATTATTTCAAGCCATCCGAGATGTTTCGATATATACCAAGGTGATAAGAGAGATGTGTCTAAGGAAGCCAGGATGAAGAGCAACCCAGACTATCAATGTCATGGGTAAACTAGCAGATTTGATGATGGGCAAAATGTGCCATCCTAAGTATGCAGACCCGGGCAGCCTGATGCTGACTATAAAAATCGAGGGACATTCCCTGTCCAATACGTTGGTCGATCTCGGAGCAGCCATCAATGTAATGCCTCAGGAGACCATGTAGAGGCTACAGCTCATGAACCTGAAACCCACTATGATAGTGCTACAGCTGGTCGATCGATCGACCGTGGCACCGAAAGGAATGTTGGAAGACGTAATAGTGACAGTCAATGCATGGGAATACCCAACCAAATTTTTAGTCTTGCAATCTAAAACTAGGCTGGGCGGTTACCCGCTCATCTTGGGAAGGCCATGGCTGGCAATAGCTGATGCTTACATCAGCTATCGAGATGGGCTGATGACCATCTTCGATGGACGAAATGTTAAAAGGTTGACTATTTCACCCCCAGTGCAGTCCGTCGACTCATTAGGAGAACCCATGTTGACCGAGCATGAAAATCCTGAGCTATCCATGATCCAACCGATGATGACATTGGATGAGTTGGTAGAAGAAGATGAAGATGGTGCTATTATGGAGTTCCTCCATGGGGAGTCCTCCATCTCCACACCTGGATCACCATTGGCTGGTGCCCAAGATCACCACGTTCAGCAGATACACGTCGGGCCAGGAAGAACATTGAATGTCAGTAGTGGGTTGACTCCCACACAATTGATGAAAGTAGAAGAGCTCCTGGTTAGACACCAATAGGCATTTGCATGGGATTACTCAGATATGAAGGGTATCAACCCAGAGATCTGTACCCATCGTATATACCTCGATGATCAAGCAACTCCAAGCAGGCAACCACAGAGAAGAATGAATCCGGCAATGAAAGACATTGTCAAGGAAGAACTGCAAAAACTCTTGACTGCCGGATTCATCTATCCAATTTTTGACAGTGAGTGGGTATCACCATTAGTGGTAGTCCCTAAAAAGAATGGGAAGTGGTGAATCTATGTGGACTATAGAGCGTTAAACAAAGCGACCAAGAAGGACCACTTCCCGCTCCCGTTCATTGATCAAGTCTTGGATACACTCTCCGGGAGGAAGTATTTCTCCTTCCTGGATGGATTCAATGGATACAACCAGATCCAGATAGGAGAAGAGGATCAGGATAAGACAACGTTCACCTACCCATGGGGAACGTTTGCCTATCGGGTATTACCTTTCAGATTATGCAACGCACCTACCACCTTTCAAAGGGCGGTGCTTAGCATATTTTTAGACATGATGGGAGATGCGGTCGAAGTATACATGGATGACTTCACCATCTATGGAGAAACCTTTGATGAAGCAATGACGAACTTGGAAAGAGTGCTCGAAAGAAGCAAGGAAAACAATTTGTCCCTGAGCAACGAGAAATGCTTTATGATGATGCAAGAAGGCATCGTACTGGGACACCACCTCTCCGTAGAAGGAATAAAGGTTGATAAAAGAAAAATTGAGGTCATCAGAGACCTACCCAGCCCTAGAACGTAGAGAGAGGTGAGGAGTTTTCTTGGATCAACCGGGTACTACCGGTGATTTATCATCGAATTCAGCAAAATTGCAAAACCACTGCACACTCTATTATCTAAAGATGTGGAGTTCAATTGGATGGAAGACTGCGAAGAAGCGTTTCAGTTGCTTAAAGAGAAACTGATATCCGCACCGATTTTAAGAGGACCAAATTGGGCCATACCATTCCATATCTACTGTGATGCATCCAACAATGCGATTGGAGCAGTCCTCGGATAGAAGGATGGCGAAGAATTTTATGCCATCTACTATGTCAGCAAAAACTTGGCAGGAGCCGAGCTCAACTACACGGTGACGGAGAAGGAGTTCCTTGCAGTTGTGCACGCCATAAACAAATTCTACCATTATATCATCGGGTATAAGGTATTTGTCCACACGGACCACGTGGCCATCAGATACTTGATGAGCAAGCCGGCCATTGGTGGAAGAATTATCAGGTGGCTCTTGTTACTATAGGAATTCGACATCACAATAGTCGACAAACCAGGCAAAGACAACGTCATAGCAGATTTTCTATCCAGATTGATACCAGTAGACCATACAGTAGTGGAAGACCAATTTTTGGATGAACATTTGTTCACCATTAGTGAGCAAATCCCATGGTACGTAGATATAGCCAATTACTTGGCCACCGAAAGAACCTCACCTGCTCTCTCTTTTGAGAAAAGTAGGTGGTCATAGAGAAAAGTGCATCATTCCTATGGATTGATGGCCTCCTATTCAAAATAGGACATGACCAGATTATAAGGAGATGCATAGCAGAATAGGAGTTCTCAGAAGTACTCAAAGCATGTCACGATGAACCATGCAGAGGACACTTTGTAGGGAAATGAACTGCCTACAAAATCCTATAGGCTGGGTACTTTTGGCCCACTCTATTCAAGGATGCGGCTGCGTACGCCAGCAAGTGCGATGAATGCCAAAGAATGGGTAGACCAACCCATCGAGACGAAATGCCCCTCCAACCTCAGGTACACCTAGAACCCTTCGATAAGTGGGGCATGGACTTCGTGGGACCAATTAATCCACCTTCAATAGGGAGGAGGTTTATTTTGGTCTGTACAGATTACGTCACCAAATGGGTTGAAGTTCAAGCGTTGAGAGATTCAAAAGAAAGAATAGTCATCGATTTCTTATTTGCCCATATTTTTACATGATTTGGGGTCCCTAGAGAGATAACAATAGACCAAGGGCCTCAATTTACCTCCAAGTTGATCAAGGAGCTGATGGAGCAATACAGAGTTTGGCACAATAAAACTACACCCTACCATCCACAGGCAAATGGGCAAGTGGAAGTGACGAACAGAGAAATAGAGAACATCCTGATGAAGACCATGCAGCAACACAGAAAATATTGGGCTACACGGTTGTCGGAGGCAATCTGGGCGTATAATACCACGTGGAAATCCACCACAGGCTTCACACCCTTCCAACTGGTCTATGGGAAGAGTGCGATGATGCCCATTGAATTTGAAATCAAGACATTGAGGATGGCTTTAGAATTGAACTTGAGCTTGGATGATGCTCAAAAAGAAAGGATTCGATAGCTAGATCAGCTGGACGAAATCTGAATGGACGCTTTGTAGAGAACGGAAATCATACAAAAGCAAAGAAAGTGGTGGCATGATCACCACATTAAACTGAAGTAGTTCCAAGAAGGAGAATGGGTGTTGTTGTACGATTCTCGGTTCCAAGAAAGAAAAGGTAAATTAATGCAAATATGGATGGGACCGTATGAGGTGGTAGAGCTCATCAAGAATGGGGTAGTGCACATTAGAACAATTGATGGTAGCAACACCGTGTTAACGGTCAATGGCCACCGACTGTGCCCCTATAACACATCCAAAACCTTACAGGTGGAATCCAGAATAGACATGGGGGAGACCCCATCTTGTTAGATCCGGACCAAACTCTTAATAGGCAAAACGGTGGGCATGGAGGTGCTCACCAAAATCAGTTAATTTAGTTTTTTTCTTACGATGTGTTTTGCAGGGATGACACCCGCATGCAAGCTGCAGGCATCCTAATCCAGGGCCTAACAGGCATGAAATGCATCTAACTACATTTATTTTTCTTTCTTTTCATTTGCTTTTTGTAGGTGGAGGACCTGACAGCACGAGGAATAGGTATCTAGGAAACCAGGCCTGATTCGGCTCAACATTTCGACACCGACACTCGTAGGTAGAAGCTGAGGCAGCATGAAGCGAGACTGAGAAGGCTTGATCACCCTTTCCCAATCAATCACAACATGATTGCCAAGAATAAAGTGCCTTCCACATCGAGAAGGCACAGAAGAAGGCACCTTCCTTATAAAGAAGGCACCCAACCAGAAGAAGGTGCCTTCCGTATGAAGAAGGCGCCCGCCAAAATAAGGCACCTTCCTTATAAAGAAGTGCCCCACCAAAAGAAGGCACCTTCCTTATAAAGAAGGTGCCCAAATAAGGCACCTTCCTTATGAAGAAGGCGCCCCACCAGAAGAAGGCACCTTCCTTATAAAGAAGGCGCACAAAAAAAAAAGAAAAAGTAGGTGCCTTCCACATCAGGAAGGCGCATATAGACCAAGGCACCTTCCACCCCAGGAAGGCGTAGGTATTCAGCAGTGCCTTCCACATCAGGAAGGCGCACCCATTCAGAAGCACCTTCCATAGCAGGAAGGCACCATCATCAAAAGGGTGCCTTCCACCATCGAAAGGCACATCCAATCAGAGACGCCTTCCACCACCGAAAGGTGCATCCATTCAAAGAGCACCGACAACATCGAGAAGGCACCATATAAGCACCTTCCACATCGGGAAGGCACCACATAAGCACCTTCCACATTGGGAAGGTACCAAAGAGTGCCTTCCACGTACAGCCAACACTTAAGTCTCACGGATGCCTCGATCGGAATGAAATCACCACACGAACGAGCGACATCAGATTACCACCATCACCCATGTGATGGAAATCCACCCCAATCAAAAAAATCTCAAAGAATTATGGGGCGAGATCAGCGTGCACGTTCCAAAGATGATGGACAAACAGTTTTTTGAGCAAATCGAGAGTCTATCTTCAACACCAACCATCAAACAACTCAGCACCAAAGTCCAACGTAATCTGCACAAACGAAATACCCCTCCCCCATGTCACAAATTAGTGAATCAACGCTCTTCACGATGCATGAAACACCAAATAAGGTACATGCATACTAACTCAAATATTTATATAATTATTCATAAATTATGTAGTACCAAAAAAATATTATCGTCATAAAAATCATATACCCCCATGGCCAGAACCACGTGCCAATGATATGGCTCGAAAGGCATACCCTAGAATTAAATGCTAAGGTTAGGCACCTTCCCTATAAGAAGGTGCCTTCCTAAAGAAGTAAGGACAAAAAAAAAGCACAATAGTAAGGGAAGGCGCCATGGGAGGAAGGTCGAAGAATCATGCGGTGAAAAAGAATGAGCCGAGTGATACAGAAGGAATCAGGGGGACGGTAAAAACATAGTTCGAGGTCGAGGGATGGTTCGAATACTATACCCTAGTTAGTCAGGGCCAGGATATGGAGGCAGCCAAGGAATTCGCTACCTCCTTGAGGGGCGACGTAGCTCAGGTGCGAGGGGTAGAAATTTTAGTCACCCCCGAATACATCTCGTAGGTGACTGGATTGCCCCTCATAGGTGAATGCATATACAAAGGTGGACTGTTGAAGCCATACGCAAAAGTGCTATTGCTAGGAGAAAATGTGTAGATAGATAAGGAAGGGCTATCCAAAAGCAGCCTTCCCATGAATCTACGAAAGATATTCGAGCAGGTTGCTCGATTCTTTACATGCATAGAAGTATACCCATTTGCACACTAACCATGTGCAGTTTCTAAATCACCTGGTGCATGGAAGGAAGTTGAATGTGCCCTTCTACCTAGAAAATTCCCTGAAGGAAGAAGCGGATAGGTACTCAAGGGAGCATCCATCTGCCTTGGCCCACCATGGGCTGATATCAGACGGTCACCATGAAGAGAAAACACCGGGGACCGAGAAGCAGGCCCTCAGAGCGAGAAGATGTCCACCAGGGAGAAAGGGAAAACCCCTATTTGAGCCACCATATTTTTTGTAGAGGCCAAAGGAAAAGGGCCCAGGACGGCTCAAAAGAAGGTGAAGGTGACCTTCATCGAGCCAGAAGAAGATGAGTGGGATATGCAACCATTCACAGAGAGGCAAAAATAGTTTGAACGACTGCTCAAAGAGATGACAGCAGCTAAGGAGACCAGGAAGGCAACCTCGAGGATGCAGGGGGACTCTAGTATCTGCATCAATCCAATAGAGGACAACCAATTCTAGGAGATTTACAGGTCATCCCGAGGATGGCCCTCCAAGATAAGAAGGTATTTTGAATGATGGGGGGTATATGGCCCCGAATTGGAAGTCACTGCCATTGCAAAGGAGAACGTAGGGCTTACTCCTAAAGCAACCCGATTGTACAAAGCCCAAGTAGTTCATCTCAAGAGGGATAATTTAGATATCCCTCTTGTAGTGGTTAGACCTCTAGACATTGACCTATGGCAAGCTATAGAAGCTGCATTTTAGGTAGCAGAGACGACATTGGCTAGATCACCTCCGATAGCGACCAGGACGAGGAAAGCAAAGCCGACAGCAGCACCCATAGCCCCACATAGAAAAAGAGGAGCCACACCTCCAGATGCTAGTGTAGAAGAGGCAGACATGGGTCGTAGGTACAGTCGGATCCACCAAGAAATGACAATGATGAGGGGTCAACAGGGCTACCTACAATTTTGATGCCACGAGGGCATGGCATATGTTAGGCGTGGGGGGATGATGAGCATAAAAAATGCTCATATTTTGTATACATTTTCTTGATTATTATGCGGCTATATAATAAGGATTGCATATGTTTATGAATGATTATATAATTATTTGATGAAATTATGCGTGTTATCTAATTCATGTGTTTTCAGTGTGTTTTTGTGGAATTGTAGTTGATTTAGTCAGATTTGGATCAGTCGAGGTCTTTTCATGGACCTGGCACTTTGTTTCTTTTAGAATCAACGTAGAGAAGGTAGGCACCTTCCTCTTCCAGGAAGGCACCAAGCGTAAGTAGGCGCCTTCCTCTTCCAGGAAGGCGCCAAGGAAAGACAAGCGCCTTCCTCTCCCAGGAAGGCGCCAATAGAAGGCCAGCGCCTTCCTCTTCCAAGAAGGCGCCAAAGGAAAATAAGCGCCTTCCTCTCACAGAAGGCACCGACAAGAAGGCACCACTAGAAGGCAAGCACCTTCCTCTCATAAGGAAGGAATCGATCAGGAAGGCGCCACTAGAAGGCAAGCGCCTTCCTCTCACAAGAAGGCGCCAATAGAAGATAAGCGCCTTCCTCTTCCAGGAAGGCGCCAATGGTAGTAAGGCACCTTCCGCATAGAGAAGGCGCCCGACATACTTAGGCACCTTCCTCATAGGGAAGGCGCCCCTGTTCTTCGCCCGTTGACTAGACAAGCACGACGTGGACAACAGAGACTGGTGCAGTTCCAACTCTACGTCATGTAGAGTTAAATTGGGGATCACACCGATGTATGAGAATGTCCTACCAATGCCAGGCGAAGCACAAACCAATCAGTGAACACGCCACCATTAGAAACGAATGCCAGTTTTAGCAGACGTCGATCACATTTACCAGACTATCTTAGTTTAGTCTGGAATGAATCGACTGTTATAACTTCTTTGTAATAGAAGATCTATGGGTGTGCTATATAAACACACGTAGACCTCTCCGAGGATATATAGAATATTTTGATAGTAAATGTAGAGAGATATACAGAAGAAGCATTGTAATACTTTGATAATTATAATACGATTCTAAGAGTTTCTAAGTGCGTGTTCAGCTGGGAGGAAGCTGCTGGAGCCTGGGCCCACTCCAAGCCAGTATTTCTTCCCCTATTTTTCTTGTGTTTTCTAGATTAGTTTACCACTTTTATAAGATTGTTTATCGCATTGTTATTTCTAGTATTGCAATAGGTTTATTTCCAGGAATGCGTGAATATTTCCTTTCTGTAGATTTAATTGTTTTTACGTAAATTATTGAGGAGTGTATGAATGATTGATGACCATTGAAACACCCCCCAATAGTAGAACTAGCGGACTCATCTCAAGTGGTATTGTAAGAAATCTTGTTCAAGACCCTTCACAAGTTTACGAAGCTCCCTGGGTTGATAAATTAAATGCATGGGCATGTGACAAAAGTAGGAAAGAAGTTAACCTTGTTTGGCCCGCAACATAAACAATTATCATATAAAATATCCAATGCTAAGAAGAGAATCAGTTATGGAGGTCCTTATCCTTGATTCTACTAACGTTGGCCAACGTAGTTTCACTCAAAAACTCAAAATAGTGGAAATTAAACAACGCTTCATCCTAGGCTCAATGAAGATCAATGTGGATTATTCTAAGTAAATCATCTTGTGGGAGAGATTCTACAAGATGCAGAGAAGAGTAATATTCCAGATCTTTCTCGACTTTGATCTTACCCATGTTTCTTGTTTGTATTGTTTGTGGTTCCACATTAATGTTTATGGTGCTAACAGTGTTACCTTGTTTTTTATGATCTTCTCCTAAGTCTTATTTTTTGTGTTAGGATGGTTGTTTTGCACAACTGAGTTTTATGGTATATCTCCCCTAGTGGAGTTGATGTAAAAGGTTGATGGATTCCTTTCAAAACTCTCCTTCCATAATAATAACATTTTTTTAAATTATTGATCTAATCATTATTACCTCTACTTAGGAGTTGCAATCTTACTACAGTGGTAAGGGTGTTGGCCTCTCTTTGAGGGGTCCAAGGTTCAAACCCCACTCAATATGAGGGGACTTAAACCCCTCATAAAAACTTGTGTAAACTAAAAAAATTCAAGTGACATTAGTTCAACCAGTTAGATTCCTCAATATTTAAAGAGGAGACCAAGGTTCAAATCTTACTAAGCGATACATGGATAATATCCAGTATTTTTTGTAATACCATTTTGTGATGATGATGTGATATGGGTGGAACCCATTTCAATCACATTTAACCAATTGAAAAAAATATTACTTTTTAAGAAATTGAAATTTTAGTATAACAACATTAAAATTATAATTTAGCGGTCAACAATTTCTAGAACCAAATTGAAGATTTCAAATAGATATCATAATAAATATGAGATTAAGCTATCATTGCTCTAGTACTTAAATTTTATTTCATAACACATTTTAAAAGTTATTCTTTTAAGTTTTGAACTTATTCTTTTTGTATAGATGCAATATAAATGTCAATACTATAAATTTAGAAGAACAAAACAATATTTTTATATCAATAAAATTATAAATTAAGAAAGCTAAAATAATAGTTTTAAGATATTACAACAACAATTCAAGTTAGCAAAAATATAATCTTATAAATACAATCAACATTGTATTGAAATTATAATACGAGAAAGTTAATAATTACAGTTACGCAAGACAGAAAGTATACTTCATAAAGTCCATAATTTTTTTAAACTTATGCATGTAGTTTATTAATAGATGTCATAATAAATATGAAATCCACTTATACAATTATTGATTTAGAATTTAATATTCATTGTATAATGTTTTTAAAATATTTGTTAAAATATATTCTTAAAAAATTCAAAACAAATATCTTATATATAATTCTCAAAATAAGCCTATTACAAGTTATTTATATTACATATAATGTATATTAAATATTTAGTTGTTTTTTACTTAAACTTGACAAGGACTCTTCAAGCAATTTCTTATTCAATTTTCGAAGACCTTCATAAAAGTTTTTAAAAATAAAGTATCAAATTTCATAGCATATCAAATGCCCTTGAATGCATGAATAAACAATGAGATCGTATATTGAAAATATTTTCATAAAATAAGTCAAGGTATATATATATAACATTGTGTAGAGTTGTACTATATAATGTTGTATTTGTATTCAAGGAATTATCTATTTTGTCACTAATAACAATAAGATATTATACCCACGTGTTGTAGGTGAATTAGAGAGGGTAGGGAAATCCTCCAAAGGAGGTCCTTGGTTCAAATATCCACCCTACCAAATGCATAGTAGGTGCCCAAAATCCAATAGATCATGCTAGTGCGGTTAGGGCCAAGCACGACTACTAGGTGATTTTGACAGTGTAGAACCCCCTAGTCGTGGTTTCTCAGACCAAGGTAGCTCCGCAAGAGGTTTTTTGCTAAATTAAAAAATATATATATTATGTGTGAAAATATTAATGTTATTTTAAATGTTCATTTATTTTCTACTTGAAATTTACAAGGACTCTTCAGGCATCTTCTTATTCAATTTTCCAAGATTCCTATAAAAGTTTAAAATAAAGTATAATCATAGCTTAAGCATATCACATACACTTGAGTGTAATGAATAGATAATGATATCATATATTGAGAATATTTTCATAAAATAAGTAAAACTAAAGAAATACACTGATATGTGTGTAACCACCTTACAAACTTAAATATTATCTAGAGTTTTTTTTGTAGTGTTGTATTAGTATACAAGGAATTATTTGTTTCTAATACTAATAAAAATAAAATATTATGTATGAAAATATTAATATTATCCTAGCTATATAAGCTAGGAGTGTTAATAGAATAAATTTGAGTATTATTATGAGGACAATTCAAGTCAAATTGCAAAGGTGTTCGACTTCTAAAACTTAGGGTAAATACCACTACTATCTATTGGCATGGGATATAACTCCTCCTTGGGAATCCATAGGACATATATTCCTTAGCATTCACATTCAAATATTCGACTAAAGAACACTTAGCTCTTCATAGATGTTTGATACTTGGGTTTATCCAACTTATTCTTTATCTTAGAGATATTTCATCTTCTTGTAAGTAATTAAGGAAGTCAAAGTACACGAAATATTTATCATTGAAATAATTTAAGATATTTTTAATAAAATCCTATACTTGTAAAATTTTATGTCGTTCTCATGGAGTATGACCAACCAATACCTATTATTCAATATTTGTTAAACATACGAATATAATTTTAATGAATTACTAGGATCAAGTTTAAATGCTAGCCTTATAAACATAAATTATATAAAAAAATTTATAATGAATATGTAAACTATAGAAATCAACTATAATTTTTAATTTGATTTGAAATTTCTTGTACAATCACCTCATAATCATTGTTACCATTTTTACAAACACTAACATTAATAAGTTTTGATATATTTTTATCATTATTATTCTCATTAATATTAAGTACATTCAATAGAGAGCCTTTCATAGGGTCATTTGATGTTGATTCACCATCTCTATTATATACTGCACTATCTTTCAAACCATATTTGTAGATATTACCTCATAAGGTCCATGAATAATTGTATAATAAAATATTTGAAGTAGATATGGGTGACATAGCTCACACCAAGGTTCAAATATTTACAACACCAAATAGGGTATATAACTTGATGTGACTAAGTTGATGTAAAAGAGAAAGAGGAACCCTTTCAAAACCTTAATTTAAAAAGAAGAAGATATAGATATAACAAACTATTTGTTGTGATTTGTATATACCTCTAATGATATTATGAGTCCTAACATTCATGTCAACAATTATCTTTGATTTCTCTAATGATGTATCTAGATTCTTCTCTTTTTTCTAACTTTTTAGAAATCCTAACTCCTTCAAATGGTTTCAATGTAAAAAAAATGGTTCAACTCTCTTTTTTAAGGAGAAACTAGACAATGCATTATTCTTGATCATTTAAGTCTTTAATCACTTAAAATTTTGATCTTTAATACACAATGATATGATTCAATAGTGTTATTCAACTCGTAATTAGCATGTAGAAATTTTTAGTAGCATTTTTCCTATGTATATAATAAAATGAAATAAAATTCGAATATATAATAAAGATAAAAATACATACAAAGTTTTTACATCATCAATTTTCATATATTAAAATCAAAACTTACATATATTTTCACCATCCTACAAAAAGCCTTTTAAAGTATTCTAAAAACTTACCTTCTTCAGCAAAGTCTACAAAAATTGATCTTATGATAGCGTGGACACTAAAACGATGCACAATATTACCCAAAGTATGAGACATTCCTCCATCTCTATCATGGTAAGATGCTAATAAAAATTTATTCTCCAACCAAGCATGATTAACATGCCAAATACAAAGAAACACACTTGAAAACAAAAAATTGGCCTACATAAAAATGATGTTGTAATCATAAGTGAAGTAAATAAAAATTTAAAAGATTGAAATAACATTCATAATATAATATAATATTATATTAACTAAACTTAAAATAAATATTTTAAATTTATAATTTATATATTGGAGTAGTTCTCACCTTAATGCTTCAAATTTTTCCAAAAAAACATCTATCATTATAACATTTAAATTCCAATTTAGTTCTCATTTCTTACTTGCATCCAAGAATGGAAGCCATGATGTTATCTCAGAAGCCCTATTATGTAAGCGCATTGCCCATGCAATAGGAACACCATTACATTGGCTATCAAAATTAAGAATGGTATATAGTTGATACTATACAAAATAACAACATTTAAACAGTATTACACTTTCGAAAATAATGATTTAAAAAATGGTGACAAAGCATATATCAAATTGATAATACCTACAACATACTTATTCATGCTAAAGGTTGAATCCATAACCATATGTTATTCTAAGAGCATTTAAACATTATGTCAAGCATCCACCATGTTTGAATACCTATTTTAAATGACACATATTCCTCTTTTAGCCTCTAATAGTAGAAAATTAATTTATTTTCCTATTGAAACCACTTGTTCACACTCAAGAAATCCTTGACATCTAATTAATTTTTGATCTTTTATTTAAAAATTATAAATATTAACTACATATTTTCTAAAAATCTTAATATCCCTAGAAGTCATCTCAAAACCAAAAGGCCATCTAAGATATGTCACTCACATATTAGACCACATATTATCCATAACTAAAGTTCATCAATCACCATTATGGTTGAACATAATTTAGAGTTGAGGCTATATGAAAGAAGCATGATAGAACTATCACTACTGATGATACTTAGTCAAATAAGAAGTATCATAAGAATACAAAAATAAAGTATCCCTACAGAAAACTAGGAAGTTACACCTCTATACAATAAATCAGGGTTATGCATAGTGGCAAATATTCGCCAATTGGGCGAATATTAGGATTTCCAAATTTGGAAATTGGCAAATATGAGGACCCTTGACGTCGGCCCATTTGCCTAAAATTTTCAGGACCAATTTTTTCTTAGGTTCAATTCGCCACAATATATATCTAAACATAGGTATATTTGTACTCATTGGAAAGCTCTTTTCAAGCCTGATCTAATGGTGGTGTTTTTATGAAGTTATAAGGTTATTTAATAGGTCAAAATGTTCCCCAAATATGAATTTACATTTTAGGGCTTCAAATACCTCTATTTTTGGTGTGAAGATGATTGATTTGATTTTCTTAGGATTCATCATGATTCACTTTGATTTCGATTAGGATTCATCATTTTTTTTAAAGTACATTTTGAGTCCAACCCCTTCTGCATAACCCTATGATAAATACATTAGATGTGCGTCAATAATATATTTAGTAACAGATTCACGACAAGAAAGAAGCCATATTAAAGATGTAAAACCTATATCCTTAATGCTCAAACCTCAAAGAGGAAGTTTGCATTTTTCCTTTTTCTTGTGCTCACAACCAATTTTCTTTCAAGAAATCACCAAGAAAATTGCACAATATTCCATAAGCTGACAAGTTTCTTGACACCAAGAAACATAAAAAAAATACTCATGGATCGTGAGTTTTGTGAGAACTAGTGATTTCTTGGCAAGTTTTTAAACTATGCTTATAAATTATTAGTATATTTATTTTATTTTTTTAGATTAGCATAGGGCTAAACCATTATGTACTTTTGCTATCATAAATGGTTCTTACTATAAGATTTTTATCTAATTGGATTTTGACATATAACTCAAAATTTGAAATTCGACTGATATAATGTAATCTTGACAAGCTTGGAATCATTGCTAATTTTATATTCACAATTCTAGCTTCCTTCTTTATGTATTTTATCTTAATATAAACATGATAAATATATCTTGATCTTTGCTAAAAGTTCTGCTACTTTATTTACTTTTGCTTCTCCAAAGTGATCAACTTGTTTGGCATTCTTAGGATCTCCTCGAATAGCAATATTATTTTACCTTTTTTCCTAGATGACAATAAAATAAATCTCTACATAGTATAACACTTTTAGTGAGAAAGGTTTATGTTGAGTCAAGGAATTGTCCTAACTTATATTTAAAGTATTTTTCCCCTAATCCAAGTTAGAATAAGGTTAGTCAGGATTTCCAATGGCTTTTTTTGACCTTTGGATTTATGCTAGATCCTTGCTATCATTGTATTAAAGCCCTTACATTAATTTAAACTAATCTGCATGAAAAGTAAAGTGTGGAAATAAAAGATGCATAAAAAGTAAAATTGTTTGAAAGTTTAGAGTGTGATAAATTTAAAGCAAATACAACATTTACACTATAGCAAGGAGAGTGTGCGATCAATAAACACATGAGAAGTCAAATAACATGAATGTCCACTCATTCATTTGATTATGAAATTGATAAGCGAATGATAATATGGGATAGAAGGGCCATACCACAATAGTTATGCACTTAGAAAACATGGAGGGTAGTTCCAAAAGTAGAATGTCTACGAACTTTCCAATTTCTTACATCCTCATGAGTACAAATCATAATATAGGTTTTATATGTTAGCTTTTGATTCTATATATTTAATGAAATGCAACCACAATAAGTAAAATGAGCATGCAATATTAAATCTGTGATAATTGCAATATATTAAGCAAGAATTTCTTATAAGAAACTTCTGCAATAACTCATAAAATTTCCATTAATCAAAGCTCACAAAAATATGATCTTCATACAAAATATGTAGATCTCAAATACTCCATGCTTCATACAAGTTCTACATTGTAACTACTCTAGTCTATCTTATGCTTCTCATTATTATTTCTCATCTATCAAAGGCCTATATATAATGAGATGTGATTATTGGTTTTCCACATTCCTATGACTCTTCATATTCCTATTCTATGGACTCATGTACACATGGATAAAATGCACATTTACATCATCAAGTACCTTGCACATTCTAACAACTCTTGTGCATTTATTACATTGCATAAAGTATATACTCAAACCCTAATCTAAGACACTCTCCTACTCTAAATATGTACTCAATATGGTACATTAGCATGTACAAAATAATATAATATATTCCAACACCCCCTTGTATTACATTATTTGGTTATTAGTCTTCAATATGGTCTTCATCCTAGTTTTGAAACTTGAGCTCTTCTTTTTTTCTTTTTCATTGTACTCTTTGTTTGTATCTTGATCAAGTAAATAATTAGTATCTTCATCTTGTTCCTTTAGTTCACTTTGATTTATATTCAGTTTGAAAGTATTTTCTTTCATATTCATCTTTTCTTTTATGTCATGCTTCCTCTTCCTTCTTCTTCTTCTTCTTCTTCTTTATTTCTGCATTTTTACTAGTGATATATCTTTTTCATGGTGAGTTAGTATATCATCACAATAGTATTGGTCAAGATTCAATATTTCATTGCTAGTATGTTCATTTTGTTTCATATTTTGAAAGAATTAAAAAATAATTAATGATAGATATATCATCAAACATTATTCTGATGTAAATATAACAATATTTTGAGTATTCCACCAAGCTTTGAAAAGCAATGTCATAAAATTTTATTCTTCTCCTTCCTTGAGAAACAAAGAGAATATTTCTTTTTTACTAGTAGACAAATATTTGTATCCATCAAAAGTATCTATTAAGTTTTATGAATAAAATTTCAATTCATGAAATAGTTCTTCATTATTGAATGCATTCCTCACTATTTCATCCATGTTTCTTCTAATTTAATTTTTAAAGTGGAATTCCTTATAGATCCATAATATTATGTATTGAGAATAGTTTTGATAGAACCTTTTATCCATAGTTGATAAAATCATAATCGGATCGAAATCGGATTGCAAAAGTCAAAATTGGAAAAAAATCGGCAAAAATAAAACCAAAGAAAATGCAATTTTTTTTCATGCATATCACAATGAATTAACACTATGTAAATCAAATATTAATACTGTAAGTGATACAAGCTTAAACTACAAATAAAAATGGCAAGTACTACAAGTTTAAAGTCAAAGTATTAAAGTTTTAAAACTACTACACATGAAAGTGATAAAACACATCTTGTATTTCTTATGATATATAACTATACAAAATTACAAATTACAAAATATCTCATGAGTCATGACGAATGTTAAGTACAATGCCTCACTCAATATATTAGAATGCCTTTGCTTTGCTCTTTGACCTAGAAGAAACTCTACCTCTAGCCTCTCTTTGTTGCCTTGATTGTAGCTCTTCTTGTTCCCTTGTTGCACTTGCCATCTCCTTCGCTAGGTTTTCAATTTCATTTATGCTGAAGAGAACATCTCGTTGTTGCTCCTACTCATGTGTCTTTGTGACCCACTCATTATATGGATCAATCATGTCTAGTTCAAATGCCTCGGTACTTGTTCCTATAATTTTTTTATGGTGGAGGTGAAGTTTATAATGAACAAACAAAATATCATTCAACTTTTCTTGTGTAAGCTTATTGCGCTTCTTGGAGTGTATGTGCTCAGAAATACTCTAATTGCTCTCACAACTTGAAGCACTACATGGTTGAGACAAAACTCTAATAGCGAAGAGTTGTAGATGGGGTGTATATGTACTAAAGCCCTCCCACCATAAATCTAGAAACAACCAAGAAAAAGGAAACTTAATAATTCACATGTAAAATCCTAAATTGAGATTATTTTTTAAAAAGAAATTCAAAAGATAAAATAAACAATAATTCAATGATGGTTACTTGGTCTCATAGTTGATCTTGAATGAATGAATCTCAATTTGTATCTTAGCACTTATTTCTTCATCAAGGTAATCTAAGGCCCACCATCACCTCATAGTCAGCATGGAATGGGATGGAGTAAAAAAAAATTGGGTTGAGGTAGTACCCCTCATGAAGAGGGCTGTGGAGCTTAGATTTCCAAAATCTATCTGAAGAACATGTGCTTATACTGAGAGGGGGGTGAACAGTATAATATAAAAAATTTCCCCAAATAGTAGCATCAACATTAATAAAGTAGTAAACATCACACAAAGCATCACACACATGAGAGACATAATTTTTAACGTGGTTCACCCAATGTGGGCTACCTCCACAGAAAATATTTCTCAAATAATCTCTTGGGAATCCTTACCAATTACAATGTTTATGGACCTCTATCCAGATAAGATGTTGATCCCCTAAATATCAATTTCGTGGATCTCTTCCACAGGAGAACTCTTTCCCCTTCTACTCTGGCTAGTGATATTCTAGAAGAATCTGTCTCTCTATTGCAATGACTTGTAGATCTCTCTCCACTTGAAGACTCCTCACTTAGATTTATCTTCAATTGTCCTGGATACTAGATCTCTATCCATTGAGACTCCGTCCTCTGTACTCTGTCACCACCAAAGCTCTATCAATAGGTTCACTTAGAACCTACTCAAATCTTCTCAATAGGCTCACTCAGAACCTGCTCAAATCTGCTCAACAAGCTCACTCAAAACTTGTCCAAATCTACTCAACAAGCTCACTCAAAACTTGTCCAAATATGCTCAATAGGTCCACACAGAACCTGCTCAACAAGATCACTCAAAACTTGTCCAAATATGCTCAACAAGCTCACTCAGAACTTGTCCAAATCTTCTCAACAAGCTCACTCAATATCATAGAAGCATAAATAGAATTTTTAGAGACTCAATATGTTCTATACTCAAATCCCAGTCTCAACTCAAATCAATCTCAACTCAGAAATATCATAGAATCATAAAGAGAATTGTTAGAGACTCAATATGTTCTATACTCAAATCCAATTTCTTTCTCAACTCAAATCAAATCATAATATAGAATAGTTTGTTTTATGGAACTTGAACAACCACTTCACACAATCACTTGACTAGGCTCAAAAAACTCTACTCAACCAATCACCACAAGGAACAACTCTTTCTCACAAACCCTAGTCCAAGCATGTATCAACCAACTCAAAATGTTTCCAATAATGTTCAACAACAAATCTCACATAACAATGATAATCATGTTCTTCTCTAACTCAAGTTCAAGTTTTTTGCACAACCAATGGGCTTCAACAACAATGCTTATAAAACATCCTTCACATAACTATGATACTTATTTTCTTCTCAAACCCTAACTCAGTTTTTTCATACAACTAATGGCTTCAACAACAATACTTATAAAACAAGGTTTTAACCATAAATCCTTGAAGAATTCAACCAACAACTCTCAAAAGGAAACCACAATCAATCCTTTTCACTCCAATGATATTTTCATAAATCAACCACCCAATCAAATTAATGGAGAATATTGCCCATACCTTTTTCATGACAAGAAGTTATCCACAAAATCTGCCACACTCAACACACTTTCTTTTTCAAATCTTAACAAGGGTTAGTGGAATTCAAATAATAATCACAAGATAAAGTATAACTCAATTTACACATTTTTACTCCAACTCAATAATCACATCCACCAAAGTCCCTTTTATAGAAAAATCCTCTAAAAATAATAATCAATAAGCCACTATTCAATTTCTAATTTATTCAAAACCCTTATTTCTCCTAAAATAATGCTCTCAAAAATTCAAATCAATACCATAAGGCTCAAATAATCATATATGGTTTTCACCAAAAAAATAATTATTTAACCTAATTTTTAATTATTCTTGGGGCTCTGCTAGGGTTTGATGAGGAAAAACTACTCTTCTAGGGTTTGATGAAGAAAAAATGCTCTGCAAGGATGGCAGTAGCTTTCGGAGGAGGTCTAAAAAATTGGAGGAATTTTGTGATGGCATCGGGTCCGACACAAAGAGTGCATGCTCGTGATATTTTTCATCTAAAAATTACTGGAAGGAACAGGATTTTCTAGTGCATATCGGGAACCGCTTGTTAAAGAACAATGGATGTTTGGAACGATGTGAAGTCAGGCCAGTTCTAGTGGTTCAACCAGACTCGGTGGCGGAAGATGTGGAGTATCTAACCAAACATGCCCTTATTGGAAAATTTTTGGGCATCCGAATTTCTCTCCCCTTTGTGGAGGCTTGGGTTAGGAAAACTTAGAATTTTGAAGGTGATGTGGAGGTGATGTTGAGTGCGAAAAACTATTTTATGGTGGTTTTCTCTTGTATTGCAGATCGTAACAAAGTATTTGAAGGGGGTCATTATTTATATAACCAAGTGGGACTCTTTCTTAAACCCTGGCATATGGATTTCAACCCATCAGAGGAGCAGCCATTGTGGGTTCTAGTATGGGTGCGGCTTCCATGGCTCCCATTGGAATTCTAGAGAACTGATATCTTGCATAAGATTGCCCTTCTTCTTGGGAAGTCGGTTGGACCGTCACAATAGACAATGAATAAAAATTTAATCTCTGTTGCTCGTATTTATGTTGAAATTGACCTAAATAATCCTATTCCAGATTCTATTGAAATACAATTTGGATCAACTACATGGGTTCAAAAACATGACTATGAAGCTCTTTCATTTCATTGCCATATTTGCCATGAATATGACCATCTGTAAAGAAAATTCCCTAAGTTTGTCTTGCCTATGGCTTCAAATCCTGGGCCCTCTCGATCTGTATAAATTTTGGATGAAGGAAAAGACCCGATAAAGGAAGGGAATGGGATAAGGAAGGTTTTGTTCTAGTAAAAGCCTGAAACAGAGGACGAAGGGCAAAAAAATACCTTAAGGATAGCCAAACAGATGCTCTACTCAACCATTTTGAAATATTAGATGATCTTGATCAATGCATGGAGATACCTGAAATGTCGCTACCTGATGTAAATATAACAAGGCTGAATCAGATGTCTCTTCTTGAGGGGGAATTTAAGGAATTAGATCTAGGGTGTTTAAATGAAGAACAAAGGGCTTTGGATATGAGTATAGGGGACATGGTTGGGTCTAGCCCTATAAGGGAAACTATTTTAGAAAGTGGTACATATTTAGTTATGCCCTCTCCTACTCAGGCACTGATGCAGTCATCCTTGGACTGCAAAACTCCTATGGTGTTGGGATTGTAGCAGAAAATAATTTTTTTTTTTTTGGATAAGAATATGAAGGTGGGTCGGAAGAAGGACCAGGATAAAATTAAGTTAATGGGGGAGACTTTGGTGGAGTCAGGCTTGGTGATAACATTGGACTCTCATTTTTATAACTTCCAAAAATTATTATCCTCTCATGGAATGTAAGGGGGTTGAACAGTATCCCCAGACTAAAATTTGTTTGTGATTTGGTTCGTGTGCATTCTCTGGATGTGGTGGTTATTTAGGAGACTAAATTGGCTATTGATAGTATGTTCAATATTGCTTCCAAGTTGTGGAGAATGGATAAATGCCAATATATTGGTGCATGTGGATATGCTGGTGGCATTGCTTGTTTATGGGATCTGGTTAAGATATCCGCTCTTACTTGGATTTCCAGCAGATGGTCTATTTCGATGGTCGGGCATGATAATGAATCTGGTGAAACCATCCTCCTTACAAATGTGTATGCTCCTATTGATTATAATGGTAAAGTGAATTTGTGGGAGCACATTTGCTTTGTGAGAAGTTTGGTTCCCCTGTACCCATGGATTTTGGCTGGAGACTTCAACTATATCATTTTTATGGAGGAGAAACGTGGTGGGGTGGACCATATCGAGCCTTTTTCTTCTATCTTCAGTGCTCATATCCAGGCCCTAAACTTGGTTGACATCAAGCCAGATAATGGGATCTTTACTTGGCACAATAGAAGGTGTGGGGAAGCTTCCATATCAGAGAGACTAGATAGGTTTTTGATATCCAATTATTGGATGGGTAATAATAGAAGTTCTAGTTCTGTGATTCTGGAGGGTAGGGGATTTGATCATTGGCCTATCAAACTCTCTACTTTGGAGTTATAGCTAAAAAATAATCCCTCATTTAAGTTTCAATTTATGTGGCTTCGTGATCCTAAGCTTCATGATTTCATGCGAGGCTAGTGGACCACTGGCAAACCTCCTCATGGCACCATTATGTATTCCTTTATGAAGCGACTACAATTTGTAAAACATAAATTGAAGAGATGGAATAGACTATATTTTGGGAACCTTTCCTTGGCTAATATGACAGCTCTTAGGAGGATGGAAGAAGCTTTAAGGAAGATTAGAGATCAGGGATTCACAAAGGAGCTTCTTGTTGAGGAATCTGATGTTGCAAAAGATCTAGTTGAATGGGAACTGAGGGAAGAAATTTTTTGGAAACAAAAATCTTGAGTAGATTGTCTTCAGGAAGGGGATAGGAACACAACCTTCTTTTATAACTTAGTTATGGCTCAACGTAATGGTAACCTGATTACCTCTCTTATGAATTATCAGTGTGCCCTGCTCTCTTCTTTTAGGGATATTTCAAAAGAGACTAAGAGGTATTTTTCCTCTCTCTTCAAGGAGGACTCCCTATCAGATGATGAGAATGAAAAGCTTATTCTAAACTATATTCCAATGATTGTTTCTAAAGAGATGAATGAGCACTTGATGGGTCCAATTTCCCTTGAGGAGTTGGAAAATATTGTATTCAAGATGAAAAAAGGAAAATCCCTAGGCCCAGATGGATTCTTGATTGAGTTTTATCAGGAGTTTTGGGATTTAAGCAAATTTGATCTTTTGGAGGTGGTCCATGAGTTCCAAAAGAACAAACAGATGCTAGGGGCCCTAAATGCTACCTTTGTGGTGCTTATACCTAAAAAAGAGGGAGCAAATAACTTGGATATGTTTAGGCCTATTGCTCTTTGCAATGTTGTGTATAAGATCATCACAAAAATTATTGCTAAGATGTTGAAGATATGGTTGAGCAAAATCATCTCTGAGGAGCAAGGAGGGTTTTTTGCTAGCTGAAAATCTTGGATGGGGTTGTTATTGCTACATAAGCTATTCACTCGATGTAAAATTCTAAGAAAAAAACAATGTTCATTAAGTTGGACATGGCCAAAGCCTATGATTGGGTTAGATGGTCCTTTCTTCAAAAAGTTCTTGTTGCTTTTGGATTTGAGAAGTAATGGATTAGATGGGTGATGAGTTGTGTTTCTTCTTCCTCATTCTCTATTCTTGTTAATGTAGACACCAAAACAACACCAATTTGATTATGTGGCTACAAGCACTAACCGAATTGGCATACACAGCCCCTAGGGCAGCCCCTAGAGGTTAAACAGTGGTCCTAACAACTCCCAAAGCAGTTTTGGAAGGTCAAAGGTCAATTTGGCACCTTTCAAGCACCCTGCTCCTTATTTGTTCCACCCTGGGATGATTAGAATGCTATTCATCCCACCCCGGGATGATTAGCAACAATCTCTCTAGGGTGGGGCAAATAGCAGGTTTGACGAGAAAAAATTCAAACCTTGACAAATGGCAGCCCAGATCCGCCACTCAACTCCACCTTCAATGCATGGGAGTGCAAGTGAGTGTTTCAAAGCTCAAAGAGGAAGTCATAGAGGCAGTCATGGAGCCCTTAATCAGGGAGGAATATTCTCTCCCCTAACAAGGCATGATGGCAAAGTGGTACCCTTGCATGCATATTCAAAGCAGACCTTCAGGTCTATAAAATGGTGAGTCTTCTCACCCCATTGGGAGGATGGAGTAGGAGCATTTGGAGCAACGGAGTGCTGCCAAATTATACCCTCACCCGAATTGTGCTCCTAATGTTCACCTAATAACATCCCTTCCAAAAGAGAGATCAAGGATGTAGGAAGCACAATGAGGGTGAGGGTATAATTCGGCAGCACTTCATTGCTCCAAATTCTCTTACTCTATTCTCCAAATGGGGTGAGAAGACTTACCATTTTATAGACCTGAAGGTCTACTTTGAATGTGCATACAGGGGCACCACTTGGCCATCATGCCTTTTCAGGGGAGAGAAGATTCCTCCCTAATTAAGGGCTCCATGACTGCCTCTATGACTGCCTCTTTGAGCTTTGAAATGCTCACTCGCACTCCCATGCATTTAAGGTGGAGTTGAGTGGCAGATCTGGGCTGCCATTTGTAAAGGTTTGACTTTTTGCCCGTCAAACCTGCTATTTGCCCCACCCTAGAGCGATTGCTTCTAATCATCTCGGGGTGCGGTGAATAGCATTCTAATCATCCCAGGGTGGAATGAATAAGGAGCAGGGTGCTTGAAAGGTTCCAAATTGACCTCTGACCTTCCAAAACTACTTTGGGAGTGGTTCAAACCACTGTTTAACCTCTGGGGGCTACCCTAGGGGTTGTGTATGCCAATTCGGTCAGTGCTTGTAGCCACATAATTAGATTGGTGTTGTTTTGGTGTATACAGATAATAATGAGTCATCAGAGTTATTTGAGGGCTCAAGGGGATTGAGGCAAGGATATCCTTTATCTCCTTATTTTTTTATCATTATGGTGGAAGGGTTGGGAAGATTGCTCAAGTCTCAAGTCATGCGGAGTCTCATTCAGGGGTGGAAGTGGGATAGTAGTTTACCACCTCTTTCCCACTTTCAATTTGTTGATGATACTATTTTTTTGGGAGTTATCACTATCAGAGAATCTGGAAATATTAGACAATCTCTTGACATATATCTTGGTGCTTTTGGACAGTTGATTAATGAGGACAAGTCTTCTATTTTCTTCTTCAATACCCCTCATCTTATTCAAGCCAGGATTGCTTGCATTCTAAGATTCCAGGTTGGGACTCCCCCCTTCATTTATCTTGGTATTCCAATTTCATCTCATCCTCTACCTAGATCTTCTTGGCAGTCTATGCTTGATAAGTTTAGAAGGAAGGTGAATCACTAGACTTTTAGATGGCTATCCACTATAGGTAGAGTGTTGCTTTTAAAATCTGTTGTTCAAGCTTTACCTATTTATAGATGTTTTGTACAAATACCTCCCTCTCACTTCATCAAGGACATGGATGCTTTGTCAAGATAGTTTTTATGGTCTGGAAAACTTGATCAATCTAAATAGAGTTTGGTTAGGTGGGATTCTATATGTAGGCCGGTGTAAGAGGGAGGCCTTGGGTTGTGATAGATAGCTCTTTTTGGGTAGGATTTGGCTGTAAAAATTTGGCTGAGGCTGAGATCCCTAGAGTTAGCTTGGTTGGGAAAGGTTTAGTTATTTGGGACACTCTGAAAAGAGGAGCTAATTTAATCAAGTAGGGTTTGTTCTGGATTTGCAATCAGGGATCATATGCTCTTTTTTGGGAGGATTCTTGGGATGGTCACCCTCATATATTGAATAAATATCCTAGGTTACGTTCCCTAAGAATTTTTTTCTTGGAAGCAGGCTAGTCTCATGTGGAGGACTTTAAAAAAAATCTAGTCTTTTAGAAATATGGAGATGTATAGGTGGAAAGATCCGCAAGAATGGCCCTAGGGGGGACTTGCCAAGGATAGAGAGGTGCTTGCTCTTATTCTTATGGGGAGGCCTTGTTATTAATTGAGGGGTAAAGATATTCTGGCTTGGAAACCTGATCCTAAGGGAACCTACTCGATAGCCTATGGTTATTAGGTTCTTCATAAGCAAAAGTATGGGAGTCTTCCTGTCACTTGGTGGAAAAAGGTGTGGAACAAATTTTCTTGGCCAAAATGTAACTTCTTTATCTGGTTGGTAGCTCGTAATAAATGCCTCACTTGGGATAATTTAAGGAAGAGGGGATTTCAGGGTCCCTTTTTTTGTGTCCTTTGTAGTAAGAATGAAGATGACTCTTCTCATTTATTTTTCCAATGCTCCTTTGCCAGAGATATTTGGCACCATTGGTGGAGCACTTGGAACCATTCATTTTTTCATGTGCTATACCTAGTGGAGTTTTGGAGTAGTCTGGGCAGACCTCCGACCAAGGCCCCCTTTGGATGGCTTGGAACTTGGGCCCTTCTTGCATCATCTAGAAAATTTGGCTTGAACAAAACCGATGCATATTTCAAGGTAGTTATTTGGCTATTCAATAGATCTGGCAAAGGATCCTATATATGGTTCAAGAAACCATCCATAGCAAATGTGATGTGGACCCTCTTTTGGATTCTAGGGAGGAGAAGGTACATCAAGCCCTTGGTCTCTTTGGGGATGGTGTGAACTCTTCTAGCCCTATTAGGGTTCCTTAGCTCAGCAAGAAGGTTAGGAGAGATGGTAGGTGGAGGCCACCCCCTAGAGGAGTTTTAAAAATTAATACTGATGGATCGTCTAGGGGTAATCCTGGACATGCTGGCATTGGAAGTGTTGGGAGAGATTCTACTGGTGGTGTCAGTTTTTTCTTTTCCATTTATAAAGGTGTTCACTCCAAAAATTTTATGGAAGCTCTTGCAATTATTGAGGCCTTGTGAAGGGGGTTTTATCTTGGCTGGCATAGGATTATCTGCAAGTCTGACTCTAAAATTTTGGTTAATATTTTAAATAGTAAAATGGTGGAGGAAGTTAATTGGAATTTGGCCTCTATAGCCATTCAGATTCTCAGAATGAGTGAAGAGTTTGAATTTATATCCTTTGTGCACATTCTAAGGAAATAGAATGTGGTTGTTGATTACCTGGAAAAAAGGGCTTCTGAGCTATTGGATTCTTGGAGTATTGATAATTGGGAGATTCTCCCGTCTAGGGACTCTCAACGCCTATGGGAGTTGATCCACAAGGATGTAAAAACTTAATGTGGTTTGTTCTTATTGTCTTTTCTAAGTGTCATTCTAGTCTAGTGGTTTTAGCATGTTTGGTTGTTTATTTGAGTCCTGGTTGGAAGCTCAGTTGTACTCTGTAATCCAAACTTTTTATCAATAAATTTTCACCCCTTTATTTACAAAATAATTATTTAACCTTTTAAACACAACAAAGGTTTTACAAAAATAAAATATTTTCTAACCCTTATCACTCCAAACTTTAGAGCATTCAAACAAATTTTAATTAAAAAATCGCATACCTCCCTCAAGGTGTTTCGACCCCTTGACCTGCCTCACCGTGGGCGCCTTAGCCGCGGCTAAGGTAGCCAAACGAGCTACCCGCTCGTTCGCAATGCAAAAGGGACATGACTTCCCTTTATATGCTACAGGCCCACGTGCCTCAAATAAATTGTGCGCCCTTGGCGCTTCCACCACAAAGCACAACAAACGAACCTTGCCAAAAATCGAACGCACGACCTTGTGCTACCAAATGCCTTTGCACTTCCCGAGTTGCCAACAGGCCACACTGCCCAAGGTGACTTGGGTTTCGCACGTCGTCCGATTTATTCGTTGCTTCTACCACTTAAACCTTTTTCGCACGAGCTCTATTCGCTTTTCGACAATCGCATTAACAACAAGAGCAAGGATGATTTAAATTGAAGAATTTAATGGCATATATATATGCCTTCCCTCCGCTTGGAAACGTCGATGCTTCCTCATGACGTCGACGGATAAACTTTTACTTTTAATTTTAAAATTTAAACTAAATATTTAAAATTAAATATCTCCATCATTGGGGCACCTTTTTCGATGAAATGAAAAGCCAACTTGGGTTTTAAGAAAAACCCATTTCAAATCTGCCATCCATGGTTTTAAATAAAAACCTTTGCTAAGCTTCCCTTGAAGCTCCTTTTTGGAACCAAATGCCATGCATCCTTTTGATCAAAACCTTTGCTTCTCATGAAGCTCTTTGTGGAGAAAATCATAGTGCTTACTTGCATAGGTCCTTTTGACATCAATGACAAATTTTTAGCTTAGGGACTCAAAATGTCCAACAATCTCCCCCTTTGTCATTGATGGCAACCCATATCCATTTACTAAAATCTGACCTTCTTTTCTTCTCCCCATGGGACTTTGCTCCCCCTGGCTCAAAGCTCTCTCAAATATCAAATCTCTCCCCATATCAAAAACTTTCCTCAATATACACAAATCTCTCCCCCTTTGTCATCAATGGCAAAGGGTCACCTTTGGGGCTCGGGGCTAAGAATGAGCCTCTTAGCTTAGCCCCTCCCCCACCTCCACATGAGGTGGTTAATTTTGGGGTGGGAGTCTCACTCCCAATTTTCCTCGAAGATACTCAAAAGTATCTTTTGAGAGTGGCTTAGTGAAAATATCTGCTATCTATTCCTTTGTAGTGACATACTCCAATCTGACATGTTTATCTGACACATGTTCTCTCAGAAAATGATACTTAATCGGAATGTGCTTCGTCCTGGAATGCATTACTAGATTTTTTGAGATACATATGGCACTGGTATTATCACATAGTATAGGAATAGGCTGATCATGTTTTATCTTGAAGTCTTCTAAAGTCCTCTTCATCCATAACACCTGTGTACAACTGGCTACTGCTGCAATATATTCTACCTCTGTTGTGGATAGTGATACTGAAACTTGCTTCTTACTTAACCAGGATACTAGTCTTTCTCCAAGAAAGAAAGCTCCCCCACTTGTGCTTTTTCTATCATCAATACTGTCAGCCCAATCTGCATCTGTATATGATGTGAGTGTGAAACTATCACTTTTAGGATACCAAAGTCCAAAATCCATAGTCCCTTTTAGATACCTAAAAATTCTTTTTACTACTGCCACATGTGTTTCCTTAGGTGCTGCCTAAAATCTTGCCACTAATCCTACTGACTGTACTATGTCTGGTCTTGTAGTTGTGACATACAATAAGCTACCAATCATGGATCTGTATAGTCTCTGATCTACCTCTGGAGATTCATCATCCTTACTTAACTTGCACCCTATGACCATAGGAGTACTTACTAGTTTGCAATCTTCTAATCTGAATTTCTTTAACATCTCCTTGATGTATTTGGCTTGAGAAAGAAACACTCCCTTTTTTGATTGTGAAATCTGAAGACCAAGAAAGAAGGATAATTCACCAAGCATAGACATCTCAAATTCACTCTGCATATTCTTAGCAAACTCTTTGCACATCTTGTCATTATTTCCCCCAAAAATTATGTCATCAACATAAACAACCACTATCAGAAGATCATTTCCTTCATTTTTGATATACAAATTACTATCTGCTATTCCTTTCCTGAATCCCTATTCCTATAGATACCTATCCAATCTTGAATACCATGCTCTGGGAGCCTGCTTTAAGCCATATAATACCTTTTTCAATCTGCATACCTGATCTGGAGTATCTGATAGTATAAATCCCTCTGGTTGTTCAATGTAGACCTCTTCTTCTAGAATCCCATTTAGAAAAGCTGACTTAACATCCATTTGATATACTTTGAAATTCTTGAAACTTGAAAAAGCTAAAAACATCCTTATAGCTTCAAGTCATGCAACTGGAGCAAAGGTTTCATCAAAATCAATTCCTTCTACTTGTGCATAACCTTTGCAAACTAACCTTGCTTTATTTCTGACAACTTGTCCATCTTCATTCAACTTATTTCTGAAGACCCATTTTGTGCCAATCACATTTTTGTCCTTTGGTCTTGGAACAAGTTTCCAAGTCTTGCTCTTCTCAATATGATCTAATTCTTCATTCATTTCTTTAACCCAAAATTCATCTTCACTAGCCTGAGAGAAATCTTTTGGCTCAATCTTAGATAGCAAAGAAAAATTTGCTTGTTGAGATGGTTTTATTATTCTTCTCCTTGTCTGTATTTCATCTGGATTTCCAATGATCTGATATTTTGGGTGATGTTTCTGTACATACCTAGAAGGAGTCTTAGGAAGAAGCCTTTGTGTTTCTTCTTCATCATTATCTGATTCCTCACAAAATTCTTCTTGACAACATCCATCTTCTTGATATATTGCTTGCTGAATTGGCTCTCTGGAATCTATCTTTTCATCAACTGTTACATTCATACTTTCCACCATAGTGCATGTTCTTTTGTTGTAACATCTGTAAGCCTTGCTCTTTGTGGAATAGCCAAGAAAAATTCCTTCATCACATCTTGGATCAAATTTGCCCAAATTCTGATCTTCCCGTCTTATGTAACATTTGCTTCCGAAGATCTTAAAATGTTTTACAGTAGCAGGTCTTCCTTTCCAAAGCTCATAAGGAGTCTTGTGATGATTTACCCTTAATTGAGCCCTAGTAATTATGTACACAATTGTAGATACTGCTTCTTTCCAAAAACCATCTGACACTTTAGATTCATTTAACATAGCTCTAGCCATGTTTTCAATAGTCATGTTCTTCCTTTCAACTACTCCATTTTGTTGGGGAGTTCTCGATGCTGAGTACTCTCTCTTGATTCCATGTTGTTCACAAAATTCTACAAACTCATCTGAAGTAAACTCTCCTCCTCTATCAGATCGTAGACATTTAATCCTTTTGCCTATTTCATTTTCAACCAATTTCTTGAATGCTTTGAATTTTTCGAAGGCTTCTGACTTCTCTTTTAGGAAAGTTACCCAAACCATTATGGAATAATCATCTACAAACAACATGAAGTAACTCTCACCCTGAATACTTTGTGTTCTGGTAGGACCACACAAATCAGTATGTATTAAACTTAAAGGCTCAGAAGACATATAGCCTTTTGGTTTGTAAGTTGTCCTAGTTTGCTTTCCATGTTGACAAGGTGCACAAATTGTGTTTTGAGGTCTCCTTATTTTGGGTAAATCTTTGACTGCCTATTTGTTGCTTATGCTGACTATGTTGTCAAAATTCAAATGACCTAATATTCTATGCCATAACCAGCTCTCATCTTCTTGTGATAGAAAACACTTTTCTCCTTTGATCTCATTGAGCATATATAAGTTGTTTGGAGTCCTTCTTGCATTTGCAATAATTCTTCCTATTTCAGTTTTCATTATCTCACATCTATCTGGATGGAAGGTAACCATATATCCTTGATCACAAAGTTGACTTATACTCAGAATATTGTGCTTTAACCCTTTGACATACAAAACATTCTCTTTTTTTTGTTTTTCCATTGTCTAGACTTAGAGTACCTCTCCCAACAATCCTAGCTGATCCATTATCACCAAAACTTACAGATCCTCTATTTGTTTCCTTTAGAACAATGAATTTGTCTTTGTCTCCTATCATGTGACTAGAGCAACCACTATCCAGATACCATTGTTCTTCTTTATTTTGAGCATGCAGGGTTGTTTGAACTAACATAGATCTGGCCCTATCATTCTTTCTTTCATCCTTCCTAGTTGTTGGAATTGTTTTTCTAAACTCGAGAAATATCATTTTACACCATCTAGCCTTGTGCCCAAAATTATTGCATTTGTAACATATAACATCATTATCCATGAGAGGTGCAAAGGAATTGAAATCTCTATTGTATCTTGCATGATGAGTACAGTGTGCAACTATATGACCATATTTATTGCAAGAAAAACAATGACCATGAAAGAGATTATGTAACCTGTTTGGAGATCTTGGATATTGTGGAGAAGTCATCCTCTTCTTGTAATTAACTCTTATCCAGGGTTCCTCTTTGCTCTCTTCCTTTCTGATGTCCTTTGCTTGCTTTTCTTTGTTTGAAGTTTCTGCCTTTTGGAAGCTTGATTCCTCTTTCACATATTTTGTATTTTGTAGTATCTTGATCCCTTCCAGTTTATTTCTTAGGAGAACAATTTTTGCTTCCAATCTTCCACATTCTGTTTCCTTGGCTCTCAATAGATCTGTCATATCTTGCTCAATCTTCTTTCCTTCTTCTACCTTAATCTTGAATTATGTAAGGTTCTGTATAAGTTCCACTCTTGCTTCTTCATCTTCCTGAATTTGTTCCTTCAAGTTTGAATTTTTCTCTCTAAGTCTTTCCAGTTTTTTGAGAGCAGCAAAGAATTCTTCTTTTATATCAAACCCACTTTCTTCTTCACTTTTTGAGGTCATGTGTGCTACCGAAGGATCTTCTTTCGAGCTGTTAGACTCTTCACGGAGAGACCGACTCTGATACCAATTGAAGAACATGTGCTTATACTGAGAGGGGGGTGAACAGTATAATATAAAACTTTTCCCCAAATAGTAGCATCAACATTAATAAAGTAGTAAACATCACACAAAGCATCACACACATGAGAGACATCATTTTTAACGTGGTTCACCCAATGTGGGCTACCTCCACAGAAAATATTTCTTCTAAATATTTCTCAAATAATCTCTTGGGAATCCTTCCCAATTACAATGTTTATGGACCTCTTGTCCAAAGGAGATGTTGATCCCCTAAATCTCAAGTTCATGGATCTCTTCCATAGGAGAACTCTTTCCCCTTCTGCTTTGGCTAGTGATCTTCTAGAAGACTCTGTCTCTCTACTGCACTGACTTGTGGATCTCTCTCCACTTGAAGACTCCTCACTCAGATCTATCTTCAATTGTCTTGGCTACTGGATCTCTATCCACTGAGACTCTGTCCTCTATACTCTATCACCTCCAAAGCTCTGTCAATAGGTTCACTCAGAACCTTCTCAAATATGCTCAATAGGCTCACTCAGAACCTGCTCAAATATACTCAACAAGCTCACTCAGAACTTGTCCAAATCTGCTCAATAAGTCTCACTCAGAACTTGTCCAAATCTGCTCAACAAGATCACTCAGAACTTGTCCAAATTTACTCAACAAGCTCTCAAAGACTTATCTCAAATCTGCTCAACAAGCTCAACTCAATCTCATAGAAGCATAAAGAGAATTGTTAGAGACTCAATATGTTCTATACTCAAATCCCAATCTCAACTCAAATCAATCTCAACTCATCAATCTCATAGAAGCATAAAGAGAATTGTTAGAGACTCAATATGTTCTATACTCAAATCCAATTTCTTTCTCAACTCAACTCAAATCAGAATATAGAATAGTTTGTTTTATGGAACTTGAACAACCACTTCACACAATCACTTGACTAGGCTCAAACAACTCTACTCAACCAATCACCATAAGGAACAACTCTTTCTCACAAACCCTAGTCCAAGCATGTATCAACCAACTCAAAATGTTTCCAACAATGTTCAACAACAAATCTCACATAACAATGATAATCATGTTCTTCTCTAACTCAAGTTCAAGTTCTTTGCACAACCAATGGGCTTCAACAACAATGCTTATAAAACATCCTTCACATAACAATGATACTCATTTTCTTCTCAAACCCTAACTCAAGTTTTTCACACAACTAATGGCTTCAACAACAATGCTTATAAAACAAGGTTTTAACCATAACTCTCAAACCAGAAATCCTTGAAGCATTCAACCAACAACTCTCAAAAGGAAACCACAATCAATCCTTTTCACTCCAATGATATTTTCAGAAATCAACCACCCAATCAAATTAATGGAGAATATTACCCATACCTTTTTGATGCCAAGAAGTTGTCCACAAAATCTGCCACACTCAACACACTTTCTTTTTCCAATCTCAACAAGGGTTAGTGGACTTCAAATAATAATCACAAGATAAAGTATAACTCAATTTACACCTTTTTACTCCAACTCAATAATCACATCCACCAAAGTCCCTCTATAGAAAAACCCTCTAAAAATAATAATCAATAAGCCACTATTCAATTTCCACTTTATTCAAAACCCTTATTTCTCCTAAAATAATGCTCTCAAAAATTCAAATCAATACCATAAGGCTCAAATAATCATCTATGGTTTTCACCAACAAAATAATTATTTAACCTTTTAAACACAACAAAGGTTTTACTAAAAATAAAATATTTTCTAACCCTTATCACTCCAAACTTTAGAGCATTCAAACAAATTTTAATTAAAAAATCGCATACCTCCCTCAAGGGGTTTCGACCCCTTGACCTGCCTCACCGTGGGTGCCTTAGTCATGGCTAAGGTAGCCAAACGAGCTACCCACTCATTCACAATGCAAAAGGGACACGACTTCCCTTTATATGCTACAGGTCCACGTGCCTCAAATAAACCGTGCACCCTTGGCGCTTCCACCACAAAGCACAACAAATGAACCTTACCAAAAATTGAATGCACGACCTTGTGCTACCAAATGCCTTTGCGCTGCCCGAGTTGCCAATAGGCCACACTACCCAAGGTGACTTGGGTTTCGCACGTCATCCGATTTATTCATTGCTTCTACCACTTAAACCTTTTTTGCACGAGCTCTATTCACTTTCCAACAATCGCATTAACAACAAGAGCAAGGATAATTTAAATTGAAGAATTTAATGGCATATATATATGCCTTCCCTCCGCTTGGAAACATCGACGCTTCCTCATGACGTCGGCGGATAAACTTTTACTTTTAATTTTAAAATTTAAACTAAATATTTAAAATTAAATATCTCCATCATCGGGGCACCTTTTTCGATGAAACGAAAAGCCAACTTGGGTTTTAAGAAAAACCCATTTCAAATCTGCCATCCATGGTTTTAAATAAAAACCCTTTTCTAAGCTTCCCTTGAAGCTCCTTTTTGGAACCAAATGCCATGCATCCTTTTGATCAAAACCTTTGCTTCTCATGAAGCTCTTTGTGGAGAAAATCATAGTGCTTACTTGCATAGGTCCTTTTGACATCAATGACAACTTTTTAGCTTAGGGACTCAAAATGTCCAACACTATCAATAATATCCCAAATAGGACCATATTTTGATTGGACATGTCTATAAACTAAGGTAATTGCCTCTTGCCCTATCCATAGCCTCGTATATATGTCACTGGTGATTCATCTCCATCAACAAGATGAAGAACCTTTACCAAAGGCTTTGTTACCTAAGAAAAAGAAAAAGAAATTAAATAAAATTTATAAAAATATTTTAAAATACAAGATTTACAAAAAGAAAATATTTTAGAATTTAAATTAAAAAATTATAATAAAATATATTAAGAACTTAGTCTTGTACGTTGGCTTTCTAGAAGGGCTCCTCAAATACATATTCATATATCTTGTCCTCACTAGAGAATCGATATCTACCAGCTTGCTTAGAATTCCACTCCTCACTCACAAACATTTGCTTCACTGATCCTCTTGCATTATAAATGCTTTGCAATTTCACAAAGTTTATTATGAAGTGTGTAACTCTAGGACATACTATCTCTCTCCCACTGGTAAATTTTCTCATGGGGTTGACGACCCAAGAATGGTTGTAGATAAATTTTGTAATTGCCCAAGACTTTTGTACAACCTCAAACACCCAAGGTAATTTCCTAATGTCTTCGAGGAGAAAATAAAGAAATGGGTTGCACATGGGGACCAAAAAATGGTAGGAAATCTCTCCTCCAATAGCTTTCTAGCTGATACATATACCTATGATGACTTGGATAACATTCTCCACCCCAACCTCGATCACAACCTCCCCCAACAACCTGATGAGCATTTTGGCACTCTTAACTTGCATCGATGCATCCACTAACTTGAGGAATACTAATCCTCTTGCAGAATAAACCAAAAAATTAATTAAGGTTGTATCGCTCCAAATTTTTCACACCCCTACCTTCAGGCTATAGGATCCGTGCCCGAAAGGGGGATGGGAAAAGGATGGCGCGGTACCTCGGACTGAGAGGCCTTGCGAAGGTCCCGCCTCTCGGGGGAGGTGTATTATGGTGATTTTTTGATGGATGGTGGGTTCACCAGGAAACGTTTGAATGGCAGTTTCCACGCCTAGGTTGGGAATGTGTTTGATGTGTTCAGTTTTAGCTTTAATCATCCAAGTCCTAGGTTTGGCCAAAATGCGTCTAAGCTATTCTATATGAAATGCAGATTTAAATGAATACAGAAAAACAAATTAGGACAAAAAATAGAGAAAGTAAGCAAGATTAAAAAGCCATACCTGATCCGGATGTCTGATGAAGATTCTGATTTTTGAAGCAGTCAGGATCGCCTCTGATTCGACAGGATCGTCTCCTATCTGACAAGATCGTCTGAGATCTGACGAATTCGTCAGAGACCTGCAAACAGAAAAATAGATGCAAAATACAGAGAATGCAACTATGATAACAGAGGGAAACAGTGTAAAATGACAATAACAATATCAAACTGAGAATTATAAATAGAAACATGAATGCATTATACTGATTTAATGACAATTATAACTTAATTATGCATTTGATCTAGATGGGTGAACTCCAAGATGCAAAATAATAAGAAATAATCATAATATTAACTAAATGCAGAATAATACAGCAGAAAAAGGATGAAGAAATGCAAACTCTGGGCACTGATTGCCCCCAATGTGGACTGCAGTCGAAATCGTCTCTGATTCGACAGGATCGCCTCCGATCTGAACAGGATCGTCTGCGACGATGTAAGCTTGCTCCGGCTGAAAAATACTAAGGTACCTGCAACAAAATTTGGATAGAACAAGTGCAAATAGTAATTTAGGATGTCTAGTGTGTGTAGAATTCGAGTTACAGGGAATTTCAGCCGGGGGGATGCTAAGGGGAGGGCCTAGGATTAAATAGGCTTAGGAGGGAGGTTAGGAGGTTGGAGATCATCCCTATTTGGGAGATCTCCAATGGGGAGGGTCTCTAACGATGCAGACACGCTTCTGCCCGGATTAGAGACGCCGTTGGAACAGAGACTAATTATGAAAAATCAGTTTTGGGACAAGATCGTCTGGACGTCCTAGCCCAGACGAAATCGTCCGATCTGAGGCGATATCGTCTGATCGGCGACGATATCGTCAAACGGTCAAAACAAACTCTAAAAATGGCATGGGAAACGAGGAAACGGATTAAGCGACGGTTTGGGAGCGGTTTTGGAGGTTAAAATTTGAATTTGAATTATTTACTAGAGTAATTGTAATTATTAAGGTTTTACTGTGCCAATTTTAGGGTGCTACATTTTGCCCCCTCTTTAGCGAATTTTTTGAAGAAAATGCGTTAAAGATGAGTTCTTCTCGATCTACGAGAAAGCAAAAATTATTCCCATTTTTAGGCGACGATTCTTGGTCGAATCGTACGACGACTTACTATGGTGCCCCCTCCGTGTTTTTACCCAAATCGAACGTTTGAGGTAAAAACGCGAAAAAGCAAAATTTTAAAATGTTTTTAATTGTGTTTTGAATAAAATTAAGAAAAATAGGGTAAAACCCTAATTCATTGTTATTGTTCATTTTTCTGGTTTTTAGAGCTTTGCAAGCAAAATGGTCGAGACAGCGCACAAATCGACAGAGGTCCGACGCGGGCTACGGGTAAGAGTCTAAACTTAGCTTAGAATGGTTTAAGTTGAATTTACATGCTTTTTAGATTGATTTTAAATAAATTTTGAGCATCGCGGCCATTTTTGGGCCGTCGACGTCGTCGGGATGAAATCGTCCCGATTTCGACGAAATCGTCTCAAGTTCGTCGATTTCGTCTAAGGGCGAAATCGACGAAAGGGGGACGATTTCATCAAATTAGGGACGATTTTGGCTTGCAAAATCGGAGACGATTTTGCTCAAATTTGGGACGATATCGTCCAATAGTGGACGATATCATCATTTGTATGAAATTGAACCTGATTTTACTTGCATTATTAATCACTTGAGTTTTTATTAATGATTTTTTATTGTGTTGTTGTTTATGTTGCAGAGAGGTTTACTAAAGAGCAGAGAATGGAAATACGATGGGTTGAGAGATGACTTGGCCGCTCTATCACAGGCAGAGCGGGATCAGCTGGCTCAAGCCGGCTTACAGCATGTGGCAGAGATGCCACAAGTTTCTACAGACATGGGGCTACTGACAGCCCTGGCAGAGAGGTGGTATCCGGGTTCTTCCTGTTTTCGGTTACCCATAGGGGAGATGACTCCCACATTGGAGGATGTATGGAGGATTTTGAGGATCCCCATACAAGGACGGTTGATCACTCCTACGGCCAATCAGGGCCACGCTATGATGCGGTTGTGTGGCGATCCGAGCTTCGCCCTGGAGAAGGGCGGAGTGAACATCGAGGCACTGCGTCAGATGCCTGGGGCATCCAGACTCACACGAGTTTTGGCCGGAGTGGTAGGTGGACTTCTGTTGTGCCACCAGAGCGGGTGCAGGGTACCATGGGTGCTAGCAGATGTGATCTACGACATGCGTGACCATGGTTATAGGTTCTCTTGGGGCAGTTTTGTTCTATGTCGATTGTACAGGATCCTGCATGGGGTCGTGTACAAGGGCGGCCGATGTCTGGTTATGACATCGCTACTACAGGTTTGGTGCTGGGAGCACATTGCAGTGCGGAGGCCGGTAGGGCTTCCTTTGATAGGGATTGACGGGGAGAGGCCCCGAGTTTTCTACTGGTGGCTCCGGAGAGGGGCACAGCGGCGGATTGATCTGTCGATGTCCCGGAGACTACTGGATGACCTTGTCCCGGACCAGATCACCTAGAGGCCTTGGAGGGATCATCCAGGGTGGGCCGAGGATGGACAGAGAGCCTGGCTCGCATCAGGCGAGCCTGTTGGCTGAGGATGGAGAGGGGAGAGGTGGAGCTCCACCGCTACGACCGAGTTTTGCGATAGTTCGGTCTACAGTAGGGGATCCCATCTCTCAGGGATTACGAGTTTTCTTGGACTGTCCGGGATAACACTACGGTTAGCGGGGCTCCAGATATGCAGCGCTTCTGGAGTCAGGACGTAGATGATGCCCCCATTCAGCCAGTGGATGGGGACGACGCTGGGGTAGCCGACGGCTACGATGCCTGGTACGTAGGCATCCACCCTCCTCGGATGACGAGGGCTCAGGGTCCGATTCACGTAGTTGTGCGTCGGATGGGGAGGCGGCGCTAGGCGGCCATTGAGGCGGCCCAGGGTCACGATGGGAGAGAGCAGAGGAGGCCACAAGCTCAGTAGAGGCCACAACAGTGGGAGAGGAGGGAGGAGAGACCCCCTTCTCCATAGAGAGAGAGGCCACCATCGCCCGATAAGGGCAAGGGTGTTGACACTAGGGAGAGCAGCGAGACAGTGACTCTCCGAGCTGAGGTTGCCCACCTATGGGCTCAGGTGCAAACATTGCAGGATGAGGCTACATGGCTTAGAGCTCGGGGCGGAGGAGCGAGCACTCGAGATTTAGCATGCGCTATTGCCCAGGTTACATTCTATCAGGCTCTATACTACCAGGCGGTGCCAACAGAGGAGAGGGTGCCATTACCAGCTCATATTGTAGAGCCTGTCGTGATGGGGTCATCTAGGACATCATCACGATCGGCATCCAGGACTCATGGCACCACACGGACTACGATGGGGCCACCTCCTCCACCTCAGGGGGGGGAGGAGATGAGGCTGAGAGCTCGAGGGGTTCTCGAGACACTGCACGAGAGGATATATGATTGAGAGGATTGAGTATGCCAAGATGTAGATTGTGGCATACCAATCTATTTTTGATATGATGTACATATATTTGATATATATATAGATGAGATATTTTTTGATCATATGACTTGTCTTATGTATTTTTATGATGCTTTTAATGTTTTGATTGATTGATTTGATGATTCATGTAATTACGTCATTGGAAATATTATGGTTGAAATGTCATGCTTGAAAAATTTAAATGAAATAATCTGATAGAACAAATTGGTTGTTTGTGATGTGATGATTTGATAAAAAATAAAAAGGGACTTTTAACAATAATTTCAAAGGACATTGTCGCTATTATAGACCATTTCATGGAGTCGCCGCTCACTCGGTCGTCAAGCTAATCCCGGTATAGAAATATTGTTAAAAGTAAAAGAGTGCTTAAGAGACTGTCTTAAGACTTTGGTGCAATGGTGCAAATGATGATGATGATGGTTTGTTTTCAGATTTTCATAAAAATAGTATGCATGAAATAATGTTAAAATGATTTTTGCTAGGCATAAATTCCTAAGTGTGATAAAATTTTTGGATAATTCCCTAGGAATTATACCATCATTGCAAAATTGAAGGTTGACATAATGACATGAAATAGTGATAATGTGCATGTTTGTTTGAAAGCATAATTGTATAACATAATGATTTAAGTCATATGGTTTTCATGATTTTTAAATAAATGGGGAATAAAAATTGGTACAATGGTTTGCGCTAGGCATAGAATATGTAGGTATAGACTTATACCATCATCGCGAAAATCAAAGAAGAAAATAGATTGTTTTATTGCATGGTTGATTTTTAATTTTTAATAAATAGAAAATATGAAGAGGAGGACTTGCGCTAGGCATAAAATTCCAATTTTGGTTTTGGAACTATACCATCGTCGCGAAAGTCAAAAGTTATATATATATGTAACTTGATTGTATGGTTTTGAAAGAAATTTTGATTTTTCGATTATGCATGTAGTTGTCTTTATACTAAACAACTGTACTTTAAAGAAGAAAATGAATTTATTCCAAACAATTTGCAAAAAATATTTCAAAGTATCTTAAAGACAAAAGTTAGATTTATAAGGAATCCCATGTGCATATGTGAGTTCATTTCCAATCTTGATTTATCATAATGATACACAAAATCTCTCAAATACAAAATGTGTGTGCAATTGCTATGTTCATTTACCAGTTTTGAGCAAGATAATATGATACAAGTGATTTGAATGAACCAAATAAGTGTTCATTAACCATGATGTAGATGCATATAACCATACTAGACTACTATGTAAGTCGGATTATCAAGAGCTAGCTAATCCATAAGCAGACATAGGTCTGTACAAAAGAAGGTCGCTAATGTGACAGACATATCGCCACGCTAGGAGTTACCCAAGGCCAAGCGGGTTGGGCACAAACCACCTGTTATGGGGCTTACCTCACAGTTTTTGAATAATTGAGAATTCCAGGGATTCAAGCTCATCAACCCTTCTTTTCTTTTCAAAGGGTAGGGAAAGGGATTTTATTGCTTTTGCTTTTGCTTTCTTTTTTTTGTATTTTTGCTTGATAATGCTGTAATGATATAAAATAATATTTTTCTTTTTCTCTTTTTCTTGAACTTTGCTTTTTCTTTTTTTTCTATGCTAGGGATACTTGCTCGGATTAGCTGTAGAGCAAGGGATTTTTATTCTGGGTAGGGGTGAGCTTGTCCTTTTGCCAATTCTCAAAGATTCTAGACCATGTGCATGATAGGATAGCAGGGGAAACTTTTCGCTCAAGAAACCACTTCTACTATGTAGCAAAGCATGGACATTACAAATATAATCATTTTATTGTGAAAGGATGTGCTTGGTTTAAGTAAATAACAAGATCAATTCTCTGTGCTCAAACTTTATTTAATTGAATTTTGTGGACTTTTATATAAGAGAGATTAGTAATCATGCCAGATAAAATCAAGATATTTATTTTTGTGTGTGTGAAAGTGAGGGATTCCAAATAAATGCTAATTTATCCAAAATAATTTGAAACATATAACCGCAACATTTGTAAGAAGATATATATAAATACTTTTTGAGAAGTTTTGAGAATGTTGACTCTCTCTTTCTTCTTTATGTTGTTTTGGTTTCGAAAGAGTCAAGAATATTGTTGTTTTTTTATTATTATTATTATTATTATTATTTTTGTTTTTGAAAGAATTAACAAGTGCCATAAATAAATACAACAAGTAGTTTTGAATATTTTGATGATTATGAATGTTTTTGGTGTTTTTGAATTTATAAATTGAAAGAAATACAAGATAGTGATTTTGAAATATTTTAAACAAATATATACAAGGATGAAATGACCAAATTTATACATAGTAACGTTTAAGATGCAAAATGTTCATGGGTTCTTTAAGTTCTTTACCATCTAAGGTAGATAATTTGTATGCTCTCGATTCAAATTTAGCAGTGATAATGTATGGTCCAAGCCAGTTGGGCTCAAATTTACCTTTAAGGTCCTTAGTTGCATTAGTATTTTTTTGATTTTCTTTTAAAACAAGGTCGTCGATCTCAAAGGATCGATGACGAACTTTTTTAGCATATGATCTTTTAAGCTTGTTTTGGTAGGCACGGAGATGCTCCAAAGCATTGATGCATTTTTCATCTAGGAGTTCCAACTGACCGAGTCTGCCAACTCGATATTCATCTCCTACTTCGGTATCTTGAAGTAGTAGAGCCAAAGAAGGAACTTCTAATTCAAAGGGAAAAATGGCTTCAGCACCATAAACCAAAACAAAAGGTGAAGTTCCAGTGGGGGTTCGAACACTAGTTCGATAGGCCCACAAGGTCGGATATAACTGAATGTGCCAGTCACGGCCGGTTTTATTGACCAATATTTTGAGAATTTTGATTAAGGTTTTGTTAGATGCTTCTCGCTTGACCATTACCCTCGAGGATAATAGGGAGTGGACCAGCGATGTTGAATCTTATATTTTTGGCATAATTTTTTAACATCTTTATTTTTGAAACAAGTTCCATTATCTGAGATGAGATTTGCAGGAATTTCGAACCTACAAATGATTTGATTAAAAATAAATTTAGAGACTTGTGTGCCAGTGCAGGAAGCTAAAGGCATAGCTTCAACCCACTTCGTGAAATACTCAGTGGCGGTTATGATGAATTTGTGTCCATCAGATGACACAGGATTGATTTTGCCAATAATATCTAAACCCCATTTTGAAAAGGGCCAAGGAGATGAAATAGCCTGTAGTTCTTGTGCAGGCGCATGGACAAGGTCAGCATGTTTCTGGCACTTGTCGCAATGGCGCACATAATCATGTGCATCATTCTCCATGGTAGGCCAAAAGTATCCTATCCTAAGGAGCTTTTTAGCAATGACACTACCACCGAAGTGTCCTCCACAAGATCCATCGTGGGCTTCACTCAAGGCTGATTTGGATTCTTCTAAATTCAAACATCTTAATAGGATACCTTCAAAAGATCTCCTATATAAAGTATTGCCAATTATTACAAATCGACTTGCTCGTCTACGTAATAACCGACGCTGGTTTCTATTAGAATTGGCAGGGAAAGTCCCATTTTGGAGAAAATCAAATATATCCGTATACCAAGGTTCAGGAGTAGTTTCATTGATTAGAAACACATCCAAAGGTTCTAAGCATGACTTATTTGAAGCGGGTTCCTGGAGTCGACGAATAATGATAGTGGCATATTCGTCATCTAACTCCAAGGGCAGGAGAGATGCAGATGCGGCCATAGCATCAGCTGCATGGTTGCAAGTTCGAGGAATAGCTTCCAAGGTAACTTGATCAAATAGAGACATTAATTGTAAAACATAGGCTTTATATGGGCACAGTTTATCATCTCTGGTCTGATAAACTTCATTAATTTGGTTTATAACAAGTTGAGAATCACCAAAAACTAACAGATGTTTAATTTTTAGCGCCAAGGCAGCTCGTAATCCAAGGATTAGAGCTTCATATTCAGCAAGTATTGTTGGTGCAAGCAAATGTTAATTTGAAGGACAGAGGAATAAGATGTTTTTGCGAGGATATTAAAATAATACCCGCACCAGCCCCACTCATGCATCGGGCTCCATCAAAGTATAAGGACCATTGTTCAATATGGTCTGCCTCTAATTGAAGGCATTCATCAGGAAACTCAATGATGAGGGGATGGGTAGACTCTAAGGGTGCAGCAGACTAATTGATCTCGCTATGATTTGACCCTTAACAGACTTTTGTCCTATGAACGTGAGGTCAAACTCGCTTAGAGCAAGAACCCACTTGGCTGTGCGACCCGATAAATAAGGTCGACTCATGAGATACCTCAAGGGATCATATTTAGCAATGACATAAGTTTTTCGACTAAGCATATAATGGCATAATTTTTGCGTAGCAAACACGACCGCTAGACATAGTTTTTCTAATGTTGTGTAGCGGGTTTCATAACTGATGAAGGTTCGGCTAATATAATAATTAGCACGTTCTCTCTTCGCATCATCAAGCTGAGCTAACATAGCTCCTAAGGCAGAATCTGAAGCTGAAATATACAGGAGAAATGGGTGATCAGGTCTAGGCGGTGAAAGCACAGGTGGGTTAAGGAGGTATTGTTTGAGAAGTTCAAAAGCTTCTTTACATTCGTCATCCCAATTAAAAGGGACATCCTTCTTAAGAAGTTTAAGAAAGGGACCGGTTTTGTCCGCCAGCTTATCGATGAAGCGACGGATGGCTTGAAGCTTACCTTGTAAACTTCGTAACTCAGATATATTAGTAGGTGCGGGCATATCAGTGATAGCCGCAATCTTGAGAGGGTCGATTTTGATACCACGTAAAGAAACTAAAACCCCTAATAGTTTATCGGACTTAACTCCGAATATGCATTTGGCTGGATTTAATCGAATAAGATATTCTCGTAATCGATTAAAAACTTTTCTCAAATCATCTAAATGATTATCTTCATTAATAGAGCGAGCTATAATATCATCTACATAATCATGTAGGATATCATGCATCATATCATGAAAAATATAAGTCATAGCTCGTTGATAGGTTGCACTCGCGTTCTTTAAGCCAAATGGCATCACTTTCCAACAAAAGGTACCCCAGGGGGTAATAAAGGTTGTTTTAGCCTGATCTTCAGGAGCTATCCTGATCTGATTATAACCGGAGAATCCATCCATTAAGGACATCATCCCACTCCCGAAAGTAAAGTCAATGATTTGATCCATGTTTGGAAGAGGAAAATCATCTTTAGGGCATGCAACGTTAATATCTCTAAAATCTGTGCAAACCCTAACTTTGGTGGCTTCTTTCTTGGTGACTGGAACTACATTTGAGATCCATTCAGCATAATCAATAGCTTGTATAAAAACAACATTCAAGAGTTTTTCTAACTCCCCTTTGACTAGCAAAGCCACTTTGGGATGCATTTTTCTAAGTTTTTGTTTAACAGGTTTAGCATCCGGATGGACCACTAGGTGATGCATGACTACAGAAGGGTCTAGACCTGGCATATCTTCATATGTCCAAGCGAAGACATCTTCATATTCTTTAAGGAATGCAATGTATTGCTCTTGTTTTTCTTGACTTAATTCTGATCCAATATTGATTATGTGAGGACTATCCTCAGTTCCAATATTAATTTTAATGACGTTTTCTACCTCCATGTGTAGATCTCTTTCAAAATTAGGTGGGGCGGGTGAAACGCCCAATTCTTGTAATTCTTGTAAGGTTAAGTTGGATAATTCATCTTGAGGATTAGTGGTCTCAAGTTGGGCTATAGTTGGTATAGAACCATCAAAATAAAATCCATTGTGTAACATCTCTTCAACGGAGACATCGTGGAAGATATCTCCTTCCAACTCCTCATCGGAGTCAGCAATCATTTCAGGGTAAGCTATGGATAGCATGTTACATGTAAATGGCTGATTTTTTAGAGGCAAATCATCACGCCTATCCAAATAATCTTGATAACATATGAGTTGATCATCATCTTCAAAAGGAAAGGGTTGACCCTTACTAGGAAATAGGCCCACACCACAGCAGGCAGGCCACGGTTCTACCTCGAAAGGTTCTTTCATGCCATTTTGGAAAGGTCCCAAGCCTTTCCCTTTATATCCCATTTTAAGCATTATGGGTTTAGCTTTAATATATTCATTGGTAAAATAACATCGAGCATATCCCTCATGATGAGTTTTGATATTCCGAGGGATTCTTCCCCAGTCATATCCTTTATAAATGAAGGCACAACTCCCGACTTGGTAAGTACTTCCCATAGGTTGTGGGAGGCCCAAAGTACGAGGAGATGGCGGCAAGTTATTTAAAAGAATTGAATCTTGCATGAAAGCATTTGTTTTTTCTGATATTAAGATTGTGGATAAATCTGGTAAAAGTTCATCAGAAAGAGCATAAGATGTAGAAGGATCATTCCCTATATCTTTAGATGTGGAAGGTATGATAGATGTTGATAATGTGGAAGTGTTAAGAGATGGGTCTATAGGTTTTGAAATTATAGGGATAGAACATGAAGGATTGGTTGTAGATTGAAGATCTTTTTGAGGTTCTAGAGTGGTTTGTTTAGAAGATTGTTGATCTATATATGAGGATGAAATTAATGGAGGGGAAATAGGTGAAGCTATGGGTGTGTGTTTCACAGTTTTAGATGAAAAATAAGAATTAGGATGTGTGGATGATAGAGCAGGGCAAAATTGCACTCCAACAGGTTCTGCCAAAGCACACATATCAAAGGGTCTAGGATCACCGTGGATAGTGACCAACTGATTTTTAAATTCGAATTTAACACATTGGTGTAAAGTTGATGGGACAACCCGCATTGCATTGATCCAAGGATGACCCAAGAGTATATTGTACGATGCGGGGCAATGTACAATAAACATGGTGGTATCTAGAGTTCGAGGACCAACTTGCAATGGGATGGTAATAACTCCACACGTTTCTTGTGTTTCGTCATTGAAAGCTTTGATAATCATGTCAGCTTTCTTCATTTCATCACTTCTAAAGCCAAATCGTTGGTAGAAGTCAAAAGTGCAAATGTTTAGAGATGAACCATTATCAATCGAGACTCGTTTAACAGACTACATCTCCAATTAGAGCAAGAATATATAAGGGATTATCCTTATGTAAACCGTGTTGTGGGATATCTTTATCCTGGAAGTCAATACAATCAACTTCTCGAGTGATGATAGTATTGGCCATGGCTTCAGAGTTGAATATTTTGAGGTACCATCATTTGGCTTAATGTAAGCATCAACTCATCCCTATGGGTAGGAGAAGATCTTAATAAATCCAAAAGGGAAATTCTGGCTGTAGTATTGGATAATTGCTCATTAATATTGTAAGGGGGTTTAGGTTGAACATTGGAAGCATGATTCCCTTTATTGGGATTTTTCAAAACAAATGGAGCTGATCCATCATTCTAGTTTGGTTCTTGTTGAGAATTTTGAGCCTGTTGTCGGGTAACGACTCCAATGGTACCTACAATGTTATATTGAAGACGCTGAACTGGTCTCGATTGAGCATTTATGGCTTGTTCATTTGGGAGGAATTGATTAGAAGAGGGTCGAGTAGTAACTCTTCTAGGAAATGGTTCTTCTGGAACCATAGCATCTGTGATGGGTTGAATAGGATCTGATTCATTTTCAGAACTATTCGATTGGTTTGAAGTGATGTCTATTTCACTTTCAGTATCTGATTCTATATCACTAGGATCTGGAGTTTGAATATTATGTAGGGGCCTGGTCGTGACCATGGATAAAGTTGTGTCAAATATTTGAGGATCATGATTAAGTAAATGTCCACTAATAGTTCCTACATATCGGGTAGGAGGAGGAACATTATGATGTTCGATTTGATTGGCCACCTCTTTACCATGTCTTGGTAAAGGGTGTTGAAATATGTCTAATGATTGATTAGCATTTTGATTTTGATTTTGGGGAATGTTCTTTTGAGGATTATTAGGAGCATTTTGTTTAGGTTGGAAGGCTTGCACCTCCATTTCATTATTATCAATCAGATCCTCGTATTTTATGTTTCAACCTTTTACAAGCATTGGTAGAGTGTCCAGGCCCTCTATGGAAATCACAGTGTAAGTCAGCTCTGTATCCGGGTATAGTTGGATCAGGTTCCTGGATAGTTGGTAATTGGATCAAACCTCTTTCGAGTAATTGAGGTAAAATAGTTGATAACGGTTGATTCAATCTAGTAAATTCTCGAGGAGGCTTATCAAGCGGTTTCAATATAAATTTTTTTGTTGTTTTCGTTGCATTGATATTAGCAACATTTCTATTGTCAGTGACTCCGTCACCTACAACTTGTTTGTTTTTATACTGATTTCTGGATGTTTTCTCATCATCCTTCTTCCTAAGTTGGCCTCTCCTAATGAGGGCATCTTCTACTCTTCGAGCTAAATCTATAGCCTGATCGAAGGTAGTTAAAGTAGCAATTGATAGCTCATAAGATATTTGTTCTTGTAAATTATTAATAAAAATGTCCAACATTTCCCTATAAGGTAGCACAAAGTGCAGCTTTTCCTGTCAACTGCCTCCATCTAGCTAAGAAATCGGCAAAACATTCATCCTTGTCTTGTTTTAAGTTGTATAAATCTTTAATGGTTACATGCCTCTCGATGTAGGCACTAAATTGATGGACAAAAGATTCATCTGTTTCTTCAAAGTTTCTCAAAGAATGAGTGGGCAATTGATAGTACCACTCTAATGCCATTCCACCTAAACTTTTCGGGAACATTTTTAGTAATAGCAAGTCATCATGTGATATATCATGACATGCTATCCTAAACATGCGAAGATGCTCTATGGGATCTTCAGGTTCCTTTATATATAGGCAGGATGGGCATGGGAAAATTCTTAGGGTAAGGTTGTGCTACAACTATGGGATCCAAAGGTTGACTACATATCTCTCGATAATTGTACGAGGGACGGTAAGGATCTATCTCGGTCCATACGCGAAGCTAACTGTTTCACCATGGCTTCCAGATTACTAGTTTGCCCACCATATTGGTTCGGTAGGGCATTGATATGGGATTTGTGAGCATATGATGGAGGGACATGAAGATTAGATGCTATGTTGCTATTGTGTAAATTGTTGGTAGGAAAGGTGTTATGAAGGAATTTTGAAGTTGTATTATGTTGTATTCCGGATTGTTGAAAATTGGTGTTTGGCTTCATTTTAGGTTTTTGTTTACTTGAAGCATATTGATCAATAGTTTGGCGAAGTAAAGCAGTGAAGGAAGTTTTCTTTTGTGTGGGAATGATTTTAGGCTCAATAACAGATTCCTTAGGAGGTTGGGTAACCTCGTTGTTTTGGCATGTTCTGAATCATAGTGACCATATCTCTATTGGATGGTCCAGCCTTATCACTTTCTTGATCAATGAAAGACAAGGGATTAGTGTGCACATCAAACATATGTTCCATGGCTGCTTGAGTGTCACTAATTTGCCCTTTATCAATACGAACTGCCATATTAAGAGCGCCAATGTTATTATTGAAAAATTTCCAGAAATGATCTAAGTTGTCAAAAGCAATAGTTCCATCTCGAGCTACTCTAGGGGATGAGGATCCATCCTCTTTAACATTTTCTTCTTGTTCATTGTCTTCACCTAGGTCATCTTCTGGTTGATCTAGAGTTTCTCCTTCCGGAATTGGATCCTTAGGAAGGAGATTTGGGTCTCTAGTTTTATCTTCTAACCAATATTCTTCTTCTCCTTCAGCTTTGTTTACCATTCCTAAGTTTAGGCATTGTGCTTAATTTAGATTTCAGCAATATATATATATATATATATATATATATATATATATATATATATATATATATATGCAACAAGCTTAAGAGGTATATATTAATTATATACCTACTACAATATTTAAAATGAAATGTTTTGGTTTTTGTTATGTTTTTTAGTTTTTCTTGTTTTTGTAATAATATTGTAAAGATAACAAACAACACAATAAATGCAAGAACTAATACTGAAAGTAATGATCTAGTTTTCTATAAACAATTTATAAATATCATTAATGGGCTCGAGTTCTTCAGGAGTCATGAAGTGTTCTTCTTCAAATTGAAAATTTTCTTTCAAAAATTTAATGAAAAGAGCTATAGTGATATTATCCTGTCTCAGATTCTGGTTGATAGAAGTAAAGCTCGTGGCAATACTCTCGATATAACACAGCTCGAGGAACTCTATTCCATCTTTCCCTATCCGTAAGAACAACCTCTTGGTCTTCTACACGACCTAGGAACCGGTGTATAATAGCTGCGTTCTCGAGGTATTCCTCGAAGGTAAACAATTCTTAAGACACAAGAGCTCTCCTATAAGCTAACCATCTATGGCAGGCTCTCTCTGAAGTTCATGATAAAAGACGAGTTGATGAGGATCCAGGATTCTATCTAGGACAAGCCTCTTGATTTGTTTAAGTTTTGTTGACCTAGATGAAATGACACTTAGTCTTCTATCAAGTTCGTCCCACAAAAGTTGATTTCTATCTGTTTCGGGCACACTAAGCACATAATTGATTTCTATGGCTGCCAATTGGTTTTCAACATTTATAGTAACTGCTAATATTTTCTTAGGAGCTACCATCTAAACATGATATGCAACTTATTAATTTTAAATGATTTGAAATGCATCTATGTTTTGGTTGTTTTATTTTTTTTTTTTTTGTTTTCAAAAGGTTTTAAATGCATTCACGTCGGGTTCACCAAAATGTATCGCTCCAAATTTTTCGCACCCCTACCTTCAGGCTATAGGATCCATGCCCGGAAGGGGGATGGGAAAAGGATGGCGCGGTACCTTGGACTGAGAGGCCTTGCGAAGGTCCCGCCTCTCGGGGGAGGTGTATTATGGTGATTTTTCGACGGATGGTGGGTTCACCAGGAAACGTTTGAATGGCAGTTTCCATGCCTAGGTTGGGAATGTGTTTGATGTGTTCAGTTTTAGCTTTAATCATCCAAGTCCTAGGTTTGGCCAAAATGCGTCTAAGCTATTCTATATGAAGATGCAGATTTAAATGAATACAGAAGAACAAATTAGGACAAAAAATAGAGAAAGTAAGCAAGATTAAAGAGCCATACCTGATCCGGATGTCTGATGAAGATTCTGATTTTTGAAGCAGTCAAGATCGCCTCTGATTTGACAGGATCGTCTGCTATCAGACAAGATCGTCTGAGATTTGACGAATTCATCAGACGAATTCATTAGAGACCTGCAATCAGAGAAATAGATGCAAAATACAGAGAATGCAACTATGATAACAGAGGGAAACAATGTAAAATGACAATAACAATATCAAACTGAGAATTATAAACAGAAACATGAATGCATTATACTGATTTAATGACAATTATAACTTAATTATGCATTTGATCTAGATGGGTGAACTCCAAGATGCAAAATAATAAGAAATAATCATAATATTAACTAAATGCAGAATAATACAATAGAAAAAGGATGAAGAAATGCAAACTCTGGGCACTGATTGCCCCCAATGTGGATTGCAGTCGAAATCGTCTCTGATTCGACAAGATCGCCTCCGATCTGAACAGGATCGTCTACGACGATGTAAGCTTGCTCCGGCTGAAAAATACTAAGGTACCTGCAACAAAATTTGGATAGAACAAGTGCAAATAGTAATTTAGGATGTCTAGTGTGTGTAGAATTCGAGTTACAGGGAATTTCAGCCAGGGGGATGCTAAGGGGAGGGCCTAGGATTAAATAGGCTTAGGAGGGAGGTTAGGAGGTTGGAGATCATCCCTATTTGGGAGATCTCCAATGGGGAGGGTCTCTAACGGCGCAGACACGCTTCTGCCCGGATTAGAGACGTCGTTGGAACAGAGACTAATTGTGAAAAATTAGTTTTGGGACAAGATCGTCTGGACGTCCTAGCCCAGACGAAATCGTCCGATCTGAGGCGATATCGTCTGATCGACGACGATATCGTCAAACGGTCAAAACAAACTCTAAAAATGGTGCGGGAAATGAGGAAACGGATTAAGCGACGGTTTGGGAGCGGTTTTGGAGGTTAAAATTTGAATTTGAATTATTTACTAGAGTAATTGTAATTATTAAGGTTTTACTGCGCCAATTTTAGGGTGCTACAAAAGTTCTTCCCCTACCATTGATCCACCCATCAAAAATTATAGTGCAACTGTTAGTGCTCCACACCCTAAACTGCTCCTCAAGAATAACCTTAATGTCATCCATGCATTCATGAAGGAGAGGGACCCTAATCTCATCATAATTTGGTGATCTAAATCCTATGCCACAAGATACTATGGCATCCACCATGCCTTGCCAGTATGGAGACCTTACCATATTTAAGGGAAGGTTAGAAAAATTTAAAAAATGCCAATGGCCTTCTTGGCTACCCTATGCCTCTCCTGGTTCCATGAGGCCATACCATCAAGTGTGGTTTATATCCCTACCCCAAAATTGGTCTCATTCATCCCACTCCTTGTCTGTGCCTATGTTTGTGCAGTTGATGGACTCGAACTTTCATGTTGAAATTGCCTAAAGGTGTTGGTATCAATAGTAGTTGTATGAGGCTAAGAAGGGGTGATTGAAATGGCTTTAAATATTCTTTTCTTCATCTCTTTTTTCTCCACTTTTCAAGTGATAACTGCCATGCATTCTCTCTCAACATAAATTAGCACTTTTGGGCATAATCTAACATTCTCATCCGGTTTCCTTGCCAAATGAAATTTGAAGTGATATACTCCTCCATGTATAAAAGTATTACAAAATGTGCAAATAATTTATTCTCTCTTATTTTTCTACTCCATACTTCCATGCTATATATATATTTTATCTATTTTCCCTTATATTTTCCTGTGGCTGCACATAATAACAAATAATTACTTTAAAAAAAAAATCATACACCCTAGTTTGAACTTTGAACTTGAGGTTTAACATTGTAGTGCAATTGCAACACTGAAAAGATGGACTTGCTTACATATTTTTGGCAACAAATAACAATAAAAAATATTTAAAAAAAAACTAAACCCTAAATCCTAGTTTGAAACTTTAAATGTTGGCAGTTGAAAACATGCACTTGCATACAAATTTAAGACAACAAATATCAAGCAAACAATTACTTAATTAAAAAAAAAGTTAAAAAAAACTAAACCTTATTTTAAATTGGTATACTTATTTCAACTAAACCCTAGTTTTAATAAAAAAAAAACTAAACTATAGACTTGCATACATGTTTCAACTGAAAATAAATAACAAAAAAAAATTACTTAAAAAAAAACCTAAACTATAAACCCTAGTTTGAACTTTTTTGAATTTGGTTTTAGACTTGGAAATAAAATTTGGAATAAGATTCAATTGAATAAAAGAAAAAGAAAAAAAATTAGTTTGCTTACCTCAAATGAATCCTTTCGGTGGATTCCTAGATGTTGGTGGTTGTTAGTAGCTACCAAGATCCTTCAAATTGTTGAAATATATTACATCATTTGGTTCTTTACTAATGTACCTTCATGGGTACATATTTAGGTTAGGATTATATTAGGAGATAAATAGTTTATTAGAGTTATTTAATAAATGCACAAGTGTTAGAATGTGCAATGATGTAAATGTGCATGTAGTCCACATGTACATGAGTCTTAGGGTTGAGTGAGAGGTAAGGAATCTATATTTCTATATAAAGGCCTCATTGTGAGTGATTGTGAGAAGTTTTGAGGAGTGCAAAGGTGAGAGTAGTAGTAGTCACAATGTAGCTCCATTTTGCTATCATGGAGGAGTTGCAAACTCCATGAGAGGAGCATTGTAATTTTTGTGAGCTTTCTTATATGAGTATTTCTAGAGCATTGTATCAAGTTTTCTATCATATTTTCATGCATGTTAAGTTGCCATTATCATAGTTATAATATTGCATGCTTATTTCAATACTTGTGAATGCATTTCCTTTATGTTTAAGGCTCCAAAAGCTAACAGTGGTATCAGAGCCACGGTGGATCAAAGGAAAGCCACAAGTGATCACCATTACTATTGTTGAGTATTTGCAAACCGGATCAGCCATAGTGCATCATTGCATGCAAATACCATCACAATATATTTTTGATAGAAGTAGCTCTAGATAGAAGAATAGAAAATAGAGAAAGCCACATGATAGATTTGGCTAGAGTTTTTCCACAAGAGTTGTAACGCTTGTGAAGACTAGAACTCAACATTGTATCCACTAGATTGGCAATCCAACTAGTGAAGATTATTTTTCATAGAGTCATAGGAATTTTTATTATCTCTAATATTTCATTGCAAGAGAGAAAAATAAGTTTTTAGGAGAACCATTGGGTTACTATCATCTAAGTTTTTCTTGTTGCAAAAAATTAACTCTCAGAAGGTGGGAAGCTTCCTACAATAGATAGAGAAGAACTTCATCTTCATTGCCTGAAAGTTGAAGTTACTTTCCTCATGCAAGGACTAATTCTTTGTTGCAAAAAAATAAGGATTGAAGATTTGGAGGCCTAAGGAGAAAGGTCCCATTGAGATATTTGTAGATTGAAGACTCCTAGTTGAAATATTGAGGAGAGATCTAGTGGCCAAGGAAGCCACATTGAAGATTGCAAATCTAGGAAGGAGGTCCTAGAAAGAAGACCCCATTGAAGATCGAAGAGACTCAAGGAGAAGAGTCCTAGAAAAATATTGGAGATTGGTGATCTCCATTGAAGACTAAAAACTTCATATTGAAGAAGAGGTCCATTGAAGGCCATATTGAAGAAGAGGTCCATTGAAGGCCCTATTGAAGAACTTCCATAGTGGAATATTGAGCATTGAGAAGAACTAAAAAAATGCTCTATTGCAGATTTTAGTAGCAATAGATTCAGGAGATCCTAGAAGAAGATCTCATTTCCATAGTTGAAGATTGAAGAGGCCAAGGAAGGTCTCATTGAATATTTTGAAGTTGCAAGATTGAGAACCTTGGAGAGGTCTCAAGGAGAAACAAGAAGAAGGCTTGGTGAGCCTCATTGAAGGAGTCCATAGAAGGACTCATTGGAGAAATTACTACCAAAGAAGAAGCTAAGGAATTGGGACAATTGTCGCCATCCGAAAACAAGCCCAAAGGAGAAGTTTTGGCAAGAATATTGTCAAATCAAAAGGTAGTATTGAATAGATCTCAAGATTGATAGATTGTTTGAGGAGGAGATCTACTTTGAAGTCAGAATTTGGCAAGAGAAAAGAGATAGAAGAACCACCAAATCTGAGAGATTTTGGGGACCATCATTGAAGGGTTCTTGAGAAAACATCTCAGCTACGATTTGGGGAGAATCCTACCAAATTTTTGGGATTCAAGGATAAATTTTCAGTGATGGTATTGACTACCTTACAATCTGAAAATTTTCAGATTTGAAGACAAAGAAAAGGCAGCACATTGACAACACTTAGAGCTGCAAAATACAGAGTTCATGGATAACAAAAAGGTAGCAAATCAAAAGAGTTAGAAGCAACATTTAAGATTGCATTTAGTGCTAAAAGTTTCAAAAAATTTGGGCAGCGTTAGTGACTGCTAAAAATCAGATTCCAGAAGTACATTCTGAAGGAGTTTTCAAGCCACCAAATCAAAGTTTTGAGCAGCAAATTGGTAAAGTATTGAAGCTGCAAAAAGGTGAGCAAAGAGCTATTTTTGGATAGCATAGAAGAGCTGCAAAATCATCCACAAAAGGCAGCCATTGAGGTGAGTTGAATCACCATCATCTTCATCATCTACAAGATTGAAAAGGTATGCAACAGAAAGGTGCAAAAGTTCATTAGTTGAGATTTCATATTTGGTTTCTTATTAAGGTTTATTAAGCACCGATTTCAAGGTTCAAAGAGTTGCATAGAATAGTTTCATTTCAAGTCTTCAAAATAGTGCAGAAGTTATAGTTTACAAGGATCAAACCTGCACATAGAAGAAAATAGAAGTTAGGTATATTTCGAGAGAAAGAAATGTATCAACATTCTATTGCTCATTCTAAAGAAAAGAAGACTATACTTGCATAATATAGAGTGCAAAATATTACATTGAGTAGCTTGGATTTATAAGTGAAATAATAGCCAAGCAAGGGAGGAATTGCCAAGAGTTAAAGGCAATAATCTATTTCAGCCAAATTAGTGATCAAAGGCAGATTTATTAAGAGCTCTTTTGAAGAAGTTAAAGGCAGAATTTTGTGGCAAGGAATAGCCACCAAAAAGGGTAACATTACCTCCAAAAGTTGGAGAAGAAAGCCAACATATTATAGCAAGGAAAAGAGCTTGAAAGGAAGAAGGAATTCCAAGTTTAAGGTACAATTAAAGGCCACATCTCCAAACAGATTTTGCGGACAGTTTTGGAGAGGATTAAAAATAAGTTTTGGAAGCAAGGTTGGGCCATACAAATAAAGACCCAAATCAGCAAATTGAAGCCCACACTTTGAGCAAAGTAAAGGATAGGTTTCCAAGCACAAGGGGGCAGTCATAATCTACGTTTTGAGAGTCATTCAAAGGACTCCATAAGTGCTAGAAAAATATAGGTTTTATAAGGAGAAAGAGACCTATTAGAAACTCCACAAAGGGCATTCTACAAAGCCCTAAAAGATAGCCTTCAAAAAGCAAAAGAAAGGGCCATTCAAAGAGGTCTAAATTCTAGTTATTTGAGGTGTCAAAAGAACACCCAATGGAGTACCATAACTACCAAAGTTGTCACATACACAGAGGATAAAACCAGACCTACAAAAGAGAGAATACAAGTGAAAATAGAAGGGTAAAAGTTGAGGTCATAGTGCAAGTCATCTATTATCACAAAGGAGGCACCATCACCATTGAAGCTAGCTAGAAAATAACAAGTTTGCATGTCCAAAAATGCCATAGAAGATAGTCAAAGCATTCTACCAAGGAAAATATGTAGACAACAAGAGAAATTGCAAGAGTTGAGCATTGGAAAAGAGCTAGAAAGATCCGAGGATGTTGAAAAAGGAGTTAGAAACCTATTGCCATGTGGAAGGAGTTGTTCCATGCATCCAAAGTGAAGAGTGCCATATTGAAGAGGAAGGTTAAGCACCCAAATCATAGTGTAATATCTCATATTCAAAACTCTAGAAAAGACAAGACAACGAAGCACCCAACATCATAGTGTAACGTCCATATTCAAAACTCCAACAAAGACAAGACAACGAAGCACCCAACATCTTAGTGTAACATCCCATATTTGAAACTCCAGCTAGAACAAGATAAAGGAGTGTTGAGAGCTCTCCATATACAAGTGCCCAACATGGAGGAAGAAGGTAAAAGGAATTATAATAGTCATCAACCACCAAGAAGTAAGAAATCGAGTGCCACTCATCATACATGTTGAAAGAAGGAGCTACAACAAATATTTCCAAGAAGTGAGAAGAAGACAAGCACCACATGTCATAGGTGCTACAAGGAGGTGTAAGAAGGAATATTTTCAAGAAGGTTGAAAAGGACAAGTGCCACTTGGCACTCTCATCTCACATTGCATCAAGTTAAGAATACACCCACGTACGTAAACATAAAGGAGGAGAGCTAAAGAAACATTGAAGGTAAAGTAAAAGGTTGCTATTTTGAAGAGTACGTAGAAACCAACAATAGAGAGATGACTACATACAAGAGAAAGACCAGATTTGAAGAGAGTTCAAGCCTCATACAGTGCACATAACAGCCAGGGATAAAGTGTGAAGAGTAGAGCACATATTCAGCCAGCATTCGATTGAAGAAAGGAAGACAAATCAGTCCATCTACAAGAAGGAGAAAGTGGACAAGCAAGGTGAAGAGAAACAAGTGAAATCAGCCCTTGCAAACAACATACATTCCAAACAACTTGCAAATCAGAATCAAGGTTCAAGAAGGTGAGAAATATTCATTATTATATTGCAAGTTTGATATCAAAGTTTATTACATATTCTAGAGATATTAGTAGGAGTAATAAGGTGTTGAAAGGATCTCTAGAAAAGAATATTGGTTATATGAAAGAAAGGATTAAAAGTAGAAGCATTTAAATTATTTCCATTGCTTCAAGAATATTTGCAAACATCAAAACACAAGGAGATATAAGGATTAGAAAAATCTAGTTTGCAAATACTTAGTATTTCTAAAACTTCTAATTAGGGAGATATAAGGAATCCTACTTCAATTGAATTTCTAGAAGTTTAGAACCTATCATTGCATCAAAATTATAGTTGGAATATTAATATAGAAGGACTTAGACAATCCAACTAAATATATTGAATTCTTATTTTTGAATATTGCATTTCTAATAGCTTTCTACAAATAATTGATTGCAAGTGATAGAGGTGAATCATATTTATAGCATATCTCATTACTAGGGAGTTATAAGGAAGACTACTACAAAGGTTAATACTACAAGACCCAAACCAAAAAGGAAAATAAAGATGTCAACCTCAAAGAGTGAAATAAACAATGATATGAACAACACCATTAGAAGGGAAAAGATTAATGTTATTAAATCAGGAATCAAGAATCTACTGAATAAAACCAAGAACTTAGATCTTGGTTCAAGATTGATCTATAGTGAGGTGCTAAAAGAAGATTTCACTACTATGGAATTTTATCTTCATGCTAGGCTTACTGAAGCAATTGAGAATGAAAAGAAATATATTCTAGTACCTTTAGAGTTTGGGAGCATTCTATACATGGCATTACTTTCACTTCAAATTCACAAAGAAGTGGTTGCAAAGCAAAAAGAACTAATTGAGCTACTCAAAGTAAAAACAAAGATAGATGAATCATTCCTAGAGAAAGTGTTTCAAGCATCATGTAGTACTAATACTTCAAGTTCTACTAATACAAAATTTTATCATGATGCTTGTTCAGAAGTTTCTATACACAACAAGGATAGTAGCAAAAAGGACAAAGGCAAAAGAAAAATACTATTGCAGGAATCAGGTGATAGTGCAACCACATATGAAAGTACAATAACTGGAACCAACGACAAGAAAGAAGAAGAAGAAGAGGAGGCATCAGATCAAGGAGGAATACAATGCAAGGTAAACTAAAAATAGCAAAAATAAACCTCATCAATATGAAGACTATTCAAGAGACACAGATCCATATTGAAGACTAAAGTCTTCAACAACAAAATAATGTAATACAAGGGGTGTTGGAATATATTACATCATTTGGTTCTTTACTAATGTACCTTCATGGGTACATATTTAGGTTAGGATTATATTAGGAGATAAATATTTTATTAGAGTTATTTAATAAATGCACAAGTGTTAGAATGTGCAATGATGTAAATGTGCATGTAGTCCACATGTACATGAGTCTTAGGGTTGAGTGAGAGGCAAGGAATCTATATTTCTATATAAAGGCCTCATTGTGAGTGATTGTAGAGTGTGTTTTGGAGTGCAAAGGTGAGAGTAGTAGTAGTAGCACAATGTAGCTCCATTTTGCTATCATGGAGGAGTTGCAAACTCCATGAGAGGAGCATTGTAATTTTCGTGAGCTTTCTTATATGAGTATTTCTAGAGCATTGTATCAAGTTTTCTATCATATTTTCATGCATGTTAAGTTGCCATTATCATAGTTATAATATTGCATGCTTATTTCAATACTTGTGAATGCATTTCCTTTATGTTTAAGGCTCCAAAAGCTAACACAAACTCCAAAACCATCCACTATTGGTGGTTATTGGTGACTACTGGATTCCTTCAAACTTCCCAAAATTCGTTGTATGGATGCTTTTTAGGATTTTCCTTGGTGTGGTAGCAGGTAGGTAGACCTCTATCAATATTGGAGGAAGAAAAATGAGAGAAAAATTAAAAAATATAGTATTTATACCTTTTCCTCTATGCATGCAGCCGCAGGTGATATTTTCACCAAAGAATCACAATTTTTTTGAATTTCAATTTTTTGTTGATTTTTTCAATAAGGTCAATTTTGACCCTATTTTAATCGAATTTTCTCATAATCATGATTCTTCGATTCAAATAATTATTATGAGCCAATTTTCATAACTATGCTTTTATCTTTCAAAGCCTTTGAGGCTAACTACCTTATGACTCCCAAATTTTTTAGTATATAATCAAATACTAACTTTCAATTCTTTAACTTTGTAATTTCTAATGATCAAACTATGATTTTTTCAAGAATTTAAATCTCCAAATATCTAGGTAGTATTCCTTTTAACTCTCAAGTATTTTGAGTATAAGATCAAATTTGATAAGATCTTGTCAATTTTTCAAGTTTTATAGAATGTCTTGTATTTACCAAATGTTTTCAATATGGCTTTGATAAAATTATTTCTAAGTTTTCCTATGATTTAAATCCCTTTTGTCTCCCTAATGTTCAATTTCAATTCTTCATCTTATTTCTCCCTATTTATGAATGTAAAGCTAAAGATAGTTTTGATGCAATATCAATTGATAGAGTTTTCTATCTAGAGTTGGATTCTTGATTTTTTCAAGAATTTAAATTTCCAAATCTCTAGGTAGTATTCCTTTTAACTCTCAAGTATTTTGAGTATAAGATCAAATTTGATAAGATCTTGTCAATTTTTCAAGTTTTATAGAATGTCTTGTATTTACCAAATGTTTTCAATATGGCTTTGATAAAATTATTTCTAAGTTTTCCTATGATTTAAATCCCTTTTGTCTCCCTAATGTTCAATTTCATTTCTTCATCTTATTTCTCCCTATTTATGAATGTAAAGCTAAAGATAGTTTTGATGCAATATCAATTGATAGAGTTTTCTATCTAGAGTTGGATTCTTTATGTGTCACTAATTTGAGCAATAAACTAATTCTGAATGTAATTTTCCAACTTTCTATCAACTCTAAGTTGTGATTCTTTCAATTTTCAATAGTATAGTTTCTAAATTTCAATAATATATATTGATGTTGAACTCCTTATATCTCCCTAATTAGAAATTTAGAAAATATAGATATTTGCAAATTTAATGTTTCAATTTCTATGTAAAATTTCTTTTTCCTCCAAATTAAATTATTTATAAATCTTTATTATGATAGAGTAAAGTAATTCAAAATGCTTTTAAATTAAATCTCTCTTACTTCAAATAGCTTTTAAATCATTTAATAAAGCATTTAAGTTTCTAGTTCATCAATGCAATTCCTTATACCTCCATTCATTTAATTAATATCAATCATGAAAAATTAACTAAGTTTAACCTTTGTATTAATATTCCTTATACCTCCTTGAGCTTTATGAAAATGCAAATTAATTTAAATACTTTCAAATACCTTCTTGACTATGACACGCTATATATTTGGTCTTCTTCTCCTTGACTTCTTTATTCTGCAATTTGCACTCAAATTAAGGTGTTGTTTGCTTCTCTATCTTCAATGCAATATGATGCTTCTCTTATAGCATTCAATACTCTTCCTTTTGATACCTTCTACTATTTTTATTGTCCTACTTGTACTACTTGTTTCACTTATCTTAAATTGTTCTTTGTTGCATTCACTTGCCTTGCATTCTTATTGCAAGAATGGATTGTATGACTTTTATTTCATGCAAATAAAATGTTTTCTCTCCCTTGGATTTACCTTCTACGTTGTGAAACTTGGTAGTGAAACTCTTCACTTCCTTGTCCTTCCAAGTGATGGTTCTTATTTTCTATGTAATGTTCCTTCACTACTCTTTGCTAGCAACACTCCTTCACGCATTGTCTCTTCTCTACGTGGTGCTTTTATTTTGCTCCTTCATGTGTTGTCTATTCTCTACATAGCATAATTTTCCTTCGTGTACTGTATATTCTTCTACATGGTGCTTTATTTTTTATTTATAATGCTCCTTCTACATTGTGCTTTTCTTTTATTTATAATGCTCCTCCATAATATTCATTCTTTTCTTTAAAACACTCATATTCACTTAGTAATGATTGATACTTTACCTGATTCATTTGTTTCAAGTGACACCTATAATTTACATTGGTTGATGTTAACAAGCATTAATATAACTCACTCTTTTTTGTTTTATGTTTTCAATATGGCGTTGTGTTTTCCAATCTTCAATGGTTGAATAATCTTGGCCCTTATACCACTTCACTTGCTAGCAGTGCTTTGATGACTTGTTCTTGTTGTTTCATGGCTCCTTACCGGATATTGCTAACTTATGATGCTTGTTTATTGTTATACATAGCTCTAAGAAGATACTAGCTGATACCGTTTGATTGCTTTCCCCTTGTACTTTTAGTATTTCTTAAACCGTCACTATTTCTTTCTTGAAATTATGGATTTCTCTTCAGATGTGGTGGTGCCTCCTCTTTTTGCCACTCCTTTGGTGGCTTCTCTTCACCATGACATGGTAATGGTGGTTTCTCTTCCACTATGACTTCTCTTTGTTGGTTGTTCTTCTACAATGGCTCCTCCTTGGATCTATGCTTGGTGGTTTCTTTTATGGTGACTTAAAGCTTTTAATTTATGCCAAAACATTTACCTTTTGGATAGTTTATTGTATCCAGTATTTTCTATATAATATTGGTTTATTTATTTTCCAATAGATAGTAAGAAGTTGATATTTTCCTTTCCTTATATTATGTCTTACTTCTCCTTTCTTTGTTGCAGGTTTTAATCCCTTGTGAATGTAATCTTCTCCAAACTTGAAGATATAAACTTGAGACCTTTCATTTTGCTACTTTAAAAACTCAAATGTGGTGCTCTTAAAGATTTAATAATAAGCTAATATGAACATTAAAATAATGAACTTTTATTGCACCAATATTGCATTCCTTTTGGTCTCTTTTTATAGCTAGAATTCTTGGTGATTTGACTCACCTATTTGCTACCCTAAAACTGTAAAAATTGCAACACCAATTCCTTTTGCTTTGCTGCCCTAAACTTTTCAATCTTACAACTCTCCTTTCTACTCAAATTTTTCTTTAGATTTATCAATTTTGCAGCTCTAATTGTTGCCTATAGTTTCTACTTTTTAGCCTTGAATTTTTTGCTTTAAAATCTTAATATTATGGCTTCAATTCTCCTTCAAACTCATTCTCTTGGAATCTAAATTTTGCAGCTTTTAGTACTACCTAAAATTCTTCCCTCTTGTTGTCCTAAACTCTGTAATTTTCTGCTTCTAATGCAGCCAATTCCTCCTTCATTTTTTTTTCCTTAACTCTCTTGAATCTACTAGGAAACTCCTCCAATTCCTTGTCAAATTATAACTTCAATCTTGACCTTCTTCTCAAGAAATTGAATGTGTTGAGATATTCAAAAAACATTTCCAAAATTTAGCAAAATTCTTACGAAATCCTTTTTCCTTTTGGGCTTGTTGTCGGATGGCGACAATTATCCCAAATTCTTCTTATTAGGAACTTGTCCTTGCTTGCATTCTTCTCCATTTAGATTTCTTCAAAATATTCAATGGGACTTTTCTAGCCTCCTTCTTTTTAAAACTTCAATGAGACCTTTCCTTGATCTCTCCAACTATGGAAGTTCTGCAATGAGATCTCTTTCTTGAATCTCCAAATTGTTTTTCTTCTCAAATCTATAATAGGACATTTTCTAGTCCTCCTCTATCTTTAATCTTCAATCTTATATCTTCCAAATCTGGAAGTTCTTCAATGGGACCTCTCTCTTGGATATCCTCTTTCTTCAATCTTAAATAGGACTCATTTCTTGGTTCTCCTTAATATTCAATCTTCTATGGAGATCTCTTTCTTAAGTCTCCTCAATCTTCTATGGAGATCTCTTTCTTAAGTCTCCTCAATCTTCTACCTTCAATCTGCAAATTCTACATTGGGATATTTTTACTTAGGCCTCCAAATTCTTCAATATTTGACTTGTTGCTTCAAGTATTGGATCAATTCCAAAGAAGATATTCTTCCTAGCTATTGTAGGAAGCTTCTCAACTTTCTTTGAATAAACTCTTCTCTGCAACAAAGTATTAGAAAATGATAATGGAATTTTTTTAAATCTAAATATAGTGAACTTCACTAGTTGATTTATCAAACTAGTGGAATCAGTGTTGAGTCCTAGTCTTCACGAGTTTTTTTGGCAACTTTGTGGAAATACTCTAGCCAAAAATAAATTTTAATTTTTTTGAAAATGACATTTCCTACCTCCTCTCAATCTCTCTTGTGGCTCTCCCTATCTCCTATCAATCTACCTTGTGTGTTGGTACCATTGTTTGCTTTTGATGCTATATATTTAAGGAAATGCAACCACAAGAAGTAAAATGAGCATGTAATATTAAATCTATGATAATGGAAATATATTAAGTGAGAAAAATGCATAAGAAACTTTTTCAATAACTCATAAAACTGGAATTAATGAAATCTCATGAAAATAGGATCTTCATATAAAATATGGAGATCTCAAATGCTCCATACTTCATACAAGTTCTACATTATAGAGTGTAGCTATAAATTATCATGGACAAAAAATTGTTACAATGAGGAACCTAGTCCCCTATTTATAGCAAAATTTCATCCCTAATTTTTCTCAGATAAGAAATAATTACTCTAAGTATAAGTAAATATTTGAGAGAAACTTCAGTAAAATATTGTGCCTTCAAATGTTACATGCCTTCAATTATGCCTCTAATAGGCTTATAAGGCTTCCAAAATGACTTAAAATGTCATTACATGTCAAACTATCACTTTCAAAATATTTGCCTTGGGATCTACACTTTAATTGTACCCTTGCAACTATTTGAGTAATTTGCTTTGACCAAGCAAGCAAATCACTTGTATTTTGTAAGTGAATCACTCACATTTGTAGGTAGATCTATGAATTATGATGATCAAATTGTTCCCTCAAGATAATAAATCATATTTGATAATAAAATCAACCTTGGATTTGTAGTGATGACTCACTATATCCCTCTTCTTGACAAGGAAAAGTGGAAGTTTGAGTCATGGACAAGCAAAGAAGAAACCCTAATAAAAATATACAATGATCAAATGGAAGGTCTTGAAAGTAAGAACTCTCCAAAAATTCAAAAGTTTGTGATTACTAATCAAAAGGCAAGGAGTAAAAATTTTGACATGGAGGTTCCTGAGATAAAAAGTCTTAAATCTCTAATGTCAAGCGATCTTGATATCAAGTGATAAGAAAACTTTCAATGATAAAAGCACCGATGTCTGAAAGTCAAAATAATGAGGTATCTAGTCTTTAGGAAGTATTTTCCTTTTAATAAAAAATATCTTATATCCCCAAGAAAGGACAACAGTAGCACCGAAGCCATAGCAAAAGTAACTCAAAGATATAGAACATTAAATGAAGAGATCTTTTGTGCCCCGATGATAAGAATTTATATAAAATGGGTAGGTAGAAATTAAGGTAGTAGTTGCTCATTTAAGGACTTAGGGCCATTTGAAATTCATGACTTTAAATCTAGAGATCCTCAGAGGGAATACCAATTTAGCCAAACATGATCCAACATCAGAAGTAGTAGCCACCTTGAAATCTTTGTGTGAGTTTTGGAGGGAAAATATTGTTGGAATATATTACATTATTTGGTACATGCTAATATACCATCTTGGTTAAATCATTAGATTAGAAGAGTATCTTAAATTAAGGATTGAGTATTTACTTTATGTAATGTAATAAATGTACATGTATTATTAGAATGTTCAATGATGTAAATGTGCATGGTGTCCACATGTACATGAGTCCTTATAATATGAATATGGAAGGCCAAGAGTCATCTCATTATATATAGGCCTTTTATAGATGATTTTGTAGTTAGTGAGTTGAGAGAGATAGAGAATGAGAAGCATACGATAGATTAGAGTAGATACAATGCAGAACTTGTATGAAGCATGGAGCATTGAGATTTCCATATTTTGTATTAAGTTCCAATTTTTATGAGATTTCATTAATGGCTATTTCATGAGTTATTTTAGAAGTTTCTCATGCTATGTACTTGCTTATTATATTTCCCTTAATGGAATGAAATAGGACATCAAAATATGTGTGGCCAAATGTGAGCACTCCCAGCGCATGAAAGGTGAAACTATGTGTTCTCTAAGGAAACTTCAATCTTTATCCATTCTTGAGCAAGTTTGGATAGATATATCTATGGACTTCATCGAAGGGCTACCAAAATATAAAGGCAAATTGATTATTTTGGTGATAATGGATTGTCTTTCAAAGTATGCTCACTTTTGTTTGCTATCCCACCCTTATATTGTTGGAAATTGTGAGTAATAAGGTTGTCATTGATGTCAAGTGTTTGGTGCAAGGAAAAGTCTATTTTGGTACAAGAAAAGTGGTAAAATAATTGGTTATAATATTTTATATTATAAGCCAAAAAGGTTGGCTAAAATGTTGAAGACAAAGTTTACGCCCATGGTTTTAAAGAGAAAATAGAAGATATCATAATATTTTAATATTATAATAAGTAAGACAAAAGGGCTTATTAAAAAGAGAAAAATTAGATTTAACGAAGACCCCATGCAAAAGTATTATTTAATACTAAATTAAATAATATAATATTTAACCTAAAGTTAAATATTATATTAAATAAATAATTAAATTTGAAATTGGCAAAGGCACCAAAAATCAAATTTAATTTGGAGGCACTTAGGTTTTCTATCGACGTTATGTAATTACCTTGGAGGCATATAAAAGGAGGAAGCAAATTATTAAAATTAAAAAACTTTGAATCATCCAAAGCTAATGCACATGTGAGAAAATCGATCATGAGGGTTTACAAAACGTGGAGTAAAACCATTCGTCGAGTAAGAGATAGAGGATAAGGACAAGGTGGCAATCATTTTGGTTCATCGTGGGCTGGTAGCCCAAGTGGCAAGCGGGTCCTACGTAAGTTGCTGACAGAGGGAATATTCGGGTTTTGATTCCCCCTAGCATTGGTTGAAGAGCTTTTGTTTTGGTTCATCAGAGGCAACACATATAAAGTATTGAGGCCAAAGGTTTAGTCTCAACCACTTGGCTAGCGCAAGTGGTCGAGCATTGTGCTTGGAGGGCTGAGGTCAGAGGGTTTATTCTCATCTGTGACAAAGCAAGATAATTTATTTTGTATAAGGTATGCGCCATGATTAATTTCTAAGGTATGTGCTATATTGTTGAATTGTTGGCTATAGTGATATTTTACAGATGATATTTGACCTATAGTTTGAAACATAGGAGATATAAGAGGAAATATTTTTGATATTATAATTAAAGGGTTAAATGTCATTTATTTTATTTGCTAAGATTGGAGTGATAAGTTTGTAATTGGTTTATTTACAAATGTAATTTTTGTTCTTGGACATTAAAGTGGAGTGAAAATTATTTTGAAAGAGTGGAGATAAAAGGTGTAAAAGATATTTTATATGATTTTAATTCTTGCTTTATAAAAAATAAAATTGTTGAGAGAGTTTTGTGAGCTTTAATGCATTGTCCATGAGAACTAAGGGAGAGTCCTAGAATACAATTTTCAAAAATATTTGAGCATCTTATTGAGGGAATATTCATGTGGAGGTTTTGAGATAGACTATTGTTATCTAACCTTGAAGTGGCACAAAAGAAATTGGTTGTGAGTGAGACAGGTTTTAAAGATACATCTCTATCAAAGCAAAGAGGTATGGGTACATCATACTTTATTTGAAGTGTTTTTTAGAATGAATGTTGTGAAACATAAGGTGGAGAAAAAAGTATTGTTTGATAAGCATTTTTGGAAATATTTGATTGAGTTTTATGTGCTTCATTATTGAATATTTTGAGGAAATTTGAGATAAATATTATAAATTATTCGAGTTAGGTTTTGAGACCTACATTGTGCTCTTTTTTGGAAGAAGTATGAAAATACTTGTTTAGGGTTTGTGAGTAAGCTATGCTTCATTGATTGAATGATTAAGTGAAACTTATTGAGCATTGGTTTTGAGTGATATTGAAAGTGAATGTGCAAATTAGAAAGATAGGTGTCATGTGCTAGAATAGATCTATCTTTAAAAAAGAAATGAAAGTAAGACATGTGGAAGTGATAAAATTAATGATTGAGTAGAACATATTGAGCTATTTGCAAGTGCATATTATTCTCTATATGTTCTAGAGGTTAAATGAATTCTGGATAGAATATGTCTAAACTGCTTCAAGTTAAAGGAATTACTTTGAAGATTAGACAAAGCATTTGATAGCATTGTGTGCAAGATTTGAGATTGATTGAGCATATCTTGTGAGATGTTTTGAGCATGTGTTAGAGCAGGTTTGAGAATGTTCTAGAGCAGATTTGAGCAAGTCTTTGCGAAGGCTTGAGGACATATTTGAGCAAGTCTTTGTGAAGACTTAAAGGTAGATTTGAGCAAGTCTTTGTGAAGACTTAAAGGCAGATTTGAGCAAGTCTTTGTGAAGGCTTAAAGATAGATTCGATCAAGTCTTTGTAAAGACTTGAAGGTAGATTTTAGCAAGTCTTTGTGAAGACTTAAAGGTAGATTTGAGCAAGCCTTTGTGAAGACTTGAAGGCATATTTGAGCAAGTCTTGTGAAGACTTGAAACAAAATTAAAATGAGGTTTGATTTTTTCAAGCTTTGTGTTAAGGCTTGGAGTAGATCTAAGCAGATTTGATTGGTGATTTGTTCAAACTTTATGTTAAGGATTGGGGCAGATCTAAGCAGAGTGTTGGAAATTTGAGCAAGTTTTGTTTTCATTGATGTCAAGAGGTTTGATGTCCAGTTTTTCATAATTTATGTCAAAAGGTTAATTCTCCAAAAAGCAAGAAATTTATTAAATGACGAAAAGGGTATAATTTTTATTTAAAATATTAAATGCCTAAAGAGGCCTAAAAGGTAGAAGACCCAAGAAAAGGGAAGCAAGGTTTAAAAGAAATAATAATATTATAATATTTAATATTATAATATTTGGAAAAAGGAAGAGATGAACAATAATAGGGTCCAAGGAATCATTAAAAAAATATATCCCCGACAAAGTCCATTGAGCAAGGTTGGCAAAGGTTTTAATTTAATTTATTTAAATTAAAATATTTTAACCTAAGGTTAAAATTTTAATTTAAATAATTAAAGGTGCCAAGGTTAAAGTTTAAATTCGAATTTGAAATTCAAAAGGGTTGACGTGTTGTAATGCAAAGGAAGTGTATTAATAGGAAATATTTTTCATTTCCTAAGTCACCAAGCAATTTGAATGCCTACGTGTGTAATATCTCGAGCGCTGCATTTTTTGCAAAAGGGAGAAGAAGCTTGTAAGCTTTTTAATTAAAAGGAGGTAGCCATGTTTAATATTCATGGGACACAAAAAAGATATCCCAAGGCACTTGGTAGCATAGACGAAAATCGAAGGTGTGGCTAAGGCATTGCAAAGGGAAGGTTGTGGTTTTGAATCCCATGCAATTCATTTTTGGCAAGGAAGAGAGGAGTTTTTGTTTTGCACCAAAATTTGTGCGGCAACATAAGGGAGTGTAGAACTTGGTTCACGTGTGGGCGTGTAGCCTAAGTGGAGCTTAGCTTTGGGCTAAGGCATTGCGGTAGCATAGGTTGTAGGTTCAAGTTTAGTCATTGGTCGTTGGGTGCTGGTCATCGAAGAAGTGCGTAAACTTTTTGGTGACATGGGCTAACAAATAAGGTATGCACATTTGATTTATTTTACCAAATATTTGGAATGCGGTAAGATTTTTGAGGGCACGTGATAATTAAAGAGCATGTGTTAAATAGGGATTCATAAGGTTTTTGAATAATATTTTATTGTGGTGTTTGAAAATAAATAAAAATATTGGATATTATAAGGTGTTAACAAAGGAATTTTGTTTTATGTGTTGAATATTATTTTGAGAGGATTGGAGATTATAAGGTGTTAACAAAGGAATTTTATTTTATGTGTTGAATATTATTTTGAGAGGATTGGAGATTATAAGGTGTTAACAAAGGAACTTTATTTTATGTGATGAATGTTATTTTGAGAGTATTGGAGATAATAAGGTGTATTTGAGATTTGATATTTTATTGTATATCTTGAATGGTGAAATAATTGTTGAGGAAAATATTTGTATGGATATTTTGAGATAGGTTGTTGCTATCTAACCTAGAATTGGCAAGAGGGTTTTGTTGTGAGTAAAACAGGTTTTTGAAGATATATCTCCATCAAAGAAAAAAGGTATGGGCACACTATATTTTTTTTAGAGTGTTTGAAATGAATGAAATATAAGGTGGAGTGAAAAGGATTGATAAGTATTGTTGGAAATGTGTGAGCAAGTTTAAGTGCATCTTGTTGATGAATGATTTGAATTGAGATAGAGATTGAGAAATATTTGAGTTAGGGTTTGAGACCCACATTGTGTTTTTTTTAAGTAGTGTGAAACACTTGTTTAGGGTTTGTAAGCAATTTGTGTTTCATTGATTGAATGATTGAGTGAAAATTCTTGAGCATTGGTTTTGAGTGATATTGAAAGTGAATGTGCAAAAATTAGAAATCATATTTGTGAAAGCAACAAACTTAATTATTGAGTAGAACATATTGAGCCATTTGCAAGTGCATATTATTCTCTATATGTTCCAGAGGTTAAAAAAATTGTGAATAGAATATGTCTAAACTTCTTCAAGTTAAAGGAATTACTTTGAATATTAGAAAAAGCAATTGATAGCATTGTGTGCAAGATTTGAGATTGATTGAGCATATCTTGTGAGCTATTTTGAGCACGTGTTTGAGCATATTTGAGTAAAATTTTGTGAAATATTAAGGATAGTGTTGAGCAAGATTTTGTTAAAGCTTGTAGGCAGATTTGAGGCAAGTCTTTGTGAAGACTTGAGAGGAGATTCAATAATTTCTTGAGAGGACTTAAAGGCAAATTTGAGGCAAGACTTTGTGAATACTTGAGAGCAGATTCAGCAAGTTCTTGAGAGGACTTGAAAGCAGATTTGAGGTAAGTCTTTGTAAAGACTTGAGAGCAGATTCAACAAGTTATTAAGAGGACTTGAAGGTAAATTTGAGGTAAGTATTGGTGAAGACTTGTAGGCAGATTTGAGGTAAGTCTTGGTGAAGACTTGTAGATAGATTTAAGCAAATCTTGGTGAAGACTTGAGATAACATTGATAGTAGAGTTGATTGATTAATTAGTTCAATCTTTGTGTTAAGGCTTGGGGTATATCTGAGCAAAGTTTATTGGTGATTTTATCAAGCTTTGTGTTAAGTCTTGAGGACAGATTTGAGGATAGATTTTGGTACAAATTTGAGAGAATATTTGTGCTAAACCTAAGATAGATCTAGATCAGATTTGTACTAAATTGAGGATAGTGTTTAGTGCATATTTGAAAAAAATATTGAACAAAGTTGAGAACAATCTTTGGATATGACAAAGTAGAGGACAGTAATCTCTAGTCGATAGAGATCCATTAGCCAAGGTAGTGAGGACAAAGGTCTTCTGAGTGAGGACAACGTTCTTCTATGGAGAGAGACCCATAAGCCAATGCAGTGCGGATAGAAGTCTTCTAGTAGAGCACCATCTAGAGTAGAGGAGAAAGAGTTATCCTATGGATAGAGTTCCATGAACTAGAGCAAGGGGAAAGAGTTCTCCTATGGAGTGTGATACATGAACCAGATGAGAAGATAGAGTTATTTTGTGGAGAGAGATCCATAAACTAGTTGAGGATATAGAGGTCTCCTGGATCAAGTTCCATGAACCATAGAAAAGAGGAAAGAGTTATCCTATGGAGAGAGATCCACAAATAAGAGTATAGGGGATTGGTGTATCCTTTGGACAGAGGTCCATAAACATTGTAATAGGGAAGTTATTCCCAAGAGATTTGTTGATAAAACTTAGTAGAAATATTTTCTTCGTGGAGTAGCCCACATTGGGTGAACCATGTTAAATTGGTGTCTCTATTGTGTATGATGATTTGTGCATTAATTTTATTATTGATGTTGATATTTTCATTGATATATTGGATAATATTATTTGAGAAATAAAAGTAAAAAGTTGGTCTTATACTATTCACCCCCGTCTCAGTATAATCTTGTGTTCTTCACAGAGTTGATCAAGCTTTGTGTTAAGGCTTGGGGACATATTTGAGATAAAGGTTAGTGTAGATTTATGAACAGAGTTAGAGCAAATTTGTGCTAGACTTGGGATAGATTTTGGTGCATATTTGAAGCAGATATGAGAGCAAACTTTGGAGGTGATAGAGCAAATAGGACAACAGTCTCTAGTGGATAGATATCCATCAACCAGTGTAATGGGGACATAGGTCTCCTATGGAGAGAGATCCATAATCCAAAGCAATGGGGATAGAATATTTCTAGGAGATCACCAACTAGAGTAGAGGGGATAGAGTTCTCCTATGGATAGAGATTCATGAACCAGAGCAAGGGAAAAGAGTTCTCCTATAAAGAGTGATCCGTGAACTAGTTGGGAAGATAGAGCTCTTCTATGGAGAAAGATACACAAACCAATTAAGGAGATAGATTTCGCCTAGATCAAGTTCCATGAACCAGAGAAAAGGGAAAAGAGTTCTCCTATGGAGAGAGATCCACAAATCAGAGCATAGGGGATTGGTATCTCCTTTGGACAAAGGTCCGTAAATATTGTAATAGAGAATTGATTTCCAAGAAGATTTGTTGAGAAATTTTAGTAGAAATATTTTCTCCATGGAGCAGCCCACATTGGGTGAACCATGTTAAACTGGTATCTATATTGTGTGTGATGATTTGTGCATTGCTTTGATTACTGATATTGATATTTCCATTGATAATATTGGATAATATTATTTGGGAAAGAAAATAAAAAGTTGATCTTATAATGTTCACCCCCATCTCAGTATAAGCCTGTATTCTTCAATTGGTATCAGAGCGGGTTCCTTTAGAAGATTCTAACAGGTTGAAGGAAGAATATACAGGAACATAGATGGCATCTTAGAGTGTATCTTTAGAAAATAAGGCACCATTTTTTGATGGGAACAATTATGCTTTCTAGAGCATAAGAATGAAGAATTACTTTATGGCACAAGGATATGAGACATGGCAAGCAGTTGAGGATGGATTCACACCTACAACTAATCCTCCCATAGATAAATATGGTAATCTCTTGCATGTGAATAATGCCAAAGCTATGGATGCAATCTTAAGTGGTTTACATGAAGAATATTTTGTAAAATTTATGCATTGCAAATCATTAAAATATATTTGGGAAAAACTAAAGCAAACATATGAGGGAGATAAAAAGGTCAAAATGGCAAAATTGCAAAATCACAAGACATTTGAAGAATTAAATATGAAATATGAGGAAAACATTGTTGCATACTTACTTCATTTGGATGAGGTTTTTAACACCATGCGAGGAATTTCTGATGTTGCTCAAAAGGTTTTAAGGTCACTTCCTATGAGGTATGATGGAAAGGTTTCAGCCATAGAAGAAACAAGAGATATTGAAAATTTGACTATGGATGAGTTACATGGAACTCTCATAGCTTATGAGATGAGAATAGTAAAGGATCCTATTCCCAAGAAAGAGGTAGCCTTCAAAGTAGCAAATAAGACAAAATATAAGAAATCAGAATCAAGTGATGTGTCAAGCAGTGATGAAGAAGCTAACTATGGCAGAAGAAACAAGAAGGATTCAAGAAATCAAAAAGGTACGAAAATAGTAAAGTATTTCAAATGTGGTAAATATGGTCACTATGTATCTAACTTTCTAGAAGCTGGAAGCAATAGCAGTGAAGAGAAAAAAGATTATAAGAAATAGGAAGCAGGAAAATCTATGTATGAAAGGAAAAACAGGTATGGATAAAGCAAGCATGAAAATATTTTTTTCAAAGCAACAAGAAGAAGGGTCAAGTTCAAGATCAAAAGAGGAAGATGTTTTAAAGGAAGAGAGTAAAGGAGAAATTGAGAGTAGAAGATTCACCAAGGAAGAAAATAATCCGCAAATAAGGAACAGGGATCATCACAGAGAAGAAAGGACTAAGAGACCAGTGGGTTCAAGGCAAGATTTCTTCAAAGGACATTGTTTTTCATGTAAAAGGTTTGGTCACAAGTCTATGTATTGCAGGACTCATGGAAAGAAGGATTATGGTATTACTAAGAGGAACTTCAAATATGGATATTTCTTTCAAGGGTATTGCTACTCTTGTAATTGATTTTGTCATAAAGCAATGCACTACAAGGTTCATGATAAAAAGAGGTATGGCTTCACCAGGAGGAACTTCAAGATATTTGCACCTTCTAGGAACCACAATATTAAGTGTTATAAGTGCAATAATGTTGGGCATAAGGCCAAGTGGTGCAAAATAGATTTTCTAGAGCTTCCAAAGATAAGCAAGAACAAAGACACTCAAAAGAATCAAAAGGGTATGTTGAGAAAGAAGGTTGACAAAGGAAAAGAGCATTGTATGTTGGGAGTAGAAATACTCCCACCCAAAAATTAACCACCTCAAGGAAAGAAGGTGGGGAGGGAGCTGAGCTAAGAGTCTTATATTTAGCCCCAAAGGATTCCCTTTGCCATTGATTTCAAAGGGGGAGAGATTTGAGTAAGGGGGAGAGCAGTTTATCAGGGGGAGCAGAATTGGAAAAAGGAAAAAGGGATGTTTAAAAAATGGGTTGCCATCAATGACAAAGAGGGAGATTGTTAGAAATTTTGAGTAATAAGGTTGTCATTTATGTCAAGTGTTTGGTGCAAGGCAAAGTCCATTTTGGTACAAGCAAAGTGGTTAAAGAATTGGTTATAATATGTTATATTATAAGCCAAAAAGGTTGGCTAAAAGGTTGAAGACAAATTTTATGCCCATGGTTTTAAAGAGAAAATAGAAGATATTATAATATTTTAATATTTTAATAATTAAACCAAAAGGGCTTATTAAAAAGAGAAAAAATAGATTTATTGAATACCCCATGCAAAAGTATTATTTAATACTAAATTAAATAATATAATATTTAACCTAAAGAAAAATATTATATTAAATAAATAATTAAATTTGAAATTGGAAAAGGCACCAAAAATCAAATTTAATTTGGAGGCACTTAGGTTTTCTGCTGACGTCATGTAATTACCTTGGAGGCATATAAAAGGAGGAAGAAAATTATTAAGATTAAAAAAATTTGAATCATTTGAAGCTAATGCGCATGTGATAAAATCAATCGTGAGGGTTTGTAAAATGTGGAGTAAAACCATTCGTCGAGCAAGAGACAAAGGATAAGGACAAGGCGACAGTCATTTTTCTTTAGTGAGGGCTGGTAGCCCAAGTGGCATGCGGGTCCTATGTAAGATGCTGATAGAGGGAAGATTCAGGATTTGATTCCCCCTAGAGCTGGTTGAAGAGCTTTTATTTTGTTTCATCGGAGGTAGCAAGTATAAAGAATTGAAGCCAAAGGTTTAGTCTCAACCACTTGGCTAGCGCATGTAGTCGAGTGTTGCACTTCAAGGGTTGAGATCAGAGGGTTGATTCTCGTCCACAACAAAGCAAGATAATTTTTTTTGTATAAGGTATATGCCATGATTAATTTGTAAGGTATGCACTATATTGTTGAATTGTTGGCTATAGTGATATTTAGCAGATGATATTTGACCTATAGGTTGAAACATGGGATATATAAGGGGAAATATGTTTGAAATTATAATTAAAGGGTTAAATATCATTTATTTTATTTTCTAAGCTTGGAGTGATAAGTTTGTAATTGGTTTATTTACAAATGTAATTTTTGTTCTTGGACATTAAAGTGGAGTGAGAAATTATTTTGAAAGAGTGGAGGAAAAAGGTGTAAAAGGTATTTTATTTGATTGTAATTCTTGCTTTATAAAAAAGAAAATTGTTGAGAGATTTTTGTGAGCTTTAATGCATTTTCCATGAGAACTAAAGAAGAGTCCTAGAATATTATTTTTCAGAATTCTTCGAGCATCTTGTTGAGGGAATATTCATGTGGAGGTTTTGAGATAGACTATTGCTATCTAACCTTGAAGTGACACAAAAGGAATTGGTTGTGAGAAAGACAAGTTTTGAAGACACATCTCCACAAAGCAAAGAGGTATGGGCACATCATCCTTTGATTGAAGTGTTTGTTGGAATGAATGTTGTGAAACATAAGGTTGAGTGAAAAGGATTGTTTGATAAGCATTGTTGGAAATATTTGAGTGAGTTTTATGTGCTTCATTGTTGAATGTTTTGAGAACATTTGAGATAGAGATTATGAATTATTTGAGTTAGGGTTTGAGATCTACATTGTGCTATTTTTTGGAAGAAGTATGAAAACATTTGTTTAGGGTTTGTGATCAAGCTATGCTTCATTGGTTGAATGATTAAGTGAAACTTATTGAGCATTGGTTTTGAGTGATATTGAAAGTGAATGTGCAAATCAGGAAGATAGGTGTCATGTGCTAGACTAGATCTATCTTTAAAAGAGCAATGAAATTAAGACATGTGGAAGTGACAGACTTAATGATTGAGTAGAACATATTGAGCTATTTGCAAGTGCATATTATTCTCTATATGTTCCAGAGGTTAAATGAATTCTGGATAGAATATGTCTAAACTACTTCAAGTTAAAGGAATTAATTTGAACATTAGACAAAGCATTTGATAGCATTGTGTGCAAGATTTGAGATTGATTGAGCATATATTGTGAGCTATTTTGAGCATGTGTTAGAGCAATTTTGAGCATGTTCTAGAGCATATTTGAGCAAGTATTTGAGAAGGTTTGAGGAGATATTTGAGCAATTTTTTGTGAAGACTTAAAGGTATATTTGAGCAAGTCTTTGTGAAGACTTAAAGGTAGATTTGAGCAAGTCTTTGTGAAGACTTGAAGGTAAATTTGAGCAAGTCTTTGTGAAGATTTAAAGGCAGATTTGAGCAAGTATTTTTGAATACTTGAAGGTAAATTTGAGCAAGTCTTGTGAAGACTTGAAACAACATTAAAATCAGGTTTGATTTGTTCAAGCTTTGTGTTAAGGCTTGGAGCATATCTAAGCAAAGTTTATTGGTGAATTGTTCAAGCTTTGTGTTAAGGCTTGGGGTAGATCTAAGCAGAGTTGATCAAGCTTTGTGTTAAGGCTTGGGGTAGATATAAGCATAGTTGATCAAGCTTTATGTTAAGGCTTGGGGATAGATTTGAGACAGAGGTTAGTGCAGATTTGTGAGCAAATTTATGAGCAGAGTTAGAGCAGATTTGTGCTAGACTTGGGATAGAGTTTGGTGCAGATTTGAATCAGAGCTAAGAGCAAACTTTGGAGGTGACAAATCAAAGAGGATAGTAGTCTTCATTGGATAGAAATCCAATAGCTAGTGCAGTGGTGACATATATCTCATGTGGAGAGAGATCCACAAGCTAGAGCAGTGAAGGCAGAAGTCTTCTAGGAGATCACCAACTAGAGCAAAGGGGATAGATTTCTCATGTGGATAGAGATCCATGAACCAGAGCAAGGGGAAAGATTTCTCCTATGGAGAGTGATCTATGAACCAGTTGGGGAGATAGATTTCTTTTATTGAGAGAGATACACAAAGTAGTTGAGGAGATAGAGTTCTCTTGGATAAAGTTCCATGAACCAGAGAAAAGATAAAAGAACTCTCTTTTGGAGAGATATCCACAAATCAGAGCATAGGGGATTGGTGTCTCCTTTGGACATAGGTCCATAAACATTGTAATAGGGAATTGATTCCTAGGAAGATTTGTTGAGAAAATTCAGTAGAAATATTTTCTCCGTGGAGTAGCCCACATTGGGTGAACCACATTAAATTGGTCTCTCTTGTGTGTGATGATTTGTGCATTACTTTGATTATTGCTATTGATATTACCATTTATAATATTGGAAAATATTGTTTGGAAAATAAAATAAAAATTTGGTCTTATACTATTCACCCCCCCTCTCAGTATAAGCATGTGTTCTTCATATATTGTATCCATTATCATCCAATTATTCCTTGACTCCATCTTTTGCCTCCATGATATGTCTAAATCTATTGTATCTTATGGGGATACTACCTTCATCAATTGCTTTTGGTAAGAATTTTTTAAGTTCTAGGGGACGCAACTTAAGATGAGTTTAGCCTACCATCCTCAAATCGATGGCTAAACTAAAATTATAAATAAATTCTTGGAGACCAACCTTTTTTGCTTTACTTATTAACATCATAATCATTGATCTAAGTGGTTTCCTTTGGCTTAATGGTGGTACAACACCACCTATCACTCTGCCACTAAGGTGACTCCATTTGAAGTAGTCTATGGTCAACTTCCATCAACTCCAAATTCTTACATTATAGGTAGCTCCAAGGTTTAGGTAGTGGATTCCACTCTCTACTAGCATGAATCCATTCTACATCAACTCAAGCTCAACTTGGACATGGCTTAGAACTGTATGAAATAACAAGAAAATCAACACCATACCGAATACCCAGGTGTTGTAGGTGATTTGGAGAAGAGAGGGCAATCCTCTAAGGGAAGACCCAGGTTTGAATCTCCACCCTACCAAAAAGTTGAATTGGGTACCAAAAATCCAATTGATAATGTTGGTGCGGGTAGGGTCGGGCGCAACTCCCGGGTGACTTTGATGGTGTAGAACTCCCTAGTCGTGGTCTCTTAGACCAAGGTGGCCCTGCAAGTGATTTTTCGCTTAAATAAAAAATTGTATCGAACATAGCTTTGTCATTGATAACATGGTCTTTATTTACTTACAACCATACAAATAATCATCTCTTTAGTTGCATGGTTATCAAAAACTTACTGTCAAATACTATGGTCCTTATCAGGTATTGTAGAGGTTTGGAGTAACATCATATAAACTAGCCCTTCTGGCTAGTTCTAAAATTTGTTCAGTCTTCCATGTGTCATATCTGAAGAAGGTTATTGGCAACAAGATCCAGGTGTAGTCTACACTTCTAGAGTTGGATGAGGAAGGGTCCATTATTCTTAAACCTGAATGTATTCTTGATTGCAGATCGTTCAACATTCATAGACATGTTATCATAGATGTCTCGGTCAAGTGGATTGGCTTGCAACAATAATATACAACATGGGAACCTCTTCACCAAATCCAACAGTAGTTTCCTCGGCTTCAACTTTGAGGATAAAACTTTTTGAAGTGGAAAGGCATGTTAGGACCCCATTCTAACACTTGATGTAATAGTCCTTGTGGAATGTGGGTAGTACCCATGATAATATTTTGTAATGTTTTATTATAGTTTTGGATTAAGAAGTTCCTATGCCAAATGGCACCCTTCTATGTAACCATTTTCAAGAATGTAACTAATTGTAGGTAGGAGATTCTATATTGGGTGGCATTTTGCATGTAAGCCAATCTTGGGAGTTAGGTGCTAGAGAAATTCCTTAAAACTATGAGGGGCAGTATTGTATGTATCTTTTTGCATAATTGAATGAAGTATTGAAGGAGGTTGCCCCCTCAAAGAGGCTTGCGATTCAATGCTATTGTGAGATTGTTCCTTTTCTGCAATTTATTTCCATAGTGTGCATTTTATTTCCATAGTGTGTTGTGAGCATATATGTTTATTTTTTGTATTTGTGTGTGTGTGTTTATTTTTAATAGTAGGTTCCTAACAAGTGGTATCAAAGCACTTTCTAGGGTCATGTTCTACTACGACTATGATGGTTTTTGCCATTTCAACTATTAGGTATAATATTTTTGTGTTTTCAATTTTTCCTTACACCAGATTTTTTCTTATTAAAAAAATATACAATTTTCCATAATAGTTGAGTAGGTTAGAAACCCTATGCTAGGGGTTTTAAAATATCGCGAAGGAGATTTCATTATTGGCTAAGCTAGATAGCTCATAAAGCATCTAGTGAAGTGAGGGGTGATCAGGCTCCAATACCTAGGCCTCATACAACACTCGCGCATGGATTTGAGCTCCCACATATCTTCAAGTATATCGGGAGACCATATAGGATTAAACAAAATTTTATCCCTATGAAGCTTTTTGGCCTTGTATTATCCATAGTGCATGGGACACAACATCATGGAAGACTACCCTCCCATACTGTCAGAGAGGCAGATAGTGTGCTCAAGGGTATGTGTGGAATCCTCCTTAAGTAGTGGCTTGAAATATTGGTCTGAGCACTATTGTTCATCACTACAGTATAACAGAGGGCCTATGGGTATTACATACACCTTTGCCTAGTATACCCTAGTTCTGTCAAAATAATATCCTACAACAAACATCATGTTCTATGATTTTTGAACTTGTTACCATAACCTTGTCATAGAAGTTGAGCATATAGATAAGACATCCCTATTCCAAAGTTTTTGCATGCAAGCCTACAAAAAAGATAACAGGTAAAAAAAAATTACCAAAAAAATAAAAAATAGAGATAAGGGGAAGTCCATATCAGTTATAGCCTAAAAATTATCAGTACTAGGTAGTACAAGGTTATCAAATCATCAGGTAAGAACAATTACTTGTGAGCATCAAAATTCAAATAGATAAGGAATATATGTGGTAGTTCATTATAGTCATTACAAGTTGTCAAGTTATCAGGTTGGGATAGTCAGACATGAACATGTGCAACAAAGTCAAACCAGATAGGTGATAAAATAATGTTAGCAGTGGTTAGTAGTCAAAACCAATAGAGCAGAGGTTAGAAAGGGGTGATCGACTCAGAACCCAACTTTTAAACAAAGACTCCAGAGGAAAAACCGACCACACCAGTAGACTCATCAAAATAATAATATAAAAAAATGTTTAGGGTGCCAAAAATTAGTGTTGTGGTAAATATCTCATTGTGATTATTTTTACGAGCTGATCATTTTGATATACCACACCCAAACCATTTTTTCAAACCCTTACTAAAAATAGTAACTCCTAGAAATCACCTTTCTATTTTTAGTAAGTCCTCAAAAAGGTTACCAACCTCCAAACATGGCTGAGGGTACTCAACAACAAGCATTAGATAGGGACATTCAAGCCAGAGTGGAAGTTGTGAGCACCAAAGTATGGAATTCATTTGACCAAACCCTACAGGTGATATAGTCACAACTCTTAACTATCTAGGAAACTATGAGTGGAATTTCCATTGCACAACAGGAAATGAAGGTTGAGTTGGATAGTCATACCTCTGCTAGTTCCGTAGGTAACCAAGACCAAGAAGAAATTGGTACAAGCAACCACCAATGAATTATACCAACTCACAATGGAATGAGATTACCAAAATTAGACTTTCCCAAGTTTGATGGAAAGGATCCTGAGGGGTGGATTTGTAAGGTAGAACAATATTTCACTCTTCATAATATTGATCGTTTCCTATGGTTGACCATTGCTTCTTTTAATTTTGAATCAGATGCACTTCATTGGTTTTTATGGCTTAGAAAGGCCAAACCTGACCTTTCTTGGTCTGACTTTGGGCAATGCCTACTCACTCATTTTGGTCCTAGCGAGTTTGAAGATTTTATAGGAGCCCTTTTCAAACTCAGACAGACCTCAACCATGCGAGAATACCAAGCTCAATTTGAAAAACTTGCTAATAGAACCATGGGTCTAAGTGTTGACTCTTTCCAAAGTTGTTTTGTGAGTGGACTGAAGGATGACATCAGGGCTGAGGTTAAGTTGTTGTGACCTGTCTCACTACCATAGGCCATACAATTGGCCAAATTGGCAAAAGATAAATTCAAGGCCCTCGGTCACACTTCTAAATTTCCTCAATCTAAGCCATATTTTTTGGCCAAGCCAATACCAAGCACTACTACTAGATCTCCACCTATAAAAATATTGAGTCATGAGGAGATGGAGAACAGAAAGGCACAAGGGTTATGTTACAATTGTGATGAAAAATATTCTAGAGGGCATAGGTGTGTGCAACAAAAAATTGTACTTGCTCGATATGGATGAAGTTCCCACTGCAGAATCTTCTGAGGATGAGGAGGATCCTCAAGAAATGGATACTACAGACCAACCGACCGAGCAGGAGGAAACCCAACCCAAAATTTTGGTGCATGCTTTAGTGGGAGTATCCACCCCCAAACCATGAAGGTGATTGGCCATTTCAAGGGACAAAGGGTCATCATTCTGATTGACTCTGGTAGTACACATAATTTTATTGATCCACGTGTAGCCAAACAGGGAAATTGTTACATCACCACATGCAACTCCTTTGAAGTCATGATTGCTAATGGTGGCACCCTACCATGCAAGGGCAAATTTCATAATGTCAAACTAAAAATTGGGGACTATAATCTCAAGTCTGACATGTTTGCCTTACCCTTAGGAGGGTGTGATATAGTTTTGGGAGTGCAATGGTTGAGAATGTTAGGACCAATCTTATGGGATTTTGTAAAATTATGGATGAAATTTAGTTAGGATGGGTAGGAATATACTTTCCATGGCACAAAGGTGGGAGAAGTCCAGTTTATTTCTTCTCATAAGATGGAAAAATTGTTAAAGAAATCTTCCCATGGCGTGGTAGCTCAACTTTTTGCTATCACCGCCCCTGATCAAGGGGAGTCTAATCACCCACAACAATTATAGGGTATATTAAATAGGTATGCTCATGTCTTTGAGGAACCCAAAGGACTTCCTCCTCAATGCTCACATGACCATGCAATACAACTTTTTCCTGGCAGTCTACCTCCTAATGTTCATCCCTACAGGTATGCTTATGCGCAAAAAACAAAAATTGAGAAAATTATGCAGGAAATTTGAGCCTCTGGAATTATCCACTCTAGTGTTAGCCCCTATTCCTCACTAGTGTTGTTAGTAAGAAAAAAAGATGGCACTTGGCACTTGTGTGTGGATTATCGGGATCTTAATAAAATCACTATTAAGGATAAGTTCCCTATTCTTGTCATTGATGAACTACTTGATGAGTTGCATGGGGCTCAATATTTTTCCAAGTTGGATTTATGATCGGGCTATCACCAAATCCACATTAAGAATGAGGATATTCCCAAAATAACTTTTCAAACTCATGAAGGGCATTATGAGTTTTTTGTTATGCCTTTTGGGTTGACCAATGCCCCTTCCACCTTTCAGAGTTTTATGAATTTAGTCTTTCATCCTCATATTCGTAAATTCATTTTAGTATTTTTTGATGACATATTGATCTATAGTCGCACATGGGAAGATCATATTCACCATTTAGATGAAACCCTCAAACTTTTGTCTAACCATCAGCTTTATGCAAAGCAATCAAAATGCTCCTTTGGCCAGTAGGAGGTTGAATATTTGGGACACATAGTCACTAAGGAGGGCATTCAGGTTGATCCTAAGAAAATCTAGGCAGTTCAAGATTGGCCTAAACCTCATACATTGAAGGGACTTCATGGATTCTTGGGTCTCATAGGATATTATAGGAAATTTGTGAAAAATTATGGCAAGATAGCAGCTCCCTTGATAGCCATGTTGAGGAAAAATTCTTTTGTGTGGATTGATTTGGCTGAGAAGGATTTTGTTGATTTGAAGTATGCTATGACCACCACCCCTATTTTGGCAATGCCAAATTTTTCTAAACCCTTTTTCATTGAGAGTGATGCATCGGGCATGGGCATTGGGGCAATTTTAATGCAGGAGGGTCGACCATTGGCTTTCACTAGCAAGGCACTCTCTCCTCAAAATTTGGGCAAGTCCACTTATGAGAAGGAAATGTTGGCCATTTTACATGCGGTCACCCATTGGCATCCATATCTCATTGGTCAATATTTTTCCATTAAAACTGATCATTAGAGTCTAAAATATTTTTTAGAACAAAGGGTGGCTACTCCAGAACAACAAAAATGGGTCTCCAAATTGTTGGGGTATGACTATGACATCTCTTATAAGAAAGGTAAAGAGAATGTGGTGGTCGATGCCTTGTCTCATCTCCATGAAGATCAAGCCATGTTACATGCTATCTCTACTCCTCTTCCGCAATGGATTCATCAACTTCATGAGGATCTAGCCAAGGATTCATCATTGCAAACTCTCATCCACACTCTCCAAGAGGATCCTCATTCCCACCCTGGCTATGTTTGGGATGGTCAGGATTTATGGTTTCATGACCGTTTGGTTATTCCATCTGAGTCTCAAATCAAGGACCTCCTCCTTCAAGAAATGCATGCTTCTCCCATAGTTAGTCATTCAGGTTTTCTCAAAACATATACCCAAACCAAGCGTACTTTTTCTAGAAGGGAATGAAATAGGACATCAAAACATTTGTGGTTGAATGTGATCATTGCCAGTGCATGAAAGGTGAAACTGTGAGTTCTCCAGGGATACTTCAACCTTTTCCCATTCCTGAGCAGGTTTGGACAGATATATCTATGGACTTCATCAAAGGGCTACCAAAATTTAAAGGTAAATCAATTATTTTGGTGATAGTGGATCATATTTCAAAGTATGCTCACTTTTGTTCCCTATCCCACCCTTATACTACATCCATTATCATCCAAATCTTCCTTGAATCCATATTTCACCTCCATGGGATGCCTAAATCCATTGTATTTGATCGAGATCCTACCTTCACCAATCACTTTTGGTAAGAATTGTTCAAGTTGTAGGGGACACAACTCAATATGAGTTTGGCCTACCATCCTCAAACTGATGGCCAAACCAAAATTGTCAATAAATGCTTGGAAACCTATCTTCGTTGCTTCACTTTTGAACATCCTACTCATTGGGCTAAGTGGCTTCCTTTGGCTGAATGGTGGTACAACACCACCTATCACTCTTCCACTAAGGTGACTCTATTTGAAGTAGTCTATGGTCTAACTCCAACTTCTTACATTCCAGGTACTCCAAGGTTTAGGTGGTGGATTCCACTCTCCTCCAACGTGACTCCATTTTGCACCAACTCAAGCTCAACTTGGACATGGCTCAGAACTATATGAAACAACAAGTAGATCAACACCATACTGAATGTAGCTTTGTCATTGGTGACATGGTCTTTATTTTCTTACAACCATACAAACAATCATCTCTCCAATTGCATGGTTGTCAAAAACTTACCACCAAATACTATGGTCCTTATCAGGTATTGTAGAGGCTTGGAGTGACGGTGTACAAACTAGCCCTTTCAGCTAGTTCCAAAATTCATCCAGTATTCCATGTGTTATATCTCAAGAAGGTTATTGGGAACAAGGTGCAAGTGCAGTCTACACTTCTAAATTTGGATGAGGAAGGGTCCATTATTCTTGAACCTAAATGTATTCTTGACCATAAATCACGTAACCTTCATCGATGTGTTATCACAGATGTCTTGGTCCAGTGGTGTGGCTTACAACCATAAGATGTGATATGGGAATCTCTTCACAAAATCTAGTAGCAATTTCCTCACCTGTAGCTTTGATGACAAATATTTTTGAATGGGAAGGGTATGTTAGGACCCCATCCTAACACTTGATTTAATAATCCTTGTGGAACATGGGTAGTACCCATGATAATATTTTGTAATGTTTTATTATAATTTTGGATTAATAAGCACATATGCCAAATGGTGCCCTTATATGTAACCATTTTTAAATAATGTAATTGATTGTAGGTAGGAGATTCTAGCCTAGGTGGCATTTTGCATGTAATCCAACCTTGGGAGTTAGGTGCTAGAGGAATTCCTTAAAACTACGAGGGACAATATTGTATGTATATTTTTGCATAATTTAATGAAGTATTGAATGAGGTTACCCCCTTGAAGAGGCTTATGATTCAATGTTATTGTGATATTGTTCCTTTTATGCAATTTATTTCCATGGTGTGCATTTTATTTCCATAGTGTGTTGTAAGCATATATGTTTTTTTCCATATTTGTATGAGTGTGCTTATTTTTAATAGTAGGTTCCTAATAGATATCCAATGGGACTTACCTATTTATGCATGATTATGGTTGGTAACTCTCATTTGTGCTTCACTTTGTCTAAGAGAGGAAGTGTTCATCACTGGAACATAGTGTTCAAGTCTATTTTTATAGGAATATCATAGTGGATCTTTTGGAAGATCACCCCCTTTTTCCTTTTGTTGAGTTATTTTCCTTTTAATTTACTGCACCCCCTTTTCCCTTCGATTGATTCTAAGTGCACCTAAATATCATATCTTAACAAGGGGTTAGGCTTATAAAAAATCATAGAGGCCCTCAATTGAGTTGAACCCCATGCTCTTGATCTTGGCCCTATCGTGTCACTCCCCATGAGACACAATTATCCCACCAAGGACAATCAAAGATGATAACAGTTTAATGGCATACCCAATGGGACCCCAATGTCATATCTTTAGTCCTAGTTTGAGACTTGGTAAGGGTCTTTATATGTTCCCTCTTGTTGAAATATCTCTTTACTCACTTGGCAACTATAGTACAGAACAAACACCAAAATAAAGTTGTTGTTGAAGATATCAAATCAAGGTTCAAGTGAAGACCTTAGTTTACCTACTTTTTAGAATCAAGAAGTTGGATTCACTTGGCAACTCCACTACAATCCAAAGGACCTAGGTTCAAGTGAAGACCTTAATCTACATGCTTTCTAGAAACAAGTAGTTGGATTCACTTGGTAACTCCACTACAATCCAAAGGACCCATAGGTCTAATATGGTTGCCTTATTTAAATATTTATCCTCTACCTAGGGAGAAAATAACCCACATTAACCTCTAGAACCATTAGCCATTTGGGAAAAATTTCCAGTATCACTGATAGAAATATTGCCTAAATATATTGGTGAAGGTCCAGCATCCCCATTAGAGAACCTACAAGAAATGGTCTTTATTTACCATGTGCATAACATCATGGAATAGGATGTGGCCCTTAGGCTATTGGTGGTTTCACTAAATGCAAGGTATACCAAAAATATATTGCCCTATCTTCACATATAACCTTTGACTAGGAGTAGCTTGTTGCTTCAGTCATGAATAATTTTAGAGAAGAAGAAGATAGAGTGGAACCTAAGCCAAGAACTCTCTCTAAGGATGTATCAGAAGGGGAGATGCAAATAACCCTTGTGAAGGATAAACATGAGATCTATAAAATCCTTAAACAACAAGAGTAGATCTCAAATTGGGGCCTCATCATACATCATGAAGGGAATGAGCCTATAAATCAACCAAATGTTGAAAAGGCTCATGAGGAAGGGAAATGTTTTGGTTCAAACCTCTTCTACACCTATGATGGCCAAGTGGACCAAAATGCAACTTCCATCTTGGGCAGATACACATATGAAGAGGCTAATATAGAACATGCAAAGAACTTCTTCACCCATAAGGATAGGAGTACATTAGAAGGCTCGACCAACAAATGGGGACCTCACCTAGTGGTGCCAACAACAACATAATATATGGTACCTACCTATTCAGGGTAAGAAAGTTGCTACAATGTCCCAATTTCATTAGGGTGACAATATATTACCCAAGAAACTATATAAAAAGAAAAAAATAAAATGACTTAAGTAGCTAGTGAGGGGCCTTTTGACTCCATGACCAATGGATAAAGGTCACTCACTTAAAACTTTGTACATATGTACTATAAGTGATCTCAGTTTGATGAGATAGTGGAAGTATCAACAATTTATATAATTTTAAAGATATGGTTTGACCACTAAAAAATTTTACTTTCAAGGGAAATATTTTTTGACTTTGTGCCCAATGGACTAAGGCACAAATCTTTTGGGTTCCTTAAATTTAGCAGGCTAAATATATCCTATAGTAAACTGTATTACTTACCATAACTATAGTTATGACTCACTACACCCCTCTTCCACAAGGAAAAGCAAAAGTTTAAGCCACAAATAAGAAAAGAATAAACCCTAATAAAAAAGGTCTAACAATTAGAGGGAAGGTCCTAAAAGTAGGATTTATCTAAAAAATCAATAGTTTGTAAGTCTTGATCAAAATACAAGGAGCAAAATTTCTGACATGGAGGTGTCTAAGATAAAAGTTCTAAAACCTTGATGTCAAGCAGTCTTGATCTCAAGTGATGAGAAAAATTTTGATGACAAAAGCATCAATGCCTGAAAGTCAAAATAATGAGGTGTCTAGTCTTTGGGGAGCATTGTCCTTTCTATAAAAAATGTATCTCATATCTTCGTAAGAGGAAAAAATAGCATGGGAACCCCACCAGAAGCAACTTAAAGATCCAAAACATTAAATGAAGATGTCTTTTATGTCCAAATGATGATAATTCCTATAAAATGGATACATGGCAATAAAGGTAGTAGTTGCTCATCCAAGGCTTTAGGGCCACTTGAAATTCATGGCTTAAAATATAGAGAACCTTAGAGGGACCAATAGTTTAGACATACATGATATAACATTAGAAGAGCCACATTGAAATATTTGCATGAGTTTTCAAGGGAAAACTCTCCCCTTATGATCTATAAATAGGAGTAGCATTAGCTTTGTAAAGGATCAATAAGTTTGCAATTGTATTCTATTGTAGGCTTTCACTTATTTTTGTAAAAATAGTCGACTCCTGAGTGTTAGGGTAAAATAGGTAGTATATTGCATTATACTACATGGGTAGATTATTACATTTACTTTTCTACTTTCTACCATGTAGATATTTACTATCTTAAATATCTAATGGTTATTTCCTAAATATCCTAGGTGAAGAGTTCTAAACCAAACTCTCTACCTCTTGGCAGATTGTTTGGCGTGACAATAGTCTATTCAATTTTGGATTAGCTATTTTGTAACCTATTTAAACTATAGCCCCTAAGCTATATGGTTAATGCAAATATTTCAATTATCAATCATTCGGGATCTCCTGGTCACATTGGCATCAGAGCTGGAGGGAGCTGGAAGGAGGAAGCGCAACGAGACACCTTCGTTCCACTGGAGAAGGCGAAGGCGATCATGCATAGGAGGAAGCACCATTTTCATTTGGTGACTTTAATTTATTTTCCTTTCTTCCTAAAGTTCCTAATGTTTGATTATTGATTTATTTATCCCACTAAGCCCGGAGGCAGAGGAGGTAGCGACCTAGAAATTTTTTTCCAGGCCCACCCCGACCCCACCTCAACAGGCAGCGGGACCCGTAGGCGATCGACTCGATAGGACTAGGTCTGTCGTCGATCGTGATAGTAGGAGAAGACTCGGATGGAGCCCTCTCGAGGCTACCGCCCAGTGGGAGTGCGCCCCCATGGCTCAGCCAACTAGGAAGTGCATCGAGGGTAGGAGCGCCCTCACGCTCCCCCATGGCCAAGCCAATCGAGAGTGCATTGAGGGCAAGAGCGCCCTCACACTCTCGACATAGTGCTCAAGGAACTACCTGTCAAGGGCAGAGAGCACTCACATGCCTAGCCCAATGCTCAACGTGCTGACCAAACACTCAAACCGAGGCAGGACACCTAAATCTACACGGATCTGACTCAATAGGACACCTAAACCTACACGGATCTGACTCAACAGGACACCTAAGTTGGAGGGCACAATAGAGAGGTGACACATGGATACGGCAGAGAGGTCACACATGGTGACTAAAGGTTGGGTGCAACAGTGACAAGTGGCACCAAGCAATTGGGCGGAGGGGCGACGCGTGTCAGTGGGCTAAGGGTTCGCTGGCTACGTGATTGCCCAAAGGCAATCACATGCTTTATTGCGCGTCCAGGTTTTTAAAGCCTAGATTCATCCCTCACAGGATGAATGTGGGACAAAAGTCCCTATTTAAAAAAAAACAAAACTATTGTCACTCGTGTCTTCAATACCAAGCACGCTGGGCTAGCTTCCAAAGTTGCCCCAGCAGTGCAGTGGTCAAGTTGGTTTCTTGTGTGCGTGAGGTCTCGGGATCGACCCCGCGTGCTCCAAATTTTAAAAGGTGCATATTTTTTGGCTTCTATTATAATATTTCTTTAATTTTTGCTACAATTAATTATATTTTTTGATATTTTTTGCATAATTTTATACTATTCTAGTTAGAAAAATCATTTTTTTTCAAAACTAAGTGACTTTTCTTGCTACAAAAGTGTTTTATTATTCAATTTATAGTCTTAAAATTTAATTTTTTTTAGCATTCAAATTGAAAAACTTTAAAAGCCAATTTTTTTTTTGCAACTATAACAATTCCATTTCTTATGTTTTCTCCACACTTGGGGATAAAGAGACAAAGAAACAAACAATTTTGTTGCAAAACATAAAAACTCTTCAATTTTTTTTTTGAAAGAACAAAACTTCAACATTTCATGAAGATCAAATCTTGGGTAAGGAAAGCTCTTCGTCGTCAAAGAGTAATAAGAAAGAGAAACGAATTACGAAGGCAAACTACTAGATCCAATTTCCATCGTATGCTTCGTAAATATCGTAAATCAATTCCTCATTCAATTATCTATACTGATCCATGGAAAGGGTTGGACAGAAGCTATGGTCCCATGAGGATTCGTGAACCTTTTGATCCTAATGCACCACCCATATTTGAGTGTTGAAGACAAAACCAAGTCGTGTGTCGACTGGTCTGGAAGCCTTTCAAACGTGGGTCGTGTGTCGACTTGTCTTGAAAGGAGTGCTTGTTTCTTAATTTTGTAAAAATTAAGGGGGGATAGAGGACACATTTGTGATTCTTATTTTTTGCAAAATTGAAGAACAAAGGGGGGATATTTCAGTATAATAAGGTGCATTCTCGATTGTACTCGACACCTTTTCTCAAAATTGGCTACACTAGGTGCATTTTCGGTTGCATCCAACACCTATAGTGATAAAAATTTGGGTCACTCTTTTGATTGATTATTGCACTAACCATCACTTGTTTTTTGCAATTACAAATCATAACATCAAAGAGCATTTCAAAACCCAAACTTCACTAATAATCGTGCTAAATCTTGCATAGGTTAAATAGCCAATTATTTATACATCCCTTCCAAGGTCATAAAATCAATCACCTTGATTTACTCTATTTGTTTGGCTTAAACTCCTCAAACTAATCATCCTTATTCAAGGGTGTTTAGGCAGGGGCCATTAAATATCCTAAAGAGTAAATTAAAAGTCTTCCAAAACCTCCCCATTAATTTACTCTATTTTTTTGGCTTAAACTCCTCAAACTAATCATCCTTATTCAAGGGTGTTTAGGCAAGGGCCATTAAATATCAATAAGAGTAAATTAAAATCTTCCAAATACTCTTTTGAGAGTATATTGCAAGATAAGTCATCTTGGTAAAAAGAAATTCTTTTTTGAATCTTCACAATGGCACTGATAAACAAATATCTGAATGATAATCAATTGCTTAAAGGTTCAAACTATTCTTCCTAGAAAACCAAGATGAAAGCTATTTTAACTATAGAGGAAATGTGGGGTATAGTGGAAGGCATTGATTCAAGACCCACATCCCCAGGAGCAGATCAAACAACATGGGATAAAAAGGACATAAGACTTTCCTTGTTGATCTTGTTAGCTATTACTGATGACATCCAACCTCACATAAGTGAAGCTAAAAATGGTAAAGAGGCATGGGATGCCTTATCTACCATTTTTGAAGGAAAGAATCAATCAACGATTCTTAATCTTCAAACTCAACTTCATACTCTTCAAATGAAGTCAGGAGAAACAGTAGAGCTATTCCTCTACAGAGTGGCAGAAATAAAAACAAAAATGCAAGCCTTAGGAGAAAAGGTGGAAGACAAAGTCTTGACTTCAATCATATTGAGGGCTCTTCTAGACTCCTATAGAATGTTGATCACTTCCCTTCAAGTCTCTGGTAGGACAGTGACTTTTGTAGAGTTGGTAAACATGCTTCAAACTGAGGAAGCAAATCAACTCCAAAGAGATGATGCATCAAACAATGCACTCTTCTCAAACAAACAAAGTGGAAAGAAAAAGTGGAATCAACAGAAGGGATCTTCTTCTAATAAAGGCAAAGGCAAAGAGACTCAAAAGAAGAAGCAGTATTGTAAAATTTGTGATAAGGACACTCATGAAACCAAGAGATGTTGGTTTAAGAACAAACCACCCAATGAACAAAGACAAAAGAAGGGCAAAGGTAAACCACAGAATAAGAACAAGAAACAACAAGGACATATTGTTGCTACTAAAGATTCTAGTTCAGACTCTGAACGAGCACACAAAGTGCTCATGACTCATACTGATTCCCCTCACAAGGATACAGTGTGGTACATAGATTCAGGTGCTAGCAAGCATATGACTGGCGATAAGTCTTGGTTTGAGATATTTGAGGCACGAGAGGGCAGACCAGTAACCATTGCTGATGATAAGACCTATCGAGTCCAGGGAGAAGGAAGTGTTTATGTTTCCCTTCCAGATGGAAAATGTCAGATTCAAAATGTTCTTTATGTACCAGGATTGGCAAACAATATTTTGTCAGTTCCACAAATTCTGGATAAAAACATGACTGTCAACTTCAAAATTGAGCAAGGAAAGAAACATTGTTATATCACCCAGAGAGGCAAACACATAGCAACGGGTTCTTACAAGCATGGCTTGTTCACTTTAGATGCAATTTCCTCACCACATGTTGCCATGGCGGTAACAACAAAAGAGGCCACTTCTCTATGGCATAAGAGATTTGGGCATCTAAGTTTAGGGTATTTACTTGAACTAAGTAAATATCAAATGGTGAAAGGACTTCCTAACCTTTCATCTACTTTGCTAGTGTGCTCAGATTGCTTGGCAGGAAAGCAACACAGAGTACCTTTTGAACCTAGCTCTTCTAGAGCTAAGGCACCTTTGGAGTTAGTGCACACAGATTTGTGTGGTCCTATGCCTAACAGTTGTGGAGGAAAATGGTATTTTCAATTGTTTGTTGATGATCACTCACGAAAAATGTGGGTCTTCTTCTTGCAGTTGAAGTCTGAAGCATTTGACTATTTTTAGCAATTCAAGAAACTTGTTGAGAAAGAATCAGGATGCTTTATAAAGACCCTCCATTCAGATCGAGGGGGGAATACACATCAAACAAATTTTCTTCATTTCTAAAGACACATGGGATAAAAAGGCAGTTAACAACAACCTATTCTCCTCAATCAAATGGAGTTGTTGAGAGAAGAAATCGTTCCATTATGGAAATGGTACGATGTATGCTTAAGGGAGCAAACCTTGAGCAAAAGTACTGGGCTGAAGCTGTGACAACTATAGTATATATTTTAAATAGGGCACCCACAAGGGCTCTTAAAGGTATGACTCCTCAGGAAGCATGGAGTGGAAGGAAACCCTCCATATCTCATCTACGTGTTTTTGGGTGTAAGGCATTCATGCATATACCTAAGGAGAAAAGAAAGAAATTAGATGAGAAGACCCTACAGTGCATTTTTCTTGGATATGATGACTTTTCAAAAGGCTATCGATTGATAGATCCATTCACCAAGAAAATACACATCAGTAGAGATGTGGTGTTCGATGAGGCTTTCACACCTAACACTACATCAGTATACCTGGAAGATGAGGAGCCACAAAAATAGACTCCTCCGCAACAGAAAAAGCCTCCAAAATGGTATACTAGTACGGTGAGAGACTCCAAACTCACCTCACCTCCAGATCTCACTCTCAATCATCCTTGCACTCGTAGCATGTCTCGATAGAAAAAGGTAGAAGCATCCACTTTGGTTGATGACCTTTGCGAATATTTTCAAGAGCTTTTTGTTGATAGAGAGATAGAAAGTGGAGAAGATATGGAAGTTGATGAGGAGAGGCTTTATATGTCTTCATATGATGAAAATGAACCCTCTATAGTTGATGAAGCACTTAGTCAGCCCTAGTGGAGGGCAGCTATGGATGCTGAACATAAATCCCTCATCAAAAACAAAACATGGAAGCTGGTCGATTTGCCTAAAGGAAAGAAGCCCATTGGTTGCAAATGGGTTTACAAAGTCAAATATAAGGCATATGGTACCATTGATAAGCATAAGGCCCATCTTGTGGCAAAGGGCTATGCTCAAAAGGAAGGCATTGATTATGAGGAAACCTTTGCACCCACTGCAAGGATGACCACCATTCATGTTCTTTGTGCTATGGCAGCACAATTCGGATGGAAATTACATCAAATGGATGTAAAAAGTGCCTTTCTAAATGGTGATTTAAAAGAAGAGGTATACATGTCTCAACCTCAAGGATTTACTAAGGAAGGCCATGAGCAACAAGTTTGCAAACTGGTCAAATCATTATACGGGCTGAAACAAGCCCCAAGAGCATGGTACATCAAAATGGATAGTCACCTATTGTAGCATGATTTCAAGAGAAGTCCATCCGATGCAAATATCTATATTAAGAACACAGGTTCTGAAATAGTGATTCTTGTATTATATGTAGATGATCTGATCATTACCGATAATTCAGAGAAATTGATTAGCGCCGTGAAGGATGACTTGAAAGAGTCATTTGATATGACAGATCTGGGACTTCTCCACTACTGTCTTGGCCTTGAGATAGAACAGAAGAAGAATCATCTTAGGGTGACTCAGAAAAAGTATGCCAAGACTTTAGTAGAAAAATATCGTATGACTGATTGTAAGCCCAAAGCAACATCGATGGAATCAGGGCTTCAGTTATCATGGTATGATGACTCACCACAGGTAGATGGCATGCTATATCGACAAATGATTGGAAGCCTCATCTATCTGACCAATACTAGACCAGACATCACTTTTACTATAAACTATCTCTCTCGGTTCATGCAAGAACCAAAGGCTTCTCACTGGAAAGCAGCAAAGCGTGTTCTCCACTACATTCATGGTAGTGTAGAATATGGTTTAGAGTATAAGAAGAATAACTCATTCTTCTTACAGAGTTACACTGACTCTGACTATGCTGGATCTATAGATGACCGAAAGTCAACATCAAGATATGTATTTCATCTAGGATCTGGTCCTGTCTCATGGCATAGTAAAAAGCAACAGGTGGTTGCTTTATCTTCAACAGAGGCAGAGTATCATGCTGCACGTGGAGCTATGTGTGAAGCGATATGGTTAAGTCACATCTTGGCAACTATGGGTCTACCAAAGAAACTTTTGATTCATCTATTTTGCGACAACCAAGGTGTTTTGAACTTGGTCAAGAATCCAGTTCACCATGAACGTACAAAGCATATTGACACAGATTGTCATTTCATTCGTGATGAAGTTCCTAAACACAAGATCAAGCTCCAACACATTCCCACCAATGAACAGGTTGCAGACATCTTCACAAAGGCACTTGGACGTGTCAAATTTGAGTTGTTCCGAAGCAAACTTTGTATATCAAAGTAATGTAATAAAGGGGGGATGTTAGGGTAAAATAGGTAGTATATTGCATTATACTACATGGGTAGATTATTACATTTACTTTTCTACTTTCTACCATGTAGATATTTATTGTCTTAAATATCTAATGGTTATTTCCTAAATATCCTAGGTGAAGAGTTCTAAACCAAACTCTCTACCTCTTGGCAGATTGTTTGGCGTGACAATAGTCTATTCAGTTTTGGATTAGCTATTTTGTAACCTATTTAAACTATAGCCCCTAAGCTATATGGTTAATGTAATTTATTCAATTATCAATCATTCTAGATCTCTTGGTCACACTGAGTAGCTTGTAAGTAATCTTGAACACTTGCTTCAGGCACAATATTTGTAACTATATATATATATATGAAAGCCTCCATTAATTTTTAGCTTAGCCATTTATGGCTCCCTCCAAATACAATGCTATATGTATGTATGTATCTATAACATTTTTATCTACTTAGGATTTTATCAAGCATATGTATGTGTAAGGGGTTTATGTCTATTTTTGGACTAATTATCTATCATTGGCTCTCCTATAGGACCCACCCCTTTATGCATGTTTATGGTTGGTAAATATAATTTTTGCTTCATAGTTTCAAAGAGAGGAAGTTTTCACCACTGGCACATAGCATTCAAGCATATTTTTGTAGGAAAAGCATAGCAGATCTTTTGGTGCATTGCCCCCTATTTTCCTTTTTTTGAGTTATTTCCATTTTTATTTCTTGCATCCCCTTTTTCCTTTGATTTATTCCAAGTGAAACTAAAGATCAGATCTTAACAAGGATTCAACCTTGTAAAAAATCTTAAACTGAGAGGGGGGGTGAACAGTATAAGACCACTTTTTACTTTTCTTTTCTCAAACAATATTATCCAATATATCAATGGCAATATCAACAACAGTAATCAAAGCAATGCACAAATCACCACACACAATAGAGACACCAATTTAACGTGGTTCACCCAATGTGGGCTACATCCACGGAGAAAATATTTCACTAAAATTTTCTCAACAAATCTCTTGGGAATCCTTTCCCTATTACAATGTTTATGGACCTCTATCCAAAGGAGACACCAATCCCCTAATCTAGTTTATGGGCACCAACCCACAGGAGACACCAATATCCTTAGCTGGTTCGTGGATCTCTATCCACAGGAGAACTCCTTCTCCTCTACTCTAGCTGGTGATCCTCTAGAAGACTACTACCTCCACTACTCGTGTCTCCACTAAAGACTCCTATCCTCACTCAGAAGACCTCTATCCTCACTACCCTAGCTAATGGATCTCTATCCACTAGAGACTACTATCCTCTACTCTATCACCTCCAAAGCTTGATCTCAGCTCTATCAAATCTACACTAAACATAGTCCTTGGTCTAGCACAAATCTGCTCAATATCTGTCTCAAATCTGCACTAAACATAGTCCTTCGATCTAGCACAAATATGCTCAATATCTATCTCAAATCTACACTAAACATAGTCCTTCGGTCTAGCACAAATTTGCTCAATCTTTATCTCAAATCTGCACTAAACATAGTCCTTCGATCTAGCACAAATATCTGCTCAATCTCTGTCTCTGGTCTGGCACAAACCTATCCTCAAATCTGCACCAAACTTTATCCTCAAATATGTCCTCAAGCCTTAACACAAAGCTTGATCCAATCATAAATCAACTCTGCTAGATCTACCCCAAACCTTAACTCAAGGTTTGAACAAATAAATCAATCAACTCTGCTCACAAGTCTTCTCAAATACTTGCCTCAAATATGTCCACAAGTCCTCTCTAGAACTTGCTCAAACTGCTCTCAAGTCTTTACCAAGACTTACCTCAAATATTCTCAACAAGTCCTCACCAACCCCCTCAAATTTCTCAACAAGTCCTCACTAGAACTTGCTCAATCTACTCAACAAGTCTTCACCAAGACTTACCTCAAATCTGCATTGTAAGCTTCCACAAAAGCTTACTCAAATCTATCTTTAAGCTTTCACAAAATCTTCCTCAACTCAACTCAATCTATCATAGAAAACCTCTTCAATCACACAAACAAGTTTCACACAGAATCTTATTTTAATCTCATAGAAACATATAGAGAATGGTTAGAGACTCAATATATTTCACTCTCACAACAATGCTCAATCACTTTCAAACTCTCTTGTTTAACCACAGAAACATATGGAGAATGGTTAGAGACTCAATATGTTTCACTCTCACACAACACTCAATCACTTCCAAACTCTCTTCAAATCAATTAAGAATAAAGAACAATTTGTTTCATAGAACTTGAACTATCACTCCAACACTTTCAATCAACTATGCTCAACCAACTCCACTCAACCAATCACTCAATGAAACACAACTTGCTTACAAACCCTAAACAAGTGTTTCACAATGCTTTCAACAACTCACACTATGGAACTCAACCTTGACTCAAGATGATTCCAAATTCACATAACAATGATACTCATGATATTTTCACAAACCCTAATCAAGCACATGAAGGTTTACTCAAATATTTCCAACAATGCTTATCAAACAATCTCACATAACAATGATACTCATGATCTTTCTCAAACCCTAGTTCAAGATAGTTCTCAATTTCTCACTCAAATGTTCTCACAAACATTCACCAATCATGCACATGAAATCTTACTCAACAATGCTTATCAAACAAACCTTTTCACTCCAACTTAGCATTCACAACATCCAACCCAACAATATTTCACTCACAAGGAAGATGTGCCCATACCTTTTTCTTGATGGAGAAATAACCTTAAAACCTATCTCAATCACAATCAACCTCTTTGCCAATCTCAAAGGTTAGATAGCAAATACCTTCACTCAAATATTCTTACTCAAATGATTTCCTCAAAATAAATTCACCCTTACATAAATTAACAAAACTCAAATACACCTTATTATCTCCAACCTTGTTCAATTAATTTTCAACACACAAACATCAATATTATTTAATAACTCCAAATCAATCAATAGAAGAAAAGTTCCTTTATAATTTCAAAATAATATTTAGAAATTAAAACCTTAATATCCTTATCACTCCAACCTTAATTAATTTTAAATGCCCAAAAATTAATATAAACTCTAAACACCTTATAACTCCCTACTTTCCAAAGCACTCTATTATTCACATGGCCTAATGCACTCCCCAAACCTTGGCACAAATATTAATTAAACCAAAAATTAATGCTTACCTTAGTTCCTTTGGCCCACGTGCAAAAATGAATGGTGCGCGCTTTGGCAGTGCCTCAAACCCACGACCTCATTGTTGTCGTTGCACTCTAGCAGTCATTGGGCCACATGCCCACATGAGTCTAAAGGTGTAGGCTCCTCACTAAACAATCTCCGCAAGACCCGACGCTCAAAAAATGAAATAGACCTTCCTCAAAATGTCCTCACGGGGATTCAAAACCCCAACCTTTTGCCATGAAAATGCCTTAACTCTACCTCAGTTGCCAACTACGCTAACTAGCACTTTGGATACGCTAGACACACACCTCATGCATTTACACTTTAGCTTGCCCTCCAAAGGGTTTAAATCACATGAATTTCCTTCTTCCCTTTCTATCACCACAGTGCATGATTTTTCCTTTGGATTCATGAATTATTGCATGGATGCCTTCTAACCAAAAACTTTGGCTTATTTATAATGTTTTCAATGTGCTTCACAACGTCGATGGGTTATTTGGAATTCAAATTTTTAAATTCGAATTATATATTTTAACTTAGGTGCCTTGAATAATATTATTATTTAATTTTAAATTTTAACCTTAGGGTTAAAATATTTAAAATTAAATAATTAAACCCTTAATCCACAAATCTGTCATATGGGTTTTTTAGGAGATTTAAAATGCGACAACTCCTTGGCATTTATTTTTCATAAACCCAACCTGTATCCTTAAATATTATAATATTAAGTATTATAATATTAAACCTGCTTCTTTGCCTTTTTGGAAAAACCACCAAAGAATATTAATGAAACTTGAACATCAACCTTGCCAACAAAACTCGGACATGAATACTTGGATGACAATAAACTTGGTCATCATCTTCTTGACATCAATGACAACAAAACTTGCTCATATTTCCAACAATATCCCCCTTTGTCATTGATGGCAACCCATTTTCCTTTTACCATTTCCTTTACCTCTTTATGTTCTTCTCCCCAAGAAACTGCTCCCCCTAATTGAATGCTCTTCCCCTAACTCAAATCTCTCCCCCTTTGACATCAATGGCAAAGGGTCACCTTTGGGGCTTGGGGCTAAGAATGAGACTCTTAGCTTAGCCCCTCCCCCACCTCTTCTTGAGGTGGTTAATTTTGGGGTGGGAGTATCTCTACTCCCAGCATACACTGATCTTTTTCCTTTGTCCACCTTCTTCCTCAACTGATCCTTTTGATTCCTCTGAATTGTTCATGTTCCTGCTTGTCTCTGGAAGTTTTGCTCTACACCACCTTGCTATATGCCCATCATTATTGCACTTATAACACTTAATGTTGTAGTTCCTTGGTGGTGCAAATATCTTGGGGTTTCTCCTGGTGAAGCCATATCCATTCCTGTCATGAACCCTGCAATTTATTGCCTTGTGACCAAACTGATTACAAGAGTAGCAATACCCTTGAAAAAGATGTATGTTTCTAAAATTCCCATATTCCTATCTTCCATGTGTCCTGCACTATGTAGCCTTGTGCCCAAACCTATGACATGAGAAGCATCATCCATTGAAACTATTTTGCCTTGACCCCATTGGTCTTTTAGTCTCTTTTACCTTGTGTTGTTTCATGTTCCATTTGTTCCTCATTTGTGCATTGTTCCTTCTCATATTGAACTTTCTATTGTCCAACTCTTCCTCAGAAGACTCACTTTCTCTTACACTCTCTTCTTCTGAAGCTTCTTCTTCTTTGGAGCTTGATATTGACTCCTCTCCTTGTTCTCTTTGTACCTATTCAAAACCAAGTCCTATTTTGTTTGATGAAGATCTTTGTACCTTGATAATCTTATCCAAGTTCTTTGAGCTTCTCCCAAACCTGTGTAACTTGTCCTTAGACTCTTTTACTTCCTTCCTTAGTGAAGCTACCTCATGCTCTAACCTTTCACATTCCAAAACCTTAGCCTCTAACCTTTCTTTAAATTTCCTTGTCTTGGCTATTGAGTTGGTTAGATCTTCTATAAGCTTCCCTTTCTCTTCATCACATTCTTGAAATTGAAGCTTGAGTTTTGAGTTCTATTTTCTTACCTTTCTTAATGCATCAAGGGCAGAAATAAGCTCACCCTCAAGATCAACTTCTCCTTTCTCTGATTCTTCCTCTATTTGTTTACCTTTGGGATCATCTTCATTCCTTTCTGATTTGTCTTCACTAGAAGCACCTTCTTCTTCTCTTATTGCCATAAGAAGACTTTCTTCTGCTGGACCTTCACTAGCATCTTCATACTCATCTTCACTAAAACTGAATCCATTCCTTGTACAACTATCTTCAAGATGACCAAAGTTACCACATCTAAAACACTTGAGAATTATTGGTGACATGTTTCTAACCACTTCTTTTTCTTCTGCCAGAAATAGAATTTCATCTTCATCATTATTTGAGGAACTTTCATCACTATCACTTGAACTCTTACCTACCTTGTCTGCATAGAAACTCTTCTTATGCCTTTGGAAGAATTTCTTTCCTTGCTTGCCTTGTCCATCCCTGCTTTTCTTTTGATACCTGTGTTTTCCTGTTTCCTTGTTCTTATGATCCTATTTTTCTTCATCATTGCTATTTCTAGCCTCTGGACAATCAGATGCATAGTGACCATATTTTCCACAATTGAAACATCTAACTGATTTCGTACCTTTATACTTTCTTGAGTCCTTGTTCCTTCTGCCATAATTTGCTTCTTCATCACTGGATGACTCATTGCTTGAATCTGACTTCTTACCCTTTGTCTTCTTGGTAACTTTGAAGGTTGCTTCCTTCTGGGGAATAGGTTCCTCTTTTATTCTCATCTCAAAAGCTGTGAGAATTCCATGTAACTCATCCCTTGTCAAAATTTCAATATCTTTTGACTCTTCTATAGCTGAAATATTTTCACTATACCTTTTTGGGAGTGACCTTAAAATCTTATCACAAACATCTGTTTCTTCAACTTTGAGCCCAAGTCCTTGCATGGAGTTAACAACCTCATCCACACGAAGTAGATATGCAACAATGTTTTCCTCATCCTTCATCTTTAGGTCTTCAAATGTTCTCTTGTAATTTTGCAACTTTACCCTTTTGACCTTTTTGTCTCCCTCATATATACCTTTCAACTTATCCCAAATTTCCTTTGTTGATTTGCAATGCATAACCTTTATAAACTCTATTTCATGCAAACCCTTTAAAATTCCATTCATTGCCTTTGAATTATTCAGATGTAGGAGCTTACCATATTTATCTATAGGTGGAGTAGCTGGAGGTATGTATCCATTCTCAACTGCTTCCCATATTTCATTTCCAAGTGCCATTAGGTGAATCTTCATTCTCATACTCCAAAGTACATAATTGTTCCCATCGAACAATGGTGTCGAATTTCCTAAAGATCCATTCTGAGAATCCATCTGTGTTCTTAAGAGCTTTTCCTTCAAGTTGTTAAACTCTTTCGAAGGAACCCGCTCTGATACCAATTGAAGAACACAAGCTTATACTGAGAGGGGGTGAACAGTATAAGACCACTTTTTACTTTTATTTTCTCAAACAATATTATCCAATATATCAATGGCAATATCAACAACAGTAATCAAAGCAATGCACAAATCACCACACACAATAGAGACACCAATTTAACATGGTTCACCCAATGTGGGCTACGTCCACGGAGAAAATATTTCACTAAAATTTTCTCAACAAATCTCTTGGGAATCCTTTCCCTATTACAATGTTTATGGACCTCTATCCAAAGGAGACACCAATCCCCTAATCAGGTTTGTGGGCACCAATCCATAGGAGACACCAATCTCCTTAGCTGGTTCGTGGATCTCTATCCACAGGAGAACTCCTTCTCCTCTGCTCTAGTTGGTGATCCTCTAGAAGACTACTGCCTCCACTACTCTAGCTTGTGGATCTCTCTCCACTGAAGACTCCTATCCTCACTCAGAAGACCTCTATCCTCACTACCCTAGCTAATGGATCTCTATCCACTGGAGACTACTATCCTCTACTCTATCACCTCCAAAGCTTGATCTCAACTCTATCAAATCTACACTAAACATAATCCTTCGATCTAGCATAAATCTACTCAATATCTATCTCAAATCTACACTAAACATAGTCCTTCGGTCTAGCACAAATCTACTCAATATCTATCTCAAATCTGCACTAAACACAATCCTTCGATCTAGCATAAATTCTCAATATCTATCTCAAATTTGTACTAAACATAGTCCTTCGATCTAGCACAAATCTACTCAATATCTGTCTCTAGTCTGGCACAAACCTATCCTCAAATCTACACCAAAATCTATCCTCAAATCTATCCTCAAATTTATCCTCAAGCCTTAACACAAAGCTTGATCCAATCACAAATCAACTCTGCTAGATCTGCCCCAAACCTTAACTCAAGGTTTGAACAAATCAATCAATCAACTCTGCTCACAAGTCTTCTCAAAGACTTACCTCAAATCTATCCACAAGTCCTCTCTAGAACTTGCTCAATCTGCTCTCAAGTCTTCACCAAGACTTACCTCAAATCTGTCAACAAGTCCTCACACTCCTCCTCTGCTCAATCTGCTCAACAAGTCTTCACCAACTTCTTAAATCTGCTCAACAAGTCTTCACCAAGACTTACCTCAAATCTGCATTGTAAGCTTCCACAAAATCTTACTCAAATCTATCTTTAAGCTTTCACAAAAGCTTCCTCAACTCAACTCAATCTATCATAGAAAACCTCTTCAATCACACAAACAAGTTTCACATAGAATCTTGTTTTAATCTCATAGAAACATATAGAGAATGGTTAGAGACTCAATATGTTTCACTCTCACAACAATGCTCAATCACTTTCAAACTCTCTTGTTTAACCATAGAAACATATGGAGAATGGTTAGAGACTCAATATGTTTCACTCTCACACAACACTCAATCACTTCCAAACTCTCTTCAAATCAATTAAGAATAAAGAACAATTTGTTTCACAGAACTTGAACTATCACTCCAATGCTTTCAATCAATTATGCTCAACCAACTTCACTCAACCAATCACTCAATGAAACACAACTTGCTTACAAACCCTAAACAAGTGTTTCACAATACTTTCAACAACTCACACTATGGAACTCAACCTTGACTCAAGATGATTCCAAATTCACATAACAATGATACTCATGATCTTTTCACAAACCCTAATCATGCACATGAAGGTTTACTCAAATATTTCCAACAATGCTTATCAAACAATCTCACATAACAATGATACTCATGATCTTTCACAAACCCTAGTTCAAGATAGTTCTCAATTTCTCACTCAAATGTTCTCACAAACATTCACCAATCATGCACATGAAAGCTTACTCAACAATGCTTATCAAACAAACCTTTTCACTCCAACTTAGCATTCACAACATCCAACCCAACAATATTTCACTCACAAGGAAGATGTGCCCATACCTTTTTCTTGATGGAGAAATAACCTTAAAACCTGTCTCAATCACAATCAACCTCTTTGCCAATCTCAAAGGTTAGATAGAAAATACCTTCACTCAAATATTCTTACTCAAATGATTTCCTCAAAATAAATTCACCCTTACATAAATTAACAAAACTCAAATACACCTTATTATCTCCAACCTTGTTCAATTACTTTTCAACACACAAACATCAATCTTCTTTAATAACTCCAAATCAATCAATAGAAGAAAATTTCCTTTATAATTTCAAAATAATATTTAGAAATTAAAACCTTAATATCCTTATCACTCCAACCTTAATTAATTTTAAATGCCCAAAAATTAATATAAACTCTAAACACCTTATAACTCCCTACTTTCCAAAGCACTCTATTATTCACGTGGCCTAACGCGCTCCCCAAACCTTGGCATGAATATTAATTAAACCAAAAATTAATGCTTACCTTAGTTCCTTTGGCTCACGTGCAAAAATGAATGGCACGCACTTTGGCAGTGCCTCAAACCCACAACATCACTGCTGCCACTATGCTATAGCAACCGTTGGGTCACACACCCACACAAGTCTAAACGCACAGACTCCTCACTTAACAATCTCTGCAAGACCCAAGGTTAAAAATTTGAAATGGGCCTGTTGGTCATCAAATCCACCTAGGAAAGGGTTTTGAGTTAGTGTATGCGCCCTAGAACTAGACCAACATTGAAAGGCTGAAGGGAAGAGATGCCCCTCGTGCCAATATCCGGAGAAATGCTGAGTCATATACTAAACTACTTGGGTGTTTGAAGATAAAGGTGCAGGAAAGAGATAAAATGAATGAGGGTTAGAGAAGTTAGTGATGTAATGTGGGGGAGAATAGGAAGCACGATCGCTAACCAGCAACTTGAATAGCAGCAAGGAACACCAAGGATAAATGAAAGAAATACAATATTAATTTCCCTATGTATCCTTTGGGCGAGTTTTAGGGTACCTTCCTCGATCACACACCAGACGCAGAGTTCAGCATCCAGTATACAAACGTAGAAAGACAAAAGAATCAAGCACAGAAGGCAACATAAAAGAAAGCCAATACGACGCTTTTTGGCTCCTATGTATCCTTCAGAGCGAGTTTTAGGGTATAATCCCCGATCATATGCTAGGCACAGGGTTCAGCATCTCGGTATACAAACGAAGAAAGACAAAGAAGCAAGCATAGAAGGCAGTATAAAAGAGAAGACTTGAGCTCAAATCCTTTTAGTATTAATCGTAGAACATCAAGTTATAACAGGTTTCTAGCAGATAGGTCCCCCCTTTTTTCTATTACAATGCCTGGGTTTTTATAGAGGACCCGGGCCTCTGAGTCATAATTACATAACAAAGAAGAGTACGCCCTCGAGCCCTGAGAATTCGGCTCCTCGAGGCTCTCGTGACCGAGCTTTCAAATATGTTACCAAAACTGGCAACTACAACTGGGTCAACCATGGAAAGGTGTATTGATGAGCCATTTGGACGTCCTTGGTCTCCGGGTGTGATGCTCGAGTGGCCGCCATGCTCGCCGGGCTCTCCATCATGGCTTGATACTTTGTTTTTGATTGCAAAAAATGAGCAGCGAGCTTACCGGGCACGAAAAAATGCATTTATGAGGCACTTGATCGCCTCGGGAAAATACCCGACTTGGAACGCATGCCCGTGAAGTGCTTCGCTAAGTTTTCATTCACAACTTCGCTTCGCAATGGTTCTGGACCGAAGCAAAACTCCTCTTTGGTTTGAACTTTGCAAAATTGAGCTTTGCAAAACTGCTTCAATGGTGTGGAGTGCCAAAGCATATTTACTTTGCAAAATGGGTCTCTTTCTCCTTGCCACTTTGTTGACAAAATTGTTTTGCTGATGCCTTGGAGAAATACTTCGATGTGATCCTTTTTAAAAACTATGGTTCGAGAAGATTTCGGCTGAAGCAATTTTTATTTCGGGTAGAAGTACTTCGCACAAAATTAACCGAGGCAAATGCTTCACAATGACTTTTGGCAAAGTAAAAATGATTCACTGATGGAGGGGCCCGAAGTGAGTGCTTCGGCAACTTTCTGGCGAAGTATTTTTAATGCTCTTTCGAGTCCTGCTTCACTAGCTTTCTGGCCAAAGTGACTGATGGAAATACTTCGGATGCGAAGTAGTTTCATTCTCCTTCCTTGTATTTTACTTCGGTGACACCGCTTCGCTCGAGGTAGCTACTGGAAATGCTTTGGGTGCAAAGTAGTTTCTTGCCTTAGCTAGTTTAGACCACGGTCTGGACCTTCCTTTTCTAGCGAAGTTGTTCTTTTGGATGCCGCTTCGCTCAACTTTTGCCCGAAGTAAATATTTGAAGCACTTCGGGCCCGAAGTTCTTTTTATCGCTACCCTTGTAATTTACTTCGGTAATACTACTTCGCAAGAAGCTCTACCCGAAGTAGTGTTGAAAATGCTTCGGGTGTGAAGCTCTCTTTTCTTCTGAATGCCACTTCGCTCAACTTTCACCCGAGGTAGCTGTTGGAAACGCTTCGGGCGTGAAGTAGTTTCATTCTCTTTTCTCCGCATTTTACTTTGACAAAACTACTTCGCAAAACTTTTGCCCGAAGTAGCACTGGGAATGCTTCGGGTGCGAAGCTCTTTTTATTTTCTACTTTGTATACAAAGGGATGGCATTGAAAGCCAAAATTGCTGCAAATAAAAAAGACAACAAAGAAAAAACTTTACAAAATATGTACAAATTTGATTTTCTTTTCTACCCCTTGAGAAATGTGACAAAATTGTCAACATTCTTGGCGGCTCATGGGGCAACGAGCTCGTCTCGATGGGAGAACCCTTTAATTTTGATCCATTGGGCCAGAGTCTTTTCTCGATCCTTCTCCTCCTTCTTCTTGGAGCGCTTCTACAGCTGGTTCTTGTTCTCCTTCTTCTTCTGCTTCTTCTTCCTCCTCTGCTCCTTCGTCTACTAGCGTGGCCTCCTACTATGGTGATGGGACAAGACGATCACGAATTATCTTCATGGTTCAACGAATGTGAGCCCAGACTCCTTTCTAAAATGGTTCTTGGTCTTCAAGTGCCTTGACCAGAACATTGAACCGATCAATCTGTCCTATGTCGGCATGTTTGATTCTTGCACCTAGGTCATTCAGACAAACCATGATCCTGTAGTGTCTCAGGATGAAGTCGGTGACTTGTCCCTCTATGACTGGCTCTTCCCATTCATCAATTTTAGAGACGTCACTCTCAAAATGGAGCCACGCCGGCTTAAGTTCTTCCCGGGTGAGAAGGTTCCCATCATCGTCTATGAAACTCGGGAAACCCAAAGAAGAAAGGTCTTCGAAGTAACTCATTGATGTGCGTTGCTCCTACTCAAATATATCTAGGAGGTCCTTCGCCTTTTGGGCTTTCTTCACCTTGGAGAAGAAAGCACGAACAGTGGCTTGGGCAGTAGACCAATCCCTAGCCGTTCGACTCATAGCAGTGACCTGCAGGTCTTGGTATCTAATACTTTGGACCTCAAAGGCAAGCTTGAGTCGCCTCTTGATTTTTTGGATCACCTCATCTACTATTGGTCCCTCCTTAGCAATGGCATGCTGAGCTTCGATGACATAAATTAAAATCGATAGGGCACTGGAGGCCCGAGATCTGAAGCCTTTGAGTAGGTGTGAGCGGATCTCCTTGATTCTACCTTTGTTGAATAGCTCTAGGTTTGCCTTTTCGAACAATTGCTGCTAGGCCTGCAGGATCTTGTTCTTGAGCTCTTTGGATTTTAGCTCATTTTTGGCCTATTTTTGTGCTTGATGCTCGACAGAAGTCTGCAATTGTAGAATTTGTTGTTTGAGGGCATGTGTTTCCTTTTTCAACAACTTGCATTGTTTTTGAGAATCCTCCAGCTCAGAGTGAATCCTAGCCAGCTCTTCTTCCAACTTGATGTTGGCGTTTTCTGCCTCAAACCTGCGCTGATTAGCAACATTTGCATGTGCTCGAAAAGTTTCAACCCTGATATGCATGGATGCGGATTTGTCATCTATATTTAAATGCTCTAGATCCTTGGTCTTCTCCTGGTAGTCGTAGTTAGCTGGAGTCATTTCATCTAGAGGCTTCTGGACCTTAGGGACCTTCCTAACCTTATGTAACTTTCCGCCCTTCAAGTCAAAAATTGCACATTTTTCAACTTGGGCCAGAGATCGCCCTCTTTTCTTTCTTGCCTCCTTCAGTATTTTCTTTGTATTTTGTCGATCTAGGAGTAGCTTCTCGACCAAGGGGCGCTCCTTTATTAAATATAAATCTGTTTCATAAAAGGTTGAATCTCCACCTAAAGGTGTGAACAAATATAAAGAACTAACGGGGAAGGATTCCCCTGACGGCTCGGGGATGGGTGTAGCAGGGGCTTTGGCAAGCGAGACTATGCTTTGAGTTATGGGAGAGTGGGTTACGGGGCTTGGTGTTGGGACACTACCTTCACCTTGACCTGGGATTGAAGGAACGACAGCATGGGTAGGCGAAGTGGCTTCAACGGGCTTATCCTGGTCAGACGACTTAGGAGGAATGGAGCTATGCAGGATTGGACTAGCAATGGGTGGTGTTTGAGTGGGGGATTGACCTTGGAGAGATTTATGAGGACTTCCAAGATGGACTAATGTGGACGTGTCTAAGACCAAGGCAAAGGGAATAGAATGCATACCTACATGCCATCCTGGCAAAACGGCCATGGTGACATCTTGCATGATTGGCTCTTGTTCCTCTCGGGCTTCAACACTCCCGACCTCCACAACTTCTACTTCGGGGTCTTTCTCTTGTTGGAGGAGTTCCTCCACATCAATGATATCTATTTCGGGGACCATTTCAGCACTTGGTGGCCCTGCATCCTCAATATTTACTTCAATCGGGCCTGATGCAAGTGATTAAGTAGGAGTACTTGTAGGCTTTGTGTGAGGGCGTTTGGGGTGGCTCGGAGGAACTTGAATTTGTTCCTACCTTTTTCTTTTCTTTCTCTCTAACAGTTGTTCTACCTCTTTGGCACTTGTATCATGGACTTCCGATGGCTTCTACGGTAGTGCTGCAGGCGTAGCTTCGGCCCCCAATTCTTTTTCTTTCCTTGAAGTATCTTTAGCTCCACCTGGGCTTTCACCTGATCCTGGGGTAGCTGGGGAAAAAAATCCGCAAAGGATATAGACTTCCAGGTTTCGACATTGGTGTCATAAAGAATTATGAAATCTTTATCCGATGCTAAGAGTCCATAGGAGTTCATTTTTTGATGATGGACTCTCATTATCCACCATTCCCGAAGCTTCTCCTCGCTCCAGTATTTTACCTCCTCCTTCAAATCATCCCTTGCCTTCTTCCAAAAAGTGGAGCTTGGAGTCGGGAGGGGGTACTGATCAGGGTCGAACTCGACCTCCATAGGATAGAACTCATGCCATGGAGGCAATGTCCTCATTCTTTCCAAATGCCACTCCAGATATTTTCCATTGGGGTTATTCCTTTGTTCCACAACCTCGAGGTGAGGGCAGATGTGGAAGTTCTTGAATTTTAGATGATCCCTCATCACGCCCAAAGGATCATAGAGCCATTGTTGAGGAATCTGGAGTAGGCCAAAATCGATAAGTTTTTCCTCTAGGAAAACATTCTGCTTAAGGGCAAAAACTTCAATTACTCCCATCCTAAAGGGGAAGTCACAGGTATGTGCCCACTTTCGGCCGTGACCATATACTGCATTTGTAGAGTCACTCTGTCGAGCGACTTCCAATGCGAACTGATATTTAGAGGGGTATACTGGTAACAGGAAGGGCTTCCCTATGAAGTCGAATAGGCGAATCACCAGTCCTTGTGTCAATTGGAAAACATGCCTCTTTTTTCCCTGCACCACTCTATCTCTCAAACTGAGTGGTACCCTAGGACAAGAACCTCTCAACAGATGCATGGTGGGTCCCAAAAATTTCTGATTAAAAGGATAATAGGACTCTTCCTTCAATAAGAGGGGAGTCCATTGATACACTGGCAGAGGATTTCCATCCTTGTCGCTTGGAGAGATGGTGATATGGGGAAATCTCTTATGAACCTGGTAGAAGTACAACCAGACAAGAAAGGAATAGGGTGCAAAGTACTGGCTTGTTGCTAAATTCTTCATGCTAGTGAGCCTTGTATGCAGGGTTTGGGCCACCCATTTTGCCCAGTCAAAGAAAATTGGGTTGGTGTTCGACCTTGAAGTGTCGGGGGCATAAAACTCTCCTCTTGAAATGCATTCGGCCAAAGACACCTGCCAAGGCTGTACTGATGTATCTGTTGACAAGTCTACCACCCATGCAATAATGGAGAAAATATCAGTGTTTTTGAAGGCCTCCAAGGGTAAGGGCATTTGGGGCAGCTTGTTTGAAGGTAGCTCGCTCTTGAGATTCTCATGCAAGAACTTTAATATGTATCTATTGGAGGTAAATCTCTCCATTTATTCGTTTAAGATGACATTACGAACGGAATAGCCCTTGGACGAGCCTTGCTATGGCGCAAAGGCTGCTTGTACATCTTCCTTCAGGATGGAAAATAGTTTGTGACCCAAAGCGTCTAACACTTGCCTGGATGCAGGTTGGTAATTTTGTACAATAGCGTAGATCAGCTCGAGACAATGGTGAGCAGGTGGGGTTAAAAACTAGTAAATCTAGGAGTAATACGCAATAGCTCTCTTATTTTCTGAGGTGAGTCTACTTGTCATGAACTCTATGGTGCGTCGGATATCAGATACACCCTTAGAGAGCTGTGTGTCTCTGATCTTCTCCCACCCATCAATTGGTGGCTCCACAAGCTGTTCTTCTTCCGAGTCATCCCCCTCCTCCATTGGTTGCTTTTCGGGTCGAAGGGGAAGATTTAACTTCTTTGGAGTACGCTTTTTCTCTTCCTTGCCCTTCTTCATTTTTTTGGGGCCTGCAACTTCGGGCTCCTTTCCCTTCTCTTTGGAATTCTTCTTCCCCATGTTGCGAGTGATGGTAGTAGAATCCTTGATACATAGGGTTTTAATGCGAACAAGATTGGATGCAAAAGTAGAGTAATTGAAGGCCCTTAGCTTTGCTTGAACTGATGGACAAATAACTTCCCTCTGGCTAGGAATTCACTTTTATAACCAAAAAGAGCAACCACCTGAATTTATGGCACCTACCAAAATTAAATTTACACCTCGGACGGAAGAGGTTGTCGTATCCTCAAATCGATTCTGCAGCGACGTGGTACACAGGGCTGCATGCTTTGATGATTACACTTTGTATCGAAGACGCAACCCGCTACCACCTCATACCTTGGTGTGAGCTTTTCCTTTCCCTTTTCTAATTTGGTTACCTTGGGAAGTGCTCCACCACCCTTTTGCCTTAAATTTGTCCGCTTCGTACTCCTTTCAAGGCTGCTATCGATGCGTTTTTTGAGGCACGTTTCAAATTCTCCACCTCGCGCTTGCTCGGTTCGGTGAAGCCGAACTTAATGTTGAAAATACCTCGTGGCGATCCTTGCTCAAAATTGTGGTTTGGGGAGATTTTGGCCAAAACACATTCTTTCCTTCAAAAATGCTTCGCTCCTCTCGGCTGCCAGAACTTCGGTCAAAAATGCTTTGGGCGAAAACTAGCCGAAGTGAATGCTTCGCTATGGTTTCTGCCGAAGTAGAAATGGTTCGGGCATGAGGAGGCCCAAAGTAGATGTTTTGACAACTTTCTGGCGAAGTAATCTTCAATGTTTCTTTGGATTCTGCTTCGCTAGTTTCCTAGCCGAAGTGTTTACTGAAAATACTTCAGGCCCGAAGTCCTTCCACCTTGGTCAAACTTGAATCGTGGTCTAGAATTTTCTTCTTTGGCAAATTTGCTGCTTCGGATGATTTTCGCCCGAGGCAAGAATTTGAAATGTTTTAGGCGCGAAGCTCTTTTTATTGGCCCTCTGCATTCTTATTTGGCAAAACGACTTCACACAATTTTCACCCGAAGTAGTGCTGGAAGTGCTTTGGGTGCGAAGCTCCTTTTTTGTCTTTGGTTCGGTCCTTTTGAGAGTAGCCTACTTCACAGCGAACTTCCTTGCACTTGCTACTTTGCATCAAAAGTCCCCGAAGAGGATTTGGATGTGGCACTTGGCTTTTGTGATCTTGGAAGAGGATGTATATACAAATGCAAATTATATACAAAAGTATATATACACACGCAATTTTTTTTTTTTTAAAGAAATTGTGTTCTACCTTAATGGTGAAAAGTCTTCAGATGAATACCATTGACAGAGATCGGCAAGACTTGGCCATCTGCATCTTTGAGGATGAATGAATTGGTCGAGTTCACCTTCATAATTTTGAACGGCCCGTCCCAAAAGGTGTCCATATTGTCATGATTCCCAGGATTGGCCTTCCAAAAGTCCCACTTCAATACCAGATCTCCCACATTGAATGTGTGATCGGATGACTTTTTCTTGAATCAGTCTCGGATGACCTGAGTATGCCTGTCGAAGTTCTGATATGCTTCTTTGCGGTCTTCCTCTAGTCGCAGCAGCTGAGCTAACCTGTTTTCCATCGGATTAACTCCATCTTCTTCTTCTAACAGCTGCAGCGCAGGGATCTCCACATGGATGGGTAATATGGCCTCCTTGTCGTAGACCAAGGCATAAGGCAAAGTCTTGATTGACCTTGTGACAAAAATGTGATCGGCCCACAAAGCCCGATCTAGAATGAGATGCCAAGTCATTTTGTTTGTCTCTATGAGCTTTCTTAGCATCCTTAATAGAGTCTTATTGGTGGATTCTACCAAGTCATTGCCCTACGGATAATAATTTGAGGATACTTTATGATATATCCCATATCTGTAAAGGAATTCATTGATTTTAGCGCCTGTGAAACCAGGGCCATTGTTCGTGATGATTGCTTTGAGGATGTCGAACCTGGTGATCAATCCTTTTAGGAAGGTAATTACAGTCTCTTGATCTACATGCTTCATGGGAATCGCTTCGGCCCACTTGGTGAAGTAGTCTGTTAAGGTCAGGATGAACCTATGTCCCGTGGATGAGTTTGGTGATACGACTCCTATAAAATCCAACCCCAATTGTTGGAAAGGATTTTCTACTTATATCGGATGAAGGGGCATCAAAGCATTTCTATTTTTGTCAATGAACTTCTGACACTGCTCGCATTTGCGGCAAACGACGAAGGCATCAACAAAGAGTGTGGGCCAATAATAACCCGCTTTGATAATCTTTAGTGTCGTTCTTCCCGCGAAGTGACCTCTAGATAGTCCTAAATGGAACTCTCCTAGGACTTTTCTTTTATCATCGTCTTTGATGCATTTGAGAAGGACCCCATCAATATTCTTGAAAAATAGGCCTTCGGGGCATAGAGTGTACTTGGAGGATCGCATCCTAAAATGTCTTCACTATGAAGTATTCAGATGCGAAGGACAACTGCCAATGTGGAAGTATTCAACTATTTCACTGACCTAGTCTTTCTCATCCTCTTCCTGGTTAGTGAAGCATCCTTCAGTTGGTAAATCATCCCTTTGAGATTCTGCAGCTTCGGCCGCTGCATTCTTCGCTAATTCTTGACACAATGTGCAACCGCAAACCAGTTTAGTGGGTTTGATCTCAATGTCAAAATCTTGTATCTTGTTCACCGAACCAGCTCTTTTGCTTCCTAATTCTCCTTGGACGATGAAATTACGCATGTCGGGGTGAATGACAAAGACTGTGACCCGACTTTGAGAGATGAACTGTTTGAACTTCTCGAGGGATTTCATTACTGCATGCACCTATCATTCTATGAAATTATATTTCTCTTCATGGGGATTGATCACTTGGCTCAGAAACGCGATGGGGCGCTCCTCGCAATATTCCCCCTTTTGTGTCAAGACAGTGGCATAGCTTTTGGGTTCCCCTATAGCATATAGGATAAAATCCCTACTGTAATCAGGATTGGTCAAGACCGGCACCTGGGCAATTCGAGCCTTAATCTCTTCGAATGCTACTTTTCTTTCTTTCGTCTAGCTAAATTCGGTGCCCTTCTTCAGGAGTTGGGACATTGGCTTGATGACTTAGGCGAAGTCAGGGACAAACTTCCTCACGAAGTTGATCTGGTCGAAGAAATATTGAAGTCCTTTCTTGTCTACTAAGAGTGGGAGCTTCATTAGAGCCTCGGTTTTGTCAAGATCTATAGCGAGCCATTTTTTTGATATCGCATGTCGCAGCAACTTTCCTTTGCTAACTGCGAATATGGACTTCTTTGGATTGATCGAGATGTCGAACTCTCGACATTTTTTGAAAACTTGTTGTATGTGTGTGGGGTGATCTTCCCTTATTTGGGAGAAAACGGTCATGTCATCTAGATAGATGACGATAACCTTATTTAGAATCTCACAAAAAGCAAGATCCATCGCTCTCTGGAAAGTAGCACCAGCATTAGATATGTTAAACTTACAATGGCACTGAGAGGGGGGGTGAATCAGTGTAGCTAATTAAAATCTTAAATCTGTAATTCTTAATGCTGAATTAATGCAAACTTAAAAATAGATATAGCAATTATAACAAGAGAGCATCACACAATGCAAGATTTTAACAAGGTTCACCAATGGGGCTACTCCTCAAAAATTGATTGCTTGGACTACCATCCAAATCCAACCTTAGCAAAGCAATCAATTTTACAACAAATTTACTAGCACCTAATGGAAGGAGCACCAACTCTTGATTTATCTACACCAACAAAAAGGAGCACCAAACCCTAATTTATCTGCACCAACAGAAAGAGCACCAACTCTAGATGCCAAGCAGCAACTTGGACTGCAATTCTGAATCTATAAATGTTACAAAAAAATACCTTTGCTTCCACAAGACCCTGACTGGTCTAGAACTTATAGTTCGTAAGACACTCGCATCTGTTGTACTATTGCAGTCGAGTTCTATGATCGACTTAGCCTTTTGCGCACTCTTGCACACTCTTCTTTCTTTGTATACACACTTCGCACAGTCTATGCCGTAATAGTCGAACGATCGTCTCTGCCTTCTACGCTCTCTGCTCTTTGTGCGCTCTTACTTTGCACTTAGCTTGATTTTGACATGACTCGCTCACTCTGCGCACTCCAATCGAATTTCACTCTCTGCGTATTATCACTGAACGTCGCACTTCACAACACACTTAACTCATCAAACCAGCCTTCCTTTTATAATCACATTTTCATGATCAAAAACTTGATTCTTCGTCGACTGTAACCCTAATCTTAGTCGACTGCAAAACCCTAGACTTTGTCAGCTGCAAGCCCTAATCTTCGTTGGCCAATATTTGACTTTGTCGGCTTCACTGCCTCTGTAACGCTTTTATAGCTTTTGTCGCAAAAAAACATGTCATGATATCGCAACACTTTTGCCTCCGTATGCTTTCTTTTGGCTTTTGTCGCGATATCGCGACACTTCTGTCTTCGAAGTCTTCTATTCTGCATTTGTCACAAAATCGTGACACTTCTCCCTTTGTAGCCTCTGACTTTCTTTCTGTCGCGATATCGTGACACTTCTATCTTTGAAGCCTTTGTCTTTCTTTCTGTCGCGATATCGTGACACTTCTGCCTTCATAGACTTTGTCTTCGCTTTTGTCGCGAAATCATAACATTTTTGTCTTCATAGCCTTCCTCTCTACTTTTGTCATGAAATCGTGATACTTCTCCTATTGAAGACTTGCTTTCTATTTTTGTCGTAAAATCATGACACTTCTACTTCCGTCTGCTTTCTTTTCTGCCTGTCATGAAATCGTGACACTTTCTGCATCCGTACGCTTTCCCTTCATCCTGTCACAAAATCATGACACTTCTTATTTCGAACACTTTCCTTTACTGCATGTCACAAAATCGTGATAGTTCTCACTTGGAGTTCTGCAGCATGTCGCAAAATTGTGACAGTTCTCATTTAACTTTCTCTCTCCTTGAACTTGTCGCGAAATCGCAACAGTTCACACTTCAGACTCTCCCTTCTGCAGCATGTCACAAAATCATGACACTTTTTATTTCAAACTCTTTCTCCTGCAACATGTCACGAAATCGTGACACTTTTTCGTCCGTACAACCTTCCTTGCAATATGTCGCGAAATCGCGACACTTTTCCTTCTCTACCTTCTTGCTCTTGTCAAGTCGTGAAAATGCGACATGTCGTGAAATCGTGAAACTTTTCCAACTTACTCTTTTTCTTTGCCAACCTGTCGTGAAATCGTGATAGTTTTCTCTACTATTTCTCTCTCCTCCAGTATGTCGTGAAATCGCAATAGAAAACATGTCGCGATATCACGACAGTTTTCTTACTTGTCTTTTTCTTGATCTTTTTGCAAAAGGCCCACTATGGTCTTCTTGGAAACTCATTGTCCATACTCTGACTAACCTTAGAACTCCTGTCCTCTACACCTGAATGGCTTTTGAACTGCCTTTCCATTGCATCATTAGATCTAACTGACTGTGTTGACAACAATGACAATACTCCTGTTGCACCTTGCTCAACAAGATAGGCCGAATGGCATTCGCTGGTAAGCAAAGGTTCCCCACTTGGTGGTGAATATTGTTTTATGCTGGTCTTCGTCCCTAACCCAGATCTGATTGTATCCAAAAAAACCATCGAGCAGAGAGAAGCGTTGAGCTCCAGCCACTGAGTGTAAAATTTGATCGATTTGTGGGAGAGGATAGTGGTCCTTGAGGGAAGCCTGGTTCAGGTTGCGAAAGTCCATGCATAACAGTATATCTTCATTTTTTTTTTACTGGGACCAGGTTCGCTACCCACGAAGAGTGCTTGATGGGATAAATGATCTTTACCTTGAGCATCTTCAAGAGTTTGGACTTCATTAGGACCTCAATCTTAGGATTAATCGGTCTTTGCTTTTGTCAGAAGGGTTTGACCCCCTCCTATAATTCGATTGTGTGTTGAACCAGCTGCCGATTGTATCCCCTGAGATCTTGATAATACCAAGCAATTATGTTGAAAAACCTTCTGCATAGATTTTGTATCTATTCTATCTCTTCTGAAGTGCAGTCGGTCCCAACCTTTATTGCTTTTCTAGGTTCAAGCTCTAAATCCTGATACTGCTTTTCATTGACTTTGATCATGTGAGAGAGGGCTCGGTAATTCCGATCAAAGAGGCTTTCAAGGGTGATTAGTCCCTTGGGAACGTGGTTATTCTTCAATTGAATCAACCCTTCATATTCTCCTTCATCAGAGCTTATGTCTTCAACTGTGGCAGCTTCTTGGATCATGAAATTAATAATCTGCTCGTCATTGTCAAAGACTTGCCAATGTAGATCTTTGTCTGGGACAGAGGGTCTGTAGATCATCCTCACAGCTTTGGGCTTGTGCACCATGTCTTCTGTTGGAGAGTACTTGGCTGCGATGGATGTCAGAACATCGGCATGTTGGTTCTTTTCTCATGGGATTGACAGCAGATTGAGATATTCAAACTGGTAGAGCAGGTCCCATACCTTGTTGCGGTATGATTTTAGGTAATGCTTTTTTGAAGTACACTTATTTGTGACCTGGTTACAAACCAGTTCAGAATCTTCGAAGATTTGGAGATGTTTTATGCCTAACTTGTCAGCTTTCTTGAGTCCTAGGCACAATGCTTCATATTTTGCTACATTGTTAGTGCAGCTCCATGTCAACCGGTAGCAATATTCCTTTTGCTCTCCGAAGGGTGAAATTAGAAGAATCCCTACCCCAGCGCCATTTTTACATCAGGCGCCATCAAAGAAAAACTTCCATAGTCCTTCCTTGGCACTTGTTCTATTCTCTGATTGGGAGTGATTTTTAGGCTTGGCGATCACATAACATCCTATCTCGGTCTCCACCATGGCATTAAAGTCTGCCAACAAGAACTTGTCTTCGTAACTTAACTGCGCAAGATATTCCTTGACCAGGTCTACCTGATCTATCTCCTCCACCATTGCGTTCACTGGTTCGTTACTTTCTTCTTCGGACATCTTTTGCACAAGAAAGGAAGAAGGATTTTCATTGTAGATCTTCACCTTATTTCCTTTGAATGGAATCTCCAGATGAGAGTAATCCATATATAGATATCCACCTAGCTTTTTCGTGAATTCCATTGACAGGCACATACTAAAATATGGCTCCAAGTTGACTACCACTACCTCTTGTATGACTGTGATCTGAGGCATCTTATGTAGTCGGATAGGAATGTCCTTGATCACTCCTATAGTCTTTACTAGAGTACCATCCAACTGGAGTACACCTTGGCTGCTTTGCATATATTCCATTCCTATTTCTTCGTAGAGTGCTCTTGGCAATACTGTTGTAGCGGCCCCAGAGTCGATCATGTAGTTATGTACAATATACCCTTCCATTTGTAGGGACAAATAGAATGAAGGTGGTCTGTTCTTCCCCATGATGGATTTGGATAGGTTCTGTACAAGAGCAAGCGATGTCACCCCTTTTGCGCTTTAATTGTCTTCAATGATTCTTGTAGCAAGTCCACCTGTCCAGGTAGTTGCAGTGCATCGTACAAGCTGATCTTGGCTGGGATTTTCTTCAAATCCTCTACAATGTTATATGCCAGAGATTTGAGTACTTCAGGTTCCTTTTTGGGCTCGTATCTAGTGCGATACTGCTTTGTAGCTTCAACTATTTTTTTCTTGGTTAGGGAAGGAAAATTGAGTTTTTCCTTAGCCTGCTCCTTAGTTTCTGCCTGAGGTGGTTCAGCAGAGGCCTCTTGAGCCTTTTCTTTGATCGATGCAAGTGGAGGAGCTTCATTCAAAGCCAAAGAAGACGATTTTCCTTTCTCGGGTCGAATTTGTGCTTTTAAAGGAGCCATCTGAGTAGCATCTACTTCTATTGCCTTCTTTCCTCCTCTGGTAAGCACTGCAACCAGTTCCTCCTCACCAATTGTCAGGTTCTGACTTATCTACCTAATGACGTTGACTTGACCGCTATGACTACTGTTTGCCAATGTTTGTACATAGTGTTGGTGCAGGGTGCAGGTATTCTCCTCATGCGTATCATTGCACGTAGAGCACCAATATACATAGTCGAGAGTGCTCGAAGATTCATCAATCACAAAATTTCTCGCTGAAGCCTTCCCTTGTTGGACTGTTTGGTCCTTGGTAAGCGTAAGCGTAGGATAAGATCTTCTCGGTATGAATTCCTGTTGCACTTGCTTTTTCTTCACAATGGTCATGTCATTGGAGAACATCTAAACTGTAGAGTTCGAAGACTACATCTCTTGCAAAATTTTAGTTTGTATATCATCGACTTTCGAAACGAGCGACAATGAAGCCATCGTCGGTATTGGAGGCAGGGCGGGGTGTTGAGGTGGTGCTGGTAGTACAGGAAATGTCGAAGTGATAGTGGGCTGTGGAGTTGAAAATGTAGGGAAGTGAATTTGGGAGCAGTGATTTGAGACACGATAGGATTCGGGTTCCAAGATGAAACCGAGAGTGTAGGGGTAGTAGAGATTTGCGAAGCGACTATGCTTGCATACTGGAATTGAAGGAATTCGGGAAGTATGGGTGTTGGCATCCTTTGGGGAAGCTTGCCTATGGCTATCAAATCCATTTTTGCCCTCTTGGCTAATTCATATAACTCGGGGAAAGTATTAACGTTAGAATATCTTACCATGATACTGATATCAGGATTGAAAGCTCGAAGGAAATAAAGTGTCACAGCTTCGTTGGTTGGTCGAAGTCCAACTGGTACTCTCTGCCAGGTCCGAGCGAACCTAACATTAAAATCTATGATTTCTTCTTGTGGATGTCTCTTGATAGAAGTGAACTGATGCAGAAGAGAGGTAGGATCGAAAGACTCATTGAAGTTTCCCATCATCTACCCAGCTAATTGATCCCATCCCATAATACTATCGGGTGGTAGAGATCTATACCAGTAGAGGAGTTTTCCCCTAAGGGAAAGGACCAGAAGCTTTACCATAATTTGCTCTTCTATAATGTCGTGGATCGCCGCCAAAGATATTATGTCTTGGATATGCTCCAAAGCGGTCTTCCCAGTTCCATCGAACGTTGGGATCTTCTTTATGGCAGCAGGCAGCACTTGCCCTTGCCTGCTAGATTCAATGGTGACAAAGAATCCCATGCTGGAAACAACCTGGACAGCTGTGGCTGCTGCATTTGTTGTTGTTGTTGTTTTTGTTGCTGCTGTGCCATACTTGCTGCTGGATTTTGAGAGACAGGAATTACTGAAGCTCCCCCTTGATTGCTAGTAGGACAACTAACAAGAATAGAGGGACTAGGATGCTTCGGTGAGTTGGGAGGATTGGGAGGAAAACTAGATGCTATATTATCAGAAGTTAGGCTTTGTCCGCCAACAGCTGCCTCTTGCGAGGACATCTTGTGTAACAATGATTCGGGGGTGACCAACCTTGATTTTTCCCCGATGGCATCGATATCTAGGTCAAAGAAATTGGTTTCCTCTCCTTTATTCTTAACTCTCCATCTCGTTTGCATGAAGGCACAAACTTTTGGTACTGGTCTTTACGACTTAAAGATTCTTGGGTAAACAGAGTCGCCAGATGCTAAGAGTCTTTCAGTAATGAGGGCATCGGTCCTCACTACCACTAATCAGGTGAGACTGGTTGGGTCACACTGAGAACTAGTTAGAACTATTGGCCCCAGTGAAGACGGGTTTGAGATTTAAAATATGGGACCCTAACTGGTTATGAATATTACTGAGACATACACAGTTGGTCCCACCGGGCGTGCTAAAAATTGTTGGTCATCAAATCCACCTAGGAAAGGGTTTTGAGTCAGTGTATGTGCCCTAGACCTGGACCAACATTGAAAGACCAAAGGGAAGAGATGCCCCTCGTGCTAATCTTCGGAGAAAGGCCGACTCCTATACTAAACTACTTGGGTGTTTGAAGATAAAGGTGCAAGAAAGAGATAAAAGGAATGAGGGTTAGAGAAGTTGGTGATGTAAGGTGGGGGAGAACAGGAAGCACGATCGCTAACCAACAACTTGAATAGCAGCAAGGAACACCAAGGATAAATGAAAGAAATGCAATATTAATTTCCCTATGTATCCTTCGGGCGAGTTTCAGGGTACCTTCCCCGATCACACACCAGACGCAGAGTTCAGCATCCAGTATACAAATGTAGAAAGACAAAGAATCAAGCACAAAAGGCAGCATAAAATAAAGCCAATACGACGCTTTTTGGATCCTATGTATCCTTTAGAGCGAGTTTCAGGGTACAATCCCTGATCATACATCGAGCGCAGGGTTCAGCATCTCGATATACAAATGAAGAAAGACAAAGAAGCAAGCACAGAAGGTAGCATAAAAGAGAAGAATTGAGCTCAAAGCCTTTTGGTATTAATCGTAGAACATCAAGTTACAGCAGCTTTCTAGCAGATAGTTCCCCCCTTTTTTCTATTACAATGCCTGGATTTTTATAGAGGACCTAGGCCTTTGAGTCATAATTACATAGCAAAGAAGAGTACGCCCTCGAGCCCTGAGAATTTGGCTCCTTGAGGCTCTCATGACCGAGCTTTCAAATCTGTTACTAAAACTAGCAGCTACAACCGGGTCAACCATGGAAAGGTGTATTTATGAGCCGTCTGGACGTCCTTGGTCTCCGGGTGCGATGCTTGAGTGGCCGCCATGCTCGCCGGGCTCTCCATCATGGCTTGATACTTCGTTTTTGATTGCCAAAAATGAGCAGCAAGCTTATCGGGCATGAAAAAATGCATTTATGAGGCACTTGATCACCTCGAGAAAATACCCGACTTGGAACGCGTGCCCGTGAAGCGCTTCACTAAGTTTTCATTCACTTCACTTCGTAATGGTTCTAGACCGAAGCAAAACTCCTCTTTGGTTTGAACTTCGCAAAATTAAGCTTCGCAAAACTGCTTCGGTGGTGGGGAGTGTCGAAGCATATTTACTTCGCAAAACGGGCCTCTTTGTCCTTGCCACTTTGTTGACAAAATTGCTTTGTTGATGCCTTGGAGAAATACTTCACTGTGATACTTTTTCAAAACTGTGGTTCGGTAAGATTTCGGCCGAAGCAATTTTTACTTCGAGTAGAAGTACTTCGCACAAAATTAGCCGAGGCAAATGCTTCGCAATGAATTTTGGCAAAGTAAAAATGATTCACTGATGGAGGGGCCCGAAGTGAGTGTTTCGATAACTTTCTGGCGAAGTATTTTTAATGCTCTTTCGAGTCCTGCTTCGCTAGCTTTCTGGCTGAAGTGACTAATGGAAATACTTTGGATGCAAAGTAGTTTCATTCTCCTTCCTTGTATTTTACTTCAGCGACATCGCTTCGCAAAAATCTTGCCCGAAGTAGCTGCTGGAAATGCTTCGGGTGCGAAGTAGTTTCTTGCCTTAGCCAGTTTAGACCGCGGTCTGGACCTTCCTTTTTCGGTGGATTTGTTCTTTTGGATGCCGCTTCGCTCAACTTTTGCCTGAAGTAAATATTTGAAGTGCTTTAGGCCCGAAGTTCTTTTTATCACTACCCTTGCAATTTACTTCGGTAATACTACTTCGCAAGAAGCTCTACCCAAAGTAGTGTTGAAAATGCTTCGGGTGCGAAGCTCTCTTTTCTTCTGAACTTCGCTTCACTCAACTTTCGCCTGAGGTAGCTACTAGAAATGCTTCGGGCGCAAAGTAGTTTCATTCTCTTTTCTCCGCATTTTACTTCGGCGAAACTACTTCGCAAAAATTTTGCCCGAAGTAGCGCTGGGAATGCTTCGGGTGCGAAGCTCTTTTTATTTTCTACTTTGTATAAAAAGTGATGGCATTGAAAGCCAAAATTGCTGCAAATAAAAAAGACAACAAAGAAAAAACTTTACAAAATTTGATTTTCTTTTCTACCCCTTGAGAAATGTGACAAAATTATCAATAGGACCTTCCTCAAAATGTCCTCATGGGGATTCGAAACCCCAACCTTTTGCCACAAAAATGCCTTAACTCTGCCTCAGTTGCCAACTGTGCTAACTAGTGCATTGAATATGCTAGACATGCACCTCATGCATTTAAACTTTAGCTTGCCCTCCAAAGGGGTTAAATCGCACGAATTTCCTTCTTTCCTTTTTATCACCACAGTGCATAATTTTTCCTTTGGATTCATGAATTATTGCATGGATGCCTTCTATCCAAAAAAAATGGCTTATTTCTAATGTTGTCAATGTGCTTCATAACGTCGATGGGTTATTTGGATTTTGAACTTTTTAATTTGAATTTTATATTTTAAATTTTGGTGCCTTGAATAATATTATTATTTAATTTTAAATTTTAACCTTTAGGGTTAAAATATTTAAAATTAAATAATTAAACTCTTAATCCACAAATATGTCATATGGGTTTTTTAGGAGATTTGAAATGCGACAACTCCTTGGCATTTATTTTTCATAAAACCCAACCTGTATCCTTAAATATTATTATTTTAAGTATTATAATATTAAACCTGCTTCTTTGCATTTTTGAAAAAACCACCGGAGAATATTAATGGAACTTGAACATCAATCTTGACAATAAAACTCGGACATGAATACTTGGATGACAATAAACTTGGTCATCATCTTCTTGACATCAATGACAACAAAACTTGCTCATATTTCCAACAATATCCTCCTTTGTCATTTATGGCAACCCATTTTTATTTTACCATTTCCTATACCTCTTTATGTTCTGCTCCCCCTGACTAAATGATCTCCCCCTAACTCAAATATCTCCCCCTTTGACATCAATGGCAAAGGGTCACCTTTGAGGCTTGGGGCTAAGAATGAGACCCTTAGCTTAGCCCCTCTCCCACATCTTCTTGAGGTGGTTAATTCTGGGGTGGGATTATCTCTACTCCCAGCATACACTGATCTTTTCTTTTGTCCACCTTCTTCCTCAATTGATACTTATGATTCCTCTAACTATTCTTGTTCCTACTTGTCTCTAGAAGTTCTTATCTACACCACCTTGTTGTATGACCATCATTGTTGCACTTATAACACTAAATGTTATAGTTCCTTGGTGGTGCAAATATCTTGGGATTTCTCTTGGTGAAGCCATATCCATCCCTATCATGAACCTTGCAATTTACTACCTTGTGACCAAGTTGATTACAAGAGTAGCAATACCCTTTAAAAAGATGTTTGTTTCTAAAATTTCCATATTCATATCTTCCATGTGTCCTGCACTGTGTAGCCTTGTACCCAAACCTATGACATGAGAAGCATCATCCATTGAAACTATTTTGTCTTGACCCCATTGGTCTTTTAGTCTCTTTTACCTTGTGTTGTTTCCTGATCCATATATTTCTCATTTGTGCATTATTCCTTCTCATATTGAACTTTCTATTATCCAACTCTTCCTCAGAAGACTCACTTTCTCTTACACTCTCTTCTTCTGAAGCTTCTTCTTCTTCGGAGCTTGAGATTGTCTCCTCTCCTTGTTTTATTTGTACCTGTTCAAAACCAAGTCCTGTTTTTTTTATGAAGATCTTTGTACCTTGATAATATTATCCAAGTTCTTTGAGCTTCTCCCAAACCTATGTAACTTGTCCTTAGACTCTTTTACTTCCTTCCTTAGTGAAGCTACCTCATGCTCTAACCTTTCACATTCCAAAACCTTGGCCTCTAACATTTCTTTAAATTTTCTTGTCTTGGCTATTGAGTTGGTTAGATCTTCTATAAGATTCCCTTTCTCTTCATCACATTCTTGAAATTGAAGCTTGAGTTTTGAGTTCTATTTTCTTACCTTTATTAATGCATCAAGGGGAGAAATAAGCTCACCCTCAAGATCAACTTCTCCTTTCTCTGATTATTCCTCTATTTTTTTACCTTTAGGATCATCTTCATTCCTTTTTTATTTGACTTCACTAGAAGCACCTTCTTCTTCTCTTATTTCCATAAGAATACTTTCTTCTACTGGACCTTCACTAGCATCTTCATACTCATCTTCACTAAACTTAATTCATTCCTTGTACAACTATCTTCAAGATGACCAAAGTTACCACATCTAAAACACTTGAGAATTATTGGTGACATGTTTGTAACCACTTATTTTTCTTCTGCCAGAAATATAATTTCATCTTCATCATTATTTGAGGAACTTTCATCATTATCACTTGAACTCTTACCTGCCTTGTCTACATAGAAACTTTTCTTATGCCTTTGGAAGAATTTATTTCCTTGCTTTCTTTGTCCATCCCTACTTTTCTTTTGATACATGCGTTTTCCTATTTTCTTGTTCTTCTGATCATGTTTTTCTTCATCATTGCTATTTCCAAACTCTGGATAATCAGATACATAGTGACCATATTTTCTACAATTGAAACATCTAACTGATTTCGTACCTTATTTTTTCTTGAGTCCTTGTTCCTTTTGCCATAATTTACTTCTTCATCACTGGATAAATCATTGCTTGAATCTGACTTCTTACCCTTTGTATTCTTGATAACTTTGAAGGTTACTTCCTTCTGGGGAATAGGTTCCTCTTTTATTCTCATCTCAAAAGCTATGATAATTCCATGTAACTCATCCCTTGTCAAAAGTTCAATATCTTTTGACTCTTCTATAGCTGAAATATTTTCACTATACCTTTTTGGGAGTGACCTTAAAATCTTATCACAAACATCTATTTCTTCAACTTTGAGCCCAAGTCCTTGCATGGAGTTAACAACCTCATCAACACGAAGTAGATATGCAACAATGTTTTCCTCATACTTCATATTTAGGTATTCAAATGTTCTCTTGTAATTTTGTAACTTTTTCATTTTGACTTTTTTGTCTCCCTCATATATACCTTTCAACTTATCCCAATTTTCCTTTGTTGATTTGCAATGCATAACCTTTCATTTTCATATTTCATTTCCAAATGCTATTAGGTGAATCTTCATTCTCATACTCCAAAGTACATAATTGTTCCCATTGAACAATGGTGTTGAATTTCTTGAACATCCATTCTGAGAATCCATTTGTGTTCTTAAGAGATTTTCCTTCAAGCTATTAAATTTTTTTGAAGGAACCCACTCTTATACCAATTGAATAACACAAGCTTATACTGAGAGGGGGGGTGAAAATTATAAGACAATTTTTTTATTATTTTTTATTAAACAATATTATCCAATATATCAATGGAAATATCAACAACGGTAATTAAATCAATGCACAAATTACCACACACTATAGAGACACCAATTTAACGTGGTTCACCCAATGTGGGCTACATCCATGGAGAAAATATTTCACTAAATTTTTCTTAATAAATCTCTTGGGAATCCTTTCCCTATTACAATATTTATGGACCTTTGTCCAAAGGAGACACCAATCCCCTAATCTAATTTGTGGACACCAACCTAGAGGAGACACCAATATCCTTAGCTGGTTCATGGATATCTATCCAAAGGAGAACTCCTTCTCCTCTGCTCTAGTTGGTGATCCTCTAGAAGACTACTTCCTCCACTACTCTGGCTTGTGGATATCTCTCCACTGAAGACTCATGTCCTCACTCAAAATACCTTTGTCTTCACTAACCTAGCTAATGGATCTCTATCCACTGATACTACTATCCTCTACTCTGTCACCTCCAAAGCTTGATCTCAGCTCTATCAAATCTACACTAAACACAGTCCTTTTGTATTACACAAATCTACTCAATATCTATCTCAAATCTACACCAAACACAATCTTTCGATCTAGAAAAAATCTACTCAATCTCTATCTCAAATCTACACTAAACACAATCCTTCGGTCTAACACAAATTTGATCAATCTCTATCTCAAATCTGCACTAAACACAATCCTTCGGTCTAGCACAAATATGCTCAATCTTTGTCTCTGGTCTAGCACAAACCTATCCTCAAATCTACACCAAACTCTATCCTCAAATATGTCCTCAAGCCTTAATACAAAGATTGATCCAATCAAAAATTAACTCTGCTAGATCCACCACAAACTTTAACTCAAGTTTTGAACAAATCAATCAATCAACTCTACTCACAAGTCTTCTCAGAGACTTACCTCAAATCTATCCACAAGTCCTCTCTAGAACTTGCTCAAACTTCTCTCAAGTATTTATCAAGACTTACCTCAAATCTTCTCAACAAGTCCTCACTAGAACTTGCTCAATCTGCTCAACAAGTCTTCACCAAGACTTACCTCAAATCTGCTCAACAAGTCCTCACTAGAACTTGCTCAATTTGTTCAACAAGTATTCATCAAGACTTACCTCAAATATGCTAAACAAGTCCTCACTAGAACATGCTCAATCTGCTCAACAAGTCTTCACCAAGACTTACCTCAAATATGATCAACAAGTCCTCACTAGAACTTGCTCAATCTGCTCAACAAGCCTTCACATAGACTTACCTCAAATCTACATTGTAAGCTTCCACAAAATCTTACTCAAATCTATCTTTAAGCTTTCACAAAATCTTCCTCATATCAACTCAATCTATCACTGAAAACCTCTTCAATCACATAAACAAGTTTCACACAAAATCTTGATTTAATATCATAAAAACATATAGAGAATGGTTAGAGACTCAATATGTTTTACTCTCACAACAATGCTCAATCACTTTCAAACTCTCTTGTTTAACCATAGAAACATATGGATAATGGTTAGAGACTCAATATGTTTCACTCTCACACAACACTCAATCACTTCCAAACTCTCTTTAAATCAATTAAGAATAAATAATAATTTATTTCACTATCACTCCAATGCTTTTAATCAATTATGCTCAACCAGTTTCACACAACCAATCACTCAATGAAACCAAATTGCTTACAAACCCTAAACAAGTTTTTCACAATGCTTTCAACAACTCACAATATGGAACTTAACCTTGACTCAAGATGATTCCAAATTCATATAACAATGATACTCATGATATTTTCACAAACCCTAATTATGTACATGAAGGTTTACTCAAATATTTCCAACAATGCTCATCAAACAATCACACATAACAATGATACTCATGATCTTTCACAAACCCTAGTTCAATATAGTTCTCAATTTCTCACTCAAATGTTCTCACAAACATTCACCAATCATGCACATGAAAGCTTACTCAACAATTCTTATCAAACAAACCTTTTCACTCCAACTTAGCATTCACAACATCCAACCCAACAATGTTTCACTCACAAGGAAGATTTGCCTATACATTTTTCTTGATGGATAAATAACCTTAAAATCTTTCTTAATCACAATCAACCTATTTTCCAATCTCAAAGGTTAGATAGCAAATACCTTCACTCAAATATTCTTACTCAAATGATTTCCTCAAAATAAATTCACCCTTACATAAATTAACAAAACTCAAATACACCTTATTATCTCCAACCTTGTTCAATTACTTTTCAACACACAAACATCAATCTTATTTAATAACTCCAAATCAATCAATAGAAGAAAAGTTCATTTATAATTTCAAAATAATATTTAGAAATTAAAATCTTAATATCCTTATCACTCCAACCTTAATTAATTTTAAATACCCACAAATTAATATAAACTCTAAACAACTTATAATTCCCTACTTTCCAAAACACTCTATTATTCACATGGCCTAACACACTCCCCAAACCTTGGTACAAATATTAATTAAACCAAAAATTAATGCTTACCTTAGTTCCTTTGGCTCACATGCAAAAATGAATGGCACGCGCTTTGGCAACGCCTCGAACCCACGACCTCACTATTGTTGATGCGCTCTAGCAGCCGTTGGGCCACATGCCCACATGAGTCTAAAGGTGCAAACTCATCACTAAACAATCTCCGCAAGACCCAACTCTTGAAAAACGAAACAAACCTTCCTCAAAATGTCCTCGCGGAGATTCAAAACCCCAACCTTTTGCCATGAAAATGTCTTAAATCTGCCTCAGTTGCCAACTGTGCTAACTAGCGCATTGAATACATTCGACATGCGCATCATGCATTTATACTTTAGCTTACCCTCCAAAGGGGTTAAATCACATGAATTTCCTTCTTTCCTTCCTATCACCATAGTGCATGGTTTTTCCTTTGTATTCACGAATTATTGCATGGATGCCTTCTATCCAAAAACTTTGGCTTATTTATAATGTTTTCAATGTGCTTCACAACATCGGTGGGTTATTTGGATTTTGAATTTTTAAATTTGAATTTTATATTTTAAATTTAGGTACCTTGAATTATATTATTATTTAATTTTAAATTTTAACCTTTAGGGTTAAAATATTTAAAATTAAATAATTAAACTCTTCATCCACAAATTTGTCATATGGGTTTTTTAGGAGATTTGAAATGCAACAACTCCTTGGCATTTATTTTTCATAAAACCCAACCTGTATCCTTAAATATTATAATATTAAGTATTATAATATTAAACTTGCTTCTTTGCCTTTTTGGAAAAACCACCAAAGAATATTAATGAAACTTGAATATTAAGTATTATATATATATATATATATATATATATATATATATATGAAAGCCTACATCAATTTTTAGCTTAGCCATCTATGGCTCCCTCCAAATCCATTTTTGTATGTATGTATGTGTCTATACCAATTTTATCTACTTAGGATTTTATCAAGCATATGTATGTGTAAGGGGTTTGTGGCTATTTTTGGACTAATCATCTATCATTGGCTCTCCCGTAGGACCCGCCTCTTTATGCATGCTTATGGTTGGTAAATATAATTTTTGCTTCATAGTATCAAAGAGAGGAAGTGTTCACCACTGGCACATAGCATTCAAGCATGTTTTTGTAGGAAAATCTTAGTGGATCTTTTGGTGCATCGCCCCAAATTTTCGTTTTTTTGAGTTATTTCCATTTTTATTTCTTGCATCCCCTTTTTCCTTTGATTGATTCCAAGTGCACCTAAATATCATATCTTAACAAGGATTCAACCTTGTAAAAAATATTAAAGGCCCTTGATTGGGCCAAACCTCATGCTCTCGACCATGGCCCTACTGTGTCACTCCCCATGAGGTATGATTTCCCCACTAGGGGTAATCAAAGAGAGTAACAAGATTCAATTAGGTAGTCTTTACAAGTGAATTGGTTTCTATCAATACTTAGTTAAAACTTAAAATTTTTGGGATGTTTCTACCAATTAATTCTATATTGCTATATTTTTCTTCAAACTTAGAAAAATTCATAAACTTAGTGCCAAGGTAATACATTTATTATGACTTTATGTAATTCCAAGCTTAATTAGTGCAATATTTTAGATCCTACCTTTATACTTGGACATGGAGTACACAAAATTGGAAACTAGCTATAACATTATAAAAAAAATTGTTCCTCTTCAATCGGTCATTGGTGATAGCAACCCCAACAACTTTTGCCACTTGTTATCATTTGGTAATTACACTACTTTGAGATATTTTTCCTCCCCAATAAAGTACTAAAAAGGTTTTTCTCATAATTCTTCATGTTTCACAACTAGCTCTTGTAGTTTAGCCCAAATTGGTTTTAGCCTCTCATATCTTTTAGTTGCATTCCCTTGGTTAGCTTGGTATTTCTCTTACTCAATCATAATACTTATAACATTATCATATAATATGTGCTTTATTTCATCAAAAATGTTGAGAATCCTATTAGAAATCAATCGTCTAATATATTTATCAATTTCATGCACTTGGGTTCTTAAGTATATCAAGTTATCCTTGAAGGTATGTAGGAATCTATGGACATCCAAGATTCTTCTCTATTTCTTAATTAAGTCTTTATGATTTGTTCCTAGTTGTTGTGCCTATGATGTGGTAATTCATGCAAGGCATTTTAAGACCTCTTGATATTTTCCCCTTGCACATAGCTCCTCTTCTACATTTCTAATGGTATTGTTGATATGTTTTAAGCTTTCTTCTATAAAGGAGTTCAATAAAAACTATTCATATATGTTCTTCATATCCTCCTTGATTTGGTACCAAAAGGTCTTTACCCTTTGATTTTTCTAAGCCAAATTTGGACCTATAGGTTTTGAGACCATCAACTCTACAATTTGTTGGTCTTTCTTTTTTAGGTTCTGTTGGACTCATATTTGATCTTCCATTAGTTGTTGCATGAGGTATTTTAGCCATTGTTGGATTTCCTTAGCTTTAATAAGTTAGGTTGATGTCCTTGACTTGATTCTCTAGCTGATATTTCTTAGAGATTTATTTTTTTAATTCATCATTCCCCTATTCAAGTCAGTTCCTTTGTGCATCCCACTACACCAATTCTATCTCTATTAGGACCTCACATCATAACCTTTTTTTTATTGTAATAGTTTAGTTAGTAATAAGTGGTTACCCCATTTTGAATGTAAGGGTGACCCTAAATGATTAGGGTTAGGGTTATAGGCAACTCAAATAGCTATGTTGGTTTTAATCTATTTTTGCATTATAAGTTGTTTTGGGTAAATTTATGTTTATATATTGCATTATAAAAAAGGTGAAAGCATCTTGAAGAATTATATTGTAGAGGATTGTTGCTTATAAATGAGGTTGTCCCCTTGATGTGGCCTACAATACTTGTAACTCTTCAGTGCAATCAATAAACTAATTACTTTTTTATGTTTAATGTGTAATAGTATTTTTGTGTGACTTCCATTTATGCAAGTAGAATCATTATAGCTTCCATTTTCTCATTTTTGACCTATATTGCTTCATCCTCAATTGTAAGATAACCATATTTTATTTTTTCACCAAGTGTAAGCTAATTATCCAATTGGACCATTTGGTATAGGTCCATCTTGTCTTAGTCTAGATAGGACACTCTAGCAATCAAGTTAGTAGGAGTTATTTCTACCATAGTGTGGTTGGTCTCGGTTGCCTTAGTGAATTACATCTTGTCTCTCTTTCTAGATAGTATGAATAAAAAATTACTAAAGCCTTGGAAGTCATTTTATTGAGTCTCTTATACTCTTATTTCTTCCCGTCAACGGCAAGGACCTCCACAACCTTGATAACATATTTTTCTTTAACCTTATATGAAAAACCTGGCCAAAATATTCCAACCACAATTGTTGATGGGGGATCTACTGTAAAATTAGCTTCTTGGGTTGGGGTAGTGGGCATAATTGCTTATTGGATAAGTTGTCATGCTTGGGATGGTGGGATGCTTAGTGAGAAAAAATGGATGGTGGATCAAGAGGGATTAACTACATGGTGATGGTAGGGAATGGAGTGGAAATTGATGGAGTGGGATGTATTTTCAACTTGACTGAGGTATCTAAAAGAGGTGGAATTATAGGTGACGACATGGTTACTATAGGTAATATGGTATATGGGATTAATGTTTTTCAAACAGTGACTTCAATGGTGGGATACATGAAGGATGGTATGAGAGTGGTTTCCATAATGACCATAACTATTAAATGTGGGGTACCTCTTAGAGAAACAAGTTTTGCACTACTTGGTGGTGAGATAAGTGTAACAAAAAAATGGAAAGGAGAAGTTATAGGAGTAGGTGAAGAAGAAATGATAGAGATAGAAGGGGGAATGAGAGTAGAATAATAAATAATAGAAAGATAAGGAGTAGCGAATGGCAAGAAGGGAGTGGGAGTGGGTGTATTAGTGGTCATTATACTACTCATTTCCAATTTGAAAGGGGAGGTACCTTGGGGGATTTATCCCTCCTCAAGTTGACTTATCTACCTTTGTTGTTGCTACTCTACTACTATAGTCATACCTACAAATGTGGAACCTTATCTCTTGAACTCTTTATGCTCTTTAATGGTCATCTATTTGACTATTGAACTTACCACTACCAAATTTATTGGTGTGGTTGAGATGATTATCATCAATGCTACTTATTTTTTGGTATTAAGCTTATGAGGGTTCAAGGTACTTACTACTACTTTCATTATGTTTTTATCCCATTTGGTTCTCTACGGGTGCCTCCTATCCCAGGTGGTAGAAAATTTGGCATCAAATGAACCATATCTTGTGGATTTGGTGATTGTTCTATTTTGCACCTCATCCTCTACTGTGAAAGGATATTTTGATTTATACATCTACTTTTTGAAGTACCTCAGGCCTCTAATGGTTTATCTTGACATCAGGGTCAAAGTCATTATTCCTTTTGGTATAGAATATGTACCACTCTAGGGATTAGCATACCAAATTTAAATTTCATCTTCATATCCTTGATTGCTTTCTAGAGTGGAAAAGGTTATCCCCTCATCCAAATTGGCATGTTATTCGATGTTGTACTTTTTCACATATGCATAAAATATATCCAACTTTTTGTCCCTAAGGGTTTATTAAAAAATTCCTTCTTTATCAAAGGCCAATGGTATTTAAGTTGTTCCAAATCCATCTCCCTTAATCATGAATTTGCTACCAAGTGAAACCTATGTAGCTTAGGAGTGATGCTCATGATTTGTTGCTTGAGTAGGTAGAAGGTGGTTTTCTTCTACCACTTGAAATATTTCAAACCCACATAGTTGAGTTATCGCACATATTCTAGATTAAACATGTAGTTTAGTACCCATGCAAGCAACTTAAAATGTATATATGAGAAGCCATAGAGGCATATGAAAAACCTAGCACTCTTGAAGTAGAAACAACCTCTTGGTTATTTTTCCTTTGCTAACAATTACCTTGATTCAATTGTTAATCTTGATTTTTTCCGTAGGCTTCTCTATTATGACCTTGTACACTTTATCATAGAAGTGGTAGGAGGTATTTTCCACTTATTTTTTGGGTATATATGTGCACTCCACAATGGTCAAATATTGTTCATCGTATCCTACCTAGTCTAGCTAGAGGGTGGAAAACTAGATTTTCTTCTATAAAGGATAAATAAACCAAGTAAGAGGTATAATTAAACTTCCTTTTTTCTTTGAACTCCTTGAGTTAACTATCCATTTGGTCTAAAATGTACTTGGCATAGTCAACCATTTGGAAGTGTTGTAGATAGGTTTGTACTACATGCAATAGGGTATATGTTCCTCATATATATTTTGGTCACTCTTTCTTAGGACTATGGGTATTCTTGACATTATCAAAATAGCATTTATTATAATATTAGAGTATGTTACCTAATGACATTAATTCAACTTGTTATATTCCTCAACTTTCAAGGAGGATATCTAGGTTTAAATATTGCCAAGCAATATATGTATACTTGTCAAATTGTTGTAATACCACTATGTGGTTATGATGTAATATGGATGGGGATAATTTCAAACCCATATAACCTATATATATATATATATATATATATATATATATATATATATATATATATATATATATATATATATATATATATATATGTATGTATGTATGTATGTATGTATGTATGTATGTATGTGTGTGTGTGTGTGTGAGAGAGAGTATGTTGTTTAAGCGATTAAATATAAAGCTTCAAACCAATATATATATATATATATATATATATATATATATATATATATATATATATATATATATATATGTATGTATGTATGTATGTATGTATGTATGTATGTATGTATGTATGTATGTATGTATGAGAGAGTATGTTGTTTAGGCTTTAATGTATATATAACCAATATATATATGTATGTATTTATGTATGTATGTATGTATGTATATGTGTGTGAGAGAGTATGTTGTTTAAGCTTTAATATATATATATATATATATATATATATATATGTATGTATGTATTTATGTATGTATGTATGTATGTGTGTGTGTATGTTGTTTAAGATTTAATGGATTAAATATAAAGCTTCAAAGGTACTTTATTAAAGAGTGAAGAATTATCCATTTATGGATTTTGGTATAAAAATTAATTAAGAATAAAAAGTGACCCCTTAATAAACTTATTTTTACTTGATTTTTTCCATGGTTAAATGGTTGATTACAATTCTCAATACAAGTTTTAATTAAAAATTTTCCCTTGCCTTTTTATTAATAATTAGCAATGTAATGTAGTTCTACTATTATACATTTTCTTACCCCTTGATAATTCCTACTCAATGATACACAAACCAACCTATGGTATCTTCATTGTTAAGGGATGATTTTAATTATTTACAAAGAATCATACTATGTCTATCCTTTGTGATTAATTTCACAATCCTCATGCATTCGAAATTAGCTATCCAATTTACTACCTTATTTCTAAGTGATAGGTATTATTGATCTTATTTAATTCAAATAAATTAAAATTGTGTACTACTTTAGCTAATAAATTCCATGTCTACTAAAGTGAGCAATGACCTTTTCTAACTATGTTCATAATTAACCTTTAACTATTCCTTAATCATAACATAATTTGTGTCTATTGTTTAGCTATCTAGATTCCTTGACAATGTGATTCCACTTTGACAACACTATTAGAATTAAAAAATATATCATTGCCCTCCATCAACAAAATCTAGGCTTGATCATACCTTAGTATATAGTCTATTCAAATATACCTAAATTGAATTTTGAAACATATGATTAAAATTAAGTTTTATCCAACCTCTAAAATAAATATTACTATCATGAGAAATTTTCAAGATTTTAAGATTTGTTTAATGATGATATATAGAAGTTATTTATACGTATTCCACTTCCATCAAATGATTTCATTTGATGAGCTTAGTTTTTTGTTCATTATTAGGATAAGATATTTGAAGGTTTCCTCTATTTTTTATTAATATGTAAGAGGTCTCCTATCCATGAAATAATCATTTATTCCTCCATCTCCAATCAAATCATTCATATAATCATTGCTCAAACATAGGTTCCAAAGTAAATTTTATGATTTATATTTGGTAGGAATATTTTATACTTTTATCAAGTTTAATATCACTTTAAACATGATTCAATAAATGTTAAATCTTTGCAATATATGAATTTAATGCTTAATTGAGAAAGGATAGTAGAGGAGGATAAGTTTTGTTATTTCTTCTTCCCACTTATAGAGTTCAAATTTTGAAGGATCTCAAAACTTAATTTTCTTGAGTTGACTCCATGTGGGAATTTCACTATAAGCAGCTAACCATTGGAGGTCCTAGATTCTGACTAGGATATAATAGTATAAGTGTTATTCTAGATGTTATCTTCCATTCCACTTTAAATGCCCTTCATTTATCCTTCATAGGTATGTTTTAATTAATATTCACCCTTACCTTCAAGACCCTATTGAATTTAGTCTTCATCTATAGTGGACAAAAATGGGAATTATTCCATTTTGCTAATCAGGTTTTCTTTCAACTAGAGAATATTTATTGCAGTGTTCAAAGACAGGTTTTATTATATTCTACCTTATAGCATGACTTTGGTTGTACCCATATATTTAAACCTTATAGAGATAGCTAAAGGGGACAAGTCTTTGTAATCTAAGTACTACAATACCAGTAGTTGCTTCTACTCTAGAGTGAACCCCAACAAGTTCAGTGTAAGGATTTTTTTATATTGATTATGATTACAAGAGTACTTTCATTAAAAGCTATTATCATCAAGTTGTATCACCCTTTCTACAATTACTATAGAGAAAGAGATAAGAGGTCATGAATAGGAAAGGTTGTTGTTGCCCAATGATTTATCCTCCACTTCAATAAAGAGTTTATATTAAGAAGAAGATGGAGATGAGCATCATCTTCATAGAAAAAATAACATAGGATAAAATTCTTGTACTCAATAATATTTCATTTTGACTTGAGATATTATAGATGATGCTCCATTAAACCAAGTACATGAATGAGACTATACTTTAAAAATCTCTTTTAGATAATAATGCCAAATACACTTATATAAATTGCATGATTGGTTGAATATTAATATATGTTGAGATGAGGAATGTAACTTACAATATTTTCTACTTATAATTAGAAGCCTTTCTCTTCACATAAGTCATCATGTTGTGTAAATAGCATGGACTTTTATTATACTTATCACTATAAAATATGTTAATAATAATGCTTAGTTGTGTCGCATGGCTTATTTTAATAACATGTTATGTAATCTTGTGTTTTATTTTATAGTATTTGGACATGAACTTAAAAAATATAATACTTTTTATTAATTGGTTTTAAAAAGGTGTTGAATATTTTTTTATGGAACCTAACACCTATAATTAGATTATCAATTTTTGTGACAAGGATAGTCACTATTGACAATATAAATTTATTGGCAGTTATCATCAAATCAGTTCAAATTGATGATGGTCATATATTCATCCTGAGATTGATCTATGATAATGTTGCATTTCAAGAATCAAAGTCCTAAAGATTATAAAGAATGCTTTATCCACTACCATTAGAGATCATGATTGATTATGGTTTGCAGGTTCTTTTCCGAGGAAACTCAAATAATTAAATAAATAAATAAATATAAATATATATATATATATAAACTTGGGTTTTGTGAGCTTGTAAAAAATTGTAGGTTTAGTTTCTGAAACAAATCACGTATTGTTTTAATAAAAGAAGGCCCAACAAAACAATTTGATAATATTCTCCTCGAAAATATATGGACAATTTATTTTTTAACGATTTTTAATTTAAATTGAAGTTTTTAAAATAAAATTAAAAATTATTTAACTACAATGTCCGAACAGAAACAATGTAATCCAACATTTTTATGGATTGTGCGAAAATATGTAGATAAGGATGCAAAAGGAATGTATGGCCAATAAGTAAACCCCACGTCATCTTCTAGCATTTTCCTTCAATATTAAACAAGGAAAAGGAAAAGCGAGTTGTCTAGATATCACATTTAGCCTGTTCAAATCCATAAAAGCTCACCCATGTGACAAAAATGATAGATGCCAAGCGCAATCAACCAACAATAGCCAAAACCTCACTTGATGCCTCCTTCACCCCACTCTTGGAGTGATTTCATAACACTTACGTGGCTAGAAAGTCACTTCGATGATAATCTAACCAATTGGAAATCACCTTAGCTTTCCATGCTCGATTGTTTCCCCAAGTCACAGGTCGGTCCAACAATGTGCAAAGAGATCCCATTCCATTTGCACCATGTGACCCTAGTCAAATCACTCTGGGAACCTTAAACCTAATTATATAAAAATATAAGGAAAATTGAACTGATGTTTTTGTTATTAAGTTTTATTTTTGTGATTTTAATTAAAATTATAAAAAAAAAAAACCTTTATTATAATACCTTAAAAATGAAACTTGGTTATACTACATATTATGCTTGATATTACTTAAAAAACAAACTTACGTCTAACTTCTTTTGCTCTGAAAGATCCTCTTTGCATTGAATTTAGACTGGATGTTATTATTTCTTTGTGAACCTGCAATGGCCAGAAGTCCATAAGTCCAGCTTTGAATTTAAAATTTACATGGATGGCATTTGCTTAATGTTTAAGCTGAAACAAGTAAAAAAAAAAAAACATCAAAAATATTTTACTAATGTGAATCACAAAAAGGAGACCCTCTATTTCTTGAAGTGGCCCAACCCAAAATAAAACCACAAGCAAAATATTAACGGTTTTAGTGTCAGGTGAAAACAGGGTATGGATTGGGTTGAGTAAATATGACACATCCACCTAGGGATCATATAATGAACCATATCACACTCTCTACCATCTATATTATATCAATAGTTATCCATAGGGTTTTAGTTTAACAAATAGGAGGCATTGCATCTTTTCTTGCTTGTGATAAATTCCTTCTAGAAGTTAGTCAAAGGTGTGAATAAGTTTATAACATTTTATGTTTTTCTATGATCCAAATTTTAACTATAGCTATCATATTAAATTAAGATTGGATCTACAATATTACTTTTAAGTTGTTTTGTTCTTCAATAATGTAATGACTCACCTAGAATGATCTTTTAATTGTAATAGTAGTTGTCTTTAATACTATATGTTCCTATGATGGTTTTTGTAATTGTAGTGCAAGGTACACACCTTTGACAAGCAGATAAAGGTCGATCATTAAACGTAAAGTGAGAAATAATGGTGGTGTGAAATATCATTACAATAGGGTATTCACATTGGCAAGGATGAAAAATTCCTACCAAAGATACGTTCGCTAAACGACTCATGAGTACATGAAAACTTATCTAGCTGCATTCCTATAGGTGCATCATGAGTGTATGATTTGTATTATGTGTTTGCCTTGTTTTTGGAATGCATGTCTTATGCCTTTGAATAAATGAATATCTAAACCTATGATGGCAAGAAAAGTGCCAACACATGGGAGCTATTTTCTTATGGCAGATGGTAACATTAGATTGTTAGTATGGGAAGAAGAATTGAAGGTACAAATACGAGTAAAATGATTACTTGTATATTTGTTGTTTTCCATATACTTTGTTTTATTTTAAATTATTTATAAAAAGGAATTGTAATAAAATTATTATTTTAAAAGGTAATGTTAGAACAATTTATTTATAAAAATAAATATTATTAGTGAAATTCAACCATTTATTATAAAAGTAAATGTCATTATTAAAATAAAGTAAAAGAATTACAAAGGGGGAAGGGAGTTATCTTTTATATAAAAGTAAATATATATAAATATAATGTTTTTCTTTTTATTCGGTAAAATTATCTTCCATTAGCAAGTGAAACATGAAATTTTCTTTGTCATCCATCTGCCATAATGGAGGTATGATGAGTCGTCGTCTTCATTCATATTTGTCATCCCTTTCATCCTTTAAATTGGCCAGATGGGAGGTTGGTATTGTCTTCCTTTGGATAGAGTAGCTAATGAGAGCAAGACAAAAGTGTGGAGTAGCTTAGCTTCAAACAGGAATTTCAGGCTAGCTTTGTTAAACTTAATCTTTCTTAAGATAAATGGTGGATGTTTGTATGGTTACTGTGAAGTTTGATTTATTTATGGTTTAAATTTTGTTTTGTTGTTTTCTCGTGGGGGTACAAAATGTGTATTTTGGTGGCACTATGATTTGGAGAAAATAGGTCTCTATATGTCGTTAGAGCATCATAGATATGGGTAAAATCCTTTGTCGTCAACTTTGATGCTGGTCGTGACGTATGTGAAGCCAGTACGTCGGTCCATTTAATCGTGCATGAGGTCTCAAGTGCTTAGCTTATACCAAACTCGGTGTGGAATTGGCAGAAGATCCTTTTAAAATACCACCTGACATTATAATACTTCTTGGTTCTGTGTTTTATTAAAATCTAAATGAGGATTTTTGCATGTCTACCGAGCAGAAAAATATGTTAAGCACTACATCAACCTTATGCGTGTTCAAATGACAAACTAGAAGTGTTTCACATCGTTTAATTAATAAATTGGTTGTGTATTTTAAGGATGGTTCATATTTAATGGGTGATTACTCCTAAATAATTAATTAAATGATTAGCTGCATTTTAGAAATACAATCTATGCATTCATAATCCTCGGGAGTCGTTTTGTTCCCATTCCAAACTCAATTCTCGATGCTAACGACACCGAAGCTGGTTGATAGCGAAAGTCGAGAATGATATGTTAAGCATGGCTGCAAGACTCATCGAAGAAATTATTTCTATGTGCCTGATATTATGAAGCATTGTTGTTGACGCATTCTATGTTCAATGCCATATGAGTCTTGTGAAATTAATGGAATTATTTTATTTGTTTGTGAGCTGTGGAATTAAATCAAAGCTTGGGAAGAGTAACCGTTCACTGACTTGTGTCCTGATATGGAATTCTAATTATTCGAGCGAAGTTTACCTACTGTAAATTGTGTCATTTATTATTTGTCCATAAAGGATAAAGTTGTGTGCAGATTCTGTTTTTGAATCATACTTGGACTTTGTCATTTTTTTATGAATCAATCAATAATGAGATAAGGAAGCTCTCTTCTGTTAGTCTAGCAAATAGCTTTTAAATAAAAAAATTCAAAACATTAATTGTGGATAGTGAAACTTGTTGAAGTTTCTAATGCTCCCATTTAATTTGACTCCACAGTATCAATGTTTTTTAAACAATGATATTTTGAAATAGATGCCTGATCATTCAATTAGTTTATGAACACCTTATTTTAATTTTGCGGCTCCTTGAATTAATATTTTTTTCGATAGTATTCACTTTAATTTATCAAATGAAAAAGCTCCTGATACTCTCCTCTTATTCCATGTACTCACTTTAGAGGTTTACTTTTAGATGATTTAAATGTTTGACTTAATACTTGTTGGATGAGTTAAAATCACTATGTTGAAATTATTTAGAAGTTTTACCTTATGTAATTGCTAATCTACTTGACCAAATAAATTCATAATTTATTAGAGTAAAGTTACTTATTGTTATTATGTTAACGGATAAGATAGATATAGTTTTGGACTTAATGAGTTTCTGGGTTAATTCATCGTCATAAGGGTGAAAAGTCAAATATTCTATCCCCTTGCTCAGAAGTTAAATAAAATATCTAAAGTGAATAGTAGAAAATATTCCTTGTTTTAATTCAATTACGTCATGCTTGTGTATATGTAAGACTCTTCACTTTACATGATAGTCAATTAGTCTTTTACTCTTTACATTAAGTAAAAGTCATATTTCTTTTAAAATATATTATAGCGTCTTTCTTTTTTTTAGTTAATTTAGAGGAGTATTAAGATCAATTTTAATTTCTTTGTTTCCTTAAGATTAATGAAGGAGCATTTGAAGATAATATAAAAATAGATAATCCTTATATTTCAAAGGATAAAAAGAAAAGAATGTTTTATTTCTTTAATATAGTAAATGAATTTAAAAATATTTTATTTATTAAATGTGGTCTTTTAAACATCCCTAGAGAATAACTTTAAATAAAAAAGGCATGATCTATCTTAAGATAGAAGGCATGATCTATGTTAAAATAGAAGCAACTAAAGGAATAGTTTATGGAAGTTATATTTATAGTTAATTGGAAAATTGTAAGATGTGTTAATAGGAATATTTTATTTTTATGAAAAATATATTTTCAAAATTAAAGTATTTGTCTAATATGATAGGAGTAATTGTAATTTATTTATCTTAAATGATATGAACTTAAGAAGTTTGTCTTTTTAGCTAGAGGGAATGTTATCTTATTGTTGTAATTGAGAAACAAGATTTTAATGAATGGTGATAAGTTAGTCTCATTATAAGTTAGTTTCATTAAACCTTAAATTAGAGATGATTGAAGGAATATGGTTTTTAGATTATGCTAAGACAGTATAAACCATTATAGAAAGAGGATATGATTTAATAAAGACTTTATATATATATATATATATATATATATATATTTATTTATTTATTTATTTATTTATTTATTTTAAAAATTAGGTTTAGATAAACATGAGTTAAATTGTGAACCCTTTTTGAGAAGCCCTGAACCTGAATCACAAGGAAAGTGATTAACTAAAATATTAAACACCCAATGCCAGTTGTTACGTGAAGGTAACAGTCATGATTCGAGAACAACCGCTTTTCGACAAAACATGACATAAAAAGTGACCTTTCTCAAAATAAGTGACCTTTGTCAAAATAAGTGACCTTTGTCAAAACAAGTGATAAGGGGTGATATGAGATGTCACCTCTAGGTCATTGCACAAGTGGTATAGTGATGGCTACGTGTATATTTTATGAACATGAGTAATCTAGCATGATAAAAGAAGCTAGACCAAACCACAACAGTTGCTATAGAATAATTTATTGTTATTCACAACATGACAAGTGAGACCAGGTCTAGAGCCATAGTAATAGTATGGCCCTAGTTGACTCACAAGAAATGGATAATCAACTAGGCACTAGGAATATATGCTACACCCTTGCATGCTTAATTTAGGATAGAAAGACCAAATTAAACCTAGGTTCCTCATGCTAAGGGATATGGAGAGTATACGTTCTCCCTCTAGGTGTTATGGGCCCTAGAGGATAACCCCAACCATGAATCTGCGCTCTCATACCAGAATATGAGGATGAGAAGATAAATCCATAAAATGGTATATTTTATAGGATTTGGTCAATCTCGTCCACTTGGAGGTCATCTATAGCGGTCCTAATTCCTAAAAGTGGCATATTATACATCGTACTAATTAAACATTGGGTGATCACTAAAAATAATCTAACTCAAAAATAAATTAGGCAATAATTTTTCGTCATGATGAACTAGTGAGCTTGGTTGGATTATACAATCAAGTGAGTCAGACCTAGGTTGTTAGAGATTAGGTATACTTTTTGGCTCAATTCTAGAGGTATAAATGAGTTCAATCAAGCACATAAGGGGTATCGAACATATATTTTATAAGTATAGACAAATAAAATATGTTATGTATATGAGACAAACTAGGTGATAGATCAAAGCAATGATATATGGGCCTTATTTTTTCAAGAATTTCAAAAAGACCCTCAAATTAAAACATACATGTTGTCCCTTTTCTAATATTTATAAATATTTGTTGAGGTTAAATGGTAGTAGATCTCTTTCACCCATATGAAAAGTCCTCTTTGATATTTATGCATCGACATAACTCTTTTAAGTATCTTAGGCTTGTTGAATTCCTTGCTTGATTAAGGCCACCTAATTTTCCACCTCCTTCAACAATTAAGGCGCAATGATATCTCTATTTTCAAATTAAAGCTAACATAGAGGTATCCTATAAAAACTTCCATACAATGTCCCATGTGGTGTTGTTCCTATTGATGGAATGGGTGGTAGTTAAGCTTATCTTGAGGCCATGGTTGACTTTTGTATTGTATTGTTCATATTAGCACTTTTGGCCATTGTAAATCTTGACAATATATTTTTGTAATATTTTATTATTTTAATCCTTAAGATTAGTCACTTGACTTGAAGATAGTTTCTATTTGAGAATAAATGCCTCATCCTACCAACCATTTTGTTATTGTTTAGAGAGTAATTATATTCTTTGATAGTGAGATTATTTGGTGTTTAAGAACACCTTATATACTATGCATATTTTTTATGAGTATTTATTTTTCAGTAATACAAGATAATATGTTGACTCCATTCATTTTTAGAAATTGCTATGAAATCTAACATGATATCATAGCAGGTGTGAATCTCCATTTACTCGATTTCTTATTATTGATAATTTTGATTCTATGACTTCTCTCAAAGACAACTATGTGTGTAGCAGTTAAGAATTTTTTTTATAAAGTTGATGGTGGGACTTAAAAAAGAATTTTTAATAGAAACCATAAGTGAGCTTGGATCATACGGATCTCACTAAATTCAATAGATTTGCTTAAGGGGAAATATTCACCAACATGTTCCCTTTTTCTCTCATTGGCACTCAATTCTTTTATTTCTTTTGATCTTTGACTAGGTGGATGCCCTAGTTTTAAGACTAAGCTTTTAAAGGTTTTTTGAAAACCTCACTTGTCTTTTACAATTTTTTCAAAAGATCCATTTCCTTTTCTATTGGAATTCATACCTATTTCCAAAAATGAACAAAAACAATCTATCCACTCAAATGTTATACAAAAAAAAATAAAAAAGAGAAAAGAGAAAAAATAGCGTGCACCCTTAAGCACCATAAATAATCATTGTATTATACGTAGATGATACCCCAATGCAATAGATGGAGTGGTTGGGGGTATATATCAATATCTAATAATAAAATTATATAAATAAGTTTAACCTAATCCTATATAACAAAAGAACTTTAAGATCAATTACCACTTATAATATGGGTTTAACTATACCAATATTAATCATGACCCATATGGATTACATAACAAAATATTAATATAAATTTAATACATTATACATTGATTGCTTTTAGGCCCATACAAGATCACATCATACATTGTTTGTCTTAGCCATGAATCAAATTACACTTTTAACATTTTTTTCTTTTGGCTTTTGTGTCCAATTGTAGCATAAATGAAAGGATAGAGTGTTTGACCATCATGAAAAATGAAAATAAGAGGTTTGAAATTTTAGGTAGACCCTTGGTGCTAGAGAAGCCATGGGAAAGCTTTCATACTTGACAAAGGCCTTCGAGCTGCTTGACAAAGTTGCTAAAATAGTCCAATAAATATTTTGTTGTATAGGCATGAGAGGATCTCCTAATTAGTTGCATTCAATAAATAGGTCATGTAGGGTAAACCATAATAGATAAAAATAAATCGTCAAGTTTTTTGGATTCTTTATCAAATTTTAAGGGGGTCCTAATTTAAAACTTTATCCAGACTAACTCTAAGTACTATATTTTGAGCCTTAAAATTTGTGTAATTTCCTTCTAAAATGTAATTAAAATTTTGGAATAGTCCATAAAATATTCTTTGGAGGACATGGAAGTAAAAAAGGGCAAATGTCAATTAGCCAATAGTCCTATTTTTCTTCACTAATGATGGCTCCAAAGGCTTTGAAAAAATGCTCCAAGCAACCTTTGACATTCTACAGTGACAAGCAAAATGATTATTCAGAACAGGACCTCCAGGAGTATCAATCCCTTTGATTAAACCCGCATATAACCCAAAGAAGTGATAACAAACAAGAGGGCACCCTTGTCTAATGATTACAACTTGAGCAGAGGCACAAGTGAATAAGACCTTGATTTCATCATATTAAATGCATAATGGCTTTCTGCCCACTTTCCTGTGCCCATTCCAAAGTCTCCCAAGCAGTTAGGACCGAACTTACCCTTGACAAAACCTGTTTGCTCTCGTCTCACAATCCTTTATCTGCCAGATAATTTCTCTCCTGGTTGGCGACGGGTGAAGGATGACGAAATTGTTAGATACCTTCGAATCCTATTTGGAAAGGCCCTTTATTTGAAGGGCATGTGGGATTGGTGTCGTGAGAGATTTGCAAAGAAAATTCAGTTCTGGAAAAATAAGCTCATATCCTTTGTTGGTAGAATAATTATTGTTGGAAAAATATTACAAGCTTATCATCTTTATTATTCTTTGTGTTGGCTGCCCAATGCTTCTCAGTTTGGAAGATTGGAAAGGCTTATTAGAGGCTTTCTCTGGTCTAGTTCTGATGGCTCCAAGAGAATGCCCTCTATCTATTGGAACTATTGGATTATTCCTAAGGAGGAAGGTGGTCTGGGTCTTTTAGACATTCAGATGTAGGGTAAGGTGTTGGTAGCCAAAGGGGTGGTCAGAGCATTGGAAGGGGATGATCCTTGGCAAAGGCTCTTGAGATATAGAATTCAGAATTGTCTTCATGTTGATGGTGTTAAGGGGGATTTTCATATTGAGGATATTGTGGGTCATCCTGTTCAATTTAAAATACGGGGTTGTATCCTTATTAAGAGGATATGGGAGGCATGAAATACGGTTGGCTCTACGGTATATTGGGCCTATATGGAAGAGTGTTGCTTCCATATAGGTCTATTTGGTTATGGAAAGACAATGGGGTGTATGCCTTGAACCTTCCTCGTCTTAGATGCAAGAGGTTGGTTAAGAGGGGAATTAAGAAATGGGCAGATTTGTGGGATTCAGGAGTCGTTGATTGGATTAAGTGGGAGGATATTTACAATAAGTTTAAGTTGAAAGCTTCTAACAGGGATGCTATTGTTTAGATTCATTCTCTTCTTCCCTCTGAATAGCAATATAAGTTAAATGGTGGTTTTCCTGGCCCTATCTAGCGTGATTGGAGGTGGAATTTTCAGGGGAGAATCATTTCTTACAAATCCACTAATATTTACAAAACTCTATTGCATAAGACTTCTTTGCATATCCTGTTAAATAGACGCTGAGACATTGTCTATCTAGAGAAGAAGTGGAAGAAGAGGCTAAAGCAAGTTTGGAAATTCAGATTATCTGCTCAGCTCAAGGTTTTTCTTTGGCTGCTTATTTTTCAAGGTATCCATTGCAAGGCAAGGTTGGCAAGGTGGATGAATATCTCAGACCTCTGCAGTAGTTGTGGCAGAAAAGAAACTGTTAAACATATCTTTTGGGATTGTAGTGTAACAAGGAATGTTTGGAAAAGATTGAAGTGGACCTATTATCCTATCCTAGGTGATAGGTGGAGTTGGAAATTGGTTCTCTTGGGAGATGTCTTTGGCTGCCCTCAACATCTTAAGGGGGTGTGGACTGTTATTAGAGCAGTGACTTTATATGCTATTTGGAAGGCGAGATGCAGTTTAGTTTTTTGAAATGAAGTTATTCATACTTCTAGGATTGTGTCAAATGTTGTTATTGATATTCAGTTCCAATGTAGAGCCTTTAAGAGGCTTATAATCAAATATCTCAAAGACTGCTCTGCTCAAGACAAGTCAGATGGTTGGATGTCCTTGAGCATATTTTTGTAATCTAATGCAATGTCTTGTATTTTGATTTTTCTGTATTAATATAAGCAATATTAAAAAAAAAAAAAGGGCAAATGCACACTGACATCATTTAATACGTGGGAAACGGGGGCATTGGTTTGCAAGTATTAGTTTATTAATCTCTTGTAGAAATATATTTTAAAGATTCATCTAGTTGGCCCTTCCCTCAAATTTATAGCAAAACAGATTAATTTTTAACAATTTTGACAACTTTTAAATGTTGCAAAAAGAATGAGAATATATTTTTTTATGAAATTTCATATTGATTTTTTTACTAGTAGATCTTTAGAGTTTAAGTCATTAGATTAGGTTATAACTATGATCTATCCAAGCATTAATATGATCAATGCAAAAGTATGACTATAAGGATAGTCTCCCTCTATAATGCTATTTTCAAACCCATTAATGAAAAGAAAAATAAAAGTCCATAAACAATAACTAGATTTAATTGGAAATGAAATAACATTAGCTCAACTTTCAAAGAAAATACCCAAATTCAAATTTGATTAAACCATACATACATTATTATAATACCATAAGCTCTTTATATTATATTATAAATTAAAAACAATCAATCAATTTCATACAATTTATAATAATATAAAATTTACAATATTCATCGAATAAATTAAAATTGATCTTATAACATCAAATTTATGTATGTTTAAAGTTTATTTATAAATATGACATACAAATTTAAAATAAACAAAATAATCTTAGGATGGATAGTTATTAATGTAGAACAAAATTTTAATCATAGAATATACTACTAGATTTGTTTTTAAGGTGCATAGGTGAATTGGGTACAATCACAATTTGTAGTAACCACCAAGGCAAGATACAATCACAATTTGTAGTAACCACCAAGGCAGGGTTCCAACCATTAGACTGCATCCAAGAAACCCATATGTCTCATTGATGGTAACCTGGCGTGAGATGGGACCGTCGGACGCATAGGTTCGTACTGTTGTGGTCAGTTTGGTTCAATACGTGGCATGAGATGGGGGTTGACCCAGCGTGAGATGGGGACCGCCGGACACATAGGTTTGTATTGTCGTCATCAGTTTGGTTCAACATGTGGCAGGAGATGGGGGTTGCCAGACATGCAGGGAATAGACCACAGTCAGTCAAACACAACACGCACAAGAATCAGATTAGACACGGCAGGAGATGGGGGTCGACCCAGCGTGAGATGGGGACCATCGGACGCATAGGTTTGTATTGTCGTCAGTTTGGTTCAACACGTGACAGGAGATTGGGGTTGCCAAACATGCAGGGAACAAACCACCATCAGTCAGTCGAACGCAACACGCAGAGGATTCGGATCAGACTATTGGCTATGCATGGACACGCCCATGAGATTGGAACCTAGGTCTCCTCTCGATAAGTGCCCCAACTTACCAATCCACCTAACCTCACGCCACTAAATTTACATCATTACATAACCGATTAGAAAGAATGAGGAGGTTAACGAGGATGGGTGCAATTGGCGTAGAGGATTCGGATTAGACTGCTGACTATGCATGGACACGCCCGTGAGATTGGAAGCTAGATCTCCTCTCAGTAAGTGCCCCAACTTACCAATCCACCTAACCTCACAAACATCGCCATTAAATTTACATCATCACATAACCGATTAGAAAGAATGAGGAGGTTAACGAGGATGGGTGCAGTTGGAGGTAGTGTTGAAGAAGGGGATTTATAATTCGAGACGTATACGCAATTATACGTGGAAGGGCTTGTCGAAGGAAATTCAAAGCAACACTAACTCGGAGCCTTCTACAGAGCTGCCGATACCGTCCGATAATAACACCCAACTAAATTATATAATTTAGATTTAGAAAACTCTGGCCGAAATAATCCGGGGCACAGAACCATGGAATCCCTAAACCAAACTCTCAAGCATAGCTCGTAGATCGCTAAACCAAAACCGCCGCAGAATTTTAGGCACATCTCCTAAATCGCGTTCTAATTAACAATCTCTGGCCGCAACAGTCGCCGTGATGGAGTTGAGGGGGGAGCGCGTTTCGCAGCGGTGGTCGGAGACGAAGGCGTCGATGTGTTGGAGAAAGGTCATGTGGGGGGGCCGGTCCTTTCTCCGCACATAATTCCTGCTTTCCTCCTGCGAATAGGTGCCCAGGCACCGGTGCCCGGCCTTCCTCCACAGGCGGCCCGCGTAGCTCTCGCCGCCGAAGTACGCCTCCGCTTCGATCTCGCGGCCTCCTTGATCAGCATCGTGGTCCAGGCGGCGTACGAGAAGAGGGCGGCGCACGTAGTGACCGTGGGCGGTGCCCTCCAAGTGGTCGAGGCGCGCCAGGGCGTGGCCATCGACGGCGTAGAGCTCGCCGGCGACGCGATGGCCGAGGCCCTCCATCCACTGAAGGAAGGGCACCTGGTAAGGCCCGCACACGAGGGGAAACCGCTCAGTCATCAGCGCCGGTCCCATGAACTCCGCGTGACCGCCCGCCAGCATCTCCTCCGTCAGCCAGTGGTTCCCGAACCCTCGCTTCAGCGTGCCGTAGACGAACACCAACGCCACGGATCGCTTGGCGTTGTCGTCGTCCTCCTCCATTGGCGAGCTCAGACGGGGCAGGGGGAGAATATTCTGTCTAATTGCCCACCAAAATCCGCTTTTGTAATTTGGTTAATTAAATGGAAATGGGGAAGTAGGTGAGCCATGAGTCACGCGGAAAACCAATACAGGTCTCTCATGAATCTGCGAGCGGGCTCATTCTGCGTGTGTTGGAGCAATACTCACGCCTGCCTCATGAGTACTTCCGTCCCATCCAGAACGCTTGACTTATCATGAAGGTTGCATGCAACCTTTTCGATCACACGAATCCACTTCGTCTTTCATAGGGCTCAGGTGGGCGGGGGACTTAGTCCTTTCAGCGAAACGCTGTGGAGGGAGAAAAGATATTCGAAAGGTATTGAAGATGTTTCTGCTCGGCTTACATGGCAGGATTTGTCTGTCACGGTTTCTCTCAGCGGCAGCGAAACTCAGACAGTTCTTCAGGGTTTGACAGGATATGCAGAGCCGGGAACCCTCGCGGCCCTCATTCTGCGTGTGTTGGAGCAAAAAAATTCTCGTTTAAGACTTTGATCGGGACCTTGACTGTAAAAGAGGCTGGCGGAAAGGGAATGATCGTGGCCAACGAAGAACTTTACGGAGCTGGAGACAGTGTCCTCCTTTTACGCACTGATCTGCCGGCTACCAACGTAAGTTTTTGGAGTGGGCAGAAAATCAAAGCCTACATTAAGAGCACGGGGACGCCTACGGCCACCATCAATCCATTGGCATGGACGGTATTGGAAAATAAAAAGCTTCCATCGTTGCTGCCTTTTCTTCGAGAGGGCCAAATAGGCTATTTCCGGACATTGTTAAATCGGACCTAATTGCTTCAGGTGTCAACAAGTTTGTAGCGTGGAAGGTTGGAAGACGGAGATCTCAATTACCCATCATTCTCTGTACTCTTCTATTCCCAAAAGTCCGTTCATGTGAAAAGAAATGTCGCCGTAAGAATGTGAAAATAAGCATAGAGCCTAACACATTAGAATTCAACAAGACAACGAGAAGTTGAGCTTTAGTGTAAGATTTGAAAACTTGGTGACTGCAACAGATCACACCCGCCCAGATTTGGACACAGCGTGGAAATGTATCCACGGTGGAAAGCACGTTTAGTTTCCATAGCGACTTGTCTTTGTCAGCATAGGGAGTTCTACATTGCATTGTGGATTGTTTTAGTCAATCTATCGAGTTGTTTTAGTTTGCAACAATAAATTACAGTTTATATGGAGAACGGAAAATAAGGGATCAGTCAATACAGTTCATATGTTTCTTTATATGTATTATTTTTTTTGTCTTGGTTATGATAAACGATGGTTGCCATACTTTTTCTTAGAGTATGAATCATCATTTATTTATTTTTTCAATATAACTGCATTTTTTATTATGGAATTAAAGTCGATTATATGTATATTGTGTTGTTTTTTCATAATTACTAACAAAATTTGTGTTGCTGTGGCATTGGTCACCTTTAGTACTTCAGTAGCGTTTCCATCCACTTAAAAAAAAATAATGTATCTGTTACACAATATCTATGTGCCACACTCATATAACTAGAGGGTGGTAGCTCTCAAAGCAAAACCTGGAAGTTATCTTGGAGCTTTTGTTAAAACCACAAATATAAATGACTAAGGGTTGTCAACACTTCCAGTGAGCATCAAGATCCAGTAGCATAATTTTTAGTGTAAACCAAAACCAAAGCCCTGGAGCTCGTGATGACCTTTGTACCCAGCACCTGACCATTATTGGTCGAATGTTTGTATTATGTATGCTACATATTACATGCCATGGTTTTTGTAGTCTGTGTTCCCTACAGTATGTAATACAATTATAATGACACATCTAATGTTTATCTTCCTTTTAGATGTTTCCATTTATAGTCAAAACAAGCTTTCTTTGTAATCCTTACTGTTTTTTCATTGTTTTTCGAGGAGTACAGAATAAACATATACTGAGTTAAAGTTCTTCCCATTGTTTGTACTTTGTGTAATCTAGAGAATGAAACTCTTGAACAAACCATCTAGATTTTCTATTTGCTTAAGGCAGACCCATTAATTCAGTCACATATGACAAGGATTTGAATGGCCTTCCTGTGTGTAGTTTGGGATATTGCCTGAGCGCATGTCAACAAATGATGGTCTTTCCAGCTTCGTCAAAATACTTACAACAAGCTCTGATAAAAACAATATGGTACAGGACTAATGCATGCATGCTGTAAGCTTGACTATATAGAATGATTTTCTTATTTTTTCCTCCAATCATGTTAGTGAGTCTCATTGTTATTCAAAGCACAGCGAAAAGCAGTTTTTTTGATAAATTAAATAAAGGAAAATATTGAATAGAAATCCGCTCATGTAGAGGAGTTGGAGAGCAAGTGGGTAGTTAAAATTCTCTAGTTGAAATCGAGAGGCTCAGGTTCAAATCTCTCCCCTCACATGTTACAGATATACTATGTAAAGATTATGACCACATAATAATATTTACCCCTTTAAAAAATATATATATTGAATAGAATCATGATCTCTGTTCATAAGAACTGAGTGAAAGATTTTGGCTCAGTTTGTGGATAAGTTTACTTTGAGGTTACTGATTGACTGTACTCTGGACCAACAAAATGGTGTAACAGACTTATGTCTCAACAGTTGAAGCTTACAAATATCCAGTGACAGCTCTGCAATGGCATCCAGAGGTATATGTTTATGATACAATGGAAAATCTATGCAATTTGGAAAGCATGTTCCATTGGATTAGAACTACTTTATTACATATTTTAGTCTGCAATTGGAATGATATTTACCAAATCTATTGCAAAGTTATGTTTTAAGATTCACTGGTTTCCTAAGAAGATGTTTTGCACTTAATGTTAACTGTAATGATTGTTTGCTGGAAATTCCTCAACAATTTGTGCCCCTACTTATTCAAAATCTACACCCTGTTACTTTACAGGCTAAGCACACACAAGACACAATAAATGAAGACATAAAAATATCTGTACACTTCAGATATGCATGACTATGTTGTTTGGGACGTGTATATGAGAGAAGCAATCAATCACTGCTGGCCAGGGGAGGCCATTAGGGACCCCTATCACTATTCAGTAGTATGAGGTAGATATGGGAGATCTTAGAATTTTAATACCATATTTATACATATCCAAGTCAGATCTCTACCAACTAGAGGATTATTTTAGTAATTATTTAATTCTTGATTAATAAAGTTTCAACTATCATTACTTTTTTATTTTTTAATCATTGTATGAAGAAGTTAATAGTAATCCCCAAATATGGGAAGACTGTTACAACTTCAAAATCCAAAGCATCTGATCAACAAACTAAATTAAAAAGAGGAGGACAAACTAACCAGCAAAAGTTTGAATAAGCAATCAAACTGAATACCATGTTTAAATACAAATGATGCTAATCGAATTGATAACATCACTATCAGATTTTTCTTGTCTTCATCATAAAAAACAATAAGATCATGCAAAAACCCAACTTAAACAAAGCCAGTATCACAGTTTTCATTCTTTACAATGACATCATGAGGATTTAAATCATCAACAAAAACAGAACCACAAACAAAAGCAGCAACAACATTAGCATCCTTCTAAGTAGCAACAGCAAGTCCATCATCAGGCACAATCTCTGCAACAGCTCCATTATATTGAGTGCCAAGGTAACTTCAAAAGTCTTATCAGGCTTCATTCCTTTATTCTTTCCTTTATTCTTGAAATCATCAATGTCAACATTACTCTTGAAACCTGTGCCTACCAGACCTGCAATAAAACCACATGAGATAGCAGCCATTCATTCCTCTGCCATCCCACACTCGTGAGACTGAGTCTTAATCCCTGAGAAACCTATGTTGGAGACTGTTGACAATTTTGTCACATTGCACAATGGGATAGAAAAATCAAAATTTTGTACAGTGTTTCTTTTTGTAAAGTATTTCTTTTGTTGTTTTTGAGAATATTTGTAAGTTGTAGCAATTTTGGCTTTCCCTGCCATCCCCTTTGTACATAAAATAAAGATGAAAGAGCTTCGCTACTAAGCAGACTAAGGAAAAAAGCTTCACAAGAAGAGGTAAATAGCTTCGCCAAAGGAAGAAATGAAGGATGAAAAGAGCTTCGCACCCAAAGCATTTCCAGAAGCTACTTCGGACGATAGTTTTGCGAAGCGGCATTTCAAAAGAACAACTTCGCCAAAGAAGGAAAGTCTAAAATCGCGGTCCAAAATTGCTAAGGCAAGAAAACTACTTCGGGCCCGAAGCACTTCAAACAACTACTTCGGCCAAAAAACTTGCGAAGCGGAATTTGAAAGAGCGCAACATTGAAAAGTACTTCGCCAAAAAATCATCGAAGCACCCACTTCGGGGCTATCCACCAGCGAACCATTTCCACTTCGCCGAAAGTTGTTGCGAAGCATCTGCTTCGGCTAGCTTTCATCCGAAGCACTTTCACCCGAAGTGATAGCAGCCATGAAGAACGAAACATTTTTCGAAGGCAAGAATGTGCTTCGGCCCAAACTCCCCCGAACCGTAGTTTTGAAAGAAGATCGCAGCGAAGCATTTCTACAATGCATCAGTGAAGCAATTTTGACAGCGAAGCGACAAGGAATGAAGAGCCCCATTTTGAGGAGGAAATATGCTTCGGCACTCACCACCCCCGAAGCAGTTTTGCGAAGCTCCACCATGCGAAGTGCAAATCAAGAAGGAGGATCTGCTTCGGCTCAAATCCATTGCGAAGCGAAGTTGCGAATGAAGATCTAGCGAAGCGCTTCAAGGGCACGCGCTCCAAGTCGAGTATTTTCTCGAGGTGATCAAGTGCCTCATAAATGCATTTTTACGTGCCCGATAAGCTCGTTGCTCATTTTTAGCAATTGGAAATGAAGTATCAGTCCCTGAAGAAGAGCCCGATGAGCATGGCGGCCACTCGAGCACTGCACCCAGAAGCCAAGGACGCTCAGACGGCTCATTAATGCATGTTTCCATGGCTGACCCGGTCGTAGTTTCCAGTTTTGGTAACAGATTTGAGAGCTCAGTCACGAGGGCCGCGAAGAGCCGACTTCTCAGGTTTCGAGGGTGTACTCCTCCATTTTGTGCATTAATGGCTCAGAGGGTCGGGTCCTCTATAAAAACCCAGGCATTGTAATGTAAAAGGGGGGAACTTTCTGCTAGAAAGCTACTGTAACTTAGATTCCTACGATTAATACTAAAGAGCTTTGGACTCTATTTCTCTCTTTTATGCTGCCTTCTACGATTATTTCTTTTATCTTTTCTTCATTTGCATACTATAATTCTGAACTCTGGATTTAGGTGTGTGATTGGAGTGGAACCCTGAGATTTTCTCGAAGGATACATAGGGGAGGAAAACGTTGTATTAGTTTTCTTTTATGCTGCCTGTGGATAGTGTTTCTATCATATTCACTCCTTCATCGTCGTAACTCTGAACTCTGAATTTCGATGAGAGGGAAGGGTAATCCTGGAACTCGTCCAGAGGATACATAGGAGGATTAATATTGTGTTCATTTCATTTATTCTTGGTGTTCTTTGCTGCTGTTTCAAGCTATTGGCTAGTAATCGTGCTTCTGGTTCTTTCCCACCATTAAACTACTAAAATTTCTTCCCTTACTCTTTTATTTATTTCCTGCACCCTTACTCTGTTTATCTCTTTCCTGCACCCTTATCTTAAACATCAAAGTAGTTTAGTATAGGAGCCGGCCTTTCTCCGGATATTGGCATGAGGGGCATCTCTTCCCTTCGGCCTTTCAATGTTGGTCCAGGTCTAGGGTGCATACACTTACCCAAATCCTTTCCTGGGCAGATTTGATGACCAACAGTTTCTGGCACGCCCGGTGGGACCCGGTCAGTCTCACCTTGTGAGTGGTAGTGAGAACCGATGCTCTCATTACCGAAAGACTCTTAGCATCTGGCGACTCTGTTTACCCGAGAATATTTAAGTCGTAAAGACCGGTACCGAAGTCTGTGCCTTCATGCAAACAAGATGGAGAGTTAGGAATAGAGGAGAGGAAACTGAGTTCTTTGAGCTAGATATTGATGCCTTTGGGGAACGATCTAGGTTGGTCACCCCCGAGTCTCTGTTACATGGAACATCCTCGCAAGAGGCCGCTGTTGATGAACAAGGCCTAACTTCTGATAGCACAATGGCTAGCTTTCCTCCTAATCCTCCCAACTCACCGAAGCATCCTAGTGCCTCCATTCCTATTGGTCGTCCTATTAGCAATCAAGGAGGAGCTTCAGGAATTCCTATTTCTCAAAATCCAAGAGTAAATATGGCACAACAACAACAACAACAACAAATGCAGCAACAACCACCGCCCAGATTATTCCCAGCATGGAATTCTTTAGGACCGCTAAATCTAGCGGGACAAGGGCAAGTGTCGCCTGTTGCTATAAAGAAGATCCCAACGTTCGATGGAACTGGGAAGACTGCTCTGGAGCACATCCAGGACATAGTTTCTCTGGCGGTGATCCATGACATCACAGAAGAGTGAGTTATGGTAAAGCTTATGGTTCTATCTCTTAGAGGGAAACTCCTCTACTGGTATAGATCTTTACCACCCGGTACCATTACGAGATGGGACCAGTTAGCCGAACAGTTGATGCGAAGCTTCAATGAGTCCATCGATCCGACCTCTCTCCTGCATCAGTTCACAATGATCCAGAGACATCCACAAGAAGAGATCGTAGACTTCAATGTTAGGTTCGCTCGAACCTGGCAAAGAATACTAGTTGGACTTCGGCCAACTGACGAAGCTGCAACATACTATTTCCTTCGGGCTTTCAATCCTGATATCAGCGTCATGGTGAGGTATTCGAATATCAATACCTTCCCAGAGTTATATGAGTTAGCCCAGAAAGTGGAGATGGATCTAATAGCTATGGGTAAGCTTCCCCAAAGGATGTCGATGCCCATACTTCCTGATTTCCATCAATCCTAGTATGCGAGCGCAGCCGCTTCGCAGATCTCTGCAACCCCTGCATACCCGATCTCATCTTGGAACCCGAATCCCATTGTATCCCAAATCATCGCTCCACAAATTCATTTTCCCACTTTTTGACTCCATAGCCCATGGTCACTTCGGCATTCCCTGTACTGCCAGCACCACTTCAACACCCCGCCCTACCTCCAATACCAACAATGGCTCCATTGCCACCTATTCCTAAAACCGATGATATGCAAGCCAAAATACTGCAAGAAGTTCAGTCCCTGAACTCCACAGTGTAGACCCTATCTAATGACATGACCATTATGAAGAAGAAGCAAGTGCAACAAGAGTTTCTATCGAGAAGATCTTATCCTACACCTACGCTTACTAAAGATCAAGCGGTCCAACAAGGAAGAGCTTCGGCAAGAAATGTTGCAATAGACGAAGCCCCGAGCACTTCCGATTATATACATTGGTGCTCCACGTGTAATGACCCTCACGAAGAGAATACCTGCATGCTGCACCAACACTATGTACAAACGCTGGTGAGCAGTAGTCATGGCGGTCAAGTCAATGTCATCAGGCAATTGGATCAAAACCTGGTAATTGGTGAAGAAGAGCCAATTGCAGTCCTTACCAGAGGAGGCAAAAGGTCGATAGAGGTGGATGCTACTCAAATGGCTCCCTTAAAGGTGCATGCTCATCATGAGAAAGGACAACAACCTCCTCAGATCCCGAACGAAGCTCGACAGCCTACACCAATCAAAGAGAAGGCCCAACAGGCCCCTGCAAATCCACCGCAGGTGGAAACTAAGGAACAAGCTAGAGAGAAGCTCAAGCTTCCTTCGCTGACCAAGCGACAAAGGGTCGAAGCTACGAAATAGTATCACACCAGATATGAGCCGAGAAAGGAACCTGAGGTGCCCAATTCCCTAGCGTACAACATTGTAGATGAGCTGAAGAAGATTCCAGCCAAAATCAGTCTGTACGATGCACTGCAACTACCCGGACAAGTGGACCTATTGCAAGAATCATTGAAGATAACCAAAGCAAGAAAAGCAGCACCACTTGCCCTAGTGCAGACCCTATCCACATCCATTACAGGGAAGAATAGGCCACCTCCATTCTACATGTCTCTACAGATGGAAGGGTATATTGTACATAACTGTATGATTGACTCTGGGGCCGCGACAACAGTCATGCCCAAGGCAGTGTGCGAAGAGATAGGGATGGAATATACGTGAAGTAGCCATGGCGTGCTCCAGTTGGATGGTACTCCTGTGAAGACTGTAGGAGTGATCAAAGATATTCCTATCCGACTACACAAGATGCCTCAAATCACTGTTATACAAGAGGTGGTGGTCGTCGACCTTGAGCCATACTTTAGTATGTGCTTGTCAAGAGAATTTACGGTGAAGCTAGGAGGATATCTATCTATGGATTACTCTCACTTGGAGATTCCATTCAAAGGAAAGAAGATAAAAATTTACAATGAGAAGCCTTCTACCTTCCTCGTAGAGAAGATGTCCGAAGGGGAGAGCAGCGATCCTGTGCATGCGATAGTGGAAGGGATAGAGCAGGTGGACCTGGTCGAGGAGTCCCTCGCACAGTTAAGTTGTGAAGATGAGTTTTCATTGGCAGACTTTAATGCCATGATAGAAACCGAGATGGGATGTTATGCCATCGCCAAGCCTGAGAAACACATCAAATCAGAAGATAAGGTCTTCACCCAAGGATTATGGAAATTATTCTTCGATGGCGCCCGATGCAAAAATGGCGTCGAGGCGGGGATTCTGTTAGTATCACCTTCTGGAGAGCAGAAGGAATATTGTTACCGGTTGGTATGGAGTTGCACCAACAATGCAGCAGAATATGAAGCATTATGCCTAGGACTCAAGAAAGCAAAAAAGTTAGGCATAAAGCATCTCCAAATCTTTGGAGATTCCGAATTGGTATGCAATCAAGTCACAAACAAGTGCACTTCAAAGAAGCACTATCTCAAGTCATACCGAAATAGGGTATGGGACTTGTTCGACCAGTTCGAATCTCTCAATCTGCAGTCTATTCCAAGAGAAAAGAACCGACATGCCGATGTTCTAGCATCCATCGCAGCTAAGTACTCTCCAGCAGAAGACATGGTGCACAAGCCTAAAGCTGTGAGGATGATTTACAGGCCCTCTATCCCAGACAGAGATCTGCATTGGCAAGTTTTTGACAATGATGAGCAGATTGTGAATTTTATGATTCAAGAAGCAGCCACAGTTGAAAAGAGAAGCCCTGACGAAGAGGAATATGAAGGGCTAGTTCAATTGAAGAATAACCATGTTCCCAAGGGATTAATTACTCTTGAAAGCCTCTTTGATCAGAATGATCGAGCAGTTTCTCATAGGATCAAAGTTAATGCAAAGCAATATCAAGATTTAGAGCTTGAGCCTGGAAAAGCAATAAAAGTTGGAACAGATTGCACTTCGAAAGAGCTAGAGCAGATCCGATCTCTATGCAGAAGGTATCCCGACATAGTGGCTTGGTCTTATCAAGACTTAAAGGGATACGATCGACAACTGATCCAACATACAATTGAGTTGCAGGAGGGGATCAAACCTTTTCGACAGAAGCAAAGGCCTATCAATCCGAAGATCGAAGTCTTGATGAAGGCCGAACTCCTAAAAATGCTCGAGGCAAAGATAATTTATCCCATCAAACATTCTTCTTGGGTAGCGAATCTAGTCCCTGTTAGAAAGAAGAATGGAGATATACGATTATGCGTGGACTTTCGCAACCTGAACCAGGCTTCTCTCAAAGATCACTACCCTCTCCCGTAGATCGATCAGATCTTGCATTCGATGGCTGGGGCTCAACGCTTCTCCCTACTCGATGGTTTCTCAGGATACAATCAGATCTGGGTTAAGGATGAAGACCAGCATAAAACCGCATTCACTACCAAGTGGGGAACATTTGCTTACCAACGAATGCCATTCGGTCTTTCGAATGCGGGGGCCACTTTCCAAAGGGCCATGGATCTAGCTTTTGGTGAACTCTTGAATAAGGTTATTGTTATCTATCTAGATGACATGACCATCTTCTCCCGAAGAAGGGAGGATCATCCTTTTCACTTACAACAGATATTCAAAAAATGTCGAGAGTTTGGCATTTCAATCAATCCGAAGAAATCCATATTCACAGTCAACGAAGGGAAGTTGTTGGGACATGTGATATCAGAGAAGGGTCTCACTGTAGATCCTGACAGAGCTGAGGCTCTGATGAAACTCCCACTCCCAGTGGACAAGAAAGGACTTCAATATTTCTTCGGACAGATCAACTTCGTGAGGAAGTTTGTCCCAGATTTTGCCCAGGTCATCAAGCCGATGTCCAAACTTTTGAAGAAGGGTGCAGAATTCATCTGGATGAAGGAGAGAAAAGAAGCATTCAAAGAAATAAAAGCCTGAATTGCTCAAGCACCGGTCCTGACCAACCCTGACTACAATCGGGACTTCATCCTATATGCTATAGGAGAACCTGAGAGCTATGCTGCGGTCCTGACACAAAAGGGGGAAGATGGTGAAGAGCGCCCCATCGCGTTTCTAAGCCAAGTGATAAACCCTCATGAAGAAAAATATAATTTCATAGAAAGGCAGGTGCATGCAGTAATGAAGTCTCTTAGGAAATTCAAGCAATTCATCTCCCAAAGTCGGGTTACAATCTTTGTCATTCACCCTGATGTGCGCAATTTCATCATCCAAGGAGAATTGGGTAGTAAAAGAGCCGGTTGGGTCAGCAAGATACAAGAATTCGACATCGAGATCAAACCTACAAAACTGGTTCACGGTCACGCATTGTGTCAAGAACTGGCGAAGAGCGTAGCGGCCGAAGCTACAGAATCTCAGTGGGATGACTCCCAATAGAAGGATGCTTCGCAAACCAAGAAGAGGACGAGAAATACTGGGTCAATGAAATAGTCAAATACTTCAACACCGACAGATGTCCTTCACATCTAAATGCTTCACAACGAAGGCATTTTAGGATGCGGTCCTCTCGATATACTTTGCGCCCCGAAGGCCTATTTTTCAGAAACATTGATGGCGTCCTTCTTAGGTGCATAAAAGATGATGATAAAAGGAGAGTCCTGGGAGAATTTCATTCAAGATTATCTGGAGGTCACTTCATAGGGAGAACAACGGCGCTAAAAATAATCAAAGCTGGTTATTATTGGCCTACACTCTTCGTTGATGCCTTCACAGTTTGTCGCAAATGTGAACAGTGTCAGAAGGTCTTTGGTTGAAGCAGAAATGCTTCAATGCCTCTCCGACCGATACAAGTAGAAATGCCTTTTCAACAATGGGGGTTGGATTTCATAGGGGTCATATCGCCGAACTCCTCCGTTGGGCATAAGTTCATCCTGACCGCAACTGATTACTTCACCAGATGGGCCGAAGCAACACCCATGAAGCATGCAGATCAGGAGACCGTCATCACCTTCCTAGAAGGATTGATCACCCGGTTCGGCATTCCAGAAGCAATCATCACGGACAATGGTCCTGGCTTCGCAGGCGCCAAAATCAATGAATTCCTTTACAAATATGGGATATATCATAAAGTCTCCTCCAACTACTATCCACAGGGCAACGGATTGGCAGAATCCACCAACAAGACCTTGTTAAGGGTGCTAAGAAAGCTCATAGAGATGAACAAAAGGACTTGGCATCTCCTTCTAGATCGTGCCTTGTGGGCCGATCGAATTTCTATCAAGAAGTCAATCAAGACTTCACCTTATGCCCTGGTCTACGACAAGGAGGCCATCTTACCTACCCACGTAGAGATCCCTGCATTGCAGTTGTTAGACGAGGAAAATGGAGTCAATCCTATGGAAAATAGACTGGCTCAGCTGTTACAGCTAGAGGAAGATCATGAGAAAGCCTACCAGAGCTTCGCTAAACATGCTCAGGTCACCCGAGATTGGTTCAAGAAAAAATCATCCGATCGCACATTCAAAGTGGGAGATCTAGTATGGAAGTGGGACTCTTGGAAGGCCAAGCCTGGAAATCATGACAAATTGGATGCATTCTAGGATGGACCATTCAAAATCGTGAAGGTGAACTCGGCCAACTCTTTCATCCTCAAAGATGCAGATGGCCAGGTATTGCCAATTTCTGTCAATGGTCTTCACTTGAAGACTTTTCATCACTGAAGATGTAAAAAAAAAAATTTTACTTTTTACATAGTTTTCCATTCCTGTATATATTCTCTTCTTCGAGATATCTGAGAGGCTAAGTGTTACAGAGATAAACTCCAGCTTTGCTGAAATCTCCTTCGAGAAATTTTAGTGCGAAGCAACTAACGCGAGATGCTTCGTAGCGAAGCACTTTGGCTTCCAAAAGGTCCTCGGAAGACCGAGGGAGTCATCAAAGAGAGAAGTAGGAGACGAAAAGAGCTTCGCACCCGAAGCATTTCAAGCAGCTACTTGCAGAAGAAATTTTGCGAAGCAGTTTTCAAAAGGAGCCTAGCGAAGCATTTTCCAAAGAAGACGAGCTTCGGGGGGGCCAGCATTCCATGAAGCAAAAAAGTGACGCAACGAGGAAAAATTACTTCGGGCCCGAAGCATAGAAAATAGTCTTCCACCAAAGGTTCACCGCGAAGCATTTTCAGCCCTGATTTCAACTTCGCCAATCCAAAAGCGTGCAAGGCGAAGACATTTAAAATGTGCCTAGAGGAATGTGCCGACAGCCACCTTGGAAAGCGTTCGAAGCAAGTGAGTTTAATGCAAAGGTGGTGAAACACATCCCGAGAGGATTCGGTTAGGAGAAAAGCTCACGCCCAGGTACGAGGTGGTAGCAGGTTGCATTTCCAATGCAAGGCATAATCATCGAAGCGCGTGGCCCCACGTACTACGCCATCGGATAGCCAATCAAATGCTGCAGTGATCTCCCAGGTCAGAAATGTAAATTCAATTATGGCAGGAGCCATAAATATAGGTAGTTGCATTCTAAGGCTATAAAACGCAATCCTTGGCAGCAAGAAGGCTATTTGCCCACCGGTGCATGCAAGATTAGGAGCTCCGCCGCTTAGCCTATAATTCTCCCGCCTTCGCATCAAAATCCTTGCATCAAAATCCTCTGTGTAAATTTGCTTCTATAAATATTCACCATGGGGAAGAAAAACTCCAAGGAAAAGAAGGAGCCAGAAGTCACGCCCCCAAAAAACAAAGAAGGGTCAGGAGGAGAAGAAACAGAGACCCAAGAGGGTCGACCTGAACCTCCGCCCAGAAAAGCAAGTCATGGAGGAAAAAGAAGATTCTGAAGATGAACAACCCATAGAACCACCAATTGATGGGTGGGATAAGATTAGGGACACAGAACTCTCCAAGAGCGTGGAAGAGCTCAGATACACTATCGAGTTCATGAGGAGTAGGCTCTCAACAGAAAATAAAAGGGCCACCGCATACTATTCTCAGATATATTGGTATCTGACCCCGCCCATGCATCATTGTCCCGAGCTAATCTATGCCATTGCGCAGAACTACCAGCCCTCCTCCAGACAAGTGTTAGACGCCACTGGTCATAAATTATTTTCAATCTTGAAAGAGGATGTGCAAGCAGCCTTCGCGCCACAGCAGGGGCCACCTAAGGGGTACACGGTTCGCAATGTCATCTTGAGCGAGCAAATGGAGAGGTTCACCTCCTCCAACTACATTTTGAAGTTTTTGAATGAGAACCTCAAGAGTGGGCTCCCTTCAGGCAAGCTGCCTCAAATGCCCCTACCCTTGGCAGCCTTCAAGAACACTGATATTTTCTCCATCATTGCATGGGTGGCGGGCCTGTCAACCGATGCTTCGGTGCACCCCTGGCAGGTGTCTTTGGCCGAGTGTATTTCCAGAGGGGAGTTTTATGCCCCCGATGCTTCGAGGCCGAACACCAACCCAGTATTCTTTGACTGGGCAGAATGGGTGGCCCGAACCTTGCACACGCGGCTTACCAGCATGAAGAACTCTGGAACGGGCCAGTACTTCGGGCCCTGCTCTTTCCTTGTTTGGCTATTTTTCTACCATGTACATAAAAGTTTTCCCCATATCGCCATTTCATCAAGCGGCAAGGATGGAAATCCTCTGCCTGTGTACCAGTGGACTCCCCTCCTATTGAGGGAAGAGTCTTATTATTCTTTTAATCAACAATTTTTGGGACCCGCTATGCATTTGTTGACAGGGTCATGCCCTCGGGTCCCCCTCAGTTTGAGAGACAGAGTGGTGCAGGAGAAGAAGGGAGATGTGTTTCAACTGACGCAGGGGCTTGTGATTCACCTATTCGGCTTCATAGGGAAGCCCTTCCTGCTACCAGTCTACCCCTTCGAGTACCAGTTCGCATTGGAGGTCGCTCGGCAGAGCGACGTAACAAACGTCGTGTACGGCCACGGTCGAAAATGGGCGCACACTTGCGACTTCCCCTTCAAAATGGGGGTAATTGAAGTGTTTGCCCTGAAGCAAAATGTTTTCTTGGAGGAGAAGCTTGCCAATTTTGGTTTGCTCCAGATTCCTCAACAATGGCTCTATGATCCTTTGGGAGTGATGAGGGACCACCTCCGGTTCAAGAACTTTCATGTCTGCCCTCACCCTAAAATTGTGGAGCAGAGGAACAATCCCAATGGGAAGGATTTGGAATGGCATTTAGAAAGGATGAGGACATTGCCTCCCTGGCATGAATTTTACCCTATGGAGGTCGAGTTTGACCCTGACCAACATCCCTTCCCAACTCCAGACTCCACATTTTGGAGAAAGGCGAAAGATGATTTGAAGGAGGAATTGAAGAATTGGGGCGAGGAACAACTAAGGGAGTGGTGGATAATGAGAGTCCATCGCCAAAATATGAATTCCTATGGACTCTTGGCAATGGATAAGGACTTCGCAATTGTTTATGAAGCCAATGCTGGGACTTGGAAGCCCATATCCTTCATCGACTTTGTTCCTCCAGCTACCCCAGGATCGGGCGAAAGCCCAAGAAGAGCTGACGATGCCTCGAAACAGGAAGAGGAGGAAGAAGCCGAAGCTACACCAGAGGCACTACCACAGGGACCGTCGAAAGGCCATGACACAAGTGTCGAGGGGTCAACACAACAAGTAGAGAAGAAAAGGAAGAGGCAAGAGCAAGTTCAAGTGCCTCCGAGCCACCCGAAGAGGCCCCGCACGAAGCTTCCAAGTGCTCCTATCGGACAACCTGCATCAAGCCCGACCGAAGCAAACATTGAGGGTGCGATGGCACAAAGTACCGAGGCAGCCCCAGATATAGACATCATTGATGTGGAGGAACTCCTCCAACAAGAGGGAGGCCCCAAAGTAGAAGTCATGGAGGTCGAAAGTGCCAAAGTCCAAAAAGAGCAGGAGCCGATTACACAAGAAGTCACCACGACCGCTCTGCCAGGAGGGCACGTAGGTACGCACTCTCCACCCTTTGCCTTGGTCTCTCACATGTCCACCATGGTCCCGACCGAAGGTTCTCATCAGTCTCTCCCACCCATGCAAAGTCAATCACCTCCTCGTGTGTTACCCATTGCTATTCCAACTCTGCCTCGTGATCCCGCTAGCCCCACTCCACTCGAGTCATCTGGCCGAGACAAGTCTATTGATACTACTTTACCTCCCCATGCAACCATTCCTTTGGTCCTTAGACAGGGCGAAGATAGTACCCCAACGTCGAACCCCATTCCTCATTCCCCTATCTCACATGGCATTGTTTCACTCGCTAGAACTCCTAGTACACCTGTCGTCGAACCTACTGGTGAGGCATCCCCCATTCATTCTTTATATTTGTTTACCCCTTCGGCTGGAGATCCAACCTTATTTGAATCAGAAATATCCATGATTAAGGAATGCCCTCTAGCTGAAAAGCTACTCCAAGCCCGAAAAACATAGAAAAAATGTTGAAGGAGGCGAGGAAGAAGAGAGGGCGCTCTCTGGCCCAGGTTGAAAAATGCGTTGTCTTCGATTTGAAGGCCGGGAAGTTGCATAAGGTAAAAAATATCCCCAAGGTCCAGAAGCCCCTGGATGAAATGACTCCAGTGGACTATGATTACCAAGATAAATCCAAGGACCTGGAGCATTTAAATGTAGATAATGAATCTGCATCTATGCACGTCAGGATCGAAACTTTTCGAGCACATGCAAACATCGCCAATCAATGTAGGTTTGAGGTTGAGAATGCCAACATCAAGTTGGAAGAAGAGCTAGCTAGGGTCCGCTCCAAGCTGGAAGACTCGAAAAAGCAATGTGAGCAGATAAAGAAAGAAGTAGACGCTCTGAAACGACAAATAAGACAACTGCAGAATGCAACCAAAAGTCAAAGCCAAATACAGGTCGAAGCTGATCTAAGGGCCAAAGAGTTTGAAAGCAAGATCTTGTAGTTGCAGCAGTAGTTGTATGAGAAGGAAAACCTGGAGCTGTTTGACAGAGGCAGAATCAAAGAGATTCGCTCACATTTGCTCAAGAATTTTAGATCTCGGGCCTCAAGTGCCCTATCAATTTTAACTTACATCACCGAAGCACAGCGTGCCGCTGTCGAAGAAGGGCCAATCATAGATGAGGTCACCCAGAAAGCTAGAGGCCGACTCAAATTAGCCTTTGATGTCCAAAGCACTAAATATCAGGACTTGCAGGTCACTGCAATGAGTCGGATGGCTAGGGATTGGTCTACAGCCCAAGCCACAGTTCATGCCTTCTTCTCCAAGGTGAGGAAAGCACAGAAGGTGAAGGACCTCCTGGATGTGTTTGAGAATGAGCAGCGTGCATCGCTAGGCTATTTCCAAGATCTCTCTTCCTTAGGTTTCTCGAGCTTCATGGATGATGATGGGAACCTTTTGACCAAGGAAGAGCTTAAGCCGGCATGGCTTCATTTTGAGAGTGACGTCTCAGAGGTAGACGAGTGGGCGGAGCCGATAACAGAAAGGCAGGTCACAGATTTCATTCTGAGACACTGCAAGATTGCAGCTTGCCTGAACGATCTGTACACCAGAGCCAAACATGCTGATATCGGGCAGATTGATCGGTTCCACATTTTGGTTAAGGCATTGCAAGATCAAGAGCCTTTCTCGAAGGGTGCTTGGGCTCATGTCCGCCGAACCATGAAGCGCATCCATGATCGCCTTGCCCCATCGTCGCATAGGAAGCCGCGCCAGAGGAAGAAGAAGAAGAAGAACAAGTTGTGGAAGCGCCCCGAAGATAGAAAAAGGAGAAGGGTCTGGAGGTAACTCTGGCCCAACGGATCAAGGCTGAGGGTTCTCCCATCGAGACGAGCTCGTTGCCCCGCGAGCCGCCAAGAATGTTGACAATTTTGTCACATTGCACAATGGGGTAGAAAAATCAAAATTTTGTACAGTGTTTCTTTTGTAAAGTATTTCTTTTGTGATTTTGAGAATATTTGTAAGTTGCAGCAATTTTGGCTTTCCCTGCCATCCCCCTTGTACATAAAATAAAAATGAAAGAGCTTCGCTACTAAGCGGACTAAGGAAAAAGGCTTCGTGGGAAGAGGTAAATAGCTTCACCAAAGGAAGAAATGAAGGATGAAAAGAGCTTCGCACCCGAAGCATTTCCAAAAGCTACTTCGAGCAAGAATTTTGCAAAGCGGCATTTCAAAAGATACACTTCCAGAAGGAAAGTCTAAAATCACGGTCCAGAATTGCTAAGGCAAGAAAACTACTTCGGGCCCGAAGCACTTCAAACAGCTACTTCGGCCAAAAAACTTGCGAAGCGGAATTTGAAAGAGCGCAACATTGAAAAGTACTTCACCAAAAAATCGTCGAAGCACCCACTTTGGGACTCTCCACCAACGAACCATTTCTACTTCGCCGAAAGTTGTTGCGAAGCATCTGCTTCGGCTAGCTTTCATGCGAAGTACTTTCACCCGAAGTGGCAGAGATCGTGAAGAACGAAACATTTTCAAAGGCAAGAATGTGCTTCGGCCCAAACTCCCCGAACTACGAAGGAAGATGCTTCGACACTCACCACCCCAAAGCAGTTTTGCGAAGCTCCACCATGCGAAGTACAAATCAAGAAGGAGGATCTGCTTCGGCTCAAATCCATTGCGAAGCGAAGTTGCGAATGAAAATCTAGCGAAGCGCTTCAAGGGCACGCGCTCCAAGTCGGGTATTTTCTCGAGGTGATCAAGTGCCTCATAAATGCATTTTTACGTGCCCGATAAGCTCGCTGCTCATTTTTAGCAATTGGAAATGAAGTATCAGTCCCTGAAGAAGAGCCCGACGAGCATGGCGGCCACTCGAGCACTGCACCCAGAAGCCAAGGACGCTCAGACGGCTCATTAATGCATGTTTCCATGGCTGACCCGGTCGTAGTTTCCAGTTTTGGTAACAGATTTGAGAGCTCAGTCATGAGGGCTGCGAAGAGCCGACTTCTCAGGTTTCGAGGGTGTACTCCTCCATTTTGTGCATTAATGGCTCAGAGGGTCGGGTCCTCTATAAAAACCTAGGCATTGTAATGTAAAAGGGGGGGAAATTTCTGCTAGAAAGTTGTTGTAACTTAGATTCCTGCGATTAATACTAAAGAGCTTTGGACTCTATTTCTCTCTTTTATGCTGCCTTCTACGATTATTTCTTTTATCTTTTCTTCATTTGCATACTGTAATTCTGAACTCTGGATTTAGGTGTGTGATTGGAGTGGAACCCTGAGATTTTCCCGAAGGATACATAGGGGAGGAAAACGTTGTATTAGTTTTCTTTTATGCTGCCTGTGGATAGTGTTTCTGTCATATTCACTCCTTCTTCGTCGTCGTAACTCTGAACTCTGAATTTCGACGAGAGGGAAGGGTAATCTTGGAACTCGTCCAGAGGATACATAGGAGGATTAATATTGCGTTCATTTCATTTATTCTTGGTGTTCTTTGTTGTTGTTTCAAGCTATTGGCTAGCAATCGTGCTTCTGGTTCTTTCCCACCATTAAACTACTAAAATTTCTTCCCTTACTCTTTTATTTCTTTCCTGCACCCTTACTTTGTTTATCTCTTTCCTGCACCCTTATCTTAAAAATCAAAGTAGTTTAGTATAGGAGCCGGCCTTTCTCCGGAGATTGGCACGAGGGGCATCTCTTCCCTTCGGCCTTTCAATGTTGGTCCAGGTCTAGGGCGCATACACTTACCCTTCTAACCAAACCTTTTGAGAAAAAAGGCATTTGATTAACAAATGTGTGATGTTTTCCTCCTCTGATTGACACAACATACAAATACTTGGACCTTGTCTTCTTCTCCTTTGTAAAACTTCCCAAGTCAAAGCCTTATTTCTCAAAGCTAACCACATGAAAATAATTATTTTTTTTGGGTAGATAATCCCAAATTTGCTTCCACCACCAAGTAGGCCCTTGAGGATGAGGGTCAAAACTTGCTTTATAACCAAGTCTAGTTGTATATTGATCCCCAGATTTATTGTATATCCAAGCAATAGTATCTAGTTTAGCTCTCAACTTTATATGACTCTTATTAAGACTATTAGTGTAAGCCTTCCACAAAGCAACCTGCTCATCAGAAAGACCCAAGACCTAAGCCTACTTCCAACCTTGGATCCAAAGACTAGAAGAATTTGATTCCCTCACCTGATGAAGAAAGAAAAAACCTTTATCTTGTAAAGAACTTATCATAGCTTTCGACCCCTTCCTTGGATATAATGATGTTTAGTTTTAATTAAAGGATGATTTATTATATTTAATAAATCTAAGTAAGCTTTGAATAATCTTTTATATAGAAATATTAATAATATAAAGGAATTAAGAATTTTTTAAAATGAATTGAAAAAGGAAGGATATTCATGTAAATGAATGTTTGTTAATGAACTCGTTTAATTCAATTATTTGTTTAAAGTGGTTGGATAATTGAATATTTGATTTTAAAATATGGAATTGATGGTTTGATAGAAGGATAAACTATGAATTAGGTTATATAGAGTTTTAATGGAAGGATTATGTTAAGGGTATCTTATTAATTGGAGGTAACTAAGAGATAAGTTCAATTGCAACAAATTATAGGATAGTAATACAAAAAGAAACGTTTGGAAATGTTTTGTATTATTTTCTATTTTAAATTTATTTCTTTAGAGAAATATTATTTGTTGGCAATTCAATTATAGGATAGCAATACAAAAAGAAATGTTTTGTATTATTTTCTATTTTAAATTTATTTCTTTAGAGAAATATTATTTGTTGGCAATTCAATTATTGTTCTGGTAGAAAGATAAAATGAGTTATTAAATAGTTTGTGTCCATTCTATGGTTTGAAAATAAAATGAATATAAGCTATATGCTTATGATTATTTACAAAGTAAAAGAAAGACTTTTGTTTTATAGAAATTATGTGTTGATGTTTTGGACGTGGAGTCCAATAGTCATGATGGAACTTATGGGAATTCCATTAATATACTTGAGAAAATAGTTATGGGATATTTTATTTACACAAAATGAAATGTGTAGGCTAAAAAAAATACTTATGGGGTATTTTGTTTGCACTTGTTGAAATGTGTGTTTATGAGGAAATTCTTATGGGGTTTTTCCTTCCTACTTTCTAAAGAATGAAAGATGTGATAATGTAATCACTGTATATAGATGCATTGAAAGAAATATGCATATAGGATTTCATTTTCATGAAAGGAGTTGTCCTAATCTCTATCTATCCATATCTCGGAGGTGACCAAAGAAAGCGTGATTTGGAAAAGCTTTACTATGGCTCGTTAAGGAGCTCCTTGTTATATATATATATATATATATATATATTGTAAAGAGGAGTGTGAGTTGTAAAATAATGTATTATGTAGTTTTATATGCTAAGTGAGAAGGATGTTTTGTAATTTAAATTATGTGAAAATATAGAATAAGAAGCTTGTTTCCTTTGTTTAGATTAATTCTATTGATTAGATAAAAAGAAATTTTGATATAAGTGTTTGATGCTTTGTTATTAAAATACTATTTTCATTATGACATGTACATTTATAGTTTATGTATATACTTAGATTAAGTAGAAGTTAGGCTTAATTGGATACATATAACTTGATAGAATGATAAATATAATAATGAAGGAATGAGAGAGAGAGAGAGAGAGAGAGTAAAAGCAATGAATATTTCATGAGATAATAGGGGTTTAGGTTTTGAATCCTTTGGGGACTCACCTTAGTTATTCAAACCTAGTAGAACCTAAGAATGGATCCAGAATTGAGGATATTGTGGTGTAACAATGCCTGTGATATTTGTAAGGGGCACTTCGATAGTGGACTTTCGAAGTGAACCCAAAGAAAATGAAATCTCTGGAAAATATTTAGATGGTGTAGATTGAATCCTTTATTCCAACTATGGAGGTTGGATTTCTTTTGCAAAAAGGATTTTGTGATGGAGCCCCAAATGATTGTTGGTCACCCATGTGAGAGATGTCATGTGGAGTGATAGTCACCCAATTATACCATCACGAAGATGGGATAAATGAGAACCTAAGAGGTATTACATCTAAGTACTAGATTAGGACTTACCCTAGTACAGGAATCAATATCCCTATTCTTGAATGAAAGAGGTAGGGTTAATCCATACACTGTGGTTGAGTTATCCTACATTCATGGAGAGTGAAAAAGAAGCCATGATCCTACAAATGGGGTATTTTCCTACAATATTGGGGAGTGCAACCAAAGTAAAGCATATATACCAATAATCTAATACTTTGAAAAATAGCATTGAGATGGTCAAGGAAGAACAACAAAAGAAGTTATTGTTGTTGCATGATACCATGTTGCCTAGTTGCATAAAATTGGTGGTCCAACTCTTAGAAGAGGAAATTTTATAAGGGAAAAATAAAATTCTTGGGATTCCATATGATGTACAAATCATTGAGACGCTTGAGATTACCACAAATATTTTTCCTTTCTAATATGTCATATGCAGTCCTTATAATCAACAAAAGGAGGTGCATATTGGTTGAACTAGAACATGAGTCATTTTATTAAAATAAGCAGTGATAAGTAAAGATAGGGATAGAAGCCTAGAAGTATATCCTGTACAAAAATAAAGAAGAATTTATCCAACTCTTGAGATTGTTCAAGTAGTTCTAGATAAGTGGGCTACATTGAGTAATAGACAAACAATTATTCTAAGAATGGGATATTTTCCTATAATCATGGAAAGTACAACAAAATAAAAATTATATACTATCAATCTAATGCTCTAAATGATGACATTAGATTAATATGGGGACAACACCAAAAGGAACCATCATTATTGAATGACGTTGTGTTGACTAGTTACATAAAGTTGGTTATCCAAACCAAATATCACCATTAGATTTGATCATAAAATGAGGTAAAAAGCAGAGACCCTATTACAGTTATAGAAAGATCAATACCCACCCATACTTTACACTATTTCATAAGTAAAGGGAGGTATTAGTTTTTTTTATTGAGTAAATACTTATTATACATATACATATCCGTTGTGGGGATTGAACCCGGGTCACATCACCGATAAATGCAAGTGGCATCCTTGCCGGAAGACTACATCACGCGAATAAGGAATGAATGATAACATACAAGGCTCTTTTGACTTCCTAGATCATGGCATTGACTCAAGGTTTTGATTATTTTCGTAAAAAACATACCATCTACCAAAATGTCCCCATGAGGATTTAAGTTGGGTAAGCCCCATTGGAAAATGCCTTCCATATGCACCATTAATGATATTCAACTTACTATGTTTACATAGGTGTCAGAAAATCTAGAGCTAGAACATTAGCATCAGAAGGACCCACAAGTATTTTTTTAGCTAGTAAATGGGATTATCTTTTGCTTAGAGTGATAGTTATTTTTTCTATAATATACCTCCTCAAAAAAAAAAAAAATAATAATAATAATAATAATAAATAGTAAAAAATATATATTAAAAAAATTTAAGAAGAAAAATAAAGAGAAAACCCCATCTCACTTGGATGAAAATCTTGCAAGAGATACTCAGGTTCCCATTACTTACATGCCTTCCCTCGAAGATTGGTTGAATATGTCACTAAGATTAACAATTTATTCCACAATATGAAAAGACAACATGTCAAGATAGGAGTGTAATGACAGCAAGGCAATGTTCAAGATCCACATTGTTTTAGGGTAAGTAGGATTTTTTTTCCTTCTAACCCCACAATCCAATTGTTGAGATATTACATTATTTGGTCCCCCTTGCAATATTAGTTTGGTAGATGATTTATATTTTATATAATGTATATGGCAATATGAGAAAGAGTGCAAAATGTCAAGAGAGTATGAAGATTCACATGATATGTAGTAAGTTGAGAGCTTTGTCTTTATTAGATGTATATGAAAGGTTGCATCTTCCAGATGAAAGATGAGAGCAATAGTTAGAGAACTGAGAAGTCATAAATTTTGGAGGTAAAGCTCCATCCAATGTAACCAAGTTGTATCATTAATGTAATATTTGTATATTATGCATATTTGAGTTATATTCTATGAGAAAGTGTTGTTCATTGTTACGAGAGATTGTTAATATTGTTAGTAGAAATGATTTATTTCATTATTGGTCCTAGAATAATTTTACTATGAGTTAATCCATTAGGAAAGCTATGAGTGGTATCAAAGCTACGGTTTTGACGACATGCTCATTTGAAATTTTTTGGAAAGCGAATTTGGACAGCACTTGGAGGATAATAGCTACAGATTTCAGAGTTATTGGGCAGCAATTAAAGAAAAGTAAGACCTAAAAAAATTGATGGTTTTGAGGCAGCAAGTGAAAGGAAAAAGGACCTTTAAATTTCTACAAGCTTGGATAGCCAAGAGGTGGGCAATATTAGCAAGAAAGCAAGTGAGAAAGGAGATCAAAACGGTTTGCAAATTAGATGCTATAAGAGTACTTTGTTTAAGCATAAAAATTTGGTCTATTTCAAATAATGTATAAGGCATCATATTCAAGTTTCCAAAACAACAAAAGAAGGTATTAAAATTTTATGTTTCCAAGTTGAGAGAGAACGCATCTTTATCATCTTTGTGCATGTTATAGTCTATAATAATTTGAAAAGCAGATTAAGGAGACAATTTTTAGTCGATGATCTAGAAATAATGATTATCCAGAGGTAACCCAGAGGTAGAGTTCCAAATATAGTGACCCAAAGGTAATGATCCATTAGAAGTGACCCAGGGGCAGTGACCTAGAGGTAGTGACCCAAAAGGCATATCTAGTGGTAGTGACCCTAAGGCAGTGACTCAGAGATAAAGACCTAGAGGTGACTCAGATACATTGATATAGAGGTAGACATAGATTATATATCTAGTCATAATAGAGTCAGAGCTAAAGATTTAAGATAAAGAAGAATCAAATATTGAAGGAAAAAATCCTTCCTATCAAATAATATAATACCGGGAGTGTTGGAGATATTACATTATTTGGTCCCCCTTACAATATTAGTTTGGTAGATGATTTATATTTTATATAATGTATGTGGAAATATGAGAAAGAGTGCAAAGTGTCAAGAGAGTATGAAGAGTCACATGATATGTGGTAAGTTGAGAGCTTTGTCTTTATTAGAGGAATATGAAAGGTTGCATCTCCTAGATGAAAGAGGAGAGCAATAGTTAGAGAACTAAAAAGTCATGAAAAAGGATATATTGGAGGTAAATCTCCATGCAATGTAACCAAGTTGTATCATTAATGTAATATTTGTATATTGTGCATATTTGAGTTATATTCTATGAGATATTGTTGTTCATTATTATGAGAGATTGTTGATATTGTTAGTAGTATTTATTTATTTCATTCTTGATCTTGGAATAATTTTACTGTGATTTAATCCATTAGGAAAGCTAACACTAATGGATCAGGAATAATCTAAGATGACCCTTGTTAATAATCTAATCTTGGTAATAGCTCCATACCTGAGACATTTTATAGCTTATAAAAAAAGGATAAAATAATAAAGATAAATGATGGATAACCTTGAAGAGAAGGGCTTTAAAAATTACAAGGAAATGAGTCATATGAATGGAAGCTACTAATCTAGAAGTATAAATTTCTTCAACCATATTTCCCACTAGCATATTCACTTCAATTTTACCCCTTTCTCTTCTACTCTCTTCTCTATTTTCTCTTTCCCTCTTATTTCTTCTACTCACACTTCTTGAAATACCTCTAATTTCTATTGTTGTGCCCATCCCATATTAAAAATTGCACAAACCTAGTCTTAAGTTCACCACCAAATTTACCTATTTGAAATATAGGGATGTTTCATATGTCATCTTCACTCTCATTTTCCCTATCATATTTTATATTGTCACCCACTATTCCATCTATCTTGCACCCATCCTTTGGTCCCCCATGTCACAAATATTATAGTGTCAAGTTGTGTATTATTATTTCAATCCCTCTCATCATTTATTACCACTGAGTTTCACATCGTCACAAATGTTTGTTAAACTAGTATCCATATATTCATTAGTCTAATAGTTCCCATAGGTAAAATGATACTCTTCTCATTTAGCACCAAAAAATTTCAAGGTAATTCCACTATGAAGAAACATCTTGACATTAACATCCACTAATCATTCTCTCACTTGGTAAAAAAATATTTTGAGAGGAAATATAGAGAGTGAGCATAAAGAACTATATAAGGGACAAGAAAATAGATTAATCAAGACAATATTAGTGATAAGAACTTCAACATTTGCTACACTCATGACCCATTAATTCTAGCTAATGAAAGAAATGGAGGAGCTATTTGATGAGGACACATTTGTACCTTAGGCTTAATAAAGCCTAAGATATTTTATTTCTTGTATTGTATTATGTGAGTTATAGTATACCCATGTTATATATGTTTTGGTTAGTTGTTAGGATGCATGGTTATGCTATTAGAGATTCCTTTTGTCTTCTAGTAGGTTGGTTTTTTGCATCCATTTGGTTACAATTGGTTATCCTTGCTTAGCATGTTGTTGTAGGTTGTTATAACCCTTGTAACCTCCTTGATTCCCTTTCATGTATTATATATTTAGTATGCATAATATAAATTCTAGCTTCATATTTTGATTCTATGTCATTGGTATCAGAGCTATAGGAAATTTTTAAGCAAGAAAGGAGGTAAGGTGCCAACTTCCTTGCATTAGTTCCTAGGCTAGTTGTTGTGAGGATTTGGCTTGGGCCAGCTTGTAGCATCATTATGAAACTCCTTAGGTAATAGAGGGTTTGAAGATTACCCCTGCATCAAATACCCTTGAAAGAAGAATTAAAGGGTAACCTGATTGCCTTGAGAAAGGAAAGAAGAATTTATCATAATTGTTATTGAATATTAAATAGAGGAATCGAGGATCTGGCATTGCTAATTGGAGGACAACTTGCATACAGATCTTGGCCAATTTGTGGCTAAAAGGAGGACATTGGCACTCCTTGTCGAGAGAGCACCAGGGCTATCGAATAGGGGGGTTGTTTCATGAGGTTGTGCATGATTTGAGGACTTAGGTTGCTACCTGAGTAACCTTTCCCTACTCCTACCCTTTTTGTATTTTTTCCTCCTCCCTAAACCAATCGGTTGTTTGATTGATCGTCACCCCTTCCAACCGATAATCGGTATCATCGATGGAGGAGTGGACACCTCTATCATCACCCCCTATCCCTTCTTCCCATCCTCCTCTCTCCTATCCTTCCATCCCATCCTTTCCTCCCCCTCCTTGCCCCATTTTTTAGCTATTTTTTGGCCATTTATCAATAGTAGTAACACAACCAAGGATGCATCGATGTCCCTCGACATGACGTCACCCCACACAGATGAAGCTCCCCATCTTGATGTTGTCTACAAAAATTTGAGGGAGATGCCTCTACACCTCCTTACCAATGCATACTAACTGTAGAGAGAATCATAGGTATAGGAGGAGAATTTACAGGTATAGGAGAAAGAATTCATAAACGTAGGCAAAAAATATATATTTTGTAGTAAAAAAATTAATCAAAAACCTAAGGTTAATTTTTCAACCAATCAAAATGAATATTCCAACCCTCGCCATTTTGATCGCAACATGTGGCATCTTGAGAAGCACTTGGGAATATTACAACCATCCAATAAAAAAGGACAAGTGGCGTGTTGATCATTTTTTTGATGATTTTTTATGTTTTTGACGACTTTTTGATGTGTTTTTTATTTTCAACGCTTTCTCATGAATTTTGGAAAGTGCTTCATTTTTTGATGATGTTGCAAGCTTCTCTGATGAGAATTAGGCAGAGTTATTTTTTTTAGTGGGAAATTATGCCACATCAAGCACACAAGGGCTCGAGTGGATTTTAAAAGGGTGAATGTGCCCCTACTTGAGTGACCACCTTCTAGTGGTCACCCACTAGTCGTTCCCTCTCACGCATATCAGAATACCTATTTGGAACTGAATGATGGATCATTACAATCTGACCATTGGGAGTTAAAATTTTTTACCATTGTTTGACCACAGATCGATGAATTTGAAATTATCAGTTGATCGATGAACATTTTCCGTTGCTGACCACCAAGTGTTGACCATTAACTTCTACGAGTTGACGTGCATTGACTTGACCCACCAAATTTTGCAATTTTTGGCAATATGTTTTTGCAAAAATTTACAATTGTACCCCCTAAAGTCAAAAAAAAAATTGCATTAAGGGTCAATTGGCTAAATTTTAGTGTTGTTCTTATTTTGTTACCTCAAAATTGAAGGGAAAAAATTATAATTGGTAAAATTCACCCATAAGTCAAAATATGATGTTAAACCTTATGACGGATCAAGGAATCTAGAAGTGTTGTCCACTTGGATTCTGGATATGAAGACTTGGTTCTCATATATTGAGATTTTAGCAGATGAATTGTGACAACCCAGACATATGCACACTGGTTGTAACGATTTAATTCATTCTAGGGCTTGACAAACTAATAAGATGGTTGATACGGGTAAAAAAAATATTTTCAATGTTTAGTTTTACACCTTTTTTTGTATCAATACATAGCATTTAATACCACATTTAGGAATTGGACCGTTGCAATCGACCTCCCAAGCGGACGAGGCTAGTTGGATCTCATAGACGGTGTCATTTTGTGATCTTATCTCTCACTCATTTTCTTTGGTGAATCTAGAATCACGGTGTGGGTTATCCTCTAGGGCCCATAACATCTAGAGGGAGGATGCATAACTCCATTCCTTAGCATGTTAAGTGTAACTCCTGAGTTATAGCCTAACTCCTCTATTTCCAAACATACAAGGATTATAACGTGAATGTTATGGTGCTTAACTAGAGATCATGTATTTAGCATCATGGGAGATTAAGGTTATGTCATTCACCTAGTATTGAACATGGTTCCCTTGGTAAAGTTGTAAATAAAATCAGTGATTTATCCTATACCAAATCACTATGGAATATTATCCCAAAGTTATAAATCATCCATAAATCGTGTCATCTTAACCTAAAGATGTGGTTCTCCCATCAAGACTTCTTATTTTATAACCTTACACAAGGTCCACCATCGTACTTCTCATAAAATGACCTATATGGATGCCCCATTCCACCCATCATTAGTGGTCATTCACAAATTCATAATGATCACCACACGTAGTCACTAGATTAGGGGTGCCTTGGTTCATTCCTCTTGTTGGTTCATGGTTTAAAGGTTAGGCTTGTAAAATTTCAAGGTTTTCTTATCATCTTCACCGATGATTTTGGTTAGAGGTAGTCCTAGTCTTTAAAGTATTAGACCTAAGGGTTTTCCTATTTTTTCTCAAGAAATAATAATACCAATCTTAGAAATTTGAAAGATTTTATTAATCATGTAATTACTACATTAACATGCAATACCATATTTACATGAAATAGTATCATGAAATACTATATTATCATGAAATACTATGTTAACATGAAATACTACATGCTCTATTAACATGAAATATCAATCCAGATTAATCTTTATAAGAATAATTAATAAACTTTCAAGAATATTAACTAAGAGAGGCTCTACATTTCCTTATGAAATCACCCATTCTAAAGGAGTAGTAATAGACAAATCACATTTATAATATGTTTGAATACTTGCAGAATTAACAATCATAACCAAATATCCACTATCTAAATAGTTCCTTTTTATTTATAAGTTACCTTTCAATTAAATAATTTGTACATTTCAAAAGTAAACAAAATCTATCTGAATTTGAAGCTTCACTAAGGAGTTATAATATGTAGGAGACGCGCTAACCTAAAATAAATTGCTTTAAGGTGAAGGCTATAGTTTAATCTCATGGATGGACAAAAGGCTACATGTTGAGGGTTTATTCAGCTAGCTACTATTCTAATTTATAAATTCATTGACCATGTGTTTTATTAACCAACCCTTTTAGGGGTATTGCAAATAAGAAGACCAAGATATATTATTAAAATAAATCCACTACTCTCCTTTGTATATAAGACAAATAATAATCTTGTAATATCTAACTAATGCATTAGAAATCACTTAATTCTTACTTTAATTTAGTGTGTGTGCAAATACAACAATTTATAGTTTCCAGTTAATAAAAGTGTTATAACAAAATAAATATTAGTTTATTTACATCATTAAAGGTGTGTAGCTCAACATTGATGGATTGATACATTTATTACACGATCTCCATGTTATTGAAGGGTGTAAATAAAATTTAAATGCAACTGAGAAATACTCTTATGAAGGTTTACGCAGGATACCATACATCGGTAAAAAACCTTCACTACTCACATACAAGCAACAAGACTGAGGTGAAGGAAATAGGCAGATTTTAATATTTTTAAAGTCTCCTACACGCCTGGCAGCACCGCGACATCTTGAGCGATCCGACCCATGTCACAAATCTTAAAATTTTATATGAACGGGATCAAAGTGACTCCAATTGCATGAAATAACTAAATTGAACTAACATACTATGCATATGATTTCACCGCTCTAATCAAGTTGAAAATATAAACTTTTATTATTACATAACAAGAGGTTCATGCCATCACAACATATTTCAGCCATGCAATTATGTGAACTATTATTACCTAGCACATTCCCAGGTTTTCATGCACAACAATACTTAGTGTGCATAATCGTTCTTGGATGCAACAAATACACAATAAATAAAAAATAAATAATACTCAGTTTATTCTTAGGTCTTTACATTACTCAATTCATTCTCAGGTTTTCACATATGACATTACTCACTTTATTCTCAAGTTTTTACATACAACATTACTCAATTCATTCTTTGGTTTTCATATGCAAAAATACTCAATTTATTCTCAAGTTTTTACATACAACATTACTCAATTCATTCTCTAGTTTTCATAAGCAAAAATACTTAATTTATTCTTAGGTTTTCACACACAACCTTACTCAATTCATTCTCAGGTTTCACATACAACATTACTCGATTCATTCTCTAGTTCTCATATAAAACAAAACTCAGTCCAAATTTCCATGCACAACAATAACCAATTCATTCTCAAGTTTTCACAATAGCAGTATTTTATGAATATAAGCAACTTATCGGGTGTGATACGTAAAATCTTAAACACACACATATATACCAAATTTTGCATCATACGCCAAGCTTATATATGGTGTGGCTGAAAGAATACACACCAATGCTAAGTTTCCCATGATACGTACAAAGAGATACTCATATTGGGATTATGGACCTAATTTCAACCATATCATATGCAACACACGGACTAGCATAATTGGTAGACATCTTAAAAAAACCCTTATATATATATATATATATATATATATATATATATATATATATATATATATATATATATATATAAGAATATAAAGGGAAACTATCAATAAATTATTTTATTAGACTTATTAAAATGATTTCACCTATGATGGACATCTCTTACAAGCTGAGAGCATAACACATAAAAATAGAATTTAATTACACATTTCATGGTTTGGAATATGATGGTTGACGCGTAGAGAAAGAACCCTTCCAAGAGGAAAAGCATTATCAAATAGAAATCACTGGTTGGTATCTTAATATGGTATCCTAAAATAGTCTGCATAACTGATTATCATTATGGCTTTCCTATTGTAAAGGCTGACGGTAACTAATATACAATTAATTAGAAATATTTACAGTGCGCCACTATAAGAGTTATTCTTAAAATCTCCTATTATCTCAAATTAATCATCCATGACAAATTCTACATAAGCAAAGCAATTCAACAACACAACACAGTATATCTAGTTGTAGATATGGAAAGAGAAGACATGTCACAAGCAACCTAGCTTCTTTCTCTGATTTCACCTATCATAAGCAACCTAGATTCCATCTCCGCTTTATTAGAGTATATTACATTATTTGGTACATGCCAATGTACCACCTTGGGTACATTTCTAGATTAGGAGTTTATCTTAGATTAAGGTTTGAGTAGATACTTCAAGCAAGTAATAAATGCACAAGTGTTAGAATGTGCAAAGATGTAAATGTGCATGTAGTCCACATGTACATGAGTCATAGGATAGGTAGATGAAGAGTCATAGGTAGAGTAAAGGCCAAGGAACATATCTTCCTATATATAGGCCTTGAGAGTATGAGTGAAGAGAGGAGAGTGAATAGAGTGAGAGGAATGATGTCATGGTAGTGAGTAGGTACAATGTAGTTCTTCATTGAAAATTTTGGAGTGTTCATGTCCTCCATTATATTGCATTGTACTATTTTTGTGAGATTTTATTAATGGTATATTACTGAGTTATTGTAGAAGTTTATCATCTAGTTTTCCTGCATATTATAGTGCCATTATCATATAGTTATCATAGCTTACTTATTTTACATCTTGTGGTTGCATTTCCTTTAATATACATCCTCAAAAGCTAACAGTGGTATCAGAGCACACGGTAGATCAATAGGAAATAGGGAGAGCCACAAGAGAGATTGAGAGGAGATTAGAAATCTCATTTTTAGAATTTTTGAAAATACATTTGGCTGGAGTCTTTCCACAGAGTTGCAAAAAACTTGTGAAGACTAGGACTCAACATTGATTCCACTAGATTGACAAATCAACTAGTGAAGATTCATTATCTCTAGATTTAAAGTTTTCTCCATTGTAGATTCTAATATTTGTTGTAGGAAAAGGAGATTCAAAGAAAGTTGGGAAGCTTCCTACAAAGAGCTAGGAAGAATATCTTCTTTGGAATCAATCCAATACCTAAAGCAACAAGTTGGAGATTGAAGATTTGGAGGCCTAAGGAAAAGGTCCCATTGCAAGAGTTGTAGACCTACAGATTGCAGAAGAGAGAAAAAGGCTAGAGGAGCCTTATTGCAGATTGAAGAAGAAGAGACTCAAGAAAAGAGTCTAGGAGAATATTGGAGGTTGGTGATCTCCATTGAATATTGAAGACTACAGATTGCAGATTGAAGGAGGAGAAAACAACTCAAGAAGTTGAAGAGACCCATAAGAGGTCCCATTGAAGAACTTCTAATTTTGGAAGATTGAAGATAGAGAAGGACTAGCAAAGGTCCTATTCTAGAAGCAATAGATTTTAGAGATCCAAGAAGGAGATCTCATTGCAAAACTTCCATAGTTGAATATTGAAGGAAAGGTCTCATTGAGAAGACTAGAGAAGCTACAGAAATTTGAAGGCCCTAGGAGAAGGCCTCAAGCTACTTGAAAGGAGAAACAAGGAGAAGGCTAGGAAAGCCTCATTGAAGGAGACTTGAAGAAGTCCATTGGAGAAGATTTGAGGAGAACTCAAGGAGAAGTTTCTGATAAAGAAAATTTGGGACAATTATCACCATCCGACAACAAGCCCAAGGAGAAGAATTTGGCAAGGAGTTTGCCAAATTTTAGAGGAGAATAGTGAAGACCTCAAGACAGTCAAAATCTTGAGAAGAAGGCCATTATATAGGCCAATATTGAAGTCAAAATTTGACAAGGAGGCTGAAGGAGAAAGGAGTTAGAAGAAGCCATCAAATCCAAGAGATTTGAAGATTACCATTGAAGGCTATTTTAGAGAAAGGAGATTGTTGGTTTTTACAATAGAAAAGTGAAGGGTTCTTGAAGGAAAATCTTAGTTATGATTTGGAGGAGTTTCCTACCAAATTTGTGAGATTCAAGGACAACACTTCAGAGGAGAAATTGATTGCTTTACAATCTGAAAATTTCAGATTTGAGAACAACAAGAAAGCAGCAATTTGGGCAGCATTAATAGCTGCTAAGTTTTAGAATTTCAAGATGCATCCTGAAGGATAGTTAAAGCCACCAAACTACATTTTTGGGCAGCAAGTTAGAGGAGTTTTCAAAGCTGCAAATTGGTGACTTAAAGAGTTATTTTGGATAGCCAAGAAGAGTTGCAATTTCATCTAGTACAAGGCAGCATTTAGGTGAATCTAATCACCAAGATTTCCATCATCTACAGAGGTCATTGAGGTAAGCAACTTTGGTGCAAAAAGTTCATTACTTGAACATTAGTTACTTGGTTCATTATTAAGTTTCATTAAGCACCATATTAGAATTTAAAAGTTGCAAGGAGAAGGTTGCATATTAAGTCTTCAAGGAAGTGCAGAAGATAGTTTCTACAAGGGTTATAACTTGCACACAAAAAATAGGAGTTAGATATATTTCAAGAGAAAGAAGAATATCAACTTTCTATTATCTATTAGAAGCAAAGAAGACATTATTCTTAAAGTGAAAGTTGCATAGATTATAGTGCATACTTCAAGGTACTTTTAAGAGTTCATTTAAAGGAGCAATAAGGAGTTATTAAAAGTACATTATACTAGTTTTCCTTAAAGGTTTTTAAAGTGCATTAAGAGTTTATCTAAAGAGGAAGTTTAAGTGCACAAAATAGGGTAAGAGTGAAGTGTCAAAAGACACTATTAAGCATAGATATCCTACAACATTTTGTGGCAAGGAGAAGCCACCAAAAAGGAGTAATATCACCTCCAAATATTGGAGAAGGAAGCCATCTTATTAAAGAAGGAAGTAAGCTTAAAAAGAGACTATAAAGTCTCAAGTTTTTGGTGCAATTCAAGGTAGATTTATTTACATTATTGCACCATATTCTACATAGCAAAACAAGGGTAAAATCCAGAGTGTCTAAAGACACTACAACAATAAGTGCACTACAGTCTACAAGGGGCTGAATCATCAAGCAATAGGGAGATAAAACATAGCCCATATTAAAGTCTTCAAGTGGGCATTCTACAAAGTCCAAAGAGGAAGCTTCGATAAGTAAAATATAGAGTCATCCAAAGGCTCAATATCCAATCATTTAAGGTGTCTAAATACACCAGATTTAGTGCCTACATAGTGCATATAAAATGAACCTACAACATTCAACAAGTCTACATAAGATAGCACTAGTGCAAGTGAGAAGGAAAAGAACACAAGGTTTACATAACATAAGTGGCCAAAATCGAAGTGCAAAGTGAATATTACCATCGAATATAGCCCAAGCATACATAGGAAAGAGCTTGGATGAATCGTCTACATTGAAGAAAGCTCCAAACTATCATAGCAAGAGCCACCACCAAGGAGGAGCCACCATCGTAGAGGAAGCATCACCTACATTGAAAGCATGCTGGAAAGAGCTTGATACAACTTGCAAAAGGAGTGAAAGGGCACCAAGATGATAAGAGGTATTTAGGAGCTTGAGTGCATGCAAAGGAGCACCTCCACTTGCCCTAACAGAGAAAGGCATCTTGTGCCACTTGGCACAAAGTTGAAAGAAGCATCTTCATACTCTAACGCTTGCAAAGGAATTCAAAGGGTGCTCAAAAGGAGTAACATCCTCATCATTGCTTCAATGCTCATGAAAGAGCATCTTCAATGCTCAAAAACCATAGCCAACATCCAAGAAATACTCTTAGACTAGCACCACATGGAGTAACATTTTTCAAGGCTTATAATAGCACTTCCAAGGTCTTGGGCAATGCCTAGTGCCACTTGGCACTCATTTCAAGAAAGGAGAAGCATATTAATAGTCATCACAAGGAAGAGCACATAGAAGGTGAAGCATATCTCTAATGAGTCTAGTGCGTAGAAGTGGTCAAAGTGCAACAAGAGACTATCATAGGGGAGCATCATGTTATCATAAGGTGAAGATAGAGAAATTCCAATGCTCCAAGTTTACACAATGAAGTCAAGACCAAAGCCAATCAACACACAAAATTTAAAAGGTATATTTACATTGACATTTGCTTTCATTAAAGTGCAAAAGGAGGTATAAGGTATTTTATATATCTAAGGTTAAACTTATATTGCATTGGAGATTTTATAACCTTAGAATAGAAAGCAATTAAACCAAAGGAGTGCAAAATATTTCAAGGTGCTTAATATAAGGTTGAAGTTTATTTATTATTGCATTGAAGAACAAAGCAAATACCAACCTTAGAGAGTTAGAAGGCAATTAAAGTAAAGGGAGTATATCTCAAAAGATATTACAAATTGCATGAGATTCAAACATTAAAATATTTGCAAATAATTAAGTAGGAGATATAAGGTTTTCAACATTGGAAAATTAAAATACTAGTTTGCAAATATTATTATTTTCTAAATTTCCAAATTAGGGAGATATAAGGAATACTACATCAAACTTTAGTTTCTTGAAATTTAGAAAATTGAACCATTGAAAATTCAAGGTTAAAGAAGCAAAACCATTAATTGCTTGAAAGTTGGAAATTGCATTTTACATTAGTCTCTTACACTAATTTATGAGACATTAATCCAACTAAAAGGTCTTGAAGGAAAAGAACCTTATTAAAACTTGAAGGTGCATCATCATTTATCTTTAGCTTTCTACTTACTAATTATTAGGGAGAAATAAGGAGAAAGTGAAGTTGAATATTAGGGAGACAAAAGGAATTCAACTCAAACTAGGAAAGCTAAGCATACTATCAAGTTCATAGTACATTCAAACACTTGCAAGATAGAAGGCATTTTACAAAACTTGTAAAATTGAAAAGTTCTTAGCAAGGTTGAAACTAGGGAGGTATAAGGTAGTCTACAAATATCATCATGACAACAAACAAATTCATTCTCACTGAATCTCAACTACTTAGAGGTCCAAATTACTCTTCATGGAAAAACAAAGTAAGGGCAATTCTGATAGTTGAAAAACTTTGGAAAATAGTCAAAGGAACAAAAGAAAAACCTACTTCAGGTGATAGTGAGATTCAAAAGTTTGAAGAAAATGAAGCAAAAGCATTAATGATAATAACTTTTGCCATTACAGATGAAATACAACCCTACATTAGTTCAACAAGAACATCTACAGAAGCATGGAAAATCTTAGCCAAAATATTTGAAGGGAAGAATAAAGCTACTATTTTAAATCTTCAAACTCAATTACATTCTCTGAAAGTGAATAGTGGTGAAAGTATAGAACTATTCCTAAGGAAAGTAGTGGATATAAAAGGAAAATTATTAACCTTAGGAGAAAAGGTTGAAGATAAGTTTCTTGTTCAAGTAACCTTGAGAGCACTTCCAGACAACTACAAGCACTTAGTTACATCTTTACAAATCCTAAGTAAAGATACATCTTTTGATGAGTTAGTCAATATTCTTCAAGAATATGAGGTGGAAAATATAGTTAAAGATGAAATGACTAACAATGCATTAGTTTCAAAGGATAATCCATAGGGAAATGTTACCTCATCCTCAAAAGGATGAAGACCATGGAATAACTATTGTCAAGTCTACAAGAAAGAAGGACATAGTACCAACTACTGCAAATTCAATCCTAGAAATCAGCATCAAGGAAATCAGACAAACTATGGAAGCCAACCAAATAGGCCATTCCAACCAAGACAATATCAAAATCAGTATAGTCCACATCAACAATAATTTCAACGTCCATATCCTTCTCAAAATCAATACAATTATCCTAAATTGCAATATCGAGAAGGGAATAAAAAAGGACACTTAGTTCATGAGATCCAGGAAATTCAAGAACTGGAAGAACCTACAGAGGAACATGAAGTTAAAGCTCTCTCAACAAAGATAGCTTTTTATGAAGATACTAACTACTTACTTGAACAGGATATAGAAAGGGAGTAGAATAAAGAAAGTAGAGAAGGAGAGTACAAATTCCAGAACCAGATGAAGATCCATATTGAAGACTAAAGTCTTCAATACCCAAATAATGTAATACAAGGGGGTGTTAGAGTATATTACATTATTTGGTACATGCCAATGTACCACCTTGGGTACATTTCTAGATTAGGAGTTTATCTTAGATTAAGGTTTGAGTAGATACTTCAAGCAAGTAATAAATGCACAAGTGTTAGAATGTGCAAAGATGTAAATGTGCATGTAGTCCACATGTACATGAGTCATAGGATAGGTAGATGAAGAGTCATAGGTAGAGTAAAGGCCAAGGAACATATCTTCCTATATATATGCCTTGAGAGTATGAGTGAAGAGAGAGAGAGTGAATAGAGTGAGAGGAATGATGTCATGGTAGTGAGTAGATACAATGTAGTTCTTCATTGAAAATTTTGGAGTGTTCATGTCCTCCATTATATTGCATTGTACTATTTTTGTGAGCTTTTATTAATGGCATATTACTGAGTTATTGTAGAAGTTTATCATCTAGTTTTCCTGCATATTATAGTGCCATTATCATATAGTTATCATAGCTTACTTATTTTACATCTTGTGGTTGCATTTCCTTTAATATACATCCTCAAAAGCTAACATGCTTCTACCTAACAGAGTAAGCCAACCTCATCTCAAAAGCATACACAAAAGGCACACACCAAAAGGTGCCACACCCAATCCTTACACAAAAAAAACCAATTTATAGATATCAAGAGTGCATGAAGGTGGCCCACTTATCAAGACCCTGTTCCTCCAAGTGGCTACACAATTTTATTCCAAGTTTCAATCAACGATGGAGGAAGGTTTTACCGAGTAAAATCAAATTATTTATTAATGACAATACACATTATTTTTTGTAGAAGATTTTTTTATTAGTTTATTTTCACATGCACACACACACACACACACACATACACATATATTATAATAACCTTTTATTTTTTATAATAAATATAAATGTTATAAATTAATAACATTTTCTTGTTATAAAACATAATATTTCTTTTATTAAATAGATTTACAATAATTTCTCTTTAGCTTTTTCTTTTTTTGAACAAGGCAAAGACAACAAACAACCATATAAAATTATTCAAAATTCTAAGGTATACACACACACTTATAATGCAAGCACACATTCATAATGCACCTATATGAATGCAGTTATTTGAGCTTCCATGTACTCATGAGCCACTGGTGAGTGTATCATTGATAGAGTTTTTTTCATCTCTATCAATGTGAATACCCCACCATAGTGATATTTCACACTACCATCATTTCCCATTTTATTTCTTGAGGACCTGTACCTACAAAACAAAGACCATCAACAGTACCATATCCCAAGAATAATAAAGCATATTAAAATAGAAATTACAAAAAGAGATGCTCATCAATATAAATAACAATATCATAAAGCATGTTTTGGGAGGACCATTACATTCTCTCCCCCTAGTTTCAAACACAGTCCCATGTGTTTTAATTACATTTCAAATAAAAAGATAAGGAAATTGTTCTTTCATGGAATCTACATCCTCCCATGTAGCATTCCTTTCTAAAAATTGGTCCCATTGGACCTTACATTGATTAATATCTCTTTTCCTTAAATGTTTGGTATGGTAGGCAAGAATCCAGACTAGGCAAACTTCAATTGCAAGAGGATCTACCATCTGCAAGTTTGACACATTCCAGACATGTGAAGGATCAGCAACATACTTATGAAGTAGGGATATGTGGAAGACATCATGGATCTTTGACAGATTAGGTGGAAGGGCAAGTCTATAGGCCACTAGACTGATCTTCTCTATAATTTCAAAAGGGCCAACAAATCTAGGATCAAGTTTTGTTGATTTGATAGAGCTCTTATTAGGTTTTACACTAAGAAAGACTTTGTCTCCCACAGAGAATTCTCTTAGGGGTTCTTTTCAGGTCAGCATAGCTCTTTTGTCGATCCATGGCTTCTTTGAGCCGTTGGTGGATCATTTTCAATTGTTCCTCCATCTCCTCCTTGAGCACATCATAATTAGATCCTTTATATTATCCTAAGATAGAGGAGTTCTGCATCATCTCCCATACAAGGCCTCAAAAGGTGCCATCCCTAGAGAAGCATGATGGCTATTGTTATATGTAAATTCCACCAGGTAGAGATATTCCTCCCATTTAGTTTTGTGGTCCATGCAATACATGTGTAGCATGTCCTCAAGGACTTGATTTACTCATTTAGTTTGGCCATCTATCTTTGGATGATATGCAGAACTAATATTTAATTTTATACCCAAGGCTCGATGCAAGGTTTGCCAAAATTCTGAGGTAAATTTAGGATCTCTATCTGAAATAATAACTTCAAGGAATCCATGCAGCCACACAATCTCCCTAGAAAATTTGCTAGCTATGGTGGGTGCATCATCCTTGACATTTCCTGGTATAAAGTGGGTAACCTTGGTCAATTTGTCCACCACAACTAGAATTGCATCATGTTGGAATTTGGTCTTGGGTAGTCCTACAATGAAATCCATTGATATGACTTGCCACTTCTGTTCTAGAATATCATGAGGGTATAGTTTCCCTATTGGGTGTTGATGTTCAACTTTTACCTTTTGGCATTCGAGACATCTGGCCATAAAATTATTGATATCTCATTTCATCCTTGGCCAATAAAATATTTTCTTCATGTTTTCCCTCATCTTAGCCCCTCTAGGATGTGTAGAATAAGGAGTACAATGGGCTTCTTGTAAGATAAGGTTTCTTAACCCTCTTATCTATGGAACAACAAGTCTATCTCTAAAGAATAACAAATCATTTTTGATACTGAAATCCTTACCTTTCTCGGGTTCTTCCTCAACCCATGCTCGACATTTGCCACAATAACTATCAATCATTTGTTGTTCCTTGACCTTGTCAAACAAGTCTATGTGACATCTGGACATAGTAGCTATATGCCTTCTTCAACTTAAGGCATCAACTATCTTATTTTCTTTTCCCTTAATATATTCAATCCCAAAGTCATATTCAACTAGAAATTCCATCCACCAACATTGCCTTGCATTTAGAAGTGGTTGGGTGAAAATGTATTTTAGACTTTGGTGATCTATCTTTAAGTCAAAGGGTTTTCCCAATAGATAATGCCTCTAGATCTTAAGTGCATGTACCACAACTGCTAACTCCAAATCATGGGTAGCATAGTTGAGCTCATGCTTTTTAAGCTTTCGAGACTCGTAAGCTATGATTGCTCCATTTTGAGTCAGAATCCCACCCAAACCTTCAGTAGAGGCATCAGTACAAACTATAAATTTTTTAGATGGATCAAGAATTTTTAAAATTGGGGCAGTTGTCAACCTTTCCTTGAGAATTTTAAAAGCTTCTTCACATTGCTCTATCCATTTAAATGTCTTTCCTTTCCTTTGTAGGTTAGTAATTGGATAGGCTATCTTTGAAAAATTCCTTACAAAATATCTATAATACCTTACCATTCCCATAAAACTGTGTACTTTTGACACATTAGTGGGTGCAGGCCAATCAATAATTGCTTCAACTTTCTTAGGATCGACAACAATCCCATCAACAGATATGACATGTCCTAGGTATTGGACTTGTGGGGTGTAGAATTCACTTTTAGAAAGCTTCCCATATAGTTGATTCTTTCTCAGTATTTCTAGTACAATTCTCATATGTTGATCATGCTCTTCTTTATTTCGTGAGTAGATCAGGATGTCATCTAGAAATATGAGTACAAAATGATCAAGTTGCTCATGAAAGACACTATTCATGAGATTCATAAATGTTGTCGGGGCATTAGTTAACCCAAAGGGTAAAACTATGAATTCATAATACCCATATCTTGTTCTAAAGGTTATTTTGTGAGTGTCTTCTTCCTTGATCCTCAACTGATGGTAACCAGTTTGGAGATCAATTTTTGAGAAGATAGATGCTCCTTTCAATTGATCAAATAAATCATCTATTCTTGGCAAGGAGTATCTATTTTTAATGGTTACCTTATTGAGCATTATATAGTCAATGCATAGCCTTAGGGATCCATATTTATTTTTCACAAATAACATCAGTGCTCCCCAAGGTGATACACTTGGTTTAATCAAACCCTTTTCCAACAAATCCTAAAGTTGTATTTTTAATTCTTGTAACTCAATCGGAGTCATTCGATAGGGGGACCTTGCAATAGGTTCAGCTCCAGGTATGAGTTCAATAGAGAAATCAAATTCTCGTTGAGGAGGAAGTCCAGGTAAGTCTTCTGGAAAGACATCCTTAAACTCTTCTAATATCGAGAATTTCTTGTAAAGTTCTATATTGGCTTCATTCTCATCATGTTTATTTATTTTGACTACATAAACTACCCCATGTCTTTTAATTGCTTTCTTGAGTTGTAATGTAGATAGTAGATGTGGTCAAAAAGTACCCTGATCACAGTGGATCCTTATCCATTGATTGGGTCCTTCTATAAATTCTACCCACCTTTCTTGAAAATCAATGAGGGCCTTATGTTCTTTTAACCAATCCATTCCAAGGATAATATCAAATGAATGTAAGGGGGCTACATACAAATACCATTTGGTTCTTCCATTAGGTAGGGATATGTGGGCATCAAATAGACATTGGTTGATAGAAAAGGTTTGCCTTGACCCATACTCAACCTTCCACCCATTTGCCAAAAATCTTGGTCTTACCGGTATATCCTTGGCTAAATTTAAAGAAATAAAACTATCTGTTGCACCACTATCAATCAAAATATTTACATTTTATAAAATAAATTATATTTTAAAAGTAATGGTGTAGCTTGACCATCTAGGTTGGGATTACCTATGGTAGCATAAATTTGGTGTGGTTGCTCTTCAGGGGCTTTCTTTCAATCGGCTCTCTATGGATATTTGTTCGCATAATGTGGCCCTCCACATACAAAACATCCTAGCTTAGGAGCCTTAGTTTCTATATTGTTTTTTGTTCCCCTATTCTCTGGTGTAGGTTGGTTATTTAGGTGTGTGGGCTTCTGGTTAATCTTCCTTAGATGACCCTTCCTATTCTTATCTATGAAAGTTCTATTTTTATTTTCAATTTTGGGCCTTTCCTTATCACCCTCTTTAAAATTTTTGTTTTGATCCCATATTAGAAAGCCATGACTCTTTCTTTTCCTAAGCTCCTCCTATTTTTCAGATGTTTTTTGATAGTTAAAGTAAGCCCTTTTTATTTTTTGATTTTTCTCTTCTTGTCATGCCAAATCATAGGCTTTCTACAATTTTTTTGGATTGAGTAGGTTTATGATGGTTCTGATTTTGGGATGTACCCCTAAAATGAATTTTTGTACCTTTAGTTCTTCATTGTTGTCATACTCCAGAACATATTTGAGTAGCTTAATAAACTTTTGGTAATATTTTTTGACTATCATGGATTCTTGTTGAAGAGTGGAGAATTCTTCAAAATTTTCAACATAAAATTATTTAGTCAGGAATATCTTCCTAAATTCCTCAACAAACTTATCCCACTTTAAATCAGAAGCTTTAATTTTCTTTCCCTTACTGTAGGTTTTCCACCACTCTAAACCTTCATCAACTAAGTGTAAGGTTGCCCAAGCAGTCTGGGATTCAGATGATAGATCCTTCATAGAAAAATAGGTCTCAATTTCACTTAGCCACCTTTCTATGGCATCACCATCTTCTTTTCCATCAAATTTTGAGACTGTTACCTTTTTCATATCTTGGGCTAGTTCTACCCCAACTCGAGTCTTACCAAACCCTACTTGTCTATTTCAGCTCCTCTTAGGACTCCTTTCAAGACTTCTCTTAGGCCTAGTTTCAAGACTTTTTCCCTTAACCTATTTTGTCAAAGTTTCTATCATCTTTTGTTGTTTATTCATTATCTCACGTTGTTGTTCTATTTCTTCCTTTTGTTGTCTCATTTGCTCTTGCATTTGTTGAACCATTGTGGCTAATTTTTCCCCTTCCTATCTGTTCATCTAATTCATTTAATCTTCTCTCCCTTCGAGTATGAATGGGAGCTTCCTCCTAACTAGAGGATGTAGGTCTTTCTGAGGATCCACCCCATCGCATTGGAGCCATTTATCTGGGTACATAAGAGCTATATCATTTTTAAAAGCTATAGTTTATTTTGAAGAGATAGGGTTAGAGTTTATCTATAGAAGCTCTTGGGCCCTATGACCTAGGAATCTTACAACCTAGGATCTGATACCAACTGTGACAACCCAGATATATGCACACTGGTTGTAACGGATTAATTCATTCCAGGGCTTTAAAAACTAAGAAGATAGCTAATAGGGGTAAAAAAATTGTTTTCAAGGTTTAGTTTTGCACCCTTTTTTTTATCAGTACATAACATTTATTACCATATTTGGAAATTTAACCACTGCAGTCGGCCTTCCAAGTGGACAAGACTAGTTGAATCTCATAGACGGTGCCATTTTATGATCCTATCTCACCCATTTTCTATGATGAATCCAAAATCATGACATGGGTTATCCTCTAGGGCCCATATCACCTAGAGAGGGGACGCATAACTCCCTTCCTTAACATGTTAAGTGGAACCCCTAATGTATAGCTTAACTCATCTATTGCCAAACATGTAAGGATTATAGCATGAATGCTATGGTGCTTAACTAGAGACCATGCATCTAGATTTTCTAGCATCATGGGCAATTAAGGTCATGTCATTCACCTAGCATTGAACATGGTTTCCTTGGTAAAGTTGCAAATAAAAGCAGTGATTCATCCCATACCAAATCACTATGGAATCTTATCCCGAAGTTCCAAATCATCCATCAATATTTCCCCTCATCGGGTCATCTTATCTTGAAGATTCTCCCATCAAGACTCCTTATTTGATAACCTTACACAAGGTCCACCATCGTACTTCTCATAGAATGACCTAGATGGGCATCCCGTTCTACCCATCATTAGTAGTCATTCACGAATTTATAGTGATCACCACACCATATTCACCTGATTAGGGGTGCCTTGGTTCATTCCTCCATTGGGTCATGGTTTAAATGTTAGGCTTTTAAAATTTCAAGTTTTTCTTATCATCTTTACCGATGATTTTGGTTAGAGGTAGTCCTAGTCTTTCAAGGTTTTCCTAGTTTTTCTCAAGGAAGAATAATACCAATCTTAGAAATTTGAAAGATTTTATTAATCATGTAATTACTATATTAACATGCAATACCATATTAACATGAAATACTATGTTAATATGAAATACTACATGCTCTATTAACATTAAATTCTATATTAACATGAAATATCAATCCAAAGTAGTCTTTATAAGAATAATTAATAAAATTTCAAGAATATTAACTAAGAGAGGCTCTACATTTCCTTATGAAATCACCCATTATAAAGGAGTAGTAATAGAAAACTAACATTTATAATACATTTGGATACGTGCATAATTAACAATCATAAACAAATGTCCATTATCTAAATAGTTCCTTTTATTTATAAGTTATATTTCAATTAAATAATTTATACATTTCAAAAGTAAATAAAATCTAGGTCCGAGGTGTAGACCAATTGGTTCATCCAAACCCCATATGGGGGGCGGAGGTCCAAGTTTCAAATCTCGGGCCTCGTTGGATTGAACGCTTGTCCTTTTCCTGGTGCTTTCAGTGGCGTAAAAGGTTTAAAATGATTGTGGCATGGTGGTTATAGGGGCAGACTACACAAAGATCTGTGTGGTGGCTTCTAGGGCAGACAACGCAGAATACTATGGTGGCCATAAAACGCTGGACAGCCTACCCGAATTCGTGGCGGTTACCAATTCCACCATGTAAATTAAAAAAAAAAAGTAAATAAAATCTATTTGAATTCTAAACTTCACTAAGGAATTATAAGATGTAGGAGATGTGATAACCCAAAAGAAATTGCTTTAAGGTGAAGGCTATAGTTTCATCTCATGGATGGACAAAAGGCTACACGCTGAGGGTTTATTCAGCTAGCTACTATTCAAATTTATAAATTCATTGACTACATGTTTTATTAACCAACCCTTTTAAGGGTACTGCAAATAAGAATGCCAAGATAAGTTATTAAAAGAAAGCCACAACTCTCCTTTGTATATAATACAAATAATAATATCGTAATATCTAACTAATGTATTAGAAATCATTTAATTGTTACTTTAATTTAGTGTGTGTGCAAATGCGATGATTTATAGTTTCTAGCTAATAAAAGTATTATAGCCAAATAAATATTAGTTTCTTTACATCATTAAAGGTGCGTAGCCTAACATTGATGGACTAATACATTTTTTACATGATCACCCTGTTATTAAAGGGTGTGAATAAAATTTAAATGCAACTGAGAAATACTCTTATGAAAGTTCGCATAGGGTACCATACAAAGAAAAAAACCTTCACTACTCACATGCAAGCAACCAGGTTGAGGTGAAGGAAATAGGTAGATTTTAATGTTTTCAATATCTCCTACATGTTTGGTAGCACCGCAACATCCTGAGCGATCTAGGCCATGCCACGAGTCTCAAAATTTTATATGAACATGATCAGAGTGGCTCAGTTACATGAAATGACTAAATTGAACTAACACACTATGCATATGATTTCACCACTCTAATAAAGTTAAAAATATAAAATTTCATTATTGCATAATAGGAGGTTCATGCCATCACAACATATTTCAGCCATGCAATTATGTGAACTATTATTACCTAGCACATTTCTAGGTTTTAACACACAATAATACTAACTGTGCATAGTCATTCTTGGATAAGGTAAATACACAATAAATAAAAAACAAATAATATTCAGTTTGTTCTCAGGTCTTTACATTACTCAATTCATTCTCATGTTTTCACATACGACATTACTCACTTCATTCTTAGGTTTTTACATACAACATTACTCAATTCATTCTCCAGTTTTTATATACAATAATACTCAATTTATTCTCAATTTTTTACATACAACATTACTCAATTCATTCTTTGGTTTTCATATGCAACAATACTCAATTTATTCTCAGCTTTTCAGACACAACCTTACTCAATTCATTCTTAGGTTTTCACAGCAACAATATTTTATGAATATAATAAACTTATTGGGTGTGCTACATAAAATCTTACTAAAAAATATATACATACATACATACATACATATATATATATATACCAAACATTACATCATACATCAAGCTTATATATGGTGTGGTTGAAAGAATACACACCCATGCTAAGTTTCCCATGACACATATAAAGTGATACTCATATTGGAATTCTAGACCTAATTTCAACCATGTCATACGGAATGCACGGACTAGCATAATTGGCAGACATCTTAACAAAATCCTTATATATAAATATATATAAGAATATGAAGGTAAACTATCAGTAAATTATTTTATTAGACTTATTAAAACAATTTCACCTATGACGAACATCTCTTGCAAGCTGGGAGCATAACACACAAAATAGACTTTAATTACACATTTCATGGTTTGGTATGCAATGGTTGATGCCTAGGTAAAGAACCTTTCCAAGAGGAAAAAAATTCTCAAATAGAAATCATTGGTTGTTAAGATGGTATCCTAAAATAGTTTGCGTAACTAATTATCGTTGTGGCTTTCCTATTGTAAAGGCTGACGATAACTAATATACAATTAATTAGAAAGATTTATAGTGTGCCACTATAAGAGTTATTCTTAAAATATATTGTTATCTCAAATTAATCATTCATGATAGATTCTACATAAGCAAAGCAATTCAACAACACAACAAAATATATATAGTTGTAGCTATGGAAAGAGAAGACCTATCACAAGCAACCTAGCTTATTTTTTTATTCTACATGTCACAAGCAACCTAGCTTCCTTCTTTTATTATGTTCGATAGAGTAAGGCAACCTTATCTCAAAAGCATATACAGAAAGCATACACAAAAACTCATACACCAAAAGGTGCCACACCCAATCCTTAAAAAAACTGACCAATTTATAGAATCAAAATTGCATGAAGGTGGCCCACTTATTAGGAACCTGTTTCACTAGGTGGACACACAATTTGATTCCAAGTTTCAATCGACGATGGAGGAAGACTTTACCGAGTAAAATCAAATTATTCATTAATGGCAATACACATTCTTTTTTGTAGAAGATAGTCTCCTTAGTTTTATTTATTAGTTTGTTTCACACACACACCTATATATTATATATTATATGATCAATACAAAGGTTATAAATTAATAACATTTTCTTGTTATAAAACATAACATTTATTTTCTTAAATAGATTTATAATTATTTCTCTTTAGCTTTTTTTTTAACAAGGCAGAAGATAACATACAACCATATAAAATTATTCAAAAATCTAAGGTATACACACATTTATAATGCAAGCACACGATCATAATGCACCCATATAAATGCAATTATATGAGCTTCCATGTACTCATGATCCATTGGTAAGTGTATAGAGATTTTCTCATATCTATCAATGTGAATACCCCATCGCAGTGATATTTCACACTGCTATCATTTCCCATTTTAATTATTAAAGATCTGTACCTATAAAAAAAAGACCATCAGAAATACCATATCCCAAGAATATTAAAGTACATTAAAATATAAATTACAAAAATATATACTCATCAACACAAATAACAATATCGTAAAGCATGTTTTGGGAGGACTATTACATGAACAAGTAGCTTTTACCAAAGTCAAGCTCACATGTTTAGCAAAAATGATGATCTCATATACTAAAACTACAATCAAGTCTTGGAAAGCGCTAGTGGAACTCTTGAAGAACACATTATATACTCCTAACTATTAGGGTGATCAGAAGATCAAGTGGCATAGGTGGAGGTAAGTCTTTAACATGTCAGTCTCAGACTACATTTTTAAGTTCAATAGGCTAAGAGTTCTTGTATTTAACGATATAGAGAAGGAGCTTATTGAGAAATTCATCAACGGGTTGAAATATCCTATATTGAGAGAAGTGAAATACACTCCACTCACTTCTTTGGATATGGAATTCAAGAATACCATCCTAGCGGAGGAGAAATTTGGTGCCTCTCACAGGTCTCAATATTCACAGGAAATAACTTCCAAAGGTTCGAATCAGCATCAATAAAATATGAAGAACTTTTCTCATTTTTCTTCCCCTAATTCTTCTACTCCTCCCCATTCATATAAATCTCATTCTTCTTCTCACTCTAAAAATTATTCTTCTTCTCACTCTAAAAATTATTCTTCTTCAACATTGTATTGTGATTTTTGTAAAAATAATGGTCATACAAAATCTAGATGTTATACATTTCAAAGAATGAAGAAAAAGTCTCTACTTGTAAAGCCTACAAATGAGGACCCAAAATATGGTCCCATTGTGGCTACAAGGAAAGAAGAAGAATATCCTACTTTGAAGGGTAAACTCAACAAAGTTACCCTCATGACAAATGTCTCTACACAAGAGGGTCATAATCATTTATTTGTCACATGAGCCCACCTTACACATAATTTGTTTGTTGATTGTATCATTGATAATGGCTCACAAAAAAATCTAATTGTGAGGGCCATTATCAAAAAGTTAAAGCTTCCCACTAAGCCACATCCTCAATCCTATTCACTTGGATGGAAGGATATTGCATCTACATTAGACATCACACACACTTGCACCATCTCTTTCTCCTTTAGCAATAAATTTATGGATAAAGTAACATGTGATACTGAAATGGATTGTTGTGGACTACTGCTTGGTAAACCTTATCAATTTGATATGAATGTTGTGTATCATGCTAAAAAGAAAACCTACACCTTGGAATTGAATAACAAACAATATCTAGTGGAATGCACTAAAGGCACATCTAATTTAGTGCTAAGTTGTAGACAAGCTCATAAGATGACAAATCAAGCATAGGAATTTGTATTTATCTTCATAAGACCCACACCAATGGAGGACCAAGCACAAACCTCTAATTTTCACACTAAGAAAGCTTCACTTCAAAATATTTTGTAATCACATCAAATTGTGTTTAGTGAACCCACCACTCTACCTTTAGAGAGAGATATCAATCATAGCATCAAAATAATTCTAGGTGCTTCACTCCCAAATGCACCTATGTATAGACAATCAATGCTACATATGGATGAGATCGAATACCAAATTGAGGATTTATTGGCAAATGGATTAATCAATTCTAGCACCTCTCCTTGTGCTTCTCCTATTCTCTTGGTGTTAAAGAAGGATGGATCATGGAGATTTTGTATTTATTTTCATGAATTGAATAAAATAACAATCAAGAACAAATATCCTCTCCCTTGAATTGATGATTTTCTAGATCAACTACAAGGAGCAAAGTTCTTTTCCAAAATTGATCTTAAGATTGGCTACCACCAAGTAAGGGTTCAAGTAGAGGATACATGGAAAATTGTATTCAAGACCAAATTTAGTCTCTTTGAGTGGTTGGTTATGCCCTTTGGCCTTACAAATGCATCAAAAACCTTTATGAGGTTGATGAATGAAGTGTTCAAGGACAACCTAAATAAATTTGCAATCATATACTTGGATGATATCCTTGTATATTCTCCCACTTGGAAGGCACACCTAGAGAATCTAGATTAGGTTCTAAGCACTCTCCAAAAGAACCACCTTTTTGCTAACCTTTCTAAGTGTTATTTTTCCCAAACTTCAATATCCTATCTTGGCTTCATAATCAATCAGTAAGGAGTCCACGTATATCCTACAAATATTAGGAGATTCCTTGGACTTGTAAATTTCTATTGTAAGTTCATACTTGGTTATTCTACCATTTCAGTCCCCTTGCATCATCTCACGAAAGCCAAAGTTAGGTTTCATTAGACCAAGGATCATGACCAAGCCTTTAAGACCTTGAAATATAAACTGTGCACGACTCCTGTCCTTGTTCTTCCCAACCTTTATCAACCATTTGAGATAGAGATAGATGCCTCATAGTTTACCTTAGGAGTTGTATTGAAGTAAAATGGGCACCTAGTGGCATACCACTTCACGACCTTCTCAGCTGCCAAAAGAAGTTACTCAACATATAAAAAAGAGTTGTATGCATTAGTCCAAGCCATCAAATATTAGAGGCACTATCTTCTTAGGAAAGAAATAATTTTATACATGGATCATATGCCTCTCAAGTTTCTTCAGTCACAAAATAAAATTTAGGAAGCTCGATATATGAAGTGGGCCACCTATCTATAGCAGTTCCTCTTGGTCATCAAATATAATAAGGGAACAACTAATACAGTGGTTGATTGTTTGAGTCATCCACCCATAACTTAAGTCTTGACAATAATTGTGACTACCTCCCATATTATATTTTATACTTGGCCATCTCTTTATGCTCTTTATATTTATTTTAGCAAGGTTCATGATCATCTTATACACCCTTCATCTTCCAATATCACTCCTTTTCAAGACTTCTACATGCAGGATGGACTTTTATACAAGTTATAAAAACTTTGCATCCCACAAGAGCATAGGGTTTCTCTCCTCAAATAATCCCACTCAACTCTTTATGGAGGTCACTTTGGAAAATAGAAAACACTCCACCACTTACAACGGTTCTTCTATTGGCCTCACATGCAGAGAGATGTCCTATAATTCTTGAGAATATGGGTCATATGTTGTCGTTCCAAGTTAGCGAACATGAATTTGGGCTTAAGTGTTTCTTTGACTCTTTCTTCACATCCTTGGGAGAGAATATACATGGACTTGGTGAATGGATTTCCCTTAACAATAAGGTAGCTTGACAGTATTTTTGTGATTACATATTGATTCAGTAAGATGGACAAGTTCATCCCATGCAGGAATACCAACACAACACCTGACTTGGTATAAATTTCTTTGAGATAGTGTGGTGATCCTTTGGTATTCCTACTAAAATTATGTCTTACAAATATCCATAATTTTTAGGGAATTTTTAGATATCTTTGTAGAAAATTTTGGCAGTTTCCCTTAATTTTTCCATGATTTTCCACTCTTAGGCAAGTGGGAAGATAAAAGTTGTGAATCATACATTGGTACAGAGTTTGAGGATCTACCACCACACCTCACTATAAAAGTGGGATATGAGCCTCACTCACGTTGAGCACGCATACAACTGAGTAGTTCATAGTTTCATTGCACACTCACCATTTGAGGTTTGTCTTGGATTCCAACCACTTGCACCATATGAGTTACTTCTAGCCTTGCCCTTTCCCTCCATTACACATATGGAGAAGGAGTACAATAAGGTAACTTCTTTTATTTAGCATTTGTAGATAATTTATGCTAAGGTAGCATAGATCTTGCAAAATACTCAACAACAACAAAAGAGAGTGATGGACAAGCATCACATTCCTCATAAATTTTAGGCTGGTGATAAAGTTTGGTTTCACTTGGACAAATGATGCTTTTTAGAGAAGGCATATTGCAAGCTCAAGCCTCTCTGTTATGGGCCCTACACCATCATTCAATAGATCTCTGAGAATACCTTTTATTTTGACCTTCTAGCACACCTTGAAATCCATGATGTTATCAATGTGGACCTTCTAAAGCTATATTAGGACTCCACCTTGGATATTGAGCCTATCATAAGCTATCCAATATATGTAGAACTTTATTTTCAACTTTTGCTTGTTACAAATAGAGTTTTTGACACAAAGACTCATCACACTTGATAGGGTTATTCCACTTCCTACCTTGTCACCCATCATGGTCAGCTTCCACACTAGACTCACTGGATCTCTCACCATCATATGGCTTGTAACCTTCTATATTTGTTGAGAGCATTGGGTTCCAATGCTTCTATGGGTATGAGGAGTGATGAGGACACATTTGTACCTTAGGCTAAATAAATCCTAAGATATTTTATTTCTTGTATTGTATCACGTGAGGTATAGTATGCCTACGTTATATATATTTTGGTTAGTTGTTAGGATGCATGGTTATGTTGTTAGAGATTTATTTTATCTTCTAATAGGTTGTTGATTTATTTTCATCCATTTGGTTACAGTTGGTTATCCCTGCTTAGCATGTTATTGTAGGTTGTTATAACCCTTGTAACCTTTGTAATTCCCCTTCATGTACTATATATTCAGTATGCATAATGGAAATTCTAGCTTCATATTTTGATTCTATATCACTATTGGTCATCAAGGCACTTTCAATGAAGAATATGAAAATTAAGATATTGAGGGTGAGACAAGATGAGTCCCTATGGAATCATGTGTGTTTAGGCACATCCCACATATCCTAATAAATGTGATATCTTACTATTCAAATACAATTAGATAGGTGGAAGATAAGCTAACCTCCAAGATAAAGTACATTGAAGGATTTTCTATCTAATGAAATAGATAAAGTGTTTGGATAGGTTAGATAAGGAGATGCTAATCACATAGTTGAATGACATATCTTACATGCAAATAAGAACTCAAAAATACAAGCTACCCGTGATGATATTGGAATAATAGTTGAAGAATTGAGAAATGAGATGCAAGAACTACTAAATAAAGGACTACAAATAAAACTAGAGTGGAAGTATCCATGGATAGTATTGCTTGGTGCTTCAAAGGTGATCATTGAACTAGAAATCCAATTGTGAAAGTCAAGAAATATAAGAGTATCAATGAAATATCACTCCATAGTATTAGTATGAGGATTTATTATCAAAGAATAAAATTTAAATGGCTGAGGTGCACCCTCAAGCACTAATTGGCAGGCAATTTTGAACCTGTTACCTCTAAAACTAAACAAAGCTAACCCATAGTTTTGCTATTTTACAATAGGGACTTCATGTTTGAAGACTCTATGCCCAAGGATAAATGCAATATCTAGGATCTCTTGTCAATCAAGGTTGGCATCCCATGAAGTCATTATAAATATAGTATCTTATATACTACCTTCTAATGATGAGGAATTAACCTTAGAAAATAGATTTTGCAAACCTAGGAATAGCATTATAAATCAATAAAACTTGAAAATTTGAAAATTTTTAACTATCTCCATAATAGACAATTTGGATCAATGGAGTAATTTACTCGTAAAATGGAGCAATCAGTTTAAGGGATCGATACACTTGTAAAATGGAGTGATTGGCTCAAGGGAGCAATTCACTCGCAAGATGGGTTGATTGAATCAAAGTGTCAATTTGCTTAAAAAGGGTGCTAGTTTTGTTGGAGAATATTACATTATTTTGTACATGTCAATGTACCACCATGAGTACATGGTTAGATTAGGTTAAGTGTCTTAAGTTAGTATTTGAGTCTTTACTTTATGTAATGTAATAATGTGCAAGAAATGCACAAGTATCTTTAGTTAGGTGTGCATGTGCACAAGTGTCCATCATGCATAATGCACATGTGTCCTTAGAGTAGGAAAGTGAAGAGTCACATACTATTATATATTTGTGATAAAGCATTGTAATAAGTATTGAAAGTGTGTTACTCATAGCATACATTAGTATATCTCCACTCTATAGCATTTTCTCTATTTTCGTGAGCTTTCATTAATGGTTGTTTTATGACTAGTTGCAAAAGTTTCTTATGAGTTTTACATGCTTAGTATATTGCCATTATCATATATTTAATACTACATGCTTATTTTATATCTTGTGGTTGATTTCTCATTAAGCATATAGCATCAAAAGCTAATAGTGGTATCAGAGCACAAGGGAGAATGATAGGAGATAGGGATATCCACAAGAGAGATTGAGATGAGATAGGGATATTTCATTTTAAAAAATTTAAAGTAATTTTTTTGCTAGAGTCTTTCTATAGGGTTGTAGTAAAACTCGTGAATACTAGGACTAAGTATAGATATCATTCCACTAGATTGAAGGATAACTAGTAAAATTTATTGATTTTTAGAGATATGGAGATTTGCATGTATTTGCTTTCTACTATCTAAGTTCTTTGTTGCAAAAAATTAAGACATTGAAGATAAATGAGGTCTAATAAATAGGTCCCATTTGAGATTAGAGATTAATGAGACCCAAGAAGGAGTTTCCCATAGAATATTGAAGACTCTAGATTGAAGAAAGCAAAAAGCAGCTCTATTGCAGATTGAGAAAGAGGAGACCCGAGAAAGAGGTCCCATTGAAGAAATTATAGATTTTGAAAATAGAAGATAGAATATTGAAGATAGAAAAGGACTAATAAAATTCCTATAGAATATTTGAGAAGCTATAGAATTTAAAGACCCAAGAGAAGAGGTCTCAAGAAAACTTGAAAGGAGAAAAAGAAGGCTAGAGAAACCCTATTGAAGAAGTTGAAGAAGTGGCCATCAGAGAATATTTGAATAAAGCTTGATATAGAATATTACAAGAAATATAAGATCCTAAAAATAATAATTTGGGATAATTATTTCCATCTGACAACAATCCCAAAAGAAAAAAGTATTTGTAAAGAAGTTTGCCAAATTTTGGAAAGGTTTTTTGAAGATCTCAAGACATTCAAATTCTTGAGAAAGAGACCAGCCAAAGAGGTCAGATTTGAAGTGAGAGCTAAGGAGGAGAAAGGATATAGAAGAGGCCACCAATTTAAGTTTTGAATATAGCCATAAAGGATTTGAAGGCTGATTTATGAAGGAGAAGATTGCTGATTTTTATAGCAAAAGTTGAAGAGTCACTAAACAACAAACTGAAGGTGACATATAGTTACGATTTGGAGAAGATTTGTGTAGATTTTGAAGTGCCCCTAAATAGCCAATTTAAGGAAGGCTTGACAAAAAAATAAGGCAACAATGTGGAGAAGTTAATAGAGATTCTTATACAACAAGATACGAAGAAGAAAACAGATTTTGAAAGCAACAATTTGAAGAGTTTGAGTTGTAAATTTGAGCAGCATTAAGAGAAGATATTAGAGCTGCGTTTTGGATAATTTTAGGAAATATTTGAACACCAAAAAAAATGAGGAATTGGTTGCATTTGAAGCTACAAAAATTGCAAAGTTTTGGATAGCAAGATGGCAGCATATGGACAACACTAATAAGTGCAAATTTTAGAGTTCGGGAGAATGAATTTGGAGGAAAATTGAAGCCATAAAAATCAGATTTTAGGGCAGCATTAAAAGGAGAAAAGAGAGCTATATTTTTGAAGAAATTTAGGGCATATTTGAGAGATCTTTGGATAGCAAATAAAATAAGGATTTGGCAGCATTTGAAGAAGGATAATTGTCGTAAATTATAAAGACATTTGGGCAGCTTAGAAGCTGAGTTTTACACAACATTGAAAGTTGCAAAATTGATAAGATTAGAGCAACAAAGTGAAAGGAAGTGAAGCTACAAAATTTACAAATTTGAGATAGCAAAATGGTGAATCAAATCACCAAGGAGATTACCTATAAAAGGAGGTCAAAATTTATGTGATATTGGTGCTACAAAAGTTTATTATTCAAGCATTAAAACTAGTCTACGTTAAGTATTTGAGAGCACCATATTAGCTTTATTAAATTTAGAAAAAGGAAGTTGAAATAGAGAGTCTTCAAGAAAAATAAGGTGGTAGCATTCTTGTCCTAAAATCTACAAAAATAAAACAACAAAGATCAAAGTTAGAGTTTGCTTGAAAAGGAGAAATAAGGAGGAAACAATATTAGTATTAAATGTTGTTTTTACAAGCTTATAAAAGTGTAAATTTATTGAAGTGAAAAGAAACCGAATAAGGGAATATTTACTAAGCAAATAGAAGACCAAATAAGGGCTCAAAATAGAGAAACTTTAGAGTGTCTAAAGACACCAAGGTAACCATCCAACAAGAAAAGTAGGACCCACTATTTTGAAGAAGTAAAAGCACCACTGAGTTGGAAGAGCCACCAAAAATAAAAGGAAACCATAAAGTTGAAGTTCCAACACCATAGCTCCACTCAAGGAGCTCAAACGAAGGCATACGAGATATTTTTGCAAAAGATATTGAAGGGACATGCGTAGAGAAGACAAAGTGTTGAAGAGGATGAGCTAGGGTAAACTCCAAGTGCTAATATTGAAGGAGACGTTTGAATTTTTGTTGGAGGCAAGACACTTGTAAAGTGTAACGTCCAATTTATCATAATCTCACAAAACTGGGCAGAGTAATTGTTGGAATATATTACATTATTTGGTTCTTTACTAATGTACCATCATGGGTACATATTTAGATTAGGAGTTTATTAGGACTTAAGTACTTTATTAAAGCAATGTAATAAATGCACAAGTGTTAGAATGTGCAATGATGTAAATGTGCATGTAGTCCACATGTACATAAGTCCTTAGAATAGAATAGTGAGGTGTCATAGGAATATTGAAGGTAAAGAGTTGCATCTCATTATAAATAGGCCTTCATAGAGTAGAAGAGAGAGAGGATTTTGGAGTGCATAGATAGAGTAGTAGTAGATACAATGTAGATCCATTTTTGCAAATATGGAGAGGTTGTGACCTCCATTGAATAACATTGTATATTTTTGTGAGCTTTCATATATGAGCATTTCTTGAGTATTGTATCAAGTTTTCTATCATATTTTCATGCATATTAGTTAGCCATTATCATAGTTATAACATTGTATGCTTATTTCCATACTTGTGGTTGCATTTCCTTTAAGTTTATAGCTTCAAAAGCTAATAGTGGTATCAGAGCACTAGGTAGATCAATAGGAAATAGAGAGAGCCACAAGAGAGATTGAGAGGATATTGTAAATCTTATTTTCAAAATTTTGAATTTACTATTGGCTAGAGTTTTTCCACAAAGTTGCATAAAAACTTGTGAAGACTAGAACTCAACATTACTTCCACTAGATTGGCAATCCAACTAGTGAAGATTATTTTCTATAGATTTATAGAAATTTCTTTTATCATTGCCTAATACTTTGTTGTAGAGTGGAGATTTGGAGGCCTAAGGAAAAGGTCCCATTATGATATTTATGGATTGAAGACTCCTAGTTGGAGATTGAGAAGAAGATCTAGTGGCCAAGGAAGCCACATTGAAGGTTGCAAATCAAGGAAGAGGTCCTAGAAAGAAGATCCCATTGAAGGAAGAAGAGACTCTAGGAGAAGAGTCCTGGTGAATATTGGAGATTGGTGATCTCCATTGAAGATTGAAAAACTTCACATTGAAGAAGAGGTCCATAGAAGGCCCTATTGAAGAACTTCCATAGTGGAAGATTGAGGATAGAGAAGGACTAACAAAAGTCCTATTGCAGATTTTAGTAGCAGTGGATTTGGGAGATCCAAGAAGGAGATCAAGGAAGGTCTCATTGAAGTATTTTTGAAGCTGCAATATTGAAGACCTTGGAGAGGTCTCAAGGAGAAACAAGGAGAAGGCTTGGAGAGCCTCATTGAAGGAGTTCCTAGAAGAACTCATTGGAGAAATTTACTACCAAGGAGAAGCTCCTGATAGTAAAGAAATTGGGACAATTATTGCCATTTGAAAATAAGCCCAAGGGAGAAATATTTGGCAAGAAGTTTGTCAAATTTTAGAGTAGTTTGGAGAAGATCTCAAGACTTTCATATTCTTGAGAAGAAGATCTAGTTTGAAGTCAAAATTTGACAAAGAGAAAGGAGATAGAGAAACCACCAAATCTGAGAGATTTGGGGATTGTCATTGAAGGGTTCTTGAGGAATATCTCAATTGCGATTTGGAGGAGTTTCCTACCAAAATTTTGAGATTCAAGGACAACATTTTGGTGAAGGTTTTGACTGCTTTACAATCTGAAAATTTTTAGATTTGAGGACAATGAGAAAGCAACAATTTGGGCAGCATTAGTAGCTGCTAAGGTTCAGATTTTAGAGGTACATCTTGAAGGAGTATTGGAGCCACCAAATCATAGTTTTAGGCAGCAGATTAGTGGAGTGTTAAAGCTGAAAAAAGGTGAGCCAAAGAGCTATTTTTGGATAGCCTAGAAGAGCTGCAATATCATCTACAAAAGGTAGCAATTTAGGTGATTTAAATCATCATCATCATACAAAGGTAGAAAGGTATGCAACAAAGGTGCAAAAAGGTTCATTAGCTGAACTTTTATATTTGGTTCCTTATTAAGTTTATTGAGCACCAATTTCAAGATTTAAAGGTTGCATAAATAGGTTTCTATTTGAAGTCTTCAAGGTGGTGCAGAAGTTATAATCTTCAAGGATCAACCTGCACATAAGAATAGAAGTTAGATATATTTTGAGAGAAAGAAAAATATCAACATTCTATTGACTATTCTAAGCAAGAGAAGACTCTAAAAATTTGCATATTCTATAGTGCAAAAATTATTGAAAAGCTTGGATTATTAGTGTAAAAGTAACCAAGCAAGAAAAGTATTGCCAAATATTTGAAGGTAATATTGACTCTAGTTTTATCTCAACCTGCAAAGGAAGTTGAAGCTAGCACGTTGAGAAGTCAAGAGAGTCGGTTTAAGAGCATAGGGGGGAAAATGTCTACACCATATCAATATATATTTGCACAACATCTCAATAGGCTCTAAAATTAAAGTATCTCCAAGGTAAAGGGAGATAACTTGGATAGCATTTACCTGCATTCATCACCCAAGCAATAACAAATATTGCTTTCAAGTAGGAGACAATGAAGAAGGTGAAAGCATAAGCAGGAGATTTAGCTAAGCTAAGGACATCAAGCAAAATACGTTCTACATCTTGGAAGCCTTTGGTGAAGGAAAAATAAGGTACATTGAAAGGTTTTTGAAGACAAAGTGAGGTATCTTACATATTCGATAGCCTTTGGTGAAGGCATCACAGGGAAACTTAGCAACGTCTACCTCCAAGCAACACAATCGAACGACTCATAGGACATGTCCCTATTTAGCCCACGTAACTATGATTGGAAGTAGCTTTGTTGGCACTCAAACAAGCATCCAATTTTGGTCCATGCAATTACTCTAACTTGCACCATAGCAAGGGTTCCATTCAACTTAGATATCTAGCATGGAAGACATCATAGGTTGCAAGGCAAACTCAACAACCCTAAGGAGGAGATACAATGAACCATCGTGCAATGCAAATAGCAAGGGTGAATTAGTTTCAAAGAAGGTTCAATTTTGAAGAAGGATACTCATTGCTTGAAGCCACCTCATAGCCTTGCTCAACACTCAATTACAACGTTGGAAGAATAACTACTTCTACCATAGAAGCATTGGAGAATAACCATCATTCTCCTATCAAAGAAGCATTGGAAGTAGAGCAAGAAGGGCACAAAACAAGCATTTGAATAACCTAAGATAGTTAGGGAAAAAGTGGTGAAAGGCTTGCACCATGTGGAAGAAGGTGTTTCATGCAATCACCATGACATCAAGGATAACTCGAGCAAAGAAGAATCCTTAGACATCATTTATATAATGCTCCTGAAGAGGTGTTAATCGTAGGTCAGAGATGTTGAAGGAATCTATTAACTCACCTAATACCACTTGTCATTTGGCATTGGAAGAAGGTGGAGTGGAAGTATTTTTGAAGAGGCTAGACAATGCTAGTGCCACTTGGCACCATCCATAGCATATTGTGTTTCAATCCAGAGAGATACCCTAAAAAAGAAGTGCTTGTATAGCACTCATAAAAGTGATTCCAATTAGAAGATAGAGGAGTGAACTTAAGGAGCATTTAAGAAGTAAATATCAAAGAGGAATAGCTAAGTAGCTCATCATTCAAATAGAAATACACAGACCAACACAATTACATTGAAGAGAAGCATACCCAGCAGGGGATAGAAGTTTGCAGACTAAACAATTCAATATTGTAGAAGAGCATGTATGCCTAGTGAGATAAAAGCTCGTAGACCAAGCTAAAAAACATTGAAGAGGAGCACAGTTACCACCTGAATAGAAGTGCGAAGGTCAAAATATCAATGTTGAAGGAGAGCATGTTCGCCAAGGTGATTAGAAGTGCACAGGTTAGAATATAGGTGTTGGAGGAAGCACACAAATTGGTGAAGAAAGAGAGTGAAATATTTATGTAGCACCTCAAAGTTGACAAGGAGTCAACTATCACTAAATCGTAGAAGACCAAGTTGATTACAGAGAACTTGCAAGTCCAAATTAAAGGTAAGAATTATATTGCAAGTTTATTAAGGTTGAAATCAACTAAACTTTATACTCTAGAGATATTGAATGATAGGAGTAATAAGGTGTTAATCTCTAGAAATATTTTTGATAATCTTGAGAAGGAAGTAGAAAATAGAAGCATTAAAATATTTATTATTATTGCTTCAAACATTTGCAAACCATAAACAAGGAGGTATAAGGTTAGTGAAACCTAATTTGCAAATATATACTTATTCTAAATTTCTAACTAGGGAGATACAAGGAATCCTACTCCAAATTGAAATTGTAGAAATTTAGAAACCTTATTATACAAAGGTAGACACAAGTCAAAATTTAGTTGGAAGATTTTGAATTAGTCTCATACTCAAATTGAAGAGACATAGAAAATCCAACTTAAATATCACAAAGATATTGAATTCTTATCCTTTGAAATTGCATTTAAGCTTTCTACAAGTGAAGGTGAATAGTTGATTGCAACTAGTTGGATCTTATTCTAAGCTTTTTATCAACCACTAGGGATTCATAAGGTTGGCAATTTCAAAGATTATAAAACTTGAATAAAAATTATTCTTTAGATTCAAAAGAAATTCTAATCAAAGTTTGGTCATATTGATAAAATAAATACTATAATTTTTTGAGAGTATGGATAGATTGGAAAAATGGACATTTCATCACAATACTCACTATAAAAGGACTCAATATTAGAATCCATCTAATATACCATATCAAAGATGCAAAATTACTTCAAACCAAACCAATTTCACAAGTCAAAATGAAAAGGATATTTGGTATATTGATTTTAGTGCAAGTCATCATATGACAGGAAACTTACAATGGTTTGATTGCCTTGAAGTCACTAACAATTACAAATTAAAAATTGTAGATGGTAAATTCTATCATATATATGGATATGGATGTGTAACTCCTAGTAAATCATTTCAATATTTTTTTACTACATAATGTAATGTATATTCCTAGATTATCATCTAATCTTATTTCAATAGCAAAGCTAGTAGAGAACAAAAGGATAATTGATTTCAGATACTCAAATGGAATCAATAGGTGTCTCATCATGAATCAAGATGAGATAGAAGCCATTGGATCAATCCACAAAAACATATATGCACTAGATACAATTGGAACCTCACAAGATATTGTTGTATTCCAAAACAATGCTAATATATTTTATGAGAAACAAATTACAAAAATGAAGAACCAACATATCATAAGACAGACAAAGAACTAGAATATTAAACATCAGGAGGATGAGAGGTCAACAAAACTATGCATTACGTGGCCATCTACAAACTAAAGAAGAAGAAGGACCTAATCAAGATAAAGAATATTTGAAAGACGAAGATCCATATTGAAGACTAAAAGTCTTCAATACCCAAATAATGTAATACAGGGGGGTGTTGGAATATATTACATTATTTGATTCTTTACTAATGTACCATCATGGGTACATATTTAGATTAGGATTTTACTAGGATTTAAGTACTTTATTAAAGCAATTTAATAAATGCACAAGTGTTAGAATGTGCAATGATGCAAATGTGCATGTAGTCCACATGTGCATAAGTCCTTAGAATAGAATAGTGAGGAGTCATAGGAATATTGAATGCAAAGAGTTGCATCTCATTATAAATAGACCTTCTTAGAGTAGAAGAAAGAGAGGATTTTGGTGTGCATAGATAGAGTAGTAGTAGATACAATGTAGATCCATTTTTGCAAATATAGAGAGGTTGTGATCTCCATTGAATAGCTTTGTACATTTTCATCAGTTTTCATATATGAGCATTTCTTGAGTATTGTATCAAGTTTTCTATAATATTTTAATGCGTATTAGGTAGCCATTATCATAGTTATAATATTGTATGCTTATTTCCATACTTGTGGTTGCATTTACTTTAAGTTTATAGCTTCAAAAGCTAACAATAACATTGCAAGGAGAATAGAAACGCCTGAGGAGAACAAAGTGAGCGAAATTGAAGAAGTAGGAGAGATTGAGTGCCATGTGGCACGTGAGAAGTGAAATGTCAATAGGCTTGGAGTAATTCAAACATTTGAATAGAATATATTAATGCATGATTTGAGGTACCAAATATAGCAAAAGTTTGAGTTTGATTTTGGAGAACACCTAAAACAGGAGCGAAAGCAAGTAAGCACATTTATTGAAGTATGAGTGCAAGCAAGGAGGAGACATTCCATTCGTCTCACGCAAGAGGGTCATACAAGAGGCACCAACAAAGGGAGTTGAAGGTTTAAACCCAAGTTCGAGTTAGTCATCGTGATTTTTGTGTGCTCTTGTTGGAAGGTAATGTCTATTATCCAAATATTTATTTTTCTAAATTTGGGAGTCATAAGGTTGAGAAATATTTCAATTTATCTAAGGTTAATTTGATTTTATACCTTAATTAATAAGGTAATTGGAGGAATAAGAAGTTAAAGTGAAAATTAGAACCTTAGAAAGCAAATTATTTATTTTTGGAAAGTATAGAAGGAAGTTAAAAGTTAAATTTCAAGTTTTTGGAAATTTTGAAATTGAATTATAAATTTTTGTAAAGTTTTTTTAAATATTTGCAAATATTGCTATTTTGGAGAAATAAGGTTTTCAACATCAAATTAGGAACACAAAACTTGCAAATATATTTTATAGAATTTCTAAATTTCTTATTTGGAAGCTATAAGGAATTCAACACCAACATAGGTTTTTGAAAATTATAATTAAGAAATAATATACTTGAAATTTAGGAGATATAAGGAATTCAACATAGTTGTTTGAAAAGTAGGAAATTGAATTGATAATTAGTCTCTAATTCAAATTAAAGAGACATAAATATTGAATAATTGAAGATTGAAATTATTTCAAAGGTATTATTTGACAATTTTAACTAGGGAGATACAAGGAATTCTACAAAACATAAGAATTGAAATCTTGTCAAAACTAATATTTGATCATATACTCAAATTCAACTTACAATTTAGAAGTTGAAAAATATCTTATCAAATTGATCATATATACAAGATTTAGGAGAAATAAGGAATTAATTTTAAAGAATACAAATTGAATATTATATTCAAAACTAAGGAGAATCAAAGATTGAAAATTTATTATCTTAAACTAGGGAGTCATAAGGTAGTCAACCTCAAAAGGTTTAAGAATTGACAGATTTATTATTCAAAGTGAAATGGAAGAAAAAATGTATTTAATGAAAATAGTGAAGAACTATTTCATAAGATTAGACTTGATAGACACCTTTGATGGATTCACATATTTGTTTATTGATTTGAAAGAAAAGTTCTCCTTGTTTCTCAAAGAAGCTAAAGAAGGAAAAGTTATGACACTAATTGGATATCTTCATGAAGCACTATTTAAGACTTGGTGGAATGCTCAAAACATGATTGTTCTTTCATCAAAAGAGTGTTTAATGGTATATTTGTCATTAATCATTTTTGAGTTCTTTCAAGGAATAAAATAGAAGAAATAAGAGCATACTAGTGATGAACCTCTGAATCCAAGTCATTATTATTGTGATGATGTACTAACTCTTTGTATTGAAGATATACCTATAGTGAAGATGTATAAATAAAGAAGAAATAGGAAGACGAAGCATATAAGGAAAGAAAAGATGAATATGGAAGAAAATGCTTTCAAGCTGAATCCAAATATCAATTTATAGGAGGTAGATCAAAGTGAACTGAAGGAACAAGATGAAGATCCATATTGAAGACTAAAGTCTTCAATAACCAAATAATGTAATACAAAGGGGTTTTGGAGAACATTACATTATTTGGTACATGTCAATGTACCACCATGAGCACATGGTTAGATTAGGTTAAATGTCTTAAGTTAGTATTTGAGTCTTTACTTTATGTAACGTAATAATGTACAAGAAATGCATAAGTGTCTTTGGTTAGGTATACATGTGCACAAGTGTCCATCATACAGAATGCACATGTGTCTTTAGAGTCGAAAAGTAAAGAGTCACATACTATTATATATTTGTGACAAAGCATTATAATAAGTATTGAAAATGTATTGCTCATAGCATGCATTAGTAGATCTCCATTCTATAGCATTTTCTCTATTTTCATGAGCTTTCATTAATGGTTGTTTTATGACTAGTTGCAAAAGTTTATTATGAGTTTTACATGCTTAGTATATTGTCATTATCATATATTTAATATTTCATGCTCATTTTATATCTTGTGGTTGATTTCTCATTAAGTATCTAGCATCAAAATCTAACAAATTTGCTCAACAAAGGTGTCTATTCACTCAACAAAGGGTTCCAATTTGCTTATTAAATACAAGTGAATTGCTTGCAAATACAAGAAAATCACTCACAAATGCGAGTGAATCGATAAAATAGGGCGAAAGTAAAAATCAACATATATCATGAGGATAATATTTTAGAAAGCAATTTTTCTTACACTTTGTGATGCACTAAGCATTGTTGAAGAGTTCTATGTCTATTAGAGGTATAAATAGAGGTATATAACATTTGGAGGTGTAAAATTTTGCTAAATTTATCCCCAAATATTTACTTTTACTAAGAGTAATTATTTTTCACCCTAGGTAACTTAGGGGTAAACTTTTACTATAAATAGGGAGCTAGGGCCCTCATTGTAAACATATTTTGGCCATGAGAATTTAGAGTTATACTTTGTGAAACCCACATTAGCTTTGTACTCATGAGGTTGTAATAAATTATCAAGTCCTTGCATCCCATTAGAGGCACCACCTTATGGTTTTTTGAGTGCATGATGGTTGGGTACTACCCTTCTAGCCCATCTTGTCATTTTCTTATCAATTTTATAATCAAATGAATGGGTGAACATTGATGTTATTTGAGCTCTCATGTGTTTATTTATTGTATGTTGTCTCTACTACAGTGTAACAACCATATTTGCTTTCATTTCTCAAACTCTAAACTTCATGTATTTACTTTACACATTTTAATTTTTACATCTATTTTTGTGTGTGCATTTAATTTCATAGTTAATTTAAATTAGATATAAAATGAGAATAACAAGGAGCTAGCCTAAGTCTAAAGTTTAAGTGAATATGGAAAACCCTTACAACCTTGTTGATACTTGGATTTGGGATGCAACAACTAAAATAGAATTCAATCCAATTTCCCAAAACAACACCAAGTAAGAATATATATATATATATATATATATATATATATATATATATATATATATATATATATATATATATATATATATATATATATAATAGCAACTAATAAACTAATTTAACTTTAATAATTCTCAAGCAAGTTCATAGACTTAGACAATTGCAAAGGATAGAAGTAACATTGTGTGACTATTGTCTTTGCAAAACTATGTTGCCCAAACCTAGACTATCATCTCTCAACACAAGTCCAAAATTATAAGATAAGCAACTAGTTTATATTAAACTTGAGATGCTTCAACTTAATTATCATACTTGTTTTAAGTATCCTAGTTTGTATTTTTAAAAGAAAAAATTCTAGGTGCAAGTTTTTCATGTAAATATTTACAAACAATTATCATAGACATACTAAAGAATACTACCAAGCTTCTAAATAATATCTTCAACTTCTTAATTTATGATAAAAGGGTAAATGTAAGGCCAAAAGTAATTGTTGGTAATTTTGCACCTTGCCATTTTGATATATTTTGATGCAATATGATGATATAATTTTATCTGTTTATGACAGCTTTTATTTCATCTATTCCTTGTTTATTTATATATTTGTATTGGTGTTATTATTGTATTTGTAAAACGTCATTTGAAGAACGTCATTTGGGATTTAAGTTTGCCTTGTTAGAATAGAGACATCTTTTGGGCTTGTGAAACGAACAATGAATGATTGGGAGGAGAATTTTAAGAAGTTCGTTATCTTGAATATGCCAAGGCGTTCACCCCACACAAGGGGTGAACGCCCCATTCGCCTCAGGATCGGGTAAACAAAATGATAAAGTATTTGAAAAAACTCAGGGAGAAGCAAAGGAAGCGTGGCTAAACACATTCACATTCACCCCAGCTGAGGAGTGAACATCCCATTTGCCCCTCCTTTGGGTGAACGTGCTCCAACATTCAAACACAATTATATTCGCTCGAACGCAAAGTGGCATCGCGTCCGCCCTAGTTCCCGTTTTCCCCTCCTTTGGGTGAACATACCCTGAGAAGAAGACAATGTCACGTTCGCCCTGGTTGAGGGGTGAACATCCTGTTCACCCTTCCCATAGGCGAATGTGTTTTTTGAGAAATGATCATGAGCGTTTGAATAAGGATGAGGCTACATATATTTTATAAGAAGACGAACATAATATTGGGAGAAATGGATCACAGTCAAAGCTTCTGAGGGTGCCATATTTATACATATTAAATAATGGTGGAAATGAGTAACTCGAATCATGGATCCCGAGTATAAAATAAGTTGTGCAAGAGGAGTAGGAGAATTTTTATGATTTCCAATGCGTAAATACATTTTCAAAATATTCAATTTTTTCCAAATTATCTGTGCACCAACGCCCGGGTGGGAATTGTTCCTTGAAATTTGGATCGTTGTCTCTAAAGGAGAGATTTTCAATGATTTCGAGGAGGAATTTTCTCATTCTTGTTTTTGGTCTACGATCATTTCATTCTCTTATGCATTTAATGAAAGAGGCGAAAACCTCTATAAATACTAATGGAATTTTTATTGTAAAGGGGGGTTAGACACTTTGTGAGAATACTCTCCAAATTATTTGTATTAATACAAGGCATCAGGATTTTGAATTTGCAAGTGATCTTGTGCGTAATTTCCTTCTGTATTGTGCACTTCTATTTTACATTCATGTTTCTTGTTTGCTGTTAGATTTAAATTCTGCATTTGGATTTAAATATTGCTAGTGAAGGAGTGAATGCTAGAGTGTTATTTTGAAGGTTGTTACTACAAGTTTGTAAGTGAACTCTGCTTCTTTTCCCTCTATTGAATGCTATTTTATGTTTTGGTTATTTTCCTGCTATTAGTCTGCCTCGAATCCTAGACTTCGGCCTATGGCCATATTTCCCATTTCTTTCTGCATTTTTCTAAATTCTTTCCTGCATCCCTAGTCTTCAACCAATGTAGGATTAGTAAGGGAACTAGCCCTCTCTAGATATTGGCACAAGGGACTTTTCTTTCCTTCGGAATTTCAATGTTAACCATATATAGGGTGCATAAACACAGTTTTTATTGATTAGGTAGATATTTGACCAACAATTTTTGGCACGCCCAGTGGGACCTCAAAGTTTCCACTTCCAATGGTATTAAGGTTTGATGTTTGCCTTTGTGTTGTAACATTAGAACATTTGGTGACTCGACTATACTCAAAAATCTCTGATTGTGAGAGCAACGAAAGATGTGTCTCATGAATACAAGATCAAAGGCCAAAAATCTAGATCATCAAATCGAGTTCTACGAACTTGATATTCAAATGTTGGGGGAACAACCTCAATTAGCTACAGAGCCTAAAATATTGATGAGAACTAAGGCAACAATAAGGGAGGGAAAAACCATAGCTCTCCATCCTTTACATCCATAGGGAGAACTTGAGGTAATGCAATGTCAAACTAGCACTTTTTAAGATTCTTAGCCTTTGATATCTCTAATTATCCATTTGGTACAGAAGATCATGCCTTGGTTTTTGCAATCAAGAAAACTCATTCCCCATTCTTCTTCAGTAAACAACAAAATTCCTTGGCTATTTTATAGAAACAAGAGCCATAGGTAGAACTCACATAGAGAAAAAAATTGAGCAACATCTCTAGATTCTAATAACAAACCTTAGACGGTACCTAACATGAGTAATGTGTGTCGGTTGCAACAAGGATCTTGGAGCAGATTTAAAACTTGCCAATAAGGGAAATCTTTCTAGTGGTTTAGTAAGAAAGTTTAGCTTCAATTATTTGTATGACATTTTCCTATAGTTCCACTCATATTTCAACAAACAAATTTACATATGTTTAATAATATTTAAGCTTGTTTTACTTGGTTTTCTATAATGAAAGAAAATATTTTTAGTTCAAGTGAATGATAAAATTTTAAAAATTGTATCCCCGTGAGTGTGGTCTACTGCCAAAGACGCCACTTGCATTATTGGTGATGTGACCCGAGTTCAATCCCCATGATGGATGTGTATAAGATGTATTACTCAATTTAAAAAAAAAATTAAAAATTGTAAATTCCTTTGGTATACATCCTCATTACCCCATATACCCCACATACCATCTATTGCATCCTCATGGTTAGCGGGTGTATGTTCCACTCCTGTAAGTCTAGTAAGTACTGCCACAAGTTTCCCACAAACTTTACCCCATACAACCACTAGTGTTCCTTAGCCTACACCCCATATACTAGTCCATATGGCTCAAAATCCTCCACCAAGGTAGTTCCCAGCATGGAATAGGTCAGGAGCTTTGAATCTGCAAGCACAAAATCCGGTCTTGCAAGCTACTTTGAAAGCTTTATTGACCTCTAATGGTATCAGTAAAACCGCGTATGAGCATATCCAAGACGTGGCTTCTTTGGCGACCATACATGACATAACAGATGAAGATGTAATCATAAAATTGCTGGTATTATCGTTGAGAGGAAAATTGCTTTATTGGTACCCGATCACTGCAACCTGGTACTATTACATCATGGTATCAGCTCGCTAAGTTGCTGATTAAAAATTTTCATGAACAAGTTGATCCATACTCCTTTATGCACCAGTTTACAATGATTCAAAGACATCCACAAGAAGAGATAGTTGAATTCAATGTCATGTTCACGCAAAGCTGGCAAAGAGTCCCCGATAGATTACAGCCCACACATGAGCAAGTTGGGTTCTACTATCTTAAGGTATTTAGTACTGAAATTGGTATGGTTGTACAACAAGATAATGTGACTACATTTCTAGACTTGTATACACAACCTCAAAAAGCCAAATCTGATTTGATTGTTGTAGGTAGGCTTCCCCTAAAGATGACTATACCCATTATCCATGACCTTCCATAGTATATGTATTCAAGCACATTTTTGTAACTCATGCCTTCCATGTACCCAGTTCCCTCATGGAGTTCTAGCCCACCTTAGGTTGCTCTGATCCATATCCCACAATATCTGGCCTTAGGCTTTTCTTAGTTGCCAACTCCATCAGTTCCACAGTTGCCAACATCTGTCCCTTTCCCAGCATTGCCAGCGCCCCCAATTCTCTTGTCGTTACCTGCACCGTCAGTGCCCATTCCACCGTCTAATTCTGATCCCCTCATGGTGTTGTTGTAGGAAGTAAAGTCCAATAATGTAGCCTTAAGTATAATATATAATGATCTTACCACGGTAAGGAATAAGCAAGCAGAGGTCGAGTTTCAGTCTAGGAGATTTCAGACCCCGCCTATTACGAGAGAACAAGCTTCTACTAGTAGAGGCCTTGAGAAGAGCCAAGTAGTGATGGCGAATGAGGATACTAGTGCAATAGAGAAGGCATATTAGTGTTTGACATGTAATGATCCTCATGGAGAAGAAACCTGCATGGTGCATATGAATTATGTGCAAATGCTAGCAGAAAGTTCAGCTGGTGAACAAGTTAATATGATTAGAGAAGCTGAACACAATTTCATGATTCCATCCTTGGAGTAAGTTTTGCTCACAAATTTTAATGCAATGATCAGAATGGACATTGGTTGTTACTCAATAACTAAACCAGAGCAAGCTAAAAAGCAAGTTCGCGATTCATAGAGTTTTGACACAAATCAATTATGAAAACTATATTTTGATGGTGCCAAATGTAAGAATGGTGCAGGAGTTGGTGTCGTGTTGATCTCTCCCAAAGGTATACAAAAGACTTATTCTTATATATTAACTTGGATTTGTACAAACAACACAGCTAAATATGAGGTGTTGTGCCTTGGATTGAAAAAGGTAAAAAAATTGGGCATTAAACATCTACATATTTTTATAACTTTGAGATTATTGTTAATCAGACCACTAATAGATGTGTGTCAAAGAAACATTACCTAAAAGTTTATCGCAATAGGATCTAGGATTTGTTTTAATCTTTCACAACTTTGAACATTCAGGCGATTCCTCGGGAGCAGAACAAACATGCTGATATTTTAGCTTCCCTTGGTGCAAATTATTCCTCCATAGAGCAAGTGGTCTAAAAGCCCAAGATTATCAGGATGATTTACAAACCCTCAGTTCCATAAAAGAATCTCTATTGGAAATTATTTGACAATGATGAACAAATAGTCAATTTTCTGCTCAGAGAAGCTGCTAGCACGGATGAAAGAGTACTTTTCGAAGAAGAGAAAGAAGGGATGATTCAATTAAAGAATAATCACATTCCCCAAGGTTTGATCTTGTTGGAAAGTTTATTTGATCAAAATGATAGAGCTGATAAGCACAAGATTAAAGTGGATGCCAAGGAGTACAAATAGTTTCAGTTGGAACCTGAAAAGGTTATCAAGATCGGAACTGATTGTGTGCCAGATGAACTTGAAGGTATTAAAAACCTGTGCTATGAGTACCTCGACATTGTGGCATGGAGCTATCAATATTTAAAGGGTTATGATAAGAGTGTGATCCAGCATACCATAGAACTGTAGGAGGGGGTAAAACCCTTTTAGCAAAACCAATGTCCTGTCAATCCTAAGATCAAAGCGCTCATGAAGGCAGAATTGTTGAAGATGTTGGAGGTAAAGATTATATATCCTATTAAGCACTCGACCTGGGTGGCAAACCTGGTCCTAGTAAGGAAGAAGAATGGAGACATACGGTTGTGTGTTGATTTTCACAACCTAAACCAAGCATCGCTTAAAGATCATTACCCTCTACCCCGAGATAGATCAAATTCTTCATGTGGTTGCCGATGCTTAGAGATTCTCACTATTAGATGGCTTCTCTGGATATAATCAAATCTAGGTGAAATACGAGGATCAATATAAAATGACATTCACTACCAAGTGGGGTACATTCACCTACCAGCGGATGCCCTTTGGTATCTCGAACATCGGTGCTACCTTCCAGAGAGCCATGGATGTCGCCTTCGATGAGTTACTGAATAGAATTATTGTGATATATCTCGATGATATGACTATATTTTCCCATTGCAGAGAAGATCATGTTGCTCATCTAAGATAGGTGTTTGAGAAGTGTCATGAGTTTAGAATCTCCATCAATCCAAATAAGTCAATCTTCACCATCAAATAAGGGAAATTGTTGGGTCACGTAATCTCACAAGAAGGATTGGTGATAGATCCTGCAAGAGTCAAAGCACTCATGAAATTGCCACTACCTGCTAATAAGAAATATTTACAGTCCTTCTTCGGCCAAATAAACTTTATTTGCAAGTTTATTGTTGATTTCACCCAAGTTGTGAATCTCATGACTAAGCTTTTGAAAAAGAATGTTCAGTTTAAGTGGACGGAAGTCAGGAGACGAGATTTTCAGGAAATCAAAGAAAGAATTACCCAAGATCCAGTCTTAATTAATCTTGACTATTTGAAAGACTTCATTCTTTATGCAGTAGGTGAGCACGAAAGCTATGCTGCAGTGTTGAATCAGAAACAATAAGATGGAGAAGAAAAGCCAATCGCTTTCTTGAGTCAAGTTATTGCACCACATCAGGAGAAATACAACTTTATTGAGAAGTAGGTTTATGTCATAATGAAATCGCTGAAAAAGTTTTGACACTTTGTTTCTCAGAGCAAGACTGTTGTTTATGTTATTCATCTTGATGTTTGAAACTTTATACTATAAGGAGAACTAGGTGATAAGAGAGCAAGGTGGGTATCTAAAATTCAAGAATACGATGTGGAGATCCGACCTACAAAGCTAGTTTACGAGTGCACTTTATGCCAGGAGTTAGCTAAAAGTGTTGTCACTGAGATGTTGGATGTGGTGCACATGGAGGACATAGGTGAAAGAATTTGCGTGAATCATACTGTGAGTGACCATGACTGGACAGAAGAGTTGGTTGATTTTTTTACTTTTGGGAGATGTCCAAATCACCTCGATGCTTCACAACATTGGAGGTTCAGGCTACAAGCGCTCAAGTATGTATTATTGCCCAATGGGTTGTATCATAAAAACATAGATGAAGTTCTTCTCAGGTGTGTAAAAGCGTCCAAAAAAGAGAATATATTGGAGGAATTTCACTCTGGGTTATCTGGAGGGCATTATGCAAGTAGGCCCATGGCCTTAAAAATTATCCGAGCGGGCTATTATTGGCCCACTTTGTTCGTCGATGCTCATAAAATAAGCCAGCAGTGTGATAGTTGTCAAAGATACATTGGCAGGATTAGGAAAGGAGATTTACCTCTACGTCCAATTCAAGTGGAAGCACCTTTCCAAAAGTGAGGTCTTGATTTCATTAGCGTCATTGATCCACATTCTTTCGTGGAACACAAGCATATCCTAATGGCAACTAATTACTTCACCAGATGGGGGGAGGCTATTCCCACCAAGAAGGCCAATCAAGCTATCGTTATCTCCTTTCTAGAGGGGCTCATGACTCATTTTGGCATACCATATTCTATTGTAACTGACAATGGCACTCCATTCATTGGGGCCAATATTACAGAGTTTGCTAGTAAATACGACATTTATTTGAAGATGTCATCCAACTATTGTCCGTAAGGGAATGGGTTGGCCAAATCCACTAACAAAAATTTGCTACGAATATTAAAAAGGATGATGGATAGTAACAAGAGAAGTTTGCACCTATTGTTGAATCAATCTCTTTGGGTAGACTGTATCTCAGTGAAGAAATCTATTAAAATGTCCCCTTATACCTTGGTTTATGGGAAATAAGTGATTCTTCCTACTCATATTGAGCTTCCAGTACTCCAAACATTGTAGTTGTTCCAGGATGAGGATGAAGAATATGACCCTATGTGTGCAAGGTTGGCATAGTTGCTGCAGTTAGAAGAGAATAGGGAATAGGCTTATCAGGTATTTTTCGAGCATACTAGAGAAATGAAGAAGTGGTTTGGAAAGAAAACTACCGATCACAGTTTTCAGGTGGGAGATCTAGTTTTAAAATAGAATGAAAAGAAGGCTAAACCAAGGAATCACCATAAGTTCGATGCTATCTAGGAAGGCCCTTTTCAAATTTTGGTGGTGAATTCAGCAAATGCTTATCATCTTCACGATCTGGAGGGTTATGATCTCCCCATTCCTATGAATGGCCTTCATTTGAAGGCCTATATTTCATGATGATATTTCAGTGAGGTACCATTTTGTACATATGTAAATATCCTCTTTTAAGTATTGTTGTTTTAGTTTGTTGATGATTTATATGTTATATAGTAAAAAAAAAGAAAAAAAAAAAGGAAAAGGAAGAAAATCACGAAGGCCCTTCGCCTCAAGAACAGGCGAAAGGGCTTTTCACCCTAAGAATGAGGTGACTAAGAATGGCAAAAAAGTAAAATATTTTCCTAAGGAACATCTTTGCTTAAGAGATGTCTTCTAAAGCTTAGTCGTTCATTTTCTAGAAGGGCAAATTTAAATTGATGACAAGTTCGGCGACAGTGAACATTGGATTAACATCGCATTCGCCCTAAGAGAGGGGTGAATGAACCGTTCACCCCTGTTATGGGCAAACACATCAAGAAAGGTGACGAAGTTTATTTTTGCATAAGTATAAAATTAAAAGCGCATGCTTTTCGAAGTTTGTTTTCTATAAAGCGCTTTAAAAAAAAGAGGAAGAAAAGAAAGAGAAAAAATTTTAAAAATAGCCTTAAGCTATTTTTAAAGAAAAATTTGATTTTTGAAGTACATGCAAAAAGCAGAAGCAAATGAAGTTTTCTTTTAAAAAGAGCTATTCGCCATGGGTTTTCAAACAGATCGAAGGTGCTCAAACTAAGTAAAGCGTGATGTTTTGACCTCAATTTTGAAGTCGCCAGGGAAGGACGAAATTGCTTTGCACCCGAAGTAATTTTATCGAAAGGAGGAAATAATTTCAATAGTTTTAGAAGCATGTTGTCTAATAAAAAGTGTCCTTGGGTTACATGTCAGCAATCAGAGGGTAAGAATTGCAGGTAGAAGAACATTAAATTAAAAACGTGGGTCATACCAGATTTTTGATTTCCAAGGAGCAACAAAAATTAAGTGATTGGTGGTTAAGCGACCAGTTTTACTTTCCTAGCAAGTTTGAGGTGCCTAGGCACAATTTTCAACAAAATTACTTGGTGAGTTGGGCACACTTTTTTAGGAGGATCCGAAAGTGAATCAAAGGTGAAGCCATTGAGATGTTGGGAATGGTGCCAGACTAGCATTTTGATACCCTCTCCTTCCTAAAAGCGCTTGCAATTAATTTTGCATTTACTGTGGTAGGTGTTGGAGGGCTCTATAAAAACTATGAGGTAAAAGCCATAGTTTATATTTGGTTCTTTTAAAAAAATTACTGTTGTATTCATGAACTATAGCTACAGAGCATAATATTTTAGAGTCTGCTCAGAGAATTTTTCAGAGAGAAGAAAAGGAGAATGGGGAAACATAGCAAGGATCCCAAGGACGTCACAGAGGCTACAGAGCCTAAGAAATCAAGAAAGAAGGAGGGTGGCTCTAGAGCCAAAAGGGCTCGGAAAAATGATTATGTGGACTTAGACCCATACGAGGATACCATGGCAGAAATTGGAGACTGCCTTATCACACATAAGGGAATCGAAAGGTTGAGGCAAGAGGTAGAAGCTATTGTGAGTCAAGGGGTATCATCAAATAGCTAGCTGACAATGCCATATCATTCGTAGATGTCCTAGTACTTGTGTTCACCCGTTCATCCATACCCTGAGTTGGTATAGCTTATTGCCCAGTTCTATGACCCATTCACTAGGGCTGTCAAAAATGCCAGGAGGGAAATTATGTTTACCATTACTCCAGATAAAATTTGGGAGGCCTTTTCTTGTGGGTTGAAGCCCCCTTCTTATGCGGTTAATAAAAAGTTACATATTGACAAGCAAGAGGACAGGTATATCTCCATAGTGACAATGCACCAATTTATGGAGACGCAACTTGTTAAAGAGCCACAGATGGGGCAGCTTCCTAATCTGCCAAAGCTACTCTCATAATTCAAGAGTCAAGATATATACTCCATGTTGTCTTGGGTCACTAGATTGCCTTCGGATGAAACTGTGCATAAATTGTAGGTAGTTGTTTCACAGTGTATTGGTAAAGTTGAGTTTTATTCTCCCTCTGCCATGCGACAAGGTGGCAATCCTATTTTCTTTGATTGGGCCGAATACATCTCTAAAGGATGAACTTTCAACTAGAAAAAATTCAAACTTGGGAGTCCAAGTTGTTTTTCCATACATAATTTTTAGTATGGTTTTTTTTTCCCAATTGTAGTAGCGCTTCTCCTTTATTGCAGTGACGTAGCTGGGAAAAAAGAATGAGCCCTTGCTGGTTTATATGTGGACTCCCATTTTGACAAGGAGGGAGTCGGTGTACAACTTTAATAGTTGGTTTTTGGGGCCGGTGATAGAGTTGCTTTGCAGTACCTGTGATAGAGTGTCACAAAATTTGAGGGATGCAGTCATTGTGCAAGAGAAGGGTGATATTTTTCTGCTTACCCAGGGCATAGTTATGCATATTTTTGTTTTAACGGGTAAGTCATTTTTATTACCATATTTTTCCATAGAGCATATGTTTGCCATGGAGGTTATGCACCAGACTAATCATGAGAATGATATATGGATTTGGGCATGGGAAGAAGACTACATGCAACATGTCATTCAAATTCGATAGCATAGAAGTGAGCCAAGTTGGGTAGAATAGGCTCTTGACGATGGCGCTACAAGATTTAGGCTTAATCGAACTGCCATAGCATTGGTGATATGATCCTCTGGGCAAGTTCTTAGCTATTGTGAAGGCTAAGTCATTTCATTGTTGTCCTCGGCCTGATATCCAGAAGAGGAGAAATAATTTTGATGGGCCGGACATGAACTGGCATATTGAAAAATAATGACCCTCCCACCATGGCATGATTATTATGAGTAGGAGGCGAAATATAATCTAGCTAAAAATAAGACTCAAATTCCTCCACCAGACTTATTTAGTTCTATTAAGGAAGTTGAACCCGAATGGACTGAGTAAAAGATAATAAATTGGTGGATTATATGGATTCACCGAGAAAAGTCGACCACTGCTTACGAGTTGAAATTAGATGAGAAGTTTTCATATATTTACAATGAATTTATATATTTATATCAACCCGTCACCTTCACCAATATCTTGTCTCAAAGCTTTTAGCATTCTGACAATGGCGAAGGTGAAACTGAACAAGAGCGCCCGACAATTGAAGATGAGACCCCAGAGGAAGAAGAGTAACAATATGTTTTTAAAAGGAGGTCTCAACGAACAAAGCGACAAGTAGAGGAGATTCCCATGCCCGAAAGGTAAAATTTACCGAAGGTGCCACCATTTCCAAAGGTGGCTAAAAGGCCAAGGTCTAGTGCAATTATGACTTCTGCCATTGAGGCCCCTATAGTTTTAGTTGCTATAGTTTCTACAACATCAGTTGTAACTATTCCCATGATTACTAATGTGTCGACAACTATTGTAAATCCTTCACCCGTGCAAGAGCTCCCAACCAAAGTTATCGAGATCTTTTCAATGGCTCAAGCATCGATGGAAGATCAGTAGTCCAAAAGCTCTCATGTTGAAGTAATGAATGAAGAAGAGATTCTAGACATTGGAGAAAGGGCGAAAGTGCAAGGAGAAGAAGCAGTTTCTCAGCCACCTCCATCACCGCAACACATGGTGCTTACACCCAAAGGTATGTCTCTTCTTCCCTCTTCTTCTTCTATGGAGCAAGCAATGATTTTTGTCTCACTTCCATCTGTTCCACTTTCATCGTTCATGGTCTCCATTTCTCTACCCTTTGGTATGCCCTCCACATCTATTTCATTTCCATCTTCTCCCCCCCTAAAGTCACTACTGCTCCTTCCTCTATTCTTGTTCCTTCATCTTTCATTTCTTTTAGTTCGTATGCATCAGGGCCAAATCCCTTTTTGTGCCCATCTCTTTCCATTCCCGCCTCCACCACCATTGAGGCTGTAAGTATGCAAGCTCCTCCTAAAGTAAGCGTAACTACAGCTAAACCCGCTTCCTCTACCAAAACTACCATTTTCGTTCCACCTACTATTTTTGTTCCACCTCTTTTAGCCTTGTCATCCGCTCCTGTTGGGCCCAGTCACTCAGACATTTTGGTTCCATTCACCCCATTTTTGGAGTTGCAGATAGTTCCTGATGTGTAGGTGGCCCGCAAGCAGCCCGACGTAGAGAAGATTAATCGGACACACTTGAGCTCTTCGTAGTGGTTGAAGAGTATGTGATGCAAAGAGACCTTGGCTCCATTTCGATTGATTAAAAAAGTTACTTTTGATCCCATCATGAAGGAGGCTCATATTACCACAATTATTCCATTGATTCATAAGCCCCAAGGAGAGTTGTTGCTGGGCAATCTCATTTTTGAGACTATAATAGAAGACCTTACGTGGATAGATCCTGTAGAAAATATGGGCAACATTCAAGTAGATATGAGCTCAGTGTACTTGCATGGTGAGTATTTTAAGGAGAAATATTTTGAAAATCAAAACAAAGTAATTGAGCTCGAAAATACCTTGGCAAAACGTAGAGCCCAAGAGGAGAAGACGACTACTGAGAATGACTATTTGCGCTAGTAGGTGAAAGTTAATTTGAAGGAGCACGATACCACCAGGATTGAAATGCACAAGCTTCAATAGCAGCTCAAAGATGTGAAGAAGTAGTTAGCTAATAAAGCGGTACATGCCATAGGATTTTTGTACGATAGCGTCAAGGGAACTTGCCTTCGCTCTACACATAATTGTGAAAAGTTAGCCATACAAGCTATTAAGGTGCTACAATATTTATGGGAGGTATAGATACAGATACAGTTAGGGTAGCAACTAATTGATACCACTAAGGAGATGTTGTCACCCTATATGGATATGGTCGTAAAGATACAGGCTTTGATTAATATCAATTTGCACATTCGCCCCCTTAGCGAGATGGATTATGCCTAGTCTAAGGCAAAAATTACACTATGCAGTTACTTCCAGTGCATGGACCTGGTACAGGAAGGATGGGCCATCCTCAACACTATTGAACGTGAACACATTATTTTCATGTCTCATTTTGAGACCATTGATGAGTTGGGATTTTTGACCTTTGTGGATAATTGGGGAGAACCTCTTCCCATGGAACAGCTTGAAGCTCTTTGGAAAAATTTTGTTGAAGATACCTCTAATATTGATGTCTGGGAAGAGCCTCTCACAAAAGCGCAGGTGTTTCCCTTGATGCAGAAGTATACGCACTTAGAACTATCCTTGTACGAGTTGGTCCAACGAGCAAAGCATCTCAGTTTGACGGATGTTCAGAATATGCATTTCATTTATGAATCCCTTAGTGTCCCTTGCCTATTCACTACTCATGCTTGGGAGGAAGTAGTTCATGCCTACGAGGTCATTTCTAAAACTATCCAAGAGCAGGAGGAGCAGGTAGTAGCAAAGCGCGCAATGGTGGAGAAAGCAATGGAGGAAGCAAAAAGGGTTGAAGTACTCAGAGTAGTAGCAAAAGTGAAAGATAAGGATTGCATAGAGGAAGAGGCTCATTGAAAGACGTCTGCAATATCAATGAAGGCACCAGCCAAATACTTTGTTGCCCAATGAATGAAGGCCTGGGATCACTTGCATCCATGCAAGCTGGATACCTCGTGAGTCGCCAGAAATATTGGCAATTTTACACTTTGCCACATTGGATATTTTGTTGGAGCATTTTGATGTATTTTGATGTAATATGATGATACATTTTTGTCTGTTTATGATGGCTTTTATTTCATCTATTCCTTGTTTATTTACATATTTGTATTGGTGTTATTAGTGTTTTTGTAAAACGTCATTCGGGATTTAAGTTTGCCTTGTTAGAATAGAGATATCTTTCAGGCCTATGAAATGAACAATGAATTATTGGGAGGAGAATTTTAAGAAGTTCGTTATCTTGAAGATGCCAACGCATTCGTCCCACACAAGGGGCGAACGCCCCATTCACCCTAGGATCGGGTGAACGAAATGGCAAAGTATTTGAAAAAACTCAAGGAGAAGCATGTTGGCAATTTTGGGTTTGAGATCCTAGCTTCTTGTCTATGAGTTGTCATTGATGTCAAAAGGAACTGGCATTAATGTCAAGAGGATTTATTGGCTTCAAAGGTTGAAGATTCCAAAGAATATTTTCTAGAAGATTTCGGAGAGATTCCATGTGGCAGATGAAAAGGTTTTTATCAAAACCATGGCAGGTTTAAGGGTTTTTATTAAAACCAGGTGGATGCATTAAGGGTTTTTCTCAAAACCACTCTCAGTTTAATGCAAAGGCTGGAGACACTTATTAATTAAATAACTTAATTAATAAAACCTTTTAAGGTTTTTTAATTAATTATTTATTTGATTTAGTGATTAAATTATTTTAATAATTTAATGGGTTCTCCACCTAAGGTCTAAGGTCTAAAAGACCTTTGATTATTTTTTAAATAATCAAAAGGGTTTCATAAACCCTAAAGTTGTTTCGAAGGCGCCAAAATAATATTAATTCGAAAAGTTTGAATTATCCTCCCGTCGACGTCGTGCATAGCATGGAAGTTTGGCTATATAAGCCATAACCTATAGTCCAAAGCAATGGTGTGAAAGAAATTTGAATTGCGCAAAGGTTGGGAAGTAAAAGCTACGGCTATCATTTTTTTCGCCACGTTTATCCGCCGCCAAAGGGTTAAGGAGAAGGAGACTCTTGCTAGCCTTCAAGCTAGCGTCGTTGGCCTAGTGGCAACGACTGTTCTGCGAAGGCGCTTGAAGGGAGGTCAAGCGTTCGACTCCCGCCGTGGAGTGTGAGAAGAGTTTTTGCGCTCCAATTTTTTCGGAGGCACTGTTGACCCACGATTTTTGGAAGCATTTTTTTTGGTAAGGTTTTTTAAATAAAATCTGCATTTTTGTTAAAGAAGAAGTGGTTGGGCAGATTTATTTAAAATTATTTTTAAGGTTAAATGCTTCTTTGGAGATATAAGGTTGATAGTGTGTGGTTGAGATTTTTGGCTTGATTGTTGAGTGAGATTTGCTTAGAAGCTATTATTCCTTGAGCATGGTTTAATTAATTTGGAGAAATAAGGTGTAAAAGGATATATTGTTTGTATGCTTTATATTTTTGGTAGTTGACTTCTAAGGATTGGAGTCATAAGGTGTTTTATGGAATAAATATTTTTGTGGTTACTTTTATGATCTAACCCTAACTTGGTGGCAAAGTTGAGGGTGGTGTTGGTAACAAGGTTGAAGAACTATTCTCTTCTTCCTCAAACAAAGGTATGGGCAACTTCTTCCATGTATATTGTTGATGGTGTATTTTCTGAAATTGAGTTTGGAGTGAAAAGGTTGTCTACTAGGTATTCTTGTTGGTGTAAATCCCATTTTCTGGATATTGAAGATTGTTTATGCATTAAAATCATTGATGAGTTTTTTGGGTGAATGCATAATTCTGGTTGAGGAAGAGGAAGCATTTTTGCACTAGGGTTTATGTTAGTAAGTCTTGCTACTTGCATTGAGTTGGTGAAACCCTTAGTTGGCTGTTTTGAGATTGATGGTTGAGTTGCTTCCATAGAGGTTGTTTTGATCAAGTTAATGCTTTACTTGATACATGATTTGGGCTTACTCCATTGAGATTGATTTGAGCAAGTTATTCTTTGCATTGGTGATTTATGTTGGTGGTTGTTTTGTTCAAATATCTTTGGAGGGAAAAGGATGTCTACTAGTTTCCTTTTCATGTAGTGATTGGTTGAATGCTTCAAGGTTAATGTTGAGTTGAATGATGTTGGTTAAACCTTGTCTATAAGCATTGTTGTTAAAGCCCTAATTGGTTGAGAAAAGATATTGGTTGTGGAAAGAACATGAGTATCATTGTTATATGAGATATTGCATGGTTGGCAATTGTTGGGTTGTGTTTCATGTTCTTGAGAAAAGCATACTACATCTATCTTATTCTTTTGAGATTGAGATTGAGTTGAGATTGAGATTGGGAGTTAAGTATAGAACATATTGAGTCTCTAACAATTCTCTTTATGTTTCTATGAGATTTGAGATTGAGATTGGGAGTTAAGTATAGAACATATTGAGTCTCTAACAATTCTCTTTATGCTTCTATGAGGTTGATGAATCACATTGGGTCTCTAACAATTCTCTTTGTGGGTTCATGCTAAGCAAGTTTTTCTTGATGAACTTGTGAGCTGATTTGGACAAGTTCTAGTGAAGACTTGTGAGCTGATTTGGACAGGTTCTAGTGAGGACTTGTGAGCTGATTTGGACAGGTTCTAGTGAGGACTTGTGAGCTGATTTGGACAGGTTCTAGTGAGGACTTGTGAGCTGATTTGGACAGGTTCTAGTGAGGACTTGTGAGCTGATTTGGACAAGTTCTAGGGAGGACTTGTGAGCTGATTTGGACAGGTCCTAGCAGAGGACTTGAGGACAGAGTTGAAGTGGTTCTTTGAGAAGAACTTGAGGACAATTTTGACAAGTCTTTGAGAAGGCTTGTGTGCAGCAGAGATTGATTTGTTCAAGCTTTATGAGTTGAGCTTGGGACAGATCTGACAGAGTGAGGAAGACTTGTGCTGGATCGACTGACTATGTTTAGTACAAGTTGATGAGTTGCTATGGAGGTGATCAGTGAGGACAGAGGTCTCTTGAGGCTGAGCATTGAGGATAGGAGGTCTTCTATGGAAAGGAGTTCCACGTGCTAGAGGAATAAGAGGTAGGTGATCTTCTAAAGTATCATTTCCAGAGTTGAGGGGAAGGATTCTCCTTTGGGTAGGAGGCTCATAAATTCGTGAGGAGGGGAAGGATTCTCCTTTGGGAAGGAGGCTCATAAATTCGTGAGGAGGGGAAGGATTCTCCTTTGGGCAGAGGCTCATAAATACTTGAGTAGGGGAAGGTTTCTCCTTTGGGATGAGGCTCATAAACATTGTAATTGGGAAGGATTCCCAAAGAACTTTGAGAAAGCTTTTTAGAGAAAAGTTTTGTGGATGTAGCCCATGTTGGGTGAACCATGTTAAAATTGGTGTCTCATTGTGTGTTGCTTTATGCATTGCTTTGATATTGCTATTGGTTCATTGCTTTGCGAAGTTGAAGTTAAATAGAGAAAGTAAAAGAGGTCTTATACTGTTCACCCCCCCTCTCAAGTATAAGCTTGTGTTCTTCAATTGGTATCAGAGCGGGTTCCTTCAAAAAGTTTAACAACTTGAAGGAAAATATTGTAAAGAACACAATGGAATCTACAAGTGGTAATGCAACACCTATTCTTGATGGGGCAGATTTTGGGCTTTGGAGTGCTAGGATGAAGGTTCATCTTATGGCTCTTGGAAATGAAGTTTGGGAAGTGATTGAGGATGAGTATACCATTCCTGAGCATGGTCCTTCTACTAAGGAAGAGAGGCTCCTACATCATAGCAATTCAAAGGCAATGAATGCAATCCTGAAGGGTTTACAGAAGGCAGATCTTACCAAGGTGATTCACTGCAAGACAACTAGTGAAATGTGGAAACAGATTGAAGGTGGTTCATACAGGTGATGCAAATGTCCGAAAGGCCAAGTTGAGACACTTCAAAGGTATGTTTGAACAACTCAAGATGAATTATGAAGAAAATATTAGTGACTATATGCTTCGTATGGATGAGATTGTTAACTCTATGAAGGAACTAGGTCTTGAGCTTGCTGAAAATGATATTTGTGATAAGATTTTGAGGTCTCTTCCAAATAGATTTAGTGAAAATATTTTTGCTATTGAGGAAGCTAAGGATTTGGATAAGTTGAAAAAGGATGAGCTTCATAGTATACTTGCAGCATTTGAGTTGAGAACTCAAGTGAAGGTTGATGTTAAGAAGGAGGCAACTTTCAAGGCTACCAAGAAATCCAAGGGTAAAGAGCTTCAAGATAGTGATGAGTCTTCTAGTGATGAAGAGGCATATTACAGCAAGAAGGGCAAGTTCTCAAGAAAGCACAAAGGTATGAAATATGTCAAGTGTTTCAATTGTGGAAAGTTTGGTCATTATGCTACTAACTATACTGCTGCCAAGGATGAAAGTGATGAAGATAAACAGGATTATAAGAGCAAGGATTCTGAAAGGCACAGGCATCAAAGGAAGAATAAAGATGAGCAAAGCAATCAAGGAAAGAGGTACTCTCACAAACACAAGAAAATTTTCTACCTAGACAAGGCAAGTAAGTGTTCTAGTAGTGATAGTGAAAGTTCTTCAAGTGATGTTGGAAATGAGATGTTGTTCCTAACAGAAAAAGAAGAAGAAAAGAAACATAGATTTGTCCTTATGAAATGTTTTAGATGTGGAAATTTTGGACATCTTGAGGATGATTGCACAAATGATGGATTGATTTCTAGTTATACTATGTATGAGGATGCTTCGGAAAATTGTGAGGAAGATCTTTGTATGGCTTTAGAAAAGGGTAGCACCTCTAGTGATAAGAAATCTGAAAAAGTCATTGATGTTTCAAAAGGCAAACAAATAGAGGAAGTTATAGAGGATGGTGAAGTAGATCTTGAAGCTGAACTTGTTAGTGCTCTTAGTGCTTTGAAAAAGGAAAGAAAGAAGAATGCTAGACTCAATGATAAATTGGATGAATGTTGTATTGAGAGAGATGAGCTTATAGAAAGTCTTGACTTCTCTATAGCTAAGACACAAAAACTTAAGGATAAGTTAGAGTCTAAGGTTCTTGAGTGTAGAGAGTTGGAACATAAAGTGGCTTCCTTGAAAGAGGAAACTAAAGAGTACAAGGAGAAGCTTTACAGGTTTGAAGATAGCACCAAAAAGGTAAAGTCAATCATCAAAGATCAAAGAAGGACAACAGATAAAACAGGTCTTGGTTTTGGTAAGAAACACATGGAACAAATTGGGGAATCTAGTAAGAGATTTCGAAAGGAAGAGAGTTCTGATGAGGAAAGTACTTCAGAAAAAGAGTCCTTGAGTGATAGATGCATAGAATCAGAAAACAAGAATCAAAAAAAGGGGAGAAAGTTTACAAGACCTAAGAGGTCAAATCAAGGAAAGTTTAATGGCAGATGTTTTGCTTGTCACAAGTTTGGTCACATGGCTTCACATTGCATGACTCAAGTGAGGAAGGTAAATGACAGATTCAGAGGTGGTAATTTCTTTCAAGGGTATTGCTACTCTTGTAAACAGTTTGGGCACAAGGTTGTTTATTGCAAGGCTAATAACAGGAACAGGGTTGGTCAGAATAGATGGAGTCAAAGATCAGGTATGCCTCAAAGAAATAACATTGTTAGTTGTTATAAGTGCAACAATGAAGGTCACATAGCTAGACAGTGTAGAGCTGAAATTCCAAGGTACAGGAATAGGAACATGGGTATGAACAGGCACAAGAATCAAGACATGGATAAGAACAGGAATGATAACAAGAACAACAACAGTGACATGAACAGGAACAAGAATATGGACAAGGAGAACAAGAGAAGACATGGTAAGGCAGCTATAGACACTGATGAAGATCAGTGCCTAATGGGAGTTTTACTCCCACCCCAAAATTAATCACCTCAACAGGAGGTGGGGGAGGGACTAAGCTAAGAGGCTCATTCTTAGTCCCAAGCCCCAAAGGTGACCCTTTGCCATTGATGACAAAGGGGGAGAGATATGAGTAAGGGGGAGAGCCTCAAGTCAGGGGGAGCTGATTTCTATACAGCAGTTTTGAGTTTCAGTGTTGTTGAGAAGCATGGTTTGCCATCAATGACAAAGGGGGAGATTGTTGGCAATTTTGGGTTTGAGATCCTAGCTTCTTGTCTATGAGTTGTCATTGATGTCAAAAGGAACTGGCATTAATGTCAAGAGGATTTATTGGCTTCAAAGGTTGAAGATTCCAAAGAATATTTTCTAGAAGATTTCGGAGAGATTCCATGTGGCAGATGAAAAGGTTTTTATCAAAACCATGGCAGGTTTAAGGGTTTTTATTAAAACCAGGTGGATGCATTAAGGGTTTTTCTCAAAACCACTCTCACCTTAATGCAAAGGCCGGAGACACTTATTAATTAAATAACTTAATTAATAAAACCTTTTTAAGGTTTTTTAATTAATTATTTATTTGATTTAGTGATTAAATTATTTTAATAATTTAATGGGTTCTCCACCTAAGGTCTAAGGTCTAAAAGACCTTTGATTATTTTTTAAATAATCAAAAGGGTTTCATAAACCCTAAAGTTGTTTCGAAGGCGCCAAAATAATATTAATTCAAAAAGTTTGAATTATCCTCCCGTCGACGTCGTGCATAGCATGGAAGTTTGGCTATATAAGCCATAACCTATAGTCCAAAGCAATGGTGTGAAAGAAATTTGAATTGCGCAAAGGTTGGGAAGTAAAAGCTACGACTATCATTTTTTTGCCACGTTTATCCACCGCCAAAGGGTTAAGGAGAAGGAGACTCTTGCTAGCCTTCAAGCTAGCATCGTTGGCCTAGTGGCAACGACTGTTCTGCGAAGGCGCTTGAAGGGAGGTCAAGCGTTCGACTCCCGTCATGGAGTGTGAGAAGAGTTTTTGCGCTCCAATTTTTTTGGAGGCACTATTGACCCGCGATTTTTGGAAGCATTTTTTTTGGTAAGGTTTTTTAAATAAAATCTGCATTTTGTTAAAGAAGAAGTGGTTGGGCAGATTTATTTAAAATTATTTTTAAGGTTAAATGCTTCTTTGGAGATATAAGGTTGATAGTGTGTGGTTGAGATTTTTGGCTTGATTGTTGAGTGAGATTTGCTTAGAAGCTATTATTCCTTGAGCATGGTTTAATTAATTTGGAGAAATAAGGTGTAAAAGGATATATTGTTTGTATGCTTTATATTTTTGGTAGTTGACTTCTAAGGATTGGAGTCATAAGGTGTTTTATGGAATAAATATTTTTGTGGTTACTTTTATGATCTAACCCTAACTTGGTGGCAAAGTTGAGGGTGGTGTTGGTAACAGGTTGAAGAACTATTCTCTTCTTCCTCAAACAAAGGTATGGGCAACTTCTTCCATGTATATTGTTGATGGTGTATTTTCTGAAATTGAGTTTGGAGTGAAAAGGTTGTCTACTAGGTATTCTTGTTGGTGTAAATCCCATTTTCTGGATATTGAAGATTGTTTATGCATTAAAATCATTGATGAGTTTTTTGGGTGAATGCATAATTCTGGTTGAGGAAGAGGAAGCATTTTTGCACTAGGGTTTATGTTAGTAAGTCTTGCTACTTGCTTTGAGTTGGTGAAACCCTTAGTTGGCTGTTTTGAGATTGATGGTTGAGTTGCTTCCATAGAGGTTGTTTTGATCAAGTTAATGCTTTACTTGATACATGATTTGGGCTTACTCCATTGAGATTGATTTGAGCAAGTTATTCTTTGCATTGGTGATTTATGTTGGTGGTTGTTTTGTTCAAATATCTTTGGAGGGAAAAGGATGTCTACTAGTTTCCTTTTCATGTAGTGATTGGTTGAATGCTTCAAGGTTAATGTTGAGTTGAATGATGTTGGTTAAACCTTGTCTATAAGCATTGTTGTTAAAGCCCTAATTGGTTGAGAAAAGATATTGGTTGTGGAAAGAACATGAGTATCATTGTTATATGAGATATTGCATGGTTGGCAATTGTTGGGTTGTGTTTCATGTTCTTGAGAAAAGCATACTACATCTATCTTATTCTTTTGAGATTGAGATTGAGTTGAGATTGAGATTGGGAGTTAAGTATAGAACATATTGAGTCTCTAACAATTCTCTTTATGTTTCTATGAGATTTGAGATTGAGATTGGGAGTTAAGTATAGAACATATTGAGTCTCTAACAATTCTCTTTATGCTTCTATGAGGTTGATGAATCACATTGGGTCTCTAACAATTCTCTTTGTGGGTTCATGCTAAGCAAGTTTTTCTTGATGAACTTGTGAGCTGATTTGGACAAGTTCTAGTGAAGACTTGTGAGCTGATTTGGACAAGTTCTAGTGAAGACTTGTGAGCTGATTTGGACAGGTTCTAGTGAGGACTTGTGAGCTGATTTGGACAGGTTCTAGTGAGGACTTGTGAGCTGATTTGGACAGGTTCTAGTGAGGACTTGTGAGCTGATTTGGACAGGTTCTAGTGAGGACTTGTGAGCTGATTTGGACAAGTTCTAGTGAGGACTTGTGAGCTGATTTGGACAAGTTCTAGGGAGGACTTGTGAGCTGATTTGGATAGGTCCTAGCAGAGGACTTGAGGATAGAGTTGAAGTGGTTCTTTGAGAAGAACCCGAGGACAGTTTTGACAAGTCTTTGAGAAGGCTTGTGTGCAAGCAGAGATTGATTTGTTCAAGCTTTATGAGTTGAGCTTGGGACAGATATGACAGAGTGAGGAAGACTTGTGCTGGACCGAATGACTATGTTTAGTACAGGTTGATGAGTTGTTGTGGAGGTGATCAGTGAGGACAGAGGTCTCTTGAGGCTGAGCATTGAGGACAGGAGGTCTTCTATGGAAAGGAGTTCCACGTGCTAGCGGAATAAGAGGCAGGTGATCTTCTGAAGTATCATTTCCAGAGTTGAGGGGAAGGATTCTCCTTTGGGCAGGAGGCTCATAAATTCGTGAGGAGGGGAAGGATTCTCCTTTGGGTAGGAGGCTCATAAATTCGTGAGGAGGGGAAGGATTCTCCTTTGGGCAGGAGGCTCATAAATTCGTGAGGAGGGGAAGGATTCTCCTTTGGGTAGAGGCTCATAAATACTTGAGTAGGGGAAGGTTTCTCCTTTGGGCTGAGGCTCATAAACATTGTAATTGGGAAGGATTCCCAAAGAACTTTGAGAAAGCTTTTTAGAGAAAAGTTTTGTGGATGTAGCCCATGTTGGGTGAACCACGTTAAAATTGGTGTCTCATTGTGTGTTGCTTTATGCATTGCTTTGATATTGCTATTGGTTCATTGCTTTGCGAAGTTGAAGTTAAATAGAGAAAGTAAAAAGAGGTCTTATACTTTTCACCCCCCTCTCAGTATAAGCTTGTGTTCTTCAAAGCAAAGGAAGTGTGGCTAAACACATTCGCATTTGCCCCTCCTTTGGGCGAATGCGCTCCAACATTCAAATGCAATTATGTTCACCCGAATGGAAAGTGGCATCGCGTTCGCCCCAGTTGAGGGGTGAACGTCCCGTTTGCCCCTCCTTTGGGTGAAAGTACCCTAAGAAGAAGACAATGTCATGTTTGCCCTGGTTGAGGGGCGAACATCATGTTCGTCCTTCCCATAGGCGAACGCATTTTTTGAGAAATGACCCTGAGCAATTGAAGAAGGATGAGGTAAAACTAATTTTATAAGAAGATGAACATAAGATTGGGCGAAATGGATCACAGTCAAAGCTTCCGATGGTGCCATATTTATACATATTAAATAATTATGGAAATGAGTAACTCAAATCATGGATCCCGAGTAGAAAAGAAGTTGTGCAAGAGGAGTAGGAGAATTTTTATGATTTCCAGGGCATAAAGACGTTTCCAAAATATTTAATGTTTTCCAAATTATATGTGCAATAATGCCCGGGTTGCTAGTTTCCTAGGTATCGTTCCCTGAAAGTTGGATCACTGTCTCTAAAGGAGATATTTTTAATTATTTCGAGGAGGAATTTTCTCATTCTTGATTTTGGTCTGCGATCATTTCATTCTCTTATGCATTTAATGAAAGAGGTGAAAACCTCTATAAATACTAATGGAATTTCTATTGTTAAGGGGTTAGACACTTTGTGAGAATACTCTCCAAATTCTCTGTATTAATACAAGGCATCATGATTTTGAATTTGCAAGTGATCTTGTGCATAATTTCCTTTTGTATTGTGCACTTCTATTTTACATTCGTGTTTCTTGTTTTTTGTTAGATTTAAATTTTGCATTTGAATTTAAATATTGCTAGTGATGGAGTGAATGTTGGAGTGTTATTCTGAAGGTTGTTACTGCAAGTTTATAAGTGAAATTTGCTGCTTTTCTCTCTGTTGAATGCTATTTTATGTTTTGGTGATTTTCCTGTTGTTAGTCTATCCTAAATTTTGTACTTCTACCTATGGCCATATTTCCCATTTATTTCTGCATTTTTCCAATTTCTTTCTTGCACCCTAGTCTTCAACAAGTGTAGGATTAGTAAGGGAACCAACCCTCTCTGGATATTGGCACGGGGGACTTTTCTTTCCTCCAACCTTTCAATGTTGGCCATATCTAGGGCACATAAACACAGTATTTATTGATTAGGCAAATATTTGACCAACGTAACTTTTCATTCTATGTTTGATTTCTAATATCTAGGACTTCCATAAGTTTTAAAACTTGTTATTTTTATAGGAACTGACAAATATAGAATTTGATGTTAGTGTATAGATTAAATAATTTCTAGAACCATAATATTTTAAATATATATCTTAGTAATTATAATTATAGTTTTATATCAATGAAATTACAATTTGTAAGAGTTAGTATAACAACTTTCCAATAACAAAATTATAATTTGAACTAAAATTTGAATTTATTAATCTAATCAATACTACATCTACTTAGGAGTTGCAAGATTACTATAGTGGTAAGGGATTTGACCTCTCTTTTATAGGTCCAAGGTTCAAACCCCACGAGTATGAGGGGACCAGGACCCCTCATAAAAACTTGTGTAAACTAAAAAAACCAAGTGGCATTAGTTCAACCGGTTAGATTCTTCAATATTTAAAGAGGAGACCAAGGTTCAAATCTTGCCAAGCGATACATGGATAATATCAAATATTTGTTGTAATACCACTATGTGATGATGTATTATGTGTGATGATGATGTAATACAGGTGGAGCCCATTTCAATCCCATATAACCAATTGAAAAAAAAATATTACCTATACTAAGTTGAAATTTAGTTTTACAACATTAAAATTATAATTTAACGGTCAACAATTTCTAGAACCAAATTGAAGATTTCAAATAGATATCATAATAGATATGATATTAAGTTGTCATTTCTCTAGCACTTAAATTACATTTCATATCACATTTTAAAATTTATTCTTTTAAGTTGTGAACTTATTTTATTAGTATCAATGCAATATAATTGTCAATGTTATAAATTTGGAAGAACAAAACAATATATTTATATCAATAAAATTATAAATAAAGAAATCTAAAATAATAGTTTTAAGATATGACAATGACAATTCAAGTTAGCAAAAATATAATCTTATAAATACAATCAACATTGTATTGAAATTATTATTATTATTATTATTTGAGCAATGTATTGAAATTATAATAAGAGAAAGTTGAAATTAAAGTTTCTCAAGGTTGAAAGTATACTTAAGATCTTCAACAATACTTGGGTCAAGATTGCTCAGCCTGATATTCAATCAAATCTCACAAATTTCATTCCAGGAAAGACTATGAGAAAACAAACTCAAAATGGTATTGAGTCTTCCCCAACAACGGTGCCAAAAACTGTGGGGGGAAATTCCTGCACCCTTAATAGATTTGTCACACAGCAAGACTTCCATAATCCAATCAGCATTGTGGACTCTGGTGGATCCACCTCTTTAACTCAGGAAAATATTATCCTAAGACTCTAGATAGACCGAGTACGGTAAGGAAACCCCGAAGGTGAGCCTACAATATTTCTTATAAAGTCCATAATTTTTTTGAAACTTATGCATGTAATTTATTAATAGATGTCATAGTCAATATGAAATTTATTTATATAGAATGATTTAGAATTTAATGTTCATTTGTATAATGTTTTAAATATATTTGTTAAAATATATTCTTATAAAATTTTAAAATAAATATCTTATATATAATTCTCAAAATAAGCTTATTACAAGTCATTTGTATTACATATAATGTATATTAAATATTTAGTTCTTTTCCACTTGAACTTGACAAGGACTCTTCAAGCATTTTTCTTATTCAATTCTCCAAGCCCTTTATAGAAGTTTTTAAAAATAGTGTGTCATATATCATAGCTTAGGCACATCACATGTGCTTGAATGCAATAAATAAACAATAAGATTGTATATTGAAAATATCATAAAATAAGGATATATATAACATTGTGTAGAGTTGTACTTTAAATTGTCATATTTGTATACAAGGAATTATCTATTTTGTCACTAATAGCAATAAGATATTATGTGTGAAAATATTAATGTTATTTTAAATGTTCATTTATTTTCTACTTGAACTTGACAAGGACTCTTCAAGCATCTTCTTATTCAATTTCCCAAGCTCCCTATAAAAGTTTAAAATAGAGTTTCAAATATCATAGCTTAATGCACATGAATATAATGAATAGACAATGAGATTATATTAAAAATATTTTCATAAAATAAGTAACACTAAAGAAATACTCTGATATGTGTGTAAGTTGTAACCACCTTACAAACTTAATTTTGCATTGTTTTATTAGTATACAAGGAATTATTTATTTCCGCTACTAATAACACTAAAATATTATGTCTAAAAATATTAATATTATCTTAATTATGTAATCTAGGAGTGTTAATAGAATAAAGTTGAGTATTATGAGGAGGAAAATTCAAGTCAAATTGAAAAGGTGTTTCATTATTAAAACTTAGGGTAAATCTCACTACTATCTATTGGTACTGGCTAGAACTCCTTCCCCTTGGGAATCCATATGACATATATCCCTTAGCATTCACATTCAAATATTTGACTAAAGAACACTTAGCTCTTAATTGATGTTTGAAACTTGGGTTTATCCAACTTATTCTTTGTCTTAAAGATATTTCATCTTCTTGCAAGTAATTGGGGAAGTCAAAGTCCATGGTATATTTATCATTGAAACCATTCAAGACTTTTTTAAGATAATCTTGTACTTGTAAAATTTTAAGTTGTTCTTATGGAGTATGACCAACCAATACCTATTATTCAAGATTTGTTAAACATAAAAATATCATTTTAATGACTTACTAGGATCAATTTTAAATACTAACCTTACAAACAAAAATAATATACAATATTTTATAATGAAGACGTAAACTATAGAAACTCAACTATAATTTTATAATTTGCTTTGAAATTTCTTGTACAATCACCTCATAATCACTGTTTCCATTTTTGCAAACACTAATATTGATAAGTTTTGAGATATTTTTATCATCATTATTCACATTAATATTAAGTACATTCATTAGAGGGCCTTCCCTAGGATCATTCGATGTTAGTTCACTGTCTTTATTGTATAGTGCACTAACTTTCAAACCATGTTTATAGATTTTACCTCGTAAGGCCCATGAACAATTACATACTAAAATATTTGAAGTAGATATAGGTGGCATAGCTCACACCAAGGTTAAAATATTGATGACACCAAATAGGCTATATAGCTTGATTTGACTAAGTTGATATAAAAGAGAAAGGGGAACCCTTTCAGAACCCTACTTAAAAAAGAAGAACATAACATTATAATATGATAATAGCCATGTGTAATAACAAAACACCATAGGCAACCATTTGAAACAGGAAAGGCATGGAGAGCCAATAGACCTTTGCAATTGGTTCATTCAGACATTTGTGGGCCAATGTTTGTTCAATATTATACTAGGGCTAAATACTACATCACTTTCATTGATGATTACAACAGAAAGGTATGGATCTACCTAATTCAATATAAGTGGCAAGCCCTTGATAAGTTCAAAGAATTCATCGCACTTGTTGAAAGAGAAAGTGGCTATCAAATATCCACCTTAAGATCAAATAATGGTGGAGAATATGTCTCCAATGAATTCTTTAATTTTTGTAAGTATCATGGGATAAGGAGGCAAATCACAACCCCTTATACCCAGCAACAAAATGGAGTTGCTGAAAGGATGAATCAAACAATCACAAATAGGGAAAAATCAATGTTACATGTTGCTATATTACCTAACTCATTTTGGGGAGAAGTTGTTCTTACTGCTGCATACTTGACTAATAGGTCATACACAAAGGCCTTACATGAAAGAACACCTTAAGAAACATGGAGTGGAAGGACGCCCTATGTGGGCCATTTGTGAATATTTGGATGTGATGCCTATGCTCATATTCCTCATAAGAAAAGGAAGAAGTTTGATGATAAGAGCCAAAAATGCATCTTTGTTGGCTATAGTGATAGTACCAATGCATATAAATTATATGAACCTATTTTCAAGGAAATCATTTTATCTAGGGATGTTACCTTTCATGAGTATCCTCCATATAATCCTCCTAAGGCCCCCACTTTAGAAATAACTAATGAAATAGTTGCTCCATTCATGCATACAATATCATCTACTCCTTCTCCTTCACTCATAAATCAAGAAATTAATCCACAAGAAGAACTTCCTACAAATGATCCATGTCCTCCATCTCCTCCTCCTAATGATCAAGTAACATCATCCAATCCTTTATCCAAGTGGGTTCAAGCCACAATAGATGAAGCCCAAAATCATTTACCCACCTATACAGGTAAAATGCCTTCAGCCCTAAGACACCAAGTGAATTATGCTCTAATGGCCAAAGTCCTTAGCCAACCTGAACCTTCTAATTTCAAAGAAGCACTTGGTGATCCTAAATGGGTTTATGTCATGGATCAAGAATTGGATTCCATTGAAAGGAATCACACTTGGGAGTTAGTTTATTTACCCAAAGGAAAATATACCATTGGCACAAAATGGATATACAAAGCAAAATATAAAGCAGATGGCTCACTAGATTGCTACAATGCTCGCCTAGTAGCTCAAGGATATAAGCAACAAGAGGGAATTTATTATGAGGAGACCTTTGCTCCTGTGGCTAAGATGACTACAATCGAGACGATTATTGCTATGGCAGCTCAAAAACATTGGCCAATTTATCAAATGGATGTCAAAAGTGCATTTCTCAATGGTCATTTGAAGGAGGAAGTGTATGTGAAACAACCACCGGGGTACACAGTTGAAGGCCAAAACAACAAAGTCCTCAGATTAAAGAAATCTCTATATGGGTTGAAGCAAGCACCCCGAGCTTGGTATGCAAAGATTGACTCCTATTTTCTCAATCTTGGTTTCACTAGATCTGTAGTAGAATCTACTCTCTATGTGAAACATTGGAGGAATCGCATCATTTTGGTTACATTGTATGTGGATGATCTTCTCATTACAAGTGATGACATAGAAGGAATAAGGTTGCTCAAGGAGGACTTATGCAAGAACTTTGAGATGATAGATTTAGGCCTCCTCCACTATTGCTTAGGAATAGAGGTATGGCAATAGCCTAGTAAGATTTTTATCTCATAGGCTAAGTACATTTAGTCTATTTTGCAAAGGTTTCGCATGGAGGAGTGTAAGCCCTGTCTAACTCCCATGGAAACTATATTGACATTGATAAATAATGATGAAGAATAAAGGGTTGATAGGACACTTTACAGGCAACTAGTTGGAAGTTTGATCTACTTAACTTCAACTAGACCAGATATTTGCTATTCAGTTGGCCTTATTTCCAGATTCATACAGGATCCTAAGAAGAGTCATTGGATAGCAACTAAGAGGATTGTGAGATTCCTAAAGGCAACACCTCATCATGGTCTTAAGTATAAATCAAGTGATAATTTTTCTTTGATTGGATACACAGATTCAGATTGGGCCAGTTGTCCTGAAACTAGAAGATCTACATCAAGTTATTGCTTTCAATTAGGCCAAGGCTCTATTTCATGGAGCACAAAGAAGCAGAATACAGTTTCACTATCTTCAGCAGAAGCAGAATATAGAGCAGCAGTTGAGGCAACTAAGGAGGCAATATGGTTAAGGCAATTAATTAGGGATATTGGGCTATTCATACATGGTCCAACATATATATATTGTGACAATCAAAGTACCATCAAGATGACCAAGAATCCAGTTTTCCATGCTAGAACAAAGCACATTGAGATCCATCATCACTTCATTAGAGAAATGGTCCAAGAAGACATTATACACATGGAGTATGTACCAACTCAATATCAAGTGGTAGACATCTTCACCAAGTCACTTGGGAAAGACAAGTTTTCTCAGTTTAGCAATTTGCTATATCTAAAAAAGAAGAATTTGACAACTAACTATGTATATATCTATAATTAGATTATGATGCCTAACATTCATGTCAACAATTCTCTTTGATTTCTCTAATGTTGTCTCTATATTCTTCTCTTTTTTTCTAACTTTCTAGAAATCTTGACTCCTTCAAATGGTTTTAATGTAAAAAAATGGTTCAACTATATTTTTCAAGGAGAAACTAGCCAATACATTATTCTTGAGCATTTTAGTCTTTAATCGCATAAAAACTTGATCTTTAATACATATGATATGATTCAATAGTGCTATTCAACTCGTGATTAGCATGTAAAAAATTTCAATACCATTTTACCCATGTATATAATAAAATGAAATAGAATTTGAGTATATAATAAAGATAAAAATACATACATAAATTTTACATCATCATTTTTCATATATTAAAAGCAAAACTTACATATCTTTTCACCATCCTACAAAACGTCTTTTGAAGTATTCCAAAAACTTATCTTCTTTAGCAAAGTCTACAAAAATCAATCTTATAAATTATGATAGCATGGTCACAAAAAAGATGCATAATATTACCCAAAGTATTATACATTGCTCTATTTCTATCATGGCAAGATGCTAATAAAAATTTATTCTCTAAACCAAGCATGATTAACATGCCAAATACAAAGAAACATACTTGACAACCAAAAATTGACCTACAATAAAAATGATATTGTAATCATAAGTGAAGTAATTAAAACATCAAAACATTAAAATAATATTTATAACATAATATTATATTATATTAATTAAAATTTTAAAAAAAAATTGACTTTATTATTTATATGTTATAGAAGTTATCGCCTTAATGCTTCAATTTTTTCTAAAAAAACATTTATCATTATAACATTTAAATTCCAATTTGGTTCTCCTTTCTTACATGCATCCAAGAGTGGATGCCGTAACGCTATCTAGAAAGCCCTATTATGTAAGCACATTGCCCATGCAACATGAACACCATTACATTGACTATCAAAAGTAAGAATGGTATATAGTTGATACTATACAAAATTACAACAATTAAACAATATTAAACTTTATTATTGAGTTAATACTTCTTATACATGTACAACTTTAATAATCATTAATTAAAAAATGGTGATAAAGCATATATCCAATTGATAATATCTACAACATATTTAATCATATTAAAGGTTGAATCCATAACCATATGTTATTATGAGAGCATTTATAAAAAAAATTATACATAGGAGAATCGGTAACTTCCCTTCATTTTCTATTATTAGACTTGGGTTCAAATCCTTGAAGCTGCATTTATAACCCCTACCTCACCTCATTATTATTGACATGATGTGAGGGAGACCATCAGTGGCTCAATATTAGAACTATAATTGTCAAGTTGGTGCACACTCACCAGAGTGGGGACAATCTACTACATTTACCCCAAGAAAAGCCTACCTCTAAGGTTTAAACCTAGGTCTTTTTTTTTAAATAAGGTAAAGTACAACAGGTGGCACAACTAGGGGCCACACTCCCAAGGACAAAATAGGGTCTCCCTTCCCATGTGCATTTAAACATTATGTCAAGAATCCACTTTGTTTGAATACCTATTGTAAATTTCACATCCTCCCCTTTTAAATTTTAATAAAAGAAAATTAATTTCTTTTCTTATTGAACCCACTTGTCCACACTCAAGAAATACTTGACATCCAATTGGTATTTGATATTTTATTTGACAATTATAAATATTAAGTACATCTTTTCTACAAAGCTTAATATCCCTAGCACCCATCTCAAAACCAAAAGGTCATCTAAAATATGTCACTAGCATATTTTTTCAATGGGTTATATCAGATTGAAATAGGTCCCACCTGTAATACATCATTACCACATAGTGGTATTACAACAGAGTTGGAATATTATTCATGTATTGTTTGGCAAAATTATAACTTGGATCTCCTCCTTGAAATGTTGAGGAATCTAGGTTGAGCTAATGGAACTTGATATGTCACTCGCATACTAAACCACATAATATTCTTAGCATTGATAAAATCTCTTTTAAAATACGAGGAGAATTCAAAGTCCTTAAATCACAAGACCAATCATATTTTATGTGACATGGCCAACTATCTTGATCTTGGTGCAAATAAATACTCATTATAAGTGATAATTGCAATTTGAGGCATCTCATTCACCTACTTGATTATAAATTTGTATTAGCATCTTCTTTTTCTCTCTTCTCAATGGTGGATTTTCACATTTATCTAATATTATTTGGGCCATAGGAATATTGAAACCTATGAAAATAATAAAAGTTAAAGTTATACAATTATATTTAATACCATACATATTAACTTTGATTGTAAAAAAATTATCAAATTGATAGTTGCTTAAGATATATAATTTAATGATGTGAACACTTTATAGATTAATTATCAACATTGTGTGTCCTAGGGGACATAACAATGGTTCAGGATCTAGCTCTTATTTGGGAGGTTCAAGGTTCGAATGTGTGAGGGGTGGGTGTGTGATGGTTGTGTGTTAAATTCCCTATTGAAGGTAGCTGGTAGGAACCTAGGGTTCCTAGCACATAAAATGATAAATAACTAATAAATAGACCTAAAACTAAGAGAATCGCATTTTGTATTATCGGGAAGTCCTTTCAATAAATTGTATTATATTTCATATTCATGGATATTGGAATGATAAGTTCTTACAATATTTTATACCCACTCTAGGGTTATAGGTGAAAGGTTGCAATGCTTCCTAACCCTAATCTTATAATAATAATATAATAATTAATTATATTAATTATTATATTATTTTATTATTATAACTATAGGATATGAAATACATTATTACTATTATTATTATTAATTAATGTTAGGATAGGACCCTAACATTCCACCCCTCTTGAAAAACGGCTTTGTCCTCAAAGCGACCAATTTCGTCTCATAATCGTTGTGAGTGGGTTATCTTTGAATGGAGCGTTTGCCTGTTTCATTTAAGCAGATGACATGCCTGCAATATCTGGATTTTTCCAATTGTAGGAGGCTCAATTTTATGTTAGAGAATTTAGATATTTTATAAAAAATCACAATGCTTGAGTATTTGAGCTTTTCATACTACGAGGAACTGCAAGCGTTGCCTCATTATATCACAAACCAGCCATTCTTGAGAGAGTTCAATTGTTCTTGTACTAGCATAAGGAAGGTGCCTCCTAACATATATATAAACTCTACAATTTGGGAGTGAGGAATATAGAGAGCATGGTGTTGAGAAGCTTGCTAATTAATTTTGGTAATTTGTCTAACTTGACTAAATTGGATGTTATGGATTGGAATGTTTGCCACCGTATTTTTAGTTAATTTGTCCAGCTTGATTTCACTGTATATTTGTTTCTGTGTAAGTTTGGAGTTTTTGCTCGACTCTTTGGGTGTCTCAATATTTTAAATAATTGTCATACCATCGAGTATCATGAACTGCAGTCTTCTTGTTGTTCTCAACCTAAGTTCCAATAATATTTTTTTGTGGTATGCTTCCAGAGCTAGGTCATATCTCGAGTTGTCTTCTCTGTTGTATTGTGTTTGACCACTTTATTTGGTGTAAGTGATGGTAGCATAATTTTTGAGGCCCAAAGGATTAGCAACATCTCTTAAGAATTTCATGTGAGCTCCAAGTTATATTTGTGTCCAGTGTCTCTACTGGACATGACATTAATGCAAACGCAATGCAGCCAACAATGGAGATAAATATGTATTTTCCAGCATAGCGAAAGAGTTACAAAGCTACCCTTTAGCTTCAAACTGCAGTGGCAATACTCTAGACAAGAATTGCTGCAAAATACCACCTTCCAAGTATAAAAAAGAGAACCAAAAGCCAATGAGAATGGACTAGAATTGGAGTTGGGGATATGGAAATATTTCCACTGGTGGACATATTCCCCCTCATGTGAAAACTGCAGGGCCAAAATCACACATCGAGTAGCAAGTATTGGACTAGTTCCATTATGAAAACAAATAAGACATAAATAGCTATTCCATTTTCTATGTTGAGGCTTCTTTCACCAAAATAAAGACAGATATTTGTATTGACTGATAGCTATTCTATGGGACAACTAAAATTTCCACGTAAATCTAAATCTGTATCCACTTTTTTTTTTTTTTGTAGCTTGATCATTTAAATTTTTATCTGCGTGGATAGGCAACTTCAATGTCTACAATATGTTAATATCTTCAGTCATGGAATTATAAGAGCCTTCCTATCATGATACCTACGTAATAGAATTCGCATATGCATATCTATCATGGTATTGCATTGTATTTCTCAGGTAATTTAGGCTACAACAGCTCTTAGGTTTCAATATTGATCATATTACTTTGATTTTTGGTGTTCTGATTTAGTATGCGCAGGCTCCTACTGTGGTCGTTGAAGAGGGGTCACCTTAGCAATATTAAAAATGTTTCCCTACGAGCATGTGACCTGTTGTGAAATTAGATGAACCCTTCATGCATGCACTGCATCTTGGCTCCTTTTTCTTATAGGATACGTGGTGGTACTTTTCTTCTGACATTGCTTCTTCAACCATTTCTATCTCCCACTTGGCACCAGGTTGCTCAAGTGATTATAACATTTGGCCAGAACTCAAGTTTCTTATGCTTTCCTTCTATTGTGCAAGGTCATGAAATGTTACGAGGCATACCTTATACAATTACATTTTCCCTATGCCAATCTGGCTTTGCATCAGTGACTTTTCAAATATCTTCGAGACGTTTAATATCCATAAATAATGTTAATATTTCATGGTGATGTCCATATTGAGATTACAAAAACACTGTTATTAGTGGTATAACTTCTAAATTTTTGAGTATTTTATAATACCACATCAGTTGGTGGAAGAACAAGAAAGGGTCTTCCATTTTTGTCAGTATTGTCTTTTGTTCTCCTCACAATCGTAAAGTGAATCATCCAGTGGTGATATCAGTTGTTGTAAGTGATCATAATCACAATTATGCTTTGAGTGGAAGGAAGTCTTGGCATGATCTAAGCTCCCATGCATTGGCAGAGTGGCCTGTTCCACTCTGGAATAGCATTGGGTAGCCCAAAATATTCATTAAAATGCAGCTATTTTCAAGCCACAGTGTTAGAAACTAATTGAAATGGTGGAAGAACATAATAGTATTATAACTCGGTACCTACTTTAGGTAACTCAAAAGGCAGAAGCTTGACCACATCATCTGGATGTCAACCACAATTTATCATGAAGTGGCAGTTGTTTTCATCTATCAAGGATTACATATGGATTACATCTGTCTAATATTATAAGGTTGCTGAAATCACTTTCTATCACAACGATTTGTCAGACAATTTGAGTAATAATAAGTATGATAGCAATGCATTATTCACAGATGTATTCATCTTATTTAATGCATATGCTAGTTTACACTCACACCTTGCTAGATCTATTTGGATGACGCACATGTCACGTGAGTGAGCGGAGGAAGTGGCCATGGAGGAGGTCGCACGGATGAGAGTTGTGTGCAAGTGGTGTTTGTTTCAATTTTCCAATTGGTGTTACAGTTATCGTAGAATTTTTTATAATTCAACTAGTAAAATGCAAGGGAATAAAGCAGTAAACCATGGAATATTTTATGTGGAATTTCCAGTATTTTTTTTTCTATGGAAAAATTTGCACTGTTGTTGGAAAAGACCTCTTTTTCATTTATTTATTTTAAAAAAATTGTATTTTTAGGGTTTGCATAATTTTATTTTGGAAGTACATCATGTACCGTTTGAAAATTTATGGCTTCAAGCTCTTTCGAAAAAAAATTAGGGTGTGAATCATCTTTTTCTTTCTTGGGGAGTGAAATGGTTACCACCTGGGATTCCTCGGATATGGGTTCTTCCTCCACCTGGGATTCCATGGCTATGGGTTCTTCCTCCTCTACTTGAGATTTCATGGCTAGGGTATCCTCTTGCATTTCCCTTAAATATTGTATAATACGATCAGAACGTTACATTTGTTTATTTTGTTTTCGTTCAATCATTCTTCTAATTTTTGCAATGTCATTTTTTATTCCTTTGATATTTATGTCTCATATGGTTGGATCCATACGGCTCTGATACCATATGGTAGGAACCTAGGGTTCCTAGCACATAAAATGATAAATAAATAATAAATAGACCTAAAACTAAGAGAATCGCCTTTTGTATTACCGCCTTTTGTATTTTCGGGAAGTCCCTTCAATAAATTGTATTATATTTCATATTCATGGATATTGGAATGATAAGTTCTTACAATATTTTATACCCACTCTAGGGTTATAGGTGAAAGGTTGCAATGCTTCCTAACCCTAATCTTATAATAATAATATAATAATTAACTATATTAGTTATTATATTATTTTATTATTATAACTATAGGATATGAAATACATTATTACTATTATTATTATTAATTAATGTTAGGATAGGACCCTAACAAGTAGCTCTCGACTTTAAGAGGAGTCATGGGTGGGAGGAGACTGCTCAGCCATATGCGTTGGTCATAGGTATTTGTCACACTACCCAAATAAATTAATTAACATTATGTCTCCTCGAACACCTTTATAAAAATGTACAAGGTTATGCATTTTTCCCTCTTGGCAATGAAGTCTAATCAAATTCATGCAATCAATTGTATCATCCTAACATTGTATATCAGCCCAGTTAATGTCTTCATTAGAAAATATTACAAGTATATTATCTTAATGAAAAAATTTCTTACTACTCGTAACAAAAATCTACAAGTATATTATAAAAATATTATATATTTTATTTATAAAATTATTAGAAAACAATGAGAGTAGCCCCACTAAAAAGCTACATACAACTTATTAAAAATACAATATTAGAAAAGGTAAACCAATTTTAAACTTGCACAAAACTACGATTTACATAACTACAAAAACATTAAAATTTACAAAAGAAATCTTATCATTTTAGATATAATGCTCTGTGAATTTATTACTGATAAGAATGATGTATTGACTTATTTTTGAAATAATATCTAATCAAAATATAATAAAATGACATTAACTCAACTAGTTAGATTCCTTAACATTTAGATCTAGGTTTGAATCTTGCCAAGCTATACATTGATAATATCTAAGCTTTGTTGTAATACCACTATATGGTGATGATGTAATACGGGTGTGTGGTCCATTTCAACCCCATATAATCAATTAAAAATACTAATCAAAATATATAGAGTGAAAATATAAAAGGTTTGAGCTTTAGATCTTTTTTGAGAGATCCACTGTTTAAAATCTCCGTGTTGGGCGAGTGTGTGAGGGGGTGGGTGTGTGTTTGGCCCTTATTTCTAAGCTCAATTGTGAGAGGTTATGATGGGATGGGTATGTCTAGATTATAAAATATAATATTATTATTTTTTACACAACATAATAATTTAATAAGGTAACTCAATTACATGATAGAAGAAATTTTTCTTTGGTAAAATGGAGCAAGTTGTGTGATGACAAAATCAGGGGAAGTCTTGGTTTAAGAGCTCTTACGGATGCAAACTTAGCTCTTAGGGGAAAATTTATCTGAATATTGTACAAAGAGAGTCAAAGAAAATGGACAAGAATTCTTCTAAGTAAGTATGTTGATCCCAATGACCAAAGTTTAATATTTACTACATTCTCCCTTCCAAATGGTTCTGCTCTTTGGAATGGTTTAAAAAAATCTATTGATCTTATGATTAAAGGTTTAAGATGAGTGGTGGGAACTGGAGAAAAAAATGTATTTGGATTGATACTTTGTGTGATAAAAAACCACTCAATTTAGATCCAGTTTTGAAACCTTGGATGAGATTGCTTCAAGACAAATACGGTGATAGGGTTTCAAACATTTTGTACAAGGATCGATAAGGAAGATACAAATGGAAAGAATATTTTTTTACAAGTATACAAGACATTGATGCTAGGAGGAAATTTGGTAGAAAGATAACAACTGTAATTATTCTAAGAGGTTCCAAGGATAAATTGATTTGGGAGTTGAATAGCTCAGGAGAATACACAACAAGAAGTGGATATAATATTCAACACCAACATAATAATAATATCACTAGAATTGGAAAGATATTTGGGATAGCCCAAGCATTCCTAAATTTAAAATGTTTGTTTTGCTAATAGGTCATAGAAGAATTTTATCCTAGGATAACCTTATGAAAAGAGGTTTTAATTGCCCCTCTAAATGTGTTTTCTGTAATAAGGAGGAGAGTATTGACCATCTCTTGGGACATTGCTCAATTATCTGGAATCTATGGCAATGGATTCTTAATATGTTTGGTAAATGCATGGTGATGAATAGCAGAATTAAAGATTTGTTAAAGCAATGGTAGAGCACTTATAAAAGTGAGGCTTTACAGACAATATGGGATATATCAAAAGATACAATACTTTGGACTATATGGCTAGAAATAAATAGAATAATATTTAAAGGAAAGGAAAGCATTTTAGAGGTAATGAAAAAGAAGATATGTTTAGCCATAGAGGAGTCTAAACCAACCCTATCAACTCACCCAATCCCTAATTTGGAAGAAGAGAGTCTTGATAGATGGATTCAAGTCATTAAATAGAATTATGATGTTGGGTACAAGAGAAGCAAAAATAAGGTAAATAATATAAAGTGGAAACCACTAGATGTGGAGTGGGTTAAGTTGAATTTTGATGGAGCATCTAAAGGAAACCCAGGACTAAGAGGAGGAGGAATAATTAGAAATAATAGAGGATAGATTTTGTCTCATTATGCTTTCAATTGTGGATTTAAGACAAATAATGAAGTTGAAGCTTGGGCAACTTTAGAAGGGTTAAAAATTTATAAACAAATAAAATGGAATAGAGTTTGGATGGAAGGTGATTCTCTCATAGTAATAAATGCAATTTTGAGGAAAGCAAAGGCTCCATGGAACATACAAGAGATAATTGTGGAAATTCAATATCTTGCTAAAGAGTTTGAAGAAATCAGGTTTACACATATATTAAGGGAAGGAAACAAATGTGCAGATAAGCTAGCTAATAAAGGGGTTGAGTATCATGAAGTTAACATATCCTTACCATGGTTAGAGGAAGTAGAAAGTTTAGTTGAAGTTGTCAAAGATTATTGATTGCCTAAATCAATTAATGATTAAGATTTACTTTAATGTTTTCTAGTGGTAATAACTATTTTATTTTGTAACAATAATGTGTGTTCATTTAAACTATTTATTATAATTTTTGTGGTTGCACTTGTGTTTCAAGAAGGAAACTAGCAATCCATATTTGGTAAAGCGGACTATGTTAGTGCGATGTTTTGGAAATATTACTCTACTAAGATGCAAGGTATAGATAGTAGAGGTGAAGTTTTGGCATTGTGAAGGCTGCTATAGGAAAATATCAAGAAAGATGTTAAATTATGGAGTAATTGTATTCATACAAAGATTTGAAAAGATCCAAAAAATGAAAATCAAGAATTCAAACATTTTATGTAAAATAATGTAGGTTTATAACTATAGCATCTCAATTGAGATGAGAAGTGTATCTATTTGTAAACTCTCAAGCTCTAAAGAAGAGAGATGTAATTTGTTAAGGATGGGGGACTCGAATACAATCCCTTTTTATCAAGCAAAAAAAAATAAGGTAACTCAATAATTCCATCAGTTATAAATTTAATATGTATTAAGTATAACTTTACCAAAATATATAAGTTTCAATATTATTGGAGTGGTAAGGGCTTTGGCCTCTCTTTGTGAGGTCCAAGGTTAAAACCTGTGTAAACTCATTGAAATATTTTTTACCAAATATTACTATTTATGAATATATCAAATTTATTAGGCATAAATCAAATGGTTTTAGCACATCTAGTTAGATTCCATGACTTTCAAGGAGGAAACTCAAGTTCAATTATTGTATAATAATAACCAAATGTATGTTTATTTCAATATTATATAACCAATTGAACATTGTGTCTCCTAAAACACCTTTATAAAAATGTACAAGGTGTATGCATTTTTCCCTGCATGCAATGAAGTCTTGCAACATATTATAAGGAATCAAAGTCATGCAATCAATTGTACTATCCTTATATCAGTACAATTAATATCTTCATTAAAAAAAAAATATCTTCTTATTGTTACAAGTATATTATCTTAATGAAAAAATTCTTAAGACCTATAGCAAAAATCTACAAGTATATTACAAAAATATTATATTTTTGTTATAAAAATATTAGAAAACAATGAGAGTGACCCCATTAAAAGCTACATACAATATTAGCAAACAATAAAAAGGTAAACCAATTTTAAACTTGCACAAAAATAAAGAATTAAATAACTAAAAAAAATCACATAAGAAATTTTATCATTTTAGCTATAATTTTTTGTGAATTTATTACTCACAAGAATGATGTATTGACATATTTTTGGACGAAAAAAACATTATATTAAAATGGCTTAATCATACAAAAAAAGGGTGGGTGGAATTAGCACACCCCAAGCACACAACCAACACACTAACTATGTGCTAAACAACTAGCAAAGCTACCAAAATAACTTACAAAAGTTCACAAGAAAACCAAACAGAGAACTGCATAAAAAAACAACTAATAGACTATGCATCATTGTTGTGTAGGGGTTGGAGGAATAGGATTCACTGCACAAGGAGCATTACCCCAATGATCAATAAGGTCACGTAAGTGATGAAGCTCTATATTCACTTTTTTTGCTTGCGATACTTATCAGCAAGAGAAAAAGTAGAAGAAGGCTCCTACTGGCTAAAAATCACTCTGTTGCGAGTTTTCCACAAATAAAAAAGAATCCCCACTCTAAATGTATGCCACACAGGAACAAACTTCTCAGAAAACTCAAGTGGATCCCCTAACAAAATATTCACCCAAGAACGGGGACCTATCATATATGGTCTGAAAAAAGATAAAATCCACTACCAAACCTCTTGAGCTCTCACACAAGACAAAAATAGATGATGCACATCCTCCTTTGCTCCACAAGATCTACAAGAAATATCATTCACACCCAAATATCTAAGTCGTTGACCAATAGGAAGCCCTTGAAACAATAAACTCCAAGCAAAAAAGGCTTGCTTAGGTTCAAGATACTTTGCCCAGAGTGTATTAAATATGAGACTCCATTTGGAATGAAGAGATACTACATCCCACATAGAATTAAGCTTCTCAACCATAGGCACAACAATGGAAAGCCAAGAGTATCCCAAATGAGGTTTATACTTGGTGAGAGAAACATCTTTGGGCCAAGACCAATTAGTCCACCAAGGTTTCTGATAATATTGAAAAAATTTACCCCAAACAGATAAAGAAGTGGAATAAATAACAGCCTCATAAGTAGTCTTATCAGCAAAAGATAAACCAAAAAAAATCCTAAAAAATTCCCAAGGTATCCAAGACCTTGAATGAAAATCCATGAAATCAGATAACCGAGCAATACCTCGTTTATAAAAATTTTGAGCATGTATCCATTGGACTTGAGCAAGGGGAGCCCCATGCAAAGTGATGGTCGAAGACCACCAGACATTAAGCAAAGGTATTGAATCCCCCAACTTCCCCTTGTGACCTTTCCAAGAAATCTAGGGTTTAATGGCCTCCCAAGCCTTCCAAATGCTTTGCATAACAAAGGACCCAAAAATCTTTATTGGAATAGGGGCTGTAAGAATGGTTTGCAAATAAAGCCCTTTCCATACCTTCTTACCAAAAGGAATCCTCGTGGAGAGGCGGTGACGAATTAAAAGTTTTCAGGCTTCCTCCCCTTGTAAAGCTCTCACAATCCATTTAGCACAGAGGGAAAAGCCTTGTCGCTGACAGTCAAACAATCCCATTCCTCCATTGTTTTTAGGAAGACAACAAATATCCCAAGCCACCCTATGAAATCCCTTCTTACCAACATCATTGGACCACTGAAAATCTTGAAGCAACTTCTCCAATTTGGCATAACAAGTCTTGGAAGGGACCCAGCAAGAAGAGTAATACACATGAGTAGAGTCCAATACCTTGGAACAAATCTGAAACTTGCCAACTAAGGATAATTTTTTGGTACATCAGTACAAAAGCTTCTTCTCAACCTTTTGAACAATTTAATCCCACAAACGAGCAGGAGAACCCAAAAAAGCAAAAGGAATACCCAAAAATTTAAAGGGTTCCCTAGGTTGAATCCACTTCCAAGGCTTATCAGCTAACCAAGTAGGCATATCTTTTCCATACTATCTATAGCAAGAAGTTGTTCTCCATTGAATATTAGAGTCATAAGCTAAGCATAATGTATGAAGATAATCTAAAGCATGAGTAACAGAGATCTCATATTCTGCAATAGTCAAGAAAGAATCATCTACAAAATGATCATTAATCAACTTCTTGGGGGAGGAATAGAGATAAATTTCCTTGATCAATCCTTGAGCAGATCTATGATCTAGAAGATAACCAAAGGCCTCAGTAGTAAGAATAAACAAAGAAGGTACCAATGGACAACCTTGTCTGACAGAACGAGCTAATTGAATATTTTGAGATTGTCTCTTGTTCAAAGTTAACACAACAAAGGCATATTTGAATAACATAAGTACAATCCTAATAAAATAAGGGCCAAACCCCAGAGCCTTTAGCATAAAAGTAATAAAGAACCATTCTATTCTATCATAAGCCTTCTCAAAATCAATCTTAAGGAAAAGAACATCCTGACCAAAGGATCTAACCCATTCCATCCCTTCCCAAACAACAATAACATTATCCAGAACATATATGTTCTGAACAAAACTAGTCTGCTCAGGTCTGATTATCTCACAAAGAATAAGTCTGATTTTAAGAGCTAGAGCCTTTGCAGTTATCTTATAACTGACATTAAGCAATGTTATTGGCCGCCAATTAGAAATAAATTTAGGGTCTCCCCCTTTTGGAATGAACTTAACATTACCTTTGTTGATGTGATTCCCCAATGACCTAGTAAGCATCTCTTTATACACTTGCAACAAATCAGAACCCACCAAGTCCCAGAATTCTTTATAAAATTCACAAGGGAAACCATCTAATCCAGGTGCTTTATCATTTGCCATTTGAGACAGAGCCTGTTTGAGATCCTCCAAGGTTAAAGGTGCATCACAAAAATCCCGCTGAGTTTGAGTAAGCTTAGTAGGTATGACTTCACAACAAGATTCTAGAGCTTGCACTCTATCATGGGTAAGGCCCTGAGAACCAAACACTCTTTGATAATGATTAACAAAAGCTCCAAAAATATCATCAAGAGATGCTAATCAAAATATAATCAAATGGTATTAGCTCAACTCATTCAGACTTAGGTTTGAATCTTGTCAAGCTATACATGGATAATATCCAAGCTTTGTTGTAATACCACTATGTGATGATGATGTAATACGGGTGTGTGGCTCGTTTCAACCCCATATAACCAATTTAAAAAAACTAATAAAAACATAGAGTGAAAATATAAAAGGTTCTAGCTCTTATTTGAGAGGTTTGAGGTCCAAGGTTCAAATTGTGATGCAGGTGAGTGTGTGAGGGGGTGGATGTGTGTATGGTTGTGTGTTTGGCCCTTATTGATAAGCTCAACTCTTACATTTATGAGAGGTTACGATGCGATGGCGATGCCCAGCCCCAAAGTAACTCAATAATTCCATAAATTATAAATTTAATATGTATTAAGTATAATTTTATCAGAATATATAAGCTTCAAGCTTATTGGAGTAGTAAGGGCTTTGGCCTTTCTATGTGAGGTCCAAGTTTAAAACTTATGTAAACTCATTGAAACTTTTTTTTCCAAAATATATACTTTTTATGAATATATCAAATTCATTAGGCATAAATCAAATGGTTTTAGCATAACTAGTTAGATTCTTTGACTTTCAAGGAGGAAACTCAAGTTCAATTCTTGCCGAACAATAACCAAAGGTATGTTTATTTAAATCTCATATAACCAATTGAACATGGTATCTCTTGGAACAATTTTATAAAAATGTACAAGGTGTATGCATTTTTCCTACATGCAATGAAGTCTTGCAACATATTATAAGGAATCAATTGAAATGAAATGTTTTAATTACATCTGCGAGACCCAAAACATGGCCTGTGGGACCTCTAAATATGGAAACATAGTTATTCAAATTATATGATCATTAAATTCTTGAGAAGTTTGTTCCTTCTCCTACTGATTTGGGTTAGCAACTTCCCAAATTTTTTTGATTTTACTGTCTTCAAATAGCTCTGTCATAGACCCTTTTCCAAGAATTTTTTTGTATTTGCCATTGATGTTCGAAAAACTCGAGCATTCCTAGATGAAATGTTCCTCTGTCTCTATTGCCCTATGCTGCATAGAGTACATATTCTTTCTTCCCATTGTTCCTTGGGCGTTGTCCATCTCCCTGTTTCACATCTAAGCTTATGAGAGCTAGTCCTTATCTGAGCAATGAGGATTTTTTTCCTCCACTTAATTTCAATGCCTATATATGCTTTTTTCTTGTGGTCATACGTTGGGTTAAACTTTGCAATATAGTATTGTCTTTTCTTGCTTGCATTTTTCCACATTCCACTTCTAAAATTTTCGTTCACATAGTTTTTTGTCTTTATTGAAATTTGGGCATTCATTTATGTTGATTTCCCAACGTTTCATCCATTTATGATTTTGTTTCATCCATATATTCTTCCTTCTATGTAGCTCTTCGTCCCTAACATCCCTAAGCCATATGTTGTTTTTCATGTTTTCTATTTTTTTCAAGTAACATAATAGTTTGGTCATACCAATTGCCTCTAATGGGAACACTCTAGTTTCAGCTAGAATAATTTCATAAGGGACTGTGGTCTTAATTCTAAGAAAATTTGTGATTAGATGTTTTTAAATCCTTTCTATTTGCCTCCATTTCATATTTATCATGCCATTGGCACACACCTCACAACCATACCACACAATCGGTGTGACAAGTAGACCAAATAAGACCTTGGTGGTCTTCCAGTCCCATAACTTGGTATTCCTACATCGATTTTTAAGTGCATATAGCGATCTCCAACCACTTAGAGTTATTTTCATCCTACACATATTCCAATTGAGCTTGTCATGAAAGTATATGCCTAGGTATTTGTATTCTACCACTACCTCAAGATATTCTCTTGCAAACTAAAATTCGAGATGTTGCTTCTTCTTGTTTGCTAAAAAAAATCATGATTTTTTTTTTCTCGTGTTCACTTGCATCCCAACTTCCTTACAAAATATTTCTAGAGCCCGAAGGTGATCTTCTAGATCTTTAGTTGTTTCAGCCACAAGAATTACATCATCTACATACATGAGGAGTTTTACCACATATTTGGCTAAGTGCACACCCTCTCCCCCAAATTTGTTTATCCATTCTTCTAACTTGTCAATGTACAACCTAAATAATTTCAAGATAGAGGTCAACCTTGTTTGATGCCTATGTCACTCTTAAAACATTCATATAGCCCTTTTTGCATTATGATTATAGCCTTTATATGCTCATATAATCTGTGAACTGCTACCCTGTAGTGGATTGAAACCTCTAGCTCTTCCATTTTGATCCATAATTTTTTCCTTGGCACTGTATCAAATACGTTTTTGAAGTCTACAAAAAAAAAACCTCCTTTTTTTTCCATATTTTTTCACTATGTTTAAGTGTGATACAATGATTAATAGTTGAGTGTTTGGTCCTAAAACCCGCTTGCCCATTTGCTTGTTTTCCCTTTTCTTCTGCCCATATGCTGATCCTACGCTTTATCATACTCCCAAACAACTTTGCAAAGAGAGGGTTGATCATGATAGTTTGATAGTTTGAGGGATTATTTGCATCTCCACTTTTAAACAAAGGAATTGTCAAGCTAGTTTTCCATTCTATAGGGAAGCCATTTTATATGACCTCATTGAAAATCTCTTTGATATGCGGTGCAAGAATATCTACCCCCATTTTATATGCTCTATCTAAAGATTATCTATGTCACGGGCTTTACCAATTGCTAAATTTTTTATCCCTTGAATAATGTCTTTATTTGTGAAAAGTTCTTTCTTGACAATGATAGTAGGGGGTGTCTCCTTGTTACTATGCTCATACAATTGTTTTGAATACTCCAACCACTGACTAGTTGTTATGTTATTTTTAGTTTACATATTTTTCATGCTTAGTTCCTTATCAAATTTCTTTGGTTCATGCTTCCCTAAGTAAATCAGTTATTTCCTCCTTGTTCTAGTGTATTCTTATTTTTTTGCCCTTACCAGTTTCTCATATACTTTTTTGTTTTCTCTTGTTTTACCCGTTGGTTCCTTTAGTGATCTTTGCGCTTCCTTGCAATCTTCATCAAACCACAGGTTGGTTGGGAAGCTATTTCTTTCTTTCTTTCTAGGTTTAGCTCTCTTGCATTTATTTAGAGCTTCTTGGATAACGTGCATTAACCATTATTTTATTGTAATATTTGTTACTGTGAGGTAGTCCATTTCTTTCCCTTTCCTGTAACTTTTTATTCAATGTTACCTTGAAACTTTGTCAATTTTTTTTGTTAAGAGAATGTTTCCCTTGTGAGGAAGTATATTTTGATTGCCTTGCATGTGTTTTTCCCTTGGTTTGTCTCCTTGCATTTGAAATTTCATAACAATTAGGTTGTGATCTTACTTAAGTTCCACTGGGGAATCTTCCACTTCTAGCTACTTTATTTTTGGTATGCAATTTTGTGAACATATAACATAGTCTATTACACTTTTCCCTTATATGTTTTGCATGTATACTTTCCTGAATTTTTCCAACTTTTCATCCCATTGCAAATAACCAAGTTGTGTATGCTGCAAAGGCCTAACAACTCTTCTCCATAATGCGTGATAGTACCATGCTCATCTTCTGAAGTCCTCATCCACTGCTGATTTTTCTCTTCTAGCATCCAAAGAGGATTAATGTCAATATCTTTGTTACCTACTAGAATGTTAGCTTGCTTATTGGTTGTACTTGCATTGAAGTCTCCAATTAATATAATCTCCCCCAACTTACTATATATCAAAATGTCTCTTTTTAGGGAGGAGTATGGGTCTTCTCTGCATGGTTATGCATAATGGGTAGTACCGAAAAAAGTATTTATCAAATCAGGGTGAATCAACGTGAAAATTGTATAAACTTTGGGGCAAATTTTTCATATTTTCAAAGAAATTTTTTCAAAACATGGCGATTTTTTCTTTTTTTCCCACTAAAATTATCAATAAAATTATCATAAGGCATGTGACAGAAGATGAGTGGCATAAGGTGAGTGGAAGAAGGCGAGTGGCAGAAGGCAAGTTATAGAAGGCGAGTTGCATAAGGCGAGTTGCAGAAGGTGAGTTGCAGAAGGCGAGTGGTAGTAGGCGAGTGGCAAAAGGCGATTGACAGAAGGCGAGAGGCAGAAGCAACTGGTAGAATACGAGTGGTAGAAGGCGACTGACAGAAGGCGAGTAGCAGAAGGTGATTGGTAGAAGGTGATTGGAAGATGACAACTGGTAGTAGGCGACTGGCAATAGGTGACTAGTTGTAGGCGACTGGTAGAAGGCAACTGGCAAAAGGCGACTAGCATAAGGCGACTGGCCGAAAACGACCAGCAAAAGGTGACTGGCAAAAGGCGACTGGTAGATGGTGATTAGCAAAAGGCGACTAGCAGAATGTGACTGGTATATGGCGAGTGGTAGAAGTTGATTGGCAGATGGTGAGTGGCATAAAACTACTGGCAGATATCATATGGCATGTGGCGACTGGCAGATGTCATGTGGCATGTGGCGACTAGCAGATGGCAAGTGGCACAAGGCGACCACCATAATTTGTTAATTAGATGATGCCACGTGTCCTCCCTTCTGCCATGCGTCATTCATCTATTAACTTTTGCCATGCAAAAATCTATAAATTCATTTGCAAGGTCAATTTTTTCCTCTTCCACAGTGTTTTCCAGAGCAATTTTAAACCTTTTTCTAGTATTTTTAGGGTATTTTCCACAGTGGTTTCCAATAATTTTTAGAGCGTTTTGGCAACATTTTCAAAGCATTTTGGCAGCATTTTCAGAGCGTTTTGATAGCATTTTGGCATCATTTTTAGAGTGTTCTAGAAGTATTTTAGAAGGTTTTGGTAGCATTTCCAGAAGGTTTTGGCAGTGTTTTTCAGAGCATTTCTGAGTGTTTTCCTGCTTCTTTTCAGATATAGCTAGTTGTTCCTCTCCTCTTCCCTCTAAAATGCATTTCAAATACATCTTCTACCCCAATATCAAGAGCATTTTCAACACTCTTGATAAATATTCCCAATGGGTTTACACCGATGGACTTGCTGGTGTGTTGAATATGCCACAGTTGAACATTCACGTTCAGTTGATGCAACAGATCATTTCTTGTTACAACCATGACATGTCCACTGTTTTGATGCATTTGGATAATAAGGACATTGTTTTTCAGTTAAACCCTTCGATGTGCAGCGACTAACAGGGCTACAATTTTTGGATGGTGTACTGGTGAACAACCAGTACGCCTTAATTGACGATGATAAATCCACCCTAGAAACCATTTACTTTGTTCATTCTGACAATCTGAAAGGTATAATTTGAAAATTTATTTTTTATTTAACATTAAAAATTGTTCTGTTGTGGTTTCATTTCAAAAATGTTCTCCTTCTTGTACTTTTTGTTTTCTAATAATGTTGTCTCTTTTTTTCAGTTAATTCTTCTAAGTCCAAAAGGGGCTTAAACAATTCGAATGTTGGAGATAAATTTCTACATGTTTGCATTGAATTTTTTCAGGCAAGGCTTATTTTGTAGGGGCAACCTACAGAAATGCCTTTTTGGAAACTTTCTTTATTGCTTCATTGTATTGGTGGTGGTAGATTTGACTGGTCCACGCACATTTCCAACCGCCTAAAACATGACCTTTTGAGTGCCCAAAAAATTTAATATTCTGCTTATACAGTGATTACTAGCAATTTTATTCTTTGTTTATTTCAGGAAGCTTATTTCAACCTTCAACAAAGCAGTCCTCCCACTGCATTGCACCCCAATTTATTGTCTATTGGAATGTCTGATGATGAGATACAAGTAAACATATTTGTTGAAATATCTTTGTTTTCTTTTTTTCATTCTATCTTTTTATTCTCTAATTTTGTTTTATTCTCTAATTTTGTTTTGAAAACAGAGAAGAGCATCTCAGTATTCAAGTAAAAGGGATGCCGCATTTAGGATTTAGAAAGTATCATTTGATTCTAATACGTAGTCGCAGTCATCACCAATAACTCCCACCAAACGTGTGAGGTCTCATGGTGATCAGATTTAGCATACACCTGTGACACATTTTACTAGAGAAACAGTTACTGTCGATGTCGAAGAGGTTACCTCCAACGCACAAGGTAACCTTACTCTTCATTGTTCAAAAAAAAAAATTTAAATGATTTATTTTAATGACTTAAAATTATGTTTTTTAATGTCTTTTACGTATTTTTCAGACAAAGGACAAATGCTTGAAACATCAATGGTTGCAGAGTCTGGGTTTGGTATGTATGTTTTAAATAAATCTTTTTTAATGCTATTGTTATTTACACAAGATTAATTTTATATTTTTGTGTTAAATTTAATAGAGGCTGAAAAAAAGGATGGCTCCACCATCTGATCAACCACGGCCACAACCACAGCCAGTTCCTATCCATCCATAGCAGGTTCCACTGTCTATCCATTCAATGCAAGTTCCTGTCCATCCACAACAGGTTCCACCTATGAGGAACCAATCACGCATGCGTGGTAAAGTGTTCCTCACACCGCCACCTCATCAAGCAAGAAGTGCTACAGAGACACAAAATGTGTCATCATCTAATGTTTATATTGTATCGATATTAACCTTGGAGAATTCTTCAAATGTTGAGAGTGCATCTCAAATGCCCTTGAGAACTCTATTAAAATTAACTGGTGAGTAAAGGTGTTCATACCTTCAGTTCGTGCAGATGTTGATGGTTGATCGAGTTTAGAAATATTATTAAAGTATTTGAGGATACTCCTTTTATTGGAAGACTGGCATCCCTTCTTTCCACTACCTGTAGTTGACATTGTACCTGTATGAACATAAGAATAACATGAACAAAGAACATCATTATTAAAAATGAAAATAACTGGTATAAAAAAGACTACTACTAGAGACAGTAAAATATCTGTCTCAAGAATATCGTTCGCAAGTAGAATAAACCTCCTTATTGAGTGTCCATGAATAAAATATTAAATGAAATTTAATGGTAAAAGAAACATATCAGTAAATCCATTCACCTTATGCCACTCGCCTTATGCATCTCGCCTTCAATGAGTCATCTTCTGCTAGTCACCTTTTTCCAGTCGCCTTCTACCAGTTGCCTTATGCTAGTCACCTTATGCCACTCGCCTTCAGCCACTCGCCTTCTGCCACTCGCCTTATGACACTCGCCTTATGTTAGTCACCTTATGTCATTCGCCTTCTGCCACTCACCTTATGACACTCACCTTATGTCAGTCATCTTTTGCCACTCGCCTTATGCTAGTCATCTTATGTCGATCGCCTTATGTCGGTCGCCTTATGTCAGTCACCTACTGCCAGTCGTCTTCTATCGGTTGCCTTATACCGATCGCCTTATGTCGATCACCTTCTGCCAGTCATCTTCTACCAGTCGCCTTATGATAGTTGCCTTATGTCAGTCACCTTATGCCACTCACCTTATGCCACTCGCCTTATGCCACTCATCTTATGCCACTCGCCTTATGTCGATCGCCTTCTGCCAGTTGCATTCTGCTTTGTATTGCTTGCTATCCGAAAAAAATGTTGTAATTGTATGGGAGTCACTATTAGGATTAGCTATATATATAGGGGTAAAACGACCAATTTGGGTAGGATATTTCTTATTTTTAATAAATTTAGGGTAAAAATTAGGCAGGAAACCTTATGAAAATGGGGCAAATTTACCCTTAAAAAATTAGATCCCAAAATTTTTGGGCGAACGGGCCGACGTCTATGGCCCCAAAATTCACAAAATTAACATTTTGAAAATCCCAATATTCGTGCTAAATTGTGAAATTCGCCACTATGCAAAACCCTGCTTCTATGTTAAGGTCATTTTTCTTATAGAATTTAGAATTCTTGGGAGCAAAATAGCATGTTGCTATGCAAATAACTGACTTATTTTCTAGGATATTTATCCAAATGTATTGTTTGCTTTCCTCTAGTTTTTCAATTTTAATGACCCTATCCCACTCCTCTTTTATTAAAATCATAATACCCCCTACCCCTTACCATTTTCTGCTACTTTATTTCATATTGCTATTTTCTTGTTCCCACAAAGTTTGGAGTCCTACATCCATCGTGCTCATGTGTTTTTGTCAAGATGATTATATCTCTATCTCTAGCAATGGGCCCTAACCTAGGTCCTCTTCTCCAAGGGTAACCTCTACAGATCCAACTTACCATCGTAAGATATTCTCGAGCGGGCCATACTCCCTATTTGTTTTGGGTTTGTTTCAATGTGATGTACGTCTTTCAATTTCTTAAATATACTCATATCCCTTCATTCCTTGTTGCCCTCACCTTTTTCCATTCCTTATTTATTTCTTCCTGATGTAGAAAGGTTAGGTCACCATATAAATAGAATTGTGACCCTCTCAAAATACCTTTATTTCTTAGTAACCTTGTTTTATCCTCATAGCTCATCAATGTGACCCGAATATGTCTATATTTGCCTCCTTCTCTCAGCATGCCAATTTTACCTGCTTGTTTGATCTGACCTTTCCATTATAACCGATCTGACAAGAAGTCCCTGGTTAAACGGTTTATGTCTTCCCTATCCCCATAATCTTTTAATCCTTTAATGATTATGTTTGATAACTTCTCATGACTTTCTTTCTCTTCTGTTATTTGAATTTTTACTTACTTCTCTATCAACTCTTTCTACTGATTAACTGGTTCTTTTACTACTTGAGACCATGACTTTGCCTTTCCTAATTTATTTCGCAACTCATTTTCTCTTGTTTCTATGTTTTGGAGTGTTTCCCGTACCTCTTTTATTTGTCTTGCATTCATTTTTCTACCTCTATTGTATCATTGATTGGGGAGTGGATGGCTTGTTTGAGGACATGCCATTCACATTGACCCATGTTTGTAAGGTTTTGTAGCTTTGACACTTGCTCCTTGTGTTGGTTGTTTTATTTTTCCAACCTCAGATTGATGTTTATGACCTCATTTAATTTAGTATCTCTTATTTTCTCCCTCCTTTCCATGCTCTCAAGTTTCTCTTTCATCTTCAATAGCTCTTGCACATAAAGTCTTGGTGCCAACATGAGTGGTGTGGTTGTGGGACTGTAAACTTCTTCCCTATCTTGAAACTCATTTTGGTGACATGCACTTTCCATGCTAAATGTTTTTTTGCTTTCATTTTTTATTTTTTTATCCTTGCTTGTTTTTCCTTTTGTGTTCTTGTGTGTTGCCACTTTGTCTCCTATCTCTTTTGTCTTCCTTCTTTTGTCCCCTTTGTTTGTCTGATTGATCTTCTCGTTCAGCAATGGTTAGTACCTTTGTTTATTCCTTATTCTCCACATGTTTATGTGGACGAATATTCTTTACTGTTATTTTTTATTAATCCTCTTCATTGTTACTGCTCTTGTTCAAGCTTGTCAACGCCTTATTATTCTTCAATACTGTTTTGCATTGACATATATAGGTTTTTTCAAATCAATTGTACCATCCTTACATTGTATATCAGTCCAATTAATGTCTTCATTAAAAAATATCTTCTTATTGTTACAAGTATATTATCTCGATGAAAAAATGTCTTACAATCCTTAACAAAAATCTACAAGTATTTTATAAAAATAATATATTTTTTTGCTATAAAAAATTTAGAAAACAATGAGAGTGGTCCCATTAAAAGCAAGATACAGCTTATTAAAAAATACAATATTAGAAAACAATAAAAGGTAAACCAATTTTAAACTTGCACAAAAATAAGATTTAAGTAATTATAAAAACATAAAAATCATGAGGTCCCATGGGGACAACGCAACGGTTCAGGCTCTGGTTCTTCTTCAAGAGGTCCAAGGTTCAAATCGTAGCGTGGGTGAGTGTGTGAGAGGATGGGTGTGTTGATAAGCATAGCTCTCAACTTTACGAGGGATCATAGTTGGGAGGAGACTGCTCACTTCTTCGAAAGGTCCAAGTTTCAAATCATAGTGTGGGCGAGTATGTGAGAGGGTGGGTGTGTTGATAAGCATAACTCTCGGCTTTACGAGGGGTCATGGTTGGGAGGAAATTTCTCAGCCCTGTGGGTTGGTCGTAGGGGTTTCTCACACTAACCAAATAAAAAAAAAAAAAAATTATCTTTTTAGTTATAATTTTTGTGAATTTATTACTAAGAATGATGTATTGACATATTTTTGAATTAATAACTAATCAAAATATAATCAAATGACATTAGCTCAACTAGTTATATTCCTTAGCATTCACACCTATGTTTGAATCTTCCAAGCTATACATGGATAATATATAATCTTTGTTGTAATACCACTATGTGGTTATGATGTAATACCTTTCATCCCCATATAACCAATTAAAAAAACTAATAAATATATAGAGTGGAAATATAAAAGGTTTTGGTTCTTCTTTTAGAGGTCTAAGGTTCAATTTGTGAAGTGGGCGAGTGTGTGTATGGTTGTTTGTTTGGTCCTTATTTATAAGCTTAACTCTCACCCTTATGAGATGTCATGATGGGATGGAGATACCCAACCCTCAGCTTCAGTAGTAGAGATTTCTCATAGTAACTGTTGACAATTTTGTCACATTGCCTAGAGGGGTAGTAAAATCAAAATTTTTGTAAAGTATTTCTTTTAATTTCATGAATTTGTTCCCTTGTTTTTTAGAAACAACATTTTCAAGCATTGCAGCAATTTTGGCTTTCATCGCCATCCCCCTTGTACATAGAATGAAGATGAAAGAGCTTCGCTACCGAGCAGGCTAAAGAAAAAGCTTCGCAAGAAAAAGAAGATAGCTTCGCCAAAAGAAAGAAGTAGAGGATGAAAAGAGCTTCGCACCCGAAGCATTTCAAGAAGCTACTTCGGGCGAAAGTTTTGCGAAGCGGCATTCGAGCAGTCCAAAAGAACAGCTTCGTCGAAGAAGGAAAGTCTAGATCGCGGTCCGAGTTTGCTAAGACGAGAAAACTACTTCGGGCCCGAAGCATTTCAAAAGGTCGCTTCGGGCAAAAATCTTGCGAAGCAGAAAGAGCGCAAACATTTAAAAGTACTTCGTCGAAAAACCGCCGAAGCACCCACTTCGGGCCTCCCCACCAGCGAATCATTTCTACTTCACCGAAAGTTGTCACGAAGCATCTGCTTCGGCTAGCCTTCGTGCAAAGCATTTTCACCCGAAGCGGTAGCGGCCATAAAGAACGAAACATTTTTCGAAGGCAAGAATGCGCTTCGACTAAAAATCCCCCGAACCACAGTTTTGAGGGAGGATCGCGGTGAAGCATTTTGAAGACTCACTAGCGAAGCATCTACTTCGGGCGAAGAACCTCAACGAAGCAGTTTTGACGCATCTCTCCAGTGAAGCAGCGAGAAACGAAGAACCCCACCTTGAGGAGGAATACCTGCTTCGGCACTCAGCACCCCCGAAGCTGCCTTGCGAAGCTCCACCATGCGAAGTGTAAACCAAGAAGGAAGATCTGCTTCGGCTCAAGTCCATTGCGAAGCGGAGTTGCAAGAGAAAATCTAGCGAAGCGCTTCAAGGGCACACACTCCAAGTCGGGTATTTTTTCGAGGCAATCAAGTGCCTCATAAATGCATTTTTACGTGCCCGATAAGACCGTTGCTCATTTTTGGCAATTGGAAATGAGGTATCAGTTCCTAAAGGAGAACCCGATGGGCATGGCGGCCACTTGAGCACTGCACCCAGAGGCCAAGGACGTTCAGGCGGCTCATTAATACGTGTTTCCCCGGCTGACCCGATCGTAGCTACTAGTTTTGGTAAAGGATTTGAGAGCTCAGTCACGAGAGCCGCGAAGAGCCGACTTCTCAGGTTTCGAGGATGTACTCCTCCATTTTGTGCATTGATGGCTCAGAGGGTCGGGTCCTCTATAAAAACCCAGGCATTGTAATGTAAGAGGGGGAACTTTCTGCTAAGAAAGTTGCTGTAACTTGAATCCTTGCGATTAATACTAAAGAGCTTTGAGCCTAATTTCTCTCTTGTATGCTACCTTCTGTGTTTATTTCTTTTATCTCTTTCTTCATTTGCATACTGTAATTCTGCATTCTGGATTTAGGTGTGCGATTGGGGACGAAACCCTAAAATTTTCCCGAAGGATACATAGGAGAGGAAAACGTTGTATTAGTTTTCTTGTATGCCGCCTGTGGATCTTGTTTCTGTCATATTCACTTTGTCCTAATCGCCGTAACTCTGAACTCTAAATTTTGACGAAAGGGGAGGGTAATCCTGGAACTCGTCCAGAGGATACATAGGAAGGTTAATACTGTGTTCTTTTCATTTTATTCTTGGTGTTTCTTGCTGCTATTTCAAGCTATTGGCCAGCGATCGTGCTTCTCGTTCTTTCCCACTTTAAATTATCACATCTCTTCCCTTACCTCTTTTTATTTCTTTCCTGCACCCTTATCTTAAACACCGAAGTAGTTTAGTATAGGAGCCGGCCTTTCTCCGGATATTGGCACGAGGGGCATCTCTTCCCTTCGGCCTTTCAATGTTGGTCCAGGTCTAGGGCGCGTACACTTTCCCAAATCCTTTCCTGGGCAGATTTGATGACCAACAGTTTTTGGCACGCCCGGTGGGACCCGATCAGTCTCACCTTGTGAGTGGTAGTGAGAGTCGATGCTCGTCTCATTGCCAAAAGACTCTTAGCATCTGGCGACTCTGTTTAACCCGAGAATATTTAAGTCGTAGAGACCGGTACCTAAGTTTGTGCCTTCATGCAAACAAGATGGAGAGTTAGGAATAGAGGAGAGGAAACTGAGTTCTTTGAGCTTGATATTGACGCCTTCGGGGAACGTTCTAGGTTGGTCACCCCTGAGTCACTATTGCGTGGAACATCCTCGCAAGAGGCCACTTTTGACGAACAAGGATTAACTTCGGATAGTACAGCAGCTAGCTTTCCTCCTAATCCTCCCAACTCACCGAAGCATCCTAGTGCCTCCATTCACATTAGTCGCCCTGTTAGCAACCAAGGAGGAGCTTCGAGAATTCCTGTTTCTCAAAATCCAAGAGCAAATATGGCAGCAACAACAACAACAACAACAACAACAAATGCAGCAGCAGCAGCAACAACCGCCGCCTAGATTGTTCCCAGCATGGAATTCTTTGGGACCACTAAATTTAGCGGGACAAGGGCAAGTTCCACCTGCTGCTATGAAGAAGATCCCAACGTTCGATGGAACTGGGAAGACCGCTCTGGAGCATATCCAGGACATAGTTTCTCTGGCGGCGATTCATGACATCATAGAAGAGCGAGTTATGGTAAAGCTTCTGGTTCTATCTCTTAGAGGGAAACTCCTCTACTGGTATAGATCTTTACCACCCGATACTATAACGGGATGGGACCAGTTAGCCGGATAGTTGATGCGAAGCTTCAATGAGTCCACCGATCCATCTTCTCTTCTGCATCAGTTCACAACAATCCAGAGACATCCACAAGAAGAGATCACTGATTTCAATGTTAGGTTCGCTCGAACCTGGCAAAGGATACCAGTTGGACTTCGACCAACTGACGAAGCTGCAACATACTATTTCCTTCGGGCTTTCAACCCTGATATCAGCGTCATGGTGAGGTATTCGAACATTAATACCTTCCCCGAGTTATACGAGTTAGCCCAGAGAGCGGAGATGGATCTAATAGCTATGGGCAAGCTTCCCCAAAGGATGTCGATGCCCATACTTCTCGATTTCCCTCAATCCTAGTATGCGAGCACAGCCGCTTCGCAGATCTCCGCAACCCCCGCATACCCGATCTCATCTTGGAACCCGAATCCCATTGTATCACAGATTGCTACTCCACAAATCCATTTTCCTACATTCCCGGTTTCACAGCCCACTGTCTCTTCGACATTCCCTGTATTGCCAGCACCACCTCAACACCCCGCCCTACCTCCAATACCAACGATGGCTCCATTGCCACCTATTCCCAAAATCGATGATATGCAAGCCAAAATACTGCAAGAAGTTCAGTCTCTGAACTCCATAGTGTAGACTCTGTCTAATGACATGACAATTATGAAGAAGAAGCAAGCGCAACACGAGTTTCTATCGAGAAGGTCGTATCCTACACCCGCGCTTACCAAAGATCAAGCAATCCAGCAAGGGAGAGCATCGGCAAGAAATGTCGTGATTGATGAAGCTCCGAGCACTTTCGATTACATACATTGGTGCTCCACGTGTAATGACCCTCATGAAGAGAATACCTGCATGCTGCACCAACATTATGTGCAAACGTTGGCGAGCAGTAGTCATGGTGGTCAAGTCAACATCATCAGGCAATTGGATCAGAACCTAGTAATTGGTGAAGAAGAGCAAGTTGCGGTCCTTACCAGAGGAGGGAAAAGGTCGATAGAGGTAGATGCTACTCAAATGGCTCCTTTAAAGGTGCATGCTCACCATGAGAAGGGACAACAACCTTCTCAAGTCCCGAGCGAAGCTCCTCAGCCTGCGCCAACCAAGGAAAAGGCCCAATAGGCCCTTGCAAATCCACCTCAGGTGGAAACTAAAGAACAAGCTAGAGAGAAGCTCAAGCTTCCTTCGCTGACTAAGCGGCAAAGGGTCGAAGCTACGGAGCAGTATCGCACCAGGTACGAGACAAAAAGAGAACCTGAGGTGCACAACTCCCTAGCTTACAATATAGTAGATGAGCTGAAGAAGATTCTGGCCAAGATCAGTCTGTATGATGCACTGCAACTACCCGGTCAAGTGGACTTGCTGCAAGAATCATTGAAGACAACCAAAGCAAGAAAAGTAGCACCACTTGCCCTAGTGTAGACCCTGTCCACCTCCATTATGGGAAAGAATCGGCCACCTCCATTCTACCTATCTCTACATATGGAAGGGTATATTGTACACAATTGTATGATTGACTCCGGGGCCGCGACAATAGTCATGCCCAAAGCAGTGTGCGAAGAGATAGGGATGGAGTATACGCGAAGTAGTCATGGCGTACTCCAGTTGGATGGTACTCCCGTGAAGACTGTAGGTGTGATTAAGGATATTCCTATTCGACTACACAAGATGCCTCAGATCACAGTTATACAAGAGGTGGTGGTCGTCGACTTGGAGCCATATTTTAGTATGTGCTTATCGAGAGAATTTACTGTGAAGTTGGGAGGATATCTATCTATGGATTACTCGCACTTGGAGATTCCATTCAAAGGGAAGAAGGTAAAAATCTACAATGAGAAGCCTTCTACCTTCCTTGTACAGAAGATGTCCGAAGAAGAGAGCAGCGATCCTATGCATGCGATAGTGGAAGAAATAGAGCAAGTGGACCTGATCGAGGAGTCCCTCGCACAATTAAGTTGTGAAGATGAATTTTCATTGGCAGATTTTAATGCCATGATAGAAACCGAGATGGGATGTTATGCCATCGCCAAGCCCGAGAAACACATCAAGTCAGAAGATAAGGTCTTTGCCCAAGGTGAATTATGGAAGTTATTCTTCGATGGTGCCCGATGCAAAAATGGCGTCGGGGCGGGGATTCTTCTAGTATCACCTTCTGGAGAGCAGAAGGAATATTGTTACCGGTTGGTGTGGAGTTGCACCAACAATGCAACAGAATATGAAGCATTATGCCTAGGACTCAAGAAAGCAGAAAAGTTAGGCATAAAGCATCTCCAAATCTTTGGAGACTCGAAATTGGTATGCAATCAAGTCACCAACAAGTGCACTTCAAAGAAGCACTATCTCAAGTCATACCGTAACAGAGTATGGGACTTGTTTGACCAGTTCGAATCTCTCAATCTGCAGTCTATTCCATGAGAAAAGAATCGACATGCCGATGTTCTAGCATCCATCGCAGCCAAGTACTCTCCAACATAAGACATGGTGCATAAGCCTAAAGCTGTGAGGATGATTTATAGACCCTCTGTCCCGGACAGGGATCTGCATTGGCAAGTCTTTGACAGTGATGAGCAGATTGTGAATTTTATGATTCAAGAAGCAACCACAGTTGAGAGAAGAAGCCCAGATGATGAGGAATATGATGGGCTAGTTCAATTGAAGAATAATCATGTACCTAAAGGATTAATTACTCTTGAGAGCCTCTTTGATCAGAATGATCGAGCAGTTTCTCATAGGATCAAGGTCAATGCGAAGCAGTATCAGGATTTGGAACTTGAACCTAGAAAAGCAGTAAAAGTTGGAACAGATTGCACTTCGGAGGAGCTAGAACAGATCCGATCTCTGTGCAAAAGGTATCCCGACATTGTGGCATGGTCTTATCAAGACCTAAAGGGATATGATCGACAACTGATCCAGCATACAATTGAATTGCAGGAGGGGATCAAACCCTTCCGACAAAAGCAAAGGCCTGTAAATCCGAAGATCGAGGTCCTGATGAAAGCCGAGCTCCTGAAGATGCTCGAGGCAAAGATAATTTATCCCATTAAGCATTCCTCTTGGGTGGCGAATCTAGTCCCTGTTAGAAAGAAGAATGGAGATATACGACTATGCGTGGACTTTCGCAACCTGAACCAGGCTTCTCTCAAAGATCACTACCCTCTCCCACAGATAGATCAAATCTTGCACTCAGTGGCTGGGGCTCAGCGCTTCTCCCTACTCGATGGCTTCTCAGGGTACAATCAGATCTGGGTTAGGGATGAGGACCAGCATAAAACCGCATTCACGACCAAGTGGGGAACATTCGCTTACCAGCGAATGCCATTCGGCCTTTCGAATGCGGGGGCCACTTTTCAGAGGGCCATGGATCTAGCTTTTGGCGAGCTCTTGAATAAGGTTATTGTTATCTATTTAGATGACATGACCATCTTCTCCCGAAGAAGGGAGGATCATCCTTTTCATCTACAATAGGTATTCAAGAAATGTCGAGAATTTGGCATTTCAATCAATCCAAAGAAGTCCATATTCACGATTAGCGAAGGGAAGTTATTGGGGCATGTGATATCAGAGAAAGGTCTCGCTGTAGATCCTGATAGAGCTGAGGCTCTATTGAAGCTCCCACTCCCAGTGAACAAGAAAGGACTTCAATCCTTTTTGGCCAGATCAACTTCGTGAGGAAGTTTGTTCCATATTTCGCCCAGGTCATCAAACCGATGTCCAAACTTTTGAAGAAGGACGTCGAATTCATCTGGATGGAGGAGAGGAAAGAAGCATTTGAAGAGATCAAGGCCCGAATCGCTCAGGCACCGGTCCTGACCAACCCTGACTACAACCAGGATTTCATCCTATATGCCATAGGAGAACCTGAGAGCTATGCTGCAGTCCTAACACAAAAGGGGGAAGATGGCGAAGAGCGCCCCATCGCGTTTCTAAGTCAAGTGATAAACCCCCATGAAGAAAAATACAATTTCATAGAAAGGCAGGTGCATGCAATAATGAAGTCTCTTAGGAAATTCAAGCAATTCATTTCCCAAAGTCGGGTTACAGTCTTTGTCATTCACCCGGATGTGCGCAACTTCATTATCCAAGGAGAATTGGGTAGCAAAAGAGCCGGTTGGGTCAGCAAGATACAAGAATTCGACATCGAGATTAGACCCACTAAATTGGTTCGTGGTCACGCATTGTGTCAAGAACTGGCGAAGAGCGTAGCGGCCGAAGTGACAGCTTGCCAGTGGGATGACTCGGCAGTAGAAGGATGCTTCGCAAACCAAGAAGAGGACGAGAGGGACTGGGTCGATGAGATAGTTGAATACTTCAACACCGGTAGATGTCCTTCGCATCTAAATGCTTCGTAGCGGAGGCATTTTAGGATGCGGTCCCTTCGATACACATTGCGCCCCGAAGGCCTATTTTTTAGAAACATTGATGGCGTTCTCCTCAGGTGCATAAAGGAAGACGATAAGAAGAGAGTCCTGGGAGAATTTCATTCAGGGTTGTCTGGAGGTCACTTCGTAGGAAGGGTAACGACATTGAAGATAATCAAAGCTGGTTATTATTGGCCTACACTCTTCATCGATGCCTTTGCCGTCTGTCATCGATGTGAGCAATGTCAGAAGTTCACCGATCGAAGCAGAAGTGCTCCTATGCCTCTCCGATCGATACAAGTAGAAACTCCCTTTCAACAATGGGGGTTGGATTTCATAGGGGCTATATCGCCAAACTCCTCCGTCGGGCATAAGTTCATCCTGACCGCGATCGACTACTTCACCAGATGGGCCGAAGCAGTTCCCACGAAGCATGTTGATCAAGAGACCGTCATCGCCTTCCTTGAGGGATTGATCTCCCGGTTCGGCCTCCCAGAAGCAGTCGTTACGGACAATGGTCCCGGGTTTTTAGGCACCAAAATCAATGAGTTCCTCTACCGATATGGGATATACCATAAAGTCTCCTCTAATTACTATCCATAGGGCAACGGCTTGGCAGAATCTACCAACAAGACTCTGTTGAGGGTGCTAAGAAAGCTCATAGAGATGAACAAAAGAACTTGGCACCTTCTTCTAGATCGGGCCTTGTGGGCCGATCGAATTTCTGTCAAGAAGTCAATCAAGACATCACCTTACGCCCTGGTGTATGGCAAGGAGGCCATCCTACCAACTCATGTAGAGATCCCTGCGTTGCAGCTGCTGGACGATGAAGAAGAAATTAATCCTATGGAAAATAGGCTGGCTCAGCTTCTGCAGCTAGAGGAAGATCGCGAGAAGGCTTACCAGAGCTTCGCTAAACATGCCCAGATCACCCGAGACTGGTTTAAGAAGAAGTCCTCCGACCGCACTTTCAAAGTGGGAGATCTAGTATGGAAGTGGGATTCTTGGAAGGCCAAGCCTGGGAATCATGACAAATTGGACGCTTTTTGGGACGGACCGTTCGAAATCGTGAAGGTAAACTCGGCCAATTCTTTCATCCTCAAGGATGCAGATGGCTAGGTATTGCCAATTTTTGTCAATGGTCTTCATTTGAAGACTTTTCATCACTGAAGATATAAAAAAAAAAAAATGTTCGAATTTTGCTTTTGTACATAGTTTTTTCATTCCTGTATATATACCCTGCTTCAAGATCTCCGAAAGGCTAAGTGTCACAGTGACAAACTCCAGCTTCGCTAAGCATAGCCAGAAGCTCCTTCGGGAAGTTTTGATGTGAAGCAACTAATGCAAGATGCTTCGCAGCGAAGCACTTTAGCTTGGAGGGAGTCATCGAAGAACCAAGCAAGAGCACGATGAAGGCATAAGATATGCTTCGCAAAAGAAGATCGAGCGAAGTAGTTTTCGAAGGAAGGTCTAGCGAAGCATTTTTCAAAGAAGACGAGCTTCGGGGGGCTAGCCTTCCGCGAAGCAAAGTAGTGATGCAGCGAGGGAGAATTACTTCGGGCCCGAAGCATAGAAAATCTACCCACACCGGAGGTTCACCGCGAAGCAGTTTTAGCACCGGTTTCACTTCGCCAACCCAATGGCACGCGAGACAAGAAGCATTTAAAATGTGTCTTGGGGGACGTGCCTACGACAACCTAGGGGAATGTTCGAGGCAAATAATTTTAATGTCAAGGTGGCGGAGCGCATCCCGAGAGAATCTCGTTGCGAGAAAAGTTCATGCCCGGGTACGAGGTGGCAGAAGGTTAAGTTCTCGATGCAAGGGAAATCATCGAACCACATGGGCCCATGTACCACGCCGTCGCAGAGCCAATCAAAAGGCACGACAACCTTCCCCATTCGAGTGTAAATTTAATTATGGCAGGTGCCATAAATTAAGGTAGTTGCCTTTTAAGGCTATAAAATGCAAGGCTCAGCGGTAAGAGGGGTGTTCGCCAACTGCTAATGCAAGATTAAGAGCCCCGCTGTCTCTCTGCAATTCTTCCGCCCTTCGCATCGAAGTCCTTCGCGTCGAAGCCCTCTGTATCAAGGACTCTGTCACCGCCCATATTCACAATGGGAAAGAAAAACTCTAAGGAGAAGGGGAAGGAGCCTGAGGTAGCAGCCCCGAAGAAGGGCAAGGAAGAGAAAAAACATACACCTAAGAAGATCAATCTCACCCCTCACCCAGAGAAGCAGTCGATGGAAGAAGGAGAGGATTCTAAAGAGGAACAACTTGAAGAACCACCAATTGATGGGTGGGAGAAAATTAGGGACACAGAGCTCTCAAAGGGTGTGGCCGAGCTCCGATGCACTATCGAGTTTATGACAAGTAGACTCACCCCGGAGAACAAGAGAGCTGCTGCATATTATTCTCAAATTTACTGGTATCTGACCCCGCCCGCTCACCATTGTCCCGAATTAATCTGTGCCATCGCGCAGAACTACCAACCCTCCTCCAGGCAAGTGTTGGATGCTGCGGGCCATAAATTATTTTCAATTTTGAAAGAAGATGTGCAAGCAGCCTTCACGCCGCAGTAGGGGCCGCCTAAGGGCTATTCCGTTCGCAATGTCATCCTGAGCGAACAAATGGAGAGGTTCACTACCTCCACCTACATTTTGAAATTTCTAAGAGAGAACCTCAAGAATGGGCTCCCTTCAGGCAAGCTGCCCCAGATGCCCCTCCCCCTGACAGATTTCAAGAGCATGGACATCTTCTCCATCATCGCATGGGTGGCGGGCCTGTCAACCGATGCTTCGGTGCACCCTTGGCAGGTGTCTTTGGCCGAATGTATTTCGAGAGGGGAATTCTATGCCCCTGATGCTTCAAGGCCGAACACCAACCCAGTATTCTTCGATTGGGCAGAATGGGTGGCCCGAACCTTGCACACACGGCTTACCAGCATGAAGAATTCTGGGACGGGCCAGTACTTCGCACCCTGCTCTTTCCTTGTTTGGTTGTTTTTCTATCATGTGCATAAGAATTTTCCCCACATTGCCATTTCTTCGAGCGGCAAGGATGGAAATCCTCTGCCTATGTACCAGTGGACTCCCCTCCTATTGAGGGCAGAGTCTTATTATTCTTTTAATCAACAATTCTTGGGACCTGCTATTCATTTGTTGAAGGGTTCATGCCCTCGGGTGCCCCTCAGTTTGAGAGACAGAGTGGTAATGGAGAAGAAGGGAGACGTGTTTCAACTAACACAGGGACTTGTGATTCGCCTATTTGGCTTCACAAGGAAGCCCTTCCTACTGCCTGTCTACCCCTCCGAGTACCAGTTCGCCTTAGAGGTCGCTCGACAGAGCGACGCCACAAATGTCGTCTATGGCCACGGTCGAAAATGGGCGCACACCTGCGACTTCCCCTTCAAAATGGGGGTAATAGAGGTGTTTGCCCTAAAGCAACACGTTTTCCTGGAGGAGAAGCTTGCCAGCTTTGGTCTACTCCAGATTCCTTAGAGGTGGCTCTACGATCCCTTGGGAGTGATGAGGGACCACCTCAGATTCAAAAATTTTCATGTCTGCCCCCACCCAAAAATTGTGGAGCAAAGAAATAATCCCAATGGGAAGGATCTGGAGTGGCATTTGGAAAGGATGAAGACCTTGCCCCCCTGGCATGAGTTCTACCCCATGGAAGTTGAGTTTGATCCTGTTCAGCATCCTTTCCCAACCCCAGACTCCACTTTTTGGAGGAAGATGAAGGACGATCTAAGGGAAGAATTGAAAGATTGGGGCATGGAACAACTAAAAGAATGGTGGAAAATGAGAGTTCATCGACAAAAGATGAAATCATATGGACTCTTGGAGATGGATAAGGACTTCGTGATCGTTTATGAAGCCAATGCTGGGACTTGGAAGCCCACCTCCTTCGTCGACTTCATTCCCCCAAGTGCCCCAGGTTTGGGCGAAAGCCCAAGGAGAGATGATGATGCTTCGGAGGAAGAAGAAGAGGAAGAGGTCGAAGCTACACCACAAGAACCGCCTCAGGAGCTGGTGGAAAGCCATGACACAAGTGCCGTAGGGATGACACAGTCATCAAAAAAGAAGAAAAGAAAGAGGTAGGAGCAAGCTCAAGTGCCTCCGACCCACCCGAAGCGACCCCGCACGAAGCTCCCAAGTGTCTCTGCCGGACAACCTGCGATCGGCCCAACTGAAGCAAACATCGAAGGGACGACATCACCAAGAGCCGAAGCAACCCCAGACGTGGATGTCATCGATGTGGAGGAACTCCTCCAACAAGAAGGGGTCCCCGAAGAAGAAGTCATAGAGGTCACGAGTACCAAAGTTCAAAAGGAGCAAGAGTCGGTCACACAGGAAGTCACTACTGCTGCTCTGCCAGGTGGGCACGAAGGTACGCACTCTCCACCCTTTGCCCTGGTTTCTCAAAGCATGTCCCCCATGGTCCCGGCCATGAGTCCCCAGTAGTCTCTCCCTCCCTCGCAAAGTCAATCACCTCCTCGCGCGTTGCCCATTACTACCTCAAGTTTGTCTTGTGATTCTGTTAGCCCCACTCCATTCGAGTCATCTGGCCGGGACAAGTCTGTTGGTACTACCTCACCTGCCCATGCCACTATCCCCTTGGTTCTTAGTTAGGGCAAAGATAGTACCCCAACGCCGAACCCCGTTCCTTATTCCCCTGTTACACATGGCATCGTCCCTTTCATCGAAGCTCCCGTCACACCCATCGTCGAGCCTACTGGTGAAGCATCCCCCGTTCATTCCTTGTATTTGTTCACCCCTTTGGCTGGAGATCCAGCCTCATTTGAATCAGAGATGTCCTTGATTAAGGAACGCCCTCTAGCCGAGAAGTTGCTCCAGGCCCGACAAAATACCGAAAAGATGTTGAAGGAGGCCAAAAAAAAGAGAGGGCGCTCTCTAGCCGAAGTAGAAAAATGCGCCATTTTTGACCTGAAGGGCGGAAAGCTACATAAAGTGAAGAAGGTCCCTAAGGTCCAGAAGCCTCTGGATGAAATGACTCCAGCAGATTATGATTATCAGGAGAAGACCAAGGACCTGGAGCACCTAAATGTAGACAATGAATCTGCATCCATGCATGTCAGAATTGAAACTTTTCGAGCGCATGCGAACATCGCCAATCAGCGCAGATTTGAGGCTGAGAGCGCCAACATCAAGTTGGAAGAAGAGCTAGCCAGGATCCGCTCCAAGCTGGAGGACTCGGAAAAGCAGTGTGAGCAGATGAAGAAGGAAGTAGTTGCCTTGAAACAACAAGTGAGACAACTGCAAGGTGCAACTAAAACTCAGAGCCAGATACAGGCCGAAGCTGATCTGAAGGCCAAAGAATTTGAAAGTAAAATCTTGGAGATGCAGCAGTAGTTGTACGAGAAGGAGAGCCTGGAGCTCTTTGACAGAGGCAAAATCAAAGAGATCCGCTCACACTTGCTAAAAAACTTCAGATCTCGGGCCTCCAGTGCCCTGTCAATTTTAACATACATCACCGAAGCCCAGTATGCCGCTTCTCAAGAAGGGCCGATAGTAGATGAGGTCACCCAAAAAATTAGAAGGTGACTCAAATTGGCTTTTGAGGTCCAAAGTGTCAAATATCAGGACCTGCAAGTCGCCGCAATGAGCCGAACCGCCAGAGACTGGTCTACAGCTCAAGCCACGGTCCGCGCTTTCTTCTCCAAGGTGAGAAAGGCACAGAAGGCGAAGGACCTCCTGGATGTATTCGAACACGAGCAACATACATCACTGGGATATTTCCAAGACCTCTCTTCATTAGGTTTCCCGAGTTTCACGAATGAGGATGGGAACCTGTTGACCAAGGAAGAGCTCAAGCCGGCTTGGCTACATTTTGAGAGCGATGTCTCAGAGATAGATGGTTGGGAAGAGCCGATTACAGAAGGGCAAGTCACAGATTTCATTCTGAGACATTGCAAGATCGCGGCCTGCCTCAACGATCTAAGCACGAGAGCCAAGCATGCCGACATAGGGCAAATAGATCGGTTCCATGTCTTGGTAAAAGCGCTACAAGACCGAGAGCCTTTCTCGAAAGGCGCCTGGGCTCACGTTCGTCGAACCATGGAACGCATCCGCGATCGCCTTCTCCCATCGCCGCAACAGGAAGCCTCGCCAGAAGAGGAAGAAGAGGAAGGAGAGGCGAGAGAAGAAGAAGAAGAAGCCGTGGAAGCGCCCTCGGAAGGAGAGAAAGGAGAAGGGTCTGGAGGTAACTCTGGCCCAACGGATCAAAGCTGAGGGTTCTTCCACCGAGACGAACTCGTTGCCCCGTGAGCCGCCAAGAATGTTGACAATTTTGTCACATTGCCTAGAGGGGTAGTAAAATCAAAATTTTTGTAAAGTATTTCTTTTAATTTCATGAATTTGTTCCCTTGTTTTTTAGAAACAACATTTTCAAGCATTGCAACAATTTTGGCTTTCATCGCCATCCCCCTTGTACATAGAATGAAGATGAAAGAGCTTCGCTACTAAGCAGGCTAAGGAAAAAGCTTTGCAAGAAAAAGAAAATAGCTTCGCCAAAAGGAAGAAGTAGAGGATGAAAAGAGCTTCGCACCCGAAGCATTTCAAGAAGCTACTTCGAGCGAAAGTTTTGCGAAGCGACATTCGAGCAGTCCAAAAGAATAGCTTCGCCGAAGAAGGAAAGTCTAGATCGCGGTCCGAGTTTGCTAAGGCGAGAAAACTACTTCGGGCCCGAAGCATTTCAAAAGGTCACTTCGGGCGAAAATCTTGCGAAGCAGAAAGAGCGCAAACATTTAAAAGTACTTCACCGAAAAACCGCCGAAGCACCCACTTCGGGCCTCCCCACCAGCGAATCATTTCTACTTCGCCGAAAGTTGTCACGAAGCATCTGCTTCGGCTAGCCTTCGTGCGAAGCATTTTCACCCGAAGCGGTAGCGGCCATAAAGAACGAAACATTTTTCGAAGGCAAGAATGCGCTTTGGCCGAAAAACCCCCGAACCATAGTTTTGAGGGAGGATCGCGGCGAAGCATTTTGAAGACTCACTAGCGAAGCATCTACTTCGGGCGAAGAACCTCAGCGAAGCAGTTTTGACGCGTCTCTCCAGCGAAGCAACGAGAAACGAAGAACCCCACCTTGAGGAGGAATACCTGCTTCGGCACTCAGCACCCCCAAAGCTGCCTTGCGAAGCTCCACCATGCGAAGTGTAAACCAAGAAGGAAGATCTGCTTCGGCTCAAGTCCATTGCGAAGCGGAGTTGCGAACGAAAATCTAGCGAAGCGCTTCAAGGGCACACACTCCAAGCCGGGTATTTTTTCGAGGCAATCAAGTGCCTCATAAATGCATTTTTACGTGCCCGGTAAGACCGCTGCTCATTTTTGGCAATTGGAAATGAGGTATCAGTTCCTAAAGGAGAACCCGACGGGCATGGCGGCCACTTGAGCACTGCACCCAGAGGCCAAGGACGTTCAGGCGGCTCATTAATACATGTTTCCCTAGTTGACCCGGTCGCAGCTGCTAGTTTTGGTAAAGGATTTGAGAGCTCAGTCATGAGAGCCGCGAAGAGCCGACTTCTCAGGTTTCGAGGATGTACTCCTCCATTTTGTGCATTGATGGCTCAGAGGGTCGGGTCCTCTATAAAAACCCAGGCATTGTAATGTAAGAGAGGAGGAACTTTCTGCTAAGAAAGCTGCTGTAACTTGAATCCCTGCGATTAATACTAAAGAGCTTTGAGCCTAATTTCTCTCTTGTATGTTGCCTTCTGTGTTTATTTCTTTTATCTCTTTCTTCATTTGCATACTGTAATTCTGCATTCTGGATTTAGGTGTGCGATTGGGGATGAAACCCTAAAATTTTCCCGAAGGATACATAGGAGAGGAAAACGTTGTATTAGTTTTCTTGTATGCCGCTTGTGGATCTTGTTTCTGTCATATTCACTTTGTCCTAATCGTCGTAACTCGAACCTTGAATTTCGACGAAAGGGGAGGGTAATCCTGGAACTCGTCCAGAGGATACATAGGAAGGTTAATATTGTGTTCTTTTCATTTTATTCTTGGTGTTTCTTGCTGTTGTTTCAAGCTATTGGCCAGCGATCGTGCTTCTCGTTCTTTCCCACTTTAAATTATCACATCTCTTCCCTTACCTCTTTTTATTTCTTTCCTGTACCCTTATCTTAAACACCGAAGTAGTTTAGTATAGGAGCCGGCCTTTCTCCGGAGATTGGCACGAGGGGCATCTCTTCCCTTCTGCCTTTCAATGTTGGTCCAGGTCTAGGGCGCATACACTTTCCCAAATCCTTTCCTGGGCAGATTTGATGACCAACAAGTAACCATATCTTAAAAAATTATAAAATATAATATTATCATATTTTACGCATAACATAATAATTTAATAAGGTAACTCAATAATTCCATCAATTATAAATTTAATTATGTATTAAAAATAATTTTACCAAAATATATAAGCTTTAAGCTTATTGGAGTGGTAAGGGCTTTGGCCTCTCTTCATGTGGTCCAAGGTTAAAACCAACGAATTTTTATTTTTTTACCAAAATATATACTATGAATATATCAAATTCATTAGGCATAAATAAGATGGTTTTAGCAGAACTAGTTAGATTCCTTAACTTTCAAGGATGAAACTAAGTTCAATTATTGCTGAATAATAACCAAAATATCTATTTCAATCTCATATAATCAATTGAAAATAATTATTAAATATAAAAATAAAACTATATAAAATAATATTTAGTACTTTTGAATTTGATTATTACAAATTATAATTATAATATGATTAATTATAAGATTATAATTATAATATAATTTAATTATAAAATTTATTAGGTACAAAAATAAAACTTCTTAATAATATTTATTATAATTAAAAATTGATGTGAAAATTATATAATATATATTATTGATAAATATGTCAAATTTATTAAACATAAAACAAAATTTCTTAGTAATAATATATATATATATATATATATATATATATATATATATATATATATATATATATATATATATTTTGAGTAAATACTTCTTATACAAATTCACCATGGGGAATTAGCAATAATATTTATTATGCTTTTGACTTCAATGATATATTATTATCACATTATTGAATTGTAAGTTTAACCTTTTTTTTTGAACTGGTTATATAAAATTGAAAGTAGTCCCACATAATAATATTACCATAATTTGGCTTTATGCATGTATGCTCGTAAATATTTGAAATACAACTTTTCTCCTTGACCGAAGACACGCCAAAATTTTCGCATGTGCATATGAGTGTTGATACCTGATGTATTATGGTTTGGTTTCAAATATATTGCATTATCATAGTTTGGTTTCAAATATATTACATAATAGTGGACTACTTTTATCTCAACAATAATATTTATTATACTTTTGACTTTTTGACTTCAATGAATTATTATTATCACATTATTGAATTGTAAGTTTAACCATTTTTTAAATTGGTTATATAAAATTAAAAGTAGTCGCACAAAATAGTATTACGATAATTTGGTTGTTATACATGTATAGTGGTAAATATTTGAATACAACTTTTCTCCTTAATGGAAGACACGCCAAGATTTTCTCATATACATATGAGTGTTGATACTTGATGTATTATAGTTTCGCTTCAAATAAATTAAGTAATACTATTATGTGGATGGAAGACACGCCAGAATTTTTTATATACATAGTGTTGATACGTGATGTATTATAGTTTTTGTTGCTATTAACTATATTCAGTTATCCACCTTATTTTATATTTTAGTTGGTGGACAGTGTTAGCACCATAATATTGTAATGTTTCGATTAATTTTTTTTTTAATAAAAGAAGAAAAAAAATAAAGGAAGGTTAAGTCCATATCATTTGAAATGAAATGAAAGATTTTAATTACATCCGCGAAACCCAAATATGGTCTATGGGACCTCAAATATAAAAGTACAATTATTCAAATCATATCATATGATCTTTAATATCTTTGAAAAGGTTGTTCCTTCTCCTGCTTATTTGGGTTAGCAATTCCCAACTTTTTTTATTTTGTTGTCTTCAAATAACTCTGCCATAGACCCGTTCCCAAGTGTTTCTTTGTATTTGCCACGGATATCTAAAAAAATCGGATATTTATAGATGAAGTGTTCATCTGTATCTATTGCCCCTGTGCTGCATATAGTACATATCCTTTCTTCCCATTGTTCTTTGGGCATTGTCCATCTCCCTGTTTCACATCTAAGCCTATGAGAGCTAGTCCTTATCTAAGCAATGAGGATTTTTTCCTTCCACTTGATTTCAGTGCCTATATACGCTTTTTCCTTGTGGTCATACGTTGGGTTAAACTTTGCAATATAATATTGTATTTTCCTGCTTGCATTTTTCCACATTCCACTTCTGAACTTTTCATTCACATAATTTTTTATATCTTTGATATCTTTGTTGACATTTGGGCATTCATTTATGTTGATTTACCAATGTTTCATCCATTTCTGATTTTGTTTCATCCATGTATTCTTACGCCTATGCAACTCTTCGTCCCTAGTTGCCCTAGGCCATATGTAGTTTTTCATGTTTTTTGTTTTTTCAAGTAACATAACAACTTGGTCATAGCAATTGCTTCTAAAGGGAACATTCCAGTTTCAGCTAGAATAATTTGATAAGGGGTTGTGGCCTTAATTTTGAGAAAATTTATGATTAGATATTTTTGAATTCTTTTTAATTGCCTCCATTTTGCATTTTTTGTGTCACTAGCCCACACCTTGCAACCATACAACAAAACCGGTGTAACAAGCAGGCCAAATAAGACCTTGGTGGTCTTCCAGTCCCACAACTCGGCATTTCTATACTTGTTTTGAAGTGCATATAGTGCTTTCCAACCACTTTGAGTTCTTTTCATCCTACATGTATTCCAATTAAGTTTGTCATGAAAGTCTATGCCCAGGTATTTGTATTCTACTATTGTTTCCAATTAATTTTGTCATGAAAGTCTATGCCCAAGTATTTGTATTCTACTACTACCTCAAACGGTTCTTCGACAAACTAAAATTCGAGTTGTTGCTACTTCTTTTTTGCTGAAAAATCATAATTTTTGTTTTGCTCTTGTTCACCTGCATCCCAACTTCCTTACAAAAGAGTTCTAGAGCTCAAAGGTGATCTTCTAGATCTTTGGCTATTTTGGCCACAAGAATTACATCGTCTACATACATGAGGAGTTTTACCACATATTTGGCTAAGTGCACACCCTCTCCCCCAAATTTATTTATCCATTATTCTAACTTGTCAATGTACAACCCAAATAAGGTTGGAGATATAGGGTAACCTTGTTTGACACCTATGTCACTACTAAAACATTCAGATAACCCTTCCTATGTTCTAATTCTAGCCTTTACATGCTCATATAGTCTGTGAACTACTGCCTTGTAGTGAATTGGAACCTCTAGCTCTTCCATTTTGCTCCATAATTTTTTCCTTGGCACTATGTCAAATACCTTTTTGAAGTCTACAAAACAACAAAAAGCCTCCTTTTTTTTATCCCATATTTTTTCCACTGTGTCTGAGCGTGATACAATGATCAATAGTTGAGTGCTTTGGCCTAAAACCTGCTTTCCCCTTTGCTCTCTTTCCCTTTTCTTCTGCCCATATGTTGATCCTACGCTCTATCATACTCCCAAACAACTTTGCAAAGAGAGGGTTGATCATGATAGTTCGATAGTTTGAGGGATTATTTACATCTCCACTTTTAAACAAAGGAATGGTCAAGCTAGTTGTCCACTCGGTAGGGAAGCCATTTTGTATGACCTCATCAAAAATTTCTTTGATTTGCGATGCCAGAATATCTACCCCCCATTTTATATGCTCTGCTTGAAGATTTTCTATGTCATGGGATTTTCCAGTTGCTAACTTTTTTATCCCTTGAATAATGTCTTCATTTGTGAAAAGTTATTTTTTGACAATGATAGTAGAGGGTGTCTCCTACTGGTTACTACGCTGATATAATTGTTTTGAATACTCCAACCATTGATTAACTGTTATGTTATTTTCAGTTTGCATCCTCTTCACATCTAGTTCCTTCTAAAATTTCTTTGGTTCATGCTTCCCTAAGTAAATCAATTCTTTCCTCCTTGTTCTAGTGTATTCTTCTTTTTTTGCCCTTACCAGTTTCTCATATGCTTTTCTGTTTGCTCTTGTTTTACTCGTTGGTTCCTTTAGTAATCTTTGCCCTTTTTTGCAATCTTGATCAAACCATGGGTTGGTTAGGAAGCTATTCCTTTCTTTATTTTTAGGTTTAGCTCTCTTGCATTTATTTAGAGCTTCTTGGATAGCGTGCATTAACCATTCACTCTTACTATAATCTTTGCTATTGTGAGGTAGTTCTTCCCTTTCCTGTAATTTGTTATTTAATACTGCTCTAAAATTCTGTCGATTTTCATCTGTTAAGAGAATGTTTCCCTTGTGAGAAAATGTATTTTGATTGCCTTGCAAGTGTTTTTCCCTTAGTTTGTCTCCATGCATTCGAAGTTTCATAACAATTGGGTTGTGATCTTACTTAAGTTCCACTAGAGAATCTTCCACTTCTAGCTCCTCTATTTTTGTTATGTAATTTTGTGAGCATATTACATAGTCTATTACACTTTGTCCCTTATATGTTTTGCACGTATACTTTCCCGAATTTTTCTATTTGTTCATCCCATTGCAAATAATCAAGTTGTTTATACTGCAGAGGCCTAACAACTCTTTTACATATTGCGTGATAGCCCCATGATCATCTTCTAAAGTCCTGGTTCATTGTTGATTTTCCTCTTTTGGCATCCAAAGAGGATTAATCTCAATATCTTCACTGCCTTCTAGAATGTTAGCTTGCTTATTTGTTGTCCTTGCATTGAAATCTCCAATTAATATAATCTCCCCCAACTTAGTATATCGAAGTGTCTCTTTTTAGGGAGGAGTATGGGTCTTCTCTGTTAAGGTCATGTTTCTTATAGAATTTAGAATTCTTGATAGCAAAATAACATGTTGCTATGCTAATAACTGACTTATTTTCTAGGATCTTTATCCATATGTATTGTTTATTTTCATCTTGTTTTTCAATTTTAATGATCCTATCCCATTCCTCTTTTATTAAAACCATAATACCCCCATGATCTTTGCCATTTTTCGTTGCTTTATTCCATATTGCTATTTTTTTGTATCCCACAAATTCTGGAGTCCTACATCCATCGTGTTCATGTGTTTCCATCAATATGATTATATCTTTGTCTCTAGCAATGGACCCTAACCCGGGTCCTCTTCTCCAAGGGTAACCTCTACAGTTCCAACTTACCATCGTAAGATGTTCCCGGACTGGCCATACAAATTGAATTATCAAATCACCTTGATTAAAATTAAAATAAAATAAAATTTAATCATAATGAAATTTAAATTAAACTTTTTTTCTTATATTAAAAATAATATAAAACCTTTAAACTATAATTTTAATAAATTAAAATTAAAATTTTAATATTAACTTAATATACAAAACAAAATTACCTCAAAACCTTTAAACTATAATTTTAATAAATTAAAATTAAAATTCTAATATTAACTTAATATACAAAACAAAATTACCTCAACGATGGGAAGAATAAGTAAAACTCCTTTTCGAAGAAGGAATTAAGCACAAGGAGATCGAGACCGAAGGTCTCGGTGTTTCATGATTACAAATTGTTTGAATCATTGTATATGTGGGAAAGGTGGAGATAGGACAGATAGGAGATTAGAGGAGATTAGCAATTAGGAGGACAGATAACAATGGAGATTAGCAGGATGAGGATGAGCTTTGTGGAGCTCCGAAATTTGTAATCTTGCAATCACCATTAAAAATAAAGATTTTTTGGATAAGATTTTTGAAAAGATGCGTTATAAGGAAAATAAACCATGGTTTTGTCTTATTGCAATTATGAACCTTCTTCGAATGATATGACATTTAGTGATTAGGTGTAACAATGCTTTTTTGTGCAATTTTTGTCTATTCTCTAATCAAACATTTAATCTGCATGAAATTATAAACATATATTTGGAGACACTTCTACACTACGGCCCATGTATAAAAGGCCCCACAACTATGTAATCTGATTTCTATTTAATAAATTTTAATCATTTTTCTTTAAAAATATATATATATATATATATATATATATATATATATATAAAACAAAATTTAATTATCTAATTAAATTAAAAATAATTATTTATTCTTTCAACTTTTTTATGTCATCTTCATCTTTCCTAGAAATTGGTTAATTTCAAAGTGAATTTGCTTTGTTTTAAATTTTAAAACTCTCCAACCTTCATCTTCTTTGAAAATTGGTTGATTTCAACTAAATTTGTTTGTTTTAGACTTTTAAACACTAACCCTTCATCTTTCTTGGAAATTGGTTGTTGATTTTAAGTGAATTTGTTTGTTTTAAACTTTAAATTTTAAATAAAAGGTTTAAAAATCAAATAAAAAGTAAAGTTGTACACCATTCTCTACCAAACTCTTAACCATTACCATTCAGAACCTCTATATATTTAAACCTAAAACTCTTAAAAATATCCAAAACCCAAACCCCAATCTAAGAGAAATTTTGTATTGCTCATGAAGAAGAACAATACAATACCACATTGTTATGCTCTTTGTACATTTTTTTTTTTTTTTTTCTATTATTGCTATCTCTAGTCTTTAGATATTTATTTTATTTATTTAATAGCCGCCGGCTTATTTCACGTAATCGAGAAATGGTGCCACAAGAGTCTAAGACTATAAGACTCCAGAATTTGTTTAAAAATCTTCTCCTCGATAATTTTAGAGGTGCTTCGAGTTTACACGCGTCACACTCGGAAATATCCCTTCACATAGAGAAGTAAATTCAAGGATTTTGGACTTTAGACAGACATCTCATCCCATCCTCTCGTTTCATTTCATTAGTAGAAGATTGTTTTGCATCTCCAGAATGGCGTGCAGAAGTTTGCCCTGTATTTCCTATGACAAACTCGGTGCTTGCAAATGCAAACGCAATGGCAACGGGTTTCCGTTGCCACTAAAGCATGAGAAATGCAGAATGAAAGGAAACAAAAGGAGAGGCATTGCCGTAAATGCGACAATTGAGCTCTCAAATCCAGACGATTTCGAGGTAGGGAGACTGCTCGGAAGCTATGGCTACATGAACATAACGAGGTACGCAAAAAAGGATGGGGGCTACTTCCTCACTTCCCACTCATTGCATAAAGTAAATTTAAAGGTATTACATTCCGATACCTTTAATGTCTCCTGGTCTTCAAATATGAAACCAAAAAAAATCACCAATCCATTTTTACTACTCACAAACTTATATTACTGAAAACGCACAAAATTGGCCCAGCTGTATATATGACCGCTTCAAACATTACAAATATATACAAAAAGAAAAAGAAACAACTGCTTGTCTCCACGACTTCCTGCTGAGTGATATCAATGGACTCTTTTCACTTGTTCCTTAAAATTGTTGAAACTGGAACCAAGTTTCAGCAGACAGACAGGCAACCAAAATTCCTTGCAGCGGAAAAGGTCTACCCCGACTCTTCGGAAATGAAATTAGTGTATCTTTCCTGTATTCAGCACGTAGCTTCAATTATATTTCACGTGGCATCTTTCATGATATGTATGTGCAGGAAATTATAGCAGGAGCATCCACCCACTGGAATGTAAACAGCATAAAAGCACAGAGTGAAGAGTAAACGAGAGAAGAAGATAACCGCCAAAAACTCGTGGTTTATAATTTTATACAATACAGGGATAAAAATGTGATTGTAGAATAAGGCAACAAAGTAACGTATTAATTGAAAAGATGCTAATTTACATGGATCGAAAGTACGCTACAAAGCAGACACACATTTTAATATACAAATTTAAAAAGTCAAACAATCTAAATCTAGACATTTCCTCTATGTCTATTGGAAGTTGACCCCAACATCTACAATAGATGAGGAATCCAAGAGCAAAGTATCATCCACAAAGGGTTGCTGAAATTTAGGAACCAGATTTTCAGATGAGTGATAAAAACCTCCTCCAAGTACATGGTCAGGAGCAGTGTTGTGCATAGCTGCTATTTATCGTTAAATTAATTAGGATTTTTGAATTGGCTAATATTTGGGACCCTTGACCATGCCCATTAGCCAAAAATTTCTGGATGCAAATTTCTTTTAGGTCGATTCGTCGCAATTTTATAATAATTTGACCATTTTAAGTTTAAATTTCAAACATTGCCCCTAATAATAGTGAACCTTCTACATGCATTTGGATACTATTCGCTTGGATTTCAAAACTGATTTGCGAAATTTTTATAAATATGTTTTGGGGCTGACCCCTTATGCATAACCCTAATCATGAGACGAAGCCGAACATGGTCAACAACTTGAAAAAAATGAGGTACTGGGAGTCTGTCATGAAATGTCTTGAACATGGTTTGTGGATGCTAAAGAATATCCCAAACTTTGACATGAAGCTTTGTGAAATCTTTTACAAAGAAAGAAGCTTTGCCTTTCTCCTTTTGTTCATGGGAAAAATCTAGAGTTGGAACAGCTAGTAGAATAGGGGTCAAGGGTAAAAGCCATTATAAACTGGATGTCCTCCTTGCTTATGAACCATATAAATGACTTATTGAAAAACATTTATCTCAATGATGAATGACTGTTGTTGATTAGGGGGATCCAACAAAGAAATAATGCCACAAGCATCTTCCTGAAGGATACAAAGAGTGAGAGTTTTGTTGACTTGTTTCATTGTAGGTCTGCCAGAAAGCAAAGGATTAACAAAAGTGAATTTATACACTTTACCATCCTTGTGCAACAAGTAGGTCTTGCAATACTTGTCAAAAACTGTTTTACTATCATATTGATATGGTGCCTCAAATAACAAATTGCAACAATCCAATGGAGTAAGACCACATACCACCGTGTCCTAGAATGACTCAATGGTAAATGTCACAAAAGACTGACGAGTGACAAGAGTAGGCTGCCCTTCCTTCTTGACCCATCCCAACCAGTACGGGCATGGATGCTTTGTATTTGGAAAATGAAGGTCATCTACCAATTTTTATAATGTCAGGTTCTTTTGGCTGCTATTATTGAGTGTCAACACCACCCATGTGTCCTTGATTTGACAATTTTGTGTGAACAAAGCTTCTTGTTTTTTTCTATTATAATTATTGACCATGAGAACGAGTTGAGGATTTGCAGTGTTGAGATTGGTTACCTCAGTCATTGAATGTTCATGCTGTGGTTGTGGCTAGTGGCTACTACTACCACTTAGCTATTACGGCCTTGACCTTCTTTAATTTCAAGACATGGTGTTCTTCAGTAGAATGCTTGATGTGTCTATGATAAGCATTAAAAATCTTCTACCCATTGCCAAAACCTTTAGAGGAGCCACTTTAAGAAGAATTTTCATTCTTGGATAGGGTGGCAGGGTATGAGAAGTTGGCTGGGGTAGAAGTGCTCTTTTTACAGGATAAGAAAAGAAGAAATGTACTACAGCAAAGGCCAAAAAAAGAAAGACTCCTAAAAAGAAATGTTCTTTGTTAGCTAATCTTCTTTTTGAGTGGAAAGGAAACAATTGTTGTTGTTGTAGGTATCAAATCTGGAAGAGCAAATTGAACAACTTTTTAGAAAGACAAACCAGAATGCATGTAGGTCTTTCTTTTTCTTACCCCCCAAGAAGTAAGACCAGCAAAAGGAAAGTTCTGGTTTATAGAGGAGAAAAGACAACAGCTTAGGGTAGCAAATGCAGAAGCAACAAATTGAATAGCAAGGGAGGGTGCTGTAACCAACTCAACTTGAGGCTGAGTAAAACGATACTCAACAAGGATGATCCCAAGCGAGCAAGGAGGTACTCGAAGACCTCAACGAGGCTTTGATATCAAATGATATGTAAACACAGAGAAGACAATTGCAGCCAATAGGAGCAAAAGAAGAAAGTTTTAGTTGCAGAGAATAAAATTTTTTCCAAGTTGTGTAGACCGTATGGGCCATATAGACTGTCGATGCAAGAGCAAAGAAGCTGAACAAATTTTGCGGACCATATGAGAGTTTGTTGGCACTGCCATACAAAAGACGAAGAGATGTAGGAAGAAGTCCTTCCAAATATTAGCTATCAAGGATAGAGTCGTCGAAGACCAGGCAGTTTGCAGTCGAGCCGTTTGAGATTGGGTAGTCCAAGATTAGGCCATCCGGGATTGGGTCATCTAAGGTTGAGCTGTATGGTAGGAGCTTGTCCAAGGCAGATTCATTTGGAGGCAGAGTGTCAACCGTTACTCTATGCGGATAGTCAAGACCGTACAACGAAAGTTGAACGTAGGCATGGGAGCTTATTATATTATATTAGCTCATATTGCATGCATGTGTAACACTTTTACATAGTATCAATAAAATGTGGCACATTTTTTGTCATATCAACTATACTAGGGGCAATGAGGCAAATGTAGGAACAATAGGATCAATTGATAGGACAGTTGAAGTCTGAATGTGCAATAAGGGAGCAAACTCTAGAAGGGAAGATGAAGGAGCTTGCTCATAAGGATCAACTGATCATGGAATGGGATGAGTAGTTGGCAGTAGTTGCAAGGAAGGAATTAGAAGTAGCAAAGCAGGAGGTTGAGTTAAAGGAAAGACTAGCGGAAGTCACATCACTATGGCTTCTAGTGGGCTCGTTACTAGGCCTATTCCAAAAGACTCAAGGGGCAGAGCGAAGCTTGGAAGATGTAGATATAGGATCATGGAGGAGTACCTGTTCCATCATCTCAACCTCAATAGAGCTAGATTCTGTATGAGCAACAACAGTCGTCGATGAGGACGTTGACCAATCTAGAGGGGGGGTAGATGTAGGCGCTAGTTCTGGCGTACCACCTCAACAAAGAAAATAGACTAGTTGGATATAAAATATGCGTGGAAGTCAAGTATGCATATACCAAAGTTTTGTAATTTGAATAAAGTTGTACGTTGTAATAATACATGTAATAATGACTCAAGTTGGAGATATGTGCGAACATAGTCATGCAAGGGTAGTTAACACCCAGTTTGTCTTGTAGTTAAGAGGTGAGGTGTTGGAGGTGGTAGTTGTTTGTAACTACCATCCCCATAGTTTAAAATTAAATAAGACTCCCCTCATTCAATTGAAAGGGTCCATACACATGGGAGCCATTATATATGCCGAAGAGAGTCCATTGTAGTTACATTGTGTATGCCAAGAAAGATAGTGTAGTTGGAGGTATTCTGCACAGGATCAGCTATTGTTTATAGAAGAAAATCTCGTAATTAATGCAATATTTTCTCATCCTTGGTCATCATTTGCTATTGCTATTGTGTGATATAAATGTATTGTGTAATAACCCTCCCTATCTAGTTCTCTAGGGGTTTGCCAGTTCTTAACCTTTTCAAAATTTTGATATACAAAATCACAAACACAGAGCAATCCAGAATTCTTGAAAATATTGCTTTATTCTTATATCAAAACTAGGGCACAAATTACAATGCAAATACCTCAAATGCTGATGAAACCCTAGCTGCTCCGTACTCTATAAATGATGATGAAGGCTCAGCCCTTCTGATGTGAATACTGTGTGGTGTCCCAGCTCCAAATATTCCCTGTATAATCTTTGAATGACCCCGTGTGGTAACCCAACTCCAGAAGTCTTTAAAATTGAAGTCCAACTGCAATCCCCGTGTGGAAATGCCCGGATTGACTCGAGGGTAATATTGCAACCCCGAAGCCAATGTCCCCGTAAGAGGTTGCCATCTCTCACAAGCTCCAGAATCTCTGTAAATGGCTCTGCCAGAGTCCTCCAAAAAACTAGAGAGAAAAATAATAATCTTCGCATATCTCCAAATGAACTCAAAACCTCCTTTTATCTCCTCCATAGGTTGACCTAGGATTAGGTCACTTTTAGGGTGAGCAAATATAATTTTATCAAGTTTTAATTCCACCTTATTTCTCCTTAATTTATTCACCCCCTTATGCCTAGGCTTAACGACTTTTTAAGTCGTCACTTAAAATGGCCCCTTTTAAGTATAAAATGATTTTATAATAAAATAAAGTCAATGACTTTATAAAATTAAATTAATTAATCACTTTATTAATTTTATCTTTGACCATGAAAATTTCCAACCTCTGCCCATCCGAATTGAAATCCACGAATGGTTTTGGACACCCATTTCATCGAAGAATATCACTACACTGTCTGTTGTCCACCGAAACCCTAAAAACGGACATGGCTAAAAATAGTAACTCTGATCAAACAAATCTCCGAATGAGCCCAAACGACCATCAATCAATAGCTCTCTGGGTACTGACAAATATTCTGATATCTCCAATGGCTCCCCTCCATCCGACTTAGCCTACGGGAGCTCGTGTATAGGCTAATCTGCTCTGCACATGACTGCGTAGAAAAGGGGACATTACAGTCCGTCCTTCCCAAAGATTGCTTGTCCTCAAGCAATACGTATACATGCTCCAGTCAGATGCTACATCCCGGCTGAGATCACATCAAATCCCCTGGATCCCATAGCAACCTCAAAAAGGAACCGCCACGTTGACGTTGCACCACTCTAATCATCACTACCCCTCTGACATGGTTAAGTGGCAAAAGTCTCAACTGCAATAGCATGATGAAATCTCTCTCCAGTCTGGCACTGACATGTCTGTTTGAGCTGAGATGTAATATCATGTACCACAACATATCGAAGGAATCAACGTCATAGATTACTACAAGCACAATGCTAGAAGTGCCTCCTTAGTCATCACCTAACTAGCTCAACTTGGCGTTCACGCTCCTGGAATCTCCCAGATAATCCCATGTAGCCCAATCTACTGCAGTCAATGTAATATCCTCTGGAAATATGATGTCCCTCATCATACTCAACCAAGTAGGGTGTAAATGTATCTGTATAATTCCTGAAAGATCAACCACACTCCACTCTGGCAACTCAATAAGAAGCTCAGCCTCACCATCAAAACTGGTATGCCCATTATGATTGCACCCTGTGCCAAGTAACATCTCATGCATAGGTTACTCAACCAGGCCTATCTCTTCACTTTCACTGATTAAACTGACCCCTTGAGAGGGCATTGTGTTCAAATAAGAAGTAAGATACTCCATGTAATGCCAACCAAATTGTGGACCCATCTCCATCATGTAAATGTTATGGCTGTCCGAAAAGCGAACAGCGGCATATCTCTCATACCCATGTTCAACTATTGCCCACAACATGCTCCTACCATCGCCCTCGATGGCCATCAAGGCAAACATACTATCCTGGGTAAGAGAACTCAACTCCTGGTCATTCAGATTAGGCTGGAGGATGCTCATGGAATCACCCTCAGACTCATGTCGGAGTAGACACCCTATCTCAAACGAAATATCCTGATGATCTATTACAGTAAATGAATCAGCACTCTGCATCTCAAAAAGCGGATTGCCCAAAAATGTCACATGATCCATCTCATATAACGGATTGTCAGTCCAGTGGAAACAATTATCTCCCTTGTGCTTATCAAAGTTATTTTGCTGATCCCAAATTGTGTAATCTGTTTTCATGGGACAATGTGATAAGTCATAGTCCTCCTGAATGCAATCTAGTTCGTCAACAATCTGCCCAATCTTCCTGGCTCTCTCTCGATTTAGCTGTTCAGTAGATTCTAAAACAAAATTGAGTTTCAACTCTGTCTCATGCAATGAAAAGTGTGCCTCTAACAAAGAGCTTCTAGTCCACTCAAGCTCTTCAGTTAGCTGATTGACTTCTTCTTCTTTGCTCCTGTATGCACTAAGGGTCTCTTCGACGAGCTTGGCATAGTGATCTCTGTCTGCAAGAGTGTTCATGAAGTCTAACTTCATAGTTTCTAAGGCTGCCCTCAAATTTTGTAAATCAGTATTGGAGATTACTCCTTCTACACCCTTCTGTCTCTTCTCAACTTGTGCCCTCCAATATAGTTCTTCGGTGAACTTATGGGTGGCATCGAAACGAGATAAGGCTGCAGCAATTCTGTCCTCATCAGACCTGGAACTAAAATCAGATTTATGTACCAAGTTTTCAAAATTATGCATTTGGTTCCCTCTTCACAACTCTTGGTGTTTGGCTCATCAGCAGTGTGTACCTGTATATCAACTGAACTAACCTGTGATCCTACCCCGCATACCTCATGGGAAGAGGACTCTTCATTCTCACAATTTGCTGATTTGTTTTTCTTTCTCCACAACCTGGTCACCAACTGTGTCATCCCATTAAGATAAACAGGATCACTTAAAATAGCATTCATATTGTCCAATAGGTGTATCATTTCCTGCTTATTTCTAACTCGATCTCCATGCGGGTCCATGATTTTATTCTCTATGGATATGTGAAGTCTCGTCTTTGCTCACTATTTGCTGATGTATAAATCTTGAACTGTCCCCCTAAGAATTACTACTTAGTTTGAAGCAAGACTTCACACATTCCTTAATTCTACCACCCACAGATGGTACGACACAGATTGTTGAATAGTGTAGGACTGTGTAATTTTAAAACCGAATTGATTATTTGTTCCTTTAAAAGGTACAACATATGCAACCAAAGGGTCTTCACCAATACCTCTATACATAGGCTTCAAAATGAAGTTACCCTATGAAGGAAGATTAGTTATTGTGACTTAATCAAACTTTGTTATTTCGACTGCAGGTAATCTGAATATTCAGTGATATAATGGTATGTCCCAGGTATTATGTTATTCAGTCATAGCCGAGGAAGTTTCAACACTACAGTCCAAAAAGTGTCATGTCTCTCAAAGGAGTCATCGTCAGTTATGACAGAATATTTTGCCCCTTGCATATACAAAATAATGTGATCGCTGATATTGTTCATTACCAAACTGTTAATTTTTTCAATGGATTTAAAAAAAAACAGTCAATATCTGTCAAACTCCCCATTCATCAGCGCAAACAAAGAATCTTATTATTTCGTATTTGCTCAGCTTAAACCAATCTTCAACCGCAGCTTTTCTTCAACTTATATTCATTTCCCACGACCCCTGACACATAAATATAAATTTACAAGCAGCGACTATATTCATGCGGGCACAAAGATTCATATAGAATCGCCTTTGTTAAAAGAATGCCAATATTTTATTTGGCCACCAGTTTTTTGTGGAGTCGATGCCTCTAGTATTACACCGTTGCTCTACACAGTATGTTCGCACGTTAAATTTATGAAATTTATCCTCATACAGGATTCATAAATTTCTCCAATTTACCATCGTTATGCTTCAAGTAAACCCGAACAGGCAGGCAAGAAAAACCCTCTCTGATACCACTGTAATAACCCTCCTTATCTAGTTCTCTAGGGGTTTGCCAATTCTTAACCTTTTCGTGAATTTTTGATATACAAAATCACAAACACAGAGCAATCCAAAATTCTCGAAAATATTGCTTCATTCTTATATCAAAACTAGGGCACAAATTACAATGCAAATACCTCAAATGCTGATGAAACCCTAGCTGCTCCGTACTCTATAAATGATGATGAAGGCTCAACCCTTCGATGTGAATATTGTGTGGTGTCCTAGCTCCAAATATTCCTTGTATAATCTCTCGAATGACCCCGTGTGGTAACCCAACTCCGAAGTCTTTAAAATTGAAGTCCAACTGCAATCCCTGTGTGGAAATGCCCAGATTGACCTGAGGGTAATCTTGCAACCCCGAAGCCAATGTCCCTGTAAGAGGTTGTCGTCTCTCACAAGCTCCAGAATCTTTGTAAATGGCTTTGCAAAGAGTCCTCCAAAAAACCAAAGAGAAAAATAATAGTCTTCGCATATCTCCAAATGAACTCAAAACCTCCTTTTATCTCCTCCATAGGTCGACCTAGGGTTAGGTCACTTTTAGGGTGAGCAAATATAATTTTATCAAGTTTTAATTCCACCTTATTTCTCCTTAATTTATTCACCCCCTTATGCCTAGGCTTAACGACTTTTTAAGTCATCACTTAAAATGGCCCCTTTTAAGTATAAAATAATTGTATAATAAAATAAAGTCACTGACTTTACAAAATTAAATTTAAATAATCACTTTATTAGTTTTATCTTCGACCATTAAAATTTCCAACCTCTGCCCATCCAAATTGAAATCCGCAAATGGTTTTGGACACCCATTTCACTGAAGAATATCACTACATTGTCTGTTATCCACCGAAACCCTAAAAACGGACATGGCTAAAAATAGTAACTCTGATCAAACAAATCTCCGAATGAGCCCAAACGACCATCAATCAATAGCTCTCTGGGTACTGACAAAGATTCTGATATCTCCAATGGCTCCCCTCCATCCGACTTAGCCTACGGGAGCTCGTGTATAGGCTAATCTGCTCTGCACCTGACTACGTAAAAAAGGGGACATTACATATTGCTATTGATTGATTGTTATAGTAGATTAGATTCAATCCTATAATTTGTATTCTTTTCCACGTTCTTACGTACAGAGCTATCTAGGTAGTTAGCAAGGCGTCCATCATAGTTGCCAAGCCGTACAATGCAGTTGCTAGGTCGTCAAGACCGAAGGCAAGCTGTCCGGCTAATGCCAGTTTTCTGTCTAGGAAGAGTGCAGGCCGTTTGATTCTCAAACTGGGCCATTTGGATTAGTGAATAAGGCTGTCAGAGACAAGGAGATGATGCAGGCTATACAACTACATCATTGCAAATTGTAGATAGTTAATATGTTAATCCAAATTGTTCCTCCAAGGGTGGAACACCACCACCGTGCTATATTACTCACAAGCAAATGGGTAAGCAGAAGCAATAGATAAAGTGCTAGTTTCCGTTTTGTATGAAACCTGTGGTGTGGAAGGTGTTGATTGGGAAGAACAAATGCCAAAAATCTTGTGGGCATACAGGAAGACATTCAAGCCAATGATGAATAACACTTTGTTCCGACTTATGTATGAATAGAAAGCTGTTTTAACAATAGCATTTCTGATCCCAAGCTTGAGATTGGTTGTGTAGAACTGACCTAGTGAGTAGGAGATCTTGGAGGAAAGGTTGACTGCATTGGTAAAATTCGGAAGAAAAGCAAGTGATGGCACAGTGGGCCACGAAGATAATCCATCGCAGGCGGAAGAACTGGCTCAACCAACACCTTCAAAATATGGAACTCAAGAGTGGAGACCTTGTGTTGAGATTTAACGGCAAGAGGGAGAGTTATCCAAAATTTACTTGCCAAGTTTTTGCTGAGTTTTGAGTTTTCCAACTATGGTTTTATATGATTCATTCTTTTATATTTGGCATGACGACCTACTGGAAAAACTCAATATGTTGTTTGAGACAATTGATTCTTTTACCAAGAAACAAAGGAAAGAAAGAAATGGTATCAATGTCCATAGGTGACCAAAGTAGGTTGATGAGATGTATACTTAGTAAAAGTCACTTAGGGGGAGTAAGAGACAAGAAGGTAGTGAAAAATGATATCCTTGTTAGTTTTGGCATTGTGTCATTCACAAATATTCTTATTGACAAGGCCATTGGTGTGATAAAGCATATTTAGGATAAGGACACTAGAAATCTTGTTGAATTGTACCCTTAGGTCTATGTTTTTAAGTTTTCAAGGTTTTATTTGCTAATTGGTGGAAAGTGTTGCTATGGCTACCCCACTCTCATCTATTATTGTTAATTTGTTCATAGAATAGTTCAAACAAAAAGTTTTGGCCTTGTTTCCTTTCAAACTAAAGATTTGGATAGGGTATGTGGATTGGTGACATGGTTTAGAAAGCCTTGAGAAGTTACATGAACACTTAAACAACTAGTGTAATAACATAAAGTTTATGAAGGAATTGGAACAGCCATGTTGGTTCTCATTTCTAGGTATACAGTTGATTTGGAAAGAGAATGTGTCATTGGCACATTAGGTTTACAAAAGGGGACATACAAATCTTTACATACAAGAGTCTTCCCATGTTAGGTACCCAAGATAGGTACTTAATATTTAATAATTTAATATTGTATTGTATAATGGTATGAGCCATAAATTAATTATTGAGTAAGGAAGGCCACATGTCAAATTAGAAATAGGTACGTCATAAAATCATATATGTAACCGTTGGGGGAATATTGTCATATGTAACCGCAAGGAATTTTGTCATATGATTATGCATTTTGTAACTCATGGAAGGTGAACCGCCACATGGGTGATCTTGTAACTCATGGAAGGTGAACCATCACACTCTTATATAAAGAGAGATGTATCCTCATTGTAAAAGGTATCTATGATGTATTCTTGGAGAAGTCTTGGCTCGTGGAGCTAGAGATCTTGTGGAGTGGCTTCCTTCCAAAAGGAGCATTGTACGGTGTTCCCCTACCTCAAGGGTATAATCAATCTCTATTTTATTGAGCAATTTATTGTGCAATTAATTTATTTGTGGATGCATGTTGAATATTTATGCAAATTGTTGAATGATTTATGGAATAAGAAGAGAGGTTCACAACATCCCATCATGACCTAGCACAAAAGGTTGAGGTCTTGTAGACTTTCACAACTAAAGCCATGAGGGTTTTAGATCAAGGTCACATTGAAAACCAAGGTTTTCAGATTAGATGCATACAAATGAGGTCAAATCATTAGAGTTCTTAAGAATGCGACTAGGGGCATGAAACATGGATAGAGAGACAGTAATTCAACAAAGAGACCACAAGCATGCTTGCCTTATGTTAAAGATGTTTCAATTAAAATTGGAAGTATTCAAAGAGAGAGAACATCATGGCAACTTTTCTTCATTTTCAAACTTTATAAAAGATGCTCAAGTAATTTTAACCCCAAGTTCAAGAATGGAGTCTATCTTATTCTTTGCTTCCATATCATTCTTATGTTGGGGACAATGGAAGACCTATGAAACAAGTATATGTGAACATTTGGTGGATCTTTGTCACAATAAGACAGTGAAATCAGCTTTGACAGAAAATTCCTAATCAACAGAGCATTGTAGGTGTATTAGAAATGCCAAAGTCATCACTTTAGAAGAACATTATTTAAAAAAAAAAGATCCAGACAGGGAGTAGAGGTTCAGAAGCACCTGAATAATTTAAACAGGGACAATGGTATGACCTTTAAGTTTGGAGACCTAGCATTCACACACTTAGAATGGTCCCCACCTAGCAATTTTTTTTCAATGAGTTTACAAAGGTTTTTATGAGGGGTCCCAGTCCCCTCATACTGAGTGGGGTTTGAACCTTGGACCTCAAGAGAGGCCAAAGCCCTTACCACTGCAGTAAGCTTGCAGCTTGTCTCCTCTTAACAATTAAATGAATTAATTTTTTAGATTTTTAATTTCTTAGTGTTAATAGGCTGATCCCCCTTAATATGTTATAAGTTCCTACTTAGGGCCTCATACCACTCATTGCAATCCAAATTCTTCCTTTTGAAACTCAATAGCCAGTAACAGAAATCACAATTTAATATGCAGAAATAATAAATCACCATCCACCATGTGCTAGTTCCACGTAAGAAGTGAATCTATACAATATTCTTAAAGTAGGGAAACACCAATAATATTCATCCAAGAAGGAATAACACCACAAGATCTCCCAATATGAGAGTACTACTTCAAGAGGGACTACTTCCAAATGATTATGATCCTAACACATGACATCCGATGGCCCATGACAATAATGCGATAATATCCATTGCCTATATATGATATGATAAAATCCCATGAAACCCTTTCTTACAATAAAAATACTCGTGTGAAAAATCCCCTTGTTCAATACCTGTGATCGTCTATTGTAACCTCATAACTAAATTTGGGATTACAAGTGATTTAAGGCAAACATTTTGTGAATAAAAACACTTAAGAATCAACCAGTAAGAAATTCTTAAATGAGATTGGCTGTTTTTTTCCTTCTTTTATAAGCTACATGTGGCTTCTATTGGGAGTCACTCCCATCAAAATATGAAATATTACATTTGTTATTAGGTCAATTACCCCATATCCGTCTTGTTCTATTAAAAATATTTTTCTTTTATTTTATTTTTAGAATCAATGTTTTAAATTATATTCTGTTGTGTCTCAGTTTTAGGGGATTGCAGTAAAAGAACTACTTGTGCTCATTGAAGAGAACAAAAGCATGCAATAATCCCACTATAATGATATGATAATAATCTGTATCAGCAGAGTGAAATCTAGTCCAAAATAATTATCAACTCTTATTTTTTTCTTAAATTTGTTTATCTACATTCCTGCTCAGTACTTGGAGTGTATTTTTTCCCCTTCTTTTTAATTATTTCTGCTTATTGTACAAGATTCCATTTTGATGTGCTCTTTTGCTACCACTGCAGTTATTCTGCTCTGCAATCTGGAGGCCAAGGAGCAGGCATGTTTGAGAACTCTAGTGCAGGCTTCTCTCAAAAAGATATTTATAGATTGAGAAGCCAAGAAGTTGGTGAGGGCAATGTGAAGATCAGGTGCATGCCATGATATGTCTTTAGAATGCAAGAAACATATTTGTTCTGATAAGAACTTCGTTAGGCTATCATATGTTGCATGCAATCTGAAACATTATGGGGTCAGTACTAGTGCAGGCTTTACTCTGGGCGAGTTTCTCGAGGACCTAGGATGGGAACTCGGGTTATATTTAAGGTTCGTAGTTCTTCTATCAATTATGACTTGTCTTTTTTCTGTTTATCAATCCTAGCATTGTCTTATCTTGCCAGATACGGAGAGAATTTAATGAGAGCTTCTATTTTCCTCATTGGTTCTATTCCAGAATAAAATTTTGGCTTTAGGGAAAACAGTTAGAGTCCAATCTATCATTCTTAACTTTGCCCATCCAGGAAACAAACATATGAATGGTTAATTTATGTAGTCTCTCTATTAGAAATCTAACATTTTGGAAGTAGGCCTTTTGCTCAATCATAATGTCAATGATTTTGTATAGACCTCTTTCAAATAAAGTACATCTAAATGGATTTTCACTATTGCCATCTTTTTCGACAATTGGGTAATCAGTGAACATGGGATATTTAAATATCTTTTGTTGTGATATTTTGTGTTGTTGAGTGGGTGGGGGAAAACAAGAATCAACTAATTTATTTTTCATATGCGTACTGTTGAATGCAAAAATTTTCTGTTTAGAATTGCATCCGCTGTCTTGTTTCAACAATCAGAAGGAGAGAAATCGTGTTCTTTCCAACCTTCGGATTCAGGCCGGCTCCCAACTAATAATCTAAGTTCAAGAAAGTAAATCTGAAAAGGAATGGGTGCGTGAAATGTAAAGTAAATATAAGAGTAAATACTGTTGTAACCATAGCAGGATTAGTTTGTGATCAATTAGTGCATACAGAGGGAATCAAATAACATCAGTGTGGCTCAATCATGCAAAGAATTTGCAATAATAGAAATAAAGTGAATGCAGAATGCATTCATGAATTGCGATCAACCTTGGCATTGATGTGATAGAAGAATAAATAAATGAACAATCAAGAATGTACGAGGTCGGGAGTTACAACTACCTCCTCAACTACCCGTAATCCTTGTAACCATAATTTGATATGTCGTCAATGACATATTAATCACAACATTCCTCCCTTATTACATCAATGCTTAATCAAAGTACAAACAAGAAAATTTCTAAATTTTTCAAATTTTACATGTGCAAGAGACTTTGTCAAAATGTTTGCACGTTGCTCCTCTATGGGACAAAACTGGAGCTTTCTGTTGTGTTCTTGAACATGTTCGCAGATGAAATGGCACAAAACCTCAATGTGTTTCGTGCGCTCGTGGAAAACTATATTGCGAACAAGGTTAAGAACTCCTTAATTATTGCAACTTAGGATCATTGGTTTCTTTTGTGGGATGCCCATTCCTGACAAGATGCGACATAACCATATCGCCTTGCATATAGCTTCCCCTGTAGCGCAATATTTAGCCTTGATGGAAAGGTGAGCAATAATATGTTGCTTCTTACTCCCCCAAGAGATTGCAACGGATCCAAAAAAGAATAGATATCCAGAAGTAGATCTCCTGTCATCAATGAATCCTGTGTGGTCCGCGTTCGTGAATTCCGTCAAGAAGATTTGATCATCTTTCTTGTACTCTAGACCGTACTCAATCGTACCATGGATATACCTAAGTACTCGCTTTGCTGCTTTCCAATGACACTTTTGGTTCTTGCATGAACTATGAAAGATAGCTCACAAAATAGTTGATGTCTGGTTTGGCGTATGTTAGATAAATGAGACTCCCAATCAACTTATGATAGAGAGTTCCATTCACCTATGGAGATGGATCATAGCAGGACAGTTGCAACCTTGCTTGCATTGGAGTGTCCATGGACTTGCAATCTGTTATCTGAAACTTCTCGAGCAATGTCTTCGCGTACTTCATTTGTGACATGAACACATGGTTCTTATATTTCCATACCTCCAAGCCAGTTAATAATGCGTTAGCTCGAGATTAGTCTCTGTTGGTTACGAATCTGCCATTAGGAAAGGATTTTAATCTTTTGCGCCCTAGATTCTCCCAACAGATTGAAAGGTCGGGAGGAAGAGATGCCTCCCGTGCCAATCTCCGGAGAAGGCCGGCTCCTATACTACACTATTAGGGGGTTTTAGATAAGAGAATAGGAAAGAGATTGTAAAATGCAGAAAGAAATGTAAATAGCATGTGTTTCTGGTGGGAAAGAACAAGCAGCACGATTACTAGCTAGTACCCAAACCAACAACAATCAAAACAAAACATGTAACAGAAACTAACACTGTTATTCCTTCCTATGTATCCCCCATTCGGTATTCCAGACTCACTTAATTGCCAATGCTTTAATCCAGAATGCAGAATTACAGCAATCAGAAAAATAAATGAGTATAAGCAGAAATACTTGCAGAAGGCAGCATAAAAGAAAGAGACGAATGTCAGAGCCAAAGATGCTTTGTATTGGAAGCAAGTGTTTGTTACAGCAGAGCTTTCTAGCAATATGTTCCCCCCCTTTTACAATGAAAGTAGACTGCTATTTATAGCAGAAATTTCCCCCCAATTACAATGATGCACGGAACCCAAAGACTGCAAAAGCTGCCGAGATTTGACCTCTGCTGGCCGTGAGCGTACCTGCAACAAGATTCACCTAACTTTGGTACAGCTCCGGACAGATCTGGTGGTTGAGAAGGCGCGTCTAATTAATGAGGTAGGTGCAGTACAATCAACTGTTGAATACCTGCCTTTAATGCTCACCTACCTAGTACTTCTGAAGTACACCTTCTGTTCCTACCTGATAGGCTCAAATCCCGAAATCCGTGCGTGGTCTGCCTGAGTCTGAGGTTCGCTGAGATGGAGGGGGTTGACCAACGTCACTGAATAAAAACGACCCCGGGAGTTTGCTTGGTCCTTTTCTGCTCGCAATTGTCGGGGCGACGACGGTCGCTAGGAAATAGTAGCGATGACGGTAGTTGCTCGAAAAATGAGCGATCGGCATCAACATGCACTTCTTGCCTTAGAATATTTTATAGCCTCCTCGCCCGCGGTCGCTGAAAAGCTGCAGCGACGCCGGGAATCGCTCCGAAACGGAGCGACCGACGTCAACATTTGAAAAGTGCGGTTGATGGAAAAGGCTGGAAACTTGGGCGACGACGACGGTCGTTGGCAAAGTTGGGCGACGACGGGAGTTGCTCCGGAATGGAGCGACCGGCGCCGGCTCAACACTTCAAAAAATTTTGAGTTTCTTTTTTCCTGTTGCCCATGGTCGCCAAAAAAGGGGGCGATGACGGTCGTCATTGACAGAAACGAGCGACTGGTGTCGGTTGCCACCAAACGGAGTGACCGACGTCGATGAACACTTAGTCGCTTCTTCTGCTTACTCTCCCTTGTTGACCGCGGTTGTTGAAAAACTGAGCGACCGACGTCGATCGCTGAAAAAGGGAGCGACCGACGTCGACATTCCATGCCTTAGGATTTTTCGTGATTTTGCTCGTTGTCGTTGATCGCTAACGCCGAGGATCGTTGGAAAAGGCCGGCGACGATGGGAGTCGCTCCAGCAGGAAACTTTACACTTAGACAAATTTTATCATTTTCTCCCGCTCGCCCTGCTGCTGCGTGGTTGTCGTCGGTCACTGGAGAGAGGCGCAAGGTTGGCAATCGCTAAAAAGAGGGAGCGACTCCCGGAATCGCCCCAAAATGAAGTGACCAAGGGAGTGCCCCTGCCTTAGATAAATATGAGCTTTTCCCAAACCTTGCGGAACTTGCTGAATACTTGGAAAATAAACTTGGAGACAGGAAACATGAAATCTGCCTGGACAAAGCTGGAAAGGAAGGAGGAAGGAAGAATCTGATCCGAAAAGTTGCAACAGTGATTTTTCAAAATTTTCAAAATTTCTACCCCTTAGCAAAATGTGGCAACAATCTCATTGAATGAATGCTTTAAAGCTTTCTTGGCCTCTTCAATCAGCTTCACTAAACTCCCAATGATGAGCAAGTTGTCGATATACATGATGAGGATCACGACCTCTCTTCCTTGCCTTTTGAAGTACCGGTATGGATCATATGGACTGTGATGTAATTCATGTCGCAAAAGATGCTTATTGATCTCCACGTACCAGGCTCTAGGAGCCTGTTTCAATTCATAGAGAGATTTGATGAGCTTGCATACCTTGTTCTCTTGACTAGGTATGATGAATCCCTTTGGCTATGTCATGTAGACTTCTTCATTAAGGTCACCATTGAGAAATGCACTCTTCACATCCATTTGATGCAACTTCCATCTAGACTGCATAGCCATTGCAGAAACCATCTAAATGGTCTCGATCTTCTTGTTGGTGCAAAAATTTCATCATAGGTGATTCCTTCTTTCTGTATGGAGCCCTTTGCAACAAGCCTTGCTTTGTATTTGTTGATGCTCAGATCATCTTTGTATTTGGTCTTGAATACCCACTTGCAAACAAGCCGACGACGGTCGCTGGCGAAGTTGGGCGACGACGGGAGTCGCTCCAGAATGGAGCGACCGGCGCCGGCTCAACACTTGTCAAAATCTGATGAGGGACGAATCTGCCTTGAAAGGCAGTCTCTCTTTTATGTCCGACTTCGCTCGGAATCAGAGCGCAATTAAACATCGCAAAGGGGAAACAACACAGTCAGGGAGGCATCCATGCCTTAGACAGTTTTTGGGCTGCTTGAAACATCCTGCCCAAGTGCGCACAAGTTAGAGGGCGCAGCTCGACTTCGCTGCGAAGTCGGGTTGCGCTCTGGCACTTAACCAATTTTCGGGATCCGCTGCTTCCCAAGTGTGCACAGGAACGAGAGCGCACCACAACTTCGTTGCGAAGTCGGGGTGTGCTCGTGCACTTAGAAGAATTTCGGTCATTTTCCGCACTTCACATCCCCGAGTGCGCTCGAACTTAAGGGCGCACCCCGACTTCGCTGTGAAGTCGGGTTGCGCTCTTAGACTTAGAAATTTTTCAGGGACCTTTTGCTCTGTTTTGGGAAATTGACCGAAGAAAGTACAAGAGGAAAAAGGGGAAATGACGGGAATGAAACTGACAGAAGGGGAGAAAGGGGATAGTGGAGAAAGGGAAAGGAAGAGGAGGGAAGGGAGAGCAGCATACTTACAATAAAAATGAAAACATGGCACCCCGTGCAAAATGTGGCAACAAGAACCAACCCCCAATGGAGAATATTGCCACAACAACAGGTAAATAGAAATGCCCACCTTTTCTGGGTGAAGGAGATTGGAACCTGTGTTACTATATGACATGCCAACGGAGTGGATGATGAGGACATGTGGTTAAGATTGTTTTCGTAGACATTGCGAGGAATCGCAATAGACTGGCACCTAAAAAGGATGAGCAAAAATCCCTTCACAACATGACAAGATCTAGTTGATGAATTCAAGAAGGAATTCAAGCTATTGAGAGATGACACTAAAATCATTGGAGAAATATACTCTACCAAACAAAAGAAAGATGAAGATGTTAAGTCCTATAACAGGAGACTCAAGGAACTAATTGATAAAATGGAGGTGCAACTAGCAAACGACTTGCAGAAGTGGTGGTTCCTTGATGGATTGCTACCTAGATACAAGAAAAAGATGAAGGTAGTACCACCTACCACTTATCAAGAAGCATATGAAAGAGCTCGGAACTTAGAGAAGCAAAGCAAACGATGGTGGCGATAAGTCATTTCAAAAGTGAAGACTCTGACAATGATAGAGATGATTTACATGTAGCAATCCAAGTGATGAAAAAGGACTTTGAAAGAATGATAAATGAAGGGAGAAAAGAAGAAAGAAAAGAAGGAAATTTGGTGCTCAGTTTGTTAGACGACAGGGCACACCAATGTGAGTTGTCCAAGGAATACTTATTGGAATATATGTGAAGTCATGGGTCATGAATTCGGAGATTGTCCATTCAATTTAAGGAGTGTGAGGCACTAGATGACAGTGCAGAAAGAAGAAAAACCCAACACCTCAAAGAATGGACAGTGAGCGACGAGCAATGGATATAGAAACAATCATCATGGAGGAAGGCAACCCCAACAAAGTAATCGACAACAAGGTGAATAGATTCAATTACAGTATGACTCAGACAAAAGGCCCATCATCCAATGTACAAGATGCTAGGAGTGGGGACATTTCGCAAGAAATTGTCAAAATCCACTAGCAGGTGGAAGCACTGAAAATAATAATGGAGAGCTTATGTGCAGATGGTGTGGACAAGGCAACCACAAGGAGGTGAATTGCCCAAAGAAAGCAAGTTCCAGTGGAACACAAAATGTCAATTTTATTGACATAGAGGAGTCTATAGGGGACCAAAAAAATAAGGATAAACATGTGCTAGCTGTGATGAGGGGTCAGGCAAAGAAGGCTGAGCAATGCCCAAATTATGCCAAGGAGAAGAAGTGGCAGGAAGCACATGATTTGATAGAAGAAATGCAGATGGCTAAACAAAAGAGACTACTCTAGGAGAAAAACTTGAAGAAGCAGATCACCAAGGAAGAAGTTCCGAAGGAACACTCATCATCAACAAAGCAATTGGTAGCACAATTAATGAACACAACAATTGAGGTGAAGGTGTCCAATTTGCTTGGCGCAATACTTGAGCTTTATGAGAAGGTAGGGGAGATGACATGAATGAGAAGAGCTATGGATCCACGATGTCATCAAGAAGTACCAAATATAAGGATCAATTCATTGATCTAACAGTGTTGATGATTGAAGCTGGGAAGAAGCCGACATTGATTCATATGGAGTTGTTGGATCATAAGTTGTTGCAGGTGATTGTTGGAGGGTCTAGTGTGAATGTTATGCTTGAGAAGACTTGGAGAGACATAGGTGCAACATTTTTGTGGTCTCCAAATTTCTGATTGTATGGTGCAGACCAATATGGTATTGAAATGAAGGGAGTGCTGATAGCCCAAAAAGTGAAGATTGCTATCCAAGAGTTCATCATGGACTTCGTGGTAATTGCCATGCAAAAACCAGCCTATGATGCATTGTTGGGGCACGGATGGCTATGTATGGCAAAAGTAAATCATAATTGGGAGAAAGATCGTCTTACATTCAAGAAGGGACAACACAAATATATGATAAACTTGAAGAATCAATCTATCAGTCAAGACATTGTGACATCTGATGAATCAGGAAGTTCTTCATCAGATGATGATAGCGAACGCGAGCCGAATGAAGAGGGAGTGTGGAAACTTCAAGAATGTATAGAAGATGATAAAAGATCAGACAATGGACTTCTTAGACGGAACGTAGTAGTCGCAGGGACGACACTGCCTAACTGTCCAAGGGAGCCGACACAAGCCAGCCGACATCCTGTTGTCGACATGAGCTTGCCGTCATGCTTGGAGTCGACATACAGTTGGAGTCGACATACAGTTAGCTGTCACTGCTAGAGCCGACATGGACTTTGCCAACATCTGTCTTGTTGAAGTGCCGACATCTGTCTGGCTGCAGTGCTGACATCTGACATCTATCATGTCCATACCGTCATGCCGTCATAAGTCATTTGACATCAGTCATTGCCGTTAGGACTAGAGCCATCTTGAACAAGCCATCATAGGAGAATCTGTCATCAAAAGTTTGTCGTCTGAGTGATAGTAGCACAGAAGTGTTAAGCCGACATTGACATGTTCCTTGGCATGTATTGCCAATTTCCCTTCCCCTAAACTGTCATTCCCTTGTCTCGGGAAGTCCTCACTGCTGTCTACATTTGGCGTTATTGCCTAGATCAAGTTTGGGTCGAGAGAAGAAGTGAGCGTGATAAGACAAGGAGGTGAATGACAGATTCAAGGTTGCAAGGCCGACGACGGAGGAATCAAATACAAACTGTGGAGCAATCGGTAAGAAGTGTGAGACTGGCAAACTAACGAACACAAAGCAGAGACGAAGTTACACAACCAGAGGTGGAGAGGGTGTGGAACCCCTTGGACGATGAAAGTCCAAGAGCGGAAAGAGAAAGGTGGCAGATATCGCTATTGACAACAGACAACAGGGTGCAAAATCAGATAGCCAAGGAAGATATTAGTGTAGTAGTAGAAGATAACATCTGAGCCAACAGAGAGGAGTTTGCCAATAGGTGCGAAAGATCAGAGCTTGGCACTAGAGAAACCATGTGGGGATTCTTGGGGAGGAAGACCAGAACCGCATATCGTTTACTCGCGAAGGAGGTCGCGAAGCAGTGACGCAAGGGAGTTTGGATGAAGACTATTTGAATGAGAAGCACTTGAACAAGAAATTGAGCCACCTACAGTTGATAGAGAGTGGAATAGAATCCCATAGGCATTGTCATCAAGTGACGAGGAGCTTGAGAGAGACCCGATGGCACACGTTGCCAATAGAGCGGGCAAGCAAAAATGCCCACCCTTCATTGGGGAAGGGAAAGAAGACCCAACACGCCACATTGGTACTTGTACCACAATTTGGAAAGCAAATGGAGTAACGCAACCTACTAAATGGTTGCAACTATTTCCTGCCACTTTGCGAGGAATGGCGATAGACTGGTACTTGAAGAGAGAGAGTACACAGCCATTCGGGCGATGGGAGACAATGTAGGATGAGTTCATAAATGAATTACGACCACTACATGATGATACTAAAATTATAACAGAGATTTACACCACGAAACAAAATCCGGAAGATGTTAAGAATTATAATAGGAGACTAAAGCAATTGGTTGATAAAATACAGATGCCACTTGCAGATGGACTAGTAAAACACTGGTTCATTGATGGACGTCTACATAAGTACAGGAAGAAGATGAAAGTGGTACCATCCTCCACATATGCTAAAGCTCTAGAAAAAGCAAAGAATTTTGAGAGCGAAGCAAAACAAATGGCAGCCGGAATCGTGGGCATTCGAGGAATGACAATTCCGATAGCGATGTGGAAGATAAGGTGCAAAGCACCATCTATTCCTTTAGAAAATAGTTTGACAAAATTATGAAAGAAGTCAAAGGAGAAGTACGAAAGGAACAAAAAGACATTTGGTGTTCGGATTGCAAATCAGGTCACACGAATATCAATTGTCCTAAAAATGCATATTGTAATATATGTGATGTGGCAGGTCATCTAGTCTCCGATTGTCCATTCAATCTGAAGGGAGTAAGGCACCAAACCATGACGGTGCAATAGGAGGAACAAGTAAATACCTCAAGAAATGGACAAGGCGCAACTAGTGGCGGATATAGGAACAATCACTGAGGTGGAAGGTAGGGAGGACAAATTCGATTGTAGTATGATTCAGATGGAAGACCTATCATACAATGTCGAAACTGCCAGGAATGGGGACACTTTGCAAAAAGCTGCCCCAAGCCGCAGACTAGAGGAAATACAAATGGGAATAATGTTACTCATGTGTTGATGGCGTGGGACTGGGTAACAACAAGGAAAGTGCTGTTGGTAGGGCTATGGTGGCCCACCCTTTTTCGCGATGCTATAGAGTATGTGAAGGCATGCAAAACATGCTAGAGAGCTGAGAAACCGCTAAAGAGGTACTTCATGCCATTGTACCCATCACAGTCGTAGGAATTGTTCGAGAGATGGGGTCTTGATTTTGTTGGACCGTTGAGAACAAGCCGAAGGAGAAAGTGTAGGTATATTGTGGTGGCCACAAAATATTTGACAAAGTGGGTAGAGGCAAGAGCATTGCTAGATAATTTTGCGAGGAGTATAACTTGATTCCTTTATGAGCAGATCATTACAAAGTTCGATGTACCTGTTGGCCACGGATCCGCCACCTGGGAAGGACTTGGTGTGTCAATGCGCCCTAGACCCGCAGACCAACATTGAAAGGCCGGGAGGAAGGGATGCCCCCCGTGCCGATCTCCGGAGAAGGCCGACTCCTTTCCTAACCTACTTGGGGGTTTTTAGATAAGAGTGCAAGAAAGAGATTAAAAATGGGGTAAAGGGAACTGGAAAGAGATTGAAAAAGATAAGGGAACAGGAAAGAGATGTAAATACCATGCGTTTCGGGTGGGGGGAGAACAAGCAGCACGATTGCAAATTTGCATCCGAACCAACAACAATTAAAACAAAGCATGTAACAGAAATTGCAACTGCGATTCTATCCTATGTATGCTTCTGTTTTGTATCCAGATCCAAATAATCACCAATGCTCAAATCTAGGATTCAGAATTCAAACAGACAGAAATATAAATGGACATGAAGCAGAAATACTAGCAAAAGGCAGCATAAAAGATAGAGACAAGAAGCAGAGTCAAGGATGCTTTGAATTAATTAGAAGGTGGTCCGTCACAGCAAAGTCCTCTAGCAATATGTCCCCCCTTCACCCTTGTACAATGAAATGAGGCTGCTATTTATAGCTCAATTTTCCCTCCTGATTACATTTTGGGCACAAAATCCCAGGCCTGACAAAAGTTGCAAAAGCTGACAAAAGCGACTGATGTTGACCTTTGCGGGTAAAGAATGTACTTGCAGCAAGGTCCTCCTGAAAACGTGGCAGCTCCGTGGAAATCCGGTAGGTGGGAAGTTGAGTCAGTTTGAATGGGGGCAGATGCGGTACAATTTGTCAGTTCATGCTCATCCGTCCGGTACCTTGGCGACACAGCTTCTGTCACATCTTTGACTCGAATCTCGAGGCTGGACACCTTTCAGCATCTGATGGAGGGGGAAGAAATCGTCTTTAAGCTCAACCTTTGTATGAGCACAGTCGGGCGGATGAGCGCAGTCAGGAGGATGAGCGCAGTCGGGCGGGGCCCGACACTTAGAATATTTTAGCAGCATTTTCCTGTCTTTCTGCCCTATTGCGCACAAATGGATGAGCGCAGTCGGGAGGATGAGCGCAGTCGGGAGGACCTCCGTGCCTTAGAAAATTTCTGGGCAGGTTTCAATGTTCTTTGCCCGAGTGCGCACAGGTCAGTGAGCGAACCCCGACTTCGCTGCAAAGTCAGGTTGCTCAACATTTAGTCTTTACTGGAAGTACCATGATGGGCTGCCCAACTGCGCACGAGGTTGAGGGCGCAGCCCTACTTTGTTGCGAAGTCGGATTGCGCACCCAACACTTAGACTTTTTTGGGATGTCCTTCACTGACAATGCCCAGGTGCGCACAAAACTGAGAGCGCAACCCCGACTTCGCTGCGAAGTCGGGGTTTGCTCAATACTTAGTCAAATTTTGGGCTCATCTCTCTGCACGTCAGCTCCCCAAGTGCGCACAAAATTAAGGGCGCAGCCCGACTTCGTTGCGAAGTCGGGTCGCGGCAACACTAACACTTAGAAAATTTTGGGCCTTTGTATGAGCGCGATCGGGAGGATGAGCGCGAGTCGGGGCGGGGCCCGACACTTAGTCAATTTTCTGGCCCGAAGTGAGCTTCCTGGTCCTGCTTCCCGGGGCCATAACTTTTGATCCGCTGACCCGATCACCTATTATAATATATCGTCGGAAAGCTAGCGAGAAGATCTGCAATGATAAAATATCCAAAGCTCATTTCATCCATTTTATCGCCCCTGTTTATGGCCCGCGAAAACCTAACACCTCCGCATGCTCCTTGCCGCTTTAAAGCTCTACTTAGGCCAAAGTTGTCAAAAAAATTAATGTGGAAAAATTGCCAACAGTACCCTTGTAATTGATGAGTGGTCGAGGACACTTTGTCAATGAAATAATTCAAAGCTGGCTATTGAGTTCAAGATTTTGCATTCATTCTCAAGTCCGTATTATCCTAGGGAAAATGAACAAGCAGAGGCGACAAACAAAATCTTGGTCTCAATTATTTATAAGACCTGTGGTGTAGAAGGCGCCCACTGGGAGGAAAGATTGCTAGCTGTTTTGTGGGCATATAGAACAATGTTTAAGTTGACAACAAACCACACGTTCTTGTTTATGTATGGGCAAGAGGCGGTAGTGCTAGTAGAATTCTTGGTACAGAGTTTGAGGGTGGCGATACAGAACCGTTTGGGAGACCAGGATATCCTAGAGGAGAGGCTTGCAACACTTGTAGAACTAGATAAGAAACAGGTGATGGCTTAGTAGGCAATGAAAATTGCCTAATGATGAAGAAAGTTATTGCATGACAAGCACCCGAGAAATATGAAGCTGAAACTAGGTGACTTGGTATTGAAGTTTAATGGCAAGCATGAAATCAAGCCGCGAAAGTTGAAGACCTTGTGGCTTGGGCCCTTCCAAGTGGTAGAAATGATGGATAATGGTGCGGTAAAGTTGCAAAAGTTGGATGAGACATAGTGTCCCGAGATGGTTAATGGGTCGAGGTTAAAGCCATACAAAGTGAAGGCGCAAGTCAATATGGTTAATCTTGAATTGGCAGAAGAGGAAACCATGGGAAGAATGGTTGAAGCATCACAACAGTCTTTAGAAAGTTTTGAAGGAATAGTGGTCCATGAAAGAGGAGAGCCAAGTAGGACCAATGAAGAAAATGGTGCATCTCAAGATAAAGCTGAATTGGATCTAGGATGGTTGTTTGGGACTGAAAATGGAGAGCAACCCGTGATTGAACAGGAAGAGTTGGAACCTCATCCAATAGAATGGAGAAGATTGCGGGTGCATGTGAGATTCCTAGGTACATTGGAAGCACAGGAACAACAATTGGTGGCAATGGTGAATGGAGGAGAGCCACCCAATCATGAACCTTGGAGTGATGGCAGTATGAGGGAATGAGTCTGCTAGCAAAAATTGGAATACGCCTTGAAACACAACAGTTGCAGGAGGAATGTGAGCGACTTCAAAGGCGTAATGTGCAAATGAGGGAACAAATTGATCAACAAACTGCAAGAATGATAGAGGATCTAGAAGCAAGATAGATAAGAAGACAAGAAGTGTTGGATGATCTTGAGTAAAGAAGAGTGAAGACAAGAGGCAAATGAGATATTGTGGAGAGACATATTCAAAATACCTACATCACAGGAGGGAGATGGAAGGAATTGGCGAAAAGATACCAATAGTGTGTTTTCTACAAGCTTTGATTATTCTAGAATTCAACCTCAAGTTCACAACTTCGAAGAGGAGTTAGGAGTACACCAAGACCTCAATCAACTCCCCATGTAGAAGAAAGAAGTAACCAATAGACTAACTCCGAGGAGAGGTGGATGAGAAGAAGGTTGGAAGATCTGCCACTAATTGCAGATAATGAAGTAGGAGGTCCAAGTAGTTTGCAAGAGCTACTAGACACTCCATCCTTGGTACAAGAAATAGGCAGCTAAGATAGTATGGGATGGCTGTTAGGTCTTCTCGGGCGTTAAATTCTGCTCGACCAAGGGATAAGGTTGGTTGGCCTCCCTCCCGATAGTTTGATGGGAAGAGTTTTCCCCCCAACTATCCCTTGGCTACGCAATTGACAAGATGACCCTTCAAGACCATTTTCTGGTTTTGTTACAAACATCAATTACGACGTAACCATCAAGATGGCCCGTCAAGACTGCCTCTTGGTTATCACCCAAATTGAAGATGCCATAGAAATAGACGAGGGACCCAAAGGAGATCATAGACGGACCTCAGATAGCCTGGAGGAAGGAAAAGGTAGTCCCAAGTCAAGGAGGCTTGCTTGGGGGAAGAAAATGTAGAAAGAAATGTGTTTGAGTTGGGTAAATCATCTTTGAGGAGACTGCAACGATGGAGACAAAGACTAGATAATGAAAAGTTGGATTTGATGAGATAGGAACAAAGACGACGGTGCAATGAAGAAGGAAGAGGCAGGATGACCTACTGTACATTGCAACAAGTAGGGAAGGTGCTTGTACGACAGACTGTCATACAGATGGGGTTTGCCGTACATGTCAAGGTGGCCATACAAGTTCAACTAGCCGTACAGGAGATGATGGTACGACAGACTAACATACAAACGAAAGTGAGGGTTTTGATACAACATACCACTATATAGATCAGAAGAAACTTGGCGTCGAGAGGAAGGAAGTGATTCGTTGGTAGGTGGCGCAGTTGAAGTGGTGGTCTGCGTGGCCATACGAATCGAACGACGGAGATAACTCAAACAAATGTAAAAAAAGGGGAAGAGATGAAAAAGGAAAAGCATGATGTCAGTTACATGCAAGGTGGTGAGGTGGCAATTTACATTCAGTTATGCATGGGCACCAATCACCCTTGCCAACTTATAAATATGTGCATTGGGGAGGCTTGAGCATTGCAGTTTGCTCAATGCCTAACAGAGAAGGGAGGAAGAATGTAGGAATTTGTTCCAAGCAAAAGCAAAAGTGAAGTGTTTGTAGAAACGTCCAAGGAACAAGCACTAATTTGAATATAATGAAATGAACTGAAATGCAATGTAATGTCAAATGAAATGTAGTTGTCATTTGTTAAACCTTAATATTTGATTAATTGTAAGGTTGGCTAAAGTTCTACGTAGGAAGGGAAAACAATTATGTAATGTGTCTTGGAAACCGTTGTTGCCAATGACTAGGACTACACTATAAATAGGACCCCTTCTTCATTTTGCAAGTATGAGATATTGTGTATGGATGTATGCTTGGCTGATAGCAAGAGCGAGACATATGGTTGTTTTTTGGAGTACAAAGATATCTAAGATCTTTGTGCCTTCGAGGCTAACCTATTAATGGAAGAAATATCTTATGCTCTCATTATGTGTATGGTTGTGTGTTGATGTGTGTGTGATTAGATTGTTAGATCCTAGTGCAAAGTGAATTGGTTGCAGGTTGGAGAGTTTAGATGATCGTAACATAGATGCAAATGAAGGTTGCAGTCGTTGTCAGAGTCGTAGATGTCGTCAGAGGAAGCTGATGAGGAGTGGAGAAGCCGCTATCTGAGCAATTGTCGTCAAAGGAAGCCGACGAAGAGTGGAGAAGTCGTCGTCTAAGCAATCGCTGTCCAGAATTGTCGTCTATGTCATGTTGTCATGCCATCATGGGATGTTGTCATGCTGTCATGAGGAGTGTTGTCTGAGATTGCATGTTGGAGTTGTCGTCTAGACATTGTCGTCTACAGTGTGCTGTCAGGCTAGTGTGTCGACTAGCAAGAGTGTCGTCTAAGTTAGACTTGCTGTTTGGAGCTTGTATGAGAATACATTGTCGTCTTTGGGATGTTGCTGTTTAGGACTGATCACCCTTCCATTGACTGCATTCCCTTGGTTTAAACTTGTCATTCCCTTATCCTGGGGAGTCCTCACCATTGTGTTACAACAAAGAATGCATGTATGAAGTTGAAGGTAGGAGGACATAGGATGCATTGTGGAAGCAAAGTGAAGCATGCAAGTGCGTTGGTGACATAGCAATGCCGACACATGGGGGAAAAGTTGCCGACAAAAGAGTGTAAAACTGACGGACTTGCCGTGAGGAGAAGCTTTTGTGCCCACAAGGAAGAAATTGTGAAGGTGTCGTAGAAATGGTTTTGCAAGAACAACAATTGTAGTCGTACAGAGCCGTACAATTATACAAACGACCGCTAAGTGAAACTTGGCAGCGTTGGCAGAGCGAGGGTTTCTAGTTTGTAGGTGTGTGCAGCCGTACGGACATGGGTTGGAGTCGGCGGCACAGTTCAAAGGATCGTCATAGAGAAGGTGGATTGGGATTTGGCTAGAACTTACTCTATTCCCTTTGCCTTAGTTCCTATCCTTCTTTCTTTCATGGTTGTTTCAGTGGCTGCCATGCGTGTCATTGCCTCTCTTCGAGGTGCTTGATTTCTCATTGGATTCCCTTTTGGAGGGCTAATGTTTAATGCTTTTTAAATTTAACGAGCAATCTGTTAAGAGTGTTTGTGCATCTCACAAATATTATAATAGGTGCATTTGGGACATTGTGCATTAGTATGTAGGCAAACAATTTGACACATCTGCACAAGTGCATGTTTGTACAAGTGTATGAGTGCATGAATGTATATGCACAGTTAATGATACATGTAAATAATAGTCATATGTTTCCTAATTTTTGAAGAGCCTAGGTTTGTTTGTATATGTATGATAGCTCTTTCAGCAGAATTATTGTTGAATTACTTATTGGATTCAATGAAGCCTTGGGAATGGAGACCATATAATCTTATTTGATAACCATCAATGTGCCTCTGATTACTAAATTGTATAAGTTGAAGTGGAGAGAATTGAATACTGTGCATAGGAATCTTATGGTTACTAGATTATTAGATGTTTGTTCCTTGGATACATATTTACTGCTGGTGGGCGAATTTGGGCGCATTAACCCAAAATCCTTTCCTCATGGCAGATTCGTTTTATGGTTTAAGCTAAGAGTGCAGGAAAGAGATAAAGGAACGGAAAGAATTTACAAATGAGATTGGAGTTTGGTGGGGGGAACTAACAGTACGGCAACACATTAATCACCATTTACTTACTGCATTATAAATACAAAGCATGACAAGGAACTGCAAAATCTAAGTATACTTTCTGTATTAAGCAATATACGCACAGCTACAATGGTCCCCTAGCAAACATTCTCCCTACAAGGAGAACTAACAGCACGACAATGCATCAATCACCACTACGTACGGAAACTCAAACAGAAAGCAACTAAGAGATGTCAGAGCCAGGTATATGTGTTATGCACGAGAATTTATACGCACGACTACAATGGTCCCCTAGCAAACATTCTCCCTACAAGGAGAACTAACAGCACGGCAACGCATCAATCACCACTACGGACAGCAACGTAACACACAACTGATGGAACTGCTACCACATCTATTATATAAAGTTCAAAAGTGCTTGACCACCAAATGCTGAAATGAATCAACAAGCCATGGCACAAACAATGCTAAAGGCGCCTGATCACCAAATGCTGAAACGAATCAACGAGCCGTGACACAGGGAAGCGTAAAGCATAAGCATAAAGAAATAAAAGCAGTAGAACAGAACCAGGCATAAAATTTATATTTATAAGCAGAAGCACGGTTACAATGGTTCCCTAACAGACATTCCCCTTCCACCCTTTACAATGAAAACATGGTGGGTTTTTATAGCCCGAGTCCCTCCCGTTACATTAATGGGCACAGAGTCCCAGTCAAACACAAGCTGACAAAAGCGGCGAAAGAGCTGCAAATGCTGACCTTTGTCGGACTGGACTGTACCCGCAACATGGTCTTCCTGGAAGCTGGACAGCTAGGTGGCGGTGTGTTGGGCAGAACTTCTTATCGGCAGGAATGTGGGTAGCTGGAGCGGGTAGAACCTCCAATCAGCTTTAAATGAGGCCACTGGCATAGGTAGTGCAACCCATGCTCGTCCTTTTGCTCGGCACGTCTTGGCTCAAATCCCGAAGGCCGGACACTTGTCGGATGATGGATGATGCTCCAACTTCGCCTGGGATCAGAGCGCCATCGGGTTGCGCAGGCAGAAAATAGCGCGATCGGGAAGGCCTTCATGCCTTGGGTGTATTTCCGAGTTTGTTTCCCTACTGCGCACCTGTCAAGGGCGCACTTCGACTTCGCTGCGAAGTCGGACTGCGCACAGGTGAAAGCTGATTTCGCTGCCATACGGACTTCGCTCCGAGACTTAGTCATTATTTCTGCCGACTGCCCGACTGTAACAAGGTGCGCCCAGGAAGAGGGGCGAAGTGCGACTTCGCACCAACACCGGGCGAAGTGCGAACTTCGCACCAACACCGGGCGAAGTGTTCCAGGGCAACTGCTGTCAAACTTGAGATCCAACTGAGGGGCTCCAAAAAAAAGGGGGGGAGAAAGAGAATGTAGGAAAGAAAGAGAAAGGGAGAGAGGAAGAAAGGAAACTAGAGGAAGAGGGAAAAGGAAGAGCATCACTGTTACAAAATTGAAAACATTGCACCCCGTGCAAAATGTGGCAACATTTCTGGTGGCTCGCGGGGTGTTGAGCTCGCCTCGGCGCAAAGAATCCATGCCTTCATCCATTGGGTGCAGAGGAACTTGCTTCCCCTGCCTTTTGCTGCTCTAGCTGTTCTCCTTGCGGCAACTGTTCTTCAGATTCACCTTGGTCAGTTGCCTCCTCAGAATCATCTTCTGAAGGCTCTCCAGCTTTTGCTTCTGCCTCGCAAATGCGGTTGTATGCGGCCTGGGCTTGGCCCCAGGCTTCTGCTTCGAATGGCCGGCGGTCAGCAACTTCTTCTTCACTTTCGGGATTATCTTCTCTGTTGTAAGCACTCTCCTCTCAAAGTTAAACTTGGTGCGCTTTACCGGGGCGACTATCTCTTCAGGTCTCCTTCGCTTCAGGTTTTGGAGGAAAGAGATAGGGTACTCTACAGCTCTCGTTGCCAGAGGCAAGTTGTCCAGTATTCCGGAGGTCGTCCATGAAGTCCGGTTCCCCCGCCCTAGGGTTCTGCTGAGACGTCTCTCCTGCGGGAATGGGATCAGGAGGAACCGGATGGACTTTGGAAGGATCGGCCGCTTCTGGGGGCGACCGGGAAGTGGAGATGGGAGTGGCTGATGCTGAAAGGGTTTCAAGCGGCTGAAGCGGCGGATGTAACGGTGAATGCACGACTTCAGCACTAACCTCAGGCGAAGGGTTTGGGGTTTGACTCAGAGATAGGGAAACGTTGGGGTTCTGAGCAAACTGGTCAAAAGAATGGGGGCCGCTAGAAGGGTGTGGAGACGGGGAGGAAGATGTGGCCACGACTTGCTCGGATTGAGCGGGAGATGGAGTAGGAGTAGGGCTAGATGAGACCAGAGAGAGTGGGGCAGCAAACGTACCTGCGAGCTCCGCCTGAGCCGATGCTGGATGGATGTCTGCGATTCTGGTTCCGGCGGCTGGCTCGGGACTGCCCAGAGAAACATGCTCTGGAGCGGCTGAACGCGGCTGCGGCTCTGCGACTGGCTGCTGCACTGTCAGACTAGGTCGCCTGATTTTTTCAACTCTCTTCCTCTTCTTTTCTTCTGGAACAATGGCCGGATCGGGGGAAGGAGATGAAGCGAGTGCGACGAGCGCTGATGTTCCCACGGTGAACTTGTACCGGGGTTTGACTTGTAGAAGGTCTGCCGCAACCGGTCTGCTCTCTGGCGGCGCTGGCGCTTTTTGTGCCTGAAGGGTCATCTCAGACGTTGACTTGATTGGTTTCTGTGCCTTTTCAGGCGCCGCCTTGGAAGCCACGGGCTGCATTGGGTCCACTTGGATGTTTGCTGGGCTTGCGCTGGCAATTGCCGAAGTGTACAACTGTTGGGAGGAAGACCCTCCTTTATAACCCTCAAAGGGACCTCGGGGAACGTAATCTTGATATGCGAACGGCCGCCAGCTGTCATGGTGTTGGTCGTATAGAACTGAAAAGTCGTCATCAACGGCCAGATTTCTCCTAGTGGATTTGTCGTGCTGCGTGCGGCACCTCATCTTCCAGCATTCAATAATCTTTTCTTTTGGCCAGTTAAGGCCTGCTATTTTGGAGAGGAATTTTTTAAACCCTGGAGATGAGAACTGGTGGTCCGGGTTTCGCTTGGGGTCATATGCTACCTCCTCGCAGTAAAAATCCTGCCATGGAGGCGAAGCTTCCATCAATTCAATTTCCCAGTCAAGGTCCACATGGACCACATCGCATCTGTCCTCAATTATATCTGCCCGGGGGCAGAGATGTGTGAACTTTCCCCTTATCCCATACAGGTCGTACTTCCAGCGCTGCGGCAGCAGAATCAGACCAATGTCAAAAAGCTCCCGCTCGAGGTAGACATGCTGTCCTACCTTAGTAATCTCAACGTTCGCCCAGGAAAGAGGATATTGAAAAATTTGACCCCTTTTCTTTCCTAGGCCGAACTCCTCAACGTAATCCATCTGACGGGCAACCTCCATCCCAAACTGATGATCCGTGCACCAGTAGGGCAGCAGGTGAGGTTTGCCCTTGAATCCGTAGATTCTGACCACAATCCCCTGCGTCAGTCTAAAAACGTCCCCGAGCTTCTGACTCAGCAAAGAGTTCGTCATTTCTCGCGGGGGGCGAGGAATTTCGCCCTCGCTGAAGACTGACATGACCAATCCCAGAAAGTTGAAGTTAAACTTGTAGTAAGACCCTTTCCGGTATAGGTCATCCATCCAGTCATAGACGGGCTGTGGCTCTCCCTTCTCGTTGACCTTCTTCAGGTTCGGGATCGGCATCCGGGAGTGCAAATGATACAAACATAGCCAAGCTAGAACAGAACTGAACCGAAATTCGGTGGACTGCTTCTTCTGGAGCTTGACCAGGCTGGAGTGGATGGCGTATGCCAACCAGTCCACCCAGTCGAAAAAGATGGGACGCTTTCCACTTCTTTGCGCTGCTGGTTCGTAGGATTCTCCACACAGGAGACATTCTGCCAGCGCTAGCTGGTATGGCTGTACCGGCTCATCAGAGTCGCAGCCGAGGATCCATGCCAGAATGGTGTATAAATATTTGTTCTGAAACCTCGCCAAGGGCATGGGGCCGGTTGGCCACTGTCCAGCTGCAAGCGGGGCGTTCAGCTCTGAATTGAGGAAATCCCTCATCCGTTTTGTTTGCGTGAAGCGTCCCGCTTGCTCGCCCAGATTTATCTTTCTGACAATTGTGCTGGAGTCATACTCCAACCCTGGGGCGAAAGCTGGCTGGACAGTCTCCCTGCGCAGCGCGAACAAGGGTTTACCGCTGGAGCTGCAAATTTGTCGGGTGACTGGTCTGTAGTGTCTGACAATCAGGTCTACCAGCTCCGGGCATTGATGGACAGGAGGGCACAAGAATCGGAAAAGGTTTGACTTGTACGCCGCTCCGAAATGGTGAGAGGGCGAAACCTTGTCAGCCCAACTCTCCACATTTGTTCGCAGCTTAGTCAGGCTCATAGAAAACGAGTCGTCCTTGTATCCCGCCAAATAATTTACCGGAGGTGGTGGGGCTTGCCCACGCTGTACTTTTTTGGGCCGGGACTTTGACTTTCGCTCCGGCGGTGTTTCACTTCTGAAAACACTTGGTCGCGGTAAATCCTCGGGTTCGCACCCTTCGCTGGATTGCGCTGGCATCGGCATTTTTCCTCTGTCCATCTCTCTGAAACAGCAATAATTACGAATTCAAGGCGTCTGTAGCAGATTTCGCAGTCACAGGAATAATCTATGCTTTTTTGATTGCATTTTTCATTGAGGACTGTGCAATCATTAACTTTACCTTAAACGCTGTGCCATGGCTGACGTCACTGCTGCTATCTGGGCACACTGCTCAAGAAAAAACCCCTTGGCGCCGAAACCCATCTCAAACGGTCGCAATGCGCCTTGGGCCCAGCTTGGAGCTTTTAGAATATTTTATTCATTTTTTTAAACAACTGTCCAAGCTGGCCCAGAAAACAAGGCGCAGTCGGACTTCGCCCAAAGTTGGGCGCGATCCGACTTCGCCAGCGCAGTCGGACTTCGCCCAAAATTCGGGCGAAGTTCGAACTTCGCGCGAAGTTTGCACTTCGCGCGTGAGCTGCGACTTGCATTGAGACTTCCTTTCCTCCTTTTTTTTTCTTTACCGCGCCCGAGGATTGAGCGCAGTCCGGCCCTTTACAGACTTTGGAAGAGAGGCGAACACTTAGAACTTTTACTGCTTCTTTGGACCGGGTGCACGAGCTGCGCTTGAACAATGAAGCGCGTTTGGACTTCGCCCGAAGTTCGTTCGAACTTCGCGCGAAGTTTGCACTTCGCGCGGGAGTTGCACGCAGTTCGAACTTCGCGCGCAAGCTGGCCGAAGTCGGACTTCGCGCGCGAAGTCGGACTTCGCTCAAAACTGAGCGCAGTCCGATTCTTCATGCCTTTGCAGTTTTTTCTCCATTCAAACTTCGCGTTTTGACTGGTGCGCAGCCCGACTTCGCTGCGAAGTTGGGCAGCGGCCAACACTTAGCCGTTTTTTGCTTTGTTTTCTTCTTCACTCAAGCAGCCCCTTCACGAACTTCGCTCCTTCTGAGGGGCGACAACAGACTTCGCTACGAAGTCTGGATTCTCTCCCATGCCGCAGTTTGGCTTAAAAAATAAAAAATTAAAAGCTGGGAACTGTACATGCTGGAAAAAAATGCATAAGGGAAATTTTTACAAAGAAGGGCCACTCGGGCACCTTCAGCAGCGGTAAAATTTTAAGTGGAACTCGTTAACAGGGATAGGTAGGAGCTGACCCCCCATATCCCGAAGTACATAGGCATTGAACTGGTTCACCCGGGCCATCTGATAAGGGCCCTCCCAAAGGGCATCAAACTTCCCGTGATTGCCAGGCTTTGCCTTATATGAGTCCCACTTCAGCACCAGGTCCCCGATTTTAAAAACTCGGGCAGTGGTGCCTTTTGCAAACCAGCCTTGAGTGGCTGCAATATGATCAGTGAAGGCCTGGTATGCTTTTTCTCTGTCTTCTTCCAACTGCAGGAGTTGGCACAGTCTGTCGTCCACCGGGTCTCCACTGCTCCTGTCTTCGTCCAACATCCATAGGGCAGGGATTTCAATGTGGGATGGCATGACAGCCTCTTTGCCATAGACGAGCGCATAGGGGGACGTTCGATGGATTTCTTGAATGAAACTTTGTCCGCCCACAGCGCCCGGTTCAGGAGTAAATGCCAAGTCCGCTTGTTTCTGTCAATGGTCCTCCGGATGATTTTCAGGAGGTTCTTGTTAGTAGACTCGGCAAGGCCATTCCCCTACGGGTAGTAATTAGAAGACATCTTGTGATAGATGCCAAGTTTGCCAGTGTACTCCGTGAGTACAGCGCCTGCGAATCTCGGACCGTTGTCTGTCACAATTGACTCGGAACCCCGAGCGGGTAATCAGGCTCTCAATGAACCTGATGACCGTTTCTTGGTCTGCGTTCTTGGTCGGGATTGCCTCTGCCCACCGTGTGAAGTAATCGGTGGCTGTAAGAATAAACTTGTGTCCGGTAGAGGAACTAGGCGAAATCACCCCAATGAAGTGTAGACCCCATTGCTGGAACAAAGTCTCGGCCTGAATCGGTTGAAGGGGCAGGGGTGCTTTTCTGTTTCTGCCAGCAAACCTCTGGCATTGATCACACTTGGAACAGACCGCATGAGCGTCTGTAAATAGAGTGGGCCAATAGTACCCAGCTCTAATTATTTTTAAGGCCGTAGGCCTTGCAGAATGATGACCCCCAGGCATCCCGGAATGAAAATCTCCGAGGACCCTGGGCTGGTCTGATTTTCTGACGCACCGCAACAGGATGCCGTCGATGTTTTTGAAGTAAAGTCCCTCGGGGCGAAGAGTGTACTTAAGTGCACCTAGCCGAAATCTCCTTCGTTGTGAGGCATTCAGGTGATCTGGACATCTTCCGGTGCAGAAATATCTCACCAGTTCATTTGTCCAATCACTCCCCTCCGATAAGGAGTTGGCTAGGTAGATGCGTGTCGCTGTGTCCTCCCACTTACAAGCGGAGATGTCGGCTACAGCGCTTAGGGCCAATTCCTGACACAAGGCTCGGCCCCTGATAAGCTTGGTGGGCCACACTTCGATGTCGAACTCCTGGATTTTTGCAATCCATCCTGCTCTCTTGTGACCCGGTTCTCCTTGTATGATGAAGCTTCGAACGTCCGGGTGAATCACAAAGACAGTCGTTTTGCTCTGGGAGACAAAATGCCTGAAATTTCGGAGGGATTTCATAACAGCGTGAACCTGCCGCTCTATAAAGTTGTACTTTTCCTCATGCGGCTGAATCACTTGGCTCAGGAATGCTATGGGGCGCTCCTCGCCATCGTCTCCCTTCTGAGTTAGGACTGCAGCGTAACTTTCGGGTTCTCCCACTGCATACAGGATGAAGTCCTTGGAGTAGTCCGGGTTTGTCAACACCGGAGCTTGCGCAATTCGAGCCTTGATTTCCTCGAAGGTTTGCTCTCTCTCATCAGTCCATTCGTAATTTGTATCTTTTTTCAGCAGTTCGGCCATAGGCTTGATCACTTGTGCGAAGTCCGGAATGAACTTCCGCACGAAGTTAATCTGACCGAAGAAGGACTGCAGCCCTTTTTTATCGATGGGGGCTGGCAAGCGAAGGAGGGCTTCGCTCTGTCAGGGTCAATGGCAAGGCCTTCCTCGGAGATGACATGTCCCAAGCAGTTTTCCTTCTTTTACCGCGAAGACGGACTTCTTCGGGTTTATAGAAATGCCGAATTCTTGACACCTCTCAAATATTTGCCGTAGGTGTGAAACATGATCCCCTCTTTGGTGAGAGAAAACAGTCATGTCATCAAGGTAGATAACAATGATCTTATTGAGCAGCTCTCGGAAGGCCATTCCATGGCCCTTTGGAATGTGGCACCAGCATTGGATAAGCCAAACGGCATGCGCTGATAGGTGAATGTCCCCCACTTGGTGGTGAACGCCGTCTTATGCTGGTCGTCATCTTTGACCCAAATCTGGTTGTAGCCGGAAAATCCATCTATGAGTGAGAATCTCTGGGCTCCAGCAACGATATGTAGAATCCGGTCGATTTGGGGAAGCGGATAGTGGTCCCCGAGGGAAGCCTGATTCAGGTTTCTGAAGTCGACACAGAGACGAATGTCGCCATTCTTTTTCCTCACGGGCACCAAATTCGCGACCCAGGATGAATGTTTGATGGGGTAGATGATTTTGGCTTCTAGCATCTTCAAGAGCTCGGCTTTCATCATGGCTTCAATCTTCGGATTCACGGCCCTCTGCTTCTGTCGGAATGGCTTGGCGCCATCCTCTAGCTCAATGGTATGCTGGATGACAGTTCTGTCATACCCCCTCAAATCCTCGTAGCACCAGGCCACGATGTCGAGGAACTCTTGGCACGATGATCCGATCTCGCTCAAGTTCCTCCGACGTGCAGTCTGTTCCGACCTTGATAGTTTTACCAGGTTCAAGTTCCAGGTCAGCATACTGCTTCGGGTCTACTTTGATCCTGTGAGATATAGCTCTGTCATTTTGATCAAACAGACTCTCCAATGTAATCTGTCCTTTTGGGACATGATTATTTCTTAACTGTATCAACCCCTCATATTGCTCGTCATCAGGGTCTCTACCTTCGATTGAACCAACTTCGTTAACCAAAAATGTGACGATTTCCTCGTCACAACTGAACACCTGCCAGTGGGTGTCCTTATCGTGCACGTAAGGCTCAGTAAATAGTGCGAACCGGCTTCGGTTTCGGACAACGTCGTCAGCCGGAACGTACCTGGCTCCAACAGACGCCAGAATGTCAGTGTGTTTGTTTTTCTCACGTGATATCGCCTTGACATTCAACGAGTTGAACGACTCCATTAGGTCCCACACCCGGTTGCGGTATGCCCTAAGATAGTGCTGTTTGGAGGCGCACTTGTTCGTAACTTGGTGACACACCAGCTCTGAATCTCCAAAGATCTACAGGTGTTTGATCCCCAGCCTCTCCGCATTTCGCAAACCCAAGCACAGGGCTTCGTATTCCGCCGAGTTATTAGTGCAGCTCCAGGCCAACCTGTAGGTATAGTCCTTCTGGATTCCGGTTGGAGAAACCAGAAGCACCCCTGCACCGGCGCCATTTTTGCATCGCGCGCCGTCAAAGAAAAGCTTCCACAGCTTCTCGGGTGCAGGTCCCACTTCCTTTGCAGCTGACTTGTCAAGCCTCTCGGGCTGTACGATGGAGTAACAGCCCTGCTCTGTCTCAATTACGGCATTGAAGTCCCGCAAAGAGAACTCATCTTCAAGCTGTAGCACTTCGAAGGCTTGCTCGGTCGACTCTACTGTCACCAGCTCTTCCTCCGACAACTGGACCATGCAGTCCAACTCTCCTCCGGGTATCCTCTCTACTAGGAAGGTGGAAGGCTTCTCATTGAAAATTTTCAGTCTCCTTTCTTTGAAGGGCACTTCCATGTGTGAGTAGTCTAGAGACAGGTACCCGCCCAACTTCGCAGTGAACTCCCGGGAGAGACACATGCCGAAGTAGGGAGCCAGGTCAACAACCACGACCTCTTGGATGACCACGATGTCGAGAGCCTTGTGCAGCCGGATAGGGATGTCCTTTATGACACCAACTGTCTTGACAGGGGTGCCGTCTAATTGCAGCACGCCTTGGCTGCTCCGTGTGTATTCCATCCCGATCTCGTCACAAACGGCCTTCGGCATCACAGTCGTGGAAGCACCAGAGTCCACCATGCAGTTGTGAACTATGTGCCCTTGCATCCGTAAAGACAGATAAAAGGGAGGCGGTCTGTTCTTCCTTGTGGCTGAGACTGTCAGAAGTTGAACCAGGATAGCGGGCTGTATCTGCTTGCCGCCTTTCATGTTCTTCAGAGATTCTTGCAGCAGATCCACCTGGCCTGGGAGCAGAAGAGCATCATACATGCTGATTCTAGCAGGTGTTCTTTTCAACTCGTCTACTATGTTGTAGCTCGAGGTACTAGCTCCTTCTGCTTCTTTTGCCGGCTCATACTTCGTCCGTTACTGCTGGGTAGCCTCAACTCGCCGTCTCTTGGTAGAGACGGGTACTTCAACTTCTCCTGGGCTTGTTCTTTGGTTTCAGCTGGAGGCTGAGGTACGGGAGCTTTAGCCGGAACTGGAGCTTTTGCTATAGGAGGCTTGGCTGGAACAGGGGCAGCCTTTGCCGGAGGAGGCTTGGCTGGAGTTTTATCTTTGGATGCCTTCTCCTGGGCTGTGTAGGGCCACAGCCGTTTGTATGGTGGCAGCCCACCGGGCTGCGGTTTTTCTCTTCTTGCGTAAACTTGCAAAGGCTTGGCAGCACCTGTAGCTTTTTTTTTCTTCCTTGGCGGGCAGCACTAGATTCTCCTCTGGGAGGGCAAAGTTGGCTTCGCCGTCCAGGATCATGTAGAGTTCATCGTCCTCTATGGCGCTGCCGGCCAAGGTCTGGATGTAGTGCTGGTGCAGAGTGCAGTCTTCCTCCGAATGCGGGTCATTGCACGTAGTGCACCAGTTAACCTGGTCGGAAGGACTAGGCGGGTCTTCTATAGCAACATTTCTCGGAGGCGGACGCCTCTGCAACTGATGCTCCGGGGGCTTGTCTTTTGTCAGCGCCGGGGGAGCATATGGCCTCCTAGGAGCGAGGTCCATCTAGGCCTGCTTCTTCTTCAGAGCGGTCATGTCATTGGACATGGCATGATATCTTGAGGCCAAAGCCCGCACCTCCTGGAGGATTGTATTCTGAATGCTACTGTCAGGAGGCGGCAACTGTGCCGGTGGAGGCAATGCGGCTAATGGAGGAGGGTTAGAATAAGGTGCGTACTGAGGGGGAGCAGGAAGTGCTGGAAAATGCGGAGCAGGAGGAGGCGGGTGAGGATAATGCAATTGAGGTGGGCCGTAAGGAGTTACGACCGACACCGGATTCCATTGCTACTGGGGTTGCTGTCCTGATGTGGACGACGCACCACCAGAAGCAGGAGGATATTGGGATCTGGGGAAGTCAGGGTGAATGGGTTCCTGCACCCTGGACGGGAGTCTGCCGATAGAAATAATGTCAGATTCAGCTTGCTGGGCAGCCTCGTATAGAGCAAGAAACTCGTCTATTCTGGCAATCTTCAGCGGCAGGCATATGTCTGAGTTGAAGGATCTCAGATAGTAGTGAGCAGCCATGCCGACTGAAGGCCGAAGTTTGCGAGGTACCCGTTTCCAGGATCTCGCAAACCTGATGTTAAAGTCAGACACCTCCTCTTGAGGATGTCTCTGGATGCTTTGGAACTGATGCAAAGAAAGAAGTAGGGTCAGCAGACTCGTTGCATCCTTTCACGAGCCTTCTGGCAAGCTGGGGCCACCTTGTGATGGATCCCTCTGGCAGCGATCTCCACCAGTAGAGAAGCTTTCCCCTCAGGGAAAGGGCCAGCAGACGGGTCTTCACACTCTCATCGGTAATGGAATGTAATGCGGCCAGGGCAAGGATGTCCTGGATGTGCTCGTACGCCGTCTTGCCGTAGCCGTCGTATGTAGGGATAGACTTTAAAGTAGCAGGGGGCACAGCTTGCTGTCCGACCAGGGCCAAGGGCCCCGTAGAGTCCACCGTCGGGAAGAGATCATCATCATTTTGCTGTTGAGCAGCCATTTCTTCTTCTTCTCCGCCGTCGGTTGTGTACTCAGTGTCGGTACTTTCCGAGGATGCAGATGCTTCTTCTTCCTCGGCCTCTTCTATTTCGTACTCAGCTCCGCCGACCTCAGCTTCGGCTTCTTCTTGGATTTCAGCCTCGGCTTCGTCGACACGAACTTGCGGATCAGCCAGCCTGGCAATTTCGCCTCGAGCGTTGATGTCCAGTTCGTAAAAGTCATCCGGGCTTCTCGGATCCCTTGCTCGCCACCTTCTTGTTTGCATGAAGGTGCTGGGACCGGTCTTTTGGACTCAGAGGATTTGTTCGTGCAGAGTCGCCAGGTGCTCAGATTTCTAACAGCAATGAAGCGAACACCGGTGCTTCAATTCTGTTGGGGGTGAGAAACTTCCTTGTCTCACCAAGTGCTCAGAAACCACTGTCAGCGCCAGGTGGAGACTGATCAGAAAATCTCTCTTCAAATGTGGGACCCTGGTCCCACCGGGCATGCCAGAGAAACTGTTGGTTACGAATCTGCCATGAGAAAAGGATTTTGGGTTAATGCGCCCAGATTCGCCCACCAGCATGAAAGGCCGGAAGAAAGAGATGCCTTCCATGCCAATCTCCGGAGAAGGCCGGCTCCTTTGGGGGGTTTTATGGTTTAAGCTAAGAGTGCAGGAAAGAGATAAAGGAACGGAAAGAATTTACAAATGAGATTGGAGTTTGGTGGGGGGAACTAACAGTACGGCAACACATTAATCACCATTTACTTACTGCATTATAAATACAAAGCATGAGAAGGAACTGCAAAATCTAAGTATACTTTCTGTATTAAGCAATATACGCACAGCTACAATGGTCCCCTAGCAAACATTCTCCCTACAAGGAGAACTAACAGCACGACAATGCATCAATCACCACTACGTACGGAAACTCAAACAGAAAGCAACTAAGAGATGTCAGAGCCAGGTATATGTGTTATGCACAGAATTTATACGCACAGCTACAATGGTTCCCTAGCAAACATTCTCCCTACAAGGAGAACTAACAGCACGGCAACGCATCAATCACCACTACGGACAGCAACGTAACACACAACTGATGGAACTGCTACCACATCTATTATATAAAGTTCAAAAGTGCTTGACCACCAAATGCTGAAATGAATCAACAAGCCATGGCACAAACAATGCTAAAGGCGCCTGATCACCAAATGCTGAAACGAATCAACGAGCCGTGACACAGGGAAGCGTAAAGCATAAGCATAAAGAAATAAAAGCAACAGAACAGAACCAGGCATACAAATTATATTTATAAGCGGAAGCACGGTTACAATGGTTCCCTAACAGACATTCCCCTTCCACCCTTTACAATGAAAACATGGTGGGTTTTTATAGCCCGAGTCCCTCCCGTTACATTAATGGGCACAGAGTCCCAGTCAAACACAAGCTGACAAAAGCGGCGAAAGAGCTGCAAATGCTGACCTTTGTCGGACCGGACTGTACCCGCAGCATGGTCTTCCTGGAAGCTGGACAGCTAGGTGGCGGTGTGTTGGGCAGAACTTCTTATCGGCAGGAATGTGGGTAGCTGGAGCAGGTAGAACCTCCAATCAGCTTTAAATGAGGCCACCGGCATAGGTAGTGCAACCCATGCTCGTCCTTTTGCTCGGCACGTCTTGGCTCAAATCCCGAAGCTGGACACTTGTCAGATGATGGATGATGCTCCAACTTCGCTTGGGATCAGAGCGCCATCGGGTTGCGCAGGCAGAAAATAGCGCAGTCGGGAAGGCCTTCATGCCTTGGGTGTATTTCCGAGTTTGTTTCCCTACTGCGCACCTGTCAAGGGCGCACTTCGACTTCGCTGCGAAGTCGGACTGCGCACAGGTGAAAGCTGATTTCTGCTGCCATACGGACTTCGCTCCAGCACTTAGTCATTATTTCTGCCAGCCTGCCAGCCTGTAACAAGGTGCGCCCAGGAAGAGGGGCGAAGTGCGACTTCGCACCAACACTGGGCGAAGTGCGAACTTCGCACCAACACTGGGCGAAGTGTTCCAGGGCAACTGCTGTCAAACTTGAGATCCAACTGAGGGGCTCCAAAAAAAAAGGGGGGGAGAAAGAGAATGTAGGAAAGAAAGAGAAAGGGAGAGAGGAAGAAAGGAAACTAGAGGAAGAGGGAAAAGGAAGAGCAGCACTGTTACAAAATTGAAAACATTGCACCCCGTGCAAAATGTGGCAACATTTACATGGTTGCAAGTTGAAAGCTTCTTTGCTATTAATCCAGTACCCAGGAGACATTTACATAAATTGCAATAAATGTGTAGTTATGATATTAGTTATTGTTAGAATCCTTTTTACGTGAGCTTTGAGACATCTCATAACATGATTCTTATGTTGTCACACATTTCTCATGAGACAATGGACAGGCTTATCCAGGAAGGTTAACCGGAGGAGTTGAAGCTGATATAATGGCGGCAAATGAGCTGGCAGCTCATGCATTCCTTCAGGTAAACTACTTTGTTTTGTTTTCTTTTGAAATCATGTGATAGTTTTTAAGATATTCATGCCTGCTCTATTTCTTCAACTCTGTATACTCATGCTTACTCTATCTCTTCAGCTCTGTTTGGTCATATGGATGAAAGTCTGCAGTTCACGGGTCTTTGGGGAATGCTTATGCATCTTATGTGTATAAGTCATCATCCGTTTATTAAGTCAATCGTGTTGGAACTATAAACAGGCTTTTCAGCCCCTGTAGCAATCTCTTGTTTTCTTTTCAATTGTTTTGTGAGTTGAAGTTTTAAAAGGAAGAATTCTACAACATTTATATTTTGAACTGTAAAATGTACGCTTCAGTGAGTTGCTTTTCATCATTTTTAGTAAGATGAGACTTTTCTAGTGTTTTAACTAAAATATTCTTAAGATTTGATTAATCATATAAAATTTAACTTGTTTGTTTTGATAGTTTAAATTTACAGATTTAAGTAGGTAGGAAATGACAAATTGCTTTGAAAGTAACAGCTCTTCATAATATCAAATGGTGTTAGTTTTACCGGTTAAATTCTTTGACTTTCAAAGAAGAGAACCAGGTTTGAATCTTATCAAGCGATACGACATAATAGCCAAGCTGTTGTAATACCACTATGTGATCATGATATAATACAGGTTAGGCCTGTTTCAATCCCATTTAACCAATCTAAAAATAAAAATAAAATTATTTAAAAAAAGAAAAGGCTTTTCATGAGATAGCTGAAAGATCTCAATCATAGAGACAATTGTTTGTAGTGTTGAAATTATTTTCTGCTTTATCATATACATTTCCTTCCTATTAGTAGTCCATCTATTTGCCTCATTGGCCATGTGTTTTGTTCCATGTTCTTATCTTTCCTGCATGTTGCTTTCATGAGGTTCCCACATAGTACATGTATCATTAAATCTGGATCATGGCGACACATCAACACCTCTTATTACTCTCTTCCTTCCTTTATCATTCTTATCTTTTCCAATTATTTTATTGGAACCAACAATTATATTCAATAAAAATAAGAGAGGTTACAATAAAAAGGGAGCTGGAAAAATCACAGCTCGGGCGCAAGGCCACCCAAACGATCAATATTGTAAAGACGAGGCTTGAGGCCAAAAACAAAACCAGCCCTTAAAAGGGCGAATAAACAACATAACTAGGCAAAGGGCCGAGCCCTGCTGTGGGCACTAACAAAATGGCTTGAGGCTGGAAAATGTCACTCCCTCAACCTACTACGCTGAAACAGAGGGACCTTGAGGCAAAGGGAGGTTAGGCGAAACCCTGCTAATAGTGCACAGAGCCTCGTGCCAGTACTTGATAAGATTTATCAAATGCGCCAACTCATGAGTCAACTTGGAAGCTTGCGAATGGATCTGAACAGTAACAACATAAAACACCGTAATCTTTTCATGCATAGAAAACTGACTAGAAATTGAATCTCCAGAATAGACAGTAGCATTCCTAGCTTTCCAAAGTTGAAACAAAATAATAGCATGAAAGAAATTCCACAAAGCAACAATATAAGCAGGCCAACAACTATTATCTCCAAAAAAGATCATCTATCATATGAAGAATTCAGGATGAAAGGGCTTGAACAATGAGTAAATCCAAGAACCAGAACAGATGTTTAGAAGTCTCAAAATTATCACAAGTTGGACACTTAGGATTAGGAAGACCAACCCTACTAAGTCTCTCTCCCATAGGAAGCCCTTGATAAATTAGAGACCAGAGAAAAAAGGCAATCTTGGGTTGAAGGTTAAACTTCCAGATGGTTCAGACGAGCAATCCAAGTATAGGAGGTAGAGTGAGTCTGCCATCTCTCATTAAGTTTGTCAACACCAGGGGAAACAAGACTAAAAAGCTAATAAAGCAAGGAAGAAGAGTAGTTCTTGAAAGGAGTATCCACATTCCAACGCCAATCCCTCCACCAGGCACTTAGGGTTGAAGGCCGAGCTTATGAAGCATGACATCAGGCATAAGCTCTTGAATCTTAAGAATAGAAGGAAGATCTGAATTCTGAAGATTAAATTTTCGTTTGAGATCAGGCCAAGGAATCCAGTCTCGAGAGTGCACTAAATCTTTAATAAAGCAGATGCCCTTACAAAACAACCTCAAAGCTTTAATCCCTGGCATATCAGCAAGAAGAACTGAAGAGTTAGACAGAATAGGAGACCACCAGATATTCTGAGAATTAAATGAAAGACCATTACGAAAACCATCACCAATCCAGCGAAGATGAGGTTTCACTGCCTCAAAATCCTGCCAAATACTTTTAACAACAAAGGAACCTTGAATCTTAACTGGAGCAGAAGTAATGATGAGAGTATGTAGGCCAATATTAGCCCAAGCTTTGCGCCCATAAGGTAGCCCTGAAGAAATACAATGGCGAATCAAAACCTTCCAAGCTTCAGGGCCTTCAATAGCTTTAACCACCCACTTAGCACACAAAGAAATGCTTTGCATGTAAATGTCAATGATGCCCATCCCACCCTGATTAGTAGGTGTGCAACAGATATTCCAAGCAACTCGATGAAAACCACACGAATTCTTCCCCTTGGCCCAAAGAAAATCCCTAAGGAGTCTGGCCAACTTATTATAAGAATTCTTAGAAGGGGCCCAACAGGAGGAGTAATAAACATGGGTGGCAGCAAGAATCTTTGTGCAAACCTGAAACTTGCCGACAAGAGAAAGGGTGTTGACAAATGTAGCTCAGATGGATACTTGCAGAGTGTGGGCTTCGTCGAAAGTGATGCAGATCCTAATCTATATTACATATTTGTTGGGACTGATCTACTCATTTTGGTGCTATATGTAGATGACTTGTTTCTTACAGGTGCAGAGAAGCTCATTGCAGGGTGCAAAGCAGATATGACAGTTGAGTTTGAGATGAAGGACATTGGCATGATGCATTACTTCTTGGGTTTGGAGGTTTGGCAGAGACTAGGGGAGATATTCCTTGGGTAGGGTAAGTATGCAGTTGAGATCCTGAAGAGGTTTCGAATGGAGGACTGCAAACCTATGGCCACACCCATGATCACTAATCTGAAGAAGGTGACAACTTCAGATTCACAATTGGTGGACCCTACGTTGTACAGGTAGATGATAGGATCCTTGATGTATTTGGTCAACACTCGACCAGATATATGTTTTGCAGTGAACACCTTGAGTCAGTTCATGGTGGAGCCAAGGCAGGAGCATTGGGTAGCAACAAAACATGTGCTCAAATACTTGAGGGTCACAGTGGAGTATGGTCTAAGATATCTTGGAGATGGTGAAGTGAGGTTGCGGGGGTATACAGACTCATATTGGGCAGGCAATGTAGCAGACAGGAAGAGCACCTCAGGGTGCTGCTTTAGCTTGGGATCAGGCATGATATCTTGGTTCAGTGGGAAGCAGACTTCTGTGGCACTTAGCTCAATAGAGGCCGAATACATGGCAGCCAATATTGCTAGTTGTAAGGCCATTTGGCTTCGCAAGTTGCTTACAATATTGATCAAGAGTTGGATCCCACGGTGATATACTGTGATAGTCAGAGTTGTATCAAACTCTCTGAGAATCCAGTATTTCATGACAAGTCCAAACACATAGACATCAAATATCACTTCATATGAGACATGATTCAAAAGGGGACCGTAAAGCTTCAATATATTCCCACATATCAGGAGGTAGCTGATATTCTGACCAAGCCCTTAGTGAAAGGGAAGGTTGAAGCATTCAGAGACAAACTTGGATTGGTGCAGAATTCCTTCCTCGCTAAGAGGAGTGTTGAGAAATGTAGCTCAAACAGGAACTTCTTGCACATGCTTCAGTATGAACGTGCTAGAAGTGGTTCGAGACATTTGTAATTCTATTTTGAAATTCACTTAAGTGATAAGGGTTAGAGAATCTAGCCCGGAAACAGCACAAGTGATAGGGGTTAGAGAAGGCAGTCTATATAGGTTGTAGGGTGAACCTGTTCGAGCCCTAGTTCATAGCAGTAACAACTTGTGTGAGTTGTGGCACAAGAGGATGGGACACCTGCATCATAGAGCGTTGCCTATTCTGAGGGAGATAGTAACAGGTCTTCCAAAGTTCAACATTGAGCAACAGGGAGTATGCAGAGGGTGCACGCTTGGCAAGCATGCCAAGGCTGTTTTCCCAAATAGCGAGCATAGGTCTAAGAAGATACTAGATTTAGTACATTCGGATGTTTGTGGACCGATATTAGTAGCATCAATATTAGGTAGCATGTACTATGTTTCCTTTATTGATGATTTCTCTCCCAAGACATGGATCTACTTCTTAAAGACCAAGGATGAAGTCTTTAGTAGGTTTCAGGAGTTCAAAGTTGTAGTTGAGAACCAAATAGAGAAGAAGATCAAGGTCTTGAGATCAGACAATGGGGGTGAATATACCTCCAAGGAGTTCGATGGTTTTTGCAAGTAGGCAGGAATCAAGAGGGAGCTGATTGTTCCATACAACCCACAGCAGAATGGGGTTGCAGAGCGAAAGAATCAATCCATCATAGGGGCTGCTAGGGCCATGATTCATGACCAGGGCTTGCCGATGTTTCTTTGGGCAGAAGCATGCAATACACAAGTCTACATCCAGAACATGTGTCCTTACAAAATCTTGGAGGACAAGACACCCGAGGAGGCATTCACTGGTGTGAAACCAGAGGTGAGTCATTTCCGCATCTTTGGATGTCCAGTTTATATCCATGTTTTGGTAGAGAAGAGAACCAATTTGGAGCCCTCTAGTAGGAAGGGTTTATTTGTAGAATGAAGTGAGACTTCAAAAGCTTACCAGCTTTATATTCCAGAGAAGAGGAAGACAGTAGTGAGCAGGGATGTAAAGTTTGAGGAGGACGTTGCATCCAAGAAGTCCCATGAGCCTATTCCAGTGATAGAGAATGAGCAAGAAGCTCCGAAGGTTGAGCCAGGGTCACCAAAGACACCAGTGGTTTCCAGTTCAGGACAACAACCTTCAGGTGAGGAGGTGGAGACGTTAGCCCCTTCCAGTTCTATCAGGAGACCTCAATGGCTTACACAGACATTGAGGGATGCTAAGGAGTATCTTGAGGCTCCTAGCAGCATGATTAGGGAGAGCAGACCTCCAAGGAAGTTTTCAAGCTACATGGCATTGATGAGTAACATCATAAATTCAGAGCCTACCAGTTTTCAGGAGGCAACAGACCAGCAGGTTTGGCGGGATGTCATGGTGGAGTACACCTCCATCATGAAGAATGATGTTTGGGACATAGTGCCAAAACCGTAGGGGAAGTCAGTTGTGAGTTCCAAGTGGCTCTACAAAATTAAGAATGCTGTAGATGGCAACATCGAGAAGTTCAAGGCAAGGTTTGTGGCGAGAGGGTTCTCCTAGAAAGAGGGAGTGGACTATGAGGAGACTTTTGCTCCAGTCGCTAGATACACTTCCATTAGAGCAGTTATGTCTTTAGCTTCATCTATGGTATGGCGGATTCATCAAATTGATGTGAAGACAACTTTCCTTAATGAGATCATTGAGGAAGAAGTGTACATAGATCAGCCTCAGGGCTTTGAGGTAAATGGGAAGGAGTCCCATGTTTGTAGGCTGAAGAAATCCTTATATGGACTCAAACAGGCACCGAGAGCATGGTATTCCAAGATAGATGGATACTTGCAGAGTGTGGGACTCGCCAAAAGTGATGCAGATCCTAATCTATATTACATATTTGTTGGGACTGATCTACTCATTTTGGTGCTATATGTAGATGACTTGTTTCTTACAGGTGCAGAGAAGCTCATTGCAGGGTGCAAAGCAGATATGGCAGTTGAATTTGAGATGAAGGACATTGGTATGATGCATTACTTCTTGGGTTTGGAGGTTTGGCAGAGACCAGGGGAGATATTCCTTAGGTAGGGTAAGTATGTAGTTGAGATCCTGAAGAGGTTTCGAATGGAGGATTGCAAACCTATGGCCACACCCATGATCACTAATCTGAAGAAGGTGACAGTTTCAGATTCACAATTGGTGGACCCTACGTTGTACAGGCAGATGATAGGATCCTTGATGTATTTGGTCAACACTCGACCAGATATATGTTTTGTAGTGAACACCTTGAGTTAGTTCATGGTGGAGCCAAGGCGGGAGCATTGGGTAGCAACAAAACATGTGCTCAGATACTTGAGGGGCAGGCATGGTGGAGTATGGTCTAAGATATCTTGGAGATGCTGAAGTGAGATTGCAGGGGTATACAGACTCATATTGGGCAGGCAATGTAGCAGACAGGAAGAGCACCTAAGGGTGTTGCTTTAGCTTGGGATCAGGCATCATATCTTGGTTCAGTGGGAAGCAAACTTTTGTGGCACTTAGCTCAACAGAGGCCGAATACATGGCAGCCAATATTGCTAGTTGTGAGGCCATATGGCTTCGCAAGTTGCTTACAATATTGATTGATCAGGAGTTGGATCCCACGGTGATATACTGTGATAATCAGAGTTGTATCAAACTATTTGAGAATCCAGTATTTCATGACAAGTCCAAACACATAGACATCAAATATCATTTCATACGAGACAAGATTCAAAAGGGAGTCGTAAAGCTTCAATATATTCCCACAAATCAGCAGGTAGCTGATATTCTGACCAAGCCCTTAGTGAAAGGGAAGTTTGAAGCATTTAGAGACAAACTTGGATTGGTGCAGAATTCCTTCCTCGCTAAGAGGGAGTGTTGAGAAATGTAGCTCGAACAGGAACCTCTTGCATAGGCTTCAGTATGAATGTGATAGAAGTGGTTCGAGACATTTGTAATTCTATTTTGAAATTCACTGAAGTGATTTTCTATTTTTAAGTTCACTTAAGTGATTCTATTTTGTAATTCACTTAAGTGATTCTATTTTGACGCATTGAACCATGAAATGAATATTTTCCTGGCCCCCTTCAACACTCTTTTTGAGCTCGAATGCCCGAGCTTCGTCAAGGATGGGGAGTTTCTGCCCCTTGAACAAGTAAAGCTGGATTGGCTGTATTTCGAGGCAGATACATCAGAAATTGACAGCTGGGCCGAGCCAGTCCAGGAGACACAGGTAACTCAAATGGTGTCAAGATATTGCAAGATCAACACCTCCCTTCAGGAGTTGGGAGAGAGATATGACACCATCGACGTACACATGGTTGCGCCATTCAGAGCAGCGCTGAAGGATGTTAGCGATTTAGGGCCCTTCCAGGCAGCAGCTTGGGACCAGGCCAAGACTGCGTACAATCACGTTCGCGAGCGGGAGCAACCTGCCAAGCGAGAAGGCGATAGTGGTGAGCATTCGGATTCGAGAAGAGGAGGAGAATCGGAAGAAGAGATTGCTGAGAGTGAATCCGAAGAAGAAGCGATTACCCAAGAAGGGGACTCAGCAACAGCAGGAGCAACGGGATGCAGGGGAAGGGAGTTCCTCTACGCCCAAAGGATAAAGGCCTGGTTCGTTGCGTCGAGGCGAGCTCGACACCCTGCGAGCCGCTAGGAATGTTGCCACATTTTGCACGGAGTGCCATGTCTTCGTTTTTCTTGTAAGGATGCTGCTCTCCCTTCCCTTCTCCTCCTTTCCCTTTCTCCACTATCCCCTTTCTCCCCTTCCATCAGTTTCATTCCCTTCATCTCCCCATTTTTCCTCTTTTACTTTCTTCTGTCATTTTCCCCAAAAAGAGCAAAAGGCTCCAAAAAATTCCAAGTATAAGAGCTCAACCCGACTTCGCAGCGAAGTCAGGGTGCGCCCTTAAGTTTGAGCGCACTTGGGGAGCCGAAGTGTGGAGAAATGATCAAATTTGGCTAAGTACAAGTGCGCAACCTGGCTTCGCAGTGAAGTCGGGGCGCACTCTCATCTTCAAGCGCAGTCGAAGCGGTATGAGCAAAATTGGCTAAGTATTGGGTGCGCAACCCGACTTCGCAGCGAAGTCGGGCTGCGCCCGCTTACTTGTGCGCACTCGGGCAGAATGTTGAAGGCAGCCCGAAAATTGTCTAAGGCACGGAGGCCTCCCCAACTTTGCTACTTCCTCCTTGCGCTGTCTAATTGCGCTCCTATTCCGAGTGAAGTCGGGCATGAAAGAGAGACGATATTCCAAGGCAGATTCGTCCCTTATCAGATTTTGACAGGTGTCCAGCCTCGGGATTCGAGTCAGAGATTTGACGGGTGGTGTGCAAGCGTGAACCGAATTATTGTACCGCAGCTACCCTCATTCAAGCTGACTCGAAGTTTCATCTACCGCACCGCCACGTAGCTGCCAAGTTTTCGGGTGGACCTTGTCGCAAGTACGAGTCCATATCTGCAGAGGTCAACATCGGCCGCTTTTTTGCCGCTTTTGTCGGCTTTGTCAGCTATTGTCAGGTCTGGGATCCTGTGCCCGAAGTTGTAATTGGGGGGAAATTGCGCTATAAATAGCTGCGCCATATCATTGTAAAGGGTGGAAGGGGGATATATTGCTAGGGAACCATTGTAGCTGTGCATTTGCTTCTGAATACAAAATACACTTGGCTCTATTGACTGTTCTTGTTCTTTATGCTGCCTCTATTTAGCATTTCTGCCTCATGTTGCTTATGTTATTGCTTACTGTTATTCTGCTATCTGGATATCGGTATTTGATAGTTAAGTATTCTTGGAATGCATAGTTAGAGGATACATAGAATGAATGACATTGGTAGTTTCTGTAATGTATTCTGTGTTTAGTTGCTGTTAGTAGTGGTGATTGATAGTTGTTTGTCTTTGCTTATCCTCCCCACCCAATACAAATACATTTATATTTCTTTCTGCATTTATAATTTCTTTCCTGCACTTTGAGCTGATAGACAACCGAGAAAACATAGGAAGTCGGCCTCCTCCGGAGATTGGCACGGAAGGCATTCCTTCCTTTCGGCCTTTCAATCTGATGGGCGAATCTAGGGCGCATTACACTAAATCCTATCCTAGTGGCAGATTCGTAACCAACAACAACCACCTCCAATCTACTTCATTATTTTGCCCAGTTGCTTTCCACATCATGTGGCAAAATCTCCAATGCCTTACTGGGTCTTCTCTTGATTCCCCATGAAATAATAGACACTTACATGATATGCCCAAATTAATCTTTGGTTTTATAGGTTGGCCTTTTACAGGTCTAGTCGGTTGCGTATCTCGCCTTTACGCAAAGCCTTAGGCGTATCACCTTGCAATTGCGCTTTTGTTGTACTCTCGTTCTTACTATGAAATGTTCCAACCTGTAGTTTCTTCGATGTCAGACTCCTGTCCCACTCACGATCGAGCACATGAATCTGCAGTTTCCCGAGTGTCGGACTCCCGTCTCGCGCATTGTTGGACACTTCATATTTCATTTGCATTGATGTCGGACTCCTGTCCCACTCACCATCATGCACCACAACTTGCAATTGCTTCAACACCAAACATTTTGTGTTGACATGCAACTTCTCATCGACACCTTTCGTCAACTGTTGCACTGAGTTTGTAGGGCAGTTTGTCGTTTGATTAACCCTTTGACGGTACCTTGCTGTCAGGCCATCTTGTTGACAACACCTTGTTGTCTGATGACCCTCATGACAACTTCCTACCATGAGGTCATCTTGCTAATGGCACCCTGTCGTCTTATGACCCTCATGACGACTTCCTGTCGTTCAGCCATCTTGTTGATGACACCCGACCATCAAGCCATCCTGTTGACAGCATCCGACTGTCAAGCCATCCTGCTGATGGCACCCTACATCTTCCTTTGTACGACAGATTGCAATTGCACTTGGGTGGTAGATTGCAGATTCTTCATTTACATTTTCTGCGACGACAATGTCTACGTATGTAGTTATTGTGACTGCAATGTCTGTGACTGCAGTTTTTGTATTTGTAGTTTCTGTGACTGCAATGGCTGTGATTGCAGTTTTTGCATCTGCATTTGGACAGTAGTATGCCTTGCATCCCATTTGCGTATTTGGCGTGCATGTCCCATTAGACGGCCCTTCGTTTGCATCAACAAACAAATCTACCTCTTTTTCACCTACTTCTTTGGCTGCATTCCATTGCTCTCGTTGTGCATCTTCCCAAGGGTTTTGCTTCTCAAAACTCCATGTCACCAGATTGGACCCAATTTCATACAGGCAATGACGCCAGAACGTAGAAATGAAATTTAACATGCTTACACACAATTCCATTTCTACTTATATAAATCTACACACTTGCATTCATTAGCATAAAAATACATAGAAACAATGAATAGAAATATTTGTGGCATGGTGGTTATAGGGGCAAACTGTGCGAAGAACTTTGTGGTGGCTTACGAGGCGGACAACGCAGAACATTGTGGCAGCCATAAAAGCCGGACAGCCTGCCCGGATTCATGGCAGCTACCAATTCCACCATGTAAATTCAAAAAAAAAAAAAAAATGAAGAGAAATATCAACAGCAGCAGCAATAGCAGATAAATAAATACGAGTAGATTTGTATTAGCAATGGCATATATGGTTACAGCATTACAATCTGTAGTTTGCAAACCCTATGCAGAATACTCTTCATGACTGCATACAAGACTTGACTGCACCATGCCCTATGCACAGACCTTCTCTCACACATACCAATGCTCCTCCAACATGCTATCCATCCACTAACATCCTCTTAAATGAATGAGGGGAGGGCTTATTTATACAACCAAAAATTAGTTACACCCTCCAACTACCTGACACCTCATCATTTCCTTAAATTACATTTCATATGCATTTAACTTGCATTTACATGACATTTCCCACTACAGGACAAACTAACTTATGACTTATGACTTTATCGACATACATGACTTAACATTATATTATTACGTACAATATTACATTGCCACTTTATAATATTATTAAATATATGTACACACATTTCGTCAAACACTTTGCGCACAACTACAAAATAACATAAAATACCAAAACTGATTCACTAAATGCAAACATATCAATTTGCCTGCCTACAGCCACCAGATCAAAAACCTCAGAGTGATGGAAGTGAATACAAAGATATGATTTTGCAAGCAAGAGATGGTCTTCAACAACAAAGAATGCATAGAGAAATGCAGTAGTTGCAAGAACAATATGAACAATTGGAGTGAAGAAACAAACAGTTAAGGGCACAAGCAAACCACGAAATGGTGAGACCGCGGGAAGATATTCAAACTAGAGGAGAAAGAAGACTTGCAACGAATGAAACACTCTGGAGAGGTATTTGAAATTCCCTCATCGATAGAGGGCGAAGTGAGAAATTGGAGAACATACTCTAGTTGTGTGTCTTTTACAAGTGATAATAGAAATAGAGACGACTCAAGTAGTGATGACTTAAGCACAAGACTAAGAAAATAGGGGATCACAATTGTGCATGAGGGTTGGCGCAGTTGTAGAAGGTGTCGTACAGACAGTTTTGAGGACATTCGGTAGAGTGACACAGACATAGTGTGTAGAAGGGTAAAGTGCCAGGAGGCTATCGTACAAATAGTAGAAATTGTGTTGTACAAATAGATGCTTGACAACACTATCTTACAAGTGTGGACCTAAGGAAGCCATACAAGTGGAGGCCTGATGGTAGTGTTGTACAAGTCAATGAGAAGTATCTGTCGTACAAGCATGGGACCTATACAGTAGGGTCGTACAAGCTTGTCTATTGTACAAGCAGAGGACGTGTATGACAGAGGCCGTATAAGTGCAACTACATTTGTAGTCGGGGTTACTAGAAGCTGATAAAATGTAGAAGCGACCAAGTATTGCAGAGAGAATACATCAGGTGGAGCAACAATAGAGAAAGGTTCCACTTGACCCGATGTTGTAGTCAAGTTATCATTCATGAGAAGGCATAGGAGTTGCTACAAGGAGAAGTCTTGCAGAACGAGAACGCAAAAGGGAGAGAGAATGTGGTTTGGATGCCAAGCGGGACAATAGTAGGCAAGGTGGACACTAGGCAAAGGCTGAGAACTAGCAATCCCAAGGAAAGAGAAGTGGAGGCTGCACCTTAGGAGAAGGAGAAAGGCAAGGGATGGGAAAGAATGTTAGTACCCTTGTAGGAGATGACGTGGCAACAACCAACAGGAGAGTTTTGCAGAAATTGGTGGCAAGAGAATTCACCAAATCACCCATTGAAAAATGTATTCAAGAATGCAGGAGTGCATTATATTCTACAGATACCGAATTTCAAAATTTTTAAGGAGTATTTGCTGTAGATGTTGCAAACATATGAATAGAAATAGCATATGAATAGAATCGTGAATGATGGTCGGGAGGTGCAAGTATCGTTTTTACTTGGCAATTTTTGGAGGATGCTTGGGTTGCCAACTTTGGGGATATCGGTGATAAAGGAGGTAGTTGACTTGCACTAGTGGAAGGAGTTGATGGATAGGGTTACTGATCTTAGTTTGAAAGGGGCAACGAAATAGTTGAAACACGATTGCTGCGGACTAAAGATGCAACAACTCAAGACACTAGTGCATTGTGCAATGAACATAATTATGTCAAAACTCTTAGGAGAGCAAAGAGCCTCAGAGATGCCCACCTGGATCATACCGTACATGGAAGGGATAATGGTTGGCATAGCATATGGCTGGGCATCGTAGTTGTCATACTGCATCAAGAATTTTGTAATGTGGTAAACCAGGAATTTTTCTGTCTTTCCATGCCATTGCAATAACGATGAATGTTGTGACATAGGAGAAGCTACGATTTCTAGGTTTGAATCCACCTAGAGTGATTATGGAGCATGCATCAACTATATTCAGGTGGATCCATGTGATGCCACTAACGAAGTTGGGTACCCTAGTCAAGAAGGGTACCTTGAAGAAGAGAGAGGGTCTAGAAGCTTCGAAAAATGAGGTAAGTGAGGATTCAGAGGGAGCTGAGGAGTAGCCATGAACGAAGGAGACAGTGTGAAAGGAGAAGAGGTGTAGGAGGTTGGAGCAGCAATGGATGGGAGCTCAACCTCAACCCCAGCAGAAGTAGGAGGAAAGGCAGTAGGCCATGGTAGGAATGTGTGGCAGTGCATGACAGATGACGAAGGGTTGAAGTAAGAAGCATGGGTTGCGACAGGCAGCAGTTTGAGAGGGAGCTCCTACACAACACGGGAGTCAGGTTGTATAGGCAGGCACTACACGTACCAATTCAGGTACGAGGGGGATGACTTCAAAGAGGGCTATAGTGGGTGAACAACAACCATGGGATTCTGTTACGCAGGTAGGATAGGAGACGAGAGGAGAGCGCAATATCTAGAGGAGAGAATTGTGCAGCAGGCACAGGAAACTGTCATTGTTGTACATGCAAATGAGGATATCCAGACTATAGTGGACATAGTATACAAGGAGGAATGTGTGAGTATGTGGGTAGAGAATGCAACTCACTCGATAGTTTTGATAGTACACAAATGCAGTCTGTGCAACAAGTGGATCCATGTGGATCATCCCCATTGGATGAGGATGCACACATTGGAATCACATCTATAGTGGAGGAGGGGGTCCCAAGTCTAGTTGTGCCAAATGACATGACGGAGAAAGGGAGCTAGATTGCATTGGAGTTCAATTTGTGGTAGAAAGGTGAAAGAAGCCAATCGTTCAAGAATCAACCAGAAAGAGCAGGAAATGGTGGCAAAAGTCACAACTACTAATGCAAGATAGAAGATTCAAGAGGGCAACGTAGCCAAGCAACCTATCAACCTAACATGTCATGGTGAGGAGGATGTGGAGGGGACTACCACTGGAGACAACATTGATATGAAACTGGTGGAAGACACAAGCGAGCATTTCAACATTGAAGTTTCAAAATCTGAGGAGACCACCAGTTCATGGAGAAAACATTAATGAGTAGGTTGATACGTTATTCAAGAAGGTGACCGAATTGTTTGATATAGTTCATAGTGAGTTTAGAGTAGGATGTATGGGAGATTGGCGATTGTGGTAGTTAAGACTGGAGAACGAATTGGGCAAACTAGTACATTGGGCTTGGATGAGGAGCGCATGAAGAGGTTTGTAGAAATTCACGAAACGCAACCTTGGGAGCTATAAACTGACAGTGTTAAGTTAATGTTGGGATTGAAGAACCTAGCAAAACAAACTCAGGTACTCTACAGACATCTGCCACATGTATACATAGATGAAAGAAGTTTGGCAGCTTGTTCAGGGGAGGAAGCAGGTGTCGAGTACATTAAACTTGCATCTAATATGGTGAAGTCGTATGCAAGAATGAACTTCTTGGCATACTTGATTCAATAGTTAGCCACAAGATTGGAGAAATTTAAGCAGACAAATGTGGAATAGGCTAACCGGTTGTGAGAGATGGAGGCACGACTATGGTAGGTGCAGGAGAATGCCAAAGCAAAATTGGCAAGGTTGAAGAAGGAAGTTGAGGAGAAGGCAAAAGCACAAGAGGAACAAGATTAGTTGATCTGATAAATGAAAGCAGAATGCATGATGAGGGAGTAGTTGGAGGTGAAAAACAAGGAGGTCACTCACCACAATCAAATGATAGCCAAGAGGGATGAGCAGCTAGCAATTGCATCCAGACATGAAGCTGAAGAAGTAAAGAAAATGGTGGAAGCAGTAAGAAAGTAAGCTGAAGACAAAGTTGCAAAAAGGGAGGTTGAGCTGTTGGCAAAATTGGCAAAAGTCGATCGAAGCACTATGGTGTGCAATGGGTTCAATATCAAGCCTATGCCAAAATACTCAAGGGAGAGATAGAATATCTAAAGATGCAAATCCACGAGTTAGGAGGTGTTACTGTTCCCATGCCTCCTCAAAATCCAAGTCCCCAAAAACAGAAACAATTGTTGATGAGGACGTTGACCAATTTAAAGGGAAGGGCAAATGTAGGAGCCAATTTTGACCAGCCTCAGAAAAAGTAGTGTACATAGTAGAAATAAGTGTGGAATGTACACACATGTAAATGTAAATGTAAATACACATGAAATGTAAATGCAAGTGAAATGCAATTTTGTAGTGTGATGTCAAGGGTGATGACATCAACATTTGTTATATTGAAATTGTAATGCACGACTAATGTATGTGTTATGCATATGTGAATAGGAGGTGGTTAGTGGTGATGTGTTCGGGTGGCAGTTGTTAACTACTAGCCCTCAAGGTTAAAAAGGACCCCCCATTCATTTGTGTGGTACAAGAAGGACAGAGGAACATCTATGCATGTAGAATTTGTGTTTGCATATCCATTGTAGTATTGTACATTGCTAGGGCAGATGACCTGTATTGTTAATGCTGTATAGGCAAGAGTATTACAATGATGATTCATCCCTCATTTGTGCGTTGCATGTGTTTTGTGTGATGCTATTGCTGCTAGTAGGTTGGTATATTGTGGTTGTTCCAAGTTCTGTGTGCAAGTGTGAAGCAGAGTTGCAGACAGGATCGTTGTATGAGGATTGCAGTCTAGAAGCAACATATGAGTGGAGTAGTAAAGAGTGTCGTTCAAGTGGATTGCATAATTGTCATACAAGTGAATGATTTCTTGTAGAAGTGATTGTTGTACAAGTCAATTACCAAGTTGTCGTACAAGTCATTTGCTGAGCCGCTGTACAAGTGCTTACCATACCAACACTTGTCGTACAAGCGGAGATTTCAACCTGCAGTACAAGTCGATTATTACTTGATTGTCGTACAAGTCGATTATCACTTGATTGCCATACAAGTGGGATATCAAGCCAGTGTGAGATAGTATTGATTGTAGTCTTGTTTGGCCTCTAAATGTGTCATTTTGTTCCACCATTGTTGAAATACTCACCACCATGCTACATATATGCCATGAGGGCAAAGATATGGTAAGAGATTTCAAAGTGAAAACATTCAAATGAGGCAAAAGATTCTTGTCATGAACCAAGTCCAAAGTTGAAGCAAGGGGGATCAGATTGCAATAGAAGATGACTTAGATTAAGGATTTTCTACCCTTAAAAAAAGTGGCAAAGAAAGACCCTTTGTCCAATCATATAATGGCAACGATCATCAGGGTTTATTTGGAGCAAACATTAGAAGAAACCAAGAATGGCGCTAGATGACCAATTGCAGTGTAAATTTAAATTCAAAAGAATAAAAGCTATGATGGAAGATTTATAGTCAGTTTTCAAAGCAGAGAAGGCATAAGAGGTTGAGTTTGAGGTAGGTAAGTCATCTCCATTTTTTGTAAATAGTGGAAAATCATATCCTTCAAATAATAAAGATAGTATGGAGATTGTTTCTTCCACTTTGGGGTTTCTAGGCAACATAAGAAAGAAAGTAGTATGGAGATTGCCCCTTGCATTTTATATGGAGGTTGTCTGTTGCACTTTAGGGTTTCTTAGGAAGCATAAAAAAATGGTTTGCACTTTAGTTTCTCTAGGGCACCATAAAACTATAGATGATATATCAAATTGGAAACAGTCTAGAAAAATGGAAGAGATTGAGGAGTGTTGGAGAATATTACATTATTTGGTACAATGTAAATATTAGAATAGAGTTTGAGTCTATAGTTTAGGAGTGTGATTTATATTTCCTCTTTATGTAAGTGTCTATGTGCAAGATATGCACAAGTGTCATGTAAGTAAGAGTGCAAGTATGTAATGAGAGAAAGTGCACAAGTGTCATGTAATTAAGTGTGCAAATATGTAATGTAAGGATGTGCACAAGTGTCATGTATTAGGTGTGCATGTAGAAGTATAAGTGTCATGTAAAAGAGTGCAAGTGTCATAGAGCTAAGTATGCATGTAAGTAGAGAGTCAAGAGTCATGTATACAAGTGGCAAGATGAGAAGCCAAAGGACATGTGAGAGTTGTCTTATGTAAAGAATAGGAAAGGTTGCAACTCCTAGATATGTGAGAAGTGCAATAGTCAAGTATTGAAGAGTCACCTTTCTAAGGTTATATAATGGAGACAAAGCTCCATGAAATGTATTTGGAAAATGTATGAAACATTCAAGCATTAATATTGAAGCTTGTATGCATATTTTGAGCAATTCTACTGTAAGTTTTCTTCATGTTATTGCATGAATGATTTTGGCCATTTATATTCATATTTGTCATTTTTTATGAATATTATTATTATTTATGTTGGCCATCTTATATATTGATTGCTCTTATATTTGAGACTACTCTAGATCAAGAATATTGGGACCTAAGATAATTTGGCTTAAAAGCCAACAGGGAGAATGAAAACATTGGTGGGAATGGGTAAACAAGGAAGGAAGACCCTCAAAGCAGGATCAAATAGAAAAGGAAACCTAGGAGATTGATTTGGGAAGCCAAAATAATATCACAAATGTTTACAGGAAGTGGAGCTAAGCCCACAGATAAGCATAAAAAGTAATGATGAAGATTGTATCTTGGGATATAGGGGGTATATGTGGCTGCTAAAAGAAATGCTATCAAGGAATTAACAGATTGTTATAGTCTTGAATTTTTCTTTAATACAAGAAATAAAAATACGTTGTGTGGAATATAAAGATTCATTCAAAAAGATTTAGTAGATGGGGCTTGTCTAGCAGTTTTTGCAATGGGAGTGTCAAGAGGTATTGCACCTGCTTGGGACAATTTCAAATGGGATAGAGAATTGGTAAATGCAAGAAGTAATTGGGTTGCTGACATTTTTTGTAAGAAAGGGGAAAACATGAAAATTGGAGTTATTAATTTATATGCTCCATATATAGTTGCTTGTTGAAATAGATGTTGGAAGGACCTTAGTTTATTCTTATCAAATCAATGATGATGCATGATTATAAGCTCTAGTTTCTTGGGGGTGATTTTAACATAATTTTTATCTCCTTTGAAGAAGAAGGGTGGTAATCCTAGCTGGTCTAGATCAATGAGAACTTCGTTTTTCCTGTCAATTTGAATGGCCTTTGGGGTGCTATTCCTTTAAGCTTTCAATATACATGGGATAATATGTGGTGCAAAAGTCTGCTACATTTGTTTTGTTGTCTGATGGTTATAAATAGAGGGTACAATCTCTTCAGATATTCTGTTGCAAGTGGATCAAATCACAAAGTAATTCTCTTGAGATGTCTCTTGAATAATGGTCATCCAAGGCCATTTCATTTTCAATGTTCATGGCTTCAAGATCCTGATTTATTCCAAATGGTTATGTTGTGGTGGGATGAAAGAAAGTTTGAAGGATTGTGTATGTATAGGTTTGTTTAAAATTTTAAGGGACAGAAGAAGATATAGAATATCATATCCTTTAGTAACGTATTTAAGAGAAAGGAGGAAATACAATCCAAGCTCAAGGATTTAGAAGAGAGTGAAAATCCACAGAATGTACCAATGTTCTTATGTATAGAAAAAACTACATGTTAATTATCATAATCTTATGACAAAAAGAAGAGTTGTATTGAACCCAAAACTGTTGGCAAGGATAGCTTAAAAAGGATGATAGAGATACCAAATATTTCCATACTACTCCCAAAATATATTTGTCCTTTTATTGGATTAAAAAAATTTCAACTCCAAATGGAAGGCACATTGAGGAAGAAGAGGAGATAAAGAAGGAAGTAATTAATTATTTCAAAGATATTCTATTAGAAGTTGGGCAAGATAAGGATGCTTGGGTTGAGATTTTACAAAATATTCTATCAATTATCATGTAGAGACAGAATGCAAGCTTGATGAGGAAGATTTCATTGAAAGAGCTTAAGGAGACAGTTTTCCTTATTCCACCTTGACAAGGCATTTCACTAGAGGAGCTATAGTAGGCGATTTTATTTTATCCACCTTGACAAGGCACGTGGTCTTGATGGATTTCCAACAATTTTTTTTCCAAATTTTTGGGAGATTTGAAGAGTGACATGTTGATTGTGGTAGAAGAGAGTAGGAAAATGAAGGCTATAACAAGTGAGATCAATGTCACCTTTGTCGTGTTGGCTCCCAAGACAGGCAAGAATATATTTTTGCCTTATAAGCCTTTATAACATGATTTATCAAATAAATTGAAAGAAACTCTACATTATGTCATCTTGGAGGAACAGGGTGGTTTACTGCAAATCCTTTATGGTATAATCATTGTTGTGGGGTTTGCTAAAGTTTTCAACATGATGTTATCAGAAAGATTGGTTTCGATCAAAATTAGCGTGAATGGATTAGGTGTTACAACATTCCAAAATATTCTATTTTGATTAATGAATCCCCAACTGCATATTTTAAATTATCCCATGGACTTTATGAGGGTGACATGGCATCACCTTATCTCTTCATTATTTTTGCTGAGGCATTGGGCAGAGCCCTGTTGAAGGCAAAAGAGGAAGGAAACTTAATCAAAGCTATTCTGGTTGCCATAGATGGCTCCATTGAATCTCGTTTCCATTTGTTAATAACACTCTTCTTTAGGTCATCCTTCAGTCTTTGGAGCCAAATGAGTACATTAAAATTCCAAAACACTCTTTTGAATTCCACCAAGTCACATTTGGGCACAATCCATCAGCTCTCTAATGATGTTTCTTTACAGATCCTGTTGAAGACCATGGATCCACTAGGACTCAATGCCAGGGCCTTCTAGGTGCATATTGGTGATCTGCTGACTTACCTATGGAGTCGTGGTTTTTGAGTGATGAGTGGATTGATATAATTTCTGGCACCCTCCTTAATCCCCAATGAAGGGCTCAAATGTAACCAGCATGGCTTTAATACCACATTGAGGACCATGGAATGGCCATTTTTTCATAAATAAAAGTTCTTTAACATTTTGAATATCATTTTGAGGTTGATGTAATTTTGTTATAACAACCCATTGATCCAAATTACAATACTGCCATATTTGGATTGCAGGATGCAAACATACTATGAAATGGAAGATGAGCAAGGATGCATATAACACTGTTTGATTACGAAAATCTCATGTCAATTACATTAAGTGTTAGTTGATGCCTCAGATTTTTGCATGATGTTTCAAGATTAATTGTATTACCAACAATTATTAAGCAAAGATTAGGTGGCATATCATAGAATCCGGATGAAACAGATTTGTCATAAAGAAACTTCTAAATTTTGATCAGTTTTTTGGATTCCAAAGGAGCAGTTTATTCTCATATTTCTATACAAGCAACAAATTTGCCGGCAACAACGAAAGATTTCAGTTCATATGTGAAAGTCTAGCACAAATTAAGACTATTGTTTGAGTAATAAATATCTTAGGATAATAGATCATGTACATTTTCTAAAATCTAATAAGATGTTTACAAATCAAAGAATTGTAGATGTGTTCAAAATATCAAGCGTCATGTTGCAGTCGATTTACATCTAGTTTCTCATTGTGGATGCTTATGTGCATTGATGCAGACCTTTCTTATGTTCTTTTTGGTTTATGATTTATTGTTTTCCTATGTAATTTCATTAAGAAGGCTCTGCCAATCACAACATACGGCATCTAAACTTCATCGAACTTATGCTATTGTGGAAAGTAAGAAGAAGACTGAGGATTCTGCTGACCAGTAGTAGTGCCCATTTGTGAGATGTGGTCTAGAATGGTGAAGTTAGCTGATGAAGGGAACACTATCATTTCAAAGGGTACAAAGCATTCCAACTTCTGTTGTGACACTATCTAACTTTTGGCTATGATCTTAGCTTCATTCCATAGGCACCCATGCATATCCAAACCAGCTTGTATAAAAAACGATTTTGTTAAAAGTTCAGCTATGGCAGAAACATAAAACCAGATTGTATAACATGAGTGGGTCCAATGGTGAATACTGTGGAACTCCAAATAGGAGGTCCGAGGTTCAAATCCGGAAGTGGGTAGGGTTGTAGACCATGCTTCAATGACGATTATACAAACTGAGTGGAGCATGATTGGATAAACACATCTTGGGTAAACAACATCTTCCATGAGGATCATCCCATATGGCCTCTGGGCTCATGGACATTAAAAACTACTTTCCCAAAGAACAAGCAGTGATTAAAAATGACAAAATGGCTTTGTACTGGAAGATATATTAGAGGAAAACACTTCCTATTATGAAAATAAAATTATAGCGCCCATCTCCTAAAATATAAAACCCTTCATGAGTTCCATGATAGATCATTTTTAGTCATGTAAGTAGAAATAAAATTTACGATATTGTAAAAAACTACACACATTGCAAAAATATAAACAGAAATGAATATGTATCCACTTGCCATAAGTATTCGGCTAATTACGCTGAATTATAGCCACTACAAGAAACCCGAATCCCTCAACTTCAACACCCACTTACCCTGAACCTCAAAACTCAATAACCAAAACATTCTAAGAGTAGACAGACTCACACAAACTCCTAGAGTTTTCTCTTGTGGAATGATTCATAAAGCTCCACACCTTGTGACAATATTCAGAAACAAAACATTCTGTATATATTACTAATACTCTGAAAAACAGGGACCCTAAGTGCATTCAAATACTTCAAGAAAATATGTTCTGCATCCTGATATATCAAATAATCAAATTTCAATAGCAGATACCATTCATGATCAAACAGACAACTAGAAAGATCCACTTGAATCATGAAATGTAGATACATAGCGATCAGAGGAATACTTGCCCTTCATAAAATTTTAAAAGCATACGCATCGTGGTGATGAATGCTACAGAGGGGATCCCATTAAGGCCTTAATGGAGTGTATATCTGAATAGTTGTCTCACACTTGACAAAGCAAGACAGACAATAAACAATGATCCTTTAAGAACTTATAATAACATCACCAACAACTCCATTATAGCAACATAGCTTATAGACATAGAAGCATCAATTTGAAAAGGAAAAATATCTGAATAATTAAAATTCCAATTTATAATTCAAGAATGAACCCTATCCCATTTTAAAGTAAATATTGGAGTATTTCCAATGCTATATAACTTGCTTATGCTCATTGGTATATTTCTAATGATATTATATATAACATGCTCATGCTGGATCATAACCTTCCCGATGATATCTTGTCTATATTTTAGTATTTTATCATTAATACTTTTTGACAGGGCCAACTTGGCATTAAATTTAATGTTGTTTAACATCTTTATTAAGAAACCAAATTGGCATGACTAGAAAACCATAAATACTCTTACCCTCATCAAATGCATCTTTCAGTTGAGTCAGTTTCTCTGATCTGTGGTAGGACAATAAAGGGACTTGTAGGCAGACCATATGACCACCATCAACAAAAACCAAATGATTGATAAGAATTTTCTAACTTATTTTGACCTTCCATTGGCTAAAATTTTGCTGCATTGACTAAGAGGACTGTTGTTTAATTGAATTTTCTGCATTGGCCTGTTTGATTGTTGTAGTTTGTTGCCTTTAACTGGATCATTGCATTTACTGCCGACTAAGAATTCTTTTTCTTGAACGTTCAAATTCTTATTGACCATGAAAACAAAGATTATCTGGATAGTTTGACCAATTTGACTTGTGTATTGCCTGCACATTTTACGTATTGTACCTGAAATTGTACTGGAATGATCATGATGAATTGAACTGCCACTACTGGGTTCGTATGGCATAAATACCATTGTATATTTAGATTATGAGGCCTAAGGCTTCAGTAGAGATTGTTACTCCCCTGCAAGGAATGAATAGGATCAATCTTGGTTGCTCATGCACATAGCCCCTCATAATGAGTTTCATTTACAATGTTCGATTGGGATTATTCATACTCCTGCTGTTGATTATGAGGGATGGTTGCTCACGCTCGCTAGTGATTAATTTGATTACAGGATTTTATGCATATAACAAGGTTCAGTGGAGGTTAGTTATGCTTCCAATGTAGATATGTGATTTATTTGTGATTTGATTTTGCTTATAGTTTGTAATGAATGAATTAATTAGGGGATTCAGTTGAAGATTTTTGCAGTGATAGAACTGTTGCTTGTGCTTATGATGTACATTTTGGGGTTAATATGGTAAGCTCAACAGAGAATCCTAATAGGGCCATTGGTTGATTATTTGGAATAATTATTACATGGGATTGGAATTAAATTTATCATGCTATGGACTAGACAAAGAAAATGAAGTTAGTTGGAGTTCCTGCTTAGTCATGCCTCATGATGCAAAAATCAAGAAAAACATGTCTTCAGACATGATTTGCTGACAATTTTCCTTCAGCCTAGGCCTAGTGGGTTTGACTATGAGCTTGAGAGCTTTGTGTGCAAGGTCCATTGGAGTCCAAATATAGTTGTCTTGTATTCTGTTGTTGTGTAGAGGTATCCTATGGCACAATCTGCAAAATACAAGTTGCACATGGTGTCATATCATATTGATTTTTATTGCTTAAGTTGAGTGCCAAGATGTGTTAAGTATTTGTAGTTGGCTATGGGAAAAACAAATTTTCAATGAAAATAAAATTTAGAGTTGACAATGATATATCTCTGAATTGAAGTTCATGCTAAAATGACGGGGATTCAAAGGGCTATTTTGGTGCTATCAATCAAGTGTTTGACCAGTAAAGAAAGAGGATTTTCTGCAAAGTGAGTGAGAGTGCTCATGATGCCATTACAGGTTAGAATATTGGGTCAACAATATGCAAGACCACAATCAACTAGAAGTGAAGCCTTTCAAGTGAACATGTCAATATAGTTTTCAACGAATTAATAAATTATTCAAGATGTTGTTGATCATCAATATCATAACAAGGTATGTCATAACTCATAAATTTTTTGAACTTTCGACCATACTGCTTTAGGGATGCTTCTTGTCAGTGGCTCTTCTGCAACAGTTTGAGCCCTCATTCTGCCAGGCCTCTATATTGGTTGTACTATATATGTACTATAAAAGACGTATATGTTCCACACAATTCCATCTACTTGGAGACATGTTCCACCTGTTTTGTGTTGGACTTCATTTTTTTTTTTACTTTTATCATACTTAGCATTTTTGTATTCTTTGAACTATTATTTCAGGCTCTCCCTAGACTATTGTAATCAAGTGTAATATTCGAATCCCATTGACCTAGTTTAGTCATCCATGGACATCAATAATTTTTATTTTTTCCCCCTTGAGATAATCAAATAAATAGATGGAGGCATCGTTCTGTGCTGTAACTGAAACTAGAGGAGTTGTTTATGTATTTAGAAATCCTGCTTTGATGCATCGTCTAATTCCAACACAAAGAAAACTTGATTTCTTTTTAATTTCTTGAGGGACATAAAAAGGTAAAGGTGGTTCACCTCATGTTTGTGATATTGACACACCTTCCTTTCCATGGTTCTTCTATTTATCTTCAAAAACTCCTCCTTGTGTTATTAATTTGTTATCAGCATTCTGGACAGCCATGTGGCTTCAATCTTCTGGCTGCACTTCTGATCTTCTACTTTCTAATGTTTAGATTCCAGGCTGCTTCAGCTGTTGCTAGGTTTCTTCTTTCCTGGTTGGGGTCATAATTGTTTCTAATTTCTTTTCCTTTCATCATCTATTATTTCTATGACATGAAACCTTTTACTCTTCAGGATGCTAACTTGATGTACAGAATTAGAGAGAAACTATAACTAATCCATCTATATGTTAAACATTGCTTTAAATATATATTGTCCTTGGCTGTTCCACCATCATGCTAGAGGTAACTAACTAGTAACTATCCTGAAAGTCAAGATGTGACTTTCTGTAGCTTCCGCTATCCTGTCTTCTGCTCACAATGCAACCCTTCATTACACAGCATTGGATATCTGACTACTTTCCTCCACCATCTTCATATTTTCGTTACAGAACCTGATTGAGGATGCAAACTACCAAACAACTTGGCCAATTGTCACAGAGCTGAGGGTCAGATGCTCTGGCAGCAATTGTAAAGTGGTTGTTACTCTGCATTTGAATCATGGGGAGTGTTTGTGCTTTATGAATTTTAGCTTTATAAGTGCAAATAGTCTGGAATTATGTCCTTTGTTCATCTTACTTGTCATTGTTTTCAAGAAAAATCTATAGTCATGATTTTACTTGACTGATCAAAGGAACCTAATTTTCAGGATATACCAGAAGAAAAAATGTGTTCCAACATTCAGATTCTCCTTGGAGGTTTTCAGACAAGCACAGGAGAGCAGGCAAGTCAAGTTCTTGATTCTATTATTTTGTTTTCTCTTTATTGTAATTAGAGCATTCATATATCATTTGGATAGTGCTCAGGATTTTGCTTGACACTGTTCAGTGGCTTGTTTTCCGAGACGATGGAAAATTGACTGCAGCAAATTATGCCAAAATTGCAAGTGAAGCAACAACAGAAGGTCGTGCTGTTGGAGAATGGGAATTTTGGGACCGCTTTAATAAGAACCTTCCAATTAGAAGACGTCAAATCTTCATTATCAAGTTACTTCGTGGAGCCCTTAAAGGTCTTGCCTACATGCATGCTCGTGGTAGATTACATCAGAGTCTTGGACCTGCTTCTGTTGTTTTGAAGTATGTGAGATTGGGCTTGATTTTGTAAAAAATCAGTTTCCTTGTTATTGCCTGAATGTAAATATATTAAATGACTAACATCCAATTTCTTTGGAACCTGTAAGCACAATTGAAGAAAGAGATGTACGCTATCTTGTGCCCCGAATTCGTGATTTAGCTTTTGCAGTTGACATAAGGTAATCCCCTTCTATTTCTTTTGCATATGGAAGATAGTGTAGGATTTAGTACTCTTGTTGAGTGTCTTTTCTCATACTCTGTTATTTATGCAAGCTGTAACGAAAAATTACATAACCAAGTCAAAGATGTCAAGTGCAAGCTATGAGTGAATGTGTATTAAAATTAAGATATCCTGGTCCTAACTAGTCCATGATGTCAACAACAACATTGTTATCACATAAAGATCAGAAAATAGATGTCCAAGTAAAGATGTTGAAATTAGAAGAGTTATCTTGTAATCCAGATAAACATGCCATCTACTTTGTTATAATGGAACTGAAGACCAAATTCTGTCTCATAAGACCAACCTGTTTCCTGAATTTGGGAGGTATCTTGTGATCTAGTCACTTGATAAGAATTTGACGAGTCTATTGGTCCCTTTCATTAACAACCTAGCACAAGTTTTCTTATCAAAATATAAAAAATATAATTTTAAAATTCAATATAAGTTACAACCTCAAGCTTGGATGTAGCCCCTAACCTCATTTCAAAAGACTAATGGTGATTCTAATACACTTCTTATGGTAAAGGCCTATTGTACACATTTTACTAGATTCAATATTTTGCATTTTATAATTGCATTAGTTCCATTTAAGTGAGGTCCAGTAATAGGGAGTAATTCCCAGATTCATCACTACTCAGCTCTGTTCTTTCTTAATACGCTTGGCATAAAACACTGCATTTGTAATTTCTGATGCCATTAAGCATGATCCAGTCAAGAGGAGTAAGATGAAGGAGATTTTGTGTTCTACAAGTTTAATATATTTTATTTAAATTTTTTTCTTCCACATTAGGATTTCCCTTAACTAAAAGCTCTTATATTTTGTTGAAGTGATCGTGCAATTTTTCGTGGAAAGGAAGCTGATTTCTCCTCACTAAGGGGCAGTTCTGCTATTAGTTCAAGAGATCTGTCGTTAGAAACAGCTTCAGATGCACTATCTGAGGGCTTATGGCGCAGAGCATCAGCATCTGGTGCATTCACTCCACTAGAGAAAAAGGCTTTTGGAATTACTGATGACATGTAGAGTTGTTCTTTGGTCTTTTATTTGGAAATATTATTGTTTTCAATTGTTGTCACTTCATTGTTGCTTTTATCTCTTGAGGATTTCTATTTGTGGATTCCATTGTGACTTTTAGCTGAGCTGGAATGCTGAGTAATGTCCTTATAGCAGATATGCAGCAGGCCTTCTTTTAGCATATATGACATTTGTCCCTTTGTCTGAAGCTGGAAGTATTGATGGTCCATCATTGCAGGTTATATATACTGAGACAACCAAGGGAGTTTATCATTTTATAGTGTTTACTTATGCCAATGTTTGCTAAAGACTCACTTAACAGATTTTAAGTGGAAATTGTAATTAGTGATGTTTATTCTCATTATTTTACAGAGACTTTTAGAGAGCACCTTTCAGCTTGATATGCAAGCAGTAAGAGAGTATGGTTTCTTTCTTGTCAAGCCATTCTTAGCTGTGGTTGACTGAAGTACTGGGTTCAATGTTATTTGCTATATATCTATATTTATATCATCAGTTGTGTTAAATACTTATTTGAGTTTTTTGATACAGGTATTGTAAAGCAGATGATCGCTGGATAGAATCAGTCAATTTTCTTGATCTGGATAATGGTGCTGGGTGGGAACTAGTTCAGGTATCTTGAATTAGTTTCATTTTCAGTTGTTCTTCTTTGAAGCAGTGCTGTCAGAGTGTGTGCTACATTTTATTTTCCATGCATAATGCTTCTATACAGCCGTGCATCATGTTTTGATGGATGCTATTATGCAAATGAAAAATTCTTCTAGTTTCCTTCATTTATTGATTCAAGCAATATGTGTGTCATTGCCATATCATTGATGGTAACAAACAATTTTTTCCTTTCATTTAGGTTTTAAGTTTTAATAGAATTTATTTTTTTAATATAAAAATAAATTAAAAGCTACGTTATAGAGAATTTCATCGCTGTAAGGCTTGAATCACATATGAGAGCTAGGGGTGATTTCTTACATGTATGTTGCTTTCTCGATCCATCCAGCCAACTGGAAAAGGTGGCAGTTGGTTGGTCATTGGCAAATTTAGCCTTTTGACAACTCTTGTTGAAATTCGATTCTTTTGACTACTACTGTCTCCAATGAAACGCAAGGGATTCTCTTGCAATCACCTCTCTGGGTGGAAAAGACATTCCTCTTCTGGCCGCATGGTAATACCTGAGCTACAGTAATTATAGCATTGGGTTTGCTTCCATTATCTGCTTTCCCTTGGCCATTGCGTGTGACAACGCTGTCATTAGTGTTGAGTCTGGCAGCTTGATCAACAATGCTTTCCTAGTATGACATTTTTTGTTTGAATGCCATTTGCGCTTGTGAACATCACATCAGTTGCCAATGTCCTTTTGTGACTTCATATCTAAAGGAGTTTTTAAGGAAGGAGGCTTTGATGAAAATTTTTATTGCTAGAAGTCCTTGACGTAATGGTAATTGTTAGAGTTAGTACCATTTTCTTCCTTTGGCTGTGACTCATTGTCTGCAGTGACTTCTTTCTGGATTTTGTGTTTGAGCTTTTCTTCAGTATTGACCACACATAGGCATCTCCTAGTACCTGTTGGTCACAAATCTGCCACAAGAAAGGATTTTGGGAAGGATACGCGCCCTAGACCTGGACCAACATTGAAAGGCCGGAGGGAAGAGATGCCCTCCGTGCCAATCTCCGGAGAAAGGCCGGCTCCTTTACTAAACTACTTGCTTTTTTGCAGATGAGAGTACAGGAAAGAGATAAAAAGAGTAAGGATACAGGAAAGAAATAAAAGAGCTAGGGAAGAAATGCAGTTGATTGATTTAATGAGGGGAAGAACCGGCAGCACGATTACTAACTAATACTTTGAAGTAGCAGCAATGAATACAAAGAATAAAACATAAATGAACACCATGTTAACTTCCCTATGTATCCTCTGGAAGAGTTCCAGGATTCAACTACTTTCCTACGCATAAATCCAGATTTCAGAATTACAGCAATTAGGAAAATATATGAATGTAGCAGAAACCACTAACCACAGGCAGCATACAAAGAATTTAACGCAGTATTTTCTCCCCTATGTATCCTTCAGGAGAATTCCAGGGTCCAATCCCCAATCACACACCTAAATCCAGGATGCAGAATTACAGTATGCAAACGAAGAAATGGAATAACAGAAATAATCACCACAGGCAGCATACAAAGAATTTAACGCAGTATTTTCTCCCCTATGTATCCTTCAGGAGAATTCCAGGGTCCAATCCCCAATCACACACCTAAATCCAGGATGCAGAATTACAGTATGCAAACGAAGAAATGGAATAACAGAAATAATCACAGAAGGCAGCATACAAGAGAGAAATTGGGCCCAAAGTCTTTAATATCGATTGCAAAAGTCAAGTTACAGCAGCTTTCTAGCAAAAGTTCCCCCCCCTTTTCCATTACAATTCATGGGTTTTTATAGAGGACCCGACCCTCTGAACCATCAATGCACAAAATCTGAGAGTAAGCCCTCGAAAACTTGAGAAATCTACCTTCGCTCCTCCCGTGACCGAGCTCTCACATCTGTTTCTATATTTGGCAGTTACGGCCGCATTAGCCGGGGAAATCTACATTAATGAGCCGCCTGACTCGTCCTGAATCTCCGGGTGCGGTGCTCGAGTGGCTGCTAGGTCCATCGGGTTCTCCCCCTGCGACTGATTTTTCCTCTTCCATTGCCAAAAATGAGTCTCGGGTCTTTCGGGCAAGTAAAAAGACATTTATGAAATACTCGATTGCCTTGAAAAGATACATAGCTTTGGTGTGTGTGCCCTGGAGAGCTTCGCTAAATTCCAGTTCGGGGACCTACTTCGCGACGGATGTGAGCCGAAGCGGGGTTGACTTCTCTACATGGGTGCTTCGTGCGAAGGGGCCTTCAAAAACAGCTTCGCAAAGACTGAGCGCCGAAGCAGATTTGCCTCTTCAAAACATGGTTTCCAATCTCTCATCGCTTTGCCGGGAAAACGGGTTGAAGGTTGCTTCGCAAACGGATGCTTCGCTGACGGGCTGAAAGAGTGCTTCGCTGCGAAGCTTTTTCAAAATGGCCGTTCGGGGGTCTTTTGGCCGAAGTAGAATCTTGCCTTAGAATATTTCTCCGACTTCTTCAAGGCAACTAGGCTCCTAGTGAGGGAGCTTCGCACGAAAATTGGCCAAAGTGGGTGCTTCGCAGCATTCCAGGGCAAAGCTAAATCTTACTGGAAAAACGGTTCGCCAGGGAAAGGGGCCTAAACGGGTGCTTCACTGAGATTTCGGCGAAGCAGTTTTCATACTTTGCAATTTTTTCTATCGCTGCTTTGCCGCTTTGCAAAAACGGGGCCCGAAGCTAGTCTCCTAGAGGCTTCGCTGGCGAAGCTCTTTTCATGCCTTAGAAAATTATGGGCATGCATTTCATTTTCCTATTTTCTCTTGGCGAAGCTATGGGCGAAGCTTCTATATATATATTTATCTTACAAAAGGGGCAAAAATGATAGCCAAAATTGCTAGAGTGTTGTTTACAACCAAAAAAAAGAAAACAAACCAAGAAATTATCACGGAATTTTGAATTTTGCCACCCCTCCAAGCAATGTAACATTCCTGGCGGCTCGCGGGGCAACGAGCTCGCCTCGGTGTGAGGACCCTTTAGCTTTCGTCCATTGGGCCAGAGTCACCTCCAAACCCTTCTCGCTGTTTTTTCTGATTCTGGGGGCACCTCATCAACTACTTCTAATCTTTTCCCATCTCCTTCGCCAGGTATCTGCTCCAACGACGGCGGTGGAAGGCGGTCACGGATCCTCTCCATGGTTCGGCGAATGTGGGCCCACGCGCCTTTCTGGAAAGGCTTTCGGTCTTGCAATGCCTTAACCAGGACATGGAACCTGTCAATCTGCCCAATGTTAGCAGATTTGGCCCTAGTGCTTAAATCATTTAAGCACGCCGCGATCCTACAATATCTCAAAATAAAATCTGTGACCTGGCCTTCTGTAACTGGATCTTTCCACTGATCAATCTCAGAGACATCGCTCTCAAAGCTGAGCCAGGCAGGTTTCAATTCTTCTTTTGTCAAAAGGATCCCGTCATCGTCAGTGAAACTCGGGAAACCAAATTCTGAAAGATTTTGAAAATACCCCAGAGAGGTACGCTGCTCCTGTTCAAATATATCCAGAAGTTGCTTCGCCTTCTATGCCTTTCTCACCTTGGAGAAGAAGGCGCGAACTGTGGCCTGGGCAGTGGACCAATCTCGGGCCATCCGACTCATAGCTGCGACTTGCAAGTCTTGGTGCTTTATGCTCTGCACTTCAAAGGCTAAGCTGAGCCGGTTTCTAATCTCCTGGATGATTTCGTCCACTATTGGCCCCTTTTGAGAAGCAGCGTTCTGGGCTTCTGTAATATATGATAATATTGAGAGGGCACTAGAGGCCCGAGATCTAAAATTCCTGAGCAAATGGGAGCGGATATCCTTAATTCTGTTCCTGTCGAACAGTTCCAAGCTCTCCTTTTCGTACAACTGCAGTTGCATCTGCAAGATCTGGTCCTCAAACTCCTTGACCTTCAATTCAGCCTCGACTTGGGTCTTGCTATGATCTCTTACTTTACTTTGCAGTTGTTCTATCTGCTGCTTTAAGGCATCCCTATCATTCTTTAATTTTTCACATTGCCTTAGAGCATCCTCCAGCTGAGAGCGTATCCTAGCTAGATCCTCCTCCGACTTGACATTGGCATCTTCCGCCTCACAGCGGCGCTGGTTGGCGATTTGGGCATGTGCGTGGAAGGTCTCTATTCTCACATGCATTGATTCTGATTCATAATCAATGTCTATATGTTCTAGGTCCTTGACCTTTTCCTGATACTCATAATCTGCAGAGGTCATTTCGTCCAAGGGTTTCTGAACCTTGGGAATTTTCTTGACCTTGTGCAATTTCCCATTCTTCAGATCAATGACCGCGCACTTCTCTTGTCTTGCCAATGAACGCCCCCTCTTTCTCCTCGCCTCCTTGAGCATATTGTCAGTATTTTGGCGGGCTTGGATCAACTTCTTCGCTAGAGGACTCTCCTTGATCATGGTTAACTCATTTTCTAATAAGGTTGGGTTGACAGTCGAAGGGGTAAGCAGGTACAAAGATTGAATCGGTGACGTGTTGCCGATGGGTTGGGTGGCGGGCGTGGTAGGGGTTTTGGCTAGTGAAGCGATAGCTTGCGTGGGTGTGGGGTGGCAGTTGGGGTTTGGAGATGAAGTATCACCTTCAGTCTGACCAGGTACCAACGAAATGGTGGCATGGGTGAGTGAAGTGGCAGCTATGGACACGTCCCGACCTGACGACTCAAATGGGGTGGAAACACCTATGGGACTGGCGGAATCGCGAGACACATCTGCTACAGCAAAAGAAACTTCACGCTGGGGTGACTGTACAACTGGACAAGTAAATTTTTTACAAGGCTCTAGGAGACCTTCGGTCGGGACCACTGTTGACCCAACTTGGGAAACTAGAGTAGAAAAAGAAGGATGCGTACCTGCGTGCCCTACTGTCAGAGTAGAAGCAGCAAATTCTTGCGTGTTCGGTTCGCTACTTCTAGCATCTACATCCTCAACATTTTCAGCTTTTTCACCAACGTTTTCTTCATCTTGGAGGAATTCCTTCACATTAACGATGTCTACCTCAACACTTTTCCCCGTCTTTTGAAGCACTGTTTTCTCAACATCAATCTCCACCGAGCCTACTGTAGACTGTTCATTGGAAGAACCGGAGGGTCTGGTGCGAGGCCGTTTCGGATGAGGAGGGAGCAATTGAACCTGTTCGGGTCTTTTTATTTTCCTCATCCTCCTTTTCTTGCTGCTGTGACGACCTCCCGACATCAACTTCGGAACCTTCAACAAGATCGTTAAGCGGCTCTTGATGTGTCACTACAACTTCGTCTTCATCTTCCTGTTCGGAATCATTAGCAATTCTTCTGGGGCTATCGCCCGAGCCTGGGGGACTAGTGGGGATGAAATCACCAAAGGAGAGGGGTTGCCAAGATTCGGCATATGCTTCATAGTAGATAGCGAAGTCCTTATCTGTATCCAAGAGTCCGTATAACTTCTGCTTCCGACGATGAACTCTCATAATCCACCATTCCTTCAATTGTGGTTCGCGCTAGTCCCTTATCTCTCCCTTCAAATCGTCTTTCATTTTTCTCCAAAATGTAGAGTTTGGGCTTGGGAAGGGGTGCTTAATGGGATCATACTCATCTTCCATAGTGTAAAATTCATGCCACAGGGGCAACGTCTTCATCCTTTCTACATGCCACTCTAAATCTCTGCTAGCGGGATTATTCCTCTGTTCTACAATCTCCGGTCGAGGGCAAACATGAAAATTTTTGAATCTCAGATGATCTCTCATCACCCCCAAGGGGTCATAGCACCACCGCTGCGGAAGCTGCAACAACCCGAAGTCAACAAGTTTATTTTCCAAATATACGTGTTGTTTTAGGGCGAAGACTTCTACGACCCCCATTTTGAAAGGGAAATCGCAAGTCGGAGCCCACTTTCGGCCATGACCGTAGATAACATTTTTCGCGTCGCTCTGGCGAGCGACCTCTAAAGCAAATTGGTATTCAGAAGGATACACAGGCAAGAGGAAGGGTTTCCCCGCGAATCCAAATAGGCTGACGACAAGACTCTGGGTCAGCTAAAAAACGTCCCCTTTCCGCTCATTGACCACTTTGTCCCTCAGGTCCACGGGTACTTGAGGGCAAGAACCTGTTGGTTACGAATCTGCCATGAGGAAAGGATTTTGGGTTAATGCACCCAGATTCGCCCACCAGCATGAAAGGCCGGAAGGAAGAGATGCCTTCCGTGCCAATCTCCGGAGAAGGCCGGCTCCTTTTGGGGGGTTTTTGGTTTAAGCTAAGAGTGCAGGAAAGAGATAAAGGAACGGAAAGAATTTACAAATATACTTGGAGTTTGGTGGGGGGAACTAACAGTACGGCAACACATTAATCACCATTACTTACTGCATTATAAATACAAAGCATGACAAGGAACTGCAAAACCTAAGTGTACTTTCTGTACTAAGCAATATACGCACAGCTACAATGGTCCCCTAGCAAACATTCTCCCTACAAGGAGAACTAACAGCACGGCAATGCATCAATCACCACTACGTACGGAAACTCAAACAGAAAGCAACTAAGAGATGTCAGAGCCAGGTATATGTGTTATGCAGAGAATTTATACGCACAGCTACAATGGTCCCCTAGCAAACATTCTCCCTACAAGGAGAACTAACAGCACGGCAACGCATCAATCACCACTACGGACAGCAACGTAACACACAACTGATGGAACTGCTACCACATCTATTATATAAGATTTAAAAGTGCACAAACAATGCTAAAGGCGCCTGACCACCAAATGCTGAAATGAATCAACGAGCCGTGACACAGGGAAGCGTTAAGCATAAGCATAAAGAAATAAAAGCAGTAGAACAGAACCAGGCATACAATTTATATTTATAAGCAGAAGCACGGTTACAATGGTTCCCTAACAGACATTCCCCTTCCACCCTTTACAATGAAAACATGGTGGGTTTTTATAGCCCGAGTCCCTCCCGTTACATTAATGGGCACAGAGTCCCAGTCAAACACAAGCTGACAAAAGCGGCGAAAGAGCTGCAAATGCTGACCTTTGTCGGACTGGACTGTACCCGCAGCATGGTCTTCTTGGAAGCTGGACAGCTAGGTGGCGGTGTGTTGGGCAGAACTTCTTCTCGGCAGGAATGCGGGTAGCTGGAGCGGGTAGAACCTCCAATCAGCTTTAAATGAGGCCATCGGCATAGGTAGTGCAGCCCATGCTCGTCCTTTTGCTCGGCACGTCTTGGCTCAAATCCCGAAGCTGGACACTTGTCAGATGATGGATGATGTTGTTTGACACGTGTCTGCCTTGAAAGGCAGTTTATCCAACTTCGCTCGGGATCAGAGCGCCATCGGGTTGCGCGGGCAGAAAACAGCGCAGTCGGGAAGGCCTTCATGCCTTGGGTGCATTTTCGAGTTTATTCCCTACTGCGCATCTGTCAAGGGCGCACTCCGACTTCGCTGCGAAGTCGGACTGCGCACAGGTGAAAGCTGCTTCTTGCCGCCGTACGGACTTTGCTCCAACACTTAGTCGTTTTTCTGTCATCCTGCCAGCCTGCTACAAGGTGCGCCCAGAAAGAGGGGCGAAGTCGGACTTCGCACCAAAACTGGGCGAAGTACGAACTTCGCACTGAAACTGGGAGAAGTGCGAACTTCGCACCAAAACTGGGCGAAGTGCGAACTTCGCACCAACACTTAGCCATTTTCCAGGGCAACTGCTGTCAACTTTGAAATCCAACTGAGGGGCTCCAAGAAAGGGGGAAAGAAAGAGAATGTAGGAAAGAAAGAGAAAGGGAGAGAGGAAGAGAGGAAAATAGAGGAAGAGGGAAAAGGAAGAGCAGCACTGTTACAAAATTGAAAACATTGCACCCCGTGCAAAATGTGGCAACATTTCTGGCGGCTCGCGGGGTGTCGAGCTCGCCTCGGCGCAAAGAATCCATGCCTTCATCCATTGGGTGCAGAGGAACTTGCTTCCCCTGCCTTTTGCTGCTCTAGCTGTTCTCCTCGCGGCAACTGTTCTTCAGATTCACCTTCATCAGTTGCCTCCTCAGAACCATCTTCCGAAGGCTCTCCAGCTTTTGCTTCTGCCTCGCAGATGCGGTTGTATGCGGCCTGGGCTTGGCCCCAGGCTTCTGCTTCGAATGGCCGGCGGTCAGCAACTTCTTCTAATGCTGCGTGGAAAGCAGCGACCGCGTGCAGGTCGATGGTGAGGTATCTTTTCCCTAGCTCCTGGAAGTAGGAGCTGATCTTACAGCATTTGGACACCATCTGGGTGACCTGACTTTCTTGAATTGGCTCAGTCCAGCTATCGATCTCAGCTGTATCTGCCTCAAAGGACCGCCAATTCTTTTTCACCTGCTCGTGGGTGAGAAATTCACCATTCTCAACAAAGCCCGGGCAGCCAAGTTCTGAAAGAGCGTGAAAGGGAGCCATACAAATGTCTCTTTCGTGTTCGAATGCGTCCAGCATTCGTCTGGCAACTCTCACCTCTTCAACTTTCTTAAAATATTTATGCAAGGTTACCCTTGCATCTGCCCATTCTGCAGCGAATGAGGACATGGGGGAGAATTGGAGGCCATCGCGCTCGCGCTCCTGAAGATTTATTGCCAGGTCCAGCCATTGCTTCGCCTGGCGTTCGGCCTCCTCTACCACAGGCTTTCCCTGGGCAGAAACTTCTTGAATTTTGGATGCGAAATCCAGAACTGACATTGCCTTATAGGTGTGGGGCTTGCATCCCCACAGCAGATCAGCCCGCATCCCCTTAACTTTGCTCTTCGAAAAGACCGTCGCTTGAGATGCTCTCTCTGCAGATTGCGACTGCGCTTATTTCAAAGACTCCTGGAGCTGAGAAATCTGCTCCAAGGCTGCCTGCTTTTCCGTTGCGGCTTGTTCCTGAGAAGCGGCCAGCTGGGCTTTTAGTTCATCTATTTCTTGCCGCGCCGCTTCCAGTTGCTCAGTGGACTTGGACAGGTCCTCTTCAAGCTGTCTTGTCTTATCCTGCAACCCGAAAAGCTCTTCCTGTTCCTCCAGACTCTTGACAAGGAGATTGTCAGCTTTACGAATGATTCCCTGAATCTCGTATTGCTTGTCAATATCGTCAAAGCTCTTCTCCTTTGTCTGGAGCTCGTAGTCCGCCCTGGTCATTTCCCGGAGAGGCTTCTTCACTTTAGGGATTATCTTCTCTGTTGTAAGCACTCTCCTCTCAAAGTTAAACTTGGTGCGCTTTACCGGGGCGGCTATCTCTTCAGGTCTCCTCCGCTTCAGGTTTTGGAGGAAAGAGATAGGGTACTCTACAACTCTCGTTGCCAGAGGCAAGTCGTCCGTATTCTGGAGGTCGTCCATGAAGTCTGGTTCCCCCAGCCTAGGGTTCTGCTGAGACGTCTCTCCTGCGGGAATGGGATCAGGAGGAACCGGACGGACTTTGGAAGGATCGGCCGCTTCTGAGGGCGACCGAGGAGTGGAGATGGGAGCGGCTGATGCTGAAAGGGTTTCAAGCGGCTGAGGCGGTGGATGTAACGATGAATGCACGGCTTCAGCACTAACCTCAGGCGAAGGGTTTGGGGTTTGACTCAGAGATAGGGAAACGTTGGGGTTCTGAGCAAACTGGTCAAAAGAATGGGGGCCGCTAGAAGGGTGTGGAGACGGGGGAGGAAGATGCGGCCACGGCTTGCTCGGATTGAGCGGGGGATGGAGTAGGAGTAGGGCTAGATGAGACCGAGAGAGAGTGGGGCAGCAAACGTACTGCGAGCTCCGCTCGAGCCAATCTCTGGATGGATGTCTGCGCTTACGGTTCCGGCGGCTGGCTCGGGACTGCCCAGAGAAACATGCTCTGGAGCGGTTGAACGCGGCTGCGGCTCTGCGACTGGCTGCTGCACTGTCAGACTAGGTCGCCTGATCTTTTCAACTCTCTTCCTCTTCTTCTCTTCTGGAACAATGGCCGGATCGGGGGAAGGAGATGAAGCGAGTGCGACGAGACGCGATGTTCCCACGGTAAACTTGTACCGGGGTTTGACTTGCAGAAGGTCTGCCGCAACCGGTCTGCTCTCTGGCGGCGCTGGCGCATTTTGTGCCTGAAGGGTCACCTCAGGCGTTGACTTGACTGGTTTCTGCGCCTTTTTAGGCGCCGCCTTGGAAGCCACGGGCTGCATTGGGTCCACTTGGATGTCTGCTGGGCCCGCGGCGCGATTGCCGAAGTGTACAACTGTTGGGAGGAAGACCCTCCTTTATAACCCTCAAAGGGACCTCGGGGAACGTAATCTTGATATGCGAACGGCCGCCGATTGTCATGATGCTGGTCATATAGAACTGAAAAGTCGTCATCAACGGCCAGATTTCTCCTGGTGGATTTGTCGTGCTGCGTGCGGCACCTCATCTTCCAGCATTCAATAATCTTTTCTTTTGGCCAGTTAAGGCCTGCTATTTTGGAGAGGAATTTTTTAAACCCTGGAGATGAGAACTGGTGGTCCGGGTTTCGCTTGGGGTCATATGCCACCTCCTCGCAGTAAAAATCCTGCCATGGAGGCGAAGCTTCCATCAAGTTGATTTCCCAGTCAAGGTCCACATGGACCACATCGCATCTGTCCTCGATTATATCCGCCCGGGGGCAGAGATGTGTGAACTTTCCCCTTATCCCATACGGGTCGTACTTCAGTGCTGCGGCAGCAGAATCAAACCAATGTCAAAAAGCTCCCGCTCGAGATAGACATGTTGTCCTACCTCAGAAATCTCAACGTTCGCCCAGGAAAGAGGATATTGAAAAATCTGGCCTCTTTTCTTTCCCAGGCCGAACTCCTCAACGTAATCCATCCGACGGGCAACCTCCATCCCAAACTGATGATCCGTGCACCAGTAGGGGAGCAGGTGAGGTTTGCCCTTGAATCCGTAGATTCTGACTACAATCCCCTGCGTCAGTCTAAAGACGTCCCCGAGCTTCTGACTCGGCAAAGAGTTCGTCATTTCTCGCGGGGGCGAGGGATTTCGCCCTCGCTGAAGACTGACATGACCAATCCCAGAAAGTTAAAGTTAAACTTGTAGTAAGACCCTTTCCAGTATAGGTCATCCGTCCAGTCATAGACGGGCTGTGGCTCTCCCTTCTCGTTGACCTTCTTCAGGTTCGGGATCGGCATCCGGGAGTGCAAATGATACAAACAAAGCCAAGCTAGAACAAAACTGAACCGAAATTCGGTGGACTGCTTCTTCTGGAGCTTGACCAGGCGGAGTGGATGGCGTATGCCAGCCAGTCCGCCCAGTCGAAAGAGATGGGACGCTTTCCACTTCTCTGTGCTGTCGGTTCGTAGGATTCTCCACACAGGAGACATTCTGCCAGCGCTAGCTGGTACGGCTGTACTAGCTCATCAGAGTCGCAGCCGAGGATCCATGCCAGAATGGTGTATAAATATTTGTTTTGAAACCTCGCCAAGGGCATGGGGCCGGTTGGCCACTGTCCAGCTGCAAGCGGGGCGTTCAGCTCTGAATTGAGGAAATCCCTCATCCGTTTTGTATGCGTGAAGCGTCCCGCTTGCTCGCCCGATTTATCTTCTCGACAATTGTCTTGGAGTCATACTCCAACCACGGGGCGAAAGTCGGTTGGACGATCTCCCTGCGTAGCGCGAACAAGGGTTTACCGCTGAAGCTGCAAATCTGTCGGGTAACTGGTCTGTAGTGTCTGACAATCAGGTCTACCAGTTCCGGGCATTGATGGACAGGAGGGCATAAGAACCGGAAGAGGTTTGACTTGTACGCCGCTCCGAAATGGTGAGAGGGCGAAACCTTGTCAGCCCAACTCTCCACATTTGTCCGCAGCTTAGTCAGGCTCATAGAAAATGAGCCGTCCTTGTATCCCGCCAAGTAATTTACCGGAGGTGGTGGGGCTTGCCCACGCTGTACTTTCTTTGGCCGGGACTTTGACTTTCGCTCCGGCGGTGTTTCACTTCTGAAAACACTTGGTCGCGGTAAATCCTCGGGTTCGCACCCTTCGCTGGATTGCGCTGGCATTGGCATCTTTCCTCTGTCCATCTCTCTGAAACAACAATAATTACGAATTCAAGGCGTCTGTAGCAGATTTCGCAGTCACAGGAATAATCTGCGCAGTTTGGCATGTCTGGATGCATCTGACCCCCTTTTCTAGATAATGACAGCGTCATTAATGTCGCGCAGGAGGGGGTAGGTCGGCTGGCAAGTGAAGGAGTTATGTTTCTTGGGTGGCTGCGCAGGAGAATGTTTGGAAAAAGGTACCCCGGCAGCCGTGCCATGCTTTTTCGATTGCACTTTTCATTGAGGACTGTGCAATCATTAACTTTACCTTGAACGCTGCGCCATGGCTGACGTCACTGCTGCTATCTGGGCACACTGCTCAAGAAAAAACCCTTTGGCACGGAAACCCATCTTAAAACGGTCGCAATGCGCCTTGGGCCCAGCTTGGAATTTTAGAATATTTTATTCATTTTTTAAACAATCGTCCAAGCTGGCCCAGAAAACAAGGCGCAATCGGACTTCGCCCAAAGTTGGGCGCGATCCGACTTCGCCAGCGCAGCCGGACTTCGCCCGAAATTCGGGCGAAGTTCGAACTTCGCGCGAAGTTTGCATTGAGACTGTTTCTGCTTTCTTTTCTTACCGCGCCCAAGGGTTGAGCGCAGTCCGGCCCCTTGCAAACTTTGGAAGAATTGGCGAGTACTGTTTTATTGCCTCTTGGGACCGGGTGCACGAGCTGCGCTAAGACCATGAAGCGCGTTCGGACTTCGCCCGAAGTTCGGGCGAAGTTCGAACTTCGCGCGAAGTTTGCACTTCGCGCGGGAGTTGCGCGCAGTTCGAACTTCGCGCGCAAGCCGGCCGAAGTCGGACTTCGCTCAAAACTGAGCGCAGTCCGATCACTTGTGCCTTGCAGTTTTTTCTCCACACTTCGCAATTTTGTTGGCGCGCAGCCCGACTTCGCTGCGAAGTCGGGCAGCGGCCAACACTTAGACATTTTTTTTCTTTTTTCTTCACTCAAGCAGCCCGAACTTCGCCCCTTCTGAGGGGCGACAACAGACTTCGCTGCGAAGTCTGTATTCTCTCCCATGCCGCAGTTTAGCTCAAAAAATAAAAAATTAAAAGCTGGAAACTGTACATGCTGGAAAACAAAAATGCATAAGGGAAATTTTTACAAAGAAGGGCCACTCGGGCACCTTCAGCAGCGGTAAATTTTTAAGTGGAACCCGTTAACGGGGATAGGTAGGAGCTGACCCTCCATATCTCGAAGTACGTAGGCATTGAACTGGTTCACCCGGGCAATCTGATAAGGGCCCTCCCAGAGGGCATCAAACTTCCCGTGATTGCCCGGATTTGCCCTATATGAGTCCCACTTCAGCACCAGGTCCCCGATTTTAAAAACTCGGGCAGTGGTGCCTTTTGCAAACCAGCCTTGAGTGGCTGCAATATGATCGATGAAGGCTCGGTATGCTTTTTCTCGTCTTCTTCCAAGCTGCAGGAGTTGGCACGGTCTGTCGTCCACCGGGTCTCCATTGCTCTGTCTTCGTCCAACATCCATAAGGCAGGGATTTCAATGTGGGATGGCATGACGACCTCTTTGCCATAGACGAGCGCATAGGGGGACGTTTGATGGATTTCTTGAATGAAACTCTGTCCGCCCACAGCGCCCGGTTTTGGAGTAAATGCCAAGTCCGCTTGTTTCTATCAATGGTCCTCCGGATGATTTTCAGGAGGTTCTTGTTAGTAGACTCGGCAAGGCCATTCCCCTGCGGGTAGTAATTAGAAGACATCTTGTGATAGATGCCAAGTTTGCCAGTGTACTCCGTGAGTACAGCGCCTGCGAATCCCGGACCATTGTCTGTCACAATTGACTCTGGAACCCCGAAGCGGGTAATCAGGCTCTCAATGAACCTGATGACCGTTTCTTGGTCTGCGTTCTTGGTCGGGATTGCCTCTGCCCACCGTGTGAAGTAATCGGTGGCTGTAAGAATAAACTTGTGTCCGACGGAGGAACTAGGCGAAATCACCCCAATGAAGTCTAGACCCCATTCTTTGGAACGGAGTCTCGGCTTTGAATCGGTTGAAGGGGCAAGGGTGCTTTTCTGTTTCGGCCAACAAACCTCTGGCATTGATCACACTTAGAACAGATCGCATGAGCGTCTGTAAATAGAGTGGGCCAATAGTACCCAGCTCTAATTATTTTTAAGGCCGTAGGCCTTGAAGAATGATGACCCCCAGGCATCCCGGAATGAAAATCTCCGAGGACCCTGGACTGATCTGATTTTCTGATGCATCGCAACAGGATGCCGTCGATGTTTTTGAAGTAAAGCCCCTCGGGGCGAAGAGTGTACTTAAGTGCACCTAGCCGAAATCTCCTTCGTTGTGAGGCGTTTAGGTGATCTGGACATATTTCGGTGCAAAAATATCTCACCAGTTCATCTGTCCAATCACTCCCCTCCGATAAGGAGTTGGCTAGGTAGATGCGTGTCGCTGTGTCCTCCCACTTACAGGCGGAGATGCCGGCTACAGCGCTTCGGGCCAATTCTTGACACAAGGCTCGGCCCCTGATAAGCTTGGTGGGCCGCACTTCGATGTCGAACTCCTGGATTTTTGCAATCCATCCTGCTCTCTTGTGACCCGGTTCTCCTTGTATGATGAAGCTTCGAACGTCCGGGTGAATCACAAAGACAGTCGTTTTGCTCTGGGAGACAAAATGCCTGAACTTTCGGAGGGATTTCATAACAGCGTGAACCTGCCGCTCTATAAAGTTGTACTTTTCCTCATGCGGCTGAATCACTTGGCTCAGGAATGCTATGGGGCGCTCCTCGCCATCGTCTCCCTTTTGAGTTAGGACTGCAGCGTAACTTTCGGGTTCTCCCACTGCATAAAGGATGAAGTCCTTGGAGTAGTCCGGGTTTGTCAACACCGGAGCTTGCGCAATTCGAGCCTTGATTTCCTCGAAGGCTTGCTCTCTCTCATCAGTCCATTCGTAATTTGTATCTTTTTTCAACAGCTCGGCCATAGGCTTGATCACCTGTGCGAAGTCCGGAATGAACTTCCGCACAAAGTTAATCTGACCGAAGAAGGACTGCAGCCCTTTTTTATCAATGGGGGCTGGCAAGCGAAGGAGGGCTTACGCTCTGTCGGGGTCAATGGCGAGGCCTTCCTCGGAGATGACATGTCCCAACGACTTTCCTTCTTTTACCGCGAAGACAGACTTCTTCGGGTTTATAGAAATGCCGAATTCTCGACACCTCTCAAATATTTGCCGTAGGTGTGAAACATGATCCCCTCTTTGGTGAGAGAAAACGGTCATGTCATCAAGGTAGATAACAATGATCTTATTGAGCAACTCTCGGAAGGCCAGGTCCATGGCCCTTTGGAATGTGGCACCAACATTGGATAAGCCAAACGGCATGCGTTGATAGGCGAACGTCCCCCACTTGGTGGTGAACGCCGTCTTATGCTGGTCCTCATCTTTGACCCAAATCTGGTTGTAGCCGGAAAATCCATCTAAAAGTGAGAATCTCTGGGCTCCAGCAACGATATGTAGAATCTGGTCGATTTGGGGAAGCGGATAGTGGTCCCTGAGGGAAGCTCGATTCGGGTTTCGAAGTCGACACGAGAGATGAATGTCGCCATTCTTTTTCCTCACGGGCACCAAATTCGCGACCCGGGATGAATGTTTGATGGGGTAGATGATCTTGGCCTCCAGCATCTTCAAGAGCTCGGCTTTCATCATGGCCTCAATCTTCGGATTCACGGCCCTCTGCTTCTGTCGGAATGGCTTGGCGCCATCCTCTAGCTCAATGGTATGCTGGATGACAGTTCTGTCATACCCCCTCAAATCCTCGTAGCACCAGGCCACGATGTCGGGGAACTCTTGGCACAGTGATCTGATCTGCTCAAGTTCCTCCGACGTGCAGTCTGTTCCGACCTTGATAGTTTTACCAGGTTCAAGTTCCAGGTCAGCATACTGCTTCGGGTCTACTTTGATCCTGTGAGATATTGCTCTGTCATTCTGATCAAACAGACTCTCCAATGTAATCAGTCCTTTTGGGACATGATTATTTCTTAACTGTATCAACCCCTCATATTGCTCGTCATCAGGGTCTCTACCTTCGATTACACAAACTTCGTTAACCAAAAATGTGACGATCTCCTCATCACAACTGAACACCTGCCAGTGGGTGTCCTTATCAGGCACAGAAGGCCTGTAAATAGTGCGAACCGGCTTCGGTTTATGGACAACGTCGTCAGCCGGAACGTACCTGGCTCCAACAGACGCCAGAATGTCAGCGTGTTTGTTTTTCTCACGCGATATCGCCTTGACATTCAACGAGTCGAACGACTCCATCAGGTCCCACACCCGGTTGCGGTACGCCCTAAGATAGTGTTGTTTGGAGGCGCACTTATTCGTAACCTGGTGACACACCAGCTCTGAATCTCCGAAGATCTGCAGGTGTTTAATCCCCAGCCTCTCCGCCTTTCGCAAACCCAAGCACAGGGCTTCGTATTCCGTCGAGTTGTTAGTGCAGCTCCAGGCCAACCTGTAGGTATAGTCCTTCTGGATTCCGGTTGGAGAAACCAGAAGCACCCCTGCACCGGCGCCATTTTTGCATCGCGCGCCGTCAAAGAAAAGCTTCCACAGCTTCTCAGGTGCAGGTCCCACTTCCTTTGCAGCCGACTTGTCAAGCCTCTCGGGCTGTACGATAGAGTAACAACCCTGCTCTGTCTCAATTACGGCGTTGAAGTCCCGCAAAGAGAACTCATCTTCAAGCTGTAGCACTTCGAAGGCTTGCTCAGTTAGCTCTACTGTCACCAGCTCCTCCTCCGACAGCTGAACCATGCAGTCCAACTCTCCTCCGGGTATCCTCTCTACTAGGAAGGTGGAAGGCTTCTCATTGAAAATTTTCAGTCTCCTTCCTTTGAAGGGCACTTCCATGTGTGAGTAGTCTAGAGACAGGTACCCGCCCAACTTCGCAGTGAACTCCCGGGAGAGACACATGCCGAAGTAGGGAGCCAGGTCAACAACCACGACCTCTTGGATGACCACGATGTCGAGAGCCTTGTGCAGCCGGATAGGGATGTCCTTTATGACGCCAACTGTCTTGACAGGGGTGCCGTCTAATTGCAGCACGCCTTGGCTGCTCCGTGTGTATTCCATCCCGATCTCGTCACAAACGGCCTTCGGCATAACAGTCGTGGAAGCACCATAATCCACCATGCAGTTGTGAACTATGTGCCCTTGCATCCGTAAAGACAGATAAAAGGGTGGCGGTCTGTTCTTCCCAGTGGTCGAGACTCATCAAAGGTTGAACCAGGACAGCGGGCTGTATCTGCTTGCCGCCTTTCATGTTCTTCAGGGATTCTTGCAGCAGATCCACCTGGCCTGGGAGCAGAAGAGCATCATACATGCTGATTCTAGCAGGTGTTCTCTTCAACTCGTCTACAATGCTGTAGCTCGAGGTACTAGCTCCCTCTGCTTCTTTTGCCGGCTCATACTTCGTCCGGTACTGCTGGGTAGCCTCAACTCGCTGTCTCTTGGTTAGAGACGGGTACTTCAGCCTCTCCTGGGCTTGTTCTTTAGTTTCAGCTGGAGGCTGAGGTACGGAATTAGCCAAAACTGGAGCTTTTGCCATAGGAGGCTTGGCTGGAACGGGGGCAGCCTTTGCCGGAGAAGGCTTGGCTGGAGTTTTATCTTTGGATGCCTTCTCCTGGGCTGTGTAGGGCCACAGCCGTTTGTACGGTGGTAGCCCATCGGGCTGTGGTTTTTCTCTTCTTGCGTAAACTTGCAAAGGCTTGGCCGCATCTGCGGTTTTCTTTTCTTCCTTGGCGGGCGGCACTAGATTCTCCTCTGGGAGGGCAAAGTTGGCTTCGCCGTCCAGGATCATGTACAGTTCATCGTCCTCTATGGCGCTGCCGGCCAAGGTCTGGATGTAGTGCTGGTGCAGAGTGCAGTCTTCCTCCGAATGCGGGTCATTGCACGTAGTGCACCAGTTAACCTGGTCGGAAGGACCAGGCGGGTCTTCTATAGCAGCATTTCTCGGAGGCGGACGCCTCTGCAACTGATGCTCCGGGGGCTTGTCTTTTGTCAGCGCCGGGGGAGCATATGGCCTCCTAGGAGCGAGGTCCATCTGGGCCTGCTTCTTCTTCAGAGCGGTCATGTCATTGGACATGGCATGATATCCTGAGGCCAAAGCCCGCACCTCCTGGAGAATTGTATTCTGAATATTACTGTCAGGAGGCGGCAACTGTGTCGGTGGAGGCAATGCGGCTAATGGAGGAGGGTTAGAATAAGGTGCGTACTGAGGGGGAGCAGGAAGTGCTGGAAAATGCGGAGCGAGAGGAGGCGGGTGAGGATAATGCAATTGAGGCGGGCCGTAACGAGTTACGAACGGCGCCGGATTCCACTCGTCTTGGGGTTGCTGTCCTGATGTGGACGGCGCACCACCAGAAGCAGGAGGATACTGGGATCTGGGGAAGTCAGGGTGAATGGGTTCCTGCACCCTGGACGGGAGTCTGCCAATAGAAATAATGTCAGCTTCAGCTTGCTGGGCAGCCTCATACAGAGCAGGAAACTCGTCTATTCTGGCAATCTTCAGTAGCAGGCATATGTCTGAGTTGAAGGATCTCAGATAGTAGTGAGCAGCCATGCCAGCTGAAGGCCGAAGTTCGCGAGGTACCCGTTTCCAGGATCTCGCAAACCTGATGTTAAAGTCAGACACCTCCTCTTGAGGATGTCTCTGGATGCTTTGGAACTGATGCAGCAAAGAAGTAGGGTCAGCAGACTCGTTGCATCCTTTCACGAGCCTTCTGGCAAGCTGGGGCCACCCTGTGATGGATCCCTCTGGCAGCGATCTCCACCGATAGAGAAGCTTTCCCCTCAGGGAAAGGGCCAGCAGACGGGTCTTCACACTCTCATCGGTAATGGAATGCAATGCGGCCGGGGCAAGGATGTCCTGGATGTGCTCGTACGCCGTCTTGCCGTAGCCGTCGTATGTAGGGATAGACTTTAAAGCGGCAGGGGGCACAGCTTGCTGTCCGACCAGGGCCAAGGGCCTTGTAGAGTCCACCGCCGGGAAGAGATCATCATCATTTTGCTGCTGGGCAGCCATTTCTTCTTCTTCTCCGCCGTCGGTTGTGTACTCAGTGTCGGTACTTTTCGAGGATGCAGATGCTTCTTCTTCCTCGGCCTCTTCTATTTCGTACTCAGCTCCGCCGACCTCGGCTTCGGCTTCTTCTTGGATTTCAGCCTCGGCTTCGTCGACACGAGCTTGCGGATCAGCCAGCCTGGGAATTTCGCCTCGAGCGTTGATGTCCAGTTCGTAAAAGTCAGGCGGGCTTCTCGGATCCCTTGCTCGCCACCTTCTTGTTTGCATGAAGGTGCTGGGACCGGTCTTTCGGACTCAGAGGATTTGTTCGTGCAGAGTCGCCAGGTGCTCAGATTTCGAACAGCAATGAAGCGAACACCGGTGCTTCAATTCTGTTGGGGGTGAGAAACTTCCTTGTCTCACCAAGTGCTCAGAAACCACTGTCAGCGCCAGGTGGAGACTGATCAGAAAATCTCTCTTCAAATGTGGGACCCTGGTCCCACCGGCGTGCCAGAGAAACTGTTGGTTACGAATCTGCCATGAGGAAAGGATTTTGGGTTAATGCGCCGAGATTCGCCCACCAGCATGAAAGGCCGGAAGGAAGAGATGCCTTCCGTGCCAATCTCTCGAGAAGGCCGGCTCCTTTTGGGGGGTTTTTGGTTTAAGCTAAGAGTGCAGGAAAGAGATAAAGGAACGGAAAGAATTTACAAATATACTTGGAGTTTGGTGGGGGGAACTAACAGTACGGCAACACATTAATCACCATTACTTACTGCATTATAAATACAAAGCATGACAAGGAACTGCAAAACCTAAGTGTACTTTCTGTACTAAGCAATATACGCACAGCTACAATGGTCCCCTAGCAAACATTCTCCCTACAAGGAGAACTAACAGCACGACAATGCATCAATCACCACTACGTACGGAAACTCAAACAGAAAGCAACTAAGAGATGTCAGAGCCCGGTATATGTGTTATGCAGAGAATTTATACGCACAGCTACAATGGTCCCCTAGCAAACATTCTCCCTACAAGGAGAACTAACAGCACGACAACGCATCAATCACCACTACGGACAGCAACGTAACACACAACTGATGGAACTGCTACCACATCTATTATATAAGATTTAAAAGTGCACAAACAATGCTAAAGGCGCCTGACCACCAAATGCTGAAATGAATCAATGAGCCGTGACACAGGGAAGCGTTAAGCATAAGCATAAAGAAATAAAAGCAGTAGAACAGAACCAGGCATACAATTTATATTTATAAGCAGAAGCACGGTTACAATGGTTCCCTAACAGACATTCCCCTTCCACCCTTTACAATGAAAACATGGTGGGTTTTTATAGCCCGAGTCCCTCCCGTTACATTAATGGGCACAGAGTCCCAGTCAAACACAAGCTGACAAAAGCGGCGAAAGAGCTGCAAATGCTGACCTTTGTCGGACTGGACTGTACCCGCAGCATGGTCTTCCTGGAAACTGGACAGCTAGGTGGCGGTGTGTTGGGCAGAACTTCTTCTCGGCAGGAATGCGGGTAGCTGGAGCGGGTAGAACCTCCAATCAGCTTTAAATGAGGCCACCGGCATAGGTAGTGCAGCCCATGCTCGTCCTTTTGCTCGGCACGTCTTGGCTCAAATCCCGAAGCTGGACACTTGTCAGATGATGGATGATGTTGTTTGACACGTGTCTGCCTTGAAAGGCAGTTTATCCAACTTCGCCTGGGATCAGAGCGCCATCGGGTTGTGCAGGCAGAAACAGCACAGTCGGGAAGGCCTTCATGCCTTGGGTGCATTTCCGAGTTTATTCCCTACTGCGCACCTGTCAAGGGCGCACTCCGACTTCGCTGCGAAGTCGGACTGCGCACAGGTGAAAGCTGCTTCTTGCCGCCGTACGGACTTTGCTCCAACACTTAGTCATTTTTCTGTCATCCTTCCAGCCTGCTACAAGGTGCGCCCAGAAAGAGGGGCGAAGTCGGACTTCGCACCAAAACTGGGCAAAGTACGAACTTCGCACCGAAACTGGGCGAAGTACGAACTTCGCACCAAAACTGGGCGAAGTGCGAACTTCCCACCAACACTTAGCCATTTTCTAGGGCAACTACTGTCAACTTTGAAATCCAACTGAGGGGCTCCAAGAAAGGGGGAAAGAAAGAGAATGTAGGAAAGAAAGAGAAAGGGAGAGAGGAAGAGAGGAAAATAGAGGAAGAGGGAAAAGGAAGAGCAGCACTGTTACAAAATTGAAAACATTGCACCCCGTGCAAAATGTGGCAACAAAACCCTACAATAGCTGAAGAGGAGGTCCTAAGAATTGTTGATTGAACACATAATACGACCCCGTCCTGGCTAGGATGGGGGTTCACTGGTACACCGGTAGCGGGGCTCTGTATTTGCCACTCTAAGTTATGGCAATATGAGGAAAATGCCTGTGGGTGTGACAGAAAAAGAGCCAGATTAGGAATGAGCACGACCCAAAATATTGGCCTGCCCCGGCATTCTTCAAACTCGCCAGTCGCGTGTACAAGGTCCGCGCTACCCATTCTGCCCAGTCAAAGAAAACCGGGTTCGTTTTCGGCCTTGAGGGGTCTGGTGCGTAGAACTCTCCTCGGGAAATGCATTCGGCTAGGGACACTTGCCAGGGATAAACGTCGGCGTCTATAGACAGACCTGCGACCCATACAATAATGGAAAAGATATTTGTGCTTTTGAAGTCTTGCAGAAGGCGAGGCATCTGTGGTAGCTTGCTTGAAGGTCACCCATCCTTAAGACTCTCCTTCAAAAATTTCACAATGTGACTGGAGGCGTTAAATCTGTCCATTTGTTCATTCAACAGAACATTGCGCACCAAATACCCCTTGGGTGGCCCTTGCAAAGGAGCAAAAGCTACTTGTACATCTTCCTTAAAAATCGAAAATAATTTATTACCCGCAGCGTCCAGAACTTGTCTGGTGGACGGCTGGTAATTCTGGGCTATCGCACAGATTAATTCAGGACAGTGGTGGGTTGGTGGAGTTAGATACCAGTATATCTGCGAGTAGTATGCGACAGCTCTCTTATTTTCTGCAGATAATCGACTCTTCATGTTGTCGATAGTGTGTCGCAGTTTTGCGATGCTTTTTGAAAGTTTAGTGTCTCTTATCCTCTCCCACCCATCAATGGGAGGTTCTGGCAGTTGCTCATCCTCTGATTCCTCCCCTTCTTCTATGGGCTGCTTCTCAGGGTGCAAGTTTAAATCAACCTTCTTGGGCCTATGCTTCTTTTCTTCCTTGCCTCTTTTTGCCTTTTCTAGAGTCGCTATCTCGGGCTCTTTCCTCTTTTCTTTAGAATTCTTCTTCCCCATTTCGTTCTCAAGGAGGAGAATTTTAATGCAGAAAATGGGAATATCGTAGAGCTCTGGCCAGGTTTCTTACAGTCTTGTTCAACTACAGATAAGCAGCTTATTTACTAGTAAAGCTCAGGATTTATAGCCGAAGGTTATAGCCACCATCATTAATGGCAACTACCAAAATTAAATTCGAAAATTAGGCGGAAAGGATTTCTTCGCTTCTTCATTGGCTTTGCGGCGGGGTTGCACGCGGATCTGTGTACTTCGATGACCTGTCCCGACTTCGAAAATCTAACTCCCCTGCCACCTCGTACCTGGGCACGACTTTTAATCATAACGACATTCTCTTGGGATGCGCCCCACCACCTTTGCATTAAACCCGCACGTCTTGAGCACTTTCCTAGATTGTCGTTGGCACACACCTCAAGGCACATTTTAAATGCTTCTCATTTTGCGCTCTACGGCTTGGTGAAGCTGATTTTGGCGCAAAGTGCTTCACGGCGAACCTCAAACTTTCCTTGGTCTTCTATGCTTCGGACCCGAAGCTGCCTTTTCGCGGGATCTAGGCTACATTGCTGTCTTACCGGGCGCTTCGCGCAAGATTAGCCCCGAAGTGGTGCTTAGGATACCTTAGGAGCGAAGCGCGTTCTTTTGTCTCAAAGAAGTGGTTCGCAATATTTTCCTTTTGAAGTTGCTTCGCTCAGCTTCCTTTTGCGAAGCATTTTCCATGCCTTCATACTCCAGAGAAGTATTTCCTTTGCTTCTTCAGCGAAGCCTGCTGCCAAGCGGAGCAAGTTGCATTTGCTTTCTCCTTTAGGATCTGGGCGCTATGAGTCATTCCTTGTTGTTGATTTGAAAGCGCTTCATAACGAACCGTTCTACGCCGGCTACTTCGCGTAGAAGAATTCCGAAGTAGATTTTACTCTTGTTTCGGCAAAGCTAAACCTTAGTCATGAGGTAAAACTTCATTTTCACAATGACGTGAGGATGCAATCTATATTTAACTACATGTTTAATTCTAGAGACTCTTAAAACAAAGTTTGTACAAGTATAAACAACAATATATACAAGAATGAAAGTTTTCAAGAAAACCGTTAATGATAGAAGGTCTTCAAGTGAAGACCGTTTACGGGAATTGGTAGAGTGACTAGTCGCGTCCTTGAGGATAAAGGAGTTAGCTGAATTTACTTTGGCAATCTCGAACGGTCCTTCCCAAAACGCGTCCAGTTTATCATGATTACTTGGCTTAACCTTCCATGAATTCCATTTCCAGACCAAGTCTCCCACTTTAAATGTCCGGACGGATGACTTCTTCTTGAACCAATTTCGGGTGTCTTGGGCATGCTTTGCGAAGTTCTGATATGCCTTATCCCGTTCTTCCTCTAATTGCAATAATTGGGCTAGCCTAACTTCCATAGGACCAGATTCTGCTTCTTCATCATTTAACATCTTCAACGCAGGAATTTATACATTGGTTGGCAGAACAGCCTCTTTACCATACACCAAAGCATACGGTGAGGTTTTGATCGACTTCTTGATAGATATTCGATCAGCCCATAAGGCTTGGTCTAAGAGAAGGTGCCAAGTCTTTTTGTTCTTGTCTATGAGCTTTCTCAGCAACCTCAGCAGGGTCTTATTTGTTGATTCTGCTAATCCGTTACCCTGGGGATAGTAGTTGGAAGTGACCTTGCGGTATATTCCATATTTGCAAGTGAACTCATTAATTTTAGCGCCTGTAAACCCGGGACCGTTATCCGTTACTACTGCTTCGGGGATGCCAAACCGGGTGATCAAGCTTTCAAGGAAAGTAATCACCGTTTCCTGATCAACATGCTTTGTGGGCATTGCTTTTGCCCATTTGGTGAAGTAATCGGTCGTGGTGAGGATGAATTTATGTCCTGCAGAAGAGTTCGGCGAGATGACCCCTATGAAGTCCAATCCCCATTGTTGAAATGGTGCTTCTACTTGTATTGGCTGGAGGGGCATGGGAGAATTTTTGCTTCGCCCGACAAACTTCTGACATTGTTTGCATTTTCTGCAAACCGCGAAAGCATTGGCAAAGAGCGAGGGCCAGTAGTAGCCCGCCTTGATTATATTTAAAGCAGTTGTCCTTCTTGCAGAGTGGCCCCCTAATAAACCTGAACGGAAATCACCAAGGAACCATTTCTTATCATCCTCCCTTATACACTTCAGAAGAACGCCATCAATATTTCGGTAGAACAAGCCCTCGGGGTGTAAGACAAAGCGAAGGGCTTTCAGCCTGAAGTGTCTTCGCTACGAAGTATTTAAATGTGAAGGACATATCCCAGTGCTGAAATATTCTAATATTTCATTGACACAGTCCTTTTCATCCTCGTCTCGGTTTGCGAAGCTTTCTTCTGCCGCTAAGTCATCCCACTGACAAGCTGTTACTTCGGCTGCTACACTCTTCGCAAGCTCCTGGCATAGCGCGCGACCGCGAACCAACTTTGTGGGTTTGATTTCAATGTCAAATTCCTGTATTTTGTTGACCCAACCAGCCCTTTTGCTGCCCAACTCTCCTTGGATAATGAAGTTGCATACATCAGGATGGATGACAAACACTGTAACCCGACTTTGGGAAACAAAATGTTTGAATTTCCTTAGGGACTTCATGACAGCGTGCACCTGTCTTTCTATGAAGTTGTATTTCTCCTCGTGTGGATGTATCACTCGACTTAAAAACACAATAGGGCGCTCTTCACCGTCTCCTCCCTTTTTTGTCAAGACTGCGGCATAACTCTCAGGTTCCCCCACAACGTACAGGATGAAATCCTTACTATAGTCCGGATTAGTCAGAACGGGTGCCTGAGTGATTCGGGCCTTGATTTCTTCAAATGTCGTCCTTTTGTTGTCAGTCCAGATGAACTCAGCATCCTTTTTCAAAAGTTCGAACATCGGCTTGATGATTTGAGCGAAGTCCGGGACAAACTTCCTCACGAAGTTTATTTGGCCGAAGAAGGACTGCATTCCTTTCTTATTCATTGGGAGTGGGAGTTTTAAGAGAGCCTCAGCCCTGTTGGGGTCTATTGCGAGACCTTTCTCTGATATAAGATGTCCCAGTAATTTCCCTTCATTTACTGCAAAGATGGACTTCTTCGGATTGATTGAAATGCCAAATTCTCGGCATTTTTCGAATATTTGCTGCAAGTGTGAAGAATGATCCTCCCTTCTTCGGGAAAAGACAGTCATGTCATCTAAATAGATGACGATAACCTTATTCAGCAATTCGCCAAATGCTAAGTCCATAGCCCTCTGAAAAGTAGCTCCTGTGTTTGAAAGGCCGAATGGCATCCGTTGGTAAGCGAATGTCCCCCACTTAGTAGTAAAGGCCGTTTTGTGTTGGTCTTCATTTCTAACCCAAATCTGGTTATATCCTGAAAAACCATCAAGTAGGGAGAAACGCTGTGCTCCAGCTACTGAGTGCAAGATTTGATCAATCTGCGGGAGAGGGTAGTGGTCTTTCAGTGAAGCCTGATTTAGATTGCGAAAGTCTACACATAGCCGAATGTCCCCATTTTTCTTCCTAACGGGAACTAAGTTCGCTAACCAAGAAGAGTGCTTTATGGGATAAATGATCTTAGCTTCAAACATTTTCAGAAGTTCGGCTTTCATCAGGGTTTCAATCTTTGGGTTGACCGGCCTTTGCCTTTGTCTGAAGGGTTTGACCCCTTCTTGCAGCTCGATTGTATGTTGAACCAGTCTTCGGTCATACCCCTTTAGGTCTTGGTGAGACCATGCCACTATATCTGGATACCTCCTACATAGAGATCGAATTTGTTCTAACTCAGCTGTAGTACAGTCTATTCCAACTTTTAACACCTTCCCGAATTCAAGCACTAGATCTTGATATTGCCTAGCATCAACTTTGATTCTGTGAGAGACTGCTCTGTCATTCTGATCGAACAGGCTCTCCAGAGTGATCAATCCCCTTGGAACATGGTTATTTTTTAACTGGACCAGTCCTTCATACTCCTCGTCCTTCGGGTTTCTTCCCTCGACCGTGGCTGCTTCTTGGACCAGGAAATTGATGATCTGTTCATCATTGTCGAAAACTTGCCAATGCATGTCCTTATCCGGCACAGAGGGCCTATAAATCATCCTTACGGCCTTCGGCTTGTGCACCATGTCGTCGGCTGGAGAATATCTAGCCGCGATGGAGGCCAAGACATCAGCATGCCTATTTTTCTCTTGTGGGATGGACTACAGATTGAGTGATTCGAACTGTTCAAGCAGGTCCAATACTCTGTTGCGGTAGGCTTTAAGATAGTGCTTCTTGGAGATGCACTTGTTGGTGACCTGATTGCATACCAATTCTGAATCTCCGAAAATCTTGAGATGTTTTATGCCTAACTTTCCTGCTTTCTTTAGTCCTAGGCATAGAGCTTCATATTCTGCTGCATTGTTGGTGCAGCTCCAAACCAACCTGTAGCAATATTCCTTCTGCTCTCCAGACGGTGATACTAAAAGTATCCCTGCCCCGGCCCTGTTTTTGCATCGGGCTCCATCAAAGTATAATTGCCATAATTCTTCTTGGGCAGGTATCTTATCTTTTGGCTTTATGTGTTTCTCTGGCTCTGTGATGGTGTAACATCCTATTTCTGTCTCTATCATGGCATTGAAATCTGTCAATGAAAATTCAACTTCAGAATTTAGCTGTGCAAAGAATTTCTCTACTAGGTTCACTTGTTCTACTCCTGCAATCGCATGGACGGGATCATTGCATTCTTCTTCGGTCATCTTCTGTATGAGAAACGTAGAAGGTTTCTCGTTGTAAATTTTGACTTTCCTTCCCTTGAACGAAATCTCTAAATGCGAATACTCCATGGATAGGTATCCCCCCAGCTTTGCTGTGAAGTCCCTTGAAAGGCACATGCTAAAATAGGGCTCCAGATCTACGACTACCACCTCCTGTATTACCACAATTTGGGGTACCTTGTGCAGTCGGATAGGTATATCCATGATTACACCGACCGTTTTCACGGGAGTACCGTCCAGTTGGAGCACCCCGTGGCTACTTTGCGTGTACTCCATTCCTATTTCTTCGCAGACCGCCTTAGGCATGACTGTTGTTGCTGCCCCTGAATCAATCATACAATTGTGGACGATGTGCCCTTCTATTTGTAAGGACAGGTAGAATGGAGGAGGCCTATTCTTTCCCGTTATGGATGTGGACAGGGTTTGCACTATGGCGGGCGGTGCTGACTTCGCAGCTTCTGCGGACTTCAAGGACTCCTACAGCAGGTCTACTTGTCCTGGCAGCTGCAAGGTGTCATATAGGCTAATTTTGGCGGGGGTCCTTTTTAATTCATCCACGATGTTATACTCTATGAAGGCATGCGCTTTGGGTTCCCTTTTGGCTTCGTACTTTGTGCGATATTGCTCCGTGACTTCGACTCTTTGCCGCTTGGTTAGCGAAGGGAACTTAAGCTTTTCCCCTACTTGTTCTTTAGTTTTGGCCTGAGGCGGGGCTGTGGAGGCTTGTTGGTTCTTTTATTTTGTTGGCGCGGGAAGTGAAACTTTGTTTGGGGCCTTAACAGGTTGCTGCTCCTTTGGGTGGCAAGTATACACCTTCAAGGGAGCCATTTGAGTTGCATCCACCTCCATTGGCCTTTTTCCTTCCTTAGTAAGAACTGAAATTTGTTCTTCTTCATCCACCACCAGGTTCTGATCTGCTTGCCTTATCATATTGACTTGTCCACTAGGGTTGCTCCCCGACAGTGTCTGCACATAATGTTGATGCAGCATACAGGTATTCTCCTCATGTGGGTCGTTGCATGTGGAGCACCAGTACACAGTGTCAGAAGTGCTTGTTCCTTCGTTGATCACAACATTCCTTGCCGAAGACTTCCTTGGTAGAACCACTTGATCTTTGGTGAGCGCTGGTGGGGGGTAAGACCTTCTTGGAAGGAATTCCTGATGCGCTTGTTTCTTTTTCATGATAATCATATCATTGGACAAAGTCTGCACAGTGGAGTTCAGAGATTGAACTTCCTACAGTATTTTCGCCTGCATATCTTCGGCTTTGGGGGCCAATGGCAATGGAGCCATCGTCGGTATCGGAGGCAAGGCAGGGTGTTGAGGTGGCACTGGTAACGTGGGAAATGCTGAAGGGACAGTAGGCTGTGGTGCTGAAAATGCAGGGAAATGCACTTGGGGAGTAATGATTTGGGTTACAACGGGGTTGGGGTTCCATGATGAGATGGGATATACGGGGGTTGTGGAGATTTGCGAAGTGGCTGCGCTCGGGTACTGTGTCTGCGGAAATTCCGGGAATATAGGCATCGACATCCTTTGGGGAAGCTTCCCTACGGCTATCAGATCCATTTCCGCTTTCTTGGCTAGCTCATATAATTCGGGAAAAGTATTCACATTCGAATACCTTACCATTACTCTGATATCTAGATTAAAGGCCCTAAGGGAGTAGTATGCTGCAGCTTCGCTGGTTGGCCGAAGTCCAACGGGTACTCTTTGCCAAGTCCGAGCGAACCTCACATTGAAATCTGAAATCTCCTCCTGTGGGTGCCTTTGAATTGTTGTGAACTGATGCAAGAGGGAGGAAGGATCGGTAGACTCATTAAAACCTCTCATCAGTTGTCCAACTAACTGGTCCCAACTCGTTATAGTGCCAGGCGGTAGCGATCTATACCAATAGAGGAGTTTTCCTCGGAGAGACAAAACCAGGATCTTCACCATGACTCTTTCTTCCGTAATGTCATGAATCACTGCCAGAGAAACTATATCTTGAATGTGTTCCAAAGTTGTCTTCCCCGTGTCGTCAAAGGTAGGGATCTTCTTCATTGCAGCAGGCGGAACCTGCCCTTGTCTCGCTAAATTTAATGGTCCGGAGGAGTTCCATGGTGGGAACAACCTGGGCGGATGTTGCTGTGGCGGCAGCTGCTGCTGTTGCTGTTGTTGTGCCATGTTGGTGCCTGGGTTTGGAACAATCGGAGTTCTCGAAGTTCCTTGTTGATGGCTGACCGAAACGGAGACACTAGGATGATCAGGGGAGTTAGGAGGATTGGGAGGAAGACTAGTTGCTATGCTGTCCGAAGTTAGGCCTTCTTCGTCAAAAGCAGCCTCTTGCGAAGACGCTCCACGTAACAACAGTTCGGGTGTTACTAACCTAGGGCGTTCCCCGAAGGCGTCAATATCAAGTTCAAAAAACTCAGTTTCTTCCCCACTATTCCTAACTCTATATCTTGTTTGCATGAAGGCACAAATTTTTTAGTATCGGTCTCAACGACTTTGAGATTTCTAGGTTGAACAGAGTCGCCAAATGCTAGAATCTTTTCGGTAATGAGATGAGTATCTGTTCTCATTACCACTTACAAGGTGAGACTGACCGGGTCCCATCGGGCGTGCTAGAAACTGTTGGTCACAAATCTGCCACAGGAAAGGATTTTGGTAAGGATACGCGCCCTAGACTTGGACCAACATTGAAAGGCCGGAGGAAGAGATGCCCTCCGTGCCAATCTCCGGAGAAAGGCCGGCTCCTTTACTAAACTACTTGCTTTTTTTTGCAGATGAGAGTACAGGAAAGAGATAAAAAGAGTAAGGATACAGGAAAGAAATAAAAGAGCTAGGGAAGAAATGCAGTTGATTGATTTAATGAGGGGAAGAACCGGCAGCACGATTACTAACTAATACTTTGAAGTAGCAGCAATGAATACAAAGAATAAAACATAAATGAACACCATGTTAACTTCCCTATGTATCCTCTGGAAGAGTTCCAGGATTCAACTACTTTCCTACGCATAAATCCAGATTTCAGAATTACAGCAATTAGGAAAATATATGAATGTAGCAGAAACCACTAACCACGATGATGCGTAGTCGTTATACCATCATTAATTCTCAATGAATCTGTCAATCCAGGGCAGTGTACAAGGCTATCTGCGGGAGAAGAAGTGAAACAGCTATAACTTAGGTCAATCTAGGGCAACAAGTCTTATTGGTGGAATCGGTTTGGTGGGGGGTTTTGGAACATTCCTATCTCTAAATTGCATGAATTAAATCTTAATCTAAGTTGCAGAATTGGAAACTAATCACTAAGCTGAGAAATGAAGTCCTAATTACAATTGCGAGAATAAGACCTAATTATATTGCGGAATTAACGGTTGCGAGAATTGAAAGTCCGATTCTAATTGCAGAAAGGAAATCTAATTACTTTTGCGGTAATGAAAGTCTAGATCTAATGTGGAAATAAAAACTATCAAAATTCTGTAACAGAAGGTTGTCAATCCTCTATTCAGATTTTGATAGCAAAACATAAAAATGCAGGAAATTGCTGAAAAATAGTAAATGCTGAAAATAACAGTCTGAAAATAAAGTGAAAGCTTGGCTGAAAGTAAGATTGCAACTAAAACATTAAGCACAAGATTTATCTTAGCATAAATAAACTAATACTGCAAATATTGTCAACTATTCACAAGCAATTTACATAACAAGTTCTGCAACTCATTCTGTTGCAGCAAAATCAGAATAAAAACCTGTTACATTAGTCCTCCTCCTAGGTCCGGAAGTGGCCGGCCTCTTTGTCCGAGAAGAAGGTGTAAGTCTCTCTCTCTTTCTAAATCTTAATCACATTCATTTACAAGTAATTTGAAATAGAAGCTGGTGCACTTTATTGATCAAAAGACATGATTACAAGAATTACTGAAAAAGCTATTACAGGATCATGTGAGTCAATTCCTAGTTATACTACGTATTTAGCTTCCTTACTCTATTTTCTATCTATCTGCTATTTCTCTACCTCTCTCTATAGCTCAACCTGAACGGGAGCAATATTTATAGCTATCCTATGATCTGATTACAAACAAAGAATATCTCAAAAGATCTAATCCTAAAATGTTGCAACAAATTCTGGTTTTATCCTAGAAGAGGACTAAAACCAGATCTTTCCCTTAATGATGGATTTGGTCGGCAATGACGGCAAAGACGAGATGGAGGATATTTCTCTTTACTTTTTCCAACCTTTATTTCCCTTTTTCCGCCTTCAAAAATCGGTCAAAAAGGTCAAAAACACATTACGTTCTTCATTCGAAGATAAGTGGCTTCATTCGAAGACAGTGCGGTTTTCATTCCGAAGATCGCTCATTCCGAAGATATTGTATTCTCATTCCGAAGATCGCTCATTCCGAAGATACTGCATGCTTCATTCCGAAGATCCGCTCATTTCGAAGACGTTGCTTTCTTCATTCCGAAGATCCGCTCATTCTGAAGATGTTGTGTTTTCTTCATTTCGAAGATATCTGTTCATTCGAAGATGCTTCGGAATGAACAAATGTATGCTTTCCATTGGTTTCTTCTGCATCTCTCAGGTGGGTTATCTCCTAAGATCAAATTCTAATGGTCTTCATCCCTTTCCTCATGTGAATTCCATGCCTTGCTATTTATGGACAGCTGGCTGGAATTTATATGGGAAAGACCAGTTTTTGCTGCACAGCAACAGTTTGCTTGCACTGTTGCCAGATTTAGGTGAAGTAAATGCTTGAAACAAATCAGAATATGATTAGTGAAATGCTGCTATTATTCTAAGCATATCCCATTGTAGCAAATCATAACAAAAAGAGCACAAAACTATGCAAAAAGCTGTAAAATCAACATATAATATTTCAAATACATTGATCATGCAAAATGGTTAATATACGACATATTAAATCAACTTAACTAACATATCCGATAAAACATAAGAGTTTATAGGCATTTTTAGTGTACAAAACATGTTATAATTGAGGCATTTCCAGGCCTCATCATTTTCCCCCTAACTTATATTGATGCATGCCTCATGCATTACATTGGGCTATGGAATCACATATGTCCATGTTTAGATTCCATGACCTGTAGAATAACTTCTTGCCTATGTAATATCCCCTATTTTTCTGAATGTTTCTGAGCCAATCTTCAAATTGTTCATCAGGCTATTTATTTTTCTCAAAGTAAAATGGAGCTGGAGTAATGATGGTTGGAGGCCTGAACTTGAGACCTATCCGGTTATCTTTGCATGATCTGGATCGGTTGGACTACACCTTCTGCTCTTCTTACGGACCACTCTAGATTGATGGGGGAGATAGGTTCTCTTTTCCTTAAAGACATGGAAAGTTCATTCCATCTGTCTCTGCATCTCGACAATCTTTGGAAAGAAATTGTGATCACAGAAATTGTTAAATCCGGTCACCACGAGTCCCTCAAATTGTTCAAGTACATTCTCTTGATATCATCCCTGTTCATCATTGAGAAGTCTTGCTTGAGTGATATTTAAGTGATTTGGCTGGATTGCTCGACTAACAACTCAGCCCTTGTTTCAACCACTTTATTCTGCCTTTTCTCATGATCCCAATAAAGCTGATTTTGCAAGGTAGACATAAATGCTCTCAAGTGAACATCTCCAATGTAGATTTGAGGATGAGAGTCAACTTCCTCTAGTATGAAGAAAGCGTGCAAAAATAGTTCACACGGGGAGATTTTTCTGCTCAAAAGGATCTGTCAAAATATGCCTCCAGAAAATCTTCAATAGTGTCCAATTTGTATGGAAGGTTTGAAGTAATCCTCATGAACTGCCATCTAAGGTATTTCTCCTTCAAAATAAGGCTGTAAAATCTGGCTGGCCGTCTAAATTGGACTAAAAACTCAGCAATTTGGCACAAGTCAGATACCTTTTCTTTCAATGCCTGAATTTCTGTGTCCTTGGCTTCTAGTTGTTTTGCCTCCAGTTTGAATTTTTCAGTTTCTTGGCAAGCTGTTCATATCTAATCATCCGGCTAGCTATGTCGCATTGTCTTGCTCTAGGGACACGGTATTAGGTGGTCTTACTACAGGGGGAATCCTAGGCACCAGATTTGTCTGAACTCCTTTTTCTGCCACTTCCATTGGTTGTTCATCTGTCAATATCTCTACTTGCACCCCCTTATTTGCTATTTCTATGGGGTTGTCATCAGATAGTATTTCTACTTGTACCCCCTTATCTCTTGTTTCTATTGGAAGTGTAACAAGTTGAAATGCAGGGACCTCAGTTGGAGTACTTACTTGAGCATTTTCTTGCTGTTGGGACTGTTCCTGTGTTGGTGGCTCATTTTCAACATCCTCTGCGATATTTCTCACCATTTCTGAAGCATCTTTAGAACAAGAAGGCACTGCTTCAGAATGAACAGGCACTTCTTCAGAATGAAGGAGTGTTGTTTCAGGATGAACTTCTATATCTGCCTCAACAGAGTCATCTGCTCTTGATAAACCCAGAAGCAATTGAGCCAAATTGTCTTCATCATGGGATACAGCTGGCTGTTTTTCAGATTGTGACAACAACTTTTTCAGTTCTGCCACTTCTTGCTAAAGTTCTGCAATTTTTCTTGCTTGCATCTCAATGATGCTTTCTTTCTCTGTGATCCATTTGGTCTGTGTTTTGACAACACTTCTTGCTGCCCTCAGCTGCTCAGTGATGTCTTCCTCTTCTGTTTCTGCTTCAGAAGTTGATGCAGACAAATCAGTTGCAGTTGGCTGTTCAACCAAATCTTCTTCTGCTGCAACAGTTTGTTCTTGTTCAGGAGGCTCTGTGAAACTGTCTATAAGGATATCTACCATATACGTAGCCTGTTGAATTGTAGCCTCCTCCAAACCAACTTGCTCAGTTTCTGCCTCAGCCATCTGTTCGGGGAATTCTGGAAAGTTATCGGATCTTTGGTTGTATTTACGTGACATCCGGGCTACTTGGTCTATCTTCTTCCTCCATGACCTGTTCTGCAGTTTCTTTCAAATGGATTCTTGTAGACCTCCTAGTTCAAGATGCAAACTTCTTCTTTTTGCTCTATTTTCTAGTGACAGCAGGGGTCATGGGGTCAGTCTTTGATGCCTCTGTTTCCCTTGTTTCACTTCTCTGTTCTGACAAGTCAGTTGCAGCTTCAGCAAACCGAACTTTCTTTTGTTTTTCTGCTCTGCTGCTAGTTCCAGATCCTCTTTTCCTTTGTCTCTTAGCCTGTGAAGTTGAAGGCTCAGGAGCAAGGTTTTTTTTTTGTGGGGTGTAGTTCTGTAACTGCTTGGGGGCATCTTCTGCAGCCTCTTCTGCAGCATCCTCTGCAACATTTTCTACAGCAGCTTCTGCAATATTTTCTGCAGCAGTTGTTTCCTCTTCTGCAGCAACATCAGCAGTACTTGGCTCCTCTTCTTCTTCACTTTCATCCCCAAAAATGACATCATTTAGGTTAGAGTAAAACCTGTCAAAACTCCTAGGGTTTCCTCTAAAATGATGTTGGCAAACTAATTTGATAAGGCCATGATGGCGAAGGCTCCCTTTACCCTCCTGATATCTTTTTGCCATATTCTTTAATTCTTGATACAAATACAGGGGAAGATTAACCCTAACTTTTGGTTGTTGTCTACCATGTCTGAGATGGTTTAAAATTCATAGATGATGCCCTGATAACAGCACATACTGCCCTTCACAGGTCAAAAACTTAATCACCCAGGTGGCTACTTCATCCCAGGGTTCTTGCAGGCTGGCCCTTTTTAACCCTTTGCATGTGTTGTTATGGGTTAAGTATTCAGGTTCCCTATCATTTTCTTCTACAAACTGATTAACTACATTTGCTAATGTGTTCTTGCCAGATCTAGTAATTGAAATTCCCTCTAATGGCAGCTCTGTAATCTGACTTAAAATTTTAGGGCTTACCTCAATAGACATGCCATTGACATGTGCTCTGTTGTTTCTGAATGTATGGGCAAACATGCCAGCTAAATCTTCAGAAGACCCATTGAATTTGTCCAGAAACGTCATAAACCCTCCGTCTTCAAAAATCTGCACAACTGCCAGATTTTCTCGGAGGAAATTGGTATCTGCAGGCTCTATTCTGATTTTTGCCCCATTTTTCTCTGTTTAAAATTCGTACACTCAGTTCTACTGCAGGATTTCTGGCTATTTCCTATTGCAAATTTGTAGAGTTTTAAGTTAGAACCCTCGTTGCCCTATTTCGCGTCTTCTTCTTCGGAATGAGCCGTATTCTATGCACTGTACCTCGCAACACGTCTTCGAAAAGAAAGATGGCACACATATCTACTTCTGCACTGTACACCTGTTCGTTGATAATTGCATGGATGTCCTTGCCGTCAGATCCACCTCATCAGTTTTGCAGATTCTCACGTGCATGTTAATTGACATTAAAAGCTGGTGGCATATGGTTGCAGATTCTTCGTATTTCCAATGAGTGCAAAAACAGACCATGTGTTGATTGACACGTGTCCCTTCCTCGCATGCAACTAAGAAAAAATCTTAATTTTGTCGTACCTTGTTTTCTTGGACGCCACGTGGAAATGTTCTTTCCGAAAATGCAAATAAAATTTCATTCCGAAGATTATGACTTCATTCCGAAGACAAGTCTTCATTCCGAAGACAAATCCTCATTCCGAAGATTATGACCTCATTCGAAGACAGGTCTTCATTCCGAAGACAAATCCTCTTTGCAGAATTTTCATTTCGAAGATAGATCTTCATTACGAAGATCAATCCTCATTCCGAAGATTAATCCTCATTCCGAAGATCGAGTGTATTATGAAAGTAAATCGTCATTTCGAAGACATACCCTCATTCTGAAGATAGATCTTCATTCCGAAGACATATCTTCATTCCGAAGATGATACAGCAAATCGTCATTTCGAAGACAGTTTCATTCCGAAGACAAATTGTCATTCCGAAGACAATTTTTCTTTACGAAGACAAGATGCAACATTCATTTTTGTCATTACGAAGACAATTTCATTCCGAAGATAATACAGAAGGCACTATTTTTGGCATTCTTGTTCGAAGATTAGGCGAGAAATCAATATTGTCATTCTTAAAACATGTTTTTAAGTATGCCAACTCTTATGAATACCTTTTATGCTAATGGTTAATTGTCACATACTATATACCAATCATTTTACAATGAAGAAATGTAAGAAATATATACCTGATAAAAACAGTTAATGCCAGTTTTGAAGAATGACTGCTTTTGTTGATATTCTGCTGAGATTTTCTGCAACATTTCAAAACAAGTGCACTAGGTGAATTTGTACAATGATGGTTCAAAAAAATTCTCAAGGTTATGCATGCCAGAAAACTGGTTTTCATGCATACCAACCCAGTAGTGCCTTAAAAAGGTTTTCATTGTTGAGTTATTCATTTTTCTCTCTTTTTTTTTTCTTGATTTTCCCATTTTTTTTTTTTTTGCCTCTCCTTTTCTCTCTTTTTTCTTTTTTCTTTTTCTTGATCGACTATGCCCATGAAGGAATTTCATGATTTCCCCTGAAACCATGCCCATGAAGGAATTCATACTCAGAATTTATTCATCTTTTTGTTTTCTATTTTTCTGATTTTTTTTTGTATTTTCTATTTTCTTGAAATCCATTGATCATATTGATTGTTTTGAAGTGGAAGAAGGAATCTCTTCCACCTACTGTGTATCCAAACTGTCAAGTTCTTTGCAAGAACTCTTCTTTAGTCGAGAGGTGTATGGTATACCACGAGGCGATGTCCATTCACTACCAACTTTCTTCGTGACCCATCAATGGGGGATAAGCGAGCTGCTCCATTGTTGAATACCTCTTCAATCCGAGTAAGGTCCCAACCATCTAGTTTTCAGTTTTCCAGGGAAGTCTTCATATTGAGAATCGAACAGTAAAGCCCAATCTCCTTGTTGAAGTTTCCTCTGCTGAATGTGACTGTCATGCCACAACTTCCTCTGCTCCTGAATTACCTCGGTTTGGTGCGAGCATCCAATCTAAGTTCATCCAATGCATTCAGTTGCAGAATCCTGTCATGTACGTACTGCGACAAGTCAATTCCAATTTCCGGTCGTTGTGCGCAATGTTAGTAACTCAAATTCAATAGGTAAAGAGGCTTTTTACCAAAGACTAGTTCATAAGGTGTGAATCCGGTAGTGGACTTCCAAGTGGTATTGTAGGCCCAAAGCTGCTTGGGTAATTTGTCTAGCCAATTTTTCCTATGAAAAGCTACTATTTTTGTCAAGATGCGTTCTAGTTCCCTGTTTGTTACTTCAACCTGGCCATTTGCTTGTGGGTGGTAGGGTGATGATTTCCTATGTTTGATTTCATATAATTCTGTAAATACTTTTATGACTTTGGATGCAAATTGGGGTCCTTGGTCTGTGGTGATAGACCGTGGAGCTCCAAATCTCTGAAAAATCTGAGTGTACAAGAAATCAGTGACCTTTTCTTCACGAGCATGTTTGAAAGCACGCACCTCTACCCACTTTGTCAGGTAATCAGTGCATACCAGAATATGCACCTTTCCTTGAGAAGGTGGATCAATAGGTCCTACAAAATCAAGCCCCCACTTCTCAAATGGTTCTAAAACCATTTGAGGCTGCAATGGCATCTCATTTGTATGAGTGGGTTTCCCCATTCTTTGGCATGCATCACAATGCATGATGTACTTTTTCACATCCTTGTGAAGAGATGGCCAATAATATCCTATCCCCAAGATTTTTCTAACTGTGCTTTTTACAGAATAGTGTCCACCTAAGGGTTCATCATGACAAGCTCTAAGGATATCATATACTTCATCCTTTCGGATGCACCTACGTAACACATGGTCGGGACTGCACTTGAAAAGCATACCCTTAATCCATTCAAAAGAAGAACTCTGTTTGATCAATTGTTTTTTCTGTTTTGAGGTGAAATGTGAAGGAACTTTCCCTGTGACCAAATAATTGGCTATATCTGCAAACCAAGGTGATTGAACTGATATAGCAAATAGTTTTTCATCAGGAAAAGTGTCATCAACTAATTCCCCTTCATACGTAGTTACTGCAACCTGGACAAGAAATCTGCAACAACATTAGCTTTTCCTGGTTTGTTGATTATGGTGATATCAAATTCTTGCGGCAACAACAACCAACGAATAATTCTTGCACTTACCATAGGTTTATTCATCAAATACTTAATGGTTGTATGATCTGTGTGAATAAATATTTGATAACTTTGTGATATAATGCCTGAATTTGTTGATGGCATAAATCACTTGCTAGGAATTCTTTCTCGGTTGTTGTATAATTTTTCTCTGCTCTGTCAAGTTTTTGCTAATGTTGTAGATGGTATAATGTTCACCATTATCAATTTGTCCTAATCTTGCTCCAATTGCTTGTATTGGAGGCATCGGTTTGAATGTGAAATGGTAATGTCCAATTAGGTCCTCTAAGCACGAGTGGAGTTATCAATTTCTCTTTCGAGCTTCAAATGCTTCACGACACTTTGCGGTCCGGGAGAATTCAGAATCTTTAGTCAATAAGGCAAACGAGTGGGTGGCTATTGTACTAAAGTTGGGAATAAACCTGCGGTAAAAACCAATGTGTCCTAGGAAACTTCGACATTAGTCCGAGTTTTAGGAGGAAGGAGGTTCTTGATAATTTCAACTTTCTTTGGATCAACTTGGATCCCTTCAGGAGAGATGTGATGACCAAGAACTATCCCTTCCTTCATCATCATGAAGCATTTATCTGGATTTAAGGATAAGTGGTATGTTTCACAGCGAGTTAAGACTTTGTCAAGATTTTCCAATGTAAAATCAAAAGTTTGTCCACATCTGTGTGAAATCATCCATGTAAATTTCAACACTTTTGGTGGTCGGATCAGCAAAAATTGCTAGGACTGCTCACTTGAAAAGTTCGTTGGGGCATTACACAAACCAAAAGGTAAAACCCTATAGGCAAATGTTCCCCATGGACATGTAAAAGTTGTCTTTTCTTGATCTTCAGGTGCAATCTGAATTTGATTATACCCACTGAATCCATCAAGAAAACAAAAGTATCTTTTTCCAGCAAGAGTATCTAACACTTGATCTATGAAAGGTAATGGAAAATGGTCTTTGTATGTCACCTTATTCAATTCTCTGTAATCTACACATACTCTCATTTTTCCATTTTTCTTAGGAACTATTACCAATGGAGAAACCCATTGACTATCAGAAATTGGGTAAATGAATCCTACTTCCAGGAGTTTTTCAATTTCTTCTTTCACAATATCTCTTAAGGCGGGATTCAATCTTCTTTGAAATTGTCAGTGGCTTGACTTCTTCGGTATAGATCTTATGGGTACATATATCGGGATGAACTCTGACATATCTTTGTAGTTCCAAGCAAAAGCATGAACATGCTTACGCAAAACAACTATCAATTTTTCTTCCTCTTCCCTAGTAAATTGTTGTAGATATTCAAAAATTTGCCTAGTTGGACTTCTATTTGTTTTGTATTTAGAAGGAGTGAATTCACTCCTTCATACTTGGTGATTAAGGGATTAAGAGGACATTCCTTGTGATTGGAGAAACGAAGCGAGTTTCTGTTTCATTCTTTGCTTGAGGGAAGCATTTCTTGTATGGAACAGTGAGAAGGAAAAATCAGATGATGGTGCCATCCATGTGATAGTGAAACAGAGTTTCCTTGTGATAGCACAGATGATTCATCTTCAGATTTTTGATTCTCCTCATTACTTATCATTTGTTGGATATTTGTTGCTTCCTCTTCTAAACCTTGTTCATGCAGAACATTCATCGGGATTGTTTCATTTTCTAAGTTTTACGTGTCCTGAGGTCTTACGTGTGTTCTCTTACTACTAAGGTAGCTAGTGTAGAGATGACCTCTTTCGGTTCTTCATCGAGTCAGAAAACCATAAGCTGACCTAAAAATTTGCTAGATGGTTTTGCGAGGAGGATATAAAGAAATTTGTTTCAGCTCAATACCATTTGAAATGGTCATATTTCCAGATCTGCAGTCTATGAAGGCTGCTGCAGTTGCAAGCCAAGGTCTTCCCAAAATAATGGGATATCCATGTGCTGAATTTCTTGGCTGTAAAACCAGAAAATCTGCAGGGAATTCCCAAGAAGAAACTTCTATAGGGACATCTTCAATGATTCCTTCGAGTTTTGCTCTGCGACCTATCGACCATTTCTAAAGCTGTAAATGTGGGGTTGAGATGTTTGAGTTATAGCTTATTCCATTGTATCTTTAGTCATGACATTTATTGCAGCTCCTAGATCCACTAAAACATTTGATATTGGTACTTGAACCTATGGTAATTGTGATAAGCTGGGCTTCTGGATCACTATACTTTGGAGGTAGTAGTTTTCAGGATAAGAGATCAGCTATCTTTCCTTCAACTTGCACAGTCTTGGGGAATGCTTTCTTCTTTCTCCCTATTCTTTTAATGCACAAATTTTGGACAGTACTGTTAATTTCTGGTATTTCCTTAATGGCTTGCAATAAGGGTAATGAGATAGTCAATTTTTTTAGTTCTTTGACCAATTCTGACTCAGAAATTTTTGGTATTGCATTAAGTCTTTCAGGATATGGAACTATCCTTGGTAATTGTTCTGCTTGTGTCTCTTTTTCTATTGTTGGATCCAATTTTTCTATTTCTTTTGTTGGTTGGATTCTCTCTGGTTCTGATGATTCTTGCTCTTCATTATCTTTGATTTCTATTAAAACTGGTTCAGGTACAACTTTTCCTGAACGGAGTTGAATATCACTACAATTAAGAACATTAATTTCAATATTTTCTTCGACTTGACCACATAGGCAGGAGGTGTCTATCTTACATTATTTGGATTAGTGATTGGTTGAAGTGGCAATTGAGGTTGCTTCACTTGCTTGTGTTTGCTATTTTTCTTGAAAATTTTGATTAGGTGCGAGGCAACAAATCTTTGAGTTTGACCTTGATTCCTTTCTTTGCCTTGGATAGGATTGGTATTCTTGATTCCATTGTGGTTGGTTTTGCATCCAATGTGGATTAGTCTGATTTTGATTCAAAGTTGGATTGTTTTTATTCCATGAGGGGTTGTTTTGATTCTGATTCAAGGCTGGGTTACTCCAATTTGATTGTGGCCATTCTTGGGAATTTGTCCATTGAGGATAATTCCAAGGACGTTGGGGTGGTTACGATTGTCCCCAAGGCATAGTACCGGGATTATGCCCCCAATTTGTAGGAAAACGAGGGGGATTTTGATATTGAGAGAAATTTCCCCCTTGTTTTGGTCCAATATAGTTGAGTTCCTCGATCTGGTTTTCTAACACGGTTTTGAGTTGTGGTAGCAGGTGGCATTGATCAGTTGAATGCCTTTTTGAACAGATACTACAAATGGATGAGATGGTTGTTTTATTCAAAGGACATTCCTGCAAAGCATGTTTACTTCTACATCTTGGGCAATAAATTGCCAAAGGTTCTATGTTTTTAGCTTTTGCAGAGATTTCCCCTAAAGTAGTGTTTAAATGCACTAGGATATCAGTTTTGAAATTTGCAAGTTCCTCTATCAGGTCCTTTACATCAGTACCATTTGTGCGGCTTTTTCTTCTTCTCTGCTTAGTGCGAGAGTAATTCCTATAGAGATCCATAATTTCCTCATTATTGAGAGTGGTTACATCCCCTTTTCCCATCAAATCCAGAACTTCTCTGGATTCATCTTGCAATCCTCTCAAAAAGATAGTTTTACACAATTCTGGTTCTACTAGTCCACATCTCCTTTGAACAAAGGAGAACCTATCAAGGTAATCTTCCAAGGTCTCATCATCTTCTGCTTGATTCTAAATAACTCATCTTTTCTATTCCTTACACGGCGGTATTCTCGATATTTGTCTAAAAAGACGGTCTCCATTTGATCCCGGGTTCTTATGGAATTTGGCTCTAAGCTCATGAACCGGCGCAATCTTTGAATCTTTGAGAGTTGAGGGAAAAACCTTAAGTTTTTTATTGTCATTTATATAATCATAGGTCTGACACACTACCTTGAATTCAAACAAAAGCTGGTCAGGATCTTCAGATACAACACCTCGGAAGGTGGGAAGTGCTGAAGGTGAAATGGTCTTCATGGGAGAGTTTTGTGTTGGATTCGAGATGAATAGGATATTCAAATGTTACGGATGGTTGGAGTATATCCACGATCATCCCCTTCATTATGAACATAGCCATGCTGGCCATCTACATTGCCTCCTTATGCCATAGTTTCTTGTTTCTTAGGAGAAGTTAAAGCTTCCCAAATTGTTCTCTCAAGAGGTCCAAGCTTTTCTGTTGATGAGTTTGATGAATTATCTTCCTTAAGATATTCTGTTGATACAATTGGTGATTTTCCTTTCTCAAAATGTCCTACTGATGGTGAGACAGGTGATTTTTCTATCAGTCTTTCAGGTAGTTCAAACACAGGTGATTCACCCCTTAGGCGTGAAGATCTCCTTAATGGGACAAGCCAAGGATCCTTTGGGGTCTCCCTAGACTTACTCATTCATGTTTACTCCTAAATGACATAAATTAAGTCAATAGTTGTTATCTTACTCTGCTGTTATATTCAGATTTTAACCTGAATGTTCACAGTTTGGGTACGATTACAGACTATTGAACTATTTGTTTTCTTCTGACAACACTATTCCCCGACAACGGTGCCAAAATGATGCGTAGTCGTTATACCATCATTAATTCTCAATGAATCTGTCAATCCGAGGGCAGTGTACAAGGCTATCTGCGGGAGAAGAAGTGAAACAGCTATAACTTAGGTCAATCTAGGGCAACAAGTCTTATTGGTGGAATCGGTTTGGTGGGGGGTTTTGGAAAATTCCTATCTCTAAATTGCATGAATTAAATCTTAATCTAAGTTGCAGAATTGGAAACTAATCACTAAGCTACAGAAATGAAGTCCTAATTACAATTGCGAGAATAAGACCTAATTATATTGCAGAATTAACGATTGCGAGAATTGAAAGTCGATTCTAATTGCGGAAAGGAAATCTAATTACTTTTGCAGTAATGAAAGTCTAGATCTAATGTGGAAATAAAAACTATCAAAATTCTGTAACAGAAGGTTGTCAATCCTCTGTTCAGATTTTGACAGCAAAACATAAAAATGCAGGAAATTGCTTGAAAAATAGTAAATGCTGAAAATAACAGTCTGAAAATAAAGTGAAAGCTTGGCTGAAAGTAAGATTGCAACTAAAACATTAAGCACAAGATTTATCTTAGCATAAATAAACTAATACTGCAAATATTGTCAACTATTCACAAGCAATTTACATAACAAGTTATGCAACTCATTCTGCTGTAGCAAAATCAGAATAAAAACCTGTTCTGTTAGTCCTCCTCCTAGGTCTGGAAGTGGCCGGCCTCTTTGTCCGAGAAGAAGGTGTAAGTCTCTCTCTCTTTCTAAATCTTAATCACATTCATTTACAAGTAATTTGAAATAGAACTGGTGCACTTTATTGATCAAAAGACATGATTACAAGAATTCTGTTGAAAAACTGTTACAGGACTGTAACAGTCAATTCCTAGTTATACTCTGTATTTAGCTTCCTTACTCTATTTTCTATCTATCTGCTATTTCTCTACCTCTCTCTATAGCTCAACCTGAATGGGAGCAATATTTATAGCTATCCTATGATCTGATTACAAACAAAGAATATCTCAAAAGATCTAATCCTAAAATCTTTGCAACAAATTCTGGTTTTATCCTAGAAGAGGACTAAAACCTGATCTTTCCCTTAATGATGGATTTGGTCGGCAATGACGGCAAAGACAGATGGAGGATATTTCTCTTTACTTTTTCCAACCTTTATTTCCCTTTTTCTGCCTTCAAAAATCGGTCAAAAAGGTCAAAAACACATTATGTTCTTCATTTGAAGATAAGTGGCTTCATTCGAAGGCAGTGCGGTTTTCATTCGAAGATCGCTCATTCGAAGATCTTGCATTCTCATTCGAAGATCGCTCATTCCGAAGATACTGCATGCTTCATTCCGAAGATCCTTCGAAGATCCGCTCATTTCGAAGATCTTGTGTTTTCTTCATTCCGAAGATATCTGTTCATTCGAAGATGCTTCGGAATGAACAAATGTATGCTTTCCATTGGTTTCTTCTGCATCTCTCAGGTGGGTTATCTCCTAAGATCAAATTCTAATGGTCTTCATCCCTTTCCTCATGTGAATTCCATGCCTTGCTATTTATGGACAGCTGGCTGGAATTTATATGGGAAAGACCAATTTCTTTGCACGACAACGGTTTGCTTACGATTGTTGCCAGATTTAGGTGAAGTAAATGCTTGAAACAAATCAGAATATGATTAGTGAAATGCTGCTATTATTCTAAGCATATCCCATTGTAGCAAATCATAACAAAAAGAGCACAAAACTATGCAAAAAGTTGTAAAATCAACATATAATATTTCAAATACATTGATCATGCAAAATGGTTAATATACAGCATATTAAATCAACTTAACTAACATATCAGATAAAACATAAGAGTTTATAGGCATTTTTAGTGTACAAAACATGTTATAATTGAGGCATTTCCAGGCCTCATCACACAGGCAGCATACAAAGAATTTAACACAGTATTTTCTCCCCTATGTATCCTTCAGGAGAATTCCAGGGTCCAATCCCCAATCACACACCGAAATCCAGGATGCAGAATTACAGTGTGCAAATGAAGAAATGGAATAACAGAAATAATCACAGAAGGTAGCATACAAGAGAGAAATTGGGCCCAAAGTCTTTAATATCGATTGCAAAAGTCAAGTTACAGCAGCTTTCGAGCAAAAGTTCCCCCCCCCTTTTCCATCACAATTCATGGGTTTTTATAGAGGACCCGACCCTCTAAACCATCAATGCACAAAACCTGAGAGTACGCCCTCGAAAAACTGAGAAATCTACCTTCGCTCCTCCCGTGACCGAGCTCTCACATCTGTTTCTATATTTGGCAGTTATGGCCGCATTAGCCGGGGAAATCTACATTAATGAGCCGCTTGACTCGTCCTGAATCTCCGGGTGCGGTGCTCGAGTGGCTGCTAGGTCCATCGGGTTCTCCCCCTGCGACCGATTTTTCCTTTTCCATTGCCAAAAATGAGTCCCGGGTCTTTCGGGCAAGTAAAAAGGCATTTATGAAATACTCGATTGCCTTGAAAAGATACCCGGCCTTGGTGTGTGCGCCCTGGAGAGCTTCGCTAAATTCCAGTTCGGGGACCTACTTCGCGACGGATATGAGCCAAAGCCAAGCTGACCTCTCTACATGGGTGCTTCGCGCAAAGGGCCTTCAAAAACAGCTTCGCAAAGACTGAGCGCCGAAGCAGATTTGCCTCTTCAAAACATGGTTCCCAATCTCTCATCGCTTTGCCGGGAAAACGGGTTGAAGGTTGCTTCGCAAACGGATGCTTCGCTGATGGGCTGAAAGAGTGCTTCGCTGCGAAGCTTTTTCAAAATGGCCGTTCGGGGGTCTTTTGGCCGAAGTAGAATCTTGCCTTACAATATTTCTCCGACTTCTTCAAGTCAACTAGGCTCCTAGTGAGGGAGCTTCGCATGAAAATTGGCCGAAGCGGGTGCTTCGCAACGTTCCAGGGTGAAGCTAAATCATACTGGAAAAACGGTTTGCCATGGAAAGGGGCCAAAGTGGGTGCTTCGCTGAGATTTCGGCGAAGTAGTTTTCATACTTTGCAATTTTTTCTATCGCTGCTTTGCCGCTTCGCAAAAACGGGGCCCGAAGCTAGTCTCCTAGAGGCTTCGCTGGCGAAGCTCTTTTCATGCCTTAGAAAATTTTGGGCATGCATTTCATTTTCCTGTTTTCTTTTGGCGAAGCTATGGGTGAAGCTTCTATACATATAGTTTATTTACAAAAGGGGCAAAAATGATAGCCAAAATTGCTAGTGCTGTTTACAACTAAAAGAATGAAAACAAACCAAGAAATTATCACAGAATTTTGAATTTTGCCACCCCTCCAAGCAATGTGACAAAATTGTCAACAATACCTTGACTTCCAAGAATTCCATTTCATTTTGGAGGTACTAGCATGGGCCATTGTGTTGTTTAAAGACTTAATGCCTTTCAACATTATGAATGTTGAGTTCCACAAAGAGGGGTATGAAATGCATTGGTACAGTCCTGAATTGATTGATCCCATCTATGGTATAATTGTATTGATCATTATCATTTCCTAAGAAGAATTATTCCTCTTTTAGGACTTGTACAAGATCTCCCCATGTATGCCTTGCCTGGTCCTATATGGAATTTTCCTCTAAACCTTTAACAACTTGAAGACAATATGCTTCCCACATTTTTTTTAAACATGTAAAGCAACATTTATAAGTGCAAATGAAATCTTTTTACCATCAAATAATTTTCTGACAGGGAATTATGATTTTAATTGTTTGAGGCAACTAATCTATTCATCCAAATTGGGTTTTCCTTGAAACAAAGAGAGACTGAATTTTACTTGTACATTGAAAGGACTAAAGCCTCTAAAGAATTGACCTCCTCCTTATAGAGGAGGTTGAATCATCGTTGGATGTTGTTTCGGGACATGTGGGGACACGCTAAGCATCCCTGGGGCCATCCTCCCATCCAGTTGCTTTTTGTAATGTCCCCATTTTTGGGAGTTTGTCTTATTTGTGGTTTTCGGGGAATTTTGTCTTCCACAAACCAGGGATTGCCGATTCACCTTCAAAAACGGATAGAGCATCTTCTGGCATTTGTTTTGACAGGTTACACGACATGGTTTCGTCAAGAAACGAAGGAGTTATGGCATTTGGAAGTTCACCTGTCAAACCAGATTTCCAGTATCGCGCGCACGTGGAAATCCACACGTTTCTCCAAATTGGTCCCTTGGAGTATGACGTCCTTCCTCTAGGGATGTGCAATTGCAATGTAGTTCATTTAGGAGTGATTTTTAATTAATTAGGAGTAATAAGGGGTAATGTCCCATTATGAGAATACTAATGTTATTTTATTATGTTATAAGGGTCCATTAATGAGAAATAATAAAGTGCCACCTTAATGAAGAATTAGAAGAATTGGCTATATAAAGAAGAAAAGGGGCACATTTGGATCATATTGGGTCATTTTATTTCTTCTACTTTGTGTAAAAGTTGATACCATTTTCTTTGGTGGACAAAACCCTACGAGAGAACAACTCTTGTGGACGAAAACCTGCAAGAGCCAACCTTGAGGACGAAACCCTCTTGGTTTTCAAGGCCAAGGACGAAAACCCTTGTGTTTTGTGAGGGTAAACCTACCTAGGGTTTACATTTGGGCATTAAAGATCATATTAAGGAGCATTCAGGATTTATCCAGCCTAGAAGGGCATTTGTGAGTTGTTTGGAAGAGTTAAGGGAGCTTCTTCAGATTGGGGTTTTCAGATTTGACATTCATTCAATGATTTTGCAGTGATTGTGTTGTTTTATTCAGCATCCAGGGTTTATATTAATGTTTCAGGTGTGATCTATGTAATTGTGGTTCCAGAAAAAATAATATAAAATATTGTGGTGTGTTTGTGACAATCTTAGGGTTTTATGGTGTATTTTTCTGGGTTATTTACAGATCTGATTTTTATTTGCATGGTTCAGAATTTTAGTAAGGAATATTACCATATCTGCAGCAAGGGTTTGAAAATTCATTTTGGGATGATTTGAAATAAATTGCATAGTTAGGGTTTTTCCCTAGTTTGGCACATTACAGTGGTATCAGAGTTGTGATCTTGCCAGCCTGTGGAGGGTTTTGTGTGGAAAAAAATTCAGCAGCCGTGAGTAGATCAGTATTGAGAATTTTTCTGGGCACTTTTAAAGGTTGATTTGAGTACCCATTAAGCCCTATTTTGTATTTCCACTTTCAAATTTTTTTATAAAAATTCTATGGTCAGATCTAGCAACTTTGAGGGTTTCATTTTTCAGAAGTTAGGGTTTGCTGCGGAAAATTCAGATCTGAAATTTTTATCCTGAACAGAGTTGGGTTACTTGACAGTGAGATGGCAAATACATGGGCTGAATTGATGGAAAGGATAAGGGAGAGCAATCAAAGAAAACTCCAAGAACATGCAGATATCTTATTCCTTGAATATAAACAGAGGAACGAAAATTACAGGAAGGTTGTAGATTTCCAAACATTCTTGGAGCTTAAAAGAAAGACAAATCTTGCTACATGGCTTTCAAAGACTGGGAGGTTAAGCATGTATAAAGAAAATGATGAAGGAAATGTCATGGCAAGCTTTGAAGATAAATCAGAATTACGGCCACATGAGAATGATTTGGTTCAAGAGCTTAATGATAAAGAAGAGGTAGAAAACATTGTTGTTTCAGATCAGATTTTTGACTGCTCTATGGAGAAGGCACAAGAGATTGATGGGAATTTAGTTGATGGAGCTGAAAATATTGGCAGTTACTTTGTACGAGTTTGGTCTGATTGACCTACCCCAACAGTGGAAGTATGACCCAAAAGATGTCTCTAAGGAAAAAATCGCAAGGGACAAATTCCACCGCTGTCCTTGCCCGGACATTGAGAAGCAGCGTAATAACCCTTCTGGGCTAGATCTGGAATGGCACATTGAAAGGATGGTCGCCTTCCCCCCGTGGCATGACTTTTACATCATGGAGGCTGAATACAACCCTAGGCGGTATCCAGCGCAAGACCCCGACGACCGAGTGTTCAAGGCGATAAAAGAGAAAGTGTCCCATTGGTCGGAGAAGATCGCGAACTGGTGGATCATGAGGTGCCACCACAGAAAAGGAGTATCTGACCCAACGTTGCAGATAGATCAAAAATTTTCTGATCTATTTGACAAATATCATGACTCCTACTAGCCCATCTTCTTTGGCAACGTGGTGCCTAGGAATACAAAGAGTCCCAGCAGAGTGGAAGATGCGTCGGTGGTACAACAGCAACGAGCTAGTCAGCTGCTACCTATTGAGGGCAAGGGTAAGCAGCCGCTTCTAGAAGAAAAGGCTGCTCCGAAGAAGAGTGCACCCGCTGCACCTGCGCCCCAAAGCCCCGCGAAGAAGTCTCACACTATTAAAATCAAAATCCCTAGCGCGGGCCCTCCAACAGCATTAGCAGCCATAGAAGGGAGCACTTCAGGAGTTTCCATTCCAGCGCAGCAGGCGCAGCTCGAAGTGCCATATATCAATCTGGAGGACGAGGCATCAAACGGAGAGGCAAAAGCCAACCCAATAACGCAGTAGTTCACCACGTCGGCTCTAGAGACGTTCGAGCCCGCAGGTGCGTCTTCTGTTCCTCTCTTTCTCTCATCCGCCCCTCTAGAAATTCCACTTCTTGGTGCCGAAACCCTAGTGTCTTCCCACATTCCGTTCGATGCCCCTGCTGAAGTCTTTCCGAACCCCCTGTTCCTGGCGCAATTTCATCCTTCCTTGCCCGCAGTTTCCAAGTTGTTTGAAACTTTTGCAAAAGTCTCCAACGCCTTCACCTTCTCGGTGACTTCCGTCCTTACTCATTAGAGTGCAGTATTTTTAGCTGCAGCATCTGCTGCAATAGTGAGTCTTGGCCAACCCTCGCCTGTCCCCGCTTCCTCAGTTATTCCGACAGTATCCTCCATGGGGATTCCTCCCCCTGAACCTAGCATTCCGGCTTCAGCCGTGCAAACCCCAGAGCCCCCCATGGTCACTACAATCATCACTCCAGCTATTCCAGAAACACTTGTCGAATCGAGCTCTCAGCGGGATCTGTTCCCCTTTACCCCGTTCTTTGGAGTACATGAGCCTACAGAGCTGGATTTCTGCGAGGAAGGCCCAATGGCTGAAAGCATTTGCAAGGCGCAACAAAATTCCTCAACCTGGCTCAAGGGCCAAAAAAGAAAAAGTGCGCAGGTGCTGGCCCGACCAGAGAAAAGGGCAATGTTTGATCCTCAGAATATGCAACTCCATAGAATGGAGAAGACGCCTGTTGTCACAATTTGTAACGGGGTAAAATTTCTGAAAATCTAAAGAAATTGTTGCTGCCTCCCTCTTTTCTCTCTTTCAGTTTTCTTCATGCAGTTTCATGTTTCATATCTTTCATTTTTCTGTTCTCATGCTTTACCTTCAAGTGTTCCATCGTTTTGAAAAAGAGCCAAAAATGGCTAAGTCTGGGCCCTCCCGTTGTCGCTCCCTTTTTGGGGCGATGCCCGCCGGCGCTCGTTTTTGGAGCGAAAGTCAGCTGAAAGTTTAAAATGCAAAATTTGACTAAGTGTCAAAAAGGGAGCGACTCCCGGCGTCGCTCCATTTTGGAGCGCCGCCCGTCGTCGCACCCCCTTGTCAAGCGAAACCCGACAGGCGAGAAGAAAGATAAAATTTTGACTAAGTGTCTGAAATGGCGCGCCGCCCGTCGTCGTGCCATTTTGAGGGCGATGCCCGACGTCGCTCAATTTTTGAGCGCCGCCCGTCGTCGCTCCCCCTTTTTTGAGCGACCGTCGGCGGATGATGAGGGAGATGAAAACGTCTAAGTGTGGAACCTCCCGCCGTCGCTCCAGATTGCCCGCGCCTCCCGCTGTCGCTCCGTTTTCGGGCGACGCCGGGCGTCGCTATCATTTTTCAGCGACAGCGAGCAGAGAGCTAAAATTTGACTAAGGCATGAAAGAGAGCGCCGCCCGTCGTCGCTGCTTTTTCCCAGCGACCGCTGCCGCCCCCCATCCAGTCAGCAAGCACCAGAAAATTAAACCAAGTTGCCAGCGTTTCTAACTCAGGGTGCCTCCCAAGTTCGCTCCATCTGGGAGCGACTCCCGGAGGCGCTCTCTTCAGCAGGCGACTTTGGTCAGCCCCCCTACATTTGCAAACCGCACAAGTTTCGAGATTGATGCCTGTCAGGAAGTGACAGATTGTGTGTTGCCGAGGTACAGGGTAGATGAACATTGAAGAACAAATTGTACCTCATCTACCGCATTCAACCGGACCTGGCTTTCCCGCCCACCAAACTTGTACGGGGATGTATAGTTTTCAGAACGGCCATATCTTAAGTACAAGTACAGCCAAAAGGAGTCTCATCCAGGCAACTTTTTACAGCTTTTGCCGGTCCTTGGGATCCGTGCATGATTGTATTTTTGGGGGAAATTCCTGCTATAAAAGGCAGTTCTTTTGATTGTAAAATGGGGAGAACATATTGCTAGAGAACTCTATTGTGACGGATCACTTTCTACTTAATTCAAAGCATCCTTCGCTCTGCTTCTTGTCTCTGCCTTTTATGCTGCCTTTTGCTAGTATTTTTGCTTCATGTCCATTTATATTTCTGTTTGTTTGATTTCTGAATTCTGGATTTGAGCATTGGTAATTATTTGGATCTGGAATACTAAACAGAAGGATACATAGGGTAGAATAACAGCTGTAATTTCTGTTACATGCTTTGTTTTAATTGTTGTTGGTTTGGATGCAAATTTGTAATCGTGTTGTTTGTTCTTCCCCACCTGAAACAAATGATATTTCCATTTCTTTCTGCACATTTATCCCTTTCCAGCACTCTTATCTAAACCCCAAAAAACTAGATTAGTATAGGAGCCGACCTTCTCGGAGATTGGTACGGAAGGCATCCCTTTCTTCCGGCCTTTCAATCTGTTGGGCGAATCTAGGGCGCAAAAGATTAAAATCCTTTCCTAGTGGCAGATTCGCCGAAGGTGCAAAAGCTGTTGGAAGAGATGACGCCAGCTTATTATTCTTATTGTCATACGGTGGAAGACTTGAAGATTGCCAATCCTGCAGAAAAGGCTGGAAATATCCATGTTGAGGTGACTTCCCTCTATCTCTAGGTAGAGCATTTCAGAAATCGTTGCTACGATGCTGAGGCCAAAAATATGCAAATTGAAGAGACCTTGGCACTTACGAGGGGGCAGCTTGAAGATGAGCAGTCCAAAGTAAAGCAGTTGCAGCAGTGGGTGATTGATCTGAAGCAAGAGATGGAAAACTGCAAGAATGATTTTGAGGAACGCCTCAGGGTTTAGGGAGAGGCAAAGGACCAGCTACAAGTGTTAGATGCTCAGATTCAGGAGCTACAGGCTAGATTAGCGAATAAAGCAGATCCCATGGAGGTCTTGTCAAGGATGTGCGCAGTCGCTTCCTAGGCAACTTCAAAAATAGAGCGCGAAGGGTAGCTGCACTCCTGGCGTTCATCAGGGAGCCCAAGGACACAGTTTCCCACGGTGCCTCCATTGTAGAAGAGGCCGAGGTAGACACTGACCAATGGCTGGAGCTGGCCCTGAAAGCGCAAACTCCAAACAGATCGGGCATCCGCCTTGCCCCGATGTGTGACCTTGCTCGGTCATGGGCAACTGCATGCACGACGCTAAGGTCATTCTTCAAAAAGGCTAAGGCAGCCTGAAAGGCCCGAGATCTGATGGATAGGTTTGAGAGGGAAAGGAAGCTTTGTCTAATGTACTTTGAGACTTTGGCACAGAACGGTTTCCCAAGATTCATTGACGAAACGGACCGCATATTAACAGAAGAAGAGCTGCAGTCAGTCTGGGACTCCTTTGAAAGCGATACTTCAGAAATTGACAGTTGGGAGGAGCCCATTACTGAGCTTCAGGTCATGCAATGTACGGCCAGGTTCGCATTGATGGAAGCTTTTCTTGTCGAACTCAATGAGAGGTTTAATTATGCTGACGTTCGCCAACTTGAAAGGTTCGGGTACCTGATTCGGGAAATCCAGAAGCATAAGATAATACACGAAGATGACTGGGGCCTGGTCTAAGCGACCTGTAACCGCATTTTGGAAGAATTCGCGCCATCTGAGCCTCCTCAACAACAAGCAGAAACCCAAGTGCAAGGAGAAATCCAAGCAGAAGAAGAAGATAAGGCGTAGGGAGAAGATAAGGCGCAGGGAGAAGTTCGTACGAAGGAAGAGGTCCCGGATCAGCAAGAAGGCCAAGGCGAAAGCCATGAGCCCCAACAAGACGTAGGCCAAGAGCCTCAAGAGGAGGTCCCAGCTCAGCGAGAAGGCCAAGGCGAAAGCGTTGAGCCCCAACAAGGCGCAGCCCAAGAGCATCAGTATGAGGAAGACGAGCGCCAAGATGAAGTGCCAGGGCGAGATGAAGAGCAGCACAGTGAGTGCCAAGCGGAGGGGGAGGAAACAGGAAAAGAAGAATTGGGTGAAGAGTCTGCTGCTACCAGTGAACATTCAGAAAGTGATAACGATGATGACTCTGAGCCCAACGAATAAGGCCTGGGATTTCGACATTGAGGCGAGCTCAATTTCCCCGTGAGCCGCCAGATATGTCATTTCTGAAACATGGTGTATATTCAGCTTTCCAGTAATTTTTGCTCCTTAGAAACTCTGTTCTCATTATTCAAATGCATTTTTCTCTCTCCTGAGTTTTACTGTCAAACCCTTTCTACAACGCCTGAAACAATGTGCAATTGTTTCTGTCTACTGACCATGCAGGAAAATCCTCCTTCCGATGGCGATGGTGTTTCGTGCCAAGTCCCCCGATGCAATTTGGCCCATGGAGAAGGAAGAGCGCAGCCCAGTCTTGGGACAAAACAGATAAGCCCAGTTTGAGGAACGCACTACCAGTACAGCGCAACGCCTGTTAAAACGGTCAAAAGCGCAACACCCAACTTCGGCATGAAAAATGACTAAGTGTAGGTAAGAATGTTGCGCACTCCCTGAGGTGCGCAAGACTATGGCGCACTCCCTGAGGTGCGCAAGAGACTGTGACGCACTCCCTGAGGTGCGCAAGACTATGGCGCACTCCTTGAGGTGCGCAAGACTATGGTGCGCCCCTTCCAGCGTGCAAGAATGTGGTGCACTCCCTGAGGTGCGCAAGACTATGGCGCACTCCCTAAAGTGCGCAAGACTATGGCGCACTCCTTCCAGCGTGCAAGAATGTGGCGCACTCCCTAAAGTGCGCAAGACTATGGCGCAATCCTTGAGATGCGCAAGGCTGTTGCGCACTATCTGGCTGCGCTTCGTTCGCTGAATAGTCAACCCCAACACAGTTTTCAATGCATCCAGGCTAGCGCTCCTTTTCTGCTGCGCATGACAAATGCGCAATCAGTTCGTGCGCTTCATCGGTTGACTTTTCAACAAAGGCGCGTCTCCTGAGGCCTCATTCTTGCGCTCCTTCTCTCCTGCGCAGGGCCTTGTGCTCCTTTTTGTTGCGCCAGGCAGCTGCGCAATGGGCCAGTTGCGCTTCACCTTCGGACCTGTCAACTCTGGCGCTGGTCCTTCTCAGCTGCGCTCCACATCAACAAAGTTAAGGTGCATCCTTATCCATCCGAGCGCAGCCATTCTGAGAAGCTTCCAGACTTGACGTTCCAGGATTTCAAGTCTATCTTCCACGAAAATGGTCCCCGCGAGTGAGGCGGTAGCGCCAGCAAGCTAAGCCTGTCAGGGCATTGAAGGGGCTCAACTACATTTTCAAGGAGTCATCAGTCCCAGCCATGCCTAATAACTATTTCATGATTGTACTCTCTTGTAACTCTTATCTTGGCTGCCATCGCCATGTTTTGTAGGTGTGCATTTAATATTTCAAGCGGCAGAATTTACTATATAAGCTTGCTCTTTTATTGTAAAAATGATGGATGTTTGCTAGAAGCTTGATGTAACCCGAATTCTGCTATCAATACAGCTGATGTCTGGCTCTAACTCTGGACTTCTATTTTATGTGTGTCTTCTATTGCTTATCTTCTATTAAAGTTCTCTGGTTTGTCTGTAGGTTTGAATTCTAATATCTGGATTTAGCTTCTGATAAAACGTGAACCCCTGGAGTAGCCCTGGAGATTACGCATGTTAGATGTTTAGTTTTAATTTATGTTAGTTGTCTGTATTTGAGGGCTATTCGATTCGGAGTGCAGTAGAGTTATTGTGTTGTTAGTCCATCACACCTGTTCTATCTGGCCTATGGCCATATTTGCCATCTCTTTCAGTCATTTCCCATTTCTTTCCAGTTCCTTAATCTTAAAACCCCCCAGTTAGAATAGCAAGGGAACAAGCCCCTCTCTGGAGATTGGCACGGGAGGCGTTTCTTCCTCTCGGCCTTTCAATGTTGGCCGGGTCTAAGGCGCATAAATAAACAAATCTCTGACCAACAGTTTGCAGGCACTCTCAATGAAGGTTTGACAAGAATATAGTGTAGTGTTCTCCTTTCTGATTGGGAAGGGTTTGAAAGAAATCATTTTGCATATGTATTAGAAGAGGATTTGATAGAATGCAGCCAGAGCCAGTTTTATTGCATTATATGTGCAAAGTATAGAATGTATAATGCTGTGATAAAGTTCGCTATGAAAGAGTTAAGTTAGGATGTAGTTAATCATGGTTAGAATGGTACACGTCAAGAAATGAGTTATGATTTGTGACTATTCTATTCACTCGTGGACCCAGATATGAAGTTGATTTTATGATGAAGTTAAGGATTGGATCATTCAGCAAGTCAAAGTCTTATTCTAAGGCAAACATAATTTGAAATTGATTCAAATAACATCCTACCTTTGATATTTTGTGTTGCGGGTGTTTCCTTGTTTATTTCCTTAACTGCATAATGTGTAATTGTATTAATTCTCATATTACATGATTCAAATAGGCATGTATGGAGCAGGAAACAACATGCTAATAGTTGGCACTCTGTATGTAATTCAATGATTTCTAAAACCACTTTTATACAGTCTAAATTGCAGGTAGTGAATCTAAATTCCAAAATAAAGGGTGTCCTGGAATTTTTGCTCTATATTGATTATAGTGTATGACTGGTCTGACTGGTCTTTACTTATTACTTCATTCCCATTAATTCTGTTTGAAAATGGTATTTTTCGTTTTGCAATTTCATTTTTTAAGCTTATTTCTTAACATTGTTTTCCCCATGTATCTATAATTTTTACATATTTCTTCTGTTAGCCTATTTTAGTGTTTCACATTTTTGTTTATTTTATTCTGTTTACAAATGTTTACACTCTTGGCTTTCTGTGTCATCCTAGTAACACTTCTAGAACAGTTTTTATGAAAATGGTTATTACAGTGAAGGTTCATTATTTTTCTTTTCAGGATTCTGATTTTCTCCCTTTTCACAGGCAATGCTAAATCCCAATTATCGTCTACGTCCTACAGCAGAAACTGTCTTAAATCATAGATTCATGACTGGAGCTGTTCTGACTTAGCTGTTGGAGTGTGAAGATAATTATGCCTCTTTATTGCTATGAGGCAAGGTTTGTTTAATGAGCTTGTAATATGCTTTTTTAGTATTGCACTTTGAAGAGGTGCTCATTTATTCAATGCATTTGTTTTATGTCGTTTTTAAATATTTATTGGCAAGAAATCTGAGTCTTATATCATATAAAAAATACAATAGATATCCTTATTTTTCCCAGCAGTATCATGTCTGCTTCCTGTCCAAATAAGAAGAGTGACCATTTTTTAGTCAAGAGGAGCTTAGAATATACCTAAGTTGCTGCCAATACAATTTTTACACTGTCTGCTTTTACTAACTAGTTTTAAAGGATTATAATTCTCAGAGAAAGACATTTCATATATTAAGTGTGAATGGCCCTTCATCGATGAAGCACTTTAATATTTCTTTTTGGGACCTTGTAACCCTTCTGTCCTGTTGTAAGAACAATGTGTAGTTGGAGCCCACAACTTGTGGATAAAACATCATTATCAGTCTGTAACTAAATGTGAACCATGTATTAAGACTTAAAAGGAGAGCATAGTCAAAGTTATAATTACTATCAGTAATTTTTTTATGGTTACAATCATGACAGCTGTTGGTTAAATATTTGGAAAGATAGTTGCTTCACCCACTGTTATGGTACTATTTGTTACCAAACTAACCTTTTTAAATCAGTGAGAAGTGAGAACTCCCAGCTGAGTACAAATATTGAATTTGTCGAGTTGAAATGCGACAAGGGGTTTTCTTGTTAACATGATTTTTGAGTTATGAGAATGTTTTGAAAGGTTTGTGGTGTTTCTATGCTCTAATTTGGACTTTTATTTCTATGTGCAAGAAAGAATTGTTCATTGCCAAAAATAATGATTGCCAAGGGGGTAGTAGTGCTTGCAGTATTCATTGTGAAGTTAACCCTATTGAATTTCTAAAGGTCAAAGAGTGTGGGGGAAAGGCCCCTGTAATACATGTACAACTGTTAACATATGGTCCCATCATTAATTTAACTATCACCGTTAACATATATTTTTGTGGTCCTCTTGGCCATAGTGATGTTTATCACATGAAAGCAATCAACTTTGATGACCAGAAAACTGAGACTTTCGTCTTATCTAATTTTTGTGTTCTGAACTGTCTGGTAAAAGGTGTTTACACTGGATGCAGTAGTATTTTAATCCTATAGATGAATGCAGTAGTTTTTTAGTCCTATAGTTTAAGGGGTCCTACTGTTATTTGTATTTGAAGGCGAACTTAAAGAGAGGAGTGAGGGAACTACTGGTGAGTTAATGCAGGCTACTAGCCTGAATGCATGGAAAGAGGATGAAAGTCACCCCTCCTTCCCACCTTCACCCTTTAAATTGAAAAACGAATCTCGTTAGAGTCCCTTAAAAACCTTTCCTTGCAAGCCTTAAACTCAAGTGAGTCTAATCTGCATGGATTAAGCTCAGTGGAATCAGGAAATGGAAAATAATTAGCACATACTTGTGGCACCGAGAGGCATGGTTATGAAATATAGCTTGTTTTCCAAAGCAACTACTACCTGGACACATCATCTAACTACCCTCCGTTCACACATACATGCATTTTGCTGTACATTACAAACTTTAATTTATCAAATGCTTACATCATCAACCTTGACGTCAAACATTACAAAATTGCATTTCATTTACAATTGTGCACACTGCACTTGAATTTCTACACTATATATGAGGCTGATCAAAATTAGCTCCTACATCTGCCCTCCCCTTTAAATTGGTCAAGCTCCTCGTCGAGGATTGCCTCTACTCCTGGGGACTTGGGTTTTGTTGGGGTTGAGGCGTGGGAACATGTACACCTCTTAGCTCTTGGATTTGCAACTTCAAGGCCTTTGTCTCTCCTGTCAATTGTTTTGCATAGGCCTGGTATCGAGCCCACTGTAATCTGTAATTATTAGACTTCTACTTGAACTTTGCCAACCTAGCCTTCAACTTGGCCTCTCTCTTTGCACCTTCAGCCCCCCTCTTGGTTGCTTTAGCCTCTCTTCTTGTTGGTGGTTGCTTTAGCCTCTCTTTTTGTTGCAATCACCAACTGCTCATCCCTCTTTGCTATTAGTTGATCTCAATGAGTGACATCATGATTCTTAACTTCCGACAACTACTCTCACCATGCACTTAGACTTCAATTGGTCGATCAACTAATCCTGCTCCTCTTGTGGCTTCTTCTTTTCCTCTACCTCCTTCCTTAACTTTGCTATTTCTGCTTCGGCATCCTCCTGCACTTGCCAAAGTCGTGCCTCCACCGTTTGAAGTTGGTTAGCTATCTCTTCTTCCTTTAGCTTCATATTACAAACTATCTGCTAAAACTTCTCCAACCCTGTAGCTAACCACTGAATCAAATATGCCAAAAACTTCATCTTGGCATATGTCTCATCAATTCAGATGCAAGTTTGACATACGTAACACCTGACTCCTCTCTAGGATGGGCTACTAAACATCCTTTATCTACATGCAAATGTGATGAGTGTCGTTAATGCTTTCACTTTAATATTTATCAAACCAGGGCGACGTCCTAAGGCTATATGTGTTAGAGGTCTAAGAATTGCATCTTGGATATCAGGGTTCTATATTAATCTATGAAAACCAAGAATTAAAACATCTTTGTAACATGAAATAAAACCACATTGAATTCCATGCCCTGCTAATGTAAGAAATCCTAATCACTGATTGTGATTGATGTGCAAAAATAAATTAAATGACAATCTTTACTAAAAGGAACTATACAACTTTAAGCTGAAACAAAACATAATTCATTGTTAAAATAAAAAAGAAATTGATCTAAATACAATAATCAAATTGAAATAACATTGCACACTTAAAAAAAAAAAAAGTAAAACAAATCACACCATTATCAAAAACAAAATTTAACTAAGGCAAACTTGAAATAAAAGCAAACTCATCAACTTCAATTATGCTATTCTAGTTCCTGGAATAAATAATAGAAATAAAACTAAACTAGAAAACCTGCAACTATGCTAATAATCCTTCCATTGTTCCAGAGAGTGGGCCCTGGTGGTTACGAATCTGCCACTAGGATAGGATTTAGTGTAATGCGCCCTAGATTCGCCCAGCAGATTGAAAGGCCGGAAGGAAGGAATGCCTTCCGTGCCAATCTCCGGAGGAGGCCGGCTTCCTATGTTTTCTCAGTTGTTTATCAGCTCAGAGTGCAGGAAAGAAATTATAAATGCAGAAAGAAATATAAATGTATTTGTATTGGGTGGGGAGGATAAGCAGCACAACAACTATCAATCACCACTACTAACAACAACTAAACACAGAATACATTGCAGAAACTACCAATGTCATTCATTCTATGTATCCTCTAACTATGCATTCCAGGAATACTTAACTATCAAATACCGATATCCAGATAGCAGAATAACGGTAAGCAATAACATAAGCAACATGAGGCAGAAATGCTAAATAGAGGCAGCATACAGAACAAGAACAGTCAATAGAGCCAAGTGTATTTTGTATTCAGAAGCAAACGCACGGCTACAATGGTTCCCTAGCAATATATCCCCCTTCCACCCCTTTACAATGATATGGCGCAGCTATTTATAGCGCAATTTTCCCCCAATTACAACTTTGGGCACGGGATCCCAGACCGACAATCAGCCGACAAAGCGGCGACAAAAGCGGCTGATGTTGACCTCTGCGGTTATGAAATGTACTTGCGGCAAGGTCCACCTGAAAACTTGGCAGCTACGTGGCGGTGCGGTAGATGAAACTTCGAGTCAGCTTGAATGAGGGTAGTTGCGGTACAATAATTCAGTTCACGCTCGCACACCACCCGTCACATCTCGACTCGAATCCCGAGGCTGGACACCTGTCGAGAATCGATAAGGGACAAATCTGCCTTGGGATCTCGTCTCTCTTTCTTGCCCGACTTCGCTCGGAATTGGAGCGCAATCAGACAGCGCAAGGGGGAAGTAGCGCAGTTGGGGAGGCCTCCGTGCCTTAGAAAATTTTCGGGCTGTCTTCAACATTCTGCTCGAGTGCGCACAAGTAAGCGGGCGCAGCCCGACTTCGTTGCGAAGTCGGGTTGCGCACCCAACACTTAGCCACTTTTTCGGTCATATCGTCCCGACTGCGCATGAACATGAGAGCGCACCCCGACTTCGCTGCGAAGTCGGGTTGCGCACTCAATACTTAGCAAAATTTTGATCATCTCTCCGCACTTCGGCTCCCCAAGTGCGCTCAAACTCAAGGGCGCAGCCCGACTTCGCTGCGAAGTCGGGTTGCGCTCTTATACTTAGAATTTTTTAGGGGCCTTTTGCTCTTTTGGGGAAATTGACAGAAAAAAGGAAAGGAGGAAAGGGGGGGAAATGAAGGGAATGAAACTGATGGAAGGGAAGAAAGGGGATAGTGGAGAAAGGGAAAGGAGGAGGAGGGAAGGGAGAGCAACATCCTTACAAGAAAAATGAAGACATGGCACCCCGTGCAAAATGTGGCAACATTCCTGGCGGCTCGCGGGGTGTCGAGCTCGCCTCGACGCAACGAACCAGGCCTTTATCCTTTGGGCGCAGAGGAACTCCCTTCCCCTGCATCCCGCTGCTCCTGCTGCTGTTGAGTCCCCTTTTTGGGTAACTGCTCTTCTTCGGATTCACTCTCAGCAGTCTCTTCTTCTGATTCTCCTCCTCTTTCTGAATCCGAATGCTCACCACTGTCGCCTTCTCGCTCGGCAGGTTGCTCCCGCTCGCGGACGTGATTGTATGCAGTCTTGGCCTGGTCCCAAGCTGCTGCCTGGAAGGGCCCTAAATCGCTGACATCCTTCAGCGCTGCTCTGAATGCCGCAACCACGTGTACATCGATGGTGTCATATCTCTCTCCCAACTCCTGGAGGGAGGTGTTAATCTTGCAAAATCTTGACACCATTTGGGTTACCTGCGTCTCCTGGACTGGCTCGGCCTAGCTATCAATTTCTGATGTATCTGCCTCGAAAGACAGCCAATCCAGCTTTACTTGTTCAAGGGGCAGAAACTCCCCATCCTTGACGAAGCTCGGGCATCCGAGCTCAGAAAGAGTGTTGAAGGGAGCCAGGCAAATATTCATTTCATGGTTCAATGCGTCCAACATCTTCCTGGCGGCCCTTGTTTTTTCTGTTTTTTCAAAGTAATTATGCAAGGTTACCCTTGCATCTGCCCAATCTAGGGCAATTCGGGACATGGGGGGAAATCGGAGGCCCTTGCGCGCGAACTCTTCAATTTTTATTGCCAAGTCCAGCCACTGCTTCGCTTGGCGTTCGGCCTCCTCTACCACAGGCTTTCCCTAGGCAGATACTTCTTGGATCCTGGATGCGAAATCCAGGACGGACGGGGACCTGACCACATTAGCCCTGCATCCTTGCAGCAAACCAGCCCGCATCTCCTTGATCTTGTTTTTCGAAAAGGCCGCCGCCTGGGACGCCTTCTCCTTCAGCTGAGATTGGGCCTGCCTCAACAAATCCTGCAGCTGAGATACATGTTCCAGTGCCGCCCTCTTCTCTTCCGACAGTTGTTCGGCCGTCTTTCTTTGTGTTGTAGCCTCCTGCTGAGACGCGGCGAGCTGAGCTTTCAAGTCCTCAATCTCCTTCTGGGCAGACTCCAGCCGCGTGGTGGCCTTGGCCAGATCTTCCTCCAGCTGTCTCGAGTTATTCTGAAGCTGAAACAACTTCTCTTGATTCTCGAGTCGCTTAACAAGGAGATTGTCAGTTCTGCGGCGAATACCGTTGATTTCGTATTCTTCGCTTATGTCATCAAAATTCTTCTCCTTGATCCGGTGTTCATAGTCGGCCTCGGTCATTTCCCGGAGAGGCTTCTTTACTTTAGGGATCAATTTCTCAGTTCGCAGCACTCTCCTGTCCAAGTCGAACTTGGTGCGCTTCACCGGGGCAGCTATCTCCTCGGCTCTTCTTCGTTTGACGCCCTGGAGGAAAGAGGCGGAACACCCTACGACCTTCGCTGCCAGAGGCTGATCATCTGTAATCTGCAGCTGCTCCCCCATGAAGTCAAGTTCTGCCAGCATAGGATACGCCGAGGCTAAATCCTGCTGCGGCATCCTTCCTGCAAACAATGAAGCAGGAGATATTCCAGAAGGTGAGGTTGCTTTCAAGGGCGACTGGGTCCTAGGGGAAACGGGCGGCTGAGTGGGAGGTGAAGGCGGGGTCTTGAATAATGAAGGTGAGCGGCGCGGCGATGTAGGTACAGCTTCGACATCGGCCGCGGATGAGGGGTCTAGGGTTTGACCCAGGGTTTGGAAAACGTTCAGGTCCTGGGCAAACTGTTCGAAAGAATGGGGACTATGGAAGGATTGGGAGATAGGCGATAGGGAAGATGCAACTAAGGCTTGCCCTGATACAGAGGGGGACGGTGTCACGGCAGGGCCAACTGGGATTTGGGGAACCGGGGAAGAGGACGTACCTGCGGGCTCCGCCTGAGCCGCTGATTGGAGGACGCCTGCTGCCCAGACTTCTGCTTCTTTCCCTGGGCTGTCCAGAGAGATGATTTCCGGCGCGGCTGCCTCTGTTCGTGCCGCAGCCGTTTGCTGCGCAGACTCCTTCTTCGGCCGCTTGGTCTTTTCGCTCCTTTTTCTCTTCTTTTCTCCCGGAGCTGCAGTTTGCTCGAAGGAGGCGGAGGAGGTTGGCGCGGCTGGCAATGGTGTTCCCACGGTGAATTTGTACTTGGGTTTTGACGGAGGGACGCCTGCTGCCGAAGGCCCACCGGTTGACCCTTCTGGCGCCTTTTCCTTTTGAGGCACCGCTTCACTGGTTGACTTTTCTAGCTCCTGTTCTTTTTGAGGTGACGCTTCGGGAGCTGGAGGCAACATCGGGCCCACCTGACTGCTTGTTGGCGTCCTGCTGGGAGGTTTTTGAATGGGTAATTGCTGGGGTGGGGGCTTCCTTTTATATCTCTTTCTGGCGCCTAGGGGAACGCAATCTCGAAACGCGAACGGCTCCCATTTGCCGGCGTATTTATCATATAAGGCCGAAAACTCATCATCTACGGCCAATGTCTTTCGGTTAGACTTATCGTGTTGCGTGCGACACCTCATCTTCCAGCATTCAATGATTTTGTCTTTTTCCCAGTTGAGGGGCGTCACCTTTGAGAGGAATTTTTTGAAGCCCGCCGAGTCTAACCTGTGATCTGGATTGCGCTCCGGATCATACTCCACCTCCTCACAGTAAAAGTCCTGCCATGGTGGCCATGATTGCATCCGCTCGATGTGCCATTCCAGGTCTGCGCCTGTTTTATTGCACCTCTCCTCCATGATTTCTGCTCGGGGGCAAATATGTACAAATTTTCCCCGACCCCAATCGGGTCGTATTTCCAGCGCTGCGGTAGCTGTATCGAGCCCATGTTGAGGAGTTCTTGTTCGAGGTAGATATGCTGCCCAATCTCATGCACTTGAATGTTCGCCCAGGTAATAGGATACTTGAAAATATGGCCCCTCTTCTTTCCCTGGCCGAATTCCTCTTCTACATAGTCCATTTGGCGCGATGTCTCCATACCGAACTGATGCTCAGTGCAAAAATAGGGCAGCAAGAACGGCTTCCCTTTGAATCCGTAGATTCGATCACAATGCCCTGAGTCAACCGGAAGGTATCTCCGCATTTGTACTTCCTCGGGTAGTTCGTCATGGCCAGTGGAGGGCGAGATGCTTTGCCGTTGAACAGCGCCAGGGTCATACCTAGAAATTTGAAGTTGAAATCGTAGTAAGACCCTCTCCTATACAGGACTTCTGTCCACTCATACACAAGCAGCGGCGCTCCCTTCTCATTTACCTTTTTTAGATCAGGCACTTTAATCCGGTAGTGCGTATGGTACAGGCACAACCATGTGAGGAATGAGCAGTGCCGGAACTCAGTTGTCCGCTCTGCTGTATCCTGACCAGATTCGAATGTATGGCGTACGCCACCCAATCCGCCCAATCAAAGAAAATCGGGCGTCTTCCGCTCCTTTGCGCAGTGGAGTCATAAAACTCTCCATGCAAGATGCATTCCGCGAGCGCCAGCTGGTACGGGTGCACCATTCTGTCCGTGCCGCAGCCGAGTACCCATGCAAGGATAATATAAATATATTTGTTTTCAAACCTCTCCAGGGGTATAGGGCCTGTTGGCCACTGTCCTGCTGGCAGCGGGGTCTTCAGTTCTGAATCGAGAAACTCTCTCATCCTTCTGCTCTGAGCGAATCTGCCCGCCTGCTCATCCAAGTTAATTCTTCTGACAATGGCGTTGGGGTCGTATTGGAGCCCCGGGGCGAAGGCTGGCTGGACGCTTTCTTTGAAGAGGGTGAACAACACCCTTCCTTGGTTGTCGCAGACTTGCCGGGTAGTCTGGTTTGTAATATGTCACAATAGACTCAACCAACTCCGGGCAATGGTGGACGGGAGGGCACAAGAACCAGTACAGGTTCGACTTGTATGCAGCTCCGACATGGTGCGAGGGCGAGACTTTGCCTGCCCACTTTGCAATATTTGGCCGCAGCTTGGTGAGGCTAATGGAGTACTCGCCATCCTTATACCCGGCCAGGCGATTGATGGGCGGCGGCGGAGCTTGCCCTTTGCTTCTCTTTGACCTGGATTTCCTTGTCTGCTCCTGTGGCACTTCGCTCTCATGAGCGCTGGATTCTGTGTGTTCCTCAGCCTCCTGCTCTGTATCGCTGGACTGCGGCTGCATTGGCGCTTTTCCCTTGTCCATTTTCTGTTTTCTGCTCGTGGTGGCAGAGACGGGAATTCTAGTCACCAGTCTTTAATTCTGCGCCTTTCTTCCTCCTAAACGCGCAGCTCAGACTTAGCTTGATAATTCGAATGTTCTGAGTATGCCAGGGCCCCTTTTCTAGGAATTAAAACGTAGCATTAATGGCGCGAGGGGGGGGTTTAAAGTGATTTGCCCGAAGTAGGTAGAAAACGCCGTTATTCCTTGGCGGCCGCGCGTGGGATTTTTCCTTGGAAGGCGCACCTTGTTTGCGGTTGGTCCTAATGCGCTTGCTTCTTTAATGACATCTGCTTCGAAATACGCGCAATCATTCCTTAAAAATTTGAACCTCGTGCTTCCAATGACGTCACAACCGCCGCTTGGGCACACACTTCGAGGGAGACTTTGGCCCAGGGTTCAAGAAGGGACGCAACCTAACTTCGCGCTATACACATTGCGCCGCCTGGGCCCACACTTAGAAATTTTTCGCCACTATGCCCCTTGTTCTCCCTGACAGGTCGTTCGAAGTGCGCTCGAAATCAAGAGCGCACTCGGACTTCGCTCAAAAAATGTGCGCAATCCGACTTCGCCCGGAAAATATTGCGCAGTAGGGATTCCACACTTAGCCGATTTTTGCTTCCTCTGCTGCCCGACTGCGCTCCCAAGATGGTGCGCAGCCCGACTTCGCTGCGAAGTCGGGTTGCGCACCCAACACTTAGAAATTTTCTGAGGCTTCTTGTTTGCTCTTTTCTCCCAAACTCCCGACATCGCACAATTCATGAAGCGATGCCTGACTTCGCTGCGAAGTCGGGGTTCGCTCTATGCTTGGTCGGATTTTTAAGCAGCGCAAAATTTTGCTCCTTTTCTCACACTTAGCCCATTTCGGTTTTGAAAACTGAAAACTGAATAACTGAAAGAAATATTTACATTCTAACATAAACTGAAATGCAGGAAAAAAATATGTACAAGGAAGGACCTCTCGGGCACCTTCAGTGGTGATAGGCTTTTAGGTGGAAACCGTTGACAGGAATAGGGAGAAGTTGTCCCTCCATGTCCCTGAGCACGAACGCGTTGAATTGGTTTACCCGAGCGATCTGATAGGGGCCTTCCCAGAGGGCATCAAATTTGTCATGGTTGCCCGGCTTTGCTTTGAGTGAGTCCCACTTGAGCACTAGGTCCCCGATTTTGAAAACCCGGGTGGTGGTGCCTTTTGCAAACCAGCTCTGGGTTACCTCGGCATGTTTGGTAAAGGCCTGGTATGCCTTCTCCCTTTCCTCTTCTAACTGCAATAGTTGACAAAGTCTGGCATCCACTGGATCCCCGTCGCCTTTTTCTTCATCTAACAACCAGAGTGCGGGCATTTCTATGTGGGTAGGCAGAACTGCCTCCTTGCCATATACAAGCGCGTAGGGGGATGTCTTGATAGATTTCTTGAAAGATATGCGATCCGCCCATAACGCCCGGTTCAGAAGTAGGTGCCACGTCCTCTTGTTCCTTTCTACTATTTTTTTTACAATCTTCAGCAGATTCTTGTTAGTGGACTCGGCCAGGCCATTCCCCTGCGGGTAGTAGTTTGAGGACATCTTGTGATAGATGTCGTATTTTTTGGTGAACTCCGTGAGTACAGCACCTGCGAACCCCGGACCGTTGTCTGTAACTATTGCCTCTGGGACCCCGAAACGGGTGATGAGGCTCTCAAGGAACCCAATGACCGTTTCTTGGTCTGCATGCTTAGTGGGGATCGCCTCCGCCCACCGAGTGAAATAATCGGTGGCTGTAAGGATGAACTTATGTCCCGCTGCAGAGTTAGGCGTGATGGTTCCGACGAAGTCCAGACCCCACTGCTGAAACGGAGTCTCGGCTTGAATTGGCTGGAGGGGCAAGGGTGCCTTCCTATTCCTGCCGGCGAACCTCTGGCATTTTTCACATTTTACACAGACCGCATGTGCGTTTGTGAAGAGGGTGGGCCAATAATACCCGGCTCTGATAATCGTTAAGGCCGTAGGCCTCCCTGAATGATGTCCTCCAGGCATCCCGGAGTGGAACTCTCCGAGGACCTTTGGTTTATCTGATTCCCTGACGCACCGCAACAGGATGCCGTCAATATTTTTGAAATACAGCCCCTCGGGGCGCAGTACATATCTCAAGGCATTCAGCCTAAACCTCCTTCTTTGTGAGGCATTGAGATGATCTGGACATCTCCCTGTGCTAAAATACCACACCAGGTCATTCGTCCAATCACTCTCCTCTGATAAGGAGTTGGCAAGGTTAATTTCCGCCATTGGATCTTCCCAGCGGCGGCAGAGATTTCAGCTGCAGCACTTCGGGCCAACTCTTGGCACAGGGCCCGGCCTCTGATCAGCTTCGTTGGACGTACCTCTATGTCAAATTCTTGGATTTTAGCTATCCATCCTGCCCTCTTGTGACCTGGCTCCCCTTGTACAATGAAATTCCTGACGTCCGGATGTATCACAAAGATAGTTATCCGGCTCTGGGAGACGAAGTGCCTGAACTTCCTGAGGGATCTCATGACTGCGTGCACCTACCGCTCAATAAAATTGTACTTTTCTTCATGCGGCTGAATCACCTGGCTTAGGAACGCTATGGGGCGCTCTTCGCCATCATCTCCCTTCTGAGTCAGGACTGCAGCGTAGCTCTCGGGCTCTCCCACCGCGTACGGGATGAAATCCTTGGAATAATCTGGATTTATCAATACTGGAGCTTGCGCGATTCTGGCCTTGATCTCTTCGAAGGCCTGCTTCCTTTCGTCGGTCCACAAGAATTCAGCATTCTTTTTTAGGAGTTCGGCCATGGGCTTGATTACTTGTGCGAAGTCCGGTATGAACTTCCTCACGAAGTTGATTTGGCCAAAAAATGATTGTAGCCCCTTCTTGTCAACTGGGATGGGTAAGCGAAGAAGGGCTTCTGCTCTGTCAGGATCCACTGCAAGGCCTTTCTCAGAAATGACATGTCCTAGCGAGCTTACCTTCCTTTACCGCGAAGACTGACTTCTTCGGGTTGATGGAAATGCCGAATTCACGACATCTCTCAAATATTTGCCGCAAGTGGGAAGCATGGTCCTCTCTCTTATGTGAAAATACAGTCATATCGTCCAAATAGATGACAATGACCTTGTTGAGCAGCATCCGGAACGCCAAGTCCATAGCTCTTTGAAATGTAGCGCCGGCGTTAGACAGGCCGAAGGGCATGCGCTGATATGCAAACGTTCCCCATTTGGTGGTGAACGTTGTCTTGTGTTGATCTTCGTCCTTTACCCATATTTGGTTGTATCCAGAGAATCCGTCCAAGAGAGAGAACCTCTGTGCTCCAGCAACTATGTGGAGGATTTGATCAATTTGGGGGAGCGGATAATGATCCTTCAGTGAAGCTTGATTGAGGTTTTGAAATCCACGCAGAGGCGGATGTCTCCATTCTTTTTTCTCACAGGGACCAGATTCGCGACCCAAGATGAGTGCTTGATGGGGTAGATGATTTTGGCCTCCAGCATCTTTAAGAGCTCTGCTTTCATCATGGCTTCAATTTTTGGGTTCACTGCCCTTTGCTTCTGCCGGAAAGGTCTTGCATTATCTTCCAGCTCTATAGTATGCTGGATCATCTCTCTGTCATACCCCTTCAAGTCCTGGTAGCACCAGGCCACAATATCAGGGAACTCTTCGCATAAAGATCTGATCTGCTCCAGTTCCTTTTCAGTGCAGTCTGTCCCGACCTTGATCACTTTTCCAGGTTCCAGTTCCAGGTCCATGTACTGCTTGGGGTCCACTTTGATTCTGTGGGATATTGCTCTATCGTTCTGATCAAAGAGACTTTCTAGGGTAATCAGTCCTTTCGGGACATGATTGTTTTTTAACTGTATCAACCCCTCGTATTGCTCGTCATCAGGGTCTCTACCTTCTATTGTACTTGCTTCGTTTATCAAAAAAGTGACGATATCCTCGTCACAGTCGAACACCTGCCAGTGGGTGTCTTTATCAGGCACAGAAGGCCTGTAGATGGTACGAACCGGCTTCGGCTTCTGGACAGTGTCATCAGCCGGGACGTACCTGGCTCCAACAGACGCGAGAATGTCAGCATGCTTATTCTTCTCACGTGATATGGCTTTGACATTCAAAGAGTCGAATGACTCCATCAGATCCCAGACACGGTTACGGTACGCCTTGAGGTAATGCTTCTTGGAGGCGCACTTATTCGTAATCTGGTTGCACACCAGCTCTGAGTCGCCAAAGATCTGCAAATGTCTTACCCCCAGTCTCTCTGCCTTTCTCAAACCCAAGCACAAAGCTTCATACTCCGCCGCGTTGTTAGTGCAGCTCCAAGCCAGCCTGTAAGTGTAGTCCTTTTGGACTCCGGATGGGGAAACCAGAAGTACACCTGCACCGGCGCCATTTTTGCATCGGGCGCCATCAAAGAACAACTTCCATAGCTTTTCTGGTGCGGGTCCAACCTCCTTTCTTGCTGACTGGTCAAGTCTTTCAGGCTGGGTGACGGAGTAACAGCCTTGCTCGGTCTCAATCATGGCATTGAAGTCTAGCAAGGAGAACTCATCCTCCACTTGTAACAGCTCAAGGGCCTCTTTTGCCATATCCACCTCTACCAGTTCTTCAATTGTCAGCTGAACCATGCCATTCTGCGGCTCTTCTCCGGGTATCTTCTCTACCAGAAATGTGGAAGGCTTTTCATTATAGATCTTTAATCTTCTTCCTTTGAAGGGCACTTCCATATGTGAGTAATCCAGAGACAGATATCCACCCAGCTTCGCAGTGAACTCCCTAGAGAGACACATGCCGAAGTAGGGTTCCAAGTCGACCACAACGACTTCCTGGATGACCACTATGTCGAGGGCTTTATGCAGTCGGATCGGGATATCCTTGATGACACCAACTGTCTTGACAAGGGTGTCGTCTAGCTGCAACACACCTTGGCTGCTCCTTGTATATTCCATACCGATCTCCTCGCAGACGGCTCTCGGCATGACAGTAGTGGAAGCACCAGAATCCACCATGCAGTTGTGTACTATATAGCCTTCCATCCGCAATGACAGATAGAAAGGAGGTGGCCTGTTTTTCCCGATAGCAGAAACTGTCAAGGGCTGAGCTAACACAGCAGGCTGCGTCGGCTTTCCATATTTTACGCTTTTCAAGGATTCCTGCAACAGATCAACTTGCCCTGGGAGCAGAAGAGCCTCGTACATACTTATCTTTGTCGGGGTCCTTTTTAGCTCATCAACTATATTGTAGGTTGAAGTGTCGGCTCCCTCTATCTCTTTCGCTGGCTCATACCTGGTCCGGTATTGTTGCGTGGCTTCGACTCTCTGTCTCTTCGTCAGCGACGGATACCTCAGCTTTTCTTGAGCTTGTTCTTTTGTTTCGGCTAGAGGTTGGGCTGCGGGAGCCTTCATCGCGGGAGCCTTGAGCGTAGGGAACCTTTCTTTGGCTGTAGGGGGCCAAGGTGACTTGTCAGGTGGTAGCCCAGCAGGCTGCGCCCTCTCTCTTCTGGCGTATACCTTCAACGGCTTTGCTTGGGCCGTGGCAGCCTCAATGGGCCTTCTGCCTTCCTTGGTCAAGAGCGACGCAGGATCTTCTTCTGGGACTGCAAAGTTGCCTTCATCGTCCAGGATCATGTATGCTTCGTCCTCCATGGCGCTGCCCGCAAGGGTCTGAAGATAATGCTGATGCAGCGTGCAACTCTCCTCTCCGTGTGGATCGTTGCATGTGGAGCACCGGTTAACCTGGTCAGAAGTGCCAAGTTGAACCTCATTGGCAGCATTCCTTGCCGGGGGCCTTTGCGCTTGTGCAGCTTGATCTTTTGTTAGCGTCGGGGGAGGATATGGTCTCCTTGGAAGGAACTCCATCTGGGCTTGCTTCTTCTTCATTATTGTCATATCGTTGGAAATAGTATGATACCCAGAGGCCAGAGCCCGTACCTCCTGAAGGATTTTATTCTGAATATCGTTATCAGCAGGCGCCGGCCGGGCCGGCGGAGGTATTGCAGCTAATGGTGGAGGTGCAGAATACGCCGCGTAATGAGGGGGAGCTGGGAGTGCGGGATACTGCGGAGGTGGAGGTGGTGGATTAGGATAATGGATCTGAGGCTGACCGTAGGGGTTTATAATCGGTGCTGGATTCCATGGCTGCTGGGGGTGCTGATTTGAGGAGGATGGCATTACACCAGACGCCGATGGATATTGGGACTGAGGGAAATCAGGATAAATGGGAGGTTGCATTCTATGCACATGAATTCTGTAAGGCCTCTCCTAGGATGAACTCCAACACCTTCTCATGAGTGAGATTCCAACTGTAGAACTACCTCAAGTGGAACCATATGCAAACTTCTTCACTCCTATCTAAAACACCATTCTCCTTGATGTCTTTCACTCCTAACACCATAGCTTCCTTCTTAGGGAATCTTAGTTCTGCTACTTAGTCCTCCATCGACAACTCTATATATGCTGGTCTCCTCTCCTTTCCATCAAGTACTTAGCATTGCAATGCTCATACCTCTCCCAAGTGTGTATTTATAAGTTGGTGAAGTGGGGAGGACAACTAGCTTTCATATGCAACTTCCTCCTAACTACAACTTCGCTACCTTTGTATGTAACTAAACATCGTGATTTTTCCCTTATTTTTATCATGCATGTAAGTTATCTTGGTCATGTCATCCATACAACAATGTAGACGTCCACTCGAACTATTTTTCCTGCTAACGACTCTTCCTCCTCATTCTTCTTCGGACGACGTTGAACTTTCATTTGCCTTGGCATTGTACAAAATCTAACCATATGAGGTTGCATTGTACGATAGTCTACCATACAAGCCTCATTTGTACAACTTGTGTTTGTATGTTGCACGTCACTTGTACGACACCTTCCATTTGTACAAGAGTTTGTTATACAAGCAACATTTGTACAATAATTTATCATTCTTCCTTCACTTGTATGGTTGTCTACCATACGTCGTCATCTATATTTTTGTCATCGTCATATTTCATTCTATTGTATACAACTTAGGTGGTTTGACTATTCACCACCCTTCCTTGGTCATATTTATCAATGCCTTCTTTGTGATGGTATCTCAAACTTAGATGCATTTGTTTGCCCATGCAATCCTCCCAAATGACCTTCTATAACTTGTGACAGTATAATCCTCACTCCATATGATCAAAAGTCTATTTGGGGTCTCCTATTTCTATATTCTTCTCTTTTGACGATAACCATGAGGTGGTCCCAACAAGCCAACCTAATGGCTATGCGACATTTGGTTGTTTCTTACATTGTCAGAGGGTGGTGTTGACATGCCAACTTATCGACTACATGACTTAGGATCAGTCAAAGGGAATAACGTTTTCCTCAAATTAACAAGAGAGAGGCCAAACAACCTCCCCCTTGGCCAGGCAAACTTAGACAGTCTAGGGAATGTTTTGCGCATGCCTTGGATTATTCATTAGTCATTGCAAACTACTTTGACTTTCCAAGGAATTGTTCAAATTTATTGGTGGATCACTAGTCCTTTTCCGCCTTGCTTCCTTAGAGGTATTTTGTTGTCTTTCATTCATACTATCTATAACTTGGAAAACTTGTTGTGTCCTTGATGTATTTATCCTTTTCTAAGTTCTCGGCTTGAATTGTCACTACTCAAGTCTTCTTCATAATTGTTAAAACTCGTCAAGGACATGCTTTTAGAGTTTGTTCTCCAATTCCTAACTTCTCTTTCAACTGATGAATGTATTTCAAATATATCCCTCCATAGCACTTCATTTCCTATAAGTCTTTTGGTTCGAATATCATCTCATAGCTTCACAATTTATTGGTTAGCTTGTTTGTTGGAAATAACGCATGGTAAAAATTTATTTTTACCACAGTAAGGTTGGACCTTACCTTTTACCTCCCTGGACGGTAGAGACTGGACGGCAGAGGTTTGACGGCATGGGCGGCAGAGAGAACGAATTCTAATTTTCTTCTTCTTTCCTCCCTATTTTCCTTCATCCTTTTCTCTTTCCCCTAAGTTAGCGATTATGGTTTATTTCCTTCTATTTAAACCTTGTAACCGCAGATTAATTCCTAATGCAAGTTTATTCTATTTTCTCCTAACTTTTTCTTCCTGGTTACTAACCTAAGCTCCTATCACAATATCTGGTATCAGAGCTGGTTCACGTTTGGCTGGAAGGCACGGCGAGCGAGGCACGGATCCCGAGGAGGTCGGCCCACAGCGTGCGAACCGAGGCAAGAGGCCCACAGCACGCGAACCGAGGCAGCAGGAGGCACGGATCCCGAGGAGCTAATCAGGAGGTGACACGTGGCAGACAGCGAGCGAGCGGACGCGACACGTGGCAGGGAGCGGACTCGACGATCGGACATGTGGCAGGGAGCGGACGCGACAGCGCGACACGTGGCAGGGAGACGACGCGACAAGTGGCGAGCAGACAGGCGGGCGACTGGACGGGCAACGCGCGGGAGGCAAAAGGCGTGGTCCCGATTGCCCGCAGGCAATCGAAACTCATCCGTCGAATACAGGCTTTTAAAGCCTGTAAGTTTCATCCGCAGGGCGGATGTGGGACAAATGTCCCGTGTTTTTTTTTTTAAATATTTGCTAGCCCGACGGAATAGAAGGAAGGCAAGCGCCTTCCATTCGCGTCGGACAGGCTAGCCCGACTAGCCATTCGGGCCAGCGTTAAGGCTTGGCGCGGGAGGTCGCGGGGTCGAACCCCACGCGCGCCATATATAATCTTTTGCACGATAAAAATTAATTTTTTTTTATTTTTTTCATATTTTTTTATAAAAATTTATATTTTTTATAGATATTTAAAAAAAAAAATTATTTTAACAGTTTTTTTTAAATCTTATCTATAGAAGATATATTTTATAAAATTTTTGATTAAAATTAAAATTTTTATGCATTTAAAAATAAGTTTAAAAAAAAAAAAGGGAATCTATCTATCAAAATTGTGGAAGAAAAGATATTTCCTAAGAGGAAATTGCTGTAACATTTTTTTACGCTTTGAGAGGTAAAAATTTAGTAACATTTCCTAAGAGGAAATTTTGTGTAAAAGAAAATTTCAGGGAAATTTTCTTAGATGATAAGATCGAATGGATGTTATCAGGCTCTTTGTAAACTGTTACTAAGAACGAACGCCGAAAACTTTGATGAGCATGTGAGAACACTAGGCATAAATTCAGTCTTTTCACAGTTGCAAAACGCAGTTATTGCACAACAGAGAAATCCTGATCTAGGATACGAAGCAGATTCAGAAGATAACTCTTTTGGGAGTAGATTTGAACAATCCGAATCTGTGGAGATTGCTCCACAAGGATCTGAATATACTCATTATAGTAATTCAGTTGAAATCCTACAACCTCCTTCACCTGAAATTATATTGATCAGTGACGACGACGAACAAGTCGTTGACAATTTTGTAATTGCTGAATCACAACAAGAATAGGTTGTTTTTTGAAGGATAAATCAAGCAAGGCTTGATAGTTTGTAAAGTCTTTTTGTAATAAGACTATATAAGAAAGGTTTCTTGTTTTAATAGATTGTAATGGGATCAAATAACAATCTACCAATCCCCGAATTCAATGGGGATAATTATGAGTATTGGTCCATCAAAATGAGGACATTACTCATAGGAAAAGGACTATGGGATAGTATTGAAGACGGTTACACTGCTCCAACAGATTGGACTACTTTGAGTGCAACCGACAAGAAGACCTTCAAAGATGCACAGAAAAATAACTCTTTTGCCTTATACCATCTTCAATCAGCATTAGATCCAAGTATCTTTCCTAGAATTGCATCTTTCTTAACTGCCAAAGATGCATGGAATGCCTTGAAAGAAGGATTCCAAGGAAGTGATAAAGTGAAGCAAGTCAGGCTTCAGACCTTAAAAAGAGATTTTGAAAATCTCAGAATGAAGGAAAATGAAAGAGTCGGTGACTATTGTGTACGAGTCAAAGCAATAGTTGATATGATGCAAACTTTAGGTGATAACACAACAGTTGAAACAATTGTGAAGAAAGTGTTGAGAACACTTCTTCCTAAGTGGAATCACATTGCCATCATAATTGAAGAATCAAAAGACCTTTCTACTCTTACATTTGATAGTTTGATTGGATCATTAACATCACATGAAGAGCGCCTTCAAGGAACACCTTCAACAAGCTATGGAGGTGATGACAAAGCCTTCACTTCGAACGAAGCTGCAAGACGAGGACAAGGAAGAGGTCGAGGCAGAGGACAACAACAAAGAGGCAAAGGCCAAAGCAACTCCTACAGAGGAGGAAATCAAAACAGAGGTGGAAATCAAAACAGAGGAGCCAATCGGAACCAAAGCGGCAATGCGAGGCCATGGAAATCAAGGACGAGGAAGTAACAAAACTAAAACGGCTTGTTTCAATTGTGGGAAACAAGGACACTTCGCTCGTGATTGCTGGTCAAAGTCTTCAAAAGATCAAAGCGAGTCAATATGGCTCATTTTATGGAGAAGAAGAAGGCACCTCAAATATTTTTCTTTCATATGGACGGTCAGATCAAAATCTCAAAGACACATGGATTTTAGATACTTGGTTGCTCCAACCACATGAGTGGCAAAGAAAATCTCTTTGCTACATTAGATTCAAATTATAAATCCCATGTTAAGTTAGGGGATAATAAATCTTTGCAAGTTGAAGGCATTGGAGCTATGGAAGTTCCAACAAAAGAAGGCCTTAAAAAGGTGAATGACATATACTATACTCCAAAGCTACAACACAATTTGTTAAGTGTTGGCCAAATGATGGAGAAGCATTACAAATTAGTTTTTGATGAAGGAAAATGTACAATCCTTGATAAAAACAATTGTAACGAAGTCATCACGAAGTACCTATGACAAAGAATAGGTTATTCCCTCTAAAATTTGGTGAGCCAGGGGGAGCTCAACTTGCAAATATTGCTATTTCAAATCCAAGTGTATTGTGGCACTTGAGATATGGTCACCTCAATTCCGCTAGCTTGAAAATGTTAACTTCACAAGCTATGGTGACAGGACTACCAAAAATTCAAGAACATAAGAAGGTATGCGAAGCATGTGCTTTGGGAAAGCACTCCAGAACGAAGTTTCCAAAAGGGCAAGCGTGGAGAGCAAGCTATCCTCTTCAGCTAGTACATTCGGACATCTGTGGTCCAATGCAAACAAAAAGCCTTGGAAACAATTCTTATTTCCTAACATTCATAGATGATTATTCTAGAATGTGCTGGATCTATTTTCTGAAACACAAAGATGAAGCATTTGATTGCTTCATAGACTTCAAAAATAATGTAGAAAAGCAATGTGACTACTATGTCAAATGTCTTCGCACTGATAGAGGAGGAGAGTACTCCTCAAATGAATTTTTAAATTATTGTAAGCAAAATGGGATAAAAAGGCAGTTCACCACTGCCTATACCCCATAGCAGAACGGTGTGGCCGAAAGAAAGAACCGCACCCTTGTTGAAATGGCACGTACGATGCTTCAAACAAAGCATCTAACATACAACTATTGGGCAGATGCAGTGAGAACTAGTGCATATATTCTAAATAGAAGTCCGACTTCTAGTTTAGATGGTATCACTCCTTATGAAGGATGGTACGGTAAGAAACCAAATGTCAAACATTTTCGAGTATTTGGTTCTTTAGCTTATGCACACATTCCTGAGGAGAAGAGAAAGAAGCTTGATCCCAAGAGTCAAGCATGTATTTTTGTAGGGTATTGTGAATCTACCAAAGGGTATAGATTGTACAATCCCAAGACACATAAAATAGTTATCTCTTGGGATGTAATTTTTGATGAAGGGGGAGAATGAGGTCATAAAAAATTTGTTGATATAGACTCTAATTCTGAAAGTTCCACATTTGTACAGCCCAAGAAAAGTAGTGGAAGTAGTTCCCCTCCACAAAGTCCACATCAGGAATCTTCATCGAGTACATCAAGTGGTACATCAAGTCCAAGAGGAACTCCTTTGTTGGCACCCCCAAACTCTCCGAAATGATTTCAGAGATCTGTAAGCGCTCCAAGTCCGATGGATATTGATCCAGTTTCTCAAAGGAAAGAAACAAATAAAGGAAAGCGCATACTACAGAGTCATCCATCTTCTCAAATGTTGGATAGGAATTTCCAACAAAGATACACTAGGAGTCAAGCTAGTGAGATGGACGACATTTTGTCAAGACTTGAAAATCTTCACATGTCAGGAGATGATGAGTCTCATGAACCAAGGGGTGATGTAGTCAATTATGCTTTGTTGGCTGCTGCACAGCTAGAACCATCTAGCTATGAAAAAGCATGTATTGAAAGTATATGGCAAGATGCCATGGAAGAGGAAATATCCTCAATTAAAAAGAATGATACTTGGGAGCTTGTGAAGCTTCCCAAGGGAAAAAAATGTGTTGGATGTAAATGGGTCTATAAGACCAAATTCAATGCTGATGGAAGCATTGAAAGGCACAAGGCAAGATTAGTAGCTAAGGGTTTTACTCAGAAATATGGCATAGATTATGAGGAAACCTTTGCTCCAATTGCTCGACAAGAAACAATCGAAGCTGTTCTTTCCTTGGCAGCCCATAAAGGATGGAACATTCAACACATGGATGTGAAAAGTGCATTTTTAAATGGATACACGATAGAAGAGGTGTATGTTCAACAACCTCAAGGTTTCCAAGAACAAGGAAAAGAGAACCTTGTTTATAAATTGAAAAAAGCACTTTATGGCCTCAAGCAAGCACCACGAGCGTGGTACTCACGCATTGACGGCTATTTTAGCGAGTATGGTTTCACAAAAAGCAAGAGTGAACCAACTCTATACTACCTTAAGAATGGAGTAGATATCCTCATAGTTTGTTTATATGTGGATGATCTAATATTTATGGGTAGTAATAATAAGATGAATATGGAGTTCAAAAACTCCATGATGAATCAGTTTGAGATGAAGGATCTCGGATTAATGAGATACTTCCTAGGCATGGAAGTACATCAATCAAAGCAAGGGATCTTCATATGTCAACAGAAATATGCTCATGACATGATCAAGAAATTTGCTATGCAAGCAGTGCAAATCGGTTGCAACACCAACGAGGACATGGAATCCAGCTAAGCAAAGATGATGGAGCACCAAAGGTTGACATGACCAATTTCAGAAGCATGGTTGGGAGTTTAATGTTTCTCACCAACACTAGGCCGGATATACGAGTATGTTGTTTCTCTAGTATCAAGGTTTATGGCTTGCCCATCCGAGCTGCACCTTCAAGCAACCAAACGAATTTTACGATATGTAAAAGGTACATTGGATTTTGGAATCCATTACCACAAGTCTAACTCTGTGAAGTTAGTTGGTTATAGTGACAGCGATTGGGGCGTAATATAGATGACAAAAAATCTACATCGGGGAACTGTTTTAGTCTAGGTTCGGGACTAATAACTTGGAGTTCCAAGAAGCAATCTGTTGTAGCATTATCATCTACGAAGCTGAGTATATAGCCATTACCCATGCTAGTACTCAAATCCTCTGGTTGAGGAAAATCCTTGAAGAGATTGGTGAAAATCAAATTGGTCCAACCAAACTGAACTATGATAATATTAGTGCCATATGGTTGGCATATAATCCGATCCACCACAAAAGGTCAAAACATTTTGATATGAAGTATCACTTCATAAGAGATATGGTGGAACAACAGATAGTTGAGCTTCAATACTGCAGCACTTTGGATAATCTAGCAGACATCTTCACCAAAGGCATGGCTAAAGCTCAATTTATAAAGTTGAGAGACTGTATAGTCAGTCCTCTCAACTTTAAGGGGGAGAATGTTGGAAATAACGCATGGTAAAAATTTATTTTTACCACAGTAAGGTTGGACCTTACCTTTTACCTCCCTGGACGGTAGAGACTGGACGGCAGAGGTTTGACGGCATGGGCGGCAGAGAGAACGAATTCTAATTTTCTTCTTCTTTCCTCCCTATTTTCCTTCATCCTTTTCTCTTTCCCCTAAGTTAGCGATTATGGTTTATTTCCTTCTATTTAAACCTTGTAACCGCAGATTAATTCCTAATGCAAGTTTATTCTATTTTCTCCTAACTTTTTCTTCCTGGTTACTAACCTAAGCTCCTATCACAATATTGTTCCCTTAAATATTTGTTTTTTCTTTGTAATTGTTCACTTTGTTCCTACAATCATTGTGTTTCCCTATGTATTCTTTGTTGTGCAAGTCCAAGTCTTGCCAGCAAACTAATTCCTTCATAATCACTTCCATCACTTCAAGGCTCATGACCTGGTGGCTCTTCTTTTCCATCTTCCATTGCCACCATTTGTCGTATCTTTTTCACTTAGTGATCTCAGCCTATTTTCTTCTTCTATATTAGGGAATATTATATGTACCCCTATTCTTCTACATTCTATGGGAAGGGGTTTCAATTCCTCCTATTCAATTATGTGTTCATTATTTTCATCTCCAAATAGTTAGGCTAACTTGGAGTCACTGTCCTTTTTTACATCATCTTCTTCTTTGGTCCTACTCAACTCACCCTCTTTGTGGATCAACATGCCTTCAAAAGGTTTTGAAGGCTGATTTGGTGCTGCAGTTAGCCCTCCTATACTTGTCTCATCTTCTACCAATTCAAGATTAACCATATTCACCCAAGATTTTACTTTATATGGCTTTAATTTTGAGCCATTAATTGTCTTGGGACACAATGTCCTATCCATTTTATTCAAATTTTTTGCATTATTTTCCATCTTATTTACAACCTAGAAGGGTCCAAGCCACAAGGTCTTCAATTTACCTGGCTTGATTTCTTGCCTACCACTAGAATTCAATACCAAGTCATATGGCTTCAACTTCATATTTCTCAAGTGCTTGTCATGCCAAAGCTTCCTTTGACATTGGGCAATCTCTATTGTCCATTGTGCCATCACCTCTTTCTCATCCAATCTCACTAATGCCACTAGCCTCTCCTATAGGTTTTTTTTGTCACCAAAACGATTCTACATTGCCACTCTTAGACTTGGTACTAGGAACTCCACTAGCACAACTACCTTTATTTGTACATTAATTGGAATAGTGTATGGTTTATCATTATCTTCAATATAGTTTTGTAAGCCCACATGATTGTTGGCAATCTCTCTTCCTACCCAACATCTTCAATACTGCATATTTTGTACATGATGGAAACTAACACCTTGTTAGTTGCCTCTACTTACCCATTTGCCCTGGTAATATGGGCTTGACAAGTGTAAGATCTTGAATTCAATGATAAGCTTCTAGATTATCCTTTTGAAAGAGTGTCCTTTATTATCACTCTTTAATTATAGGGGCATGTCGAATCTTGTGTTCACTTGTTCATACAAGAACACATGTACTCCTTGTAGAATCATCAGACAATGCCCTTGCCTTGACCCACTTTGTCAAGTATTTAGTCTCCACCACAATGTATCTACACTTTCTCTTGCTAGTCTTCAATAGTACAACAAAATCAAGACCCCATCTCTCAAATAGTTGTGATTGTGATGGTGAAATGGCATGAATTCCCTCCTCAATAATTGTCTAGCTCACTGGCATGTATCACATGCCATCATGAACTCCTATGCATCACGATAAAGGGTGGGCCATCATAGCCCTACCAAAATCACTTTTCTTGTCATCGCATCTGGCCCCATGTGCCCTCCTGCTAGTCCATTGTGAGCTTTCCTCAACGTTGGGTTCACTTCTTAGTCTATTACACATCATTGTAATATTCCACCAGGTTTTATTTTGTATAACAAGCCAACTATTAGTTGAAATTATGTTGACTTGATGAAGATTCTTTTCCTTTATGTTATCATCAACTCCTTTGACACCTCTCCCATCGACAAGTATTCTTTGATGTAGTTGTACCATGATGGAAGTGCATTGATTGCAAACAAATAAGCATCTAGAAATTCATTTGATGCTCCTCCCTCCCTAGGTTCTCCCAAGTGTATTTATGATAATTGTTCTACTATTACATGTTTCTTCCCCAGTATCACTATTATATGAAACACAAACTCTTGCAATGTGACAAGCCACCTACTAACTCACCCATGAATGGTCGGTTTGTTAATAAGATACAACAATGCTTGATGATCTATGTAAAAGGTAAAGGGTTGGCAAACAGGTAATGTCTAAATTTCTAAACTTCATATACCATCCCCAAAGCCTCTCGCTTTGTTGTGCTACAAATTTTCTTTGCTCTTGACAACAATCGACTAGAAAATCAAATAGACTGATCTAGCCCAAACTACCCCTTCTAGGCTAAGCCACATCCAATTGAAAAACTAGATGTATCCACATGGACATGAAATTCTTTACCCCAATATGGAGACACGAGAATGGGTGTGCACACTAACTTTGCCTTCAATTCCTAAAAGACCTTTTAATGCTCCTTCATCCATCAAAAAGGAATATTTTTGTGCGTCAACACGTTTAATGGATAGGAAACTTGTAAAAAATTCCTAATGGCTTGCCTATAATACCCGACGTCTCCTAGAAAGAACTTCAACGAACTAATATCGTATGGCTCTTCCATGTTTATCACAACTTTGATCTTCTTGGGATCTGTGTTCAACCCTTCTTTGCACACCACGTGTCCCAACAACTTTTCGTACGAAACCAACAATTTGTACTTCTTTGGATTTAGGGATAACCGAGCATTCATGCACAACCTCATACATTCCTCCAGTGCCTTCAAATGCTTGTCATTTCTGCCATATAAGGACCATTCATACAAGAAGACTTTGAACTTACTTGTGGATATTTGTTCAAAAATATACAAAATGATTCTTTGAAATATGTTTGGAGCATTGTATAAACTAAATGGCATTCAATTATATGCATAGATGTCATTCTCTACTACAAATGTAGTCTTTAGCTTGTCCTCTTTGGCTATTTTGATTTAATTATAGCCTAAAATTCCATCCAAAAATAAATAAATTTCATGTCCAACTACCACCTCCATATTCAAATCAATAAAGGATATGGGAAAGGGATTATTTACGATCACTGCATTTAGACTTCTAAAGTCTACGCATATGTGTATTTGATTACCTTCTTCAAGGTGATCACAATTGATAACAACCACTTGCTCAACCTAACCTTGAAGAAGATTCCTACGTCCAACATCTTTTGTATATCTACATTGACCAAGGCCACATACTTTGGGTTAATTCTATATGGCCTCCTTCTCACTAGTTGTCCACCTGAAATCAACTAAATCTGAAGATCGCATAATTCTGGTGGAGCCCCTTTTAAATATTTGTACATCCATGTGAATACATCCTTGTATTGCATGAAGATATTGAAAGCTTCTGCATTCAGTATTGGATCCCAATCTTCTCCTTAGTGGATTATTGTCTCCTCATCACCCTTGCCAAGGTTAACTTGTACCATCTTTGGTCCTTCATATTGTATGGTATTAGGTTCAATAGTCACTTTTGCCATATAAAACAAGTGTGTTGGCTTTTCATCAATCACAACATCACTAACAATATATTTTGCAAAGTTCTTTGGGAATGTCCACTTTTTCTTCTCCGTAGGTGTAGATTTGGTATTCTTACCACACTTCCCAATATCGTACACCCTTTTTCTTCATTCATCATGGTTCTCTTCATATTTTGCCACCCTACATGTCAAATGAAGACATGCTTTCTCCCTATATGTATAGGTTGAATGTACCCCTTGACACATGGGTACTAAGCCAAAGTCTTTGTACATAAAGGATCCATATTTTGAATTTAAAAAATGTGTAAGATTATTAGAGTAGGGAGGGATATTTGACTGAGGATTTTTTGATTAACTTAGCAGTAAAGAATCTGACTTTTAATCTTCAAAATAATACTTTTGAAGCAAAACAAAGATACTCCAAGAACTTCAAAAAGTGGATAAAATTTGAAAGATTTTTTTTTTCCCCAATGCAAAAGAAATAAAAATAATAATTCGTCATTTGGTTTAGAAGAAAAATTAAAGGGACCAAACAACATTCTAGCATGACCAAGTGAGGCAATAATAATTCGTCATTTGGTCTAGAAGAAAAATTAAAGGGACCAAACAACATTCTAGCATGACCAAGTGAGGCAACTCCATACCCACTTTGATACCATGTTGGAATCCATAATGCTTTCCAGAAATAAACCATATACTCAAATCTTATATAAAGAACAAAAAAAAATGATTAAAAGAAGAGGATTTGGTAGGCACCCATAGGCACCATAAATAATCACTATATCTATAGATAATATTACACAACACTAATAATAAAATAAGGATTATGAGGGTATTTTTTGCAATACCAAAACCTAAATTGCATTATAAAGATTGACCTAAGCTAACATAATGTAGACACGAAAAATTGATCCACTTTGCGTGGGCAATCTTCCTTAGTGCCCCTAAGAGGCCCTCAACCTTTGCCAAGAGCAAAGAAAGACCTCTTTGCCTCCCTTTTTTAATTTGTTTACCTTTTAGAAAAATCATGCCCCGTCTATACGAGGCGCGACTTCGTGCCAGTGATATTGTGCCCCGTTAGTATGGGGCACAACTTCATTGTTTAACCTAGTTTTTTAAATTTATTTTATTTTATTATTTTTGAGCTCGCTTAGACCCAGGTTTAAACCCTCTTGCGTGTTTTGGCATCGACTGTGAGTGTATTTGTGCCCGCTTTCTTCCTCCAATTTTATCTATAAAAGGAAGAATGTTTTTACTTAATAAAAAAATAAGAATAAGTGCAAGCGTGATATGTGAACTTTTGTGTGATCTCTATGCAAATTGATTAAGCTCAAAATTTATAGTTCATTCTTATTTATTTTCTCTATTGCAAGCTAACCCTCGAAGTGCAAATTTTGGATTGATCTTCTGTTGCGTGGATTGAATTGATTTTCCTGTGTAACTTGGTGGATCCGTGGTGTAGCTCAGAGAGACAGAGTGATCGTCTGGATACTTGGCTCTCTTATGTCTGCTTCGGTAATGTCCATTAGGGTTTGATTACTTTGTTATCTGCATTTATTTAATTTGCTGCATTCGCTTCTTATTTTTCTATAGTCTACAAAAAAATTACACCTAGCATTAACGAGGCATGACTTCGCCTACCCTAATTAGGGTAAATTTATTCACATAAGCAAAATTGTATCTCGAAGTGCAAATTTTGGATTGATCTTCTGTTGCGTGGATTGAATTGATTTTCCTGTGTAACTTGGTGGATCCGTGGTGTAGCTCAGAGAGACAGAGTGATCGTCTGGATACTTGGCTCTCTTATGTCTGCTTCGGTAATGTCCATTAGGGTTTGATTACTTTGTTATCTGCATTTATTTCATCTGCTGCATTCGCTTCTTATTTTTCTATAGTCTACAACAAAATTACACCTAGCATTAATGAGGCACGACTTCGCCTACCCTAATTAGGGTAAATTTATTCCCATAAGCAAAATTGTATCTTGTTTAGACAGGGTGCAACTTCGTTGCTACGTTATTGCACCCGCTCCAGGTGAGGCACGATTTTGCCCTAGGGCACATTGGGGGTAATTTCTAGATTCTACTTTCACTGTTGCATTCCATTTTGTTTCTAGATCATACAGTTGTACTTTTCTTTCTATTTTTTGTTGTTGTCTTTCTGATTTATGATTAATTATCCAAAGGTTAATTTTCATTTTTATATTGAAAGGTCATCTAAAAGGACCTAGGGGGCTTGATTGCTGCTAGATCTGTCACACAGCGGCCTATACAGACCCTCTAATACTAATTCTATTTTTTAGTGTTTCATGAATGATCTTGCAGAAATAAGAATTCTTGATATCATTGGACAAGAGGCAAAAAAAGCTAAGTCAACCACTAGTCTAGATAAGTGCTCTATCAATTCCATTGGTTGAAAATCTAGTTTTATTGTTGATTCTTAGGCATCTAGCTTGCATTTAGGGATACTTTTTGTGTAATTGTCTAGTGCATCTCTATTTTAAAGGTTTTTTGAAATAAACCCTAGGTTAGTGAGCATTCAAATAAAGAATCATTCTAGGATAGCTCTTGTATGCCTGCATTCTATTTTCAGTTACATTATTCTATTTTCTGCATTGTCCTTTATCTTTTCTAGCTTAGATATAGAAAGGCTAAACTTAGGTGATTACCCGAAATTGAATACATCAAACCATACCGAAATCCTGAGGACTTGGAGCGAGTCCTTAAACCATTCCTGTGAACTCTTCCCCCTAGCACCAAGTGTAGAGCACAACATACCCCTGTGGTTCACCCCACAAAAGGTTCCCTCCTTGCGGATCCAGCCATTTGTTTGGGAATTGTACGTGGTAGGGCAATTTTCCCCTTCTACATATTTGGTGAACCCAACGTGAATACCTCTTTTTCTTTTTAAACAATAAGCAATATCATTAAAATTGTGTGCCAAATATTTAAAAATATAATTCCTTTTGTGTAAAGTGTGTAGGTATCCTTTGGTCTTAGTTCTTCTTCTTGTCTTTCTCCTTTTTTCTCAATGGCTTTTGACCTTGAGGGAGGACAAAGACTCAGGTTTGATGATATTTTTCATGAGAATTATCAAATTGATAGATAAAATCATAGCATAGAAGAAGAGACTGATAATTATGTTGATCCTATCCAAAATCCTAATGGGAATATCATCTTTAATTATTTTGATCATATATGGACTTTTTATAAGTATCACAAACATGCTTTGGATATGGCCTTAGAAGAAGAAGCATTACTTGAAAAAGACATCCCACCTCAGAACCCTTTGAGTAAATATTTGAATCATAGCTATCAAACTTATCAACCTACTTATGCCACTACCATGACCACCAACATTGAAATGAATTCAACAATTCATTCAACTAGTAGTGGCACTCAAATTGGTTTTCAATTTCCTCTTCCATCCTCTAATATCAACGCTCTTTCCTCTATTCCACCACAAGTAAATCTTCCATTCTCACAAGGCACCACCTATAACAACAACCTTCACATGTCCAACCTAATTCAAGGGAATAAGGGGAAAATATATAATAATTCAGAAATACAAAATTTGACAAGTGTTGTGAATCAATTAGTTTCAATAATGGATATGATTCAACCATCAGGGTTTACATATAGCTATAAGGAAATGTGTAGTCAGCCATTGGATCCTATTGTTGCTGCCAGGCCTTATCTTAAGCATTTTTCCATGCTAGTATTGCCAATATATAAAGGGACTGAAGATCCAATAGAGCATTTGAGAGGGTTCAGAATAGCTTGTCATGATCTTGTTTATGATGATATGCTTTTATTGAAAACTTTTCCAAAGAGTCTTTTTGGAGTGGCATTAGAATGGTATTATCGATTACCCAACTATTCTTTGAAAAGCTTTGAGAAAACTGTAGAGATATTTGTTCATCAGTTTAGTTCTTATATTTCAAAGGAAGTAACAATGAGAGATTTATATGATTTAAAGCAAAATAAATAGGAAATGTTTTTAGAATTTTAAGCTTGTTGGAGGAGTTTAGTTGGCCGATTAAGACAATCTGTGTCTCAGAAAGATATGCTTGATATATTTACAGGAAATTTACAAGAACATTTATCTTATACTTTAGAAACTACTACTGTCACATCTTTAGATCAAGCAATTGAGTTAGCAAACAAAGTGGAACAAGCTCTCATCAGGAGAGGTCAACTCAAGATTAAAGAAGATAGACCAACTAAGTCTCACCATAAGAATAAACATAGAGGAGGTATTAGTGATAGTAGGTCTGTTAATTATGTCAATAATAGCGTACAAAATATTATGCTTCAGAAACCTTCTCAAAGGAATTTTACAAGCCTCAATATCCCTATGGAAGCAATTTTAAAGCAACTACTAGATGCTAAGGCAATAGAACTACCTCCAATAAGACAACTAGATTCTACAACTCATTGGTATAAAGCATATCAACATTGTGCATATCATAGAGTAGGACATTGGACTAATTCCTATAAAATATTGAAACATTTGGTTCAAGACTTAATTGATGTTGGTCGCATTGACATAAGTAGTTTTCAGTCTTCTAATAGCCATTTTAAATCAGACTAGAACAAGATAAGCCAATCAAATGTCTTATAACAATGTACCACACCAATATAATAACAACATGGTTGGGATAACAACTACTTCAGGAAGAATAGTACAAAAGATGGATGATGTTGGACATTTTGAGTCATTAAGTCAAATTTGTCATTGATGTCAAGGAATGAAGTCATCATTGATGTCAAAGAATATGTCAAAGAACAATGCAAAGGTTAAAGGCAAAAGGGTTTCATAATATTTTTAATATTATGTGGAAGCAAAAATTAAAAGGTTTTTCATAAAAACCCAAGGAAGTTTATTGCAATGCTAAAGGAAGGTTTAATATTTTTTATAAAATATTTATACAAAGTTGTACAATGAGAGATGGCCTTAATAAAACCAAAGGGTTTTAAAGAATTAATTTATAAAATTTAAATTCAAAAGAATTTAAATAATTTATAAATTAATAAAGTTTAAAGGAAAATAAAAAGCGTCGACATCTAAAAGTTTGAAGGAAATTCGAGCACCGACGTGTATGCATGAAGGAGGAAATCAATATATATACCCATGCCTTAGAGGCATTAAATTTATCCTTTTTCTCGAATGTTAATGCATGCAATTGTGTTGAGAGCTCATGCGGAAAAAGAGAAGCGAATTTTGTTTTATGTGCCAACGAATAGAGACAAAAACGAAAAGCATCGAAAGTTGAAAACCATCTGGGCAGTGTGGCCTAGTGGCAAGAGGGTAGTGGTTAGAGTGTTTGGGCGCTTGGTGACCTACGTTCGAAATGCGGCAGCAACATGTTTGGTGATTTTGTTTGTGTTGGAAGCGCCAAAGGGAAGGTGCACGTTTTGCTTGGCAAAGCGAGGAGCTTCATAGAGCACGTGGTGCTCTCCACTCCCCAAGCGAGCACCTAGCTCGCACGATAGTGGGAGCCACGGCTAGGGAGGCTGCGTTGTGAGTTCGATTCCCACCAAGGCCAAGGTAATAAATTATTATTATTATTTTTGTGTTGCCTAAAGTTTGACATGAGGTCTTAGGGAGTTAAAAGGGTTGTTTAAAAGATTTATTATTATTATTTTTGATAAGTTGGAGGAATAAGGAGTTAGCTTTATTTTTGAATAAAGTGTTTGTGTCACATTGATTTGTTGAAGTTTAAAAGGATAAAGGGAACTTCTTGCATTGAATTATTTTGAAAAGAAGAGTACATTGAATATTATTTTAATTGGGAGATTATAAGGTGTAAGTGGTGAATAATTTATTTTTGTAAATGTTGATGATTGTTTTCTTCAAGATGGAGAGATAAGGTGTATATGTGTCTTGATATTTAAATTATATTTTTGAGAGATTTTATCATCTTATAATTTCTTTGAGCTTGGAAAAGAGGTGTTTGTGATTGTGGCAGATTTATGAGATTCCTTCATCATCAAGAAAAAGGTATGAGCACATGCTTCCATAGTTAAGTTTATTGGTTGGTTTTATGGAAAATAATTTTGGAGTGAAAAGGACTTGATTAGGATTTCCTATTGAGTGTGTTTGAGTTAATGCTTCAAGGTTTTCTGGAATAAAGAGTTGTTAAAACCTTGTTTTATAAGTATTGTTGTTGAAGCCATTGGTTGTGTGAAGAACTTGAACTAGGGTTTGAGTATCATTGCTATGTAAAGATTGTTTTATAAGCATTGTTGTTGAAGTGAGTTGTTGAGCAAAGAACTTGAACTAGGGTTTGAAAAGAACATGAGTATCATTGTTATGTGATATTAGTTGTTGAGCATTGTTGGAAACATTTTGAGTTGGTGTTTATATGTTTGTACTAGGATTTGTAAAGAAGGATTATTTCATTGAGTGATTGGTTGAGTAGAGTTGGTTGAGCCTAGTCAAGTGGGTGTATGAAGTGATTGTTCAAGTTCCATAAAACAAACTATTCTATATTCTGAATTGATTTGAGAAAGTGATTGGGCATTGAGGTGAATAAGAAGCATATTGAGTCTCTAACAATTCTCCTTATGTTTCTAAGAGAGTCACTGAAATTAATTGAGCATTGTGATAAGTGTAGAACATATTGAGTCTCTAACAATTCTCTTTATGTTTCTATGAGATTGGACAAGTTATTTTGTGGACTTGTTGAGCAGATTTGAGGTAAGTCTTTGAGAAGACTTGTGAATAGATTTGAGTAAGATTTTGTGGAAGCTTACAATACAGATTGAGAGTAAACTTGGACAAGTTCTAGAGAGGACTTGTGGAGCATATTTGGACAAGTTCTAGAGAGGACTTGTAGAGAAGATTTTGAACAAGTTCTAGAGAGGACTTGTAGAGAAAATTTGAGCAAGTTCTAGAGAGGACTTGTAGAGTAGATTTTGAACAAGTTCTATAGAGGACTTGTAGAGCAGATTTGAGCAAGTTCTAGAGAGGACTTATGGATAGATTAGTGTGAGCTTTTGAGGAAGCTTACAAGGCAGATTTAAGACAAGTCTTTGAGAAGGCTTGAGAGTAGAGTTGATTGATTGATTTGTTCAAACCTTGATTTAAGATTTAGGGCAGATCCAGCAGAGTTGATTTGAGATTGTATCAAGATTTGAGTCAAGGCTTGAGGACAGATATTGAGGATAGATTTGTGCTAGATCGAAGGACCGTGTTTAGTGCAAAATTGAGAACAAAGTTTGGTGCATATTTGAGGACATGTTTGTGCCATACCAGAGACAGAGATTGATCATATTTGTGCTAGATAGAAGGACTATGTTTAGTACAAATTTGAGACAGAGCTGAGTGTAAGCTTTGGAGGTGACAGAGAGTAGAGTATAGTAGTCTCTAGTGGATAGAGATACATTAGCTAGGGCAGTGAGGACAGGTCTTCTGAGTGAATACAAGAGTCTTCAGTGGAGAGAGATCCACAAGCTAGTGTAGTGGTGGCAATAGTCTTCTAGAGGATCACCAGCGAGAGCAGAGGAGAAGTTCTCTTGTGGATAGAGATCCACGAACTTGATTTAGGGAATTGGTATCTCCTTTGGACAAAGGTCCATACAAATTGTAATAGGGAAAGGATTCCTAAGAGATTGATTGAGAAAATTTTAGTGAAATATTTTCTTCGTGGAGTAGCCCACATTGGATGAACCACATAAATTGTGGTGTCTCTATTGTGTGGTGATTTATGCATTGCTTTGATTACTGCTATTGATATTGCTATCTATACATTGCATAATATTGATTAGGAAAGAAAAGTAAAAAGTGGTCTTATATAGTTCCCTCCCTCTCTGTATAAGCTTGTGTTATTCAGATGAGTCGGTAAAAATTCCACTTTTAGAACTTTTACAAAATTCTCAAGCATATAAAGAAGCTGTGATAAATGTTTTAGAACAACAGCCCAATCCCTCGGATATCTCTCCGAGTGGCATGACAAAAGTTATAGACTCCCTCCGAAAGCCTCGTTTAACATTTTCAGATGATGATATGACCTCTTTAGAATTGCAAGAAGATTCTTCACTATATATCACTGCTTACATTGGTGACACTCTCATTAAGAGGGTTATGATTGATAATGGTTCTTCACTTAATGTTTGTATGCATCATTTCTTTCAAAAGTTTGGATTGAAGAAATAATATTTAATTACATCTAGTGACATCATTAAGACTTTCAACAATAATTCTCAAGAAGCTTGTGGCACTATATTACTCCCCCTTAGGGTTTGACCAAAAATTTTAAACACAATGTTTTATGTGGTGTCTTGTCCTACATCGTTTAATCTCCTTCTTGGACGACCTTGGATTCATGCAATGGAGGTCGTCCCTTCTACTTTTCATCAATGCATAAAATTTGAATTTGAAAATCAAATCATTTCTATTATGGGTAATTCTCGTCCATTCGAATTTTTCTCACCAGAAGATCTCGCTCAAATTAATTCATCACAGTCTTCCTCTAAAAATTCTTCTACAAAAGTTTCATCACAATATCAAGATGAATCTTCTTGTTTAGATCTTCTCTTTAAGGAATCTCATAAAATTTTAAATGGAGTGTTAAGTATGAGGTTCCACCCTCTCCTAAGGTCTTAACCCCATAGTCATGTGTTATAGATGAGGGTTCCTCTCAGAATTGTAGAACTAAGCGTGACGCTGAGAGGGGGGGTGAATCAGTGTGTATTAAAAATTTAATCCGACTATGAAATCAAATAAAAATAAGCAATCACACAAACATGCATCACATAACACCAAATTTATAGTGGAAACCCGATGTGGGAAGACCACTGTGCCAATGGACTGTTTGGACTCCCATCCAAATCCAGCCTCAAAAATGTTTGGTCTTTACAATATTTTTGTAGCATCAACTGCAGGGAATAGCACCAACCAACCCAGACTTTAGCAACACCAACTGCAAGGAGCACCAACCCCGATCGCCAAGCATCCACTCGATAAAAACAAAAACTATAGTAGAAAATCTGATCTCCGTTTCAAAATACCCTGAGTGGTCTAGCTCATTGCTTCTCTCTACACATCCACTCTGACTAATCTCATCTGATCTGAATCTTAATCTCACACCCTTATCTGTACTCACACTGACTCCTTTAAAAAACCTTTTTTGCAATACCTTTCACTTTCAACACTTCAACTTGCTAACAAATTTCGAGCTACAAGATGACCGTTTCAGCATTCAATAACGTCTCCCATGGGAGACATAACGTTCTTCTATATTTTAAAATTTTGCATGCGCTGGAAAAATAATGGACTCAAAAGGAGTTACGGATCAAAAGTTATGACCTTTTTAAATTTCACTTTTATTTTGGAGAGGCATTTTGTCAAACAGTTCACGGACAAAGTGTTGTGCACATTACTCGTTCTCACACTTGGAGGCCTCGAAATTACTCCGATAAAAAAGAAAATATGTTCAATTCAATGAGCTATACATGAAACAACACTTAAACGACACATTCGGAAACAAGAAAATATGTAATCGAGCGCAAAAGCACTTGGCTGCCCAAAACTGGAAAAAGTGCTACGGAGGCATTTTACAACTGCTGCCGTTTCTTCCTCGGGTCTCCGTTCGGGCTGAAAATTAAAACATATTCTCTATGTATATCAGAATACCTTCAGTAAAAATTTCGAAGTTTTATTCCTCACAGATTGCTTAATATACCTCCGAAAAAGTGGCCTCTGACACTGATTTTTACACGTCACATAAATTGCAAAAAGTGCTCCAGAGCCATTTTACAGCGCTCATCGTTTCTTCCTCCGGACTCTGTTTGGGCTGAAATTTAAAACTTAAGCTCTCAGTATATCCAGCTACCTCCAGTAAAAAATTTGAGGTCCAATTCCTCATGGCTTTCTTAATATTCCTCCTGTAAAGTGTCCTCTGATGCAGATTTTACAGCTACAGTTTCATGACCAACAATGCACCGACGAAGCAACCAATCGTTCCAACACTGCAATAACACTTGCTAATAATAGAAAAATCTCCAAATAGTATCTGGGTCCGTCCAACACATTCCATTAACGTTTTGCCACTTTGACAACTTCATTTTTTGCTACTTTGACAACTTCTTGACGATTTTTGCAACTTTTGCAAATTTGCACGAACAACCTGTAACAACTTCACCTGAATATCACAAAAATTCTCATAAGCATTGAACACCACTTTACATACTTCGAACAACCTCCGAACAACTGCCCATTGCATCAACCTTTCCATTTGAGTGTGTTGACAACAATGACAATATTTTTGCTGCACCTTGCTCAACAAGAATGATATTGACTTTGATGGGTTTACCCCTTGCACAACGTAGGTTGAGTCTTCTAGTTCTCAAGTGGAATTTGGTTCTATGTCTCCCGAGGACCTTAAGAAATTAGGAGTGATTCTTGCCCCACCTACTCTTGAGGATGATTTGTCCATTCTTATTGAGGAGACCATAGATGTGAACATAGATTCTAAGAAAGCCCCTAGAATCCTTAAGTTAGGCAAAGCCTTGACCATGAACAAGAAGAAGCAGTTGACCAATTTATTGAAATAATATCAAGATATTTTTGCTTGATCATATGCTGACATGCCAGGGCTTGATCCCTCCCTTGTCATGCATCATTTGGTAGTTAAGCCTAGTGCTAAGCCTGTTAAGCAAAAACTTCGAAAGATGCATCCGAAGGTCGCCCTTTCAATCAAGGAGGAGCTCCAAAAACTCCTTGATGTCGGTTTTATAAAAACCATTGACTATTATGATTGGATCTCCAATATTGTTCCTGTGGAAGAAGGAAGGAACAATCAGAGTATGTACCAAATTTTGGGACATTAACTTAGCATGTCCCAAGGATGATTTTCCTTTGCTCAACATAGATCAAATTGTAGATTTTACTGCCAAATGTGGAATGCTTTCACTCATGGATGGTTTCTCAAGTTATAATCAAATCATGATTGCTCCTGAGGACTAGGCCAAGACATCATTCACCGCCCCCTGGGGTACCTTCTGTTGAAAGGTCATGCCATTTGGCCTTAAAAATGTAGGATCTACCTATCAACGGGCCATGACATGATGCATGATATTCTCCAAAAGTATGTGGACGACCTTTTGGCTCGTTCCTTAGAATGAAAGGATCATGTCCATGATCTAAGATGAATCTTTGAAAGACTTTGGAAAAATAAATTTCGCTTTAAACCTACTAAGTGTGTGGTTGCGGTCACATCTGGCAAGTTGTTAGGTTTTATAATGTCTAGGCGAGGCATTGAAGTGGACCCTTCCAAAGTGGCAGCTATCATTGATATGCCTCCTCCTCACACCCTGACCGAGCTTCGTAGTCTGCAAGGTAAGTTGTAGTCTATTCGTCGGTTCATTGCTCAGTTAGTCGATAAGTAACAGCCTTTCCTTCGGCTTCTTAAGAAGGATATGATTTTTCGATGGGATTTCGAGTGTCAAAAATATTTTGATAATATCAAGAGGTATCTTACCTCCCCACCTGTTTTATCTCCCCTGTACCTGGTAGGCATATATTGCTTTACATAGCGGCTACCGCTCAGTCTTTGGGAGCCATACTGGCTCAACATGATGAAAAAAATAAAGAGAGAGCTATCTACTATATCAATAGAACCTTGGTGAGCTATGAAACTAGGTACACTCTCTTAGAGAAGCTTTGCCTTATCATAGTGTTTGCTTCTTAGAAGTTAAAACACTACATGCTCAACCACAAGACACTAGTAATCACAAAGTTTGATCCCTTGCATTACTTTATGTCTAAGCCCCACTTGTCAGGTCGAGTTGCTAAATGGGTTTTGGTCCTTAGTGAGTTTGATTTGACCTTCATAGATCATATGGCTATCAAGGATCAGGTGATTGCTGATCAGTTAGCCTTCGCTCCCCTAGAAGTTGCCCATCGTATAGTTGTTGAGTTTCCTGATGAGTGCTTCAATGTTGAAATTGAAGAGTCCAAGTCTTGGACTTTGTTTTTTGATGGAGCCTATGCATGAAGGGCATTGGAGCTGGAGGTATTCTAGTTACACCACAAAAACAACCAATTCCTTTGTCCTTCAATATTCGTTTCTATTGCACAAATAATACTGCGGAATACAAATCTTTGATCCTTGGTCTTAGAGTAGCCTCAGATTTGCAAGTTAATGTTCTTTCGGTCTTTGGTGACTCTCAACTTGTGGTTAATCAGATTAACGATGTTTATCAGACTTGGGATGATAAGCTTAAACCCTATAGGGATATGGTTACCAAGTTGTCTTTTTTTGAGTAGGTTACCATAGAGTCTATCCCTAGATCCTCAAACTGCCATGCGGATGCCATGGCAGCTGTTGCATCTTTGTTCCCTTTGGAGTTAGAATATGATCAAGCTTCGATTATCATTCAACAACTCCAGGAACCTATGTCTTTGATTTCTTGTTTGGATCCCCTAGAGTGTTTTGCCATCGGAGATTCCCCATTTGAACCATGGTATAATGACATCTTTAATTTTATTAAATACGATTCGATGCCTAATGGTTTAGATCACAATCAGTGTAAGCTATTATGCAAAATGGCATGCTGATTTGTTATAATCAACAATAATTTATATCAACATTCTTTTGAAGGTGTCCTTTTATGATGTCTTAACTCTAATGAAGCCCGACTTGCTCTTAGTGACGCTCATGAAGGTTCATGTGGAGGCTATTTTAGCGGTAATGCTATTACCAAAAATCTCCTTCGAATGGGGTATTATTGGCATTTCATGGACAAATACGCATGCAATTTTATTTGGTGTTGCGACACATGTTAACGCTATGATCATCTTATCCATGCCCCTTCTCAAGACCTTTGGGTGATATCTTACCCTTGGAATTTTTCCATGTGGAGACTGGACGTTATAAAAAAGCTAACCCAATGTCGTCTGATGGTCACAAGTGTATCATCATTGCGATTGAGTACTTCACTAAATGGGTTGAAGTCCTGCCTCTGGTTATGGTGACTGGAACTCAAGTTTCTAAGTTCATCTTCAACCAGATTCTTTGTAGGTTTGGGATTCCTTTGGTGATTATTTTTGACAACGACACTCCTTTCAAGAACAAGGATGTCTATAATATTTATGCTAAGTACAATATTCAACACATGGTTAAATCCTTATTACCCCCAGGGTAATGGACAAGTTGAGGCATCCAACAAGTCCTTGATCAGGATTTTGAAGAAGTTGGTTAATAAGACCGGTCATGAATGGCATACTCAACTTTATCCTACCCTGTGGGCCTACCGTACTAGTGTGCGTACTCCCATAGGGCCTCTCCATATGTTTTGGTTTATGAGTCTGAGGCAGTGTTCCCTTTTGAGCTAGAGATCCCTTCTTTGTGCATCTTGTTACAAGACACCAAGGTTGGTGACGAGTTTCATACAGAGCGTTTGCACCAATTGGAGCTGCTAGATGAAAAGTGCATCCATGCCTTAGAGCATTTGTGAGTCTATCAGGATAGGCTCCGATGATATTATTCTAAAAAGGTTCGCAACCGTTCTTTTGATATTGGGGTCCTTGTCCTCAAAGAAAACCAATGGAACACCAATGCTTGTATTGATCTTCGAGGTAAATTTCAGCCCAAATGGCTAGGGCCTTTTGTTGTAACAACTAAATTTGGTTCTGGTGCTTATAAGTTAGCTTCCATGGATGGTAAAGAACTTAAAGAACCTATGAATATAATGCATTTAAAAATATATTATGCTTGATCTGTTGTTTAATCTTGCATATGCATTTAGTTAGGTCATACTTCATGTTTGCCTGACATATTATGCATATATGTCTATCATATTTTGCATGGTTGCCTAACATTTTGTTCTTCTTGCATATTGCTTGTCATATTTGCATTGCTGCTTGTTCATGACTGCTTGATCATATAGTTTTTGGGGATTCGTGACAATAGCAAGTGATGATACCTAGTTAGGTCATAGCTCACATGCATTGCACTATTCACTAGGGTTCTGATGCTTAGCGAAGCCCCAACCTAGGGCCCTTGCATTTTCATCCCTTCTCTTCTTTGATTCCTTTGCTTTGTTCTCTTCTCTCTTCTTTTTGAATTCCTTGACTTTGAAAGTTTTTACAATGATCATCATCTCTCTCCAAAGTCAAGGAATGCAATCCTCTTTTGGTATATCCTTTTCCTTTGCATGATTCTTATTTCTCCTTTGTCTTCTTTGTTCAAGATAAGGATATACATTATTCTCTCTTTTGTTTGCACATTTCCTCCCTCTTGATTTTTCACTAGATGAAACTTCAATATGGGGGCACACACGCATAATTCTATTCTTCTCATTTTTCTTCCTCTTATTTCTTCTAGCACATGCACACACTCTCATCGTGTTATGCTCATATTGATTGGTCCATACATACATGCGCATACACCCTCTCGGGTAGTACTGGCATACACACATCATTTTTACATCAACATACATTATAACACCCCTATCGGGTTATGTCTCTCTTTGACTTAGCGGGTCCAACACCCCATTACAAGATCAACTCCTTGGCCATTGAAAGTAGACCTCGACATACATTCTAGCGGGTAATCTCCCCACAGTAGCCACTAGTGAGCAACCACCCATAGCGGGTTACACTATACACTTCACTTATCAGTCCATATTTAGCAAGTACTACACCCATAGTGCATTCTCCACTCCATACATGGACCATATTTTGAGCATAATACCCTCTAGTCAGGATTTGGATTTAGCTTCTTTCTCTATTTTAGATGGTTGACCTTTGGAGTTTTATCATTGTCTTTTTCTTATTCTTCCACTTCACAGTTTTTTGTCTCCTCTCTTCTTTCTCTCTTTTCCCTCCCTGTTTCTTTCTTCTTCTATTCATCCATGCATTTCACACTAGCTGGATTAGGTTCATGTTGTACCCAATTCTATTTGCTCTGTTGTTTATTTGCTTGCTTTGTTCTTTATGTTTCTATGTTTTACCTTTTCTTTCTTTACCTTTTTTGAGTTTCTTAAGGAATTTTCTTTCCTTTTGAAACTCGAGGGGGCACCCTAGCCATAGAGGCATTAATGGTAGTAATATCTCACCCTTTTGCCCAAACCTAGCCACCCCCTTCCTTGCACTTTTTGTGTGCTTGTTGTATGCTTTCTCGTAGGAGTCTACATCCTTTCTTTGACGCATTTAATAGGCCATAAATGCATCAAAGAGGGGGCAAAATATAGACATAGAAAATTGACCCGATTTGAGTGGGCAATATTCCTTAGTGCCCCTAAGAGGCCCTTAACCCTTTCCAAGAGTAAAGGAAGACCTCTTTGCCTCCCTTTTTTAATTTGTTTACCTTTTAGCAAAATCACGCCCCATCTATACGAAGCGCAACTTCGTGCCAGCGATATCACGTCCCGTCAGGACAAGGTGCGACTTTGTTGTTTAACCTAGTTTTTTAAATTTATTTTATTTTATTGTTTTTTAGCCCACTTAGACCTAGGGTTAAACCCTCTCACATGTTTTGGCGTCGGCTGTGAGTGTATTTGTGTCCGCTTTCTTCCTCCAATTTTATCTATAAAAGGAAGAATGTTTTTTCTTAATCAAAAAACAAGAATAAGTGCAAGTGTGATATGCCAACTTTTGTGCAATCTTTATGCAAATTGATTATGCTCAAAATTTATAATTCATTCTTATTTATTTTCTCTGTTGCAAGCTAACCTCGAAAGTGTGAATTTCGGATTGATCTTCTATTGCGTGGATTGGATTGATTTAGCTGTATAACTTGGTGGATCCATGGTGTAGCTCAGAGAGATAGAGTGCCCATATAGATACTTGGCTCTATTTTGCCTGCTTCTACGACATCCACTAGGGTTTGATTACTTTATTGTCTGTATTTATTTTGTCTGCTGCATTCGCTTCTTATTTTTCTATAGTCTACAATGAAACCGCACCTGGCATTAGCGAGGCACGACTTTACCTACCCTAATTAGGGTAAATTTATTCATAGAAGCAAAATTATGCCTCGTCTATATAGGGCACGACTTCGTTGTTGCGTTATCATGCCCGATCCAGGTGAGGCACAATTTTTCCCTAGGGCACATCGGGGGCAATTTCTAGATTCTGCTTTCACTGTTGCATTCCATTATGTTTCTAGATCATACTATTGTACTTTTATTTTTGTTTTATGATGCTATCTTTCTGATTTATGATTAATTTTCCAAAGGTCAATTTTCGCTTTTGTATTGAAATGTCATCTAAAAATACCTAGGGGGCTTGACTGCTACTATATATTTCACACAATGGCCTATGTAGGCCCTCTAATACTAATTCTATTTTTCAGTGTTTCATGAGTGATCTTGCAGAAACAAGATTATTGATATCATTGGACAAGAAGAAAAAAGGCTAAGTCAACCATCGGTTTAGATAATTGCTTTATCAATTTCAATGGTTGAAAATCTGGTTTTATTATTGATTCTTAGGCATCTGAAAGAGAAAGGCATCTAGCTTGCATCTAGGGATAATTTATGTGTAATTGTCTAGTGCATCTCTATTTTAAAGATTTTATAAAATAAACCCTAGGTTAGTGAGCATTCAAATAAAGAATCATTCCAGGATAGCTCTTGTATGCCTGCATTCTATTTTCAACTGCATTTTTTTTTTTGTATTGTCCTTTATCGTTTCTATCTTAGATCTAGAAAGGCCAAACTTAGGTGATTGTCTGAAACTGAATACATCAAACCATCCCAAAATACTGAGGACTTGGAGCGAGTCCTTAAAACATTCCTAGTGAACCCTTCCCCCTAGCACCAAGTGTAGAGCACAACATACCCCCATGGTTCACCCCACAAAAGGTTCCCTCCTTGCGGATCCAACCTTTTGTTTGGGAATTGTATACGGTAGGGAAGTTTTCCCCCTCTGCACATTATAAGAGGGATTTAGGTTAATTATGAGTAATAGAAATGTAATTAACTATAAAAGATTAACTACAACCCATAGGGCCTACATAATAAAATATTACTATAGTGACTCCTCACTACTAATTTGAACTTAAGAAAAACTTTTGAGGAAGACAAAATTTTTGATCAAAGATAGAAGTAGTTATGTGGAGAATTTAAGCAAAGGAGATAGGCCAAAATCCCAAAAGTGCATGAAATATTGTGAAAGCAAAAAGTTGAGATGAATCCTAATAATAGAAAGTTTTGGGAAGCCTATAAAATAAATGAGAGACAAGTCTTGATAAATGTAATTATGAGGGAACTAGAGAATATTCCTCCTAAATAACCCTGATATCAAAAGTTTTGCAAGATTTGATGAAAGTAATTGATAGGAAGTTCCAACCAATGGATGAATATATTGGTTTTAAGGATATTGAAGGTGTGCCAAAGAAGTTGAATCCATTATAGACAAGACATAATGTGCTCTTATTTATAGGAATGGAGACTACCTACAAATGTCACCTCAATCGAGTATATCAAGAACATATTAAAAGCAGATATGGCAGCCACAATCCCACATCTCACAACCATTATGGTTGAGGGAACTTCTTTCAATTTCCAAAATCCCCAAAAGAAGTAGCTAAAATTGTAAGAACTACCTATAATTTTTGGAGATAAATTCTCTCTATTGTAATCTATAAATAGTAGTATTTTAGGTTATGCAAAGGATTGGCACGTTTACATTTGCAATTTTTGTAATCTTTACTTTCCTTTCCTCTTGTATAGAAATTAGTATAATCCTAAGTGGCTTGTGGACAATCGAACCCCTGCTTTTGGCATAATCTTTGTAATGTTTTTTGCACACACACACACACACACACACATATATATATATATATATATTGGAGGTCTATGCATCTACCTTTGGTAGCCAGATATGATTATTATGCCTTTACCCATCTTTATGTGTATGTGTGTGTTTGTAGCCTTTACCTATTTTAAGTTTTACATGCATGTGTGTATATGGTAGGCCTATGTGTCTATTTTGAGTAGCCATTTGTGGTTATTATACCCTGTGTTGGACATTTTGAGTCCCTAAGTCAAAAGTTGTCATTGATGTCACCAAAAGAAGTCATCATTAATGTCAAGGAATTCGGAAAGAAATTAAGTCATCAAAGGTGTCTCTAATATCCAGGAAGAAGCTTCAACACTGCAGAAGTTAAAGGCAAAAGGGCTTCATAATATTTTAATATTATATGAGAGCATAAGTTAAAAAGGGTTTTCATAAATACCAAACGAGGCCTATTGCAAAGTTCAAAGGAGGTCTAATATTTATTTTATAAAATATTTAAATTCAAAAGGAATTTAAATTTTATAAATAAATATCATCAATACAAAGTTGTGCAATAAGAGAAGACCTTAAAAGCCAAAGGTTATAATTATAATTTATAAAATTTAAATTCCTTGGAATTTAAATCATTTATAAATTACAAAGGTTAAATGTGCCAACATCATCGAAAAATTTGGAGCGTCGACGTTTGAAGAAAATGGCAGCTTTGTGTATAAAAGGGAGGCCAAAAGACCTTTGCAAATTATCCCTCATTGTTTTAATTAATGCAACCAAGGAAAATTTGCATGTGTGAATTCGAAGGCAAGAGTGAGGAAGAAGACAAATAAATTTTTCGTCTTATGTGCAAGGATTATAGCGAGTAAGGTTGGTGCCCAAGAAAAAGGTGGACATGGTGGTCCATTAGCAGTGCATGTTTTTGCTAAGGTAGTTGTGGGGAGACAGACCCGCGTTCAAATCCCGTTGAGTACGTGCGCAAATGGGAAAGGTTTCATGCTTCGCATTTTTGAGTTAAGGCACCAGGGAAGGAATAAAGTGCGTATAGAGCCTTTTGGTTCTCAATGTGCATTGACCGCACGTGGTTGTAGAGCCCGCGGCTAGGGCATTCGTAGAGGTAGATGTTAAAAGTTCAAAACCCATGGAGAGGCAAAGGTAATTTTTGTTAATATTTTTGATTGCCTAAAGTTTAAATTAAAACCTTTATTAGGAGTTATATCGGATGTTAAAATATTTTTAATTAGGCAATGAGATTAGTGGTTAGGAGAAATAAGGAGTGATAATAAATTGCTATTCGTTGAATTGCAATTTATAAAAAAGGAAAGATATTATTTTTAATTGGAGTAATAAGGTAAAAAAAAATTAGTTTGTATTAAGGATATTTAAGGTGTTTTTTAAATACCTATTTATGGGTGTTAGATTTATTTTTGAGATTGTGGAGTTTATAAGGTGTATATATGACTTGGTATCTTTTTATGAAAAATAATATTTGAGCAAGCATTTACAAGGGATTTAAAGTGAAGATTTTGCCACCTAGCCATTGATGTTGTCAAAGAAAATTGAGTGTGATTGGAACAGGTTTTGAGATCTATTTTCTATCTCCAAGAAAAAAGGTATGGGCAAATTCTTCCATGGTTAAGTTGTTGGTTGGTTTTCTGAAAATAAGTTTGGAGTGAAAAGGACTTGATTAGGGTTTCCTTTTCGAGAGTGTTTGAGTTAATGCTTCAAGGTTTTTTGGAATTAAGTGTTGTGATTAAAACCTTGTTTTATAAGCATTGTTGTTGAATCCATTGGTTGTATGAGGAACTTGAGTTAGGGTTGTGCAAAAGAACATGACTATCATTGTTATGTGAAGAATGATTTATATGCATTGCTATTGAAGTGAGTTGTTGTGCAAATAAATTTAACTAGGGGTTGAAAAGAACATGAGTATCATTATAATGTGAGATTTGTTGTTGAGCATTGTTGAAAACATTTTGAGTTGGTATTTATATGCTTGGACTAGGGTTTGTAAGCAAGGGTTGTTTGTTGAGTAATTGGTTGAGTAGAGTTGATTGAGCCTAGTCAAGTGGGTGTAGTAAGTGATTGTTCAAGATAAAATAAACTATTCTATATTCTGATTTGAGTTGAGAAAGTGTTTGAGCATTGATTTGAAACATATTGGGTCTCTAAAAATTCACTTTATGTTTCTATGAGATTGGTTAAGTTCTATGTGAGTTTATTAAGCAGATTTGGACAAGTTATTTGTGGACTTGTTGAGCAGAGTTGAGCAGGTTCTGAGTGGACCTATTGAGCAGATTGGACAAGTTCTAAGTGGACTTATTAAGCATATTTAAGCAGGTTCTGAGTGGACCTATTGAGCAGATTAGACAAGTTCTGAGTGAGCTTATTGAGGAGATTTAAGCAAGTTCTGTGTGGAGTTGTTGATCATATTTGAGCAAGTTCTGTGTGGACTTGTTGAGAAAATTTGAGCAAGTTCTGTGTGGACTTGTTGAGTAGTTTTGAGCAAGTTCTGTGTGGACTTGTTGAGCAGATTTGAGCAAGTTCTGTGTGGAATTTTTGAGCATATTTGAGCAAGTTCTGTGTGGACTTGTTGAGCAGATTTGAGAAAGTTCTGTGTGGACTTGTTGAGTAGATTTGTGTTATACTGACTGGAACGTATTTAGTACAGATATGAGATAGAGCTTTGGAGATGATAGAGCAGAGAGGACAGAGGTCTCTGGTGGATAGAGATCCATCAACCAGGGTAGTGAGGACAGGTGTTCTGAGTGGGGACAAGAGTCTTTAGTGGAGAGAGATCTACAAGCCAGTGTAGTGGAGGCAGTATTCTTCTAGAGGATCACCAACTAGAGTAGAGGAGAAGGAGTTCTCATGTGGATAGAGATCTATGAACTTGATTTAGGGGATTGGTGTCTCCTTTGGATAAAGGTCCATAAACATTATAATTGGAAAGGATTCCCAAGAGATTGATTGAGAAAATTTTAGTGAAATATTTTCTCCATGGAGTAGCCCACATTGGTTGAACCACATAAATTTTGGTGTCTCTATTGTGTGTGGTGATTTGTGCATTGCTTTGATTACTGCTATTGATATTGCTATCTACACATTGCTTAATATTGATTTGGAAAGAAAAGTAAAAAGTGGTCTTATATTGTTCACCCTTCTTCTTAGTATCAGCTTGTGTTCTTCAATTGGTATCAGAGCGGGTTCCTTCAAAAGATTTTAACAACTTTAAGGAAAGGCTAACAAGAACACAATGGATCCTAAGGAAGTATCCTCAAATAATTCAGCACCAGTTTTTGATGGAAGTGACTATATGTATTGGAGTATGATGATGAAGATCTACCTGATGGCACTTGGCAATGAAATTTGGGATTCAATGGAATTTGGATACGATCCCTTAATCAATCCTCCTACAGATAAGGAAGGTAAGATTCTATAGCACTATAATTCAAAAGCAATGAATGCAATTGTGAGAGGTTTGCGTAGAACAGAGTCTATGAAAGTTATGCATTGTCAAACTGTAAAAGATATGTGAGATAAATTGCAAAATATATATGGAGATAAAAGTGTCAAGAAAGGAAAGAGTCGAAACCTCAAAATACAACTTGAAGAATTAAGAATGAACGAAGAGGAAAATATTAGTGCTTACCTAATTTGAATTGATGAAGTTGTTAATAATATGCGAGGACTTGGTATGAAGATTGATGAATCTGATATTTTTGATAAAGTGTTAAGATCTCCTTCAAATAGATTCGGTGAACAGGTTTCTGCTATAGAAGTATCAATAGATGGTGATACTTTGATAAGAGATAAGTTGCTTGGTATGCTCACAGTATTTGAGATAAGAACAAAAGATCCTATGTCCCATAAGGAAGCAACATTAAAATCAACCAATAAGACAAAGGGTAAGAAATCAGAATCAAGCAATGAGTTATCTAGTGATGAAGAAGCTAACTATGGTAGAAGAGATCAGGACTATAGAAGATCTAGAGATAAAATATGTATTAAGTATTTAAATTGTGGAAAGTATGGACATTTTGCAACAGATTGTCAAGAACCTAAGAACAATAATGATGAAGAAAAATAGGATCATAGGTACAAAGAATCAGAAAGATATAGGCAGGATAAGCATCAAAAGAAAAGCAAGGATGGACAAAGCAGACAAGAAAATAAGTTCTTTCAAAGGCAAAAGAGAAGCTACTATGCGGATAATGCAAGTAAGTATTCAAGTGATAGTGATGCTAGTTTTTCAGATAATGATAGAGATGAAGTCCTATTTATGATTGAATAAAAAGAACTAGTTAATAAAAAGACTCCAGTTATTCTTAAGTGTTTTAGATGTGGTAACTTTGGACATCTTGAAGATGATTGTACAAGAGATGGTTATAGTTTCAGTGATTATGAATATGAGAATGCACTTGAAGGACCAAATGAAAATCTTCTAATGGCTTTAGAAGAAGAAGTAAGTGATCCTATAGAAGATAAGCCAATAGAAAATAAAGATGAGGAAAAAGGTAAACAAATAGAGGAATATTCAGAAAATAATGTTTATGATCTCAAGGGAGAACTTATTTATGCCCTTAAGACTGTAAAGAAGGTAAGGAAGCAACACTCTAAAATTAAAATTCAGTTTCAAGAATGTGATGAAGAGAGAAGATTGCTTATAGAGGATTTAGAAAATTTAAATTCTAAGGCAAAAAGATTCAAAGATAAGTTAGAAGCAAATATCTTGGAATGTGAGAAGTTAGCACAAGAAGTGGCACTACTAAGAGAAGATTTAGAAGACTCCAAGGTCAATATGAAAGGGTTAAAAAATAGCTCAAATAACTTGGATAAGTTCATCAAGATACAAAAGCCTACATCAAACAAAACAGGTCTTGGATTTGAAAAGGTTCAAAAGAAATGAAAAGGAGAGTCAACTTCAATTTTTAGAGGAGAAGAAACTTCAGATGAAGATACTTCAGAAAAAGATAGTGTAAAAGATAGTGAGACATCTGAGGATGAGTTGAACAATATAGAGTTCAACAAAAATAGGAAAAATGTACAAAGAAGATACAAATGGAACGTCAATAAGAATAGGTCAAGAGAGACTAAGAGACCAATGAGATCAAGACAAGGAAATTTCAATGGAAGATGCTTCTCATGACACAGGTTTGGGTACATGGCTTCACAATGCAAGACACGATAAATATAGGAATATGGGAACAAACAACCTTTTCATTTATATTGCTACTCATGTAACCATTTTTGTCACAAGGCAATGAATTGCAGGGTTCATGACAAAATAAGATATGGCTTCACTAGAATAAATCCTAAGACATTTACACCTCCAAGGAATAATAACATTAAGTGTTATAATGCAATAATGATGGTCACGCAGCAAATTGGTGTAGAGCAGATATTCCAGAAATAGGTATGAACAGGAACAAGAACAGGAACATGGATGTGAACAGGAACAGGAACATGGATATGAACAGGAACATGAATGTGAATAGGAATAGGAACATGGATATGAACATGAACAAGAACAGGAAAAGGAATGCAGATATGGACAAGAACATGAACATGGAAAGAAACAACTAGAGGAATAAAAAAACTTAGAAAATAAGAGAAGAGGATAAAGGTAAATAACAATGCTTTCTGGGAGTATAAATACTCCCACCCCAAAATTAACCACCTCAATAGAAGGTGAGGGAGGGGCTAAGCTAAGAGGCTCATCCTTAGCCCTAATCCCCGAAGGTGACCCTTTTCCATTGATGTCAAAGGGGGAGAGACTTGATAATTGAGAGAGCATTGAACTAGGAGGAGCAATGTACCAGGGGGAGCATAATAAAAGAAATGTCAAGTTTTCGGTAAAAAGAAGTTGGATTGCCATCAATGACAAAGGAGGAGATTGTTGGACATTTTGAGTCCCTAAGTCAAAAGTTGTCATTGATGTCACCAAAAGAATTCATCATTAATGTCAAGGAATTCAACAAGAAATTAAATCGTCAAAGGTGTCTCTAATATCCAGGAAGAAGCTTCAATAGTGCAGAAGTTAAAGGCAAAAGGGCTCCATAATATTTTAATATTATATGAGAGCATAAGTTAAAAAGGGTTTTCATAAATACCCAAGGAGGCCTATTGCAAAATTCAAAGGAGGTCTAATATTTATTTTATAAAATATTTAAATTCAAAAGGAATTTAAATTTTATAAATAAATATCGTCAATACAAAGTTGTGCAATAAGAGAAGACCTTAAAAGCCAAAGGTTATAATTATAATTTATAAAATTTAAATTCCTTGGAATTTAAATCATTTATAAATTACAAAGTTTAAATGCGTTGACGTCATCGAAAAATTTGGAGCGCCGATGTTTGAAGAAAATGATAGCTTCATGTATAAAAGGGAGGCCAAAAGACCTTTGCAAATTATCCCTCATTGTTTTAATTAATGCGACCAAGGAAAATTTGCATGTGCGAATTTGAAGGCAAGAGTGAGGAAGAAGACGAACGATTTTTTTGTCTTATGTGCAAGGATTCTAGCGTGTAAGGTTGGTGCCCAAGACAAAGGTGGACACAATGGTCCATTGGCAGCGCATGTTTTTGCTAAGGCAGTTGTGGGGAGACGGACCCACGTTCGAATCCCATTGAGTACGTGCACAAAGGGGAAAGATTTTGTGCTTCACGTTTTTTGATTAAGGCACCAAGGAAGGAATAAAGTGTGCATAGAGCCTTTTGGTTCTCAACGTGCATTGAGTGCACATGGTTGTGGAGCTTGCAGATAGGATGTTCACAGAGGTAGAGGTTAAAGGTTCAAAACCCGTGGAGAGGCAAAGGTAATTTTTTTTAATATTTTTAATTGCCTAAAGTTTAAATTAAAACCTTTATTAGGAGTTATAAGGGGTGTTAAAAGGTTTTTAATTAGGCAATGAGATTAGTGGTTAGGAGAAATAAGGAGTGATAGTAAATTGCTATGTGTTGAATTGTGATTTATAAAAAAGGAAAGATATTATTTTTAATTGGAGTAATAAGGTAAAAAAAATTAGTTTGCATTAAGGATCTTTAAGGTGTTTTCTAAAGACCTATTTGTGGGTGTTAGATTTATTTTTGATATTGTGGAGTTTATAAGGTGTATATATGACTTGGTATCTTTGTATGAAAAATAATCTTTGAGAAAGCATTTACAAGGGATTTAAAGTGAATATTTTGCCACCTAACCATTGATGTTGTCAAAGAAAAATTGAGTGTGATTGGAACAGGTTTTGAGATCTATTTTTCTATATCCAAGCAAAAAGGTATGGGCAAATTCTTCCATGGTTAAGTTGATTGGTTGGTTTTCTGAAAATAAGTTTGGAGTGAAAAGGACTTGATTAGGGTTTTCTTTCGAGAGTGTTTGAGTTAATGGTTCAAGGTTTTTTGGAATTAAGTGTTGTGATTAAAACCTTGTTTTATAAGAATTGTTGTTGAAGCCATTGGTTGTATGAAGAACTTGAGTTAGGGTTGTGCAAAAGAACATGAGTATGGTGTGGGCTAGTGGCACAACAAATGCAAAATGGAGGCAAATAAAAAGGATTCAAAAATATCTAATCACAAACTTTCTCAAAATTAAGGCCACAACCCCTTATGAAATTATTCTAGCTGAAACTATAATGTTCCCTTTAGAAGCAATTGCTATGACCAAGCTATTATGTTACTTGAAAAAAATAGAAAACATGACAAATGATAGATGGTCTAGGGCAACGAGGGACAAAGAGTTGCATAGGCGAAAGAATACGTGGATGAAACAAAATCAGAAATGGATGAAACGTTGGGAAATCAACATAAATGAATGCCCAAATGTCAACAAAGACATAAAAAATTATGTGAATGAAAAGTTCAGAAGTGGAATGTGGAAAAATGCAAGCAAGAAAAGACAATATTATATTGCAAATTTTAACCCAACGTATGACCACAAGGAAAAAGCGTATATAGGCGCTGAAATCAAGTGGAAGGAAAAAATACTCATTGCTCAGATAAGGACTAACTCTCATATGCTTAGATGTGAAATAGGGAGATGGACAATGCCCAAAGAACAATGGGAAGAAAGGATATGTACTCTATGCAGCACAGGGGCAGTAGAGACAGAGGAAAAATTCATCTATGAATGCCCGAGTTTTTCAAATATCCGTGACAAATACAAAGAAACACTTGGGAACGAGTTTATGACAGATTTATTTGAAGACAGTAAAATAAAAAAAGTTGGAGAATTGCTAACACAAATCAGCAGGAGAAGGAACAACCTTCTCAAAGATATTAAAGATCATATGATATGATTTGAGTAATTGTACTTCCATATTTGAGGTTCCATAGGCCATATTTGGGTCTCGCGGACGTAATTAAAATCTTTCATTCATTCATTCATTGTTATGTGAAGAATGATTTATATGCATTGTTTTTGAAGTGAGTTGTGCAAAGAACTTTAACTAGGGGTTGAAAAGAACACGAGTATCATTGTAATGTGAGATTTGTTGTTGAGCATTGTTGGAAACATTTTGAGTTGGTATTTATATGCTTGGACTAGGGTTTATGAGCAAGGTTTGTTTGTTGAGTAATTGGTTGAGTAGAGTTGATTGAGCCTAGTCAAGTGGATGTATGAAGTGATTGTTCAAGTTCCATAAAATAAACTATTCTATATTCTGATTTGAGTTGAGAAAGTGTTTGAGCATTGAGTTGAAATATATTGGGTCTCTAATAATTTACTTTATGTTTCTATGAGATTGGTTAAGTTCTATGTGAGCTTATTGAGAAGATTTGGACAAGTTCTGTGTGGACTTGTTGAGCAAAGTTGAGCAGGTTTTGAGTGGACCTATTGAGCATATTTAAAAAGTTCTAAGTGGACTTATTGAGAATATTTGAGCAGGTTGAGTGGACCTATTGAGAAAATTGGACAAGTTCTAAGTGAGCTTGTTGAGCATATTTAAGTAAGTTGTGTGGACTTGTAGAGCAGATTTGAGCAAGTTTTGTGTGGACTTGTTGATAAAATTTGAGCAAGTTCTATGTGGACTTGTTGAGCATATTTGAGCAAGTTTTGTGTGGACTTGTTGAGCATATTTGAGCAAATTTTGTGTGGACTTGTTGAGAATATTTGAGCAAGTTTTGTGTGGACTTGTTGAGAATATTTGATCAAGTTCTATGTGGACTTGTTGAGCAGATTTGAGCAAGTTCTATGTGGACTTGTTGAGCAGATTTGTGCTAGACCGACTAGACTATGTTTAGTACAGATTTGAGACAGAGCTTTGGAGGTTACAAAGCAGAGAGGAAAAAGATCTCAAGTGGATAGAGATCCATCAGCCAGGGTAGTGAGGATAGGTCTTCTGAGTGGGGACAAAAGTCTTAAGTGGAGAGAGATCCATAAGCTAGTGTAGTGGAGGCACTAGTCTTCTAGAGGATCACTAGCCAGAGCAGAGAAGGATTTCTCCTGTGGATAGAGATCCACAAACGTATTTTAGGGGATTGGTGTATCCTTTGGATAGAGGTCCATAAACATTGTAACTGGGAAGGATTCCCAAACTATTGATTGAGAAAATTTTAGTGAAAGATTTTCTCCGTGGAGTAGCCCACATTGGATGAACCACGTAAATTTTGGTGTCTCTATTGTGTGTGGTAATTTATGCATTGCTTTGATTACTGCTATTAATATTGTTATCTTTGTGAGACAAGCAAAGTCTCCCCAAGATCTAAGAATGCTCCACAAGATCAATCACACACAAAAGAGAAAAACCCACAACACCAATATTAAGTGGTAAAACCCTACTTCAAATGAAGAAGGGAAACATCCACTATGAAGCTCACTATATTACTCAGTGATTCAACAATACAAGAATGCTTAAATGTTATGCAACAATATGCATCAACATGATATAACTAGATGTAATAGACAACACCCCTATTTAAAGAGAAGTTTTTCTACTGCAACCCTAAAATTACCCTAGTCTTATCACAATCTTATCTTGAGATGTGTGACAAATCTTATCACAATCTTATCTTGAGATGTGTGACAAGTGGCATCTATCAAATATTAAAAAGTGATTGGTTACTTTTTAATATTTGCTAGAAAAGGGGAAATAAATTTTTTCCACAAATTAAATATTCCTAGCACCATTATTTTAATTATTAATTGGGTGGGAATATTTTTACATAAAATAGAATTATTTTCTAATTCAAATATTATTCTTTAGACTTTATATTTTAGTCTAAGAATAATTTACACAATGTTGCATTACATATTCCAACACTCCCCCTTAATGCAATATTGGGGAAAGGAGTTATGAAACAAAGAAACATTCTCCCCCTAAAGATACAAAAGGGGATGAGAATAAAAAGAGTAATGTAGTTACAATGAGCTTGTATGACCAAGAATGGTCTACAATAAGGCACCAATACAAAATGGGCCAAAATGAGACTGCAAGCCCCAACGGAGTAGCTTCAGATACAAGTAGCTTACAAATCCATCCATCAACCACAAGTGGTTGCAAATGACAAGAATAAAACATCACAAGGGTGTCTTCAGTAAGCTTGCAAAACCCCAAACGGAAGTACCTATAAGCTACAAGCAGCTCAACATAAGATCAATTAGATACATCATCATAAATATATTCACCACAACATATATGAATATCCAAAGATGATAACAAAATTGATCTAACAAATAGTGAACTATAAGTCATCACAAAAAGATGCCAAGCCATACTTATAGTCACGTGCTATATAGTTGATCAAAAAATATCATGTACAAATTTGCATAAAGCAAACAAGGAGTACCATGATAATGCAAACTCTAAAGTACCATGTACAAAAGTAGCACAAGGCTAACAAAAAAGTACCATGTACAAGAGTTGCATAAGGTATATGAAAATAATAAAGTGTGCACACTGGTTGCATAAATCCAACCATAAAATATCATATACAAAAGTAGCATAAATGCTAACAAGAAAGTACCATGATAAACCAATTGCATAATGCCAACTACATAAAAACATGTACAAAGTTGCACAAGGCAACAAGAAAGTACCATGTAAAAGAGTCGCATAAATCAATTGCATCATATACCATAATTGCACAATGCCATCTACAAAGTAACATGTACAAAAGTTGCACAAGGCAAACAAGAAAGTACCATGTTCAAAAGAGATGCAAAAAACAATTATCCCATCAAAGATCAACTCATATATATAGCACAAATCACCTCATAAGGATGAAGTTGTCATCACACAAGTGTAACTATACTTCATTCCCCCTTGAGGACAACTTCACCAAACCAAGTGAGTCTCTCAGCTTACAAAACTGCTCCTTGGGAAGAGGTTTGGTGAACAAATTAGCATAATTAGAAGATGATGGGCAATACTCCAACTAAATAGTCCCATCCAATACCTTCTCTCTAATAAAGTGGGCTTGGATTTCAACATGCTTTGTCCTTTGATGCATTACAAGATTTTTAGCCAAGGCAATAGTTGATTTATTATCGAAGAGCAAACGTGAAGGACCAAATTGCTCAAAGTTAATTTCCTTCATGAGGGTACGAAGCCAAACCGCTTCCTGTGTAGCTGCTGTCATAGCCTTATACTCTGCTTCCATTGTAGAAAGCAATTGTATCTTGCTTCTTGGAAGACCAAGAGATAGCTACAGATCCAATACTAAAAACATATGTTGTGGTAGACTTTTTGTCTATTCTATCCCCTCCAAAATTAGAATTAGCATAGCCGAAAAGAGCAAAGGAAGGAAGCCTAGAATACTTGAGTGTCAAATCTCTAGTACCTGCAAGGTACTTCAAAATCTTCTTGGTAGCTTGTAAGTTCTCAATATAAGGTTTTTGCATGAACCTAGCCATCATACCAACTACAAAAGCAATATCTGGCCTTGTGATGGTAACATAAAGAAGACTACCAATGAGTTGCCTATACAATGTAGCATCATTCAACTGAGATTTTGTACTTACTTCCAACTTAACCCCTGTAGAAATAGGAATGGAAGTAGGATTGTCATCCTCCAAATCAAACCTCTTAAGAAGATCTTCAATATACTTGGATTGAATCAAAAAGGTACAATCCTCATGCTCGATAAACTTGCATGCCAAGATAGTAGTGTAGAAGACCAAGGTCAGTCACTTCATACTCTGAATTTAATTTGGAGATGAAATAAAAAATGACCTCATTCTCATTTCCAGTCATAATAAGGTCATCAACAAATAGAGCAATTAAAATGACCAAGTTATCCTTCTTAAGCACATATATGTTTGTATCTGAATAGCATTTATCAAAACCAAGAGACAATAAGTAACCTGAAATTTTCATGTACCATGCTCTAGGTGCTTGCTTCAGACCGTACAAGGTTTTCTTTAGTTTACACACAAGTGTTTTCTTACCTTGTACAATAAATCCTTGTGGTTGACTCATGTAGATATCCACATCCAAATCACCATTTAGAAAGGCACTTTTCACATCAAGCTGAAAAATCTGCCAACCTTGAGTAGTAGCAATAGCAATGAGAAGTCGAATGGTGGGAATTTTGGCAACTGGTGCAAAAGTTTCATCATATTCAATGCCATGTTTTTGAGCATAACCCTTAGCAACCAATCTAGCCTTATACTTTTCTATCTCTCCATTATAATTGTACTTGATTCTATAGACCCACTTGTTCCCAATAACATTTCTCTTATTAAGATAAGGCACTAGATCCCAAGTTTTATTCTTTAGAAGAGAATCCATCTCAACCTTCATGGCATCAACCCAACAAGAGTGTTGTGAAGATTCTTGGTAAGAAGTAGGCTCATGAAAATTCTCTATATTAGCAAAAAAGACATGTTAAGGGTCATACTTCTAGTTATCCTTTGGCTAACTAAATTTTGCTCTTTAGGACCCCTAGAATGATCCAACCACTTGGTCCTTTTGACACAAGGCCCACCGTTTTCTAACTCAAGAAGGTCTTCATTGCATTTGACATCTCTTGAAACAAATACAATGCGTGAAGAAGGTGAGTATAACCTATAGCCCCTATGTTCTGCATCATAGCGAACAAAGATGTATTTTTTAGACTTTTTATCCAATTTATTCCTCTTTTTTGAAGGAATATATGAAAATGCATCACATCCAAAAAATTTTAAGTGTGACAAATTCACCTTTTTACCATTCCAAACCTCATAAGGAGTCTTCCCCTCATCTGATTTTTAAGGACACCTGTTAAGAATGTAGATTGTTGTATTGGTTGCTTCACCCAAATAAAATGAGGTAAGTGGTCACCAAGCATGCATCTTACCATCTCCATGATTGTCCTATTTTTCCTTTCTGCAACACCATTTTTTTGAGGAGTGTATGGACAAGTAAACTATCTTTTGATCCCATGAGAATAAAAAGCTCATTGAAATTATTGCTATTGTACTCCCCTCCATTGTCACTTCTAATCATTTTGATCTTTGCTCCCTTTTGATTTTCTACCAAATATTTGAACTCCTTGAATGTCTCAAAACAATCTGATTTATTCTTAAGTAGATACCCAAATATCATTCTTGAATAATCATCTATAAAGGTGAGAATATAGGATGCACCACCAAGTGATCTAACATGTAATGGACCCATAATATTTGTATGAATGAGTTGAAGAATTTGTGTGGCCCTTGTTGACTTGTCCTTTGCAAACTTTTGTTTGCTCATCTTGCCTAAGATGCATGTTTCACACAAACCATGAATAGGTGAAATGTTAGGCAAGCCTTCAAAAAAAAATTTGGACTTCATCATTTGAATATTTTGATAGTTTGTATGTCCTAACCTTAAGTGCCAAAGCTTGCTACTAGGAGAAACATTAGTTGCTAAACACACTTTAGGAGGAGCATCACCTAACACATAAATATTATTCTTCACATAACCTATAATGATTGGTAGCATGCCTTTCCTAATACTCCATGAAGTTGCATTGAACTCAATAGTGTGACCACTTCTAGCAACTTGCAAAACTAAAATTAAATTTCTCATAAGGTTAGGCACATATAGGACATTATCAAGTAATTTCACTTCAATTACAACATTACCAACACCTTCTACTTGAAGTCTAGAATTATCACCAATGACAACTGAATCTGAAGAGTGCTTATGAAAGTCCACAAACTTATCCTTTTCAAAACACATATGGTTAGTGCATCCAAAATCTAACACCCATTCATTAGAAGTAGATGAGTCAATGGAGTAGAGGGCACACACAAAGGTATTTTTATTAGAATTTTGCTTTACATTGTTGTTCTTTGTCTTTCCCTTACCAAACCATTTCTTAGGCCCTTATCCCTTAGCATTTTCTTGCTCTTCCTTTTCTGCAACTTCTTCTTCTTGAAACAATTTTTTTCCTTGTGGCCTTTCTTGCCACAAAATTTGCAAGTGAAATCAACTCTAGGATTTTTGGGTTGGAAATTTTAATTTTTCCTTCCCTTGTATTTCTTCTTTAAGGAAGCCTTAGTGGCACTCAAGGCAAAATTCTTCTCCTTGAAAACTTGACCATTCACTGTCTCTATTAAGAGACTCTTCATGTTGAATCAATAATTGTGAAAGAGTGTTGAGAGGAATGCCATCCTCTTCTTGCTCTAGCCTAGTCTCAATAATGGTGACAAAATTCTTGAACTTGCTTGACAAGTTCCTCAAAATGATAAATCTTAAGAGCTTCTCACTTATCCAATCACAATTACAAGCCAATAGTTGAGTTCTCATGTCTTTCATCTTTGAGAGGAATATCAAGGCACTTTATTCTTCACCTTGCATAGTGCTAAGAATTTTCTACAATAAAGTGAATTTCCTTGATGTGTTGGACCCTAGATGGACTTGTTTTAGCAAATCCCATGCATATTTAGCATGCTCACAATGGCTTATAGTGAGCAATATCTCATCACTCACACTATTTATAATCATAGAAAGTGCAAGGTGACTCTTGTTGTTGTATGTCTCAAGTGCCCTTGCTTGGGTTGGGATTGCTTCATCTCCATTCACAATGAGCCATAACTTTCTTGCTTGAAATTCAACCGTCATCCTTGATTCCCATATTCCAAAATTTGATCCATCAAGGATGTGCTTAGGTGTGAAGGAGATTCCATGATTGGCCATTCTAGAAAGTGAACATAATCAAAACATAATATGCATTGACAAAGGAAATAAATGATGCAATAAGAAATTTGATAAACATACTTGCATATATATATAAAAAACATAACTTTTAAGTAATCTACTTTTCAATCATCAAGATAATTATCATGAAAGATAATCAAAATTAAGCATCATCAAGAGAGATAAGCATCATCATGAAATATAATCAACATCATCATGAACTACTATAACCATATTGCAATAAACAACTATAACCATATTGCAATTGAATAAAGTAAATAAACCAAGATCAACTTGCAATAGATTAACTTGCAATAAGAAGGTAACTAACCATAACAATCATCTTGCAACAAAATAAACTAACTTGAATTGAACCATAAAACATTTGTTAAATGATAGATAGTCAATAAGTTAGTAAGTTAGTGTTCATTTTAAGGTTTTGCTATAGCCTAATGAATTGCCAATTCATCTCACCCAAGGTCAACCAAGCTACCCAAAAGGGTACGGGTATGAGGACCCAAAAAGGACTTGCTATCGATAGAGCAGATTCTTTTGGATTTAATAGGTGTTTAGCAAATATAAACTGTGTTGCAAGATTAAGTAAATTTTAATCAAATACTAAAGTTGTGGTTAGTAAGTTGATTTATTTTTAACCTTCTTGATTAATATGAAAATTAGTAAATTATAAGTTAGTTGGTTAGTAGATTGTTTAGTAGCAAGTTAGTAAGTTAGTAGTTAGATTAGTTGAGATGCAAAATAGGCAAAACACAAATACACACTCTCTCTCTTTATCTTTCTCTCTCTCACTTTCATTCTCTTTTACTTTCATTGTGAAAGATACAAGTTACTTTAATTTATATTATGCTTCAAGCAAATGCTTGAGAGAGATTAGAAGAAATTAATAAAAATAGGGGGAAGAGAGTGAAAAAGTTGATCTAAAATTGCCTTGTATACTCCAAAACATACTTGGATTACCTTTCAAAACAAACAAACTCACAAACAACCATTGTTAATGTGAGAAAAAAAATGACTAAGGTCTAAATTATTTGACAATTTGACTAAAAATGTGCCAAAAATTGCATAAAAGGATTCTAATTGCATTATACAATAATAAAAAATGCATTTAAATTTATGCAAAAAAAAAATGACTATTAGGTCTTAAAATAAAATAAATGATTGTTTTTTAATTAAAAAATAGAATAATAAATGATTGTTTTTTATTAAATGATTGTTTTTTTATTAAAAAACAGAATAATAAAAAATGGATTGTTTTTTTAATTAAAAAATAGAATAATAATAAATAAAAAATGATTATTTTTTTATTAAATGACTGTTTTTTTATTAAAAAATAGAATAATAAAAAATGACTATTTTTTTTTATTAAATGACTATTTTTTATTAAAAAACAGAATAATAAAAAAATTCAAACTATACAGCAAAATGGGTGCCAAATAAAAAAAAAATTGCCTCAAATTTATTTTTCACCAAAATAGGGCAAATAATATATGGAAATAGGGTTTTTGGGCCTTTCGGACGCAACCATGGGGTTTGTTTGGCTCCAAAACCCTTCCAACAAAAGCTCAATGCCAAAAATTTATAGATTTAAAATGAAAAACACCATTTGCAAAATATCTAACAACTAGATAAAAAAAAAACACAATAAATATATAAACCCTAATAGTAGATTTGCAAAACAAGTTTGCCCAAATATCAAATGCATAAAATACCCAAATATCAAATGCATGTATTAAAAATAAATAAAATAAATATATACCTTAATGGGATTTTCACTTCAAAGGATTGAAGACACTTGATGGAGATCCCAACCGCTCTTATACCAAATGTGAGACAAGCAAAGTCTCCCCAAGATCGAAGAATTTTCCACAAGATCAATCACACACAAAAGAGAAAAATCCACAACACCAATATTAAGTGGTAAAACCCTACTTCAAATGAAGAAGGGAAACATCCACTATGAAGCTCGCTATATTACTCAATGATTCAACAATATAAGAATGCTTCAATGTTATGCAACAATATGCATCAACATGATATAACTAGATCTAGTAGACAACATCCCTATTTAAAGAGAAGCTTTTCTACTACAACCCTAAAATTACCTTAATCTTATCACAATCTTTTCTTGAGATGTGTGACAAATTTTATCACAATATTATCTTGAGATGTGTGACAAATATTATCACAATATTATCTTGAGATGTGTGACACATGACGTCTATCAAATATTAAAAAGTGATTGGTTACTTTTTAATATTTGCTAGAAAATGAGAAATAACTTTTTCTCACAAAATTAAATATTCCTAGCACCCTTATTTTATTTATTAATTAGGTGGGAATATTTTTACATAAAATAGAATTATTTTCTAATTCAAATATTATTCTTTAGACTTTATATCTTAGTCTAAGAATAATTTACACAATGTTGCATTACATATTCCAACAATCTACTCATTTCTTAATATTGATTTGGAAAGAAAAGTAAAAAGTGGTCTTATATTGTTCACCCCCCTCTTAGTATAAGCTTGTGTTCTTCACCCTGACCCATATCTTAATGCATGTATATGTATGCCTATGAAACTTATTTGATTTCATATATGTCAAGGAGAGGAAATTTTCAGACTGACACATAACACTCAGGCATGTTCTATAGGGATATCTTATTTGGTCATTGGTGCATCACCACCTTTTTTAATTTATACTTTTTATATTTTTTAGTTGTTTTATTTTATCTCTTGCATCCCTTTTCCCCACTGAGTTCAAAGTGCACCTAAATATCACATCTCAATAAGGATTTAGCCTTGCCAAATAATCTTAGATGCCCTTAGTTGAGCCAAATCCCACACTCTCGAGAGAGGCCTTGCTATGTCACTTTGTGTGAGGTGTGATTGTCTCAACTTTATTTGCTAGGACAATCGAAGAGGATAAAAATTACAAAATAATTATTACATTATACAATGAAATGCCCTTAGGCCTATCTAATACATCATACAAGTTTAACTCTTTCTCATGAATCAAATTATAATTTCAACACATTATATAAAAAACTAGCAGTGATAATCCATGGAGATTAAATTCCTCTAGTAGAGGGGATAGATATGGATAACTAAAATATTTATATGGGTGACATATACAAATATATGGCTACAAAATAGGTACCAAAAGGGTTGACAACCAAATAGAAGGCTAAATTTAGGAAAAAATGATAAGTTATCACTGCCTTGATAGTATCTTATTTAGGAAATAATATGATGACAACTTATTATGTTGTAGATAAGAATAAAGGATAGGGGCCCTAATAAAACAATATCATGATGGACATTATGTTGCACCTGCAATAACTCACAATATCCTAAGGGCTAGATATTTTTGGCCTGCCATCTTCATTGCTTGTTGTGAGTGGGTCAAAAACTATAGGTCTTGCTACATGTTTAAAGGAAGAGAAAATATCTAATACTTGTAAAGTCTATCATCATAGTTTTTCCATTCCAACAATGGAGACTAGACTTGATAGGATAAATTAACTAGTTTCCAAGTCTATGACATGAATGGATATTCATTGCTATAATTTATTTCACCAAATGGGTTGAAGTAGATCTGACCAAGGTAGGTAATCAAGAAATAGTGGTTCAATTGTTAGAAAACATTATCACTAGATTTGGGACATTAGCTTCCATGTCAATAGATAATACCACATATTTCAAGGGGGATAAGGTGATGAAGGTTTCTCTAGAATACATATTCTTACTCAAAATGTCATCTAATTACTATACCTAGGGCAATGGCTTGGACAAATAAACTAATAATAATATCATAGTGATCTTGAAGAAAACCATTTTTGAGTCACAAAGGAACTACCATACCAAGCTACATAAGGAGTTAAGGGTAGATAGAGTGACACCAAAAGTATACATTGAATCATCCCCTTACAAGTTGATCTATAGCAATACAACTATAATATTGATTAAATTAGAGATCCTTCTCTACAAATGTTAGAATAACTCAATCTAGAGGACACAAACATTGATCCCATGCAAGAAATATTGAATTTATTATTGGTTATGGAGGAAAGAGAAAATGATTTCAATAGGATAGGGCAACCCCAAGAAGCCACTAAAATAGGGTTTAATAAAAGAACGGATATGGAATACAAAGAAAGATACCTTGTATTCAAGTGGGATGAATACTAGGAAAAACCAAGGGTTACCAAAATTTTAATTCCTTATGGATGGGCCCTATCAAATCCTAAATATTGTGAGTCCAAATGCCTGTAAGCTTTCCACCATGGATCACCATACCTAATAGGATCATGCCAAGGCATAGGTAAGTGATGGAAACCCCATTAATGTATATAACCATGTTGAGGGCCCAAGGGGACCTTATTCTAAAACCTATTGTATGCTAAGGAGTCACACATAGTACTCTTCCAAGTTGAATCATGCCACCCCATCATATATATCACATGACCCACAACTTTTATTTATTTTGGGCTTGATACACTCCGTACATTGATCACTTTGCTTACATATACCAAGTGGATCACTTGGTCCCCAAGCAAAACACCTTAGACTTTAGATATTTACCTCCAAATTCCTTCATTTATTTGCTCATGTATAAGTGAATCACTCCAAAAAATCTAGTCAAATATAAATAAACTGCTCAAACCCACTTTTTAACCAAAAATATTCAACTTTACCAAATCAAGTGAATTTCTTAGAAGATCGAGTAAATTACCCTAGAGTAAAAAACTTGCCAAGTCTTTTAAAGTGAGTGAATCACTCACCAAAGCAAGGGAATTGCTTACAGTTGTGAAAAAATCACTCATTTTTTTATGACTTAGAATTTTTACCCTTTTTAAAACTTTAAACTTTTGGCTCATATTTTGCCTATTTTTCATCCCAAATGAACATGGACACCACTTTTGCATCCACCAATCCTCCATTGATTGAAGCACATCCCATATTACCACCTTTCATTGTCATCATCCACCCACATCCACTCCATATTCACCTATTCTTATACTACCAAAGGAGGCCAAGTCAACAAGGATCCAAAAGAAAAATATGAGAGACAAGATAAAGAGGTAGGGATCCCCTCTACCAAAGATAATAGAAGAGTTATATGATGATCCCTATAAAAGGATGGAGGAAGGGAACTACATGCATCCAATTGGGTAAATGAGGAAGAAATCCCTCAAAAGTTTCAACTTTGGTCCACAAATTTATTCCTAGATCATCAATCATATTTGGACACTTGAGCTAGCCATGAACTTAGTATCCCAATTTTGGAGGTGTCCAGAGTTTGTGGAACAATTATGGAAAGATAAGATCCCTTAACTAGTAGTTTTAGACTCCATAATGGATTGAGGATTTGTTCTTTATAAGAGAGGAAGTCGTAAGAAGTCATCCAACCTAATATTCCAAAAGGACTCCTAGTATATATGCACTAGCACATAGTAGTGGTATTTCTTAATCAAATATCTAAATAAATCTAATTTATTAACTGACTTTAGATCCCATTAGAGTTGGAATTGTTCAAGGAGTACATCCAAATAGTGTTGTCTAGTATAGCCATGTTTTTTGGGAAAAGGAGTGCTATAAAGGTATATGAGGAGCACATCACCTTGCTTTACATTATACAAAACTATATCATCCACTCACTAATGATTAATTGTACCAAGTATATTATAAATCAAATGGAGAGTCAGTTCAGAGAATTCAAGGAGGAAAGAAAATTCAATTGTACCTCCTCCTTGGTTTGGCTAATTTTGCATCAAAAGAAAGATTGATCCCTAACTCTATAGATATACCAACTAGGAGCTAATGACCAATCCATTTTTGTTATTGCAAGTATAGACATACCTTTCCAAGAACCAGGGAAGACCTCCTAATATGATGAGGTATATGAAGCCATCATTGAAATTTCTAGGGGGAAGGAACTAGGGCTATCTAATTAGGCATGAAATATTCTAAGCACTAGAAAATGGTTGAATGAATACTTCTACTTGGGGAGTACCCAACCCTTTATCTACCTATATGGTTTTCAACCATGTCATTCAAGTTTTTGGCACATGTCAAACTACATCCTTAATCTAAATTATGTGTGAAAACTTGATTACATGGACCTAAAGTATGTGTGGAAACTTGATTACATGGACCTCAAGTATTTCAAGGGATAAAATAAAACCACATTCTACCTGCTCAAGTAGTCGATCTCAAATTTATCCCTAAAGCTTTGTGAATTCCACATATTGACAAAACCCATATTAAGAGAGATAAGATTAGAATAATTAACATATTGTTTATACTATGACCCATGAGGAGCATTTAAAAATATGTTAAGGATCAAAATTCTAGATGCCTTCTTTGCTCATGATAAGCAATACAATGTATAGCAAGAGGTCAACCTAAGCGAAGAATTAACCTTTGCCACTCTAAGAAGTAACCATAAGTATGATGATGAAATTTTAAGTTGATAAACCAACCCACTAGAGTGGAATTCCTTTTAAAATAAGGTAAAATATGAATTTGACTGAGTGATTAAGATGAACCATAAGAAGCTATGGGCACTAAAAAAATAATGTACATAAACAAAAATATCTTGGCATGGCAAAGGATGAGGTATAAGATAGGTACAATTAACAAGACTATAAGAGATGCCCTATTCAATGCTAATTTATATACCCTATATGATAGAGGGCATCCAAAGAGCACAAATAAAGCCAAAGTGATAATTGAAGTAGCAGGAAGAGTATCATCCTCTCAAAGACCCTAGAAGAAATTATTAATGCCTAAAATCACTATCTCTACCACACCAAAAACTTTAGTAATGGTCAGTTCAATGGTAAGGTCGGTATCCATAAAGGGACAAATAGGTTTTGATAGGTATGGATCAATGTTTAATGAGGTCACAATAGTAAGAGAATAGCAATAGCAATAGAAAATAACTCAACTTAAGTAGGGGAAAGCCTTAAGAAGGCTCCCCTTCTAAGCTACAAATACCCAATTTAATGATCATCACTAATACCACTTTCAATTTCCTTCCACCATCTATTTCACCCCTTTTATATCTATCCATTATTATGTTCTTGCTTCTTCTCTCTCTTCTTGTTTTTATGTTGCACTTCTCTTGCCTTTGACCAATGCAACCTATGGTTATTTAAGGGGAACATCACCCCCAATACTCTCTTTTATGATTGGTATAGTGCCCATTACATAATTTCCATATCCTACCATAAAAGTAACCACCACACAACCATTGGTCTTATACACCACATCATATCCATCATCAATGCCATAACCAACCATATTGCCTCTCAATAACACTCTAGTATAGTTGGTGTCATGGACCACTATCACCATTTTCACTTTGTTTCCCACCATCACCATGTAATTCACTTCACTTTCTCTACCTTCCACTTCCACATGTCCACCATGCCCATCATCCCAAGTAATATAACTCTTCTTGTAGGTGATGATGCTCATTTCCCTAGCTCAAAGTGATGAGTCCATAACAATGCCTTTCAAGCTAACACAACTACTAGTCCAAGCTTGCCCTTCATATTAAAAAATAGGGTGACAGCCTAAAGATATATATTTCATAAAGGCATTTAATATAGCCTCTTCTATTCAATATGACCTTTAGAATAGTCTCACTACCTTCAAAGTGAACAAACTCTTAATCAACCTTGTCAAATGTGGATAAAGTTAATTTATAATAGTGGCTAAAAATGAACTCTATCAATCTGGATAGAGTCTAGTGGTAGCTTTGATACCATTGATGGCTTTTTAAGCCTTATACTACCACAATATATCATAGTTTATATCACACAGGTCCCAATATAAAATAGCCATAATAATAAAGGTCAAGATAATAATATGATGAGTAGAATAATATGAGCAAATTAATATGTATATCAAGGATTATAATAAATCAAATAACATTCATTTATATACTAAAATATGAATGTAAATAGCCTGAACCATTCATATACTATGCATGAAGAATAAATTACAATATTAATTGCTCAAAATGTATACAAGCTTTATTGCTTCTTCTCTATTACAACTTGAACCCACAATACTTGACTCTTGAATGAATTACATTTGATCCATTCTATTATGAAGCATTATCTCCATAATATAGCCATAGTAATATGACTCTTTAGCTACTTGACTATTGCTCTCCATATTCCAAGTCTCATTACTCTTGGCTTATCTACTTACCACTTGCATACTTTATGAACACTTGACTCTATAACATATGCACACCTATACATGACTCTTACACTTCTACTTGCACTCTCTAATCTAAGACACTTGTGCACATATTTACATTACATATTTGCACTCTTGCATACAAGACACTTGTGCACATATTTACATTACATATTTGCACTCTTGCATACAAGACACTTGTGCACATTTACTCAAACTACACTTGCACATAACACATGCATTTCCTGCACATTACAACTTTACATGACACTTGTGCATTTCTTGCATATTCACACTTACATAAAGGGGAAATATAAATCACACTCTAAACTATGACTCAACCCTAATCTATTATTTACAAATGTACCATGAAGGTACCATGGGGATACATTAGCATGTACCAAAAAATGCAATATACTCCAATAGAAAGAATACAAATGACTCAAAGGACCTTTAAGGATTCTATTCTCATGCAATCATAGTTGGCAAGAAGGTGGGATAAGTATACATTTTGCAAGCTACTGAGTATGACCCTTCTAGATCAATAACTCCTAACTTGACTACCAAAGTATATGAGCTATACTTGAATAGATTGGATCCCTACCAAATGGTCCAACTTGCAAATCAACTCACACTTGGTGCAAACATGAAATCTGGATACCCTGTGGTCAAGGATAAAGCAACACAAAGGAGGAAAAAAGAACTCAAGGTAGAAGTGGTTCAACCAAAGGAACAAAGGTATCAAATCCAATAAAATAATAAGGTTCTTAGAGGATAAGCTTTAGAAATAGACTAGCTAAAGACGCAAGTTAAGGACCTTAAATCCTAATTTACTAAAGTTAATAAAAACCAACAAGGATTCAAAGACCTTGTAGAATAGTTAATGTAAGAGTGGATTCAAATACAAGAGGTCTTGAAGGAAAAATATCAACAGATTAAAGAATTTATAGCCTTAAGATCAATGAAAATAACTATAGACCCTATGACAACCTAATATATCCAAATAGTTAAGTCCCTATGGGACTAGATCAAGGGATAAGTGAGGATGCCTATGAGTACTTCTAATTGACCTCATTTGTAGAGGTAATCATAGAACAAGTAGCTAAATTAATAAGGCATATGGAAGGACAACTATCTACAATAAGTGAATATTAGGATGTCCTTAAACTCCTCTCCTCAATCACATCATCATATGAATAGCAATTCAAGATAGATCATAAGGACCTAGTTAGGAAATTAAAAAATATTGGATGTTTAGAGGTACCTCAAATCTTGCAAGGATAATTTAGCACCACTAAAAACCCAATTTTAGGAGATGAATAAGTAAATTTAAGAGCTAGTTTTTACTAAGATATCTAACATATTTGATCAATATATGCATATTTTGGATGATGACACCATATATGTTGCCTTCAAAGAAGATAAAATCCAAGCCAACAAAGAAGATGTAGCTAAAACCTATGAGAAATTGGATCCAATATACACCAAGTTGTAAGAGTTGGTTGAAAAATGATGGAACTATCAACAAATCCTTTTAAAGAATTGACAGTGGAAGAAAAAGACCTCACCTTGATCTGGTTATCGAGTGATGTAGAATGAATTTTTTTTTGGGATTGATGCCACAAAAGATTGAAGGAAGAGAACCAAAAATTTGATAATTTTACAACAAAATTTTCAATTTTGCAAACTCTATACCTGTTGACATCCCTGCCACATTGATTTCCTCTATAAAATTTTACTACATATTAATCTATTCTTATTTGAAGCTCTACTTTTTCTTCAGAATATGTATCCTTTGTTTCCTGTGTTTTGCTATCAAAATTTATTTGTTGCACCCAAGGTAGTGTGCAGTTTTTATTGTTCACTCATAATGTGGGAACCTTGTATTTTCGAGGGTGAGGGTAGTTTCGTGCCAAGTCATCAGGCGTAAATTAATTTCGAACAAGCAGTGAAGCACAGGCCCATTTCGGGCCAAAAAATAGTGAAGCTCAATTTCAATGGAAAAGGTGATAAGTGGGGCCCAAGTGTCTTCGCCCTGGTTGGAGAGTGCAAAGCCTTTTCGGGGCTAACTTAGGTAAAAAAGCATTTTTTATGTTCTAAAAATCAGTACCAAATCTGCCTTAGACAGTGTGAGGCCTATCCTTTTTGCCCCTGGGAGATAGTGTAATTCTGTTTCAGGCCTTCCCTGGGCAAAACACACTTTTTGGAGAGAAAATGCTAACATGGGGCCCAATTTCGTTTTCCCCAAATCAAGAGCACAACCCAATTTTAGGCTTATTTTGGGTGAAAGCACCTTTGACCCGCCCTCAAAGTTAGCGCAACCTTGTTTCAAACTCCCAAGGCAGTGTGGGGCCCAAAGTGTTTTTGCCCAAATCAAGAGCGCAAGCCCATTTCGGCCTAAATACTGGACAAAATGTAGGTGGGCCCAAGTGATTTCACACCAATTTGTAAGAACAATTCCTTTTTGGAGTTAGAAGGGGAGAAATAGCCTTTGAATTTTCCAAGGTGCAATCTAGTTTTCAAAAAAATGCAAGTGGGACCCAGAGCGTTTTGCTCCAATTTTCCAACGCAACATCAATTTGGAGTTTGATAAGGTGAAAGAGCCTTTGACTTTTCCACCCAAGCACAACTCAGTTTCAAAGAGAAATATGCCAGGTGGGGCCTAAATTCTTTCACCCCAGTTTTTCAATGCAATTCCATTTCAGGCCTGCTAAGAGAGAAAGCACCTTTGACTTTTCTCATGTTGGCGCCACTCCTAAGACAACAAATGTTTTCACCCCCACTTGGGAGTGCAAGCCCTTTTCAAAGGTTGCATGAGCAAAACTAAGTGGGACCTACTTCCATGAAGCACCTGTTTCCAGTATAACTCCCCTACCTCAGCTATAATTCCTCAGAGACGCCTCTCATCAATGAAACAAGGCACGCCCTCACTAGTTTAATTGCAGTCGATCTAAGAAGCTTCTAGATTTGATTTTCTCGAATTTTAGAATCTGATATTCCATTGAGGTGGTTCCAGTAAGTGAGGAGGTGGTGCTACAGGTGAATCATATGGTCATATTAAAGCCATACAACCACTTCCCCACGAGTCATCAGATTTAGGCCATGCCTCATCGCTTTTTTATGAGTGCTAAAATCCAATATTTGTTGCAACCGCGATGTTTTATGGGTGAGCATTTATGTTTCAAAGGCAGAATCCTCTATAAAAACTATCATTTCCAATGTAATATGATGGATGTTTTACTAGAGACTTGTTGTACATACATTCTGCTATGAATACAAAGAAACCTTGGCTCTAATTCTGGACTTTTCTTTATGTGTATGTTTTCTATCGTATATTTCTATCAAATTCTCTTATTTGTCTATGGGCTATAATTCTATGTCTGGATTTAGCTTCTAATAGAGGGTGAACACTGGAATAAATCTGGAGATTGCACATATAAGATATCTGGTTTTAATTTCTGTTGTGTGAAATGTTATTGGTTTAGAGTGCAATTAAGTTATCGTGATGTTTGTTCATCATCCCTGTTCATCTGGCTTGAGGACATATTTCCCATCCCTTTCAGTTATTTCAAATTTCTTTCCTATCCTTAATCTCAAATCCCCAAGTTAGAAAAGTAAGGGAACTAACCCTCTCTGGAGATTGGCACGGGAGGCATTTCTTCCTTTTGACCTTTCAATATTAGTCAGTTCTAGGGCGCATGGATGAAACATTCCATACCTAAGGGAGATTCTTGACCAACAGTTTTTGGCACGCCCAATGGGATGCAAACGTTCCACATCAAAGTAGTATTAAGAGTTGATATTCATATTTTTGTTGTCAAGTAAGAACCTCTAGTGACTCAAGTGAACTCAAAAGCCTCCGAATATTGAAGTCGGTTAAAATCCCTCACTTTCATGATCACAAGATCGAATATTAAAAATCTAAAAGAAGTTGAGTTCTTCGAGCTCAAAATCGATGCTTTGGGATAACATCCTAGAGTAGTCCCCTCAACTATCCCATTGGTTCCAGCACCCTCGCAAGTAGTTGTTATTGTTTTGCAGACTCCAAGTCCTTCCAACACTATGACTAGCTTACCCCTGCAACCAAACATTCCTACCAGCACTACAACTAGCTTGCCCCATCAACCAAATCCTCTAGTCCATATGGCGCAACCTCCACCCAGGTAGTTTCCAGCCTGGAATCATTTGGGATTGCTTAATCTACAAGCTCAAAACCAGGTCCCAACTACAGTGTTGAAGGCTTTTCCCACATATGATGGTACAAGAAAAATGATCTATGAGCACGTCCATGATGTCACTATGTTGGAAACCATCAACCACATCACAGAAGAAGACATCATGGTGAGACTGCTAGTTCTCTCTCCTAGAGGTAAGCTCCTCTATTGGTACTGGTCGTTGTCACCCGACACCATCACTACATAGGACCAGTTTGCAAAACAACTGATAAAGGGTTTCAATGAATAGGTAGACCCTTTCTCCTTTTTGCACCAGTTCACCACCATCCAGAGGCATCCTCAAGAAGAGGTAGCAAATTTTAACGTTAGGTTCGCTTGAACCTGGCAGAGAGTCACTGTCGAACTTCGGTCCACTTCGGAGCAAGTGGTATTCTATTACTTAAGGGCTTTCCAATCTGACATCAACATGAGCATCCGGTATGCTAACATAAATACATTATCTATCTTGTATGAACAAGCACAGAAGGCTGAGGCTGACTTAGTCGCTATCAAAAAGTTACCTCTAAAAATAACTATGCCAACTTATTTAGACTTTCCTCAGAATTTGTATCCTAGTGCATCTTCTCATTCACTACCTACATACCTGATGTATCCCAATAAATCATGGAATACCAATCCTTAGAACCAGATGATATCCACCTCGTAGTTTCAAGCACCCGCTATTTATTAGCTTCTAGCTCCTATCCCATATCATGTATTACCTACACCATTGGTGTCATTTCCATTACCCGTGCCTCCAACAACTGCAAACTCAGATCAGGCCAGAGAATTACAAGATCTATGATTGTCAATAAAGACAATGGTGAATGTGATCATTGTCTTAAGGAGGAGACAAGCTGATCAAAGTTTATAGCTAAGGATATTCGCTCCTCCTCCCCCGATCACTAGGAAGCAAGCTGCTTCCACTATTGGGGCTCCTAAAATAAATGCAGTGATGTTTGAAAATGAAGAAGTCGATCCATTCGATAGAGCTTATCGGTGCTCCACCTGCAATGACCCATACAAAAAATAGACTTTCATGGTCCATCTGAACTATGTACAGACCCTTGCAGATAATGTTCCTGATGGATAAGTGAACATGATCAGGGAAACAGATCGTAACTTTATGATTCCCCTTATCAAGCAAGTCTATGTTCTTATGAGGACAGGTAATAAACCCATCGATGTTGACCCAGTTCAAATAGAATCATTGAAGGTGGTTGTCAGTTTCAAACCATGGAGCGAGAAAGCCCTGCCATTAGAAAAAGAGCCTGTCCAGGTATCAGAATCAGAGGATTCCATCTTATTGAAGGATTTCTTACCTCTCAGAGCAAAAATAAGAATTCCTCAACCATAATCTTTGCCCTCTCAACCCCAAATTGAGGCGAGGGACCAGGAAAGATAAAAGTTTAGATATCCCTCACTGACCAAGCGTTAGATGGTAAAAGCAATGTAGCGGTATCAAACCAGATACAAGACTACGAAGGAGGGAGGTGAGTCTGGTACAAGAGCATACAACATCGTTGAAGATCTAAAGAAAACTTCAGCTAAGGTAAGCCTCTTTGATGCACTTCAACTACCCGACCAAGTCAATCTATTACGGGAATCATTAAAATCTACTAATGGAAATGGAAAGCCAACTCAAACTGTCTTGACGCAAACACTGACTACCTTAGCCACCATAAATAATAGGCTGCTACCACTACCTATACCTTAGGATGGAGGGGTGGGTTGTGCATAACTACATGATCGATTCTAGCGTTGCCACTACTGTGATGCCCAAGGCCATTTGCGAAATATGGGTATGGAGTACACGAGGAGTAGTCTTGGAGTAATTTAACTGGAAAAAAATCCAGTCAAGACAATGGGGGTGATCAAGGATATCCTGATTGTATTGGAAAATATGCCATAGATTATCGTAATATAGGAAGTTGTGGTGATGGAGAGCCCTATTCTAGTATGTGCCTATCAAGGGAATTCACCACCAAACTTGGAGGCTATTTGTCTTTAGACTATTTGCATCTGGAAATCCCCTTCAAGGGAAGGAGGATAAATTTTTTTAATGAAAAGCCCTATACCTTTCACATTGAAAGGATCCAGGATGTGGAGAAACAATTGGACTCAGTCAATATGATTGAGGAAGTAAAGGAAGAAGGAGGAATAGAGCTGATGGAAGAAGCTCTAGATGAGCTTCACATAGAAGATGAATTTTCTATGCGTGATTTTAATGCCATGATCGAATCTGAGATATGGTGCTACTTAATCACCAATCCCGAAAAGGTTGTGGTACTGAGTGATGAATATCCCATCACCGATCAACTATGGAATCTCTTCTTCGATGGTGCTTGATGTAAGAATGGCGTCGAGGCAGGAGTCATCCTCATCTCTCCTTCGAGAAACTAGAAAACTTACTCTTATAGACTCCCATGGAGCTGTATGAATAACGATGCTGAGTATGAAGCCCTATGTTTGGGGTTACGAAAGGCAAAAAAAATTGGAATTAAGCAGTTTCAGATCTTCAAAGATTCGGATTTGATATGCAACCAAGTAATCAATAAGTGTGTTGTGAAGCAACACTATCTGAAAGCATACCATAACAAGGTATGGGACCTGCTCGAGTCTTTCTCGACCCTGAATATCCGATCTATTTCACAAGAGCATAATAAGCACACTAATGTCTTAGCGTCCATTAGAGCTAGATACTCCCTCACCAAAAACATGATGTAAAATTTGAAGACAATGAGGGTGATTTACAGACCTTCGGTATCAGACTAAAATATTCATTGGCAGGTGTTTGACAACGACGAGCAGATCGTTAATTTTTTTATTAATGAAACCAACATTATTGAAGACAGGACCCTCAATGAAGAAGAGTATGAGGGGTTGATTCAGTTGAAGAATAACCATGTCCCGAAGGGCTTAATCACCCTTGAAAGTTTATTTGATCAAGATGACAAATCACTTGCACACAAGATCAAAGTGGACGTGAGAGAGTACAGGGAACTAGAGTTAGAACCCAAGAAAGTAATCAAGGTGGGAACTGATTGCATACCATTGGAGATTGAACAAATTAGGACCTTGTGCAAAGAATACCCAGATATAGTCACTTGGAGCTATCGAGATCTAAAGGGATACGATAAGAGTGTATTCTAGCACACGATCAAGCTGCAGGAAGGGGTTAAACCTTTCAGGCAGAAGAAAAGGCCTATCAACCCAAAGATAGAAGTGTTGATGAAGGTCGAGCTCCTAAATATGCTAGAAGTGAAGATTATCTAATCTATAAAACACTCTTCTTGGATGGTAAATGTTGACAATTTTGTCACATTTCTCAAGGGGTAGAAAAGAAACAAGTTTTGTATAGTGTTGTGTAAAGTTTTTTTTGCTTTGTTATTTTTATTTTGAAAAGTTGCAGCAATTTTGGCTTTCAAAGCCACCCCTTTGTATAAGAAGTAGAAAGAGAAAAAGCTTCGCTACCGAACAAGCTAGAGAAAAGAGCTTCACCCAAAAGGAAAACGAAACTGCTTCGCACCCGAAATACTTCCAGCATTGCCTCGGGTGAAAATTTTGCGAAAGTAGTTTTGCCAAAGAAAGAGCTTCGCACCCGAAGCACTTCCAGCATTGCTTCGGGTAGGATTTGTTGCGAAGTAGTTTTGCCAAAGAAAAATGCAAGAGGACCGATGAAAAGGGCTTCGGGCCCAAAGCATTTCAAAACACTACTTCGGGCGAAAATCATCCGAAGCGGCATTTAGGAGAGCAACTTCACCGAAGGAGAAAAGTCTAGGCCACGATTCAAGTTTGACCAAGGTAAAAGGACTTCGGGCCCGAAGCATTTCCAACAACTACTTCGGCTAGAGGACCAACGAAGCAGAACCCGAAGAAGCATTGAAGAATCCTTCGCCAAAAAATTGTCGAAACATCTACTTCGGGCCTCTTCACGCCCGAACCATTTCTACTTCAGCGAAAAATCTAGCGAAGCATTCTCTTCGGCGAGTTTTCACCCGAAGCATTTTCGACCGAAGTTCTGGCAGCCAAGAGAAACGAAGTAGTTTGAAGGCAGGAATGTGTTTCGGCCGAAATCTTCTCGAACCACAGTTTTGAAAAAGGATCGCAGCGAAGCACTTCTCGAAGACATCAGCGAAGTAATTCAATCGACGAAGCGGTAAGGAAGAAGAGATCCATTTTGCGAAGTAGATATGCTTCGGCGCTCCCCACCCCCGAAGCAGTTTTGCGAAGCTCAATCTTGCGAAGTACATATCAAAGAGGAGTTTTTCTTTGGCCCAGAACCATTGCGAAGTGAAGTGGTGGATGAAGACCTAGCGAAGCGCTTCACGGGCACACGTTCCAAGCCGAGTATCTTCCCGAGGCGATCAAGTGCCTCATAAATGCAATTTTTCGTGCCCAGCAAGCCCGCTGCTCATTTTTGGCAATCAAAAGCGAAGTATCAAGCCATGATGGAGAACCCGACGAGCATGGCGGCCACTCGAGCACTGCACCCGGAGACCAAGGACGTCCAGACGGCTCATCAATGCACCTTTCCATGGTTGACCCGGTCACAGTTGCCAATTTTGGTAACAGATTTGAAAGCTCAGTCGTGAGAGCCGAGGAAGGCCGAATTTTCAGAGCTCGAGGGCGTACTCTTCTTTGCTATGTAATTATGATTCAGAGGCCCGGGTCCTCTATAAAAACCCAGGCATTGTAATAGAAAAAGGGGGGAACTATCTGCTAGAAAGTTGTTGTAACTTGATGTCCTGCGATTAATACTAAGAGACTTTGAGCTCAATTCTTCTCTTTTATGCTGCCTTCTATGCTTGATTCTTCTATCTCTCCTCGTTTGTATGTTGGATGTTGAACTCTGCGTCCGGTGTGCGATTGGGGACAGTGTCCTGAAACTCGTTCGAAAGGATACATAGGAGTAGAAAAGTGTTGTATTGGCTTTCTTTTATGCTGCCTGCCTTGCTTGATTCTTCTATCTCTCCTCGCTTGTAGACTGAGATGCTGAACTCTGCGTCCGGTGTGCGATCGGGGACAAGTGTCCTGAAACTCGTTCGGGAGGATACATAGGAAGGTTGATACTACATTTCTTTCATTTTACTCTTGGTGTTCTTTGCTGCTATTCAAGTTGTCTAGTTAGTGATCGTGCTTCCTGTTCTCTCCCACCTTAAATCACCAATCTCTCTTCCCTTAACCCTTTTTATTTATTTCTCTAACCCTTATCCCTTTTATCTCTTTCCTGCACTCTTATCTTCAAACACCCAAGTAGTTTAGCATAGGAGCCGGCCTTTCTCCGGAGATTGGCATGAGGGGCATCTCTTCCCTTCGGCCTTTCAATGTTGGTCCAGGTCTAGGGCGCGTACACTTACACAAAATCCTTACCTAGGCGGATTTGATGACCAACAGTTTTTGGCACGCCCGGTGGGACCGACTGTGTATGTCTCAGTAAGATCTATAACCAGTCAAGGCCCCATATTTTAAATCTCAACCCATCTTCACCGGGGCCAATAGTTCTAACCAGTTCCCGGTGTGACCCGGTCAGTCTCACCTGACTAGTGGTAGTGAGAACCGATGCTCTCATTATCGGAAGACTCTTAGCATCTGGCGACTCTGTTTACCCAAGAATCTTTAAGTCGTAAAGACCAGTACCAAAAGTCTGTGCCTTCATGCAAACGAGATGGAGAGTTAAGAATAGAGGAGAGGAAACCGAGTTCTTTGAGCTAGATATTGACGCCTTCGAGGAACAATCAAGGTTGGTCACCCCCGAGTCACTATTACAAGGAACATCCTCTGTTTGCAGACAAGGTTCAACTTTTGATAGTACAACATCCAGTTTTCCTCCCAATCCTCCCAACTCTCCGAAGCATCCTAGTCCCTCCATTCCTATTAGTTGTCCTATTAGCAGTCAAGGGGGAGCTTCGAGAATTCCTATTTCTCAAAATCTAGGAGCAAGTATGGCACAACAGCAACAACAACAACAACAACAAATGCAGTAGCCACAACCGCCCAGGTTGTGCCCAGCATGGGATTCCTTGTCACCACTGAATCTAGCAGGGCAAGGACAAGTGTCGCCTACTGCCATAAAGAAGATCCCAACGTTCGATGGAACTGGGAAAACCGCTCTGGAGCATATCCAGGATATAATATCTCTGGCGGCGATCCACGACATTATCGAAGAGCCAATTATGGTAAAGCTTCTGGTCCTTTCCCTTAGAGGGAAACTCCTCTATTGGTATAGATCTCTACCACCCGGTAGTATTACGAGATGGGATCAGTTAGCTGATCAGCTGATGGGAAACTTCAATGAATCCTGTGATCCTACCTCTCTGCTGCACCAGTTCACTTCAATCAAGAGACATCCACAAGAGGAGATCATGGATTTCAATGTGAGGTTCGCTCGAACCTGGCAGAGAGTGCCAGTTGGACTTCGGCCAACCGACGAAGCTACAACGCTCTATTTCCTTCGGGCTTTCAACCCCGATATCGGTCTCATGGTAAGATATTCTAACGTTAATACTTTTCCCGAGTTGTATGAGTTAGCTAAGAGAGCGGAGATGGATTTAATAGCTGTGGGTAAGCTCCCCCAAAGGATGTCGACGCCCATACTTCCCGAATTCTTACAACTCCAGTATGCAAGCGCAGCCACTTCGCAAATCTCCACCACCCCCGCACTCCCGATTTCATCTTGGAATCCGAATCCTATCGTGTCTCAAATCACTGCTCCATAGATCCATTTCCCTACATTTGCAACTCCACAGCCCACGGTCACTTCGGCTTTTCCTGTGCTGCCAGCACCACCTCAACTCCCCGCCCTGCCTCCAATACCGACGATGGCTTCCTTGCCAATCATTCCGAAAGCCGATGATATACAGACCAAAATTCTGCAGGAGATGCAGTCCCTGAACTCTACGGTTCAGATGTTGTCAAATGACATGACCATTGTAAAGAAGAAGCAAGCGCAGCAGGAATTCCTACCAAGAAGACCTTATCCTGCGCCTGCACTTACCAAGGACCAAGCAGTCCAACAAGGGAAGGCTTCGACGAGAAATGCTGCAATTGATGAAGCCCCGAGCACTTTCGATTATGTATATTGGTGCTCTACGTGCAATGATCCGCATGAAGAGACTACCTGCACCCTGCACCAACACTATGTACAAACGCTGGCAAATAGTAGTCACAGCGGTCAAGTGAACGTCATTAGGCAGATGAATCGAAACCTGGCAATTGGCGAGGAGGAGCCCATTGCAGTACTTACCCGAGGAGGAAGGAAGACGATAGAGATGGACGCTACTCAGCTGGCTCCTGCAAAAGAGCAGACTCAACCCGAGAAAGGACAATCATCTACTTCGGCCCCGAGCGAAGCTCTTCCGTCGACACCAGTCAAAGAAAAGGCTCAAAAGGCCTCTACCGAACCACCTCAGGAAGAAACTAAGGAGCAGGCTAAGGAAAAGCTCAAGTTTCCTTCCCTCACAAAGCGGCAAAGGGTTGAAGCTACAGAGCAATATCGTACCCGATACGAACCCAGAAAGGAACCCGAAGTGCTCAAATCTTCGGCATACAACATCGTAGAGGAATTGAAGAAGATCCCAGCCAAGATCAGCTTGTACGATGCACTGCAACTACCTGGACAGGTGGACTTGCTGCAAGAATCATTGAAGACAATTAAATAAAAAAGGCAGCACCGCTTGCTCTTGTGCAAACCCTATCCACATCTATCACGGGGAAGAACAGACCACCTCCGTTCTACCTAACCCTACAAATGGAAGGGTATATTGTACATAACTGCATGATCGACTCTGGGGCCGCTACAACAATCATGCCAAGGGCGATCTACGAAGAAATAGGAATGGAGTATACGCGAAGCAACCAGGGTGTACTCCAATTGGATGGTACTCCAGTGAAGACCGTGGGAGTGATCAAGGACATTCCTATCCGGCTACATAAGATGCCTCAGATTACAGTCATACAAGAGGTAGTTGTAGTCGACTTGGAGCCATATTTCAGTATGTGCTTATCAAGGGAATTCATGGCTAAACTGGGTGGGTATCTATCTATGGATTACTCTCACCTAGAGGTTCCATTCAAAGGAAAGAAGGTGAAGATTTACAATGAAAAGCCTTCTTCCTTTCTTGTGCAGAAGATGTCTGAAGAAGAAAGTAGCGAACCAGTGAATGCACTAGTGGAGGGGATAGAGCAGGTGGACCTGATCGAAGAGTCTCTTGCACAATTGAGCTATGAAGATGAGTTCTCATTGGCAGACTTCAACGCCATGGTGGAGACCGAAATAGGGTGTTATGCGATCGTCAAGCCTAATAATCACTCCCAACCAGGGAATAGAACAAGTGCCCAGGAAGAACTATGGAAGTTGTTCTTCGATGGCGCCCGATGTAAAAATGGCGTCGGGGCAGGGATTCTTCTAGTTTCACCATCCGACGAGCAAAAAGAGTATTGCTACCGGTTGACATGGAGCTGCACTAACAATGCAACGGAATACGAAGCATTATGCCTAGGACTTAAGAAAGCTGATAAGTTAGGCATAAAGCATCTCCAAATATTTGGAGATTCTAAACTGGTTTGCAACCAGGTCACAAATAAGTGTACCTCAAAGAAGCATTATCTAAAATCATACCGCAACAGGGTATGGGACTTGTTCGATCAGTTCGAATCTCTCAATCTACGGTCAATCCCACGAGAAATGAACCGACATGCCGATGTTCTGGCATCCATCGCAGCCAGATACTCTCCAACAGAAGACATGGTGCACAAGCCTAGAGCTGTGAGGATGATCTACAGGCCCTCTATCCCAGACAAAGAACTGCATTGGCAAGTGTTTGATAACGACGAGCAGATTGTAAATTTCATGATCCAAGAAGCCGCCACAGTCGAAGACCGAAGCTCTGATGAAGGAGAGTATGAAGGGTTGATCCAATTGAAGAATAATCATGTTCCCAAGGGACTAATCACCCTTGAAAGTCTCTTTGATCGGAATGACCGAGCTCTCTCTCACATGATCAAAGTCCATGAGAAACAGTATCAGGATTTGGAGCTCGAACCTGGGAAAACAATAAAGGTGGGAACCGACTGCACTGCGAAGGAGATAGAACAGATACAGAATCTGTGCAGAAAGTTTTTTGACATAATTGCTTGGTCTTATCAAGATCTCAGGGGATACAATCGACAGTTGGTTCAACACACAATTGAATTGCAGGAGGGGGTCAAACCTTTTCGACAAAAGCAGAGGCCGGTCAATCCTAAGATCGAGGTCCTGATGAAAGCCGAACTCCTGAAGATGCTCGAGGCAAAGATCATATACCCCATCAAGCACTCTTCATGGGTAGCGAACCTGGTCCCAGTCAGAAAGAAAAACGGAGATATACGGCTATGCGTGGACTTTCGCAACCTGAACCAGGCTTCTCTCAAAGACCACTACCCTCTTCCGCAAATCGATCAGATTTTGCACTCGATGGTCGGAGCTCAACGCTTCTCCCTGCTTGATGGTTTCTCTGGATACAATCAGATCTAGGTCAGGGACGAAGACCAACATAAAACAACGTTCACTACCAAGTGGGGGACATTTGCTTACCAACGAATGCCATTTGGCCTTTCGAACGCTGGTGCCACTTTCCAAAGGGCGATGGACCTAGCTTTCGGTGAGCTTCTGAATAAGGTTATCGTCATCTATCTAGATGACATGACCATATTTTCCCGAAGAAGGGAAGATCATCCACTACATATGCAACAAGTTTTCAAAAAATGTCGAGAGTTCGGCATCTCAATTAATCCAAAGAAGTCCATATTTGCAGTCAACGAAGGAAAGTTGTTGGGACACGCGATATCAAAAAAAGGCCTCACTGTAGATCCTGACAGAGCCGAGGCTCTAATGAAGCTCCCACTTCCCATAGACAAGAAAGGACTTCAATATTTCTTCGGCCAGATTAACTTCGTGAGGAAGTTTGTCCCCGACTTCGCCCAAGTCATCAAGCCGATGTCCCAACTCCTGAAGAAGGGCACCGAATTTAACTGGACCGAAGAAAGAAAGGAAGCTTTTGAAGAGATTAAGACTCGAATTGCTCAGGCACCGGTCTTGATTAATCCAGACTACAATCAGGATTTCATCATGTATGTCATAGGAGAGCCCGAGAGCTACGCTGCTGTCCTGACGCAAAAGGGAGAAGATGGCGAGGAGCGTCCCATCGCGTTCCTGAGTCAGGTGATCAATTCCCATGAAGAAAGGTATAATTTCATTGAGCGTCAGGTGCATGCAGTAATGAAATCACTAAGGAAGTTCAAGCAGTTCATCTCCCAGAGCCGAGTTACAGTCTATGTCATTCACCCCGATGTGCGTAATTTCATTATCCAAGGAGAATTGGGAAGTAAAAGAGCTGGTTGGGTGAACAAAATACAGGAGTTTGACATTGAGATCAAGCCCACAAAATTGGTTCACGGTCGTGCATTGTGTCAAGAGTTGGCAAAAAGCGCGGCGGCCGAAATGATAGAATCTCAGAGGGATGACTTACCAGCCGAAGGATGCTTCGCTAACCACGAAGAAGACGAGAAGGATTGGGTCAGTGAGATAATCTGCTATTTCAACACCGATGAGTGTCCTTCGCATCTAAATGCATCACAACGAAGACATTTCAGGATGCGGTCCTCCAGATACACTCTGCGCCCCGAAGGCCTATTTTTCAAGAACATTGATGGTGTCCTTCTTAAGTGCATAAAGGATGATGATAAAAGAAAAGTCCTAGGAGAGTTCCATTCGGGGCTATCTGGAGGCCACTTCATAGGAAGGACGATGACATTAAATATTATCAAAGCAGGATACTATTGGCCTACACTCTTTGTCGATGCCTTCGTAGTTTGCCGTAAATGCGAGCAGTGTCAGAGGTTCGTCGACCGAAACAAAAATGTTGCATTGCCCCTTCGTCCGATACAAGTAGAGACACCCTTTCAACAATGGGGGTTGGATTTTATAGGAGTCGTATCACCAAATTCCTCCGTGGGACATAGGTTCATCCTGACGGCAACAGACTACTTCACCAGGTGGGCCGAAGCGATTCCTACCAAACATGCGGATCAAGAGACTGTAGTCACCTTCTTGGAAGGATTGATCACCGGGTTTGGCATCCCCAAAGCAATCATCACGGACAATGGCCCTGGCTTCACAGGCGCTAAAATCAATGATTTCCTCTACAGGTATGGGATATATCATAAAGTATCCTCCAATTATTATCCTCAGGGCAACGGCTTGGCAGAATCCACCAACAAGACTCTGTTGAGAATGCTAAGGAAGCTCATAGAGACGAACAAAAGGACTTGGCATCTCCTTCTAGATCGGGCTTTGTGGGCCGATCGGATTTCTATCAAAAGGTCAATCAAAACTTTGCCTTATGCTCTGGTCTATGGCAAGGAGGCCATCTTACCCATCCATGTTGAGATCCCTGCACTGCAGCTGTTAGAAGCAGAAGATGAAGTTAGTCCGATGGAGAATAGGTTAGCTCAATTGCTGCGACTGGAGGAGGATCACGAAGAAGCATACCAGGACTTTGCTAAGCATACTCAGGTTATCCGAGATTGGTTCAAGAAAAAGTCATCCGATCGCACATTCAATGTGGGAGACCTGGTATTGAAGTGGGATTCTTGGAAAGCCAAGCCTGGGAACCACGACAAGATGGACGCCTTTTGGGATGGGCCATTTGAAATTGTAAAGGTAAACTCGGCCAATTCATTCATCCTCAAAGATGCAGATGGACAAGTTCTACCGATCTCTGTCAATGGTCTTCACCTGAAGACTTTTCATCGCTAAAGACAATTTCTCTTTAAAAAAAAAATGTGTATATATACTTCTGTATATAATTTGCATATACATCCTCTTCCAAGATCACAAAGCCAAGTACCACTTCCAAGTCTTCTTCGGAGACTTCTGATGTGAAGTAGCGAATACAAAAGTTGGAATGTACAACTGAGAATAGAGAGCAAAGGCAGATCGAGAGTGATCTGAGAGCCAAGGAGCTTGAAAGGAAAATCTTGCAGATGCAAAATCAGCTGAACGAAAAGGAAGGGTTAGGGCGAAGAAGAAGAGGGAGCAGAAGAAGAAGGAGCCCAGAAGGAGGAGAAGGATCGGGAAAGGACTTCGGCCCAATGGATCAAGACTAAGGGTCCTCCCACCGAGACGAGCTCGTTGCCCCGTGAGCCGCCAAGAATGTTGACAATTTTGTCACATTTCTCAAGGGGTAGAAAAGAAACAAGTTTTGTATAGTGTTGTGTAAAGTTTTTTTTGCTTTGTTATTTTTATTTTGAAAAGTTGCAGCAATTTTGGCTTTCAAAGCCACCCCTTTGTATAAGAAGTAGAAAGAGAAAAAGCTTCGCTACCGAACAAGCTAGAGAAAAGAGCTTCGCCCAAAAGGAAAATGAAACTGCTTCGCACCCGAAATACTTCCAGCATTGCCTCGGGTGAAAATTTTGCGAAAGTAGTTTTGCCAAAGAAAGAGCTTCGCACCCGAAGCACTTCCAGCATTGCTTCGGGTAGGATTTGTTGCGAAGTAGTTTTGCCAAAGAAAAATGCAAGAGGACCGATGAAAAGGGCTTCGGGCCCGAAGCATTTCAAAACACTGCTTAGGTGGAAATCATCCGAAGCGGCATTCAGGAGAGCAACTTCGTCGAAGGAGAAAAGTCTAGGCCACGATTCAAGTTTGACCAAGGTAAAAGGACTTCGGGCCCGAAGCATTTCCAACAACTACTTCGGCTAGAGGACCAACGAAGCAGAACCCAAAGAAGCATTGAAGAATCCTTCGCCAAAAAATTGTCGAAACATCTACTTCGGGCCTCTTCACGCCCGAACCATTTCTACTTCGGCGGAAAATCAAGCGAAGCATTCTCTTCGACGAGTTTTCACCCGAAGCATTTTCGACCGAAGTTCTGGCAGCCAAGAGAAACGAAGCAGTTTGAAGGCAGGAATGTGTTTCGGCCGAAATCTCTCCGAACCACAATTTTGAAAAAGGATCGCAGCGAAGCACTTCTCGAAGACATCAGCGAAGTAATTCAATCGACGAAGCGGTAAGGAAGAAGAGATCCATTTTGCGAAGTAGATATGCTTCGGCGCTCCCCGCCCCGAAGCAGTTTTGCGAAGCTCAATCCTGCGAAGTACATATCAAAGAGGAGTTTTTGCTTCGGCCCAGAACCATTGCGAAGCGAAGTGGTGGATGAAGACCTGGCGAAGCGCTTCACGGGCACACGTTCCAAGCCGGGTATCTTCCCGAGGCGATCAAGTGCCTCATAAATGCAATTTTTCGTGCCCAACAAGCCCGCTGCTCATTTTTGGCAATCAAAAGCGAAGTATCAAGCCATGATGGAGAACCCGACGAGCATGGCGGCCACTCGAGCACTGCACCCGGAGACCAAGGACGTCCAGACGGCTCATCAATGCACCTTTCCATGGTTGACCCGGTCATAGTTGCCAATTTTGGTAATAGATTTGAAAGCTCGATCACGAGAGCCGAGGAAGGCCAAATTTTTAGAGCTCGAGGGCGTACTCTTCTTTGCTATGTAATTATGATTCAGAGGCCCGGGTCCTCTATAAAAACCTAGGCATTGTAATAGAAAAAGGGGGGGAACTATCTGCTAGAAAGTTGTTGTAACTTGATGTCCTGCGATTAATACTAAGAGACTTTGAGCTCAATTCTTCTCTTTTATGCTGCCTTCTGTGCTTGATTCTTCTATCTCTCCTCGTTTGTATGCTGGATGCTGAACTCTGCGTCCGATGTGCGATTGGGGACAGTGTCCTGAAACTCGTTCGAAAGGATACATAGGAGTAGAAAAGTGTTGTATTGGCTTTCTTTTATGCTGCCTGCCTTGCTTGATTCTTCTATCTCTCCTCGTTTGTAGACTGAGATGTTGAACTCTGCGTCCGGTGTGCGATCGGGGACAGTGTCCTGAAACTCGTTCGGGAGGATACATAGGAAGGTTGATACTACATTTCTTTCGTTTTACTCTTGGTGTTCCTTGCTGCTATTCAAGTTGTCTGTTAGCGATCGTGCTTCCTGTTCTCTCCCACCTTAAATCAACAATCTCTCTTCCCTTAACCCCTTTTTATTTTATTTCTCTAACCCTTATCCCTTTTATCTCTTTCCTGCACTCTTATCTTCCAAACACCCAAGTAGTTTAGCATAGGAGCCGGCCTTTCTCCGGAGATTGGCACGAGGGGCATCTCTTCCCTTCGGCCTTTCAATGTTGGTCCAGGTCTAGGGCGCATACACTTACACAAAATCCTTACCTAGGCGGATTTGATGACCAACAGTAAAATTGGTCCTAGTGCAAAAAAAATGGGGACATCTGCTTGTGTGTTGACTTCAGGAACCTCAACCAAGCATTTATGAAGGACCACTACCTACTGCACTAAATTGATCAAATCCTTCACATAGTGGCGGGAGCACAAAGATTCTCTTTGTTGGATGGCTTCTTCGGGTACAATCAAATCTAGGTAAAGGATGAGGATCAATACAAGACCGCCTTCACCACCAAGTGGGGCACTTTCGCCTACCAGTGCATGCCATTCGACCTCTTAAATGCCAGGGCAACCTTCTAAAGAGTGATGGACTTAGAATTTGGTGAGTTACTCAATCTCATCATTGTGATTTATCTATATGACATGACTATTTTCTCCCACAAAATGGAAGAACATGATCTGCATTTGTGATAGGTGTTTGAGAAGTGTCGAGAGTTCAAAATCTCCATAAACCCAAAAAAATCCATTTTCATGATAAAATAAGGTAAACTCATGGGCCATGTAATCTCGGATAAGGGACTAGTTGTTGATCCTACTAGGGCTGAAGCCCTCCTCAAGCTACCTCTACTAGTGAACAAGAAGGGCCTCCAATCCTTCTTTGGGCAAATCAATTTTGTTAGAAAGTTCATCTATGATTTTGCCCAGATAGTAAATCCAATGATAGAACTCCTCAAGGATGCTAATTTTTAGTGGACCGAGCAGAGGAAGTGAGCATTCAGAGAGATCAAGGAGAAAATCACTCAAGTCCCTATTCTGGTCAACCCCAACTACTCCAAGAACTTTATCATTTATGCCATTGATGAACCGAAGAGCTATGCAACTGTCCTTACTCAGAAGAACGAGGACGGGGATGAGCGATTGATAGCATTCCTAAACCAAGTCATCCACCTGCACGAGAAGTATAACTTCATAGAGAGACAAATGCATGCAGTGATGCGGTCATTAAAGAAGTTTTGCCATTTCGTTTTGCAGAGCAAGACGATAGTGTACGTAGTGCATCCTAACGTTAGAAACTTCATCATTCAAGGTGATCTTGGCAATAAAAGAGTAGGTTGGGTCTCTAATATCCAAGATTTCAACATAGATATTAGACCCACTAAACTGGTTCATGGCAGAGCCTTGCGTGAAGAACTCACTAGGAGCGCCACATCTGAGGTGATAACATGCCAGTGGGATGATCCAGCATAGGAGAGTGATTTTGCAAATCGGTTTGTACTTGACCAGGATTGGACAGAAGACCTGATTGAATACTTCAATACTGGAAGGTGCCCTTATGACCTTAATGTTTTGTAGAGGAGAATGTTTAGGCTCCAAGCCTATAAGTTTGTTTCATAAAAATATAGATGGAGTCCTCTTGAGATGTGTCAGGGAGACAGAAAAATAGAGTATCCTGGATGAGTTTCACTCTAGAATGTTAGGAGGATATTTCACCGAAATATCTATGGCCTTAAATATCATAAAAGAAGGCTATTACTGGCCTACTATTTTTGTTGATACATTCGAGGTTAGCCAGAAGTGCGATAAATGCCAAAGGTACGTTGGTTGGAGCAGGAATGCTTCTTTTCCTTTGCACCCAATTCAGGTTGAAGCTCCATTTTAGCAGTGGGGCTTAGACTTCATTGGGGTGATAAATCCCAATTCCTTCATGGGGCATAGGTACATCCTGATGACTACAGATTACATTACTCGATGGGCTAAAGTAGTGCCAACCAAGCAAGCTAACCATAATGTAGTCATCATCTTTCTGGAGGGATTGATAACCCTTTTTGGGATACCAAATGCAATAGTAACTGAAAATGACACCCATTTTACTAGTGCCAAAATCTACGTATTCACAAGTAAGTATGGTATTTACTTAAAGACTTCATCTAATTATTACTTGTAGGGCAATGGTTTGGCAGAGTCCACAAATAAGAACTTACTCAAGATCCTGAAGAGAACATTGAAAGGCAACAAGCAAAGCTGGCATCTGCTTGTGGACTTAGCATTATGGGCTGACTGTAGTTCCATTAAGAAATCAATCAAGACATCCCCATATTCCCTGGTATATAGGAAGGAAGCAGTTCTCCCCACGCATATTGAGTTGTCTGCGTTGCAATCTCTCTAGTATTTAGATGGCGAGGATGAAGAGTTTGTCCCATAAGTGTCAAGATAGCCCAACTACTGTAGTTGGAAGAAGAGAGAAAAGGCCTATGAGCCTTTTATGAAGCACGTCGAGACCATGAAAATTTGGTTCGGCAAGATGACCTTCGACTGAACCTTCCATATTGGTGACTTGGTGCTGAAATAAAACGAGAAAAAATCCAAGCCAGGAAATCACAACAAATTTGATGCATTCTAGGAGGGTCCATTTCAAATTTTTAGGGTTAATCAGGTTAACTCTTTCATTCTCCAAGATTTAAATGGGTTTACCCTTCCGATATCGGTCAATGGCCTTCATCTAAAGATGTACTACCAGTAAGGGGTAGTTGAAAAAATTTCTCAGTTGTGTACATATTTTTTATTTCTTTGTTTGCTTGTATATATCCTTTTTCTCGGAGTTAAGTCTCTTCGATCCCTTTTGTATTATCAGTAGTGCACTTTTTGACCAGATTCCTCATTGTGGTGAGGGTCGACCTGGCAGGGAAATGGTGCTAAAGATCCTAAATAAAAGTTTTTTTAATTTAGTTGTGTTTTTAGCGCTCTAATAAAAATAGCAGTTTTAGGTGCTCATAGTCATCTAAGGTATTTTGCTCTACCTTCGAGCAAGGGAGTTTATTTTTATTGTCTTTATTATCACCTGACAAGAACAGTTCAATGTTATGAAAAGCGCCCTATCATTTGGCGAGAGGGAGTTTTGCTCTTATATAGGGGTGTAGCTACATTTCAATGTCCTAGGGAGAAAAGCTGTAAACAAAGGTGAAGCTAAGTCAAAACCAAAAATCCAGAACCAAAATGTCAAAGTCAAAGGTGATTTTAGGGTTTCATGGAGCGAAAGGTGCTTGCGCCCTCCTTTGTGGGTAAAATTATAAATCGTGATCCTTCAATCCATTTTTAGTGCAAGCGCCACGTGGCAGAGGTTAAAAGAAATAATTTTTGAAAAAAGTGTATAATCAACAAGGCTTTAAAAAATGATGTTTTTTCCTGTTTCAGGCTTTAAATGAGCGAAAGGGCATTTTACTCGAATTTTCAAGCGAAAGCCATTTTAGGCTCTTGGAAATGATGAAGATGTTGCTAAAGCGAAAGGGTCTTGTTCCCTCCAATGTCATGGGCACGTAGTCCAATATAAAACTTGCCAAGCACACTCCTCAAAGAAGTTTGTTGAAGCATAAAATAAATTTTAAAAATGTGGCGCATCTCGTCTTCAAGAAATATTATGGCCCACGCAGTTGGCCAAAATTGAGAGATACGCTCCACCACTAATTGATGTGCAGTAGATCTCCCACCTTACCCATAATCCCTCAAGGCATTTACTCTTCCCCAAAGCGTAATTAATATGGTAGGTAAATTGTAGTGCTATAAGAAAGCCATCGCTACACCTCAAATGAACTCAAAGAAATTACTGAGAGTTTTGCAGTAGTGCCATTTACTTTGCCAAATCAGAGTGAGAGAGTTGCTGATAAAATGTAGTGTGTTGAGCAGTAGTGAGGCATTATCATTTTTAGAGCTAGTGCTTGGGAAAATACCTATTCATAATGGGAAATAAGAGCATCAAGCCCAAGAAGGAGAAGGCCCTGAAGAAGGTGGAAGGCAATAAGAAACAGAAGAAGGAAAAGAAGAAAGTACCGCCACCCCTGCTTGAAGACAGGTTGAGCAGAATTTGGAACTATGTGCTCACCAAAATATGTGTGAAGAAGTTACATTAGACTATTGACATCATGATGATCATGGTGTATTCTGAAATTATATGGACAACCACTTATCACTCCCACCTATACTAGTACTTGTGCATGCATGTGTATCATTTATAGGAGATGATATGCGTAATTGCTAAATTCTACGACCCACGAACCAAGATGGTGTAATATGCCAAAGGAGATAAACTGTTCGCCATCTCTACAAAGACGTTCAAGAGGCTTTCACCAATGGATAAAATCCCTCTCCTGACTACATAATTAGAAAAATCAATAGCATCGATAAAAATAAAAGATACGCCAACACAGTGTAGATGTGCCAGTTCATGGAGACGCAACTGCTGGAGAAGTCGACGCTCGGGATATTGCTAGACTTACCCAAACCCTTGAAAATATTTAAAAATCCAGACATATACTCCATGTTGGCATGGGTTATGGGACTCTCCATGGATGTAAAAGTGTATGTGGCAGGTTTCACTTGCCAAATATATTTTGCATGGTGAGTTCTATTCTCCCACTACCATGAAGCTTGAGACAAAGCCTGTATTTTTTGACTGGGTAAAATGGGTGGCATGAAAAATGCATATCCATTTGATTAATGTACAAAATAAAAAAAACATGTCATTCCGAGTTTTCTCTTTCCTTGCATGGTACTTCTTCTACCACATGCATAGTCATTTTGTCTTCATTGCCAAGAACAACACAAATAAATAAGGCAAAGCACTCTCGGTTTATCAGTGGACTCGAAGTCTATCAAGATGTGAGTCATACTACGATTTCAATAGTATGTTCCTCAGACCAGCCCTGGAGCTTGTCTATGACATCTGCGAGCAAGTATTGAGGTGGATGAGAGACAAGGTAGTGCAAGGGAGTCTCAGCAATGTTTTTCAGCTTACCCAAGGCCTTGTTGTCAAAATTTACGGGTTTACTAGAAAACCCTTCCTGTTGTCGTACTACACTATGGAGTACCTATTTTCCCTCGAAGTTTCCCGATAGAGCGACTTCGCCAATGATACATATGAGTACAGTAGAAGGAAGTCACACACATACACTTTTCCTTTCCACTTTGATGATATTAAAGTGATGGTCAATGGGCAGAACACCTTTCTGGCAGTAACATTGTATGAATTTGGCCTGATCGATCTCCTCCAATGCTGGAAGTATGATCCACTAGATATTTTCAAGAAAAATATCAAGGTAAAAAGCTTTCATAGCTATCCGTGCCCAAATATCAAAGCGCAGCACAACAACCCCTCAGGGCATGACCTAGAATGATATGTGGAGAGGATGATGTCACTTACCTCGTGGCATGACTTCTACACGATAGAGACCGAGTACGACCCTGCACAAAACCTGGTGCATTCTCCTAATGAGGAAGTGTTTCGGGTGATGAAGAACAAAGTGCCTGACTGGTCGGATGAAAAAATTATAAACTAGTGGATCATGAGGGTCCACAATAAAAAGGAGGCATCTGATCAGTTTCTTGTATTGGACGAGAGCTTCTTTGATATGTATGATGCAAATGTGACACTTACCAACCCGTCTTGTTTACTGGCATCATACCTAGAAGTACTTAAAGCCCTAGTAGAGTGGAAGACATGGTGGAAGGAAAGGGGTAACACACTGAACAAGACCCGCTTGTCAAGGAGAAGGACGAGTAGATGCCCCTTAAATAAGAGGTCACTCTAGGGAATATGAGCGTTGGTGCAATAATTTCCCTCGCCCATGTTGCAAAGAAACCCTAGATTGGTGCAGCTCGACCTCTCACCACAAACCCTTCTACAACATCGATATTCATGGAAGCAAGCGCCCTTGAATCCTTTATTCTTATGCAGCAGGAGCAGCAAGAGGTGGAGTTCATTAACCTAGAGGCTGAACCATCATACAAGGAAGAAGGAGGAGCAAGCTCTATCATGTAGTAGTTCATAGTTTTAGCTTTGATAGCACCCGAGCCCATAGGTATGTTCTCTCTTTCTTTGTATCTCTCTTTTGTGTCTTTGGAAACTATCCCTTCCAGTATAGAAACCCTCATTTCCATCCAGCTTGCATTCGGCATCCCTATGTCTGCCATGCTCTTCCCTGCATCCTAGTCATAATTCCCCTCAATTTTCCCTCATGTTTCTTACATGGTTAGTTCCTTTGTGTCTGTCTCCAATGCATTTGCATTCCCTACATTGTTCTCTCCTACCCCTCAATTTTCTATCAATCCAGTTGCTATGTCTATTGTTACAGTCAGTCCAATCCTATTTTCATCCTCATGCACCTCCTCAGTTGTAGCAGTGGTACCCCTTGATACTCCAGCCCTAGGTCCTAGCACTTCGGTCACCACTATCCAAACCTCGGTGTCTCCCAAGGTCACTGTAGTGGCTACCCCGATTGTCCCTGATTCATCTGCTAAAGCTAACCCACAGCGAGCTCTGTTCCCTTTCATGTTGCTCTTTGGAGTATAGGAACCTATGGAAATGGAGCTAGAAGTTCTACAGGAGGGTCTAATCATAGAGAGCATACGCCAAGCATGTCAAAGCTCCTCAAGTTGGTTCAAGGGCTGGAAAAGTAAAAATGCACAGGCCCCAACCCAAGTGGAAAAAAAGGTTGTGTTCAAACCAAAGAACCTATGGAAATGGAGCTAGAGGTTCTACAGGAGGGTCTAATCATAGAGAGCATACGCCAAGAATGTTAAAGCTCCTCAAGCTGGTTCAAGGGCTGGAAAAGGAAAAATGCATAGGCCCCAACCCAAGTGGAAAAAAGGGTTGTGTTCAAGCCAAAGAAGATGGAACTATACAATATGCATAAGGTTTCCAAAGTACAGAAACCCCTAGAGGAGATGACCCCAATAGATTATGCCTACCATCATATGGTTAAATACATGAGAACGATCGATGTAACAGATAAGATGGGGAACATCCAGGTTGAAATGGGCTTCATCTATTTTCATAGGGAGCACTACAAATATCACTTCTACGAGGCTAAGTCCAAAAACATGGAGCTTGAGGAGACCTTGGTGCACACAAGGGTGCAACTCGAAGAGGCTCAGGCTAAATCTGAACATTTGCAGCAGTGCATGACTAGTTTGGAGCAGGAGGTGGGTAATTACAAAAAATAAAATGAACATCACCTCAAAGCACATGCATAAGTAGAAAGCCAGTTGCAAGCCCTGAATGCCCAGGTCCAAGAACTGTAAGCCCAGTTGACAGAGAGGGTGATGCAATCAAAGGTCTTCACAAAAGACCGTATCAAGGAAGTTTGCCATAACTTCCTGGTAAACTTCCAAACAAGGGCATGTAAAGCAATAGCAGTCCTGACGTTCATTTGGAAGGCCAAGAAATTAGTCACTTATGGTGCACCTATCATAGAGGATGCTGAAAAAGACATTGATCGATGGCTAGAACTGACTATGAAGGTGAAAACCATAGAAAAAATAGACTTGGAGCTTACTCCAATGTGTCCACTTTCTCGGTCATGGGCAAATACGAAGGTAACACTATGGGGTTACTTCATAAAAATGGAAATAGCCCAAGAGGTGATAAGGCTGATAGAAGTGTTTGAGCGGGAAAGGTATATTTCTCTTATGTATTTTGAAGCTCTCGTGCATCTCGGTTTCCCTAGATTCACTGACGAGGAAGAATCTATTTTCACAAAGGAAGAGCTGAAGCCAGTTTGGGACACCTTTGAAAGTGATACTTCAAATATTGATAGTTGGAGTGAGCCTATTTGAGAATGCCATGTAATGGAGTTAATATCGAAGTTTACACAGATTGAATCCTGTTTGGTAGACCTCATCCAGAGAGCTAACTACATTGATGTAGACCACATTAAGACCTTCGGATACCTGGTCATGGATCGTGGAACACTCAAAGAAGATGCCTGAGCCCTGGTCTAAGCAACCTATGATCGTATCTCTAAGCATGTCCCGCAATCGGAGCCCTCCCAACAACATGGATATCAGGCACAACATGGGGATCAAGCACAGGAGGAAGGAGACCAAAAATATAAAGGAGACTAAGGAGAAGAAGAGGACCATGAGCGCAAAAGAGAAGATGAAGAATCATAAAGGGAGAAGTTGGAGGAAGAGTCTACTGCCAGTAGTGAGCATTCAAAAAAGGATAGCGATGATGACTCTAAGCCCAATAGATAAGGTCTAGGATATTCACATTGAGGTGATATCAATCCCCTCGCGAACCGGAAGAGATGTTGGCATCCCTGCCATATTGATTTCCTTTGTAAAATTTTGCTATGTATTAATCTACTCTTTCTTGAAGCTCTACTTTTTCTTCAGAATATGTATCCTTTGTTTACTGCATTTTGCTGTCAGAATTTGTTTCCTACACCCAAGGAAGTGTGCAATTTTTCCTGTTCACTCATCATACATGCACCTTGTCTTTTTGAGGGCAAGGGTAATTTCGCGTCAAGTCATCAGGCATAAATTAATTTCAAGTAAACAGTGAATTGTAGGCCCATTTCGTCCAGTAAACAATGAAGCTCAATTTCAATGAAAAAGGTGTTGAGTGGGATCCAAGTGTCTTCGCCCCATCTGGAGAGCACAAAGCCTTTTTGGGGTTAACTTAAGCAAAAAAGCATTTGTTTTGTTCTAAAAATCAGTACCCAATCTACCTTAGATAGTGTGGGGCCCATCCTTTTCACCCCTAGGAGATAGCGCAATTTCATTTCGGGCCTTCCTTGGGTGAAATACACTTTATGGAGAGAAAATTCTAACGTGGGGCCCAATTTTGTTTCGCCTCAAATCAAGAGCGCAACCCAGTTTTAGGATTCTTTTGGGCAAAAGTGCCTTTGACCCATCCTCAAAGTCAGTGCAACCTTGTTTCAAACTCCCAAGGCAGTGTGGGGCCCAAATTTTTTTTCCAAAATCAAGAGCACAAGCCCATTTAGGGCTAAAGGCTGGGTGAAACATAGGTGGGGCCCAAGTGATTTCACACCAATTTGCATGCACAATTCCTTTTTTGAAGTTATAAGGGGAGAAATAGCCTTTGACCTTTCCAAGGTGTAACCCAATTTTCAAAAAAATGCAAGTGGTACCCAGAGCATTTTGCTCCAATTTTCTAGTGCAACATCAATTCAGAGTTTGACAAGGCGAAAGCGCCTTTGACTTTTCCACCAAAGTGTAGCTCAGTTTCAAAGAGAAAGATGCCAGGTGGGGCTCGAAGTCTTTCACCCTAGTTTTCCAATGCAATTCTATTTTGGGTCTTCTAAGAGAGAAAGCGCCTTTGAAATTTCCCACACCGGTGCCACTCCTAAGACAACAAATATTTTCACCCTCACTTGGGAGCGCAAGCCCTTTTCAAAGCTTGCATGAGCGAAACTAAGTGCGACCTACTTTCACGAAGTGATTTTTTCTAGTATAACTCCCTAGCCTCAACCAAAATTTCTCAAAGACACCTCTCATCGATGAAACAAGGTGTGCACTCACCAGTTTAATTACAATCGATCTAAGAAGATTCCATATTTTATTTTATCAGATTTTAGAATTCGATCTTTCATTGAGGTGGTTCTAGCAAGTGAGGAGGTGGTGCTATAGGTGAATCATATGGTCGCATTAAAGCCATGCAACCACTTCTCCATGAGTCATCGGATTTAGGTCATGCCTCATTAATTTTTTATGAGTGCTACAATCCAATATTTGTTGCCACTGCGATGTTTGGTGGGTGAGCATTTATGTTTCAGAGGTGGAATCCTCTATAAAAACTATCATTTCCAATGTAATATGATGGACGTTTTTCTAGAGACTTGATGTACATGAATTCTGCTATGAATACAAATAAACCTTGGCTCTAATTATGGACTTCTCTTTATGTGTATGTTTTCTATCCTATATTTCTATCAAATTCTCTTCTTTGTCTGTGGGCTATAATTCTATGTCTAGATTTAGCTTCCGATAAAGGGTGAACACTGGAATAAATCTGGAGATTGCACATATAAGATATTTGGTTTTAATTTCTATTACTTTCTTTGTGTGAAATGATATTGGTTCAGAGTGCAATTAAGTTATCAAGATGTTTTTTCATCATCCCTATTCATCTGGCTTGAGGCCATATTTCCCATCCCTTTCAGTTATTTCAAATTTTTATCCTGTTCCTTAATCTCAAATCCCTAAGTTAGAATAGTAAGGAAACAAGCCCTCTCTAGAGATTGGCATGGGAGGTATTTCTTCCTTTCGGTCTTTCAATGTTATTTGGGCCTAGGGCACATAGATGAAACATTCCATACCTAAGGTAGATTCTTGACCAACAGTTTCTGGCACGTCCAGTGGGACGCAAACGTTCCACATCAAAGTAGTATTAAGAGTTGATGTTCATCTTTTTACTGTCAAGTAAGAACATCTGGAAACTCAAATGAAATCAAAAGCCTTCAAATATTGAAGCCAGTTAAAAGCCCTCACCTTCATGATCATAAGATCGAAGGCTAAAAATCTAGAAGAAACAGTTGATTTCTTCGAGCTCAACATCGACACTTTGGGAGAACATCCTAGATTAGTCTCCTTGACTATCCCGTTGGTTCCAACACCCTCACAAGTAGCTATTATTGTTTCATAGACTCCAAGTCCTTCCAAAGCACTGCGTCTAGCTTACCCCCGCAACCAAACGTTCCTACGAGCATCGCAACTAGCTTACTCCCTCAACAAAATCCTTCGGTCCAGATGGTGCAACCTTCACCCAGGAAATTTCTAGCCTGGAATCATTCAAGACCGCTTAATCTACAGGCTCAAAACTAGGTCCCAATTGCAGCGTTGAAGGATCTACCCACGTATGATAGTACAATGAGGAGTTGACCTAAATTTGGAGGTTAGGAGAAGCCATCGGTAATTCCTTCCAAATTTGTTGAAACTAGAACTAGGGCACAAATATTAATTAAGAAGTCAAGATAATTCTCCAATTCAACAATAATGTGGGTTGTGTAGGTCGTTTGTGGAGTATGAGGTAGTTTTTCTACTTGAGTGATGCAGGAGCATCCAACGGTGTAAGAGTAATCTTGCATCATCCAAAATTTGTAATATTTTATTTTTATGCTCTAAGTTAGTTTGGTTATTAGGGGATGGAAAAATAGACCTAGCGGCAAAAGAATCATCCCAATATCCTGAGCGGTTTGGGAGATATGTAAATTTGAATGTCATATACCCTATCAAAACTAGTGAAAATCTTGCTAGTAAAAACTAGTAAAACTTGGAGGCCAATTTTGAAGGCCTTAGAGGCCTTTTTAAGGGCTGAAATATGGCGATACTATGTGTAAACATAGTATTGAGCTTCCTACCCCTTCAAGAGCTTTTCAAAAAGGTGCAATAATAGTCGTTTCGAGCAACGAGCGAGGAGTTATGACCTCAATAAGTTTACCCCCGAAATTCAAATTTCAAATGCACTATTCTAGGCGGGAAAAGGGGAAAACAGGGTATTAGAGGGAAATTTTGAATTTGTAAAGGGGTCTATTTTTGTATCCTCATGTAAAGGGGTCTACATATTTCATTGTTTTCAATAGATTACTTGTGTTTTATTAATGCAACTCTGCTTCATTGAGTGAGAATTTATTTTCCCTTGGTTGGTTCTTCAAATGAAGCTAGTGTATAATGGTTAGCATTACAGACCATTAAGGCTTAGATAAAATTATAAAATTCTGATGTAATACAACAATGCTTGTTCTTCATTTGGCCTAGTATTTTAGGAGGATTAAATTCAAGGTTCTCAAGAATCTATAAATCATGTATATTTTCTTAAGGGTGTTTTTGAATTGTGTTCAATTGAAATATAATAAAGTAATTGTTTTCATTCTACCAAATCTATACATGAAAGGTTTATTGTTGATACTAAACTCATAACTAAACTATCTGGTAATACCCTATACCATAAAGCAACCTTATAATAAAGAGAATAAATTAGCAAATATACCAGTATGTCCTTCTCTTGGATGTGGTGTATCAATTTGAGTGTCGTCAATTCACTAAGGTGATCTAATATCATTTTTTTGTCATTCTTGTCAAAGGTAGGCTATGCTTTTATAGCTATTAGGAGAATAGGACACTAAATTTAATGGTCCTTGGTAGGTCCAATCAAGAAGTTGATTCTATGGCCTAGGAGGTGCTCTCAGGTTATTTTATTAAGGGTGAGGTTGATATCTTGCGAATGTAGAGGTAGATAAGGATACGTTGCATAACCATGAGGTAGGTACAAAGGATATTGATGGTATGGATATGGAGGATAATAAAGCAAGGGATACTAAGGTGGAAATTTTTGGTAAACCCAATGTTGATTTGGAGGTGACTACAAATTTTGTTTTGAAGGAAGGTAACGCAAACCTAATTGTGGAACTTGATAATTTTGAGAAGGTGGACCTTATATATTTTGTTATGCTTGGGTGGCTAGAGGTATTGTTAAGCTAATATTATTTTCCTAGGACACGCATGACCCCATTTGTCTAGCTACCATTTGAGAATTTTGAGAAAGGTTTAGTTTACATTTAACCCTAAAGATCCTACATTTTGAGCCATGGAGTGATCTAGAGGAATGTTGGATGTATTTGAAAAACTTGATTTAGGTGGACTTTTTGTCAAAGCACTTGTAAGAGGAAGGTTTTAGGCATTAGAGGTCAGTTATGGGTTACTAGCATAGAATTAATTTGTGAAGAGTGGGTTTTTTGTGAGATTATACACTTCAATGGGTATATTATAAAGAGGGTTGGTATGTGTTAAGGTCAAACCTCTATTAGACAAATTTTGATTTGCTAAAGCAAATGAATAAATCATTTGTTGGTCTAAGTAATGAATTTATGGGAGCATAAAGCCTTGATTGAAAGAGTTAGCCATGGGTTTTTTGCCTTCTTAGAAATAGAATTGGACACTGCAATCTCCTAATTCTCATCTTCTGGATGCACTAAAATGGAAATTTATTCTTTTCTTTTTCCCATCATGTTTCTTTGATGGTATATAATGATGTCTACTGATTAATATTTTTCCCCCATTTTATAGGTCTTTGATCACATATTCATAAGCTTGCACATACAAACCTGTAAGGACAAAGTTTTGGGGATAAAATTCATGAAATTTAAAGAAAAAACATGTAGAGCAATTTGGTTGCAATTTGAAGTGATTTGCTTGCATTTTTGAGTTATTTGTTCACAAATTGAAAACTTCAAAAAATGAAAAAGATATCCAATCAAATCACTCAAATCAATTTGTCTTCCTAAGAGGGAAGGATAAATAATATTGTCTTTCTTGGCAAATTACTTCCCAGGTTTGGAGTGAATTTCTTATTAAATCTAACTTGGATAAATTTTATTATTTTTGGAGAGAATCACTCTCTAAGTTGAGTGAATTTCTTGTTGATTTTGTCTTTGAGAAAAGTCTTAAAATTTATCATAAGTACTTTCTATCCATGACAAATGCACATATAAGATCAACTCTAAGTTTTGATGATTCTCTAATGTTGATTAAGTTATCTTTGTAAAAATTTAAAATATTAGAGTTTATATCGGAGGTCATTTGCAAATTACCTACAAAAATCAAGCAAAATTGATGAAAATGATGAATTTTTAAAGTTGATTTAAAACTCTAACTAATAAATCAAGTCCTTCACCTTAGCAAATTGCTTTGGATTCATCCTGTGGAAGTCCAAAATTTTTAGAGTGAATTGCTTGCAAATGCAATCAAATTGCTTACAATTTTGAGCAAATCACTTGCTTAATTGACTTAGAAAATCTTTAGGCACTTGTTGGTAATCGAACCGGCCTAGATACAGGTTTTCTAAGTCTGCAACGCCCTAGGCCCGTTGCCAAGAATTGAATACCCAAAGGAAAGGAATGTCCTCCGTGGCAATCTCTAGTAGGGCTGGTTTCGAAAATAAAAATGGGTGATTGGAGATAAGGGATAGGGAGATACTGGAAGAAATGGGAGATTACGGAAGGGAATGGGAGATGGCCGAAGGTCAGCAATTTGATATGGTGGACCAGAAATGCGATAGACAACTTATCTAATTTTACCAACAACAATCAAAACAATGACTTATAACAAAAAATAGTATAAAATCTTCAAAACCTATGTAAACTCCAGCAAGGATTCCAGGGACCAGTATTCTATCAACAACAAAATCCAGAGAACAAAATTAAACTGAAGAACAAAGATACTAGTTTAATAGAAATCATAGAGTAGAAATCTTACACAGATATTGGGGACTTAAACCATAGCCATAAGCCTTTACTTTGAGAATAGGTTTCAAGTATACAACTACTTCATAAAGTAAAAATGGGGGGCTATGGGTTAAGGGTAAGGAATGTACATAAAGGGATGAAATGACTAAAAGAAATGGGAAATGGCTACAAGCCGAAAGTGTGGGGTGATGGACCGGAAACACGATAGGCAGTTTATATATTTGAACCAACAACAATCAAAACAATAAAACTTTAACATAAACTAGTATGAAAACCCCTTAACTATGCAAACTCCAACAAGTATTCTAGGGGCAAGCCCTCTACCGACAATGAAATCTAGGAAACAAAATTAAACTGACCGTAAAGAAACTAACTTAATAGACATAACAGAGTAGAAGTCATACATGGATTAGAAGTCTCAACACCAGAGCCAAAAGCTTTTATTTTGACAATGGGATCCAAAGTACAGAACTGCTTTTCTAGAAAAAGTTATCCATCCATTTATAGGGAAAATGGGGGGTTTATATAGGAGAAAAACTACCGCTCGATGAATTGGTATTCAACCACTTTCATGACGAGCTGATTAAAATTCGGTGATAACCAGAAAAGGTCTACCTTATCCCAATTTAGCATTAAAAGTGGAAGGTTCTGACGAAGACTTGGAACAGTCAGGCCGAAATTACAGGTAACTTGATATCGAAGTTAGAATTTTTTGATGACGATCATCAATCAGACAGTCTCGAAAATAGTTTTAGGGTGGTGAAATATGAAATGCACTGTGGACCTCTCCTTTTGTTTTTTGGCTCCTTTTAACAATATCCCTCTAGATTTTTTAGGAAAGTGCTCCCTTGTGGAGTGCTTTCTATCAAAGCGCTCCCAAGTGGACCACTTTTTAGCTAAGCACTCCCAAGTGGAGCGCTTTCTGACAAAGCACTCCCAATTGGAGCGCTTTTCAGCTAAGCACTCCCAAGTGGAACACTTTTCAGCTAAGCACTCCCAAGTGGAACACTTTCTGCTTTAAGATGAAGACTTTAGAAAAATTTTAGAGGCTTTTCTTAAGCTTAGATTCTACCTATACTTAGCATGAAATTTCAACATTTGATTGCCCATGCTAAAATATATACAATTTTGCATGCAACGTACCAAATTTTTAAAAACAACTTCAGAATAGGATAAAGAATAGAAAAGTGCGAAAAACCTTAAGAAGCAGACTTATATGAGGGAAAGCTTCAGAATCACAACACCTTTATCATTTTTCATGAAAAAAGGAATTTTACAATGAGCGCTTTCAAAACTGAATTTCTTATGCATCTTTTTTACAAGGTGTGTCAAGATTGATAAATATTGTCTTTCTTGGCAAATAATTTCTCAGGTTTGGAGTGAATTTTTTATTAAATCTAACTTCGATAAATTTTACTATTTTTGGAGTGAATCACTCTCTAAGTTGAGTGAATTGCTTGTTGATTTTGTCTTTGAGAAAAGTCTTAAAATTTATCATAAGTACTTTCTATCCATGAAAAATGCACATATAAGATCAACTCTAAGTTTTGATGATGTTCTAATGTTGATTAAGTTATCTTTGTAAAAATTTAAAATATTAGAGTTTATATCGAAGGTCATTTGCAAATTACCTACAAAAATCAAGCAAAATTAATGAAAATGATGAATTTTTTAAGTTAGTTTAAAACTCTAACTAATAAATCAAGTCCTCCACCTTAGCAAATCACTTTGGATTCATCCTATGGAAGTCCAAAAATTTTAGAGTGAATTGCTTGCAAATACAATCGAATTGCGTACAATTTTGAGCAAATCACTTGCTTAATTGACTTAGAAAATCTTTAGGCACTTTACTCAAAATTGAGCACTAGAATTAGAATAATGTCTCTCAATTTTGAGTCAGTCACTTCATTCATGATGAATGCAATTTTGACACAAAAATAATGGAATTAAGTGTAATTTGAGGATAATAAAGGTTGATCCATTGAGCATGCCAAAAACTATGTTGATCCAAGGAATTATCCTAACTTCTTAATTAATATTTGTATCCCAATTCTACAATGGCTTCTCCCAACCTCCAATTTTAAAGGCTAGCTCCTCATTATCCTTGTGAAATACTTCAATGCTAACCTACACTAACCTGCATTGAAAGTAAAATATTGCTATGCAACTCTTTTCACTCAGCTTCTTCTTAAATTACTTCTCTGAGTCATAGGACCACATGTCTAAATTTGCTCTAATACCATGTCCCTCAACTTCTCCTCTATACCATGTGGAACCCTCATAGCCTTGGTTTGATCTTAATTATTGGTTGTTTATGTGGATAGGAGGTGGTATTCTTTTGTCCTCTAAAGTACCTTAGGTCCACATAGTCAAGTTGCCTAACATACTCAAGGTTGAACAAGTAATCTAGCACATATATTGACAACTTGAAGGGCATGACTAAAAATTTAATAATTAAATAAAGGACCCCAATTTCTTTAGGTAATGTTTTTTTAATCCATTCCTTCAACCTCAATAGTTTTCTTTTCTCCTTTGACATGCTAGGTACCTTCCCTTTCATTTTATCCATAATAACATTATACACTTCTTCATTGAAGTAGTATAATGTCTTTTTGGCTTCTTAGTAAGGTGTATTTATACAATCAATTATTGATAATGGTTGGAAAGTAGAGAATCAATCCTTCTTATAATACATTTGATCTAAACCAATTAGGAGGTGTAAGTAAATTTTATTTTCTTCTTGAAATACTTCAACTAGTTACTCATTTGATCAACTATATATTTCATGTAGTTAGTGACTAGGGTAATTTTTTATTACATGAAGAAGGGCAACATTTTCATACAATTTTTCATTTAATCTCTCCACCAGTATTGTCTTAATATTATATAAGACCATTTGGATGTCATCCTTAAACTAGTATAACTCTAGTAGGATGTTGAAGTCAACAGTCTTATTTGGGTTTCTTCAGATGAGGGATTAAGAAATCATAGCAATAATTTTGGTCAAATCTATAAGTGTGATCATTTTGGGTCTTTAAGTTGCATGTGACCCACATGGTTGGACTAATCGTTGCCTTGCTAATCTTCCTTATGTATCCCTCCTTAATATAAAATGATTAATTTATTCATTGGGGTGGCTTGTTACTCCTACTAGTGAAGTCATCTCTTTCTGCATAGGCCTCTACCATCATTAACTAATTTAAAACGTGTTGAACCAAATACATTGCTAAGCCCAAAGTCTAGATTCAAATTATTCTCCACAATTCAATTTATGAATCTAAATTGAATCTCTTGAAGGCTTACATTCTTATGTTTCCATGAGAATGTTTGTGTTTATCCCCATCAACCCTTCTATATGGATTATCAAATAGCTCCTTGAGTCTTTGAGGGGGATAAGAGGTCATTTTCCTTCTCAAAATTTTCTTCCCTTTCTCCTAAGAGGGTATTCCCTCATGTGCTTCTGCTAGAATTGGTGTTGGTGGAGTTGACATGAGCAAGGTAGTGATGGTGGAATGTGGGATCACTAGGTTGCAGGGTTATGCATAGCAGTGAATATTCGCCATTCGGGTGAATATTAGCATTTTTGAAAATTCAAATTTGTAAATTTGGGGGACCCGGACGTCGACCATTTAGCCAAAAAATTTTGGGACAAAAAATTTTTAGGTGTCGGTTCGTCGTGCATTGATAATAGTATCACGGATATTTTTAAAAAATTACCAACAATCCCGCCTAAATAGAGGTCCCTTTTTGCCATAAAATTTTAAAATTTCTAAATTATCCCGCCCAACTCGCCAAGTATACCACTATATATAATTAACACCCCAAGGATACTTTTTCATTTTTGGACCTTGTTCTACACTCGATGGATATACCGACCCAGTTCTGCACAAGATCGGACCCATTTCAACACCAGACAAGATCGGACCCATTTCTACACCGATCGAACCCTTTATAGCCTAAGACAGGACCGAACCCTATTCTACAATATACCAATTTCAGCACACAAGATCGGACCCATTTCTTGCACAACCACTCCAACCTATTCTACACCATCACATAACATACCCATTTTTCATAAGATCAAACCCAATTCTACACTATCGAACCTTTCTACACTAAGGTCGAACCCTATTCTGCACTATAAACCCATTTTTCAAGACACTATTTCTTCAACCCATTCTACACAATCACCCTATTCTACACTATACCCTATTCACTTTTCTCAAAACCTATTTTGCACTATTTTCAGATCTCTTTTTGCACCTAGCCATTTTTCGAACCCTATTTTACTTTTGGACTAATTATCAGACTCTGTTCCACACTAGAATAGACTACCAAACCATATTCTACACTAGGTTCTCTATCACTACTCTATTTGCCATGTTTTTCTATATTTTGCCATGTTCTGCATGTTGTCCCCTATTTTCTCTCTTTTATTAAAACTCTTTGATTCTCTATTTCTATTCAGATCTACTTTTCTATTATAATATTATGAATAGGTGAACGCTTTGGTTCTTTAAAGACATTGTGATGCTTTGTTTCTTCGAAGACATTGTGATTCTCTATTTCTAGTCCATTTTGTACTATAATATGATATTTTTTTACATGTATCTTTAATTATTTTTCAATCTTGTTCTGCACTAGACCAATATTCGAGCCCTGTTCTGCATCCAGATGATCATTGCTTTATTCCCATGTTTTTCTCTATTTTGCCATATTCTGCATGTTTTCCCCTATTTTCTCTCTTTCTATTAAAACTCTTTGATTCTCTATTTCTATTCAGATCTATTTTTCTATTATAATATTATACATAGGTAAATGCTTTGGTTCTCTAAAGACATAGTGATGCTTTATTTCTCCAAAGACATTGTGATTCTCTATTTCTAGTCCATTTTGTACTATAATCTGATATTTTTTGACATACGTATCTCTAATTATTTTTTGCATAGACAAGTTTTTTCTTAAATTGATTTCAATTTGTATGTTAATTACTTTTGTGCTCTTATTAGTTACAAGTGCTATCACCAGAAAACAGACTAGTGGCATAAACTGATAAAATCACAATAAAGCATGGTAGGAAACAAGTATGTATTTTCTACCAGCCAACCATCTATTTATTCTATTTACAATATTATCTTGAGGCCTAACCAAAGTACGACCTCTTCAACATTTTATTACTTTTCTAAATTGAAAAACATTTTCTTTACAAGTAAAATGTCACCTACTAGCGATGGAAAGAAGGGGGCCAAATCTTCTACTGAAAAGAGTATCCTCAAATATTTTAGCCAAATATCGAAATGCAAGGAGCCAACGACATCCATGCAAATTCAAGGTACAAATAATTTTTGACTTCTAAACAGTTAGTTGTATATTCTGTAATTAATTTAAATACTACTTTCTTCCTCAAACAGTTACTTCTTAATATGTGCTTGATGATATGAATATTTTTTCTATTTTTATGTTTCTTTTGTAACTTTGTTTAATCCAAGAATGATAAAAAATATTATGGTATGCTACTATGCAGAATACCCTATCGACCCTGATATGCCTCGACTTGAAGATATTCCCCAGCAAGAGATGCCTTCTAATGAAAATCCTCTTGACAATGACATCCAACAAACACTTGAAGAAAACCCTCAAAATGACATATCAATTGAAAATGAAAGTGATAAATCAAATACATTACAAACTTCTTTTGAATCTTCAAGCAAAAATTCTAAAAAAAGAAAAGCATCTAACTAGATTATTGGAAGGGGATTTAAGAAAGAATGGGTAGAAAAATTTCCCTAGATTGAGCTTGTCTTGACTGAGGATAACCAAATCGATCAAAAAGAATGTAGATGCAAAATTTGTAGTTGGAGACTTGGTAAGGATCACAGGCTGCAAAATAAGATAGATACAATAGAAAAACATGTTGGCAAAGCTTATGTAAAAGTTACAAGAAGTAATGGTGAAGTTAGTAAAGAAGTTAGGTGGAAGGATGCATCAGAATGTATGCATGTTAGATATGCAATAGAATATGACAATCACTTAAAGCAACAACAATCTCTTGTTGAGAAAGGTGGAACGATTGTAGCCCAATTTCATAAAATTCACAAGACCACCTTAGCTTCAAAAAGTTTGCAGTTTGTCATTGTATATAGTATTCTCAAGAAAGGTAGACCCATGTCCGATTTTATTGATTATAAGCACCTATTACAACTAGCTAATGTGCAAAACCTTCCTAATTCCCATTGGTCAGATCGAAGTGGTTGGGAAATGGTAAAATGTCTATCATTAGTTGAGAAGGAAGACCTGAGGGAGCAAGTAAAACTTGCCAGATTCATTTCACTTTCTATTGATGAGGTGACGGTTGTGGACAACACATCCTGGATTTGCATGCATGTGTACACATTTCAAAATCATGTAAGGAGGCCTAGTTTGCTAGGATTACATAAGATGGTGGAAAGTTCAAATGCAGAAAATATCTATAATGTTGTTGTGACTAGTTTAAAGGATATTGCGGGAATGAATGATATAGACATAGCAACAAAGTTAATTTGTGTTGGAGCTGATGGTGTTGCTATTATGCAAGGGCACAGGATTTGTCTTTGTGTTCGACTCCAAACCATAGTTACCCCATATATGATTCCCATTCATTGTATGGCTCATAGAGTGAATCTTGCATATAAAATCATGAGTACCTTTGCAAATGTTGGTAGAGTGGAAGACCTCATTCGTGAAATACATTCTTATTTCTCATGCAACCCAAAAAGGTTTGCAGAGTTTCAATAGTTTGCACTAGGAGTTACAGAAGGAAAAAAATTGTTAAAAGATGTGGATACAAGATGGATTTCACTGTATCAACCTGCTCATAGAGTTTTTATAGAATATCAATCATTAACGGGGTTTATGCACGTAAATCGTAGGATAGTTGATAAGGCAAAATATTTGTTGTTCCATTTGATTGACTTGGAAACCCTTTTGACATTATGTGGTATTCTTCCAATGTTACAAGAAATGAATAGATTAATTAAACTTGCACAAGAGAGATCCATCTATATCATTGATTTCATGAGGATGAGAAAACAAATATGTGTGGTTATTGATACGTTATATGTGTCTAAAGCAGATTTTACAGATCCCTTGTTTGATAGTTGGAATACATTGATAAACGTGAACAATCCAAAAAGCTTTTTGAAGTTTGACATCAATGATCATCTTTGTATTAATGTTCATGGAAATTTGATAGCACTTTATTGTTATGAAAGGCAATCAAGTATAGTTGTGGATGATTTTGAAGAAGTTCCTATAACACACAATAGATTTCATGTTGTTTTACACAAAATTAAGACAAATTTGTCAAAAATAGCAAAATATTTGACAAGTGAGATAAGAGAACGGTTTCAGAGAGATGAGTTGCTTGAGGCCATGGGTGTGGTTAACCCCATGTTTTGGGGTCCTTGTACTGAATACAATTCTGCAAATGAGTTGTTTATTAAATATATGGGCATCCTCATTAACCATTTTAGTAAGAGTGTGGAAGTCAATGGTGTTGAAATCAAAGGTATACTCAACAAAGATCTTTTGAAACAATAGTCATCGCATTTTGGAAGAACAATGGTTGGGCAAACATCACTTATGACTAGCATCCATGAGATTGGTTCCACTGCACATTTGTGGCAAAAATTGTATCCAAGTACTATCTTACAAGATACGATAAGTGAATACTTTTGTTTATATGAATTATGTGAAACAATGATTTTGGGGTCTATGGAAGATGAGAGAGTTTTCAGTGCACTATATTTTGTTAAATCTAAGCTCCGTAATAGGCTCGACAAAAATTTAGAAAATTGTTTAAGAATTTATGTGTCATCATATCAGTTGGAAAAATTTTTGTATGATAGAGCATTGGCATACTGGAGTTCCCTTGCAGGAAGAAGGGGTACCATGAATACGATCGATAAGGATGATGATGATGCTTTCAGTGATCAGATGGTGGAGACATAGATATCCGCTATGCTTAATAATGATTCTGGACAAGCTGATATGTTTCAGCTACCTGAATTCTAATTATTCCATGATTTCATGGACATTGATAAACATGAATTCATTTGATAGCAGATTTCACAATATTGTTTCAGATTTATAAGATTTCAAAAAAATTGTTTATTCATAAATTGTATGTTTTATATCACATTGTTGTTTTATAAATTGAATATTTTATATCACATTGTGGTTTTAAAAATTGTATGTTTTATGTCATAGTGTCTCAACTACCTTCATTGATAAATATTTATGTTTCATGTTTTAAATCATAGTATTGGTATATTATTGTTGATGTATGTATGTTAAACAACAATAAGTTTAGGATCTATTTCAGTTCATGAGATATTAAAATATGCTTGGTTTGCATGAAGATCTATGATCTTATCTATGATGCTTAAGATCATTGTTTTGGTTTATTTTAGTTTAGGATCTATTACAGTTCATTTCAGTTTAGGATCTATTATAGTTCATGAGATCTTAAAGATGCTTGGTTTGCATAAAGATCTATGATGTTATCTATGATGCTTTTGTTGTTTGAGATGAACATAGTAAACAATATTGGCCAGAAATAAACTAAAATAGCAACACAAATTTATAAATGCAAACAACCTTTGAATGATGGAAGACACAAAATGAGAAAATATCTTTTTCATTAATTCGAATAGAAATATATTACATCGTACAAAATTGTTGACTACAGTCAACTTGAAAGCATTTTACATTGTTAAACATTTGATTGGGGGTTTGTTGCTTCAATATCGATTGGAGTTGCCTTTTCTTTTCCTTTATCTGCTTTCATGACACCCTCTTCTGGCAGTGCTCCAGCTCTGACTAGGTTTTCACGTACTTTCACAATACTCCCCACCAATGTTGCTTCTTCTTTGTTTGGATCTTCGAGTATTGTTGGAAGTGTTTCTTTTGCTTTCTGTTGCTCTAGTACGTGGTCTGGATCTTCATTGAGCTTATCCCTGATATATTTTCTTAAACGATTATTCTCCGCTATTTTTTATTGCATTTTCTTTTTCATTTCCATTGCATTATGCAAAAATATCTTTGCCCTATTAATATTGACGTCCATGCTCTTAACTTGTCTTTTTAAGTTATCAAAATTTGACTGCAAAAAGAAATTGAAAACATAATTCAAAAGAGTTATATGAAAATTATTACATGTTTTAAAGAAATATAAAAATTTAACTGCAATAGAAAATTGAAACATAAAAAACTTTTCTTACCTCAGCCAAGTCCCTAGAAGCCTCAACAACTACAACTTTGTCCTTATCGAAAGTCCAATGGTTATAAAAATCTTGGGCTTCAACATTAATGTTCTCTAATCTACCGATCACAACATTTAAAACATCATCATCATAAACAAAATCAGACTTCACTGATCCTGATGTGGCCTGTTGTAGTAGGCCACCAAGCTTTTCTGGTTCATACTGAACCAAAGAATAAATAGAATCTCTTTTTGTATAATTCTTATATCGGGCATTAATTTCCCTTATAAGGACTTTGGCCCGATATTCCCAATCCTTCATCTCTTGCAAATCTCTAAGCACAACCTATTTAATGGTTGCTTCAGTATTCTCAATCATTAAAATATTTTCATCAAAATTTACAATATCATCCTCAGTTTGAGGACCCTGAGGAGGAGGGTTGTTTCCTTGAGATGATGGTAATGATGTCTGGTCAGCTGTAGGGGCTTCTCTTTGTTCTGCTTCACCCTATGGATCATGAAGCACATATGTTGCCTTGAAGCCTAAAATGTTGCCCTACAAAAGAAAATCATCATCGAGTTGGATATTATCCAATCCCATGGTTGAAACTTCTGGTGCCTATGAATTTGTGTTAAATGTAAAATATGACCAACCATACCCAGAACTTGGTGTTGGCCCCTATGATCTATGTGAGAACCCATACCTAGAACTTATTGTTGGCCCCTGTGATCTTTGTGAAAACAATTGTTTTCCAATGCGCATATGGCCTCGCATTTGCATAGGTTGTGCCTATCATTGATGTGGTGGAAGCAGTGGTTGTGGTGCAAGTGATGGTTATGATGGAGGTGGTGGTGGCATATGGCCTCTCATTTTTATAGGTTGTACTTGTCGTTGAACTTGAGAATCGACTAAAAATAGTCAAAAATATTTTGTTACAATTTTTCAAAAAATAAAATAGAAAAAATCTTAATTTAAATTAAATACATAGATTTACCTGAAGACGATGAAATTTGTTGAATTTGGGTGCCAATGGGTGAGGGGTTGACCGCACTAGATTCAGCCTACACATTTTGTGCATACCTAGGTGTACGAGAACCCCTAAGAGGAGCGACTTGCCTAGAACGTTTATATGACCTCTACAATGGTGTCGCTTCTGATCCAGTGTCTTCAGAATCACCAGTTTGTTCTAGCCTATAACCCCTATTGGTAGCATCCTATTTATTCTTTGTAATGGCTGCCCTACCCTACATTTAGATGAAAAGAAAATTTAAAAAATAAAATGTGATAAAATATAAAATAGTATTTCATGGTCAAAGATGGACTTATCACCTTCAATTCCTCTATTGTCATTGCAATAGCTTGTAGTGTTGCATGCACTACAGTTGGTACATGAGTAGTTTGTAAATTATGAAAACACTCAAAATAGAGTGCTAAAATATAATTAATGGTGCCCACAATGGGTTGTGTCTTGTTGGTTTGCATTTGAATGCAATGCAACTCAGCTCAATCCAATCCAAAATATACGTGCACCAATCGAACCTATGATGCTTCTCAGAGTGAACAATATAGGCCAGTGCCCAAAATAGAATTTTTGGTCTTTCAAGAAAAATCAATCTTGCTTGGAAGAACTCGATAATGGCCTTCAGAGTTGCATGGTTAACATCATTGATTGTTAACCCTCTTTTTGACTTGGCGATGGAAGCTGCAAAAACAAAATTAGATGAGAATTTACAAATTTGAAACTTTGAACATTAATAGAATATAAATAACAAGAATTATACCTACCAAATATTTTGATCCCAGATCGTACGTTGTTTTGAGGTATCCTTTGTCATCTGGAGTCAGTTGCAACCTCGTTGACACTTGAGGACAATCATTGAAAGGAAGATTTGTCAATCTGTTAATATCTGCAGGCGTGATGGTGAAAACCAGATTTCTATTTCGTACTTTCATTTTGATTGTAGCCTTGTCATGGTCATAACCGGCTATGATATGTTGTAGGAGGACTTTATCAATTTTGAATTGTGGCATTGAAACCAAGGTTGTCAACCCTGCATCATCTAGCCACGAAAAGTCTGTACCTGGGGTTGTTAGTAAATCTAAAATTAAAGTGCAAGAAAGGTTCTTGAACTTTGGTGCAGGGGTGGAAGAGGTGGCCATTGCAAGAAGTTGGAAGCAGAAGAAATTGGATTGGGAACCAGAAGGTTGCTTGTAATGGTTAGCTCTGGTTGGGTGTAGTCATAGAAATGAAATAGAAAAATGATTGTTGATGCCCTTTTATAGACAGAAGAGATGGGGTTGACACGTGGTAGCATTGTATTGGACATGCAGTGTGGCTGATCGAACGTGTGACACATGGTAGCCGGTCAAAGGGGGAACATTTTCAAAGTCGAACCTTTATCTGCATCCGAACCATATTCTGCATGAGGCCCCGGACCGGACCTTATTCTGCATCAGGCCCGAGATCGGACCACATTATGCATCAAGCAAGATACCAAACCTTATTTTGCATGAGGCCCGATACCGGACCATATTCTGCATCCGATCCAATACCATTCCACAATCTGCATCCGGTCCCATATCGGACCCGATCCGATACCAAACCAAATTTTACATCAAGCCCAATACCGAACCATATTCTGCATCCGATCTGATATCAGACCATATTCTGCATTCGATTTGATACTAGACCACAAACTGCATTAGGCTCGATACCAGACCACACACTACATGAGTTCGGACCATATTTTGCATCCAGGCATACTCGACCACACACTGCATCTGGCCAAACTATATTCTACATGTGAGCTCATATCAGACCACTTTTTGCATCCGGGCCCATATCGAACCACATTCTACATCTGGATAAATAATGGATCATATTCTACATCTGAACAAATATTGGACCATATTATGCATCTGGACCAATTTTAACAGTATGCCCCATTGGACCTCTCTCATAGGCAACTTAATTGGTTAAAGGAACCAATTAGCATGTGTTTAAGGGTCAAAGACCCTATTCACACCTATAAGTCTTAAGTGGATTAGGTGTGTAGGAAATAATTAGAAGGATTAGAAATGATTAACTACAATTTATATGGTTAATAGATTTTATTAATCCTAATCTAATATTAAATAGATGCTCATCGAAATGTGTCCAATACTAATTGGACCACATTGAGCATTTAAATATTTAGAATATAATATTGGGTAGTGGAGGATGACTAGGATCCTCACTCCCTATCCTTAACAACGAGTTGTCCAAATCTTATAAGACCAAACTAAATGCTCATAGAAGTGTCGCGTTATTGTTGGACCACACAAAGAGCATTAATGAGGACAATTAATGGAAGGATGACCATTCCCAACCACCTTGACCAAGTTTATTAATAAAATAATATGAGGAAGGAGGTTGGAAATGCCTATAAATAGAAGGTATTGGAGAGGAGAAGAGAGCATTCGAGGAGCTTTCTTGCAAGCGTTGTTTACGGGAAATCCTATCATCTAGGGAGTATGCTCTCCACCCTTAGGTGGATCAGAAACCAAACGATGAAAAGGAGTGTACCAATATTTGCTTGATCAAAATGCTTCTTGAAGTTGAAAGAAAGAGTCTAATGTATTTTGAAAGTAGATCGTCATTTGGAGAGCTTGTAGAAGGGTGAGTAGGAGATCACAGCTCGGAAGGATCACCATGAGAGGAGAGATCAGGTGATGTCCTTCCTTGATCTAGTTTCTCTTACCACTAATTTGAGTATTAAATACATAGGTGGTATATTGTGATTTGTTTATAGTTCCTTCTACTTGCTATAGATTAAAATATATCTCTTGATATTTTCATTTGGGGTTTAAGACGAGATCTTAGAGTCTTGCTAAGTACTATGCTAGATTTGTGGATGCTTTGTAGATAAGGAAGATATCTTGATCTACAAGTTTTAAGTAATGATTTGCAATCTATTGGGTTTAAAAGATGGTTTTTGAAGAGTTTGTTAGAATCATAGTGGTATTGATTATGCTATACTCTACAAATGGGTTTTAGTTATGGTAGCTCCCTTGATCTACATATTTTGATGTGTGATCTAATTTAGGGTTTGAGGATTTTTAGAAGAATTTTATATAATTTTAGAGTTAACTCTTGAGGAGTGATGTGAGCCCACATCCTAGGAATTATTGTTAAATAAATGATGATTCTAAAATTATGTTAGGGTTTGAACTGTTAACTTTTATTATGTTCACCCATAATTTTTGGTTATGTAATTAAAAGTGGTTTTAACTCTAACGATTAGATTTCCTCATCTGAAAAGGAGGAAACCCTAGGTCAAATCTTACCAAGGGGTATATGGTTAAAACCTAAGCTTTGTGGTAATAAAATATTATATGGTAATACCACTTGGTGGTAATAATAATATTTTATATTGAAATACCACTTCGTGTGATATTAGTAAAATATAATTACCACTATGTGGTGATAGTGTAAGTTCCATTAGGAGTAGACATGGACCAAGTGACATTAACTCAATTGGTTAAATTCCTCAATATTTCAAAGAGAAGACCCAAGTTGGAATCTTACCAAAAAAAAAAATATATATATATATATATATATATATATATATACTCGGATAATATTCAAGTGCGATGATGTTGTGTTTATTAGCCCTTGATTTACAAGGAAGCCTTGGTCTATGGTTTTCATGGATATGGGTATGTTGAGTAAGTTGTCACGTAGGAAATTGTCGACATAGATTGAAGGGAGGTGAAGACTAGGTGAAACCTTCATTGCCTTGAAATGCAGTGAGATCTGATGTTGGATCGCCATAGTGTCATAAAAATCAATAGGAGCCAACAATTCTATATAACCAACATTGTCTGTAGTAGGGTGTGTGGAATCAATGTTTGGATATTATTCCCACTTGGGTCACGATGTGGTGATAATGAGATTTAAAGCCTATAATATCCAATTGGCAAGTGATGTGATGAACATTGGACCCCTTTTTAAGAAATAGATTCGTCGAACAAGTAAAGGCAAGTTTTGGTCAAAACATGTGTTTTATTTCCAAGAAATTTATATAAAAGTCTAATATGAGCATTATTGGTGGGATTAATGGAATGATATAAATTCAATATTCCCTAGATGAATTGTTTCTCAACAATAATATCCTTACTTATCGTTAGTGGGGAACAAATTAAAGGATGGTATTAAATTATTGTTAAAGACACTTGTTTAAAGGGAAATCAAGTTTATGGGGATAATAATTCAATAAAGATATTGAATTAAATTATATGAGATATTCATTTAATGGAATATTATTGGTAGTTTTCATGTTCATCGACGAATTTAAAAAAAAAAATTACAAATACATCAGCAGTACCAAGTCTTCAAACATTAAAACATCCATTTTGCATAAATTTTCAAGTATTGAAACTCTCATCAATACATAAATTTCATCACAAAGTCAGACATTGAAGCATCTATCAATGCATCACAAAAGAACATTGCAATAACAACACTTCAAAATGTCTTCTTAATGATAATGTGAAATCATATTTCCATAATAATTTAGACATTGCAAATCTAATTATCGATAGGTCTAGCAAAATCTCATACCAAGGAGTTTTCAACCTAGCAAAATCACTATCTAAATGTGACTTCTACTAAAAGGACTAAGTAAGAAGACTTAAGGTCAAGAATGCAATATGAGTTCAACTCATCAATTAGGCTTAGTTGATGAATAAATCAGTATCTGGAAGAATGCAATATAAGGGAATTTAAAAAAAATGTAGTAGAGTTTGGTGGTGGTATGATGGTTATCACACCAATACCGGATCACATTCTGCATCTGGAACAATATCGGATCACATTCTGCATCCGGTCCAACACCATATCATATTCTGCATCCGATCCAATATTGGATCATATTCTGCATCCGGTCCGAGACCAAATTATGATTTGTAACCTCTTCGTCATCACCAAAACTCGTTTTCCACCTGATCTGGTCAAAACTTTGAAATTCACCATTTTTTCCAAAAAAATTAAAAAATTAAGGTAATTCACCATGTCCTCCTACATGAAGTTGGCCAGGATTCGCCAAGGTTTTGCAATAGATTCACCATTTTTTTACAAGTACGTTTCGGTTCCGACCCCTTATGCATAACCCCACTAGGTTGGCTTTGGGTATGGAAGAGCATGTGGAAGTGGAAGTGGTATCCATAATAGTTGGGAAGGGAAATTAGAGGTTATAGAGGAAAGAAGAGTTTTTGCCAAGTGTTAGACTAGGAAGTGATTCGTTCAACTTGGTTAGCAATTCGCTAGGAGTATGGATTGAATCACTTAATTTCTAGAAGTTTATCAAATCTTGGAGATCAAATAACTTAAATTGAGTTGGAAATTCACTCACCCTTACTAACAATTTGACAGTTCTATTTGATGAACAAAAATTAGTTATTGGATTAATTTGGCCCATAGATTGAGCAATTCACTCATATGGTTGCGTATCACTAGTCTTCTTATACTTGGAAAAAGTTGTGTAGCAAAATGGGTAATCAAACCCTTTACTTAAAGGGTATACTGGTTGGTCTAAGGATCCATGTTTGGTTGGAACCGACAATTCAGTTTGAGAAGGGTATAATGGCTTGTCATATCCATAGCTTGAGCACTTTGGTGTATTTTCAAGGTACAATGGTATGGTTTTTTTAATCAATTGGATGATCTAGCTAGCTATCTCGAGAGGATAGTGCAAAGGAGCAATTTAATCCTTGTTAGGGAACTAGTAGGTTATGCAACAAGGGAACAATCAGTTGGTGTAGAAAGGGTTAGTTGGGAATGTATTAGTGGTTGGAAGAAAAGTAGAGATCACATGGAGTCTTAGTATAGTTTGCAAGAGGTAGCAATGTTGGTGTGCATGGAGTGAATTAGGAAGGAGTTGTGGGGTCAAGAGGTTTTAAACCCCCAACCTGCCTGCATCCATCATTAATGAGTTGGGTTGGTAGGTCAACTTGAATCAAGATGATTTTTACTTGAATCAAGATGATTTTTCCAATTGACTAGTTGTTGTATGGGTGGGGTAATCAACAAGCACTTTGCTCAATTTTATGAGTTATTCACTCATTACTTTATTTTTTAATAATAAAAATATGATTACAACTTATGGGAGAAAACAACTAAACTTATGAGGAGATGAATTTGGGGAGAAAGGGAAGATAGAAATTTTAGGTAGACAATGGAGATATAGAAGCAAGAATAATAGCCAAGGAATACAAAATTAAAGGAGTTTTATCCATATTTTATATTCTTTTGGCTTTATTCTTTCAATTATATAAATTGAAGATGTTGTTTGTTTATTGAAATTGGCAATGTTCTTCATCAATTGTAGCAAGCTTATAGGTATTTAGACCCACAATATAAATAATTTGATATGGAATGCTCCATAGAGAATCAAAATTCTAATGGCCTCTTAGTTTAGCTCTATCTTCAACCCACTTGAATACCAAATTGTCTTCATTGAAATCCATGTTTGTAGCTCATTTTTCAAACCACCTTTTTAATAGCCTCTTGATGCTAGACCATTTTTTTAATGCTTTTTCTATTTCCTCTTGTAGAGCTAATAGGGTATTTAGTCATGCTTGCATTGGTTCAACATTAGTGTCTTCATGCTCTAACTATTGTAAAATTTGGAGGGTGGGGAGTTTCAAATTAACTAGTAGCACAACCTTTTTTTCAATGAATAATTTGTAAGTAAATGATTTTCTTGAGGCTTTAGGTGTCACCTACTCTACCTAAAGTGCTTTCCATTGTTTGGAATGTCAATTCCTCTATGGTTCAATGATGATATTTTTCAAAATTCTCATGATGTTTATGTTAGCAGACTTTATTATTCCATTGCTCTAGTGGTAATAATTAGAAGATGTATTAAGTACACAACCATATTCTAAGGTGAAATTCATAAAATTGAACCCAATAAATGAAATGGCATATTATGGATAGCATCCCAAACCTAGTAATTATGTCATCTAGTAGTTGGATGATTGATTCCTAATTAGTTGATTTGAATGGAATTGCTTCCACCCACTTTGTGAAGCAGTTGATTATAGTTTAAACACACCCATCACCAGTGTTATATAAGGGATTGGTCTTGCGAATGGAGTTGAGGCCCCACTACTAGAAAGGCCTTATAATGATGACCGGTTACAGGGGCATTAACACTTTTTTCTTTCTTGCCATAAACATATAATAGGATTTAAAATTCTTGACCCATTGAAAGTAATCAGAGAAGATGATGGGCTAGTAGTATCTTGCTTTTAGGATATCATGTGTGGTTAGTGTAGAATAGTGCCATCCCTCATCATAATATTCTTTGATTAGGGATTATTTCCTTTCTTCATTAACACACCTTAGCAGAATTCTATCGTATTTTTTTTCTAAATAACAATCCATATAGCCATGCATAGTGCACTACCTTTGGCTTGAATAGAGCCTTTTATTTAGGTGTCAATTCTTCTAATATCCGTTTAGTTGACATGTCCCTATTGATGTCTCTCATCCATCTTGTTTGATCATCAAGATTTATTTCCTCTACTAGAGAAACTCGATCCTTCAAAGCAAATATTGTAAGATTTTTACATAAAATCCAATCCCTAATTAGCTTGGTGGAAATAATTTATATATCAAACTCATCAATTGTGCTTATCCACCCAATCATTTTCTCCCCTAGTTCATCGTGAAGCAATGTAGATCAAGCATCACAGTGGACAACGAATATGGTGGTATGAATTTGGGATAGGTATTACCTAAATTTTATAAAGTATTTAATGATGGAAAATACATATTTTAATTGAATGCATATATCTCTTCATAGTTATCAAGAACTTGAATCATGAAGGGGATGGGATGCTTTTCTTTGTTATCATTTTTTTGGGTCAGTATTACAACAATACTCTCATTTGTCCTAAATACATAAATCCTAAAATTTGGATAAATCAAGATAAAAAAGAATTGGGACTTTAGTGATGGTATCTTTTATACCTTGGAAATGTTTTTTTCCCTCATCGATTCGTACTAGGGTTGCATCCTTTTTTAATATTTTGGTGATTAGCTTGACCATTTGTGTGAAATAAGTTATAGCTTAGCAACAAACTAGAATTGGCCTAGGAAGGATTAGATTCCTATAACATATGAGGTAAGGGGAGGGAATTTATTTCTTTTATCCTATCAAGATCATTGGCTAGGCCATATTTTCACATAACATGACCTAACATTTTTCCTTCTTGGACCATAAAGATGGAATTTTTAGTGTTGAGTGAGATACCAAACTCCCTACACATTTAAAATACTAGATCTTGATGTTAAATATGCCTATACATTTCTTTTTAAAATACAGTTTAATCATCAAGGTATATAAGAATGATCTCACCAGCTAGTCTTGAGAAGGTAATGTCCATAGCTCATTGGAAAGTGGCCCTACATTCAACATACAAAAGGCATTATTTGGTAGGCAAAGGTTCCCTATTTTGTGGTAAATGTAGTCTTTTTTTTATCATCATCATTGACCCAAATTTGGTTGTCCCCTAAGGAACTATCCAAAAGTGACAACATAATTGATGCTTCCACTTTCTACAAAATCTAGTCTATGGCAGGAAGGGGATAGTAGTTTTTCAATGATTCCCTCTTAAGGTTCCTAAATTCAACACATAATCTGATATCACCATTCTTTTTTATACTAGTTCTATGTTGGATACCTAGGTGAAGTGTTTGATCATGAAAATGATCTACCATATAGAAGTTTTAGGAGCTCCTTTTTCATAACTGTCTCAATTTTGGGATTGATGGGTTAATATTTTTATTAGTAAGGATTTAAGCCATGATCTAATTTTATGGTATGATATATGATATTTCTATCATAAACCTTCAAATCCTTCTAGGTCTAAGCAATGATATATTTATGCTTGTTACAGAGCTCCTTGAATAAATAGGTTGCTTCCTTAGAACACTCTTTTCCTAGTAGCATTTTTTTGCCTCAATGATCTTGATAAAGTGGTAAGCATAGGCTTTCACTTTGGTATTGGACTTCTCAACATTATCATCTACACTAAACAGACTCTCTAACGTGATTAATCATTTTAGAAACTAGTTCATTTTAACTAAATTATCTCATCATTTATGTCGTCCCCATACTTGTTTTTACCTTCAAAATGTTGATCTTCTTTGATGATAAATTAAATGATTTGTTCATCATGATTGAATACTTTCCAATGATAAAATTTGTTAGGGAATGGTGACCTAAATACCACCTCTTACTATTTTGATTTTATCCCAAATGTTTGTATTGGGGTCAAATTTTGTTGTCATTGATGCTAGCTCATCTGCTTTGGTATTTTAACTCCCTATGAACTATCTTGATCTTATAAGTATTGAATAGTTCTAGCAAATCCTAGACACAATGCTTGTATAACTTTAGGTGTTTGTTCTTGGTCGCACACTGGGAGTAACCTGATTTATGATCAACTTAGAGTCACCAAATACCTTCAAGTTTTTTATCCCTATCTTTTCAACCTTCCTTAAGCCAGTACATAATGCTTTATATTTGATCACATTATTCATGCAATTGAATTACATGCATGCAAAATTAGTCTATGCTCTTTGTGGATCCATGAATTGGATGCTTGTGCTTGCTCCATTTCTCATTATTCTATCATCAAATTGCATCATCCAAAATTTTTCTAACCCTTATGCCAACTGGTTGGTCAGAGCTACGATGTTAGATGGTTCTTGATCTTGGTTTCCTTAAAGTTTACCTCCTAATCCTTCTCATATTTAATCCAACCAATAATCATGTCTATTTCGAATATTTGATCATCTTATAAGACTTCTTTGTCCAAAAATTCTAATGGTTCATTCCAACTTACCATACCATTTTCATTTAGCTTATATAGAAAGTAATTGCATGGAGGATCATTCTCAATTCAAATCATCTTCCCATCCTATGGTACTTTCACATGGGTATAGTCCATTGCCAAGTACTCATCCCTAGATAGCTTACACATCCATTCCCTACAACATGTTAAAATATGGGGAAAGATCAACTACTATCACCTTCTTACTACCATTAGCTTTAGATATTTTTTATGATCATGATCAAATCCTTTAAAACCAATATGGAATTTACCCTAGTACCATTTATTTTAATTAAATGCAAAGTTGTTCTGGTGTAGGTAAATATCATTTCTTTTTAGATAAATTTTGGCATTACAGTTACGGTTGCTCTTGAATCAATTATGCAACTCTTATCAAGTAATTTTCAATTTTTATAGTTACATAGAATGAAATTAGTTCCAGATTTTTAAGCTTTTGGACAATCAAATTATCCACTACATTGACTTAAATGTCAGACAAATCTTTTACTATCAAGTTTTGTTGCTCAATTGGAATGGGTTGAACAAGCTTAGGCTACCCAGTTTTGGTGTAACTCCTTGTTATTTGAGATCTTGAAGTAAATCCCTTTGATTGAGAAGGTCTAGTGCTTCTAACATATTCACCTTAGTAGGAATTTGATTTATCTCTTCTGAAATATTGAGCCTAAAGACAAAGCTACTCTCACTATATGTAAAATTTCTATATTGTCTAGTAGCCATTGCATGTCCTTCACTTGTGAGGGAAGGATATTTGAGACATTGCTCTACCTCCTTCTAAATTTTATCCCTCTTTCTCATTCCTCCTTCCTTTATACTTGCCTGACTCCTCTAGATTTTTCTTTTCAATTTACCTTATCTATATGTCTGTTCGTATTGGCCTATGCATCTTCCTGGGATGTGTTGATCGTGTTCTTTCTTAGCATCTTCACTCTATTTTCTTGTGTAATCGTTATTGGTCCCTTGTCTTTCAAGTGTAATGGTGACCTTCCCCTTCCAATTATTATAGTGTATTTTCTCACCTTAGCCTATTTTTGTGTCAATACTTGCCCTTCTAATGCCTTCCTTTTAACCCTTGTTTTGATCCCTTATTGATTTATGCATACAATATTATCTTCAAAAGTGAAAACTTTAACCCCTTAAATTGCACTAAAGTTAGCAAAAAATTTATTGTTAGGATTTGGTAAGACATAAACTGCTTGTTGCACTTAATCCTGGTATACTGGTTAATTTGGGATAGGTTGTTGGTAGGTAGGTTTATTTATCATTGATGTCATTTGACCCAAAGTGACAAAATGTTGAGCTTGATATTGTTGATTATACTAATTTATCTATGAATACCTAATGGCTACCACATAATCTACAAGGTCATGGCCTGCATTATATGGAAAACACCATAATGTGATAGAAATTGAATTGGTATTTACCATATTATTTTGAATTGGTATTGAAGTACTTGGTAGTGAGATAAGATATTTTCCAAGGCTGCCAATTTTTCTATTGTTACCACCCGTTATTCAGTTTCCATTACCTCTTTTTAATATTGTTCTAATTTCTCAAGTTATTTACCATGCCAACATCGCTTTCATACTAAGCTTATATTGATCCATAAAAGCTTTAATATAACTATTGGTTTGTGATGAAGTAGGGAGGGTTGGCAGTTATGGCTAGAAGGAAATGGTTGATGTTAATTTTTGGTCTAGATGCATTATAATATATAGAGAATGGGTTGAGTTAGTAGGCAATAAGGCATTTGGATAGATGAAATGAAAGTCTTACATCTAGAGATTTGTATATTTTGGGTGACATGGACAACATAGGCCATAGGAAAGGTGAGTGGTAACTTTCCTATCCTAATTAGAACATCCTTTGCATGGACTGCTTCTTCAAAGGCTATAGCTAAAGTGATATAATTAGCATTATAAATCATTAACACTAAATCAAGTTGTAAGACCTTGATATAATATGAAAATACTTGTTCTTTTTTTGGCTTAACATTTGGCATAATTAAATTCAAGGTCCTCAAAAACCTTGTATTATAATCATGAATGTTTTCTTGAGGATGCCTTTACATAGCATTCAATTGGAATAAAACAAAGTACCCATTACCCATACTACCAAATATATGCATGATAGGTTCTACAATTCATGCCCAACTAGTAACTGAACTATTCGGTAAACCTCTATACTATAAAGTTGCTTTATCCTGCAAAGAATAGATAAGTGTACCACGATGTCTTTCTCTTATATGCGATGAATTGACTTGAATGTATATAGCTCATTCAAGTGATATAGCATCATCTTATTTATGCCCCCATCAAAGGTAAGTTTTGCTTTCATTGTGGCATGTAGAATAGGGGAGTAGACCCATAAATTTAATGGACTTTGATAGGTCCAATCAGGAAGCCAGTTTTAGGGTCTAGGTGGTTGAGGCACTAGATTTTTTTGTGGAGGTTTATTGTATTGCATTGAATAGGGGTATACAACATATCCTCAAGGTGGAGTTGTATATGGAGGCATTTGAGGTTATTGATATATTGTGTAATAAGGTGGCAAAAAAGGAGAGCTTGAATTTTGAAAAGGAGGTGAATTAGGACAAGCCTTTTGTTGGCTTAGAGGAGCTTGCATGTTTTGGAATGATGGACAATCTTATAAGCCTTGTGGAGTAACTTGTTGATTTTGAAAAGGTAGGTATTACTACAAGTTTTGCATGTATTATTGTAGGTTTTGCAGTAATTGGCTACTTGGAGGTGGCATTTGACCTAGGGGTTTCTCTACGTACTTTCCACCCCCATTTGACCAGCCAACACTTCAAATTCTAAGAAAAATTTTAACTTTGATTGGGAATTAAAAAATTCTAGAAGAGCCTTTTTGGTGGAGCTAATTGTCCAAATGAAATGTTTGTTGTATTGGAAAAGCTAGATTCAAGTGGGCTTTGAGATGAAGTCATACTCATAGGAGGGTAATTTGATTGTTAGACACTAGAGGTTGACTCACATTATTTGGATTATAGAAGGATGCTAGGAATGGATTATTTGTAAGATAATTCACATCAAATTTCATTCCATAAAGGGGATTAGTGTAAGTCAAGGTATGACTCGTACTTGCCCAAGTTTGATTCATGGGAGTAGAAGAATAACAATAATGGAAGCCAAAGGATACAATTTCTTGGGATGTAAGATTTTGACTCACTTGATCGGCCATGGGACTTTTCTCCTTTGAATTGAGTTAGGCTTGGGAATTTCTTCGATCTCGTTGTCTTGATGCACCCACACAATAGTTTTCTCTTTATTTTCCTTTTCATGTTCCTCTATTGATACACAATTAGTTCTATCGATTGAATATCTTTACCTGATTGTTGCATTTTTAACATGTATTCATAAGCTTGACTCAGGCACGTATGTACATACATGAATAAAATTTTGAGGTTAGAATTTAAAATTTTGCACAAATTTGGTCTATAGAGCAAATTGCCTACAAAACTTGAGTGAATCACTCCTAAAAAAACTAACCTAGAAAAGTTTTACAGAGGAAAATTCAAGTGAAACATCAAAGTGAATGGCTTCAATTCTATGGTAAATTGCTCTCTTTTGAGGACTTAGAAAGATTTTTTTACCTTTCGAATTAATTGCTCCTTAAAACTCAAACAAATCACTCAGATTCTACTTGGATTTTTTTTTTTATTCTAGAGCAAATCACCATCTATGGAGCGAATCGCTAGTTGGATTGAACTTTGATATAATTTTTCCAAAAATTGTCCCAAATGCATTCTACCTATAGCAAATGCAAAATTGGAGTCAAAAGTGAGAGATTTTGTTGATTTAATTTTACCTCACTTTTCAAAATATATGATTCTAAAGTTTGTAATGGAACTGTCATTCATAAATCACCTATAAAATCAAACACAAATAACAAAAAAATGTCAAATTCAAGGTCAATTTGGAAATGGGCTTGATAAATCAAGTTCATGGTCTCAATGAATTGCTCTAGATTCAAGTTTTGATAATTTTGTTGATTCAAAATGAATCACTAGCTTAGTTTGGTGAATAGCCTCTAAATTTTGACTTAGGATCTTTCTAATGTCTTTCATGTGATTGGTCCAAAGTGGAGCGAATCCCTTTGACTTTGGAGCAAATCCCTTCCTAAATGGTCACTTGAAAAAAATTCTTCAAAATCAGACCAAATGCTTCCCACCTATGGTGGAATGCAAATATGGCACCACGATCGAGTAATTTAGCCAAATTATGAACTAAAGGACTAGTGTCCCACCAAGCATGCTAGAAACTATGTTGAAATCATGCATAGTGAGAGTTCCTTTGTGGGGCAAATAGTTGGATTCATCCCACTAGATGTACCCAATACCATGTTGAGTTATGCAAATATTCAACTTTTTACAAGCCCACAATTATGGTTTCAACAAAGTTAGGTGTAAGGGTTTAGTGCCTCTTCCAACCTCTATATTAGGTCAGCTTGTCATTATCCTTGCCAATCCTAAACTAATATAATCTAACTGCACGAAATTAAATGCTAGAAAGTAAACTATGGAAATTAAAATGCATGACATTAAAATTATGAAGTTTATGGTGCAAGATATTAAAAGTAAATACATCCAAAACCATAGCAAGGAGTGTATGTGATCAATCAATGCAAGTAAATCTAAGTGACAACAATGCATTCCCATCCAAATGTGTTGAAATTATAAGATGAATAACAAGATGGGCAAAAGGGTTGTTCCAAAATCATCGCACATTTTGCAATCCAAGGAGGCAGTGTCATTGATAGAGAGCGAAAGACATCAATTTCCCAACCAATTTTATTAATTACAGGAGCACAATATGGCTTCACAAAGTGTAGATCCAAATTCCTCAAGGCCAAAATATTTTTACAATGCAGCCTATGGCTCCCATTTAAAGGAAACATTTACCCCTAAGTTACCTAGGGTGAGAAACTTTACTCCTAGTAAAAGAAAAAAATGGGAGCATATCTAACAATATGTTGCACCTCCAAATGTTACATGCATCTGATTATTGCCCCTAAAGGGTTTAGAAGAATTCTAAAATGAGTTATGGAGCCACTACATGCCTAAATATCACTTTCCAAAGATCTTCCTTAGGATTCATGTATCTTTATTTACCCGTGTACTAGTCCATGAGCAATTTGCTCCAAGGGACGAGCAAATCGCTCCAAACTACTAGTGTTTCGCTAGTGTTTTGCTAGTGCTTCACTCTTTAATAGGGATTAGTGTACTAAGCCGATAACATTTACGGCCACTTGTTTTTAATAAGTTGTTAGATAGTTGTTGTTAAGGATAAGCATTGTAACCAATCGCATTTAATGCACTCTTATCCATTGGAACTTATCCGAAATGTTGTAATACCTATTTATAGGCATCTTTTGATATTGCAATGCAATTTTTGATCGTTATCTCCTTTATCATGTCTATTGTAAATTTGTGTCCATATCACTAGTATCATAGCAGGTTATGGAGTAGGCAAGTATCCTCTTCCTCCAGGCCATTTTTGGTTCAAATGAGGAACGAGAAAACCTCCTGTAGATCTGGTCTGTGGACCCGTTTACTTCCTTTATAGATATTTTTGCTAGCCTTACAGATAGTAATTTTCTCCATACGCGGTCTCATATTGCTTTGGCCTTGCATAATTTGACGGTCTCAAACTCCGTTTTTGTTTTTGTGCTCGTTTGATCGTTTACCTCGTGTTCGTGATCTAGAGTTCAAGGTGAATTTCCTGGTGGAGCTCAAGGCCAATTTACTCTTTTAGAGAATTTTTTTCGTGTGCTTGGACCCATTTCAACCATTTTTTTCGACCTCCTTCAGCATTGTGCCAGTTTTCCAACATTGTTTTACTATGTTAGACGGGTTGCAAACCTTTTACGATGTCAATATATTGTTACAGGACGTCTCCCGATACGTGAAAAATCCTCTTGGAGTCATTTGAAGCTTACTCGATCGACGTTGTATCTTTTTGGTCGAGTTGTCCATTTTTCAACGCTCTCTTGTGAAGATTTCACGGTTTTTACGCCATCTTCAGCATCTCTCTTCAAGCACCTAGCCGATATGCACTGTTCTAATGATTGGAGCATTGATTTGAGCATTTATGGCATTTGGCGTATGATCTCTATGTTTACGATGATTGTTTGGCCAACGCCCGACTCGATATGGTTCTTCCAGGTCTAACAAAATCCTTTGCGACCTCGATCGAACATTTTCGAACACCAATTTTCCTTTTTCGACGTTGATTCCCCAGTTCTTCGATGACAAATCGATGTCATCCAAACTTGATTTACCGCGCCACTGGGTTTGCCAGCCCGCTTTCTGCATTTGTGTCGTAACTGCTCGTTTGCGAATATCATTCGTAATTTTTCGGTGATCTACAAGTCTTCACCCGATTTTGTTCGTTTTTGAGCCTTTCTAGACATCCGATGACAATTATGCGATTTTTTGGCAACACAACTTCATTTTCGGTGTGCCACAGTCCTTTTCAACTTTCCTGAGCTGCAAACCGTGTGTTTCAGGTATTTTTTGGGTCTGACTCACTGATAGCTCCCGTCGCATGATATGCTGATAGCTCCCGTCCTGGCGAAAAATCTACTGCTGAACAGACCTAGTCTGTGTTTTCTTGGTATCATTTTCGTCGATCGTTCGATTTCTAACATCAAATTGCAACTTTCGATGCAAACCTATGTATGTTTTTCGGTTAGCCATTATTTTCCTATGATTAATATTTTCCTTGTCCTAAGGTTTTAAATCCTCTCTGTGATTGTTTTCTTTTTTCGACATCATTTTTTCATTTGTCGATCATCTATTCCTTTTCCAATCGAGCAAACACATATTTTCTCCTATGGTTTATCCCACATTCACTGTGTTGAAGACATTTGCATTTTGTTTATTGTGCACCGGTCTCATAAAGATATAGCAAGCTTTTGTTGGCTATCCCCAACCCCACCCATCGGACCCTTCCTACCGTTAGTCCTCTTCCACTGTTGTTGTCGCCTCCGCGTTGACCATCTGCCCGATCCTGCACGTGTCACCTTTGTCTCCCTTGTTTGATCCCTATTGATCCTGTCTACGTGTCATTTCTTTGTTCCCTTGTCCTACGTGTCATTTCTTTGTTCCCTTGTTGTCCTATCATCGAGCCTGTCGCTCTGTTCTGAACCGTCCACGTCACTGTTGTGTCGCTAGTCGTTCATGTGTGTCCCATAAATTGCGTATTTGCCACATCAGTGCACCGTTTTACGCTCACCATGTTTATCATGTTAACCCAATCTATCCATCCTTTGTCTCCCTTGTTTGACCTCTATTGATCCTGTCTACGTGTCATTTCTTTGTTCCCTTGTTGTCCTATCATCGAGCCTGTCGCTCTGTTCTGAACCATCCACATCACTGTTGTGTCGCCAGTCGTTCATGTGTGTCCCATCAATCGCGTATTTGCCACATCAGTGCACCGTTTTACGCTCACCACGTTTATCACGCTAACCCAATCTATCCATCCTTTGTCTCCCTTGTTTGACCCCTATTGATCCTGTCTACGTGTCATTTCTTTGTTCCCTTGTTGTCCTATCATCGAGCCTGTCGCTCTGTTCTGAACCGTCCATGTCACTGTTGTGTCGCCAGTCGTTCATGTGTGTCCCATCAATCGCGTATTTGCCACATCAGTGCACCGTTTTACACTCACCACGTTTATCACGTTAACCCAATCTATCCATCCTTTGTCTCCCTTGTTTGACCCCTATTGATCCTGTCTACGTGTCATTTCTTTGTTCCCTTGTCCTATCATCGAGCCTGTCGCTCTGTTCTGAACCGTCCATGTCACTGTTGTGTCGCCAGTCTTTCATGTGTGTCCCATCAATCGCGTATTTGCCACATCAGTGCACCGTTTTACGCTCACCACGTTTATCACGTTAACCCAATCTATCCATTTGTTGACTGTTTCTTTGAGCCGTGTTTGTTGTTCATGGAGTCTACCAGCCTATCAGTCTGTTAGTCCTTTCACCGTTATCATTATTGGATGCTGCAATTATGCTAATCAATCGCTTGCTTCTAAGCATACCTTTCATGCTTCTTCTCCTTTTTATAATGGCAAGAATAAAAAATTCTATCGCTGTTGTAAAAGAAAGGACATGATAAATTTGCTTGTCCACAATTACAGAAGTCTAGGAAGAAGACATTGCTTGTACAGTCTAATGAGGGAACATGTGATAACCCCATCAAGACTACTGGGGAGGGATATATTTATGAGGAGTTAAGGGGGCAACTAAATCATGTCACATTGATGAACCATCATTCCACCATAATTGATCGTGACACTTTGTTCGTCACATGTGCACATTTGCTACATAATTTTACTGTCAATTGTATCATTGACAATGGCTCACAAAATAATTTGATTGTGAAGTGCATTGTTGACAGGCTTAAACTTCCCACAACACCACAACCTCACCCATACTGTCTTGGGTGGAAGGATAGCAACACCACATCAAATATCACACACAGGTGCATCGTTGCTTTCGCTTTTGGTCCTAAGTTCAAAGATGAGGTCACTTGTGATGTGACCCCAATGGATTGTTGTGGATTATTGCTTGGTAAGCCATACTAGTATGATAGGTGTGCAACATATGATGCTTATAATAACACTTACAAATTGCAGCAAAATAATAAGCATTATTTAATTGAATCTACAAAGCACACAACTAATATTTTGCTTACTTTTCGCCAAGCCAAAAAAGCTTCCAATCAAGCACAAGCTCTTGCACTCATCTTCATTCGTACACAAAAACAACACTCATCAACACAAACATCTAAGTCACACAAGCCCACAACACTTGATCAAATATTGCACAAATATGACTGTATTTTTCAGTAGCCCACTTCTCTACCTCATGAAAGAGAAATTAATCACAACATTGATATAATTCCAGCAACACCTTTGCCTAATGCACCCATGTACATGCAATCTATTTTGCAATATGATGAGATTAAAAAATAGCTTTAGGATCTGTTAACTAAGGGGTTCATCAAACCCAATATTTCTCCTTGTGCTTCTCCTATTCTTCTTGTTCTAAAAAAGGATGGCACTTGGCGATTTTGTATTGATTTTTGGGCACTCAATAAAATCACAATAAAAAATAGATATCCACTGCTCCGCATTGATGATCTCTTAAATCAACTTCAAGATGCTAAGTTTTTTAATAAAATTGATCTTAAGAGTGGATACCATCAGGTCCATATTCAGGCTGAAGATACATGGAAAAAAAATTTCAAGACTAAGATGGGTTTGTTCGAGTGGCTTGTTATACCTTTTGGCCTCACTAATGCTCCTGCTAATTTTATGAGGTTGATGAATGAAGTTTTCTGTGAGTGCTTGGATAGATATGTCATTATCTATCTTGATATTTTGATATTTTCTTCTACATGGCAGGCACATTTACAACACATTGAGCATGTTATTTCCATTCTTCAAAAGAATCAGTTGTATGCCAATTTGCCTAAGTGTTCTTTTGGGCAAACATCAATTTCATACCTTGGCTTCATCATCAATGCCAATGGTATTCAGGTTGATCCTGTAAAAGTAGTTCTCCTCAATTGGCCTTCTCCCACAAACATCACTAAATTGCGGAGTTTTCTTGGTCTCGCCAACTTCTATCGCAAATTCATTCCAAGATATTCCACTATTGTTGCTCCATTGCATTCCTTGACTAAGGCCAAATCTGTTTTTCATTGGACTCCTGATCATACCCATGCTTTTGCCACTCTCAAAGATAAGATTTGTTCTGCTCCTGTTTTAGCCATTCCTGACCTTAGACAACCTTTTAAAATTGAAACTGATGCCTCTCAATTTACCCTTGGTGTTGTTCTCAAACAAAATGGTCATCCCATAGCTTATCATTCTGAGTCATTTTCCACAACCAAGAAAAACTATTCCACGTATGATAAGGAACTTTATGCCTTAGTCCAAGCTATCAAATATTGGCATCATTACCTCCTAGGCAAAGAAACTATTGTCCACACTGATCATTTGCCTTTGTAGTTCCTTCAATCACAAACAAATATCCAAGAAGCACAACACATGAAATGGGCTTCTTACCTTCAACAATTTCACCTAGTCATCAAGTACAAAAAGGGTAGTCAAAATTCTATTGTTGATTGTCTCAGTCGACCTCCTTTTGCTCATGTTTTAACCGTTGTCACTACCTCTCACTTGGGTTTTCAGTCTTGGCCTTCTGAGTATCCTCATGACCTTGACTTTGCACAAGTTTATCAATATTTACAACATCCTTCTTCCTCAAACTTGTCCCCTTTTCAAGACTATCATCTTAAGGAGGGTTTGCTTTACCATCTCGACAAACTTTGTGTCCCTCGTGAGAATCGACAATCCCTTTTGAAGGAGGCCCATTCTACCCTTTATGGTGGTCATTTTGGCAAAAATAAGACTCTTCATCATTTGCAGCGATTCTTTTATTAGTCCCACATGCAACATGATGTTTTAAGGTAATTGAAACAATGTCTACTTTGTAGTCGGTCTAAGCCAGCTAACCGCAAGTTTGGTCTTAGTATGCCCTTGCCCATTGCCTCCCGTCCTTGGGAAAGCATTTTTATGGATATTGTCAGTGGTTTTCCTATGATTGTCTGTCAACATGATTGTGTCTTTTTCATAGTTGATCATTTTAGTAATATGGCTAAGTTCATTCCTTGTCGTAAAACCAATTTTGTTGCCGACTTAGCCCAAATGTTCTTTGATGTCATTTGGCGTTCCTTTGGTCTTCCCACCAGCATTGTGTTTGATCATGATTCTCGTTTTGTCTGTCACTTTTGGCATTCTTTGTGGAAATTATTAGGTGTGTCCCTTCATTTTTCCATAGCCTTCCATCCACAGTCTGAAGGTCAAACAGGAGTCGTCAACCGTACACTTGTCCAAATTATTCGCATCTTCAATCATTCGTCTCCGTCTAAGTGGGATTTGAACCTCTTGCTCCATATAAGTTACCTTTGTCACTTCTATCTCCTGTCACCGTTCACATGCACAAACATCAAGACAGCTCATTATTTCATTCAACATTTGTAGTAACTCCAGTCGAAGGTTGTTCACATTTTGTAGAAGATCCAACAGCAGTAGAAGCAGGCCATGGATCGTCATTGTGTTCCACATTCCTTCCAGGTTGGAGACAAATTTTGGTTGTATCTTGATCGCCGTAGGTTTCCGAAGAAGGTACATAGCAAGATCAAACCTCTTCGTTATGGGCCTTACACTATCATCCAGCAGGTGCCCGAGAATGCTTTTCGTCTTGATCTGCACACTTGGGCATCCATGATGTTGTCAATGTTGACTTACTCCGGTTGTACCATGAGTCCATTTTGGAGAGCGCACCAGTCATCAATCATCCTGCAGATGTTGTACCTGACTTCCAGCTTCCATTGGAGGAAAATCATCTTTTCGACACCAAAACCTGTCACACACGTCAAGGTTCTTCCACTTCCTACCTTGTTGGTCATCGTGGATAGCTTCCACATCAAGCTCGTTGGCTTCCTCACAACCAGATGGTTCGTGACTTCCCTTTTGAGCGCATCAGGGTCCAATGCTTCTACGATGGGGAGGAATGATAAGGATTAGTGTAATAAGCCGATAACATTTACGGCCACTTGTTTTTAATAAGTTGTTAAAGAGTTATTAAGGATAAACATTGTAACCAGTCACATTTAATGCGTTCTTATCCATTGGAACTTATCCGAAATGTCGTAATGCCTATTTATAGGCATCTTCTGATATCGCAATGCAGTTTTTGATCATTATCTCCTTTATCATATCTGTTGTAAATTTGTGTTCTCCTTTATCATATCTGTTGTAAATTTGTGTCCATATCACTCCTATAAATCAATTGCTTCATCTTGCTAGCAAATCACTCTTGGAACAAATTGACCTTTATAAAGCAAATCAATTCTTGTCCTTAGAAAAATTTTGAGAGTTTTGGAAGGTTTTAATTAACTAATTTCAACTACGTTGTAACGTTCCGAAATTGCAAAATTCCCAAGCTAGTGACTTGTCACAATGAATTTATTAGAGTTCAATTTTAGGATGAGAATAGAATTTAGCTAGTTAATCCATTAAGATTTTGTGTACTTGTCTTCTAAAATAACTTTTTACTTTGAGTTTACATTTAAGTTTGAAAAACTATACTTTGTTAGATTAGTTCAAGATAGAATTAAAGTTAAAAACCAAATCTAGAATTTAATCTTTAATTTATATTTCTACAACTATTATGGCTTAAGATCACCTATGTTATTCTTATAGTTGGTATTGTTTGATCTAATTGTTTATCCCAAGAAGTTTGGGGGACTAGGCTACCTTCCTTAGGAATTATAAATATCCATATTATTGTTTATTATATTTTTACCTAGGTTATATATTAGCTAGTAGGATGCATTAGGTATGGAATCCTCATGGAGGTGATGCGCTATGTGATCATCAATCTTACTCTCTTTGTTCCTTAGGAATATTTAAAATTAAACATCAAGGTTAAATTGCCTGTTAAACTAAAACTAATTCTAAAAGTTTGTCATGGTTTGTTTACCCAACATGCAGGCCATGACTCGAGAATTGTCAATAAGTAAACCTTCCATTGGTGTGTCCCCTAGAACTATATGCAGGCAATTTATGCAACAACAAATATTTTTAGAGGATACGAATTTAATTCTTACTCTACTATATTGATTTAAAAGGGCAGATGAAAAAATAAATTAAATATTAAATTAATTTAGCTATAACTAATATTTTGTTGTCAATCTTACTCTCCTTTCCTTAGCAATATTTATAATTAAACATCAAAATTAAGTTGATTGTTAAACTAAAATTAATTCTAAATTTTTGTCATGGTTTTTCTACCCTACATGCAGGCCATGATTCTCGAGAATGGTCAAGTAAACCTTCCATTGATGTGTCCCCTATAACTATATGCAGGAATTTTATGCAACAACAATTATTTTGAGAGAATATGAATTTAATTCTTACTCTAGTATATTGATTTAAAAGAGCATATGAACAAAGAAATTAGATACTAAACTAAATTAGTTATAACTAATATTTTGTTGTCAATCTTACTCTCTTTTTTCCTTAGGAATATTTAAAAGTAAAGATCAAGATTAATTTGATTGTTACACTAAAACTAATTCTAAAATTTTGTCATGGCTTTTTCTACCCTACATGCAAGCCATGACTTCAGAATGGTCAAGAGGTAAACCTTCCATTGTTGTGTCCTCTAGAACTATATGCAACCAATTTATGCACCAAATATTTTTAGAGGATATGAATTTAATTCTTACTCTAGTATATTGCTTTAAAAGGGCAGATGAAAAAAGAAATTAGATACTAAATTAAATTAGCTATAACTAACATTTTGTTGTTACTTTTTAAAACTTTTGATTAACATGTTAAATGGACATTGTACATATTGAGCCCTAACTACTTTTTACTCTTAAATTTAAATGAATAAATGGTGAAATGTTTCTTATAATAAATACATAAATTATTTGTTCCTACTTTATATTAAAATTTTCAGTCCTTTCATGGTGTTTTTCTTCTTAAAGAGGATTTTGACCATGTTCAATATGTTATTAGATCATTTGTAATCATATATTATTGTTTCTTTGTTGCAATTCCAATTCTTATAATTGAGCTTATTGTTCCTACAATTGAAGCATTTCTTCTTCTTTTTTCCACTTCCAAATGAGCTTTTAGGGACAAAAGCCTTTCAATTAAAGTGGTGTAATCCTTCTATTCAAACCTTTAAAAAAATCAAAGACTACGAAAATCGATTAGATCTACTAAACATTTTACGCGAAAAATGAGAGCTTCATGGGAAACCATATTCAGTCGTTGACAAATCAATAAGTGGCATTAGAAATGACTTAAGCATGATATCAACATTAGAAAATTCAAAACAAGAAAATTGATTATATCTACTAAACATTCCACACAAAAATGAGGGCTTCATGGGAAACCATATTCAGTGGTTGACAAATCAACTTTAACAAATCGACAAGTGGCATCAGAAATGACTTAAGCATGATATCAACATTAGAAAATTCATAAACAAGAAAATTGATTACATCTACTAAACATTCTACACAAAAAAAACTAGGGCTTGATGCAAAACCATATTCAATAGTTGACGAATCAACAAGTATCATAAGAAATGACTTAGCATGAGATCAACATGGATAGAGACCTATAAAAGTTTGAGCCAGCCTCTATTTTAATAAAATCACCAACTATACAATAATGGTGTTGATATCATGAAAATAAGATTATTACCTCTTAGCAGGCAATTCCATAATCCTAAATGGGACAAACAACCTTGAGACTTATCAACCATGATTGTTATCCTTCCATCCACCAACCTTTTACGCAAGTTGTTCTAACTCCCTTTTTAGGCTAGATGGGAATGTACAAGTCCTTAAAATTGTAGTATTCCACGGGAAAGGGGCTTTTTCATCAATTTTATGCAAGGAAGCAATTTAGATCAAAGCATAAGCAGATTGAAAGCTATGGAAGGCCTAATAAGGGTGCCAATAGTATGTATGGTATTCATATTGTACTAGCAAGCTTATTGTGCTATCCATATTGTGGTGAATATATTTAGTTTATATGTACTTCCATGGTGTTCTCTTGCCCTAAAAGGATTTTCACCGCATTGAATCTCCATTCCCAGACTAGGTATGGTTGAAATTTATGCTTACTCCATTGCAGCTTCCAATCTATGTGGCTAAGCACATTCACCTCGCCATTAGAGCAAAGTATTTGCAATACAAAATTAATGATTCACAAGATTGCAATCATAAACATTCAATTCTAGTTTTAAAACTAGAATTCCGAGTTATGAATTTTGGAAAGCTATAAAGATTTGTAATTTAGAATTAAAATATACTTTCTATTTTGTTATAATAATCATGATGTGATTTGAAACCATTGATGTGAATTAGTAATATAAATTTTTATTTATGATAAAATAGGGTTCCCAAATCATTATTTAGGTTGAATACAAGTTACACTTGTTTACACAGCTTATAGATTTTGCATTTAAAATTGGAGATTTTGTGATCATCACTACCAAAAAAAAATGTTTTTGCCATCAATTGGACTGGACCTGGTGTAGGATTGGACAAGTTGCAAAAGCTTTTCATTCATGATCCTTTGCAACTGATTAGATCAGTCAGTAAATGTAAAAAACAAGTGCCTAGAACTTTAACCCGTTAGAATAAACATACCAAATTTGATTCTATTAAGGTTTAACTTAATGTCTACATTCACTGATCTTTGCCTCATCCTTCAAAAGAAAGATTGAGGATTAGAGCCTAGAAGGCATGCCAGCATTAGAAATTGGATGCTTAAGGCCTTTGGTTTGGATACAGATATTGGCTAATCTTGTTTTGTTTAGAGGTTCTAAAGCTGGTAGGTCTCCTCTTTAGGTTCTCATATGCCTGCTGCAGCCAAACGTGTTTTACTAAACATGTTTGAACAGTTGCATCACTATAATTTTCATTCTTTTATCACTTGTTCAATTTTTAATTAATAATCCATTTCATTAAATATTTCTTGTATTCTCATCTCCAACACTCTCAAACTAGCACTTTTGATTCTCTCGCCTCGCTTTGCTTTCTAAATAGAGGGGGAGGAGGTCATTCCTGCTTTTAAATAAATTGGCCCTCCCTAGAACATTTTAGAGCTGAGACTATTACCCAATTTGGAAACATTGCTAATAGAGGACTCTACACACTAGTTGTTGATTGTGTGATTTATCCAATTGTCTTTTCACAAAACTAATAAATGGCTTTCCTGTTCATTGTCAATAGGCTAATTATAAATTACAGCCATGCCTGCATTTGTCATCAATCTCATCTTAACAGCCAATCAACCATCTACGTAGATTGACCTCGAATCCTCTGTTTACCAAAAAACTCCTAGTAGACTACAGACCAAGGTTGTAATGATGTCTCACTTTTCAATTATTGCATTCAGCTGAACATAATGCATTGAATCAGAGATTATTCTTTTCCCAATTAATTTAGGATGTTGCAAATATCCTGTTCGACATGTTCTTTGTTATTACCTTTTTAGCCTCACACATAAATCCCCTCTTTGTAAAGTTTGTGTGTTAACTTCCATTTTTTTTTTTTTTAAATAATCCCACGAAGTGGTGAACCCATGAATGAGTATGCAATGAATCCATAGCAGACTATAAATTGTCGGTCATTTTTAAAGCACTGGGCAAAGGCAATCAAGTTTTTATAAATTCTCCAAATACAAGAAATGTCAAATACATTCTTTGAAATTCTATTGAAGTTTTGCTGTCTTAATCATGAGAATTTTGTCATAGGTATGATGATTTACTAATATTTAACCTTATTTTCCTTGGATACAGACTCTACACGCCTTTCAAATGGTCTTCATCACTGCTGAATGGAAAGGCTGTAGGCCCAGTAACATTTACGTAGATGTTCAGCTAATAACGCAATGAACAGTTCTTATTTTAATTTTGAACTAGAGTTTCAGAATTTACTCACTAAAGCAGGTTATTAATTAACTTGAGTTTAAATCACAGATGCAGAGAAACCCTGTAGCATGGGCCAGAGGATCCCAATAAACTGAAAATTACACTTACTGCAGGAGGAACCATCTCAACAATGCAAATGGTAAAGGGCCAAAAGGCTCACCTTTAGATACTCGACCAGAGGTTTTGTTCCACCAAATGGATGTTGATAGTGTTGGCTCAATAATTTTCCACATAAAGTGACTTGACTTTCAGGGTATCGAGCAGTAGTCTTTATAATAACAAGCACTTCGAAGTGAATATTTCCCATGATAAAATCCTCTTCACAGCAAACAACAGTATATCAAAATTGCTAGTGAAATCAGACAATTTCCTGAGCAACAAAGAGAAAATAATATATGTGATCATAAATAGAATTAGTCGCTGGGGCAACTGGACTAGTTCTGCATTGCTTTCAACATAATCCAAATCTGGGAAAAGGTCAGCTTCCACAGAAACATAATGATCACAATATAAATGGATTAAGGGTTAGAGGCATTTTCTGATATTCAGGCAAGCATAGGGCCTGTCAGAGTGACCAAGCATTCTAGCTTCTTGTATTATGTGCTATGATATTATTTTAAAACTATTAGCATTGTTAACAACAGGCATTAGATTCACATCACAGTTTAATGTAAACTGTCCCGTTACAAGCTGCCTTAGAACTCCATAATTTGTTACAAGCTGTCTTATAACTCTAAACTTTATCTACAAGGAAAGCATATAACGGAACGGGTACCCACAATCAACTTACCTATGACCTGTTGATCATACCTACATACTAATTAGTATTTCAGTTAGGTACACTATTTATGCAAATTGAATATAATAATCAATGTTGTTATAAACTATATTATTTCAGAACTACACCACAAATCTATAACAATGCATTCCCTTGGAAGAGAGACCCACATAAAACCCAGAATCAAAAACTCCAAAATACAATGCTTATTTAGAATTTATTTATTTATTTTTTTTGAAATAAGGTCATCAATAACAAGTGTGTTTCCTTCCTAAGTGCTTTGACCATTTTGCTTTCTGTGAAGGATTATCACACTCTTTAAATGATAAGACTGCCATGCTACTCTCCTATCATTCAAATAATGTACAATCTACACGAAACAGTATACTTTGAGAACAATATATTTACAAACTGAATTTGGCACATTCAATATTCTCCTTCAAAGGAATGGAAAAGAATATTAATGTGAAATAACTGATACATGAATAAATACATTAAATAGACAGAAACCAAAGAAGGGAATAGAACCTGTTGAATTCTTCAGGACAATTAAATTTTATTGAGCACTGACCTTTATGGCAATAAGAATTAATGCTCTGGTGGCCAATACTATAAACTTTCTGAAGCCACTTGTAAAGATATCATAGGCCTTCTAAGTGGTTGGAGTATACCCAGAAGTTCAGTCAAACAAATCTAAATGTTGAATATTTATATGCTCTTAGGCCTTTGCAAATTTTCAAGTTATCCAGTCAGTTTACATTAAACTTGTCAATCTGCTGTATGCTGTTTGCATCCTCTTGGTCCATAATGCTCAGAGCTGCGCCGCACCACTTTATGGCACAAGGCACAAAAATGGTTTTGACAAGACCAGCAAAATATGTGATTGTTATTTCCTTGCTGCAAAAACAAAAGCAATCTATAAGATACCAGAAAAGCCATATAATAACCCATAATTTCATTTGATCTATTCATCAGCAAGAATGACCACAAACTAATGTACCACCAATTCGTATGTGTCTTTGCATATACATATTCCTACATTCTGAAAAACATTATTGATCCAACAATACACAATTGATCAAACCTCAAAATAGAAGAAGATCAATCCTAAACAATTAAGTTGGTGTTGCTAGAGAATTAATTCAAGTGTGTATATTCACAGAATTTGTGGAGTCTAAGCTGCAGTCCTAGAATTTCTGCCATTGCTTCGTGGACCTAGTGTACCAAAAAATTCACTCCTAAAGCTTACATTTACAATCTAGATGTAAAATGTAAGGGAATGTGTTAGGTACCTGTTGGTCACAAATCTGCCACAGGAAAGGATTTTGTATATATACGCGCCCTAGACCTGGACCAACATTGAAAGGCCGGAGGGAAGAGATGCCCTCTGTGCCTGTTGTCACATTTTGCACGGGGTGCAATGTTTTCAATTTTTGTAAGAGAGCTGCTCTTCCTTCTCCCCCTTTCTCTCTCTTCCCTACATTCTCATTCTTCTCAAAATTGACAGCAGTTGCCCTGAAAAATGGCTAAGTGTCAGGGCATGCTGAGGTGTTCGGGTTTTTGCGGGCCATAAACAGGGGCGATAAAATGGACAAAATGAGCCCTGGATATTTTATTATTGCAGATCTTCTCGCAAGCTTTCCAACGATATATTATAATAGGCGATCGGGTCAGCGGATCAAAAGTTATGGCCCCGGGAAGCTGAACCAGGAAACCCAGTTTTTTGTGCGAAGTCGGTCCGACTTCGCCATTGGTGCGAAGTTCGTACTTCGCCCGCTTTGGTGCGAAGTCGTACTTCGCCCGCTTTGGTGCGAAGTCCGACTTCGCCCTTCTTTCTCGGGCGCACCTTGTAGCAAGTTGGCAGTCGGCGGAAAAATGACTAAGTGATGGGGCGAAGTCCGTACTTCGCGAAGTCCGAACTCGCTCCCTTGTCCAAGTGCGAAGTCCGAAAAGCAGTGAGAATCAGCAAGTGCCGGTGCGCAACCCGACTTCGCAGCGAAGTCGGACTGCGCCCTTTGACCGGTGCGCAGTAGGGAAATAGGTCAACCCGACTGCGCTGTTTTTCACCCGTGCTACCCGATTGTGCTCTAATCCCGGCGAAGTTGGATAGACTGCCTTTTAAGGCAGACACGTGTCAAGCAAGATCATCCGACAAGTGTCCAGCTTTGGGATCTGAGCCAAGACATGCCGAGCAAAAGGACAAGCATGGGCCGCACTACTTATGCCAACTGCCTCATTTAATGCTGATGTGAGTTTCCACCTACCTCGCCTACCCGCATTCCCGTCAATATAAAGTTCTACCCAACGCGCCGCCACGTGGCCGTTCAACCTTCAGGGAGACCATGCCGAGAGTACGACCCAGCTCGACAGAGTCGACACCAGCTAGCTCCGCGGCCGCTTTTGTCGCCTAATGTTTGATCGGGACTTTGTGCCCATTAATGTAACGGGGGAACTTTGGGCTATAAATACCCACCACGTTCTCATTGTAAAGTGGTGGAAGGGGAATGTCTCGTTAGGGAACCACGTGCCATGTAACCGTGCTTCCGCTTATAAATATAATTTGTATGCCCGGTTCTGTTCGCTCGCTTCGTTTTTTATGCCGCCTTTCTTTATATTCATGCCTTAGGCTAACTCGTGTCACGGCTCGTTGATTCATTTCAGCATTTGGTGAGCGAGTGCCTCTAGCATTGCTTGTTTAAAGCACCCTCCGTACTTCATTAATTAAAAGGATACATAGAATAGATGTAGTAGCAGCTTCCATCAGTTGTGTGTCACGTTGCTGGTCCGTATCTGGTGATTGATGCGCTGCCGTACTGTTAGTTCCTTGTAGGGAATGTCTGTTAGGGAGCCATTGAAGCTGTGCGGTTAAATTCTCTACACAACACATATACCTGGCTCTGATATCTCTATGATTGCTTTCTACCCATGTTAGTGTCCGTAGGTGGTGATTGACGTGTTGCCGTACTGTTAGTTCCTTGTAGGGAATGTCTGTTAGGGAGCCATTGTAGCCGTGCATACACCGCTTGGGTATCGGAAGTACACGTTAGATTTTGCAGTTCTTAGTCGTGCTTTATATTTATAATGCAGTGAGTATTGGTGATTGTTGGTTGCCGTACTGTTAGTTCCCCCCACCAACCTCCAAGTATATTTGTATATTCTTTCTGTACATTTATCTCTTTCCTGTACTCTCATCTTACTAACCCCCCAAAAGGAGCCGGCCTTCTCCGGAGATTGGCTCGGAAGGCATCTCTTCCTTCCGGCCTTTCAATGTTGGTTCGCGGGTCCAGGGCGCAATAGCGACAAAATCCTTTCCTCGTGGCGGATTCGTGACCAACAGTTTTTGGCACGCTCGGTGGGACTCTTTGTCTCGCATTTGGAAGATCTCAAGCTCGTCCTCGCTCGGGCTGACAGTTTCTTTCCGAATGCTCGGTGGGACAAGGAGGTTTCTCACCCCCAAACAGAATCGAAGCACTGGTGCTCGCTTCATTGCTGTTCAAAATCAGAGCACCTGGCGACTCTGCACGTTCATATTCTCTGAGTCCAAAAGACCGGTCCTAACGCCTTCGTGCAAGCAAGAAGGTGGCGAGCGAGGAACCCGGGAAACCAGCCCGACTTTACGAAATTAATACCAACGCTCCAGGCGAGCGCGTTAGGCTGGCTGATTACCAAGCTCGCATAGACGAATCAGTGAGGTGAGACGATCAGTCTCCATATTTTAAGGAAGCCCGAGTTGGTGAATCTTTGGCTTGCCTTCATCTGGCAAAATCACCTGGCGACTCCGACTGAGCTGAAGATCCAGATTTCTTGATCGCAGGCGCCCTTTTTTTTAAGCTAATAGAAGACACCTCGGAGGAATCAAGGTTTGGTGAGCAGCCTTGACCTCACAAGCGGAGAAATGAATGTTCACCTACAGTCTCCACCGTGGTGGTATTGGCTCCAACCATCACCGCAACCGGCACCCGAAGAGGGCTCCCGTCTGAAAAATCTCCTTGCCACATTGTTCATCAATTGTACGGGTACCGGCATGAATGACAATCTGCCACGTTGCACCATGTTCGCGACCCGGCAAGCTTTGGGAGGCCAGCCGGACTTCAAAGATCATCCGAAGTACAACCGGATCCGGTCCGGCACCGCAGGTTCACCGGATAGGCAACCAAAGCTAGATTTGTGGTGGCGGCATGCCAATAATGCCGCAAAATTTTGTGTAAATAATCCGGCTATTATTCAAAGTTTTAGTTGTTTTTCTTATTTCAGTCTGTGCAGTGTTTTCTTTTTAAGTGTTCCGAGGAGGCAGCTGCCGGAAGTGGATCTGAAGAGCAGTTGCAGCGAGGGTGACTCTGTTGCCCAATGGATGAAGGCATGGGTTCTTTGCGCCGAGGCGAGCTCGACACCCCGCGAGCCGCCAGAAATGTTGTCACATTTTGCACGGGGTGCAATGTTTTCAATTTTTGTAAGAGAGCCGCTCTTCCTTCTCCCCCTTTCTCTCTCTTCCCTACATTCTCATTCTTCTCAAAATTGACAGCAGCTGCCCTGAAAAATGGCTAAGTGTCAGGGCATGCTGAGGTGTTCGGGTTTTTGCGGGCCATAAACAGGGGCGATAAAATGGACAAAATGAGCCCTGGATATTTTATTATTGCAGATCTTCTCGCAAGCTTTCCAACGATATATTATAATAGGCGATCGGGTCAGCGGATCAAAAGTTATGGCCCCGGGAAGCTGAACCAGGAAACCCAGTTTTTTGTGCGAAGTTGGTCCGACTTCGCCCAGTTTTGGTGCGAAGTTCGTACTTCGCCCAGTTTTGGTGCGAAGTCCGACTTCGCCCTTCTTTCTGGGCGCACCTTGTAGCAGGTTGGCAGGCTGGCAGAAAAATGACTAAGTGATGGGGCGAAGTTCGTACTTCGCGCGAAGTCCGAACTGCTCCCTTGTCTGTGCGAAGTCCGAACGGCGGTGAGAATCAGCAAGTGCCGGTGCGCAACCCGACTTCGCAGCGAAGTCGGACTGCGCCCTTTGACCGGTGCGCAGTAGGGAAATAGGTCAACCCGATTGCGCTGTTTTTCACCCGTGCTACCCGATTGCGCTCTAATCCCGGCGAAGTTGGATAGATCGCCTTTTAAGGCGTACACGTGTCAAGCAAGATCATCCGACAAGTGTCCAACTTTGGGATCCGAGCCAAGACATGCCGAGCAAAAGGACAAGCATGGGCCGCACTACTTATGCCACCTGCCTCATTTAATGCTCGATGTGAGTTTCCACCTACCTCGCCTACCCGCATTCCCGTCAATATAAAGTTCTACCCAACGCGCCGCCACGTGGCCGTTCAACCTTCAGGGAGACCATGCCGAGAGTACAGTCCAGCCCGACAGAAGTCAGCACCAGCAGTTCCGCGGCTGCTTTTGTCAGCTAATGTTTGACTGGGACTTTGTGCCCATTAATGTAACGGGGGGAACTTTGGGCTATAAATACCCACCACATTCTCATTGTAAAGTGGTGGAAGGGGAATGTCTGTTAGGGAACCACTGTGCCCATTGTAACCGTGCTTCTGCTTATAAATATAATCTGTATGCTCGGTTCTCGTTCGTCGCTTCGTTTTTTATGTTGCCTTTCTTTATATTCATGCCTAAGGCTAACCTGTGTCACGGCTCGTTGATTCATTTCAGCATTTGGTGATCAGGTGCCTTTAGCATTGCTTGTTTAAAGCACCCTCTGTACTTCATAGATTTAAAGGATACATAGAATAGATGTGGTAGCAGTTCCATCAGTTGTGTGTTACGTTGCTGGTCCGTATCTGGTGATTGATGCGCTGCCGTACTGTTAGTTCCTTGTAGGGAATGTCTGTTAGGGAGCCATTGAAGCTGTGCGGTTAAATTCTCTACACAACACATATACCTGGCTCTGATATCTCTATGATTGCTTTCTACCCATGTTAGTGTCCGTAGGTGGTGATTGACGCGTTGCCGTACTGTTAGTTCCTTGTAGGGAATGTCCGCTAGGGAGCCATTGTAGCCGTGCGTACACTGCTTGGGTATCGGAAGTACACGTTAGATTTTGCAGCTTCTCGCCATGCTTTGTATTTATAATGCAAGGAGTATTGGTGATTGTTGGTTGCCGTACTGTTAGTTCCCCCCACCAACCTCCAAGTATATTTGTATATTCTTTCTGTACATTTATCTCTTTCCTGTACTCTCATCTTACTAACCCCCAAAAGGAGCCGGCCTTCTCCGGAGATTGGCTCGGAAGGCATCTCTTCCTTCCGGCCTTTCAATGTTGGTTCGCGGGTCCAGGGCGCAATAGCGACAAAATCCTTTCCTCGTGGCGGATTCGTGACCAACAGTTTTTGGCACGCCCGTGGGACTCTTTGTCTCGCATTTGGAAGATCTCAAGCTCGTCCTTGCTCGGGCTGACAGTTTCTTTCCGAATGCTCGATGGGACAAGGAGGTTTCTCACCCCCAAACAGAATCGAAGCACTGGTGCTCGCTTCATTGCTGTTCAAAATCAGAGCACCTGGCGACTCTGCACGAACAAATCCTCTGAGTCCAAGAGACCGGTCCTAACGCCTTCGTGCAAGCAAGAAGGTGGCGAGCGAGGAACCCGGGAAACCAGCCTGACTTTACGAAATTAATACCAACGCTCCAGGCGAGCGCGTTAGGCCGGCTGATTACCAAGCTCGCATAGACGAATCAGTGAGGTGAGACGATCGGTCTCCATATTTTAAGGAAGCCCGAGTTGGTGAATCTTTGGCTTGCCTTCATCTGGCAAAATCACCTGGCGACTCCGACTGAGCTGAAGATCCGATTTCTTGATCGCAGCGCCCTTTTTTTTAAGCTAATAGAAGACACCCCGGAGGAATCAAGGTTTGGTGAGCAGCCTTGACCTCACAAGCGGAGAAATGAATGTTCACCTACGGCCTCCACCGTGGTGGTATTGGCTCCAACCATCACCGCAACCGGCACCCGAAGAGGGCTCCCGTCTCGAAAAATCTCCTTGCCACATTGTTCATCAATTGTACGGGTACCGGCATGAATGACAATCCGCCACGTTGCACCATGTTCGCGACCCGGCAAGCTTTGGGAGGCCAGCCGGACTTCAAAGATCATCCGAAGTACAATCAGATCTGGTCCGGGCACTGCAGGTTCACCGGATAGGCAACCGAAGCTAGATTTGTGGTGGCGGCATGCCAATAATGCCGCAAAATTTTGTATAAATAATCCGGCTATTATTCAAAGTTTTAGTTGTTTTTCTTATTTCAGTCTGTGCAGTGTTTTCTTTTCAAGTGTTCCGAGGAGGCAGCTGCCGGAGGTGGATCTGAAGAGCAGTTGCAGCGAGGGTGACTCTGTTGCCCAATGGATGAAGGCATGGGTTCTTTGCGCCGAGGCGAGCTCGACACCCCGCGAGCTGCCAGAAATGTTGTCACATTTTGCATGGGGTGCAATGTTTTCAATTTTTGTAAGAGAGTTGCTCTTCCTTCTCCCCCTTTCTCTCCCTTCCCTACATTCTCATTCTTCTCAAAATTGACAGCAGTTGCCCTGAAAAATGGCTAAGTGTCAGGGCATGCTGAGGTGTTCGGGTTTTGAGGGCCATAAACAGGGGCGATAAAATGGACAAAATGAGCCCTGGATATTTTATTATTGCAGATCTTCTCGCAAGCTTTCCAACGATATATTATAATAGGCGATCGGGTTAGCGGATCAAAAGTTATGGCCTCGGGAAGCTGAACCAGGAAACCTAGTTTTTTGTGCGAAGTCGGTCCGACTTCGCCCAGTTTTGGTGCGAAGTCCGACTTCGCCCTTCTTTCTGGGCGCACCTTGTAGCAGGTTGGCAGGCTGGCAGAAAAATGACTAAGTGATGGGGCGAAGTTCGTACTTCGCGCGAAGTCCGAACTGCGCTCCCTTGTCTGTGCGAAGTCCGAACGACGGTGAGAATCAGCAAGTGCCGGTGCGCAACCCGACTTCGCAGCGAAGTCGGACCGCGCCCTTTGACCGGTGCGCGATAGGGAAATAGGTCAACCCGACTGCGCTGTTTTTCACCTGTGCTACCCGATTGCGCTCTAATCCCGGGCGAAGTTGGATAGACTGCCTTTTAAGGCAGACACGTGTCAAGCAGCATCATCCGACAAGTGTCCAACTTTGGGATCTGAGCCAAGACATGCCGAGCAAAAGGACAAGCATGGGCCGCACTACTTATGCCAGCTGTCTCATTTAATGCTGATGTGAGTTTCCACCTACCTCGCCTACCCGCATTCCCGTCAATATAAAGTTCTACCCAACGCGCCGCCACGTGGCCGTTCAACCTTCAGGGAGACCATGCCGAGAGTACGACCCAGCCCGACGAAGTCAGCACCAGCAGTTCCGCGGCTGCTTTTGTCAGCTAATGTTTGACTGGGACTTTGTGCCCATTAATGTAACGGGGGGAACTTTGGTCTATAAATACCCACCACATTCTCATTGTAAAGGGGTGGATGGGGAATGTCTGTTAGGGAACTGTTGTCACATTTTGCACGGGGTGCAATGTTTTCAATTTTTGTAAGAGAGCTGCTCTTCCTTCTCCCCCTTTCTCTCTCTTCCCTACATTCTCATTCTTCTCAAAATTGACAGCACTTGCCCTGAAAAATGGCTAAGTGTCGTGGCATGCTGAGGAGTTCGGGTTTTTTCGGGCCATAAACAGGGGCGATAAAATGGACAAAATGAGCCCCGGATATTTTATTATTGCAGATCTTCTCGCAAGCTTTCCAACGATATATTATAATAGGCGATCGGGTCAGCGGATCAAAAGTTATGGCCCCGGGAAGCTGAACCAGGAAACCCAGTTTTGGTGCGAAGTGCGCACTTCGCCCAGTTTTGGTGCGAAGTGCGTACTTCGCCCAGTTTTGGTGCGAAGTCCGACTTCGCCCCTCTTCTCGGGCGCACCTTGTAACCGGGCAGTCGACAAAGAAGAATGATAACTGCCGGAGCAGGTCCGTACAACGGCAGACACCAGTGTTCACCTGTGCGCAGCCCGACTTTTCAGCAGAGCCGGAATGCGCCCTTGACAGGTGTACAGTAGGGGAACAAACCCGGAATTTGACCAAGGCGTGAAGGCCTTCCCAACTGCACTGTTTTCTGCCCACGCATCCCAAGGAGCTCCGATCCCAAGCGAAGATAGATAGATTGCCCTTCAAGGCAGACATGTGTCACACAAAGATAACCCATCATACGACAAGTGTCCAGCCTTCGGGATTTGAACCAAGACTCGCCGACCAAAAGGGATAAGTATGGGCTGCACCGCCCGTGTCACCTGCCTCATTTAAGACCGACGAGAGTTTCCACCGCCTCGCCTACCCACATTTCGTCAATATAAAGTTCTACCCAACGCGCCGCCACGTGGCCGTTCAACCTTCAGGGAGACCATGCCGAGGGTACAGTCCAGCTTGACAGAGGTCAGCATCAGCAGTTCCGCGGCTGCTTTTGTCAGCTAATGTTTGACTGGGACGTTGTGCCCATTAATGTAACGGAGGGAACTTTGGGCTATAAATAGCCACCACGTTTTCATTGTAAGTGGTGGAAGGGGAATGTTTGTTAGGGAACTACTGTGCTTACTGTAACCATGCTTCTGCATATAAATACAATCTGTATGCCTGGTTCTGTTCTACCGCTTTTATTTCTTATGCTTATGCTTTACGCGATTCTGTGTCATGGCTTGTTGATTCACTTCGGCATTTGATGGTCGGCGCCTTTAGCATTATTTCTGTACTTTTAATTTTCGTATAATAGATGTGGTAGCAGCTCCATCGCTATGTGTGACGTTGCTGGCCCGTATCCGGTGATTGATGCGATCCCCGCTCGTTAGTTCCTTGTAGGGAATGTTTGCTAGGGAGCCATTGAAGCCGTGCGGTTAAACTCTCTACCTAACACATATACCCGGCTCTGATATATCTATGTTTACTCGTCTACCCCCGTCGCTGTACGTATCCGGTGATTGATGCGATCCCCTGCCGTTAGTTCCTTGTAGGGAATGTTTGCTAGGGAGCCATTGAAGCCGTGCATACACTGCTTGTGTATCGGCAGTACGCCTAGGTTTTGCGCTTCTTTGTCATGCTTTGTGTTTGTATGCAGTAAGTAGCGGTGATTGGTGTGTTCCCGTACTGTTAGTTCCCCCCACCCAACTCCACTCTCATTTGTATATTCTTTCCGTTCCTTTATCTCTTTCCTGCACTCTCATCTTACTAACCCCCGCAAGGAGCCGGCCTTCTCCGGAGATCGGCCCGGAAGGCATCCCTTCCTTCCGGCCTTTCAATGTTGGTTCGCGGGTCCAGGGCGCAATAGCAGCAAATCCTTTCCTCGTGGCGGATTCGTGACCAACAGTTTTTGGCACGCCCGGTGGGACCCTTTGTCTCGCATTTGGAAGATCTCAAGCTCGTCCTCATTCGGGCTGACAGTTTCTTTCCGAATGCTCGGTGGGACAAGGAGGTTTCTCACCCCCAAACAGAATTGAAGCACTGGTGCTCGCTTCATTGCTGTTCAAAATCAGAGCACCTGGCGACTCTGCACGTTCATATTCTCTGAGTCCGAAAGACCGGTCCTAACGCCTTCGTTCAAGCAAGAAGGTGGCGAGCGAGGAACCCGGGAAACCAGCCCGACTTTGCGAAATTGATACCAACGCTCCAGGCGAGCGCGTCAGGCTGGCTGATTACCAAGCTCGCATAGACGAATCAGTGAGGTGAGACGATCGGTCTCCATATTTTAAGGAAGCCCGAGTTGGTGAATCTTTGGCTTGCCTTCATCTGGCAAAATCACCTGGCGACTCCGACTGAGTCGAAGATCCAGATTTCTTGATCGCAGCGCCCTTTTTTAAGCTAATAGAAGACACCCGGAGGAATCAAGGTTTGGTGAGCAGCCTTGACCTCATAAGCGGAGAAATGAATGTTCACCTACAGTCTCCACCGTGGTGGTGTTGGCTCCAACCATCACCGCAACCGGTACCCGAAGAGGGCTCCCGTCTGAAAAATCTCCTTGCCACATCGTCCATCAATTGTACGGGTACCGGCATGAATCACAATCTGCCACGTTGCACCATGTTTGCGACCTGGCAAGCTTTGGGAGGCCAGCCGGACTTCAAAGATCATTTGAAGTACAACCAGATCTGGTCCGGGCACTGCAGGTTTACCGGATAGGCAACCGAAGCTAGATTTGTGTCAGCGGCATGCCAGTAATGCCGCAAAATTGTGTAAATAATCCGGCTATTATTCCAAGTTTTAGTTGTTTCCCTTTTTCAGTCTGTGCAGTGTTTTCTTTTTAAGTGTTCCGAGGAGGCAGTTGCCGGAGGTGGATCTGAAGAGCAGTTGCAGCGTGGGTGACTCTGTTGCCCAATGGATGAAGGCATGGATTCTTTGCGCCGAGGCGAGCTCGACACCCCGCGAGCCGCCAGAAATGTTGTCACATTTTGCACGGGGTGCAATGTTTTCAATTTTTGTAAGAGAGCTGCTCTTCCTTCTCCCCCCTTTCTCTCTGTTCCCTACATTCTCATTCTTCTCAAAATTGACAGCACTTGCCCTGAAAAATGGCTAAGTGTCAGGGCATGCTGAGGAGTTCGGGTTTTTTCGGGCCATAAACAGGGGCGATAAAATGGACAAAATGAGCCCTGGATATTTTATTATTGCAGATCTTCTCGCAAGCTTTCCAACGATATATTATAATAGGCGATCGGGTCAGCGGATCAAAAGTTATGGCCCCGGGAAGCTGAACCAGGAAACCCAGCTTTTGGTGCGAAGTGCGCACTTCGCCCGTTTTGGTGCAAGTGCGCACTTCGCCCAGTTTTGGTGCGAAGTCCGACTTCGCCCCTCTTTCTGGGCGCACCTTGTAATCGGCAGCGGTCGACAAAGAAGAATGATAATCGCCGGAGCAGGTCCGTACAACGCGCAGACACCGTGTTCACCCGTGCGCAGCCCGACTTTTCAGCAGAGCCGGAATGCGCCCTTGACAGTGTACGTAGGGGAACAAACCCGGAATTTGACCAAGGCGTGAAGGCCTTCCCAATCGCACCGTTTTCTGCCCACGCATCCCAAGGAGCTCCGATCCCAAGCGAAGATAGATAGATCGCCCTTCAAGGCGGACATGTGTCACACAAAGATAACCCATCATACGACAAGTGTCCAGCCTTCGGGATTTGAACCAAGACTCGCCGACCAAAAGGGATAAGTATGGGCTGCACCGCCCGTGTCACCGCTCTCATTTAAGACCGACGAGAGTTTCCACCTGCCTCGCCTACCCACATTTCGTCAATATAAAGTTCTACCCAACGCGCCGCCACGTGGTCGTTCAACCTTCGGGGAGACCATGCCGAGGGTACATCCCACTGACAGAGGTCAAGCATCGCTAGCTCCGCGGCTGCTTTTGTCAGCTAATGTTTGACTGGGACGTTGTGCCCATTAATGTAACGGAGGGAACTTTGGGCTATAAATAGCCACCACGTTTTCATTGTAAGTGGTGGAAGGGGAATGTTTGTTAGGGAACTACTGTGCTTACTGTAACCATGCTTCTGCATATAAATACAATCTGTATGCCTGGTTCTGTTCTACCGCTTTTATTTCTTATGCTTATGCTTTACGCGATTCTGTGTCATGGCTTGTTGATTCACTTCGGCATTTGATGGTCAGGCGCCTTTAGCATTATTTCTGTACTTTTAATTTTCGTATAATAGATGTGGTAGCAGTTCCATCAGTTATGTGTGACGTTGCTGGCCCGTATCTGGTGATTGATGCGATCCCCCGCTGTTAGTTCCTTGTAGGGAATGTTTGCTAGGGAGCCATTGAAGTCGTGCGGTTAAACTCTCTACCTAACACATATACCGGCTCGATATATCTAGGTTTACCGTCTACCCCCGTCGCTGTACGTATCTGGTGATTGATGCGATCCCCTGCTGTTAGTTCCTTGTAGGGAATGTTTGCTAGGGAGCCATTGAAGCTGTGCATACACTGCTTGTGTATCGGCAGTACGCCTAGGTTTTGCAGTTCTTTGTCATGCTTTGTGTTTGTATGCAGTAAGTAGCGGTGATTGGTGTGTTCCCGTACTGTTAGTTCCCCCCACCCAACTCCACTCTCATTTGTATATTCTTTCTGTTCATTTATCTCTTTCCTGCACTCTCATCTTACTAACCCCCGCAAGGAGCCGGCCTTCTCCGGAGATCGGCCCGGAAGGCATCCCTTCCTTCCGGCCTTTCAATGTTGGTTCGCGGGTCCAGGGCGCAATAGCAGCAAATCCTTTCCTCGTGGCGGATTCGTGACCAACAGGAACCAATGTAACCGTGCTTCTGCTTATAAATATAATTTGTATGCCTGGTTCTGTTCTGCTGCTTCTATTTTTTATGCTGCCTTTCTTTATATTCATGCCTTAGGCTAACTTTGTCACGGCTCGTTGATTCATTTCAGCATTTGGTGAGCAAGTGCCTCTAGCATTGCTTGTTTAAAGCACCCTCTGTACTTCATTAATTAAAAGGATACATAGAATGGATGTAGTAGCAGTTTCATCAGTTGTGTGTTAAGTTGCTGGTCCGTATCTGGTGATTGGTGCGCTGCCGTACTGTTAGTTCCTTGTAGGGAATGTCTGTTAGGGAGCCATTGAAGTTGTGCGGTTAAATTCTCTACACAACACATATACCTGGCTCTGATATCTCTATGATTGCTTTCTACCCAAGTTAGTGTCCGTAGGTGGTGATTGACGGTCGTACTGTTAGTTCCTTGTAGGGAATGTCTGTTAGGGAGCCGTTGTAGCCGTGCGTACACTGCTTAGGTATCAGAAGTATACGTTAGATTTTGCAGTTCTCAGTCGTGCTTTATATTTATAATGCAGTGAGTATTGGTGATTGCTTGGTTGCCGTCATCGTTAGTTCCCCCCACCAACCTCCAAGTATATTTGTATATTCTTTCTGTACATTTATTTCTTTCCTGTACTCTCATCTTACTAACCCCCCGCAAGGAGCCGGCCTTCTCCGGAGATTGGCCCGGAAGGCATCTCTTCCTTCCGGCCTTTCAATGTTGGTTCGCGGGTCCAGGGCGCAACAACGACAAAATCCTTTCCTCGTGGTGGATTCGTGACCAACAGTGCCAATCTCCGGAGAAAGGCCGGCTCCTCTACTAAACTACTTGGGGTTTTTTTAAGTTAAGAGTGCAGGAAAGGGATAAAAGAGTAAGGGTGCAGGAAAGGGATAAATGGTACAAAAAGAAATGTAAATCGTTGATTTGAAGGGGAAGAACCAGTAGCACGATTACTAACTAATACCTTGAAGTAGCAGCAATAAATACAAGGAATAAAACATAAGTGAACACCACGCTAGCTTCCCTATGTATCCTCTGGAAGAGTTCCAGGATCCACCTATCTTCCTATGCCTAAATCCAGATTTCAGAATTACAGCAGTTGGGAAAATATGCGAATATAGCAGAAACACTAACCACAGGCAGCATACAAGAAAACTAACATAGCATTTTCTCCCCTATGTATCCTCTAGGAGAATTCTAGGGTTCTGTCCCCAGTCACACTTAAATCCAGGATGCAGAATTACAGTATGCGAATGAAGAAACAGAATAGCAGAAATAATCATAGAAGGCAGCATACAAGAGAGAAATGGAGCCCAAAGTTCTTAATATCAATTGCAAAAATCAAGTTACAGCAGCTTTCTAGCAAAAGTTCCCCCCCTTTTTTCATTACAATGCTAGGGTTTTTATAGAGGACCTGACCCTCTGAGCCATTAATGCGCTGGGCTTGCAAGGACGTCCCTGGAAGCCGAGAAATCTGCGCTTGCCTTCCTATGGGAATGAAATTTCACATTCGTTTCTATAATTAGTTACCCTGGCCGCGTTCGTCGGAGAAACCTCATTTATGAGCTGCTGACCTGTCCTGAATTGCTCCGGGGTGGGGTGCTCGAGTGGCTTCACAAGTTGCCATGGCTATTCCCTGCAACCGATAATTCACATCCTATTGCCTCAAATGGGCACCGGGTCTTTCGGGCAAGAAAAAATGCATTTATGAATCACTCGAATGCCTCGAACGAATATCCAGCCTCGGGACGTGTGTTCTTTGAAGGGAGTGCCACCGCTAATCGAGCCCTGGGAAGAGCTTCACCGGATTCTAAATCGGAGCGTCACTTCGCAATGGGTTTGGTCCGAAGCATGAGTGATGAACATGTGTTGATGCTTCGCCCGAAGGGGTCCTCAAAAATGGCCTCGCTAGATGTTTAGGCCGAAGTGGATTTTTCCTGTGAAAAGCATGGCCTCTAGCTACATTAATTTGCTAGGGGTGTGGGCCAAATTCCGCTTCGCTAGGGATTTTATCCGAAGTGGCGGATTGCTGACAACGGGCTATGAGCTACTTCGTCCCAAACTTCCTAAAAGTCGGCAGTTCAGAAGGATTTTGGCCGAAGTTGACTCCCTGCCTTAGGATATTTTCTTAGTATTTGGTGAAGCAAAGATTCGGGAGCTTCGCTGAGGGGATAGCCGAAGTAGAAGTTTCACCGTGGTTCGGAGCGAAGCGGCATCCGCAGTGAAATGGTTCGCCAGATGAGGAATCCGAAGTGGATGCTTCGCCGAAGTTTCAGCGAAGTGCTTTCGCGGACTTAGAAAATCCTGGCAGCTCATGATCGCAGCTTCGCCATTTCTTTGCCCGAAGCCGATGCTTTGGTAGCTCAGATCCTGGGCGAAGTTGGATATAAAAAGTATATTTAGATTTTGCAGTTTCAGGTTATGCTTTGTATTTATCATGCAGTAAGTAGTGGTGATTGATGTGTTGTTGTACTGTTAGTTCCCCCCACCCAACTCCAATCACATTTGTAAATTCTTTCCGCATTTTTATCTCTTTCCTGCACTCTTAGCTTAAACCACAAAACCCCACAAGGAGCCGGCCTTCTCCGGAGATTGGCACGGAAGGCATTCCTTCCTTCCGGCCTTTCAAGCTGGTGGGCGAATCTGGGCGCGTTAACACAAAATCCTTTCCTCATGGCAGATTCGTAACCAACAGTTTCTCTGGCACGCCCGGTGGGACCCGGAGTCCCACATTTGAAAAAACTCAGGCTCGTGTTCACTCGGGCTGACAGTTCATTCTGAGCACTCGGTGGGCCAAGGAAGTTTCCCACCCCCAAACAGAATCGAAGCACCGGTGTTCGCTTCATTGCTGTTCAAAATCAGAACACCTGGCGACTCTGCACGAACATATCCTCTGAGTCTGAAAGACCGGTCCTAGCACCTTCATGCAAACAAGAAGGTGGCGAGCAAGGGATCCGAGAAACCCGCCTGCCTTTTACGAACTGGACATCAACGCTCGAGGCGAAATTGTCAGGCTGGCTGATCAACAAGCTCGTGTCGACGAAGCCGAGGCTGAAAACCAAGAAGAAGTCGAAGCCGAAGTCGGAGGAGCTGAGTACGAAATAGAAGAGGCCGAGGAAGAAGAGGAATCTACATCCTCGGAAGGTACCGACACTGAGTATACAACCGACGGAGGAGAAGAAGAAGAAATGGCTGCCCAGCAGCAAAATGATGATGATCTCTTCCCGGCGGTGGACTCTTACGGGGCCCCTGGCCCTGGTCGGACAGCAAGCTGTGCCCCCTGCTGCTTTAAAGTCCATCCCTACGTATGACGGCTACGGCAAGACGGCGTACGAGCACATCCAGGACATCCTTGCCTTGGCCGCATTGCACTCCATTACTGACGAGAGTGTGAAGACCCGTTTGCTGACCCTTTCCCTGAGGGGGAAGCTTCTCTACTGGTGGAGATCGCCGCCGGAGGGATCTATCACGGGGTGGCCCTGACTTGCCAGAAGGCTCGTGAAAGGATGCAACGAGTCTGCTGACCCTACTTCTTTGCTGCATCAGTTCCAAAGTATCCAGAGACACCCTCAAGAGGAGGTGTCTGACTTTAACATCAGGTTTGCGAGATCCTGGAAACGGGTACCTCGCGAACTTCGGCCTTCAGCTGGCATGGCTGCTCACTACTACCTGAGATCCTTCAACTCAGACATATGCCTGCTGCTGAAGATTGCCAGAATAGACTCGTTTCCTGCTCTGTACGAGGCTGCCCAGCAAGCTGAAGCGGATATCATTTCCATCGGCAGACTCCCGTCCAGGGTGCAGGAACCCATTCATCCCGACTTCCCCAGATCCCAGTATCCTCCAGCTTCTGGTGGTGCGCCGTCCACATCAGGGCAGCAACCCCAGCAGCAATGGAATCCGGCGCCGGTCGTAACTCCTTACGGCCCGCCGCAAATGCATTATCCTCACCTGCCTCCTCCTGCTTCGCATTTTCCAGCACTCCTTGCTCCTCTGCAATACGACCCTTATTCCAATCCTCCTCCATTAGCCGCATTGCCTCCACCGGCACAGTTGCCGCCTCCTGACAAGTAACATTCATAATACAATCCTCCAGGAGGTACGGGCTTTGGCCTCGAGTTATCATGCCATGTCCAATGACATGACCGCTCTGAAGAAGAAGCAGGCCCAGATGGACCTCGCTCCTAGGAGGCCATATCCGCCCCCGGCACTGACAAAAGACAAACCCCAGAGCACCAGCTGCAGAGGCGTCCGCCTCCGAGAAATGCTGCTATAGAAGACCAACTCTGGTCCTTCCGATCGAGTTAACTGGTGCACTACGTGCAATGACCCGCATTCGGAGGAAGACTGCACACTGCACCAACACTACATCCAGACTTTGGCCGGCAGCGCCATAGAGGACGATGAACTCTACATGATCCTGGACGGCGAAGCCAACTTTGCCCTCCCAGAGGAAAATCTAGTGCCGCCCGCCAAGGAAGAAAAGAAAACCGCAGATGCTGCCAAGCCTTTGCAAGTATATGCAGAAGAGAAAAAGCGCAGCCTGGTGGGCTGCCACCATACAAGCGGCTGTGGCCCTACACAGCCCAAGAGAAGGCATCCAAAGACAAAGCTCCAGCCAAGCCTCCTCCGGCAAAGGCAGCCCCCTGTTCCAGCCAAGCCTCCTATAGCAAAAGCTCCAGTTCCGGCTAAAGCTCCCGTACCTCAGCCTCCAGCTGAAACCAAAGAACAAGCACAGGAGAAGCTGAAGTACCCGTCTCTGACCAAGAGACAGAGAGTTGAGGCCACCCAACAGTATCGGACGAAGTATGAGCCGACAAAAGAAGCAGAAGGAGCTAGCACCTCGGGCTACAAAGATAGTAGACGAGTTGAAAAGAACACCCGCTAGAATCAGCATGTACGATGCTCTTCTGCTCCCAGTGCCAGTGGATCTCGCCGCAGAATCTCTGAAAAACATGAAGAACGGCAAGCAGATACAGCCCGCTGTCCTGGTTCAACCTCCGATGCGCCTCAACCACCGGGAAGAACAGACTGCCTCCCTTCTATCTCGTCTTTACGGATGCAAGGGCACATAGTACACAACCGCATGGTGGACTCTGGCGCTTCCACGACTGTTATGCCGAAAGTCGTCCGCGACGAGATCGGGATGGAGTACACAAGGAGCAGCCAAGGCGTGCTGCAATTAGACGACACCCTTGTCAAGACAGTTGGTGTCATAAAGGACATCCCTATCCGGCCGCATAAGGCTCTCGACATCGTGGTCATCCAAGAGGTCGTGGTTGTTGACTCGGCTCCCTACTTCGGCATGTGTCTCTCTCGGGAGTTCACCGCGAAGCCGGGCGGGTACCTGTCTCTAGACTACTCACACATGGAAGTGCCCTTCAAAGGAAGGAGACCGAAAATCTTTAATGAGAAGCCTTCCACCTTCCTAGTAGAGAAGATACCCGGAGAAGAGTCGGACTGCATGGTCCAGCTGACGGAGGAAGAACTGGTGACAGTAGAGCTGACGAGCAAGCCCTCGAAGTGCTACAGCTTGAAGATGAGTTCTCTTTGCGGGATTTCAATGCCGTAATTGAGACAGAGCAGGGTTGTTACACCGTTGTACAGCCCGAGAGGCTTGACAAGTCAGCTGCAAAGGAAGTGGGACCTGCACCTGAGAAGTTGTGGAAGCTTTTCTTTGACGGCGCGCGATGCAAAAATGGCGCCGGTGCAGGGGTGCTTCTGGTTTCTCCGACCGGGATCCAAAAGGACTATACCTACAGGTTGGCCTGGAGTTGCACTAATAACTCGGCGGAGTACGAAGCCCTGTGCTTGGGTTTGCGAAAGGCGGAGAGGTTGGGGATTAAACACCGCAGATCTTTGGAGATTCAGAGCTGGTGTGTCACCGGGTTACGAACAAGTGCGCCTCCAAAAAGCACTATCTCAAGGCGTACCGCAACCGGGTGTGGGACCTGATGGAGTCGTTTGACTCGTTGAATGTCAAGGCGATATCACGTGAGAAAAACAAACACGCTGACATTCTCGCGCCTCGTTGGAGCCAGTGCACGTTCCGGCCGATGACGTTGTCCGTAAACCGAAGCCGGTTCGCACTATTTACAGTGCCTTCGTGCCTCGATAAGGACACCCACCGCGAGTGTTCGATTGTGACGAGGAGATCGTCACATTTTTGGTAAATGAAGTTGGTTCAATCGAGAGTAGAGACCCTGATGACGAGCAATATGAGGGGTTGATACAGCTTAAAAATAATCATGTCCCAAAAGGACTGATTACATTGGAGAGTCTATTTGATCATAATGACAGAGCTATATCTCATAGGATCAAAGTAGACCCGAAGCAGTATGCCGACCTGGAACTTGAACCTGGTAAAACTATCAAGGTCGGGACAGACTGCACTTCGGAGGAACTTGAGCAGATCAGATCACTGTGCCGAGAGTTCCCCGACATCGTGGCCTGGTGCTACGAGGATTTGAAGGGGTATGACAGAAATGTAATCCAGCATACCATTGAGCTAGAGGATGGCGCCAAGCCATTCCGACAGAACAGAGGGCCGTAAATCCGAAAATTGAGGCCATGATGAAAGCCGAGCTCTTGAAGATGCTGGAGGCCAAAATCATCTACCCCATCAAACATTCATCCTGGGTCGCGAATTTGGTGCCCGTGAGGAAAAAGAATGGCGACATTCGTCTCTGTGTCGACTTCGTAAACCTGAATCAAGCTTCCCTCAAGGACCACTATCCGCTTCCCCAAATTGACCAAATTCTACACATCGTTGCTGGAGCCCAGAGATTCTCACTTCTAGATGGATTTTCCGGCTACAACCAGATTTGGGTCAGGAATGAGGACCAGCATAAAACGGCGTTCACCACCAAATGGGGGACGTTCGCCTATCAGCGCATGCCTTTCGGCTTATCCAATGCTGGTGCCACATTCCAAAGGGCCATGGACCTGGCCTTCCGAGAGCTGCTCAATAAGATCATTGTCATCTACCTTGATGACATGACTGTTTTCTCTCACCAAAGAGGGGATCATGTTTCCCACCTGCGGCAAATATTTGAGAGGTGTCGAGAATTCGGCATTTCTATAAACCCGAAGAAGTCCGTCTTCGCGGTAAAAGAAGGTAAGCTGCTGGGACATGTCATCTCCGAGAAAGGCCTCGCCATTGACCCTGACAGAGCAGAAGCCCTCCTTCGCTTGCCAGCCCCAATCGATAAAAAAGGGCTGCAGTCCTTCTTCGGCCAGATTAACTTCGTGCGGAAGTTCATCCCGGACTTCGCACAGGTGATCAAGCCTATGGCCGAACTGCTGAAAAAAGATACAACTTACGAATGGACTGATGAGAGAGAGCAAGCCTTCGAGGAAATCAAGGCTCGAATTGCGCAAGCTCCGGTGTTGATAAACCCGGACTACTCCAAGGACTTCATCCTCTATGCGGTGGGAGAACCGGAAAGTTACGCCGCAGTCCTAACTCGGAAGGGAGACGATGGCGAGGAGCGCCCCATAGCGTTCCTGAGCCAAGTGATTCAGCCGCATGAAGAAAAGTACAACTTTATAGAGCGGCGGGTTCACGCTGTCATGAAATCCCTCCGAAAGTTCAGGCATTTTGTCTCCCGTAGCAAAACGACCGTCTTTGTGATTCACCCGGACGTTCGAAGCTTCATCATACAAGGAGAGCCGGGTCACAAGAGAGCAGGATGGATTGCAAAAATCCAGGAGTTCGACATCGAAGTGCGGCCCACCAAGCTTATCATAGGCCGAGCCTTGTGTCAGGAGCTGGCCCGAAGCGCCGTAGCCGGCATCTCCGCCTCGTAAGTGGGAGGACACAACGACAAGCATCTACCTAGCCAACTCCTTATCGGAGGAGAGTGATTGGACAGATGAACTGGTGAGATATTTCTGCACCGGAAGATGTCCGGATCACCTGAACGCCTCACAACGAAGGAGATTTCGGCTAGGTGCACTCAAGTACACTCTTCGCCCCGAGGGGCTTTACTTCAAAAATATTGACGGCATCCTCTTGCGGTGCGTCATGAAATCAGATCAGCCCAGGGTCCTCGGAGATTTTCATTCCGGGATGCCTGGAGGTCATCATTCCGCAAGGCCTACGACCTTAAAAATAATTAGAGCCGGTACTATTGGCCCACTCTATTTACGTACGCTTATGCGGTCCGTTCCAAGTGTGATCAATGCCGTAGGTTTGTCGGCGTAAATGTAAAAGCACCCCCGCCCCTTCAACCGATTCAAAGCCGAGACTCCGTTCCAAAGAATGGGGTCTAGACTTCATTGGGGTGATTTCGCCTAGTTCCTCCGCCGGACACAAGTTTATTCTTACAGCCCACCGATTACTTCACACGGTGGGCGTAGGCGATCCCGACCAAAAACGCGGACCAAGAAACGGTCATCGTGTTCCCTGAAAGCCCGATTACCCGCTTCGGGGTTCCAGTAGTCAATTGTGACGGACAATGGTCCGGGATTCGCAGCCGCTGTACTCACGGAGTACACCGGCAAACTTGGCATTTATCACAAAATGTCTTCTAATTACTACCCGCAGGGGAATGGCCTTGCCGAGTCTACTAACAAGAACCTCCCGAAGATCATCAGAAGGACCATTGACAGGAACAAGCGGACTTGGCATTTACTCCCGAACCGGGCGCTGTGGGCGGACAGAGTTTCATTCAAGAAATCCATCAGAACGTCCCCTTATGCGCTCGTCTATGGTAAAGAGGCCGTCATGCCATCCCACATCGAAATCCCCGCCCTATGGATGTTGGACGAAGACAGGAGCAGTGGAGACCCGGTGGATGACAGACTCTGCCAACTCTCGCAGCTTGGAAGAAGACAGAGAAAAAGCATACCAGGCCTTCACCAAGCATATTGAAGCCACTCAAGGCTGGTTTGCAAAAGGCACCACTGCCCGAGTTTTTAAAATCGGGGACCTGGTGCTGAAGTGGGACTCATTTAAGGCGAAGCCGGGCAACCACGGGAAATTCGATGCCCTCTGGGAGGGCCCTTATCAGATTGCCCGGGTGAACCAGCTCAATGCTTACGTACTTCGGGATATGGAGGGTCAGCTCCTACCTATCCCCGTTAACGGGTTCCACTTAAAAATTTACCGTTGCTGAAGGTGCCCAATGGGCCCTTCTTTGTAAAAATTTCCCTTATGCATTTTACTTTTTCAGCATGTACAGTTTCCAGCTTTCGGTTTTCCATTTGTTTGAGCCAAAATAGGACAAAGGGAGAGAACACAGACTTCGCCCTCCCCACAGTTCGCTAAGTCTGTTGTCGCCCTCGAAGGAGCGAAGTTCGTAAAGGGACGGCTTGAGAAAACAGAGAAAAAAAAAACAGCTAAGTGGCAGCGCGCTGCCCGACTTCGCAGCAAAGTCGGGCTGCGCACCGGCCAAAGGGCGCGGTTTGAAAGCAGAAGCTGCAAAGGAGTAAGTGTTCGGACTGCGCTCGAGTTTGGAGCGAAGTCCGACTTGCGAAGTCCGACTTCGCGCGCGAAGTCCAAATACACCCGGCTCGCGCGCGAAGTGCGAACTTCGCCCGAACTTCGCGCGAAGTACGAACTTCGCCCGAACTTCGGGCGAAGTCCGAGCGCGCTCCGTTTCCGAGCGCAGCTCGAGTGGCCCGTCACAAAAGGGATAATTCTAAGTAGGCCCGAAGCCTCGTCCGAAAAATTGCAAAGGTCGGACTGCGCCCGATCCTCGGACGCAGTTGGAAAAGAAAGGCAACAGTCTTAACGCAAGTGGCAGTTCGGACTGCGCCCAATTTTGGGGCGAAGTCCGACTGCGCGGGCGAAGTCGGATCGCGCCCAATTTTGGGGCGAAGTCCGATTGCGCCCTGTTTTCTGGGCGCAGCTTGGATGGTTTAAAAAAATAAATAAATAATTCCAATGCTCCAAGCGTGGGCCCAGGGCGCATTGCGACAGTAAGAGTTGGGTTTCCGCACCAAAGGGTTTTTCTTGAGCAGTGTGCCCAGATTGCGGCAGTGACGTCAGCCATGGCGCAGCGTTCAAAGTTAAATTTAATGATTGCGCAATCTTCAAGGAAAGCGCAATCAAAGAAGCATGGCGCGGCAACCGGGGTGCATCTTTCAAGACATTCTCCTGTGCGGCCACCAAAGAACATAATGCCTTCACTTGCCAGCCGACCTACCCCCTCCTGTGCACCATTAATGACGCTGTCATTATCTAGAAAAGGGGGTCTGATGCATCCAGACATGCCAAATCGTGCAGTTTATTCCTGTGACTGCGAAATCTGCTGCAGACGTCCAAAAATCGTAATTATTGCTGTTTCGGAGGGATGGACAAAGGAAAGTTGCCAATGCCAGCGCAATCCAGCGAAGGGCGCGAACTGGGGGATTTACCGCAGTCAAGTGTTTTCAGGAGTGAGACACCGCAGGACCAAAAGTCAAAATCCCGGCCAAAGAAAGTACAGCATGGGCAAGCCCCACCACCACCGGTTAATTACCTGTCGGGATACAAGGACGGCTCGTTTTCCATGAGCCTTACTAAGCTGCGGATAAATGTGGAGAATTGGGTTGATAAAGTTTCGCCCTCTCACCATTTCGGAGCGGCGTACAAGTCGAACCTTTTCCGGTTCTTGTGCCCTCCTGTCCATCAATGCCCGGAGCTGGTAGACCTAATTGTCAGACATTACAGACCAGCCACCCGACAAATTTGCAACTCCAGCGGTAAACCCTTGTTCGCACTTCGCAAAGAGATTGTCCAGCCGGCCTTCGCCCCAGTGTTGGAGTATGACTCCAGCACGATTGTCAGAAAGATAAATCTTGGCGAGCAAGCGGGACGCTTTACGCACACAAAAAGGATGAGGGATTTCCTCAATTTAGAGCTGAACGCCCCGCTCGCAACTGGACAATGGCCAACCGGCCCCATACCCTTGGAGAGGTTTCGTAGCAAATACATATACACCATCCCGGCGTGGGTCCTCGGTCGCGACTTCGACGAGCCGGGTACAGCCGTACCAGCTAGCGCTCTCCTATGTGGAGAATCCTATGAACCAGCAGCGCAGAGAAGTGGGAAGCGCCCTATCTTCTTTGACTGGGCGGACTGGCTTGCATACGCCATTCACTCCAGTCTGGTGAAGCTCCAGAAAAAGCAATCAACCGAATTTCGATTCGGCTCCTTCTTGGCTTGGCTATGTTTGTATCATTTGCACTCCCGATGCCGATCCCTAACCCGAAGAAGGTAAATGAGAAGGGAGAGCCACAGCCCGTCTATGAATCGGACGGATGACCTATACCGGAAAGGGTCTTACTACAAGTTCAACTTCAACTTTCTCGGGCTTGGTCATGTCGGCCTTCAACGATGGTGAGATCCCTCGCCCCCCATAGGAAATGACGAACTATTTGCTGAATCACAAGCTCGGGGACGTTTTTAGACTGACGCAGGGGATTGTGGTCAGAATCTACGGATTCAAGGGCAAACCTCATCTGCTGCCCTACTGGTGCACGGATCATCAGTTTGGGATGGAGGTTGCGCGGCAGATGGATTACGTTGAAGAGGAGTTCGGCCAGGGAAAGAGAAAGGGCCATATTTTTCAATATCCTCTTTCCTGGGCGAACGTCGAGATATCAGAGATAGGACAGCATGTCTATCTCGAGCGGGAGCTTTTTGACATTGGCCTGATTCTGCTGCCGCAGCACTGGAAGTACGACCCACACGGGATAAGGGGAAAGTTTGCACATATCTACCCCCGGGCGGATATAATCGAAGATAGATGCGATGTGGTCCATGTTGACCTCGACTGGGAGATTGACTCGATGGAAGCATGGCCTCCGTGGCAGGATTTTTACTGCGAGGAGGTAGCATATGACCCCGAGCGAAACCCGGACCACAAGTTCTCTTCTCCAGGATTTAAAAAATTCATCTCCAAGCTAGCAGGCCTTAACTGGCCAAAAGGAAAAGTTGTTGAATGCTGGAAGATGAGGTGCCGCACGCAAGCACGATAAATCCATCAGAGGAATCGGCCGTTGATGATGACTTTTCAGCTCTATATGACCAGCACATTGACAGCTGGCGGCCTTTCGCATTCCGAGATTACGTTCCCCGAGGTCCCTTCGAGGGTTATAAAGGAGGGTCTTCCTCCCAACAGTTGTACACTTTTGCAATCGCCAGCCGCGGGCCCAGCAGACATCCAAGTGGACCCAATGCAGCCTGTTGCTTCCAAGGTGGCGCCTGAAAAGGCGAAAAAATCAGTCAAGTCAACGCCCGAGGTGATTCCTCAGGCACAAAAGACGCCAGCGCCGCCAGCGAGCGGACCGGCCGCGGCAGACCTTCTGCAAGTCAAACCCCGGTACAAGTTTACCGTGGGAACATCAGCGCCCGCTGCACCTGCTTCATCTCCTTCTTCCGAACCAGCCATCGCTCCAGAAAAGAAAAAGAGGAAGAGAGTTGAGAAAGTCAGGCGACCTAGTCTGACAAAGGCACAGCAGCCAGTCGCAGAGCCGCAGCCGCGTCTCAGCCGCTCCAGAGATTGTTTCTCTGGGATAGTCCCGAGCCGCCCGCCGGAACCGTAACCGCAGACATTCATCCAAAGATCGGCTCGAGCGGAGCCCGCAGTACGTTCGCCGCCCCGCTCCCTTCGATCTCATCTAGCCCTACTCCTACTCCATCTCCCGCTCAATCCGAGCAAGTCATGGCCGCATCTTCCTCCCCATCTCCACACCCTTCTAGCGGCCCCCATTCTTTCAACCAGTTTGCTCAGACCCCAACGCCTTCCTATCCCTGAGTCAAACCCCAAACCCTTCACCTGTGGTTAGTGCTGAAGCCGCGCGTTCACCGCTGCATCCATCGCCTCGCCCGCTTGAAACCCTTCCAAAGATCAACCGCTCCGCTCTCCACTTCCCGGCCGCCCTCAAAAGCGGCCGCTCCTTCCAAAGTCCTTCCGCTTCCTCCTATTTCCTCGTCCGCAGGAGAGACGTCACGCAGTAACCCTAGGGCCGGGGGAACCGGACTTCATGGACGACCTCCAGTACACGGATGATTTGCCTCTGGCAACGAGAGCTGTAGAATACCCTATCTCTTTCCTCCAAAACCTGAAGAGGAGGAGACCTGAAGAGATAGCCGCCCGGTAAAGCGCACCAAGTTTGACTTCGAGAGGAGAGTGCTTACGACAGAGAAGATAACTCCAAAAGTGAAGAAGCCTCTCCAGGAAATGACCAGGGCGGACTACGAGCTCCAGACAAAGGAGAAGAGCTTTGACGATATTCACCCGCAATACGAGATTCAGGGAATCCTCCGTAAAGCGGATAATCTCCTTGTCAAAAATCTGGAGGAACAGGAAGAGCTTTTCCGGTTGCAGGACAAGACAAGACAGCTTGAAGAGGACCTGTCTAGGTCCACTGAGCAGCTGGAAGCGGCGCAACGAGAAATAGATGAATTAAAAGCCCACCTGGCCGCTTCTCAGCAAGAAGCCGCAACGGAAAAGGTGCAGCCCCGGAGCAGATTTCTCAGCTCCAGGAGTCTTTGAAACAAGCGCAGTCGCAACTCGCAGAGAAAGCATCTCAAGCGACGGTCTTTTCAAAGAGCAAAGTTAAGGAGATGAGGGCTGATCTGCTGCGGGGATGCAAGCCCCACATGTGTAAAGCTATGTCGGTCCCGGATTTCGCACTCAGGATCCAAGAAGTTTCTCGCCTGGGGAAAGCCCGTGGTAGAGGAGGCCGAACGCCGAGCGAAGCAATGGCTGGACCTGGCGACAAAACTTCAAGAGCACGAGCGCGAGGGCCTCCAATTCTCCCCCATGTCCTCATTCGCTGCAGAATGGGCAGATGCAAGGGTAACCTTGCATAAATATTTTAAGAAAGCAGAAGAGGTGAGGGTTGCCAGACGAATGCTGGATGCATTCGAACATGAAAAAGACATTTGTCTGGCTCCCCTTCACGCTCTCGCTGAACTAGGGTGCCCGGGCTATGTTGAGAATGGTGAATTTCTCACCCATGAGCAGTGAAAAAGAATTGGCTGTCCTTTGAGGCGGATACAGCCTGAAATTGATAGCTGGACCGAGCCAATTCAAGAAAGTCGTGTCACCCGGATGGTGTCCAAGTGCCGCAGATCAGCTCCTACTTCCAGGAGCCGGGAAAAAGATACCTCACCATCGACCCGCACGCGGTCGCCGCATTCCACGCAGCATTAGAAGAAGTTGCCGACCGCCGACCATTCGAGCGTAAGCCCGGGGCCAAGCCCAAAGCCGCATACAACCGCATCTGCGAGGCGGAAGCCAGTGCTGGAGAGCATTCGGAAGGTGAATCTGAGGAGGCGACTGCCGGAAGTGGATCTGAAGAACAGTTGCCGCGAGGAGAACGGCTAGAGCAGCAGAAAGCAGGGGAAGCAAGTTCCTCTGCACCCAATGGATGAAGGCATGGATTCTTTGCGCCGAGGCGAGCTCGACACCCCGCGAGCCGCCATAAATGTTGCCACATTTTGCACGGGGTGCAATGTTTTCAGTTTTGTAAGAGTGCTGCTCTTCCTTTTCCCTCTTCCTCTCTTTCCCTTTCTTCTTCTCTCCCTTTCTCTCTCTTCCCTACATTCTCATTCTTCCCTCTTTCTTTTGAGCCCCTCGCCGATCTCAAATTTGACAAGCAGCTTGCCCCGAAAATGGCTAAGTGTCAGGGCGCAATCCGACTTCGCAACGAAGTCGGAGTGCGCCCTCCAGTTGGAGCATAGCAGGAATACAAAGTGCACAGTGTGACAGGATCATCCAGATGAACAAGTGTTCTGGCGAAGTCCGACTTCGCAGCCGAGTCGGACCGCGCCCCGCTTTCGGGCGCACCTTGTAGCAGTCGGGCAGATGGCAGAAAATGACTAAGTGTCGGGCGAAGTCCGACTTCGCAGCGAAGTCGGACTGCTCCCCCTTTCCAGGGCGAAGTCCGTACGGCGGCAGAAATCAGCTTTCACCTGTGCGCAACCCGACTTCGCAGCGAAGTCGGAGTGCGCCCTCTGACAGGTGCGCAGTAGGGGAATAAACTCAGAAATGCACCCAAGGCATGAAGGCCTTCCCGATTGCGCTGTTTTCTGCCCGCGCAACCCGATGGCGCTCAGATCCTGGGAGAAGTTGGATAAACTGCCTTTCAAGGCAAGCACGTGTCAAGCAGCATCATCCGACAAGTGTCCAACTTTGGGATCTGAGCCAAGACGTGCCGAGCAAAAGGACAAGCATGGGCCGCACTACTTATGCCAGCTGCCTCATTTAAAGCTGATTGGAGGTTCTACCTGCTTCAGCTGCCCGCATTCCTGCCGATGAGAAGTTCTACCTAACGCGCTGCCACGTATCTGTCCAGCCTCCAGGGAGACCATGCCGCAGTGCATACCCTGCCCGACAAAGGTCAGCATCAGCAGTTCCGCGGCTGCTTTTGTCAGCTAATGTTTGACTGGGACTTTGTGCCCATTAATGTAACGGGAGGGACTCGGGCTATAAATACCCACCATGTTTTCATTGTAAAGTGGTGGAAGGGGAATGTCTGTTAGGGAACCATTGTAGCTGTGCTTCTGCTTATCAATATAAAGTATATGCCTGGCTCTGTTCTACTGCTTTTATTTTTTATGCTGCCTCTCCTTTCTTATTTCTGCCTTACGTTTTCCTGTGTCATGGCTTGTTGATTCGCTTCAGCATTTGGTGGTCAGGTATTCCCGAGGTATTGCTTGTGTCATGGCTTGTTGATTCACTTCAGCATTTGGTGGCCAAGTACTCCTGGACTTCATAGATCAGAGGATACATAGAATAAATTTGGTAGCAGTTCCTTCAGTTTGTGTGTTATGTTTATGTTGCTGTCCGTAGTGGTGATTGATGCACTGCCGTACTGTTAGTTCCTTGTAGGGAATGTCTGTTAGGGAGTCATTGTAGCTGTGCGTACAAATTCTCTGCATAACACACATACTTGGATCTGACATCTCTTGGTTACTTTTTATTCATGTTGCTGCCCGTACTGGTGATTGATGCGCTGCCGCATCGTTAGTTCCTTGTAGGGAATGTATGTTAGGGAACCATTGTAGCTGTGCGTACACTTCTTGATATAAAAAGTATACTTAGATTTTGCAGTTTCAGGTTATGCTTTGTATTTATGATGCAGTAAGTAGTGGTGATTGATGTGTTGCTGTACTGTTAGTTCCCCCCACCCAACTCCAATCACATTTGTAAATTCTTTCCGCATTTTTATCTCTTTCCTGCACTCTTATCTTAAACCATAAAACCCCACAAGGAGCCGGCCTTCTCCGGAGATTGGCACGGAAGGCATTCCTTCCTTCCGGCCTTTCAAGCTGGTGGGCGAATCTGGGCGCGTTAACACAAAATCCTTTCCTCATGGCAGATTCGTAACCAACAGGCTTCCTGCCGCTTCTTGCAGTTGAGCCACTTGCTGTTTTAGAGCAGTTATTTCTCCCTTCATTTGTTCGCATTGCTTCTGAGCATCTTCAAGCTGTGAGCGAGTCTTGGCCAGGTCTTCTTCTAGCTTGATGTTCGCGTTTTCCGCTTCATAGCGGCGCTCATTAGCTATCTTTGCATGCGCGCGAAATGACTCCACCCTCACATGCATGGACTCAGACTCATTGTCTACATCCAAGTGCTCCAAGTCCTTGACCTTCTCTTGATACTCATAATCTGCAGGGGTCATTTCATCTATTGGTTTCTGAACCTTGGGCACTTTCTTTACTTTGTATAACTTCTTATTTTTCAAATCAAACACGGCGCACTTCTCCTCCTTCGCCAAGGTTCGCCCTCTTCTCTTCCTGGCCTCTCTGAGAAGCTTGTCAGTGTTCTGTCTGGCCTGGAGCAGCTTCTCCGCCAGAGGGCGCTCTTTGATCAATGCTAATTCACTTTCAAGTGAGGCCGGGTTACCAGCCAGGGGTGTGAACAAGTACAACGACTGTAGAGATGACGCTTCGCCAGTGGGGTCGGCGATAGGTGTGGTAGGGGATCCTATGGGCGAAGCGATGGGCTGTGATACCGTGGAGCGGGTGTCGGGGTTTAGGAGTGAAGTGTCACCCCCGGACTGTTCAGGTGTCGTGGGGTTGGTGGTGTGGATGAGCGGTGTCTTGCTGGTGGACGCGTCCCGGCCAAGTGACTCGGATGGTGTGGAAACGTTTGGGGAACCGGCGGGGTTGCGCGACATGGCTTGGGTAAACGGGGCGGTAGCAGCGAATGAGATAGTGTGGATTGGTGACTGCACAGTGGGAAAGGTGCTTCGGGGGGATCTGTTTGAAGGGACAGAAGACTTTGGGGGTCTTTGGGCCGGGACTACTATAGATGCGATTTGGGACGCAAGAGAAAGGGAAGGGGGGCGCGTACCTGCGTGCTCTGATGATAGAGCAGTAGCGGTGAAATCCTGCGTGTCGGGCTCGCGTCCACTCTCCTGTTCTGCTCCTTGGACGTTCTCAGCTTCCTTCTCCCCTACATTATCTTTTTCTTGGAGGTGTTCCTCCACATCAATGACATCAATATCGATAATCTCCTTTTCTCCCTGCGGCGGTGGTTCAGGTGCCGCTTCTCCAACATTCACCTCTGCAAGTTGTTCGCCAGAAGCACCGGAGGGTCTGGTGCGAGGTCGCTTTGGGTGCGGGGGAGGCATCTGAACTTTGTCAAGTTTCTTTCTCTTCTTCTTTTCCTCCTTTTCCTGCTGCAATGCCTCCTTTCCAGCGTCTGGATCAGAACCCTCAGCAGGCTTATTTGGCAGCTCCTGCTGTGTTACTGCTGCCTCTTCTTCTTCTTGCTCAAAAATATCTTCAATTCTTCTTGGGCTTTCACCCGAGCCCGGGGCACTAGGAGGGACGAAGTCAGCGAAGGAGATGGGTTGCCAGGATCCAGCGTGGGCTTCATAAAAAATGCCGAAATCTTTATCCATCTCTAGAAGGCCGTGCGATTTGTGTTTTCGGCGGTGGACTCTCATTATCCACCATTCTCTCAGTTGCTCCTCGCGCCAACCCTTTAGCTCTCCTCTCAAATCATCCTTCATCTTTCTCCAGAATGCCGAGTCTGGTTCCGGAAAAGGGTACCGGGTGGGGTCGAATTCGGCCTCAATGGCGTAAAAATCATGCCACGGGGGCAGCATCCTCATTCTCTCGACGTGCCACTCCAGATCCCTCCCGTTCGGGTTGTTCCGCTGCTCCACTATCTCCGGGTGGGGGCAAATGTGGAAATTTTTAAATCTGAGGTGATCCCTCATTACCCCCAAAGGGTCATAGAACCACCGTTGCGGGATTCGCAGCAGGCCGAAGTCGGCAAGTTTCTCTTCCAAGTGAATGTACTGATTGAGGGCGAAAACCTCAACGACCCCCATCTTGAAGGGAAAATCGCAGGTCAGTGCCCATTTTCGGCCATGGCCGTAGACTACATTAGTCATGTCGCTCTGGCGAGCGACTTCCAGTGCAAATTGGTATTCTGAAGTATAAAATGGTAACAAGAAGGGCTTTCCCGTAAACCCAAACAAACGAACGACGAGCCCCTGCGTTAGTTGGAAAACATCGCCCTTTCTCTCGACGACGACCTTATCCCTGAGCATCGCGGGTACCCAAGGACAGGAGCCTCGCATGAGCTGCATGGCGGGTCCCAAGAACTGTTGATTAAAAGCATAATATGACTCCGACCTCGCCAGGAGCGAAGTCCACTGGTATACAGGTTGGGGAACTCCATCTTTGCCGATGTGATTGACAACAATGTGGGGGAAACGCTCCTGAGTATGGTAGAAGAAAAGCCAAATCAGGAAGGAGCATGGCCCGAAATACTGGTCTGTTCCAAAATTTTTCAAATTGGCCAGCCGCGTGTGTAGGGTGCGGGCCACTCACTCCGCCCAGTCAAAAAATACTGGGTTAGTATTGGGCCTCGAAGGATCTGGAGCATAGAACTCTCCGCGCGAAATACATTCCGCAAGCGCCACTTGCCAGGGGTGCACAACAACATCAGTAGACAGGCCCGCCACCCATGCAATGATTGAGAAGATGTCAGGAGACTTAAAATCATCCAAGGAGCGAGGCATCTGCGGCAATTTGCCTGAAGGGAGCCCATCCTTCAAATTGTCGCTCAAGAACTTAATGATGTGTTCGGAGGGGTGAATCTCCCCATCTGTTCGTTCAGGCTGACATTGCGAACAGTGTATCCCTTAGGTGGCCCTTGTCGGGGAGCAAAGGCTTCTTGTACATCCTCCTTGAAGATTGTAAACAGTTTGTTGCCTGCCGCATCCAGGACCTGCCTGGTTGAGGGTTGGTAGTTCTGCGCAATTGCATGGACCAACTCAGGGCAATGGTGCACCGACGGAGTCAAGTACCAGTAGATGTGAGAATAATAGGCAGCAGCCCTTTTGTTCTCCGCAGACAACCGACTTTTCATGAAATCTATGGTCTGTCGGAGTTCGGTGATGCTCTTGGAGAGCGCAGTGTCCTTAATCTTCTCCCACCCGTCAATGGGCGGTTCTACGGGCTGCTCTTCCTCAGAATCTTCCCCCTCTTCTACGACCTGCTTTTCAGGGCGGAGGTTAAGGTCAACCTTCTTAGGTTTATGCTTCTTTTCCTCTTTTGTCTTCTTAGTTTTCTCCGTACCCGTCTCTTCAAGCTCCTTTCTTTTTTCCTTTGAAGCTCTCTTCCCCATCTGAGCTTACAGAATGTAGCAGGGTTTTAAGGTAGAGTGGCGAGAACACAACAGAGCTCTGGTTAGGGTTCCTATGCCTCTTAGCTCTCGCTCGAAATTCTCCAGCAGGTAGATAGCCTTTTGCTAATGAAGTTTGGCTTTTATAGATGGCAGTTGAAGCCGCTTCCATTAATGGCACCTGCTAAAATTAAATATGCAAATCGGGCCGAGGAGATCGCCTTGTCCTTCAATTGGCTTTGCGGCGCTGTGCACGAGGGTCGAGGTACTTTGAATACCTGACCGTGCCTCGAGAACTTAATTTTTTGCTACCTCGTACGTGGGCACGATCTTTTATCATAACTAAATTCCCTTGGGGTGCGCTCCGCCACCTTTGCATTAACTCCACACGCTTCGAACGCTTTCCTATGTCGTCAATTGGCACGCGCTTCAAGGCACGTTTTAAATGCGCTCCCCTTCTATTTCGTTGCTTCGCTGAGGTTGAGAGCGATCTAGGAGTTCGGAAAACTTTTTTCCCGAAGTAGATTTTATGCTCGAGGCTTAGCGAAGCGGATCTTTGCCGAACCGGTTCCAACCCCTTGTTGCCTTCTTTCAAGTGGTACTTCGCTGAAATCCGGAGCGATTCATAGGTTGGCTATGTCTCGGGCCCGAAGCTGTTTTTTGATTACTTCGCCATTTTGGTGGATAACTACTTCGCGAGGAATCAGCCCCGAAGTGGAGGTTCGGCCCTCTTTTGAGCGAAGCACCTACTTCGCTAGTTTCTTCAACCTCATTGTCTTTATGGGCACGGGAAGCGGTTCGCTGTATTGTCGCCGAAATGTAGCTTCGCTAGACCTTCCTGGCCGAAGTGCCCTTCGTGCCTTAGCCAATTTTAAGCTCGAAGGCGCCTTCTGCTTGTTTCTTTTAGCGAAGTTGTTTCTAAGCGAAGCTATTCTTCTCTGCTTTCTTTCTTTGGTCCTGGGATTTATGAATCATCCCTTGACGTTGGTATGTTGGCGAAGCGCTGTACATCTGCCTTGAACCTTACTTTGACACTTTGGTTTCGGAGGAAACTCCTTTACACCATTCCATCTTTCGATGTTGGGATGCTTCGCAGCGAACCAACTGACGACAACCACTTCGCGCAAGAAATTTCCGAAGTAGATTTTACTAGGCTTAGATAAGCCGGACTTAGTGGTTTTGGGCCGGAATCAGCTGACCTTGCAGCAAAAAGCTGCGATCCTATTCTTACTACATTTTTAACTCTAAAAGGCTCTAAAATGGAGTATATACAGGTGTAAACAACAAAATGCTATATACAAGAGCAAAAGTTTTGGGGTACCTTTTAATGGTGAAAGGCCTTCAAATGAAGACCGTTGACAGGGATCGGTAGGGTCTGGCCGGCCGCGTCCTTAAGGATAAAGGAGTTAGCCGGATTCACTTTCACAATTTCAAATGGACCTCCCCAGAACGCGTCGAGCTTATCGTGGTTGCCTGGCTTGGCCTTCCATGAGTCCCACTTCCACACTAGGTCTCCGACTTTGAAGGTTCGGGCAGAAGACTTCCTCTTGAACCAGTCTCGGGTAATTTGCGCATGTCTCGCGAAGTCCTCGTAAGCTTTTTCTCGGTCCTCCTCCAGCTGTAGCAGTTGGGCTAGTCTAATCTCCATGGGGTCGAATTCCTCCTTCTCATCATCTAACATCCATAATGCAGGAATTTCTATGTGAGTTGGTAAGACAACTTCTTTGCCGTAAACCAGGGCGTAGGGTGAGGTCTTAATTGACCTTTTGATAGAGATCCGATCAGCCCACAGGGCTTGATCCAGAAGGAGGTGCCAAGTCCTCTTGTTCTTTTCTACAAGCTTTCTCAGTAATTTCAACAGATTTTTATTTGTTGATTCTGCTAACCCATTACCCTGTGGATAATAATTGGAAGTGGCTTTGAGATATATCCCATACTTACAGGCGAATTCATTGATCCTGGCCCCTATGAACCCGGGACCATTATCTGTTACTATTGCTTCAGGTACGCCGAAACGGGTGATTAAGCTTTCCAGGAACGTGATAACCGTCTCTTGGTCGGCGTGTTTTGTGGGTATTGCTTCGGCCCATCTGGTGAAGTAGTCCGTCGCAGTCAAGATGAACTTGTGTCCCGCCGAAGAATTTGGAGATATGACTCCAACAAAATCTAGCCCCCATTGTTGGAAAGGCGCTTCGACCTGTATTGGTTGGAGAGGCATAGGGGCGTTCTTGCTTCGGCCAGCGAACTTCTGACATTGCTCGCACTTTCGGCAGACTGCAAAGGCGTCGGTGAAGACTGTGGGCCAATAATAGCCCGCCCTTATTATTCTTAAGGCCATTGGCCTTCCTGAAGAGTGTCCTCCTGACATCCCGTAATGGAAATCATTTAAGACCTTTTCCTTTTCATTCTCCCTGATGCATTTTAAGAGAACACCATCAAGATTTTTAAAAAATAGCCCCTCGGGGCGTAAAACATAGCGGAGGGATCGCATCCTGAAGCGTCGTCGCTGTGAAGCATTCAAGTGTTGGGGGCACCTCCCGGTGTTGAAATAGTTGACTATCTCGCCAACCCAGTCCTCTTCATCAGCTACCTGATTTGCGAAGCTCCCTTCTGCTATCGGGTCATCCCATTGGCAGGCTGTTACTTCGGCAGCGATGCTCTTCGCAAGCTCCTGGCATAGCGCGCGACCGCGAACCAGTTTTGTGGGCCGAATTTCAACATCAAACTCTTGTATTTTGTTCACCCAACCGGCCCTCTTGCTGCCCATCTCACCCTGGATAATGAAGTTCCGCACGTCTGGATGGACAACGAACACCGTGACTCGGCTTTGGGAGACAAAGTGTTTGAATTTCCTCAGGGATCTCATAACCGCGTGCACTTGGCGCTCTATGAAGTTATATTTTTCTTCGTGGGGCTGTATCACTTGGCTTAGGAATGCGATAGGGCGCTCCTCGCCATCATCTCCCTTTTGTGTTAGGACTGCGGCGTAACTTTCAGGTTCCCCTACGGCATACAGAATGAAGTCTTTGCTGTAATCAGGGTTGATCAGCACGGGGGCCTGGGCAATCCGGGCTTTGATCTCCTCGAATGCTCCCTTTCTGTCATCTGTCCAGACAAACTCAGCATCTTTTTTCAGGAGTTCGGACATTGGCTTGATGACTTGGGCGAAGTCTGGGACGAACTTCCTCACGAAGTTGATTTGACCGAAGAATGACTGCAGCCCTTTCTTATTCATCGGAAGTGGAAGCTTTAGGAGAGCTTCGGCTCTGTCAGGGTCGACCGCGAGCCCTTTTTCTGATATGACATGTCCCAGTAGCTTTCCTTCCCTCACCGCGAAGATAGATTTCTTCGGGTTGATCGAGATGCCGAATTCTCTGCACTTCTCAAATATTTGTTGTAAGTGCGAAGTGTGATCCTCTCTTCTTCGGGAAAAGACAGTCATGTCATCTAAATAGATGACGATGATTTTATTCAGCAGTTCTCCGAATGCTAAATCCATAGCCCTCTGGAATGTGGCTCCTGCGTTTGAAAGACCAAACGACATTCGCTGATAAGCGAACGTTCCCCACTTAGTGGTAAATGTCGTTTTGTGCTGGTCTTCGTCTCTAACCCAGATCTGGTTGTATCCTGAAAAACCATCAAGCAATGAAAAACGCTGGGCTCCAGCTACTGAATGTAGGATTTGATCGATCTGCGGGAGGGGGTAGTGATCTTTCAATGAAGCCTGATTTAAGTTACGAAAATCCACACACAGGCGGATATCTCCATTTTTCTTCCTGACAGGGACGAGGTTCGCAACCCAAGAAGAATGCTTTATTGGATAAATGATCTTAGCTTCAAGCATTTTTAGAAGTTCGGCCTTCATGAGGACCTCGATCTTTGGGTTGACTGGCCTTTGCCTCTGTCTGAAAGGTTTGACTCCTTCTTGCAGCTCGATCGTATGTTGGATCATTTGCCGGTCGTAGCCTTTCAGGTCTTGATAAGACCATGCCACTATGTCTGGATACCTTTTGCATAAAGATCGGATCTGTTCTAGTTCTGCTGGAGTGCAATCCGTCCCGACCTTTATCGCCTTCCCTGACTCGAGCTCCAGATCTTGGTATTGTCTTGCATCAACCTTGATCCTGTGGGAAATTGCTCTATCGTTCTGATCGAACAAGCTTTCTAATGTGATCAGTCCCTTCGGAACATGGTTGTTCTTCAGCTGAATTAACCCTTCATAATCTTCATCCTCTGGATCCCTCCCTTCAACGGTGGCTGCCTCTTGGACTAGGAAATTGATGATTTGTTCATCACTGTCAAAGACCTGCCAATGAGTGTCTTTGTCCGGCACGGAGGGCCTATAAATAGTCCTCACGGCTTTGGGCTTGTGTACCATGTCTTCGGCTGGAGAATATCGGGCCCCGATAGAAGCCAAGATGTCAGCATGTCTGTTTTTCTCTCGCGGGATGGACTGCACATTAAGCGATTCGAACTGCTCGAACAGGTCCCATACTCTGTTGCGATATGCCTTAAGATAATGCTTTTTGGAAATGCATTTATTGGTGATCTGATTACATACCAGTTCTGAGTCGCCGAAAATCTGGAGATGTTTGATGCCTAACTTTTCGGCCTTCTTCAGTCCTAAGCATAGAGCTTCGTATTCGGCTGCGTTGTTGGTGCAGCTCCATGCCAGCCGGTAGCAATAATCTTTTTGCTCGCCAGATGGCGATACTAGGAGTATCCCTGCCCCAACGCCGTTTTTGCACCTGGCGCCATCAAAAAATAACTTCCATAATTCATCTCGGGCAGCTCTTTTACTCTCCTGCATCGGCTTTGTGGACTCTTCAGGTCTGGCGATGGAGTAGCATCCCACTTCTGTTTCTATCATTGCATTGAAGTCTGTTAGTGAAAATTCGTCTTCGGCACACAACTGCTCTAAAGATTCTTCCACTAAGTCCACCTGTTCCATTTCTTCAGCTATCGCGTGGACTGAATCATCATTTTCTCCCTCTTCGGTCATCTTTTCTACGAGAAACGTGGAGGGTTTCTCATTGTAGATTTTGACCTTTCTTCCCTTGAATGGGACTTCTAAGTGTGAATAGTCCATGGAAAGATATCCGCCTAGCTTAGCCGTGAATTCCCTTGAGAGACACATGCTAAAATAGGGCTCAAGATCAACAACTACCACCTCCTGTATCACCACAATTTGGGGTACCTTATGTAACCGGATGGGTATATCCTTGATGACGCCGACGGTCTTTACAGGGGTACCGTCCAACTGGAGCACGCCGTGGCTGCTTCGCGTATACTCCATCCCTATCTCTTCGCAGACCGCCTTCGGCATAACTGTCGTTGCGGCACCGGAGTCAATCATGCAGTTGTGAACGATGTGTCCTTCCATTTGTAGGGACAGGTAGAACGGAGGAGGCCTGTTTTTTCCCGTGATTGAAGTAGATAAGGTTTGAACCAGAGCGGGCTGTGTTGATTTTCCCGCCTTTGTCGATTTCAGGGACTCTTGCAGCAAGTCCACTTGTCCTGGTAATTGCAGGGCATCATAAAGGCTGATCTTGGCGGGAATTTTCTTCAGCTCGTCCACAATGTTATATGCTATGGAAGCAGGTACTTCTGGTTCTTTCGCCGCTTCATATTTTGTTCGGTATTGTTGTGTAGCTTCAACCCTCTGCCGTTTAGTTAGCGAAGGAAATTTGAGCTTCTCTCTAGCCTGCTCTTTAGTTTCGGCCTGAGGCGGGGCTGCGGCGGCCTGTTGGGATTTCTCTTTTGCCGGCGGAGGATGAGGAGCTTTGTCTGGAGCCTTAACAGGTTGTTGCTCTTTTTCGCGACGGGTGTACACCTTTAAAGGGGCCATTTGAGCTGCGTCTACCTCCATCGGTCTCTTTCCTTCCTTGGTAAGGACCGAAACTTGTTCTTCTCCAGCGATCACCAGATTGTGATCTGTTTGCCTTATCATATTGACCTGACCACTGGAGACGCTGCCAGATAGCGTTTGCACGTAATGCTGATGTAACATGCAAGTACCCTCTTCGTGTGGGTCATTGCAGGTGGAGCACCAATGCACGTAATCAGAAGTGCTTGGCTCCTCATCGATCGCGACATTCCTTGCTAGAGGTCTGCCTGGCTGTGCTACCTGGTCCTTAGTGAGCGCTGGTGGAGGATACGACCTTCTTGGCATGAATTCTTGTTGTGCCTGCTTCTTCTTCATGACAACCATGTCATTAGACAAGGTTCGCACAGTAGAGTTCAAAGATGAAACCTCCTGCAATATTTTGGCCTGTATGTCCGTGGCTGCGAGGGCTGACGCTACTGGAGCTGGCAATGGGGCTATTGCTGGTACTGAGGGCAAGGCAGGGTATTGCGGTGGCGCTGGTAAAGCCGGAAATGGCGAAGGAATAGTGGGTTGTGGTGGCGAAGTTGTGGGGAAATGTATCTGTGGAGCGGAAAACGGAGATACTATAGGGTTGGGATTCCAAGGTGGAATTGGGCACATCGGAGATGCAGAAGTTTGCGAAGCAGCTGCACTGGGGTACTGAGATTGGGGAAATTCTGGGAAAATGGGCATCGGCATCCTCGGAGGGAGTTTGCCGATGGCGATCAAATCCATTTCCGCCTTCTGGGCCAACTCATATAATTCAGGGAAAGTATTAACATTCGAAAATCTTACCATCATACTAATGTCGGCGTTAAAAGCCCTGAGGTAGTAATAGGCTGCAGCTTCGCTAGTTGGCCGAAGTCCAGTGGGTACTCTTTGCCAGGTTCGGGCGAACCTCACATTGAAATCGGCTATCTCCTCTTGAGGGTGCCTTTGGATTGTTGTAAACTGGTGCAAGAGGGAAGATGGATCGGCAGATTCGTTGAACCCTCTCATCAGTTGTCCGGCTAACTGGTCCCATCCTGTTATTGTGCCAGGTGGTAGAGTTCTGTACCAGTATAGGAGTTTCCCTCTGAGAGACAAAATCAAGAGCTTAACCATAACTGCTTCCTCCGTGATATTATGTATCGAGGCCAGGGAAGCGATGTCTTGGATATGATCGTAAGTTGTCTTCCCCGTGCCATCGAACGTAGGGATTTTCTTCATAGCAGCAGGCGGAACTTGCCCCTGTCCCGCTAGATTCAATGGTCCAGTAGAGTTCCATGCCGGGAACAGTCTGGGCGGCGGCGGCGGCTGCTGCTGTTGCTGCTGCATTTGTTGTTGATGTTGCTGGTGTGCCATACTTGCGCTCTGATTCGGTTGGTTCGGCAAAACCGAAACTCCCGAAGTTCCTGATTGGTGAATCGGTGGAACGGAGGCGCTCTGGCGATCTGGGGAGTTAGGGGGATTAGGGGGGAGACTGGCCGCTGTGCTGTCCGAGGTTAGACCTTGTTCGTCAAAGATAGCCTCTTGCGAGGACCCTTCGCGTAAGAGTGATTCGGGTGTGACTAGTCTAGGGCGTTCCCCGAAGGCGTTAATGTCGAGTTCAAAAAACTCGGTCTCTTCTCCACTATTCCTAACTCTCCATCTTGTATGCATGAAGGTTCAAATGATTAGTACTGGTCTCTAAGGCTTTGAGATTTTCAGATTGAACAGAGTCGCCAGATGCTCGAGTCTTACAGTAATGAGATGAGCATCAACTCTCAATACCACTCATAAGGTGAGACTGACCAGGTCCCACCGGGCGTGCCAGAAACTGTTGGTCACAAATCTGCCACAGGAAAGGATTTTGTATATATACGCGCCCTAGACCTGGACCAACATTGAAAGGCCGGAGGGAAGAGATGCCCTCCGTGCCAATCTCCGGAGAAAGGTCGGCTCCTTTACTAAACTACTTGGGGATTTTAAGCTAAGAGTGCAGGAAAGAGATAAAAAGAGTAAGGGTGCAGGAAAGAGATAAAAAGTACAGAAAGAAATGTAAATCGTTGATTTAAAGGGGAAGAACCAGCAACACGATTACTAACTAATACCTTGAAGTAGCAGCAATAAATACAAAGAATAAAACATAAATGAACACCATGCTAGCTTCCCTATGTATCCTCTGGAAGAGCTCCAGGATCCACCTATCTTCCTACGCCTAAATCCAGATTTCAGAATTACAGCAGTTGGGAAAATACATGAATATAGCAGAAACACTAACCACAGGCAGCATACAAGGAAACTAACACAGCATTTTCTCCCCTATGTATCCTCCAGGAGAATTCCAAGGTTCTGTCCCCAATCACACACCTAAATCCAGGATGCAGAATTACAGTATGCAAATGAAGAAACAGAATAGCAGAAATAATCACAGAAGGCAGCATACAAGAGAGAAATAGAGCCCAAAGTTCTTAATATCAATTGCAAAAATCAAGTTACAACAGCTTTCTAGCAAAAGTTCCCCCTCTTTTCATTACAATGCTAGGGTTTTTATAGAGGACCCGACCCTCTGAGCCATTAATGCGCTGGGCTTGCAAGGACGCCCCTGGCAGCCGAGAAATCTGCGCTCGCCTTCCTATGGGAATGAAATTTCACATCCGTTTCTATAATTAGTTACCCTGGCCGCGTTAGTCGGAGAAACCTGCATTTATGAGCCGCTGACCTGTCCTGGGTTGCTCCGGGGCGGGGTGCTCGAGTGGCTTCACAAGTTGCCCTGGCTATTCCCTGCAACTGATAATTCACATCCTATTGCCTCAAATGGGCACCGGGTCTTTCGGGCAAGAAAAAATGCATTTATGAAACACTCGAATGCCTCGAACGAATACCCAGCCTAGGGACGTGTGTTCTTTGAAGGGAGCGCCACCGCTAATCGAGCCCTGGGAAGAGCTTCGCCGGATTCTGAATCGGAGCGTCACTTCGCAGTGGGTTTGGGCCGAAGCAAGAGTGATGAGCATGTGTTGATGCTTCGCCCGAAGGGGTCCTCAAAAATGGCCTCGCTAGATGTTTAGGCCGAAGTGGATGTTTCCTGTGAAAAGCATGGCCTCTAGCTACATTACTTCGCCAGGGGTGTGGGCCAAATGCCGCTTCGCTAGGGATTTTGCCCGAAGTGGCGGATTGCTGACAACGGGCTATGAGCTACTTCGCCGCGAACTTCCTAAAAGTCGGCAGTTCGGAAGGATTTTGGCCGAAGTTGACTCCCTGCCTTAGGATATTTTCTTAGTTTTTTGGCGAAGCAAAGATTCGGGAGCTTCGTTGAGGGGATAGCCGAAGTAGATGTTTCACCGTGGTTCGGAGCGAAGTGGCATCCGCCAGTGAAATGGTTCGCCAGATGAGGGAGCCGAAGTGGATGCTTCGCCGAAGTTTCAGCGAAGCGCTTTCGCGGACTTAGAAAATCCTGGCAGCTCATGATCGCAGCTTCGCCATTTCTTTGCCCGAAGCCGATGCTTTGGCAGCTTCGCTAGCGAAGCTCCTTTCATGCCTTAGAAATTTTTCGGGCTCCTGCCTAGACTCTCCTTCTTTCTCTTCTGCGAAGCTTCTTATCCTACCCTGTTCTGTTGGCGAAGTTCTTACGTATATGGATTATGTACAAAGGGGACAAAAATGGAAGCCAAAATTGCTGCAATACTTGGAAATACATAAAAAAGCAAGGGAACAAATATACGAAAAATAAGAGAATACTTTACAAAATTTTGATTCTTTCTACCCCTTCAAGCAATGTGACAAAATTGTCAATAGTACCTAGGGATATGAATATGGGGATATAAAATTATATTTTGTGTGAGGGTATTATGGATAGTGGCATGGGCCACACATAACCTAGGGTTCATTATATTTTTCATATTTTATTATGATAATGTATGGGAGAAGGGTTTAAGAAGATGGGTATATAAAGAAGGGATATGTCACTGTAATCAAGCAATCATATCAAGTATCATTGTAACAATCATGGCTCGTGGAGGGGATCTGGATTAATTCCTTCCTTAAGGAGTATTATTGGTGTTGCCCTACCTCAAGGATATTATCTATATTGGTTCATTGTGTGGATTGTTACTATGGATAATTAATTGTAGATGAATGATTTGATATTTTTGCATAAGGGTGAATGATTTTTGTTAATAAGAATAAAGGTTCATAACAAGTGGTATGAAAGCAACAATTCTGGCAAAGTGGGCATCGTGTCTTTGTGGATTGCAAAATTAGGGCAAATTTTCTAGAAAAAATCTCATTTTTTGGAAGCCATATGTTTGCATAAATTGTCTGATTCAAACGCTTTGTGTCATTTTATTCAGAATTTGAAGAGCTTTAAAATGAGTGGTCACATGAAGCAATCCACGCAGTATAGAGAGAGATACAACCCTATGAAGTCAGCCATCTAGAAAAAGGGCAGTGTTTGGGTAATATTTTCTAGAAATATGCCTCATTTTGTGGGGAGCCATAACTTGGCGTACGGTTGTCCGATTCATACAATTCTTGTGCCATTTAGTTCAGAATTTGAAGAGCTGTAAATGAGTGGTCCTATGAAGGAATTTAAACAGTAGTGAGAGAGATACGACCTTGTGAAGTCAGCCGTCCGGAACAAGGGCAGTGATGAGTTTTCAAATCGTGTTTTTCCATAAAAGGAAATTTGAAGATATGCCAATCGGGGTAAGCAAATCAGTTGCAATTTATTTTATTTTGAAGAAAAATTGCAGATCTAATTGAGAAATTACAATTTATTAAACCTAGTTGCTTTGGGAAAATTCTTTTAAGGTTGAGGTCATGGAGTTGCCAAAATTCATTGGGAAGGATGATATTGATGCTAAATGGTTGAATTTTTTAAATTTACTAATTTTGAATGGAAATATAAGCTTGCTGCTTCTTTACAAGGGGAAGCTTTGTTTTGGTATATGAACTTTGATTGTGCCCAAAATCTTACATACCCATGGGAAGAATTTGAAGATGCATTTTCAAACAAATGGGAATCTCAGAAAAAGAATGAAAAGATAGCTAGTTTGAATAATACACTCAAAGGCTATGCAAAAGAAATAAATAGGCCTCAGAAAGAACAAATGAAATTAAAAGGAGACTTAGAAAATTTCACGAAATTGGCAAAAGGAAAAGATAAGGGCGATAGCGTGCAGGCTGAGAGAACCATAACTTTGGTGACAGATAGGGCAAATAGTGTTCACAAGGATTTGTTTGAATCTAAAAAATTGATTTTGCAGGTTTATGGCTGCATTCAGAGGGAAAAGGTTATTATTTCTATAAACCCTAGAAGCAGATATAATTTCATTAATATTGCTTTGGCTAAGAGGTTGCAGGTCCAGGCAACGAAAATCAAAGACATACAACTTGAAGGTGGTGGATAAATATGTTCTACATTCATATTTTTATGCTATTGAGATGGATGATGTAGATATTGTTCTTGATTATCCTTGGTTGGATTCATTGGGTACTATTTACATTAATGTGCAAAAGAAGTTTATGAAGCTATGGTACATGAAAAAGAAGATAACACTGTAGGATATTTCTCAGCATAAAGAGCAAGGATCCAAGGAGAAGCAAGAAGCAGTTATGGTAAGGGAACAAGTTAAGGAACCAACAAAAGAATCAAAAGTGGAATCTACAGAAGCAGCAGTAGTAGAGTCCAGGGAAGAAGCAGTAGCAATAGAGTCCATGGAAGATACAACAGTAGCAAAGTCCATGGAAGCTCTATTAGAAGCACACAAGGATGCACCAAATGCTTAAGGAAAACAAGTTAAGGTTGCAGCATATCGCCACCCACACCACTAGGAGCGGCAACAATCTTGGAGGCTTGGCTTAGGGCATCAATATTATTATGGAAATACATGGAATTAGAAAGGCATCAAAGTATGATCGTGTTTGGCAAAAAACACAGTGATTCTAGATTTCAACGTGGCGCAACAACATCAAGGAACAATAGGACCAATTGTTCGACATATCAGAGTAGAGCAGCAGACGCATGGAGACAACAGAGCAATTATGGATATTCAAGTGGCACAAGGGCAGCTTGGCATCATCGCAGACCACCAGGTTGCTAACATTGCTTAGCAAATCTTATTATCTACTTTCTTCTTATGTTTCGAGGATGAAACATTTATAAGCAAGGTGGAATGTTAGGTACCTAGGGATGGGAATATGGGAATATAATATTATGTGTATGGGTATTATGGATAGTTGGAGCAACACTGCTACGTAAATTAATCAAATACGAATAAAATATTCAACGAATGAATTTAATAAATTAGCAAGCCACTTAAGGAGGGCAAAGTCTTGTAGCCACTTAGAGAGGGCGGAGTCTTTTGCGAATACACAATTGAATAAATGATCTATGATGATAAATTAAACATACTTTAATTCTATTTATACATGAACAATGAATAATAATTAAGTTGGAAATATAGCCGACTAGGCTATATTAGGGTTGTAACATGGCTCCCCTCCTCGGAAATCTTTGTCCTCAAAGCTGAAAATGACTGGAATATACTTTCTAATTCCCATGTAGCATCTTCTTCTGGAAGGTCCTGCCATTTAATCAAAAATTCTTGAATCTGGCGAGATTGAATATGACGTACTCTGGTTTGCAATATTGCTTCAGGTTGAAGAGTTATTCGCCCTTCTTCATCTAGTATTGGAAGCTCTGTCTGCGATTGCACTTTCTGACCAATCACTTGTTTGAGACAAGATACATGAAAAACTGGATGTATACGAGAAGAGGGTGGAAGCTCCAATTGATATGCGACTTCACCAATGCAACAAACTATCTTGTAGGGCCCATATAATCCAGGAGCCAACTTCTGATTAGACTTGATCTTCAAGGACAACTGCTTATAAGGTTGTAGGCGCAAAAAGACCATATCTCCTACATTGAATTGTCGTTCCGAACGATGTAAGTCGTGTTGCTGCTTCATACGATTTTGTGCCTGGATCAAATTTTCTTTAAGAAGGTTGAGCATTGTCTAACGATGTTGAAACAAGTTATCTACCTGAGCTACTTTGGAAGATCCTGGAACATAGTCAGTGATTGTTGGTGGCTTCTAACCATACAAAGCTTCGAATGGAGACATATTGAGGGAAAAATGGTAAAGAGTGTTATACCACCATTTTGCTAATGAAAGCCATTGAATCCATTGATACTGCTTATCTTGAGCAAAACAATGAAGATAATTAAACAAACATTTGTTAACTATTTCTATTTGACCATCAGATTGGGGGTGGTATGCAGAAGACATATTCAACTTGGTACCGCTGAGATGAAATAATTCTTTCCAAAAGTTGCTAGTGAAGATGGGATCACAGTCGCTCACAATAGTTTTGGGCATACCATGTAACTTGAAAATGGATTCGAGAAATACCTTGGCTACTTTACTTGCTGAGTAGGGATGTTGTAGGGCATAAAAGTGAGCGTACTTAGAAAGACGATCCACAACCACAAAAATCATTGTTTTACCCTCTGACTTGGAAAGACCCTCAATGAAATCCATGGATATGTGTTCCCATTGGCGGTCCGGAATTGGTAAGGGTTGCAGTAGTCCTGGAGATTTAACTGTTTCACCTTTATTGCATTGGCATACCTCACATTCGGCCACAAATGTCCTGACATCATATTTTAAGCCTTTCCAAGAAAAATATTGTTTCACTCGCCGGTATGTTTTCAAGAATCCCGAGTGTCCTGCTGAAGGGGATGCATGCAATTCTTGGAGGACGAACCCTGCGGAAGGTAGATGAGATCTTTCTTGTAAAGCACACCATCTACATATGAGAAGTACGGATGCCTTGGTGATCCTGTATTCATATTTTGAATAATTTGAGTAGTTTCAATATCAACCAACTATTCTTCTTGAAGTTGAGACAACCATTGGGGACTGTTGGTTACGAATCTGCCATGAGGAAAGGATTTTGGGTTAATGCGCCCAGATTCGCCCACCAGCATGAAAGGCCGGAAGGAAGAGATGCCTTCCGAGCCAATCTCCGGAGGAGGCCGGCTCCTTTCGGGGGGTTTTGTTTAAGCTAAGATTACAGGAAAGGGATAAATGTACAGAAAGAGATAAATATACAGAAAGAAATTACAAATATGTCCAGAGGTTGGTGGGGGGAACTAACAGTACGGGAACACACTAATTACCGCTACTTACTGCATTATAAACACAAAGCATGACCAGGAACCGCAAAAACTACGTGTACTTCCGATACTCAGCAAGGTATGCACAGCCTTCAATGATCCCCTAGCAAACATTCCCTACAAGGAACTAACAGCATGGCAATGCATCAATCACCAGATACGTACACTAACAAGAGTAGAAAGCAAACTAGAGATATCAGAACCAGGTATATGTGTTTATGTAGAGAATTTAACCGCACAACTCCAATGGCTCCCTAACAGACATTCCCTACAAGGAACTAACAGTACGGGATCGCATCGACCACCAGATACGGGCCAGCAACAAAACACATAACTGATGGAACTGCTACTACATCTATTCTATGTATCCTTTTAATTAATGAAGTACAGGGGGTGCTTTAAACAAGCAATGTTAGAGGCACCTGCTCACCAAATGCTGAAATGAATCAACAAGCCGTGACAAGTTAGCCTAAGGCATGAATAGAAAGAAAGGCAACATAAAAAACAGAAGCAGCAGAACAAAACCAGGCATACAGATTATATTCATAAGCAGAAGCACGGTTACAATGGGCACAGTGGTTCCCTAACAGACATTCCCCTTCCACCCTTTACAATGAATTCATGGTGAGCTTTTATAGCCCGAGTCCCTCCCGTTACATTAATGGGCACAAGGTCCCACCAAACATAAGCCGACAAAAGCGGCGAAAGAGCCGCAAATGCCGACCTTTTGTCGGACCGGACCGCACCCGCAGCGATGGTCCTCCCGGAAGCCGGACAGCCTACATGGCGGTGCGCCGGCGTAACTTCAATCTGGCAGTGATGCGGGTAGCTGAAGCAGGTAGAACCTCAGATCAGCTTTGAATGAGGCTACTGGCACAGGCGGTGCAGCTCATGCTCGTCCTTTTGCTCGGCACGTTTCGGCTCTAATCCCGAAGCTGGACACTTGTCAGATGATGGATGATGTTGTTTGACACGTGTCCGCCTTGGAGGGCAGTCTGTCCATCTTCGCTTGGGATCGGAGCACCTCGGGATGCGCGGGCGTAACGCAGCTGCGCCGGGAAGGCCTTCATGCCTTGGTCAAATTCCGGGTTTGTTCCCCATCGCAGCACTCGTCAAGGGTGCACTCCGTCTTCGGTGTGAAGTCGGAATGCGCACAGGCGAAAACTGATGTCTGTCGCCGTACGGACTTGCTCCAGCGCTTGATTTTTCTTTTGTCACCCGCTAGTCCGCGCCTGCAAGGTGCGCCCAGAAGAGGGGCGAAGTCAGACTTCGCACCAGATTGGGCGAAGTGCGAACTTCGCACCAAAACTGGGCGAAGTGCGAACTTCGCACCCAGACTGGGCGAAGTGCGAACTTCGCACCAAAACTGGGCGAAGTGCGAACTTCGCACCCAGACTGGGCGAAGTGCGAACTTCGCACCCAGACTTAGCCATTTTTCAGGTGACTTGCTGGGAAGTTGAAAAATCAACTGGGGGACTCCAAGAAAGGGGGGAAAGAAAGAGAATGCGGGAAAGAAAAGGAAAGGGAGAGAAGAAGGAAGGAAAATGGAGGAAGAGGGAAAAGAAGAGCAAAATGTGACAACATTTCTGGCGGCTCGCGGGGTGTCGAGCTCGCCTCGGCGCAAAGAATCCATGCCTTCATCCTTTGGGTGCAGAGGAACTTGCCTCCCCTGCCTTTTGCTCCTCTAGCTGTTCGCCCTGTGGCAACTGTTCTTCAGACTCATCTTTATCAGTTGCCCCCTCAGAGTTACCTTCCGAAAGCTCTCCATCTCCTGCTTCTGCTTCGCGAATGCGATCGTATGCGACCTGGGCTGGGCGCCAAGCTTCTGCTTCAAATGGCCGGCGGTCAGCTGCATCTTCTAATGCTGCGTGGAAAGCAGCCGACCGCGTGCATGTCGATGGTGAGGTATCTTTTTTCTAACTCCTGAAAGTAGGAGCTGATCTTGGAATATTTGGCCACCATCTGGGTGACCTGACTGTCTTGAATTGGCTCAGCCCAGCTGTCAATTTCAGCTGTATCTGCTTCGAAGGACTGCCAATTCCTTTTCACCCGATCTAGGGTGAGGAGCTCGCCATTTTCAACAAAACTTGGGCACCCAAGACCTGAAAGAGCGCGAAAGGGAGCCAGACAGATATCTTTTTCATGTCCGAATGCATCTAGCATTCGTCTGGCAACTCTCACCTCTTCAACTTTTTTGAAATATTTGTGCAAGGTCACCCTTGCACCTGCCCATTCTGCAGCGAATGAGGACACGGGAGAAAATTGGAGGCCGTTGCGCTCGTGCTCCTGAAGATTTACCGCCAGGTCCAGCCATTGCTTCGCCTGGCGCTCGGCCTCCTCTACCACAGGCTTTCCCTGGGCAGAAACTTCTTGAATTCTGGATGCAAAATCCAGAACTGCCATCGCCTTGTAGGTGTGGGGCTTGCATTCTCGCAGCAAACCAGCCCTCATCTCCTTAACCTTTGTCTTTGAAAAGACCGTCGCTTGAGATGCTCTCTCTGCAAGTTGCGACTGCGCCTGCTTCAAAGACTCCTGGAGCTGAGAAATCTGCTCCGAGGCTGCTTTCCTTTCGGTTGCGGCTTGTTGCTGAGAAGCGGCCAGCTGGGCTTTGAGTTCGTCTATTTCTTGCCGCGCCGCTCCTAGTTGCTCAGTGGACCTAGACAGGTCCTCTTCAAGCTGCCTTGTTTTATCCTGCAACCCGAAAAGTTCTTCTTGCTCCTCCAGACTTTTGACAAAGAGATTATCAGCTTTGCGCATGATCGACTGAATCTCATATTGCTTGTTAATGTCGTCAAAGCTCTTCTCCTTTGTCCTGGAGCTCGTAGTCCGCCCCCGGTCATTTCTCGGAGAGGTTTCTTTACTTTTGGGATTATCTTCTCTGTTGTAATCACTCTCCTCCCGAAATCGTACTTTGCGCGTTTTGCCGGGGCGGCTATCTCTTCATGTCTCCTCCGCTTCAGGTCTTGGAGGAAAGAGACAGAATACTCTACAGCCCTCGTTGCCAGGGGCAAGTCGTCTGTATTCTGGAGGTCGTCCATGAAATCTGGTTCCCCCAGCCTAGGGTTTTGCTGAGACGTCTCTCCTGCGGGGATGGGACCAGGAGGAACCGGACAGACCTTGGAAGAATCGGTCGCTTGTGGGGGCGACCGGGGAATGGAGATGGGAGCGGCTGATATTGCAAGGGTTTGAAGCGGCTGAGACGGTGGATGTGACGGTGAACGGACAGCCTCAGCACTAGCCTCAGGCGAGGGGTTTGGAGTTGTGCTCAGAGAAAGAGAAACGTTAGGGTTCTGAGCAAACTGATCAAAAGAATGGGGGCCGCTAGAAGGAGGGCGTGGAGACGGGGAAGGGGATGCGGCCATAACTTGCTCAAATTGAGCGGGAGACGGAGTGGGAGTAGGACTGGGTGAGACTAAGGAGACAAGGGCAGCAAACATACCTGCGGGCTCCGCCTGAGCCGATGCCGGGTGGATGTCTTCGCTTCTGGTCTCGGCGGTTGGCTTGGGACTGCCCAGAGAAACTGTCTCTGCGGCGGCAGGACGCGGCTGCGGCTCTGCAACTGGCTGCTGCACTATCAGGCTAGGTCGCCTGATTTTCTCGACTCTCTTCCGCTTCTTCTCTTCTGGAATAACGGTTGGATCAGGGGAAGGAGAGGAAGCAGGTGCAGCAGGCGCTGATGCTCCCACGGTAAACTTGTACCGGGGTTTGACTTGCAGAAGGTCTGCCGCAACCGGTCTGCCTTCTGACGGCGCTGGCGCTTTTCGTGCCTGAGGGATTGCCTCGGGCGTTGCCTTGACTAACTCTTTTGCCTTCTCGTGCGCCGTCTTGGAAGCCACGGGCTGCATTGGATCGACCCCGGAAGTCTGCCGGGCCCACGCTGGTAGTTGCCGAAGTGTACAACTGTTGGGAGGGAGACCCTCCTTTATAGCCTTCAAAGGGACCTCGGGGAACGTAACCTTGATATGCGAACGGCCGCCAGCTGTCATGATGCTGGTCATAGAGAACCGAAAAGTCATCATCTACGGCCAGGTTTCTCCTTGTGGATTTGTCGTGCTGCGTGCGGCATCTCATCTTCCAGCATTCAGTGATCTTTTCTTTAGACCAGTTAAGGCCTGCTATCTTGGATAGAAATTTTTTGAACCCTGGAGATGAAAACTGGTGGTCCGGGTTTCGCTTGGGGTCGTATGTCACCTCCTCGCAAGAGAAATCCCGCCAGGGAGGAGAAGCTTCCATCGCCTCGATTTCCCAGTCAAGATCCACATGGACCACATCGCATTTATCTTCAGTTATATCTGCCCGGGGGCAGAGATGCGCAAACTTTCCCCTTATTCCATATGGGTCATACTTCCAGCGCTGCGGCAACAAAACCAGGCCAATCCGGGAAAGCTCCTGCTCAAGGTAGACATGCTGTCCTACCTCAAAAATCTCAACATTTGCCCAGGAAAGAGGATATTGAAAAATCTGTCCTCTCTTCTTTCCTAGGCCGAACTCCTCTTCAACATAGTCCATTTGTCGGGCAATCTCCATCCCGAACAGATGCTCCGAGCACCAGTAGGGCAACAAATGGGGTTTGCCCTTGAATCCGTAGATTCTGACCACAATTCCCTGCGTCAGTCTGAAAACGTCCCCGAGCTTCTGATTTATCAAAGCGCTTGTCATTTCTCTCGGGGGACGGGGGATTTCGCTTTCACTGAAGACTGACATGACGAATCCCAGAAAGTTGAAGTTGAACTTGTAGTAGGACCCTTTCCGGTATAAATCATCCGTCCAGCTATAGACGGGCTGTGGTGCTCCCTTCTCGTTGACCTTCTTCAGGTTCAGGATCGGCATTTGGGGGTGCAGATGGTACAAACAAAGCCAGGCTAGAACAGAACTGAAACGAAAATCGGTAGACTGCCTCTTCTGGATTTTTACCAGGCTGGAATGAACGGCGTAAGCCAGCCAATCTGCCCAGTCGAAAGAGATGGGACGCTTCCCACTTCTCTGTGCTGCCGGTTCGTAGGATTCTCCACATAGGAGACATTCTGCCAGCGCTAGCTGGTACGGCTGTACCAGCTCGTCAGAATCACAGCCAAGAATAGATGCCAAAATAATGTACAAGTATTTGTTTTGGAATTGTGCCAAGGGCATGGGGCCGGTTGGCCACTGTCCAGCTGCAAGCGGGGCGTTCAGCTCTGAATTGAGGAATTCCCTCATCCGTTTGGTTGGCATGAAACGTCCCGCCTGCTCGCCCAAATTTATCTTTCTGAGAATGGCATTGGAGTCATACTCCAACCCTGGGGCGAAAGCCGGTCGGATAGCCTCCTCGCGCAGATGCGAACAAGGGTTTACCGCTGGAGCTGCAAATTTGCCGGGAAGCTGGTTTGTAGTGTCTGACAATTAGGTCTACCAGTTCCGGGCATTGGTGGACAGGAGGGCACAAGAATCTGAAAAGATTGGATTTGTACGCCGCTCCGAAATGGTGGGAGGGCGAAACTTTGTCAGCCCAGCTTTCCACACTTGCCCGCAGCTTCGTTAGGCTCATAGAAAAAGAGCCGTCCTTGTATCCCGACAAATAATTCACCGGAGGTGGTGGGGCTTGCCCACGCTGTACTTTTTTCGTCCGGGACTTTGACTTTCTCTCTGGCGGGGTTTCGCTTCTGAAAACGCCCGGCCGCGGTAAATCCTTCGGTTCACCACTTTCGCTGGACTGCGCTGACACTGGCATCTTCCCTCTGTCCATCTCTCCGAGTCAGCAATAATTGCAAGTTCAAGGCGTCTGCAGCAGATTTCGCTATCACAAGAATAATTTGCACTGTCCGAGGAATAATCTGCATAGTCTGGAATGTTTAAAAACATCTGACCCCCTTTTCTAGATAAAGACAGCGCCATTAATGCCGCGCAGAAGGAGGTAGGTTGGCTGAGTTAAGGCTCTTTGGTGGTCGCGCAGAGGATGTTTGGAAAAAGCGCGCTCCGGCAGACGTGCCATGCTTCTTTTGTTGCACCTTCCCTTGAAGATTGTGCAATCATTAATTCTGCTTTGGAGATTGCGCCATGGCTGACGTCACTGCAAGAGCGCGGGCACACTGCTCAAGACGGAACCTCGGTGCGGAAACCCACTCTAAAACGGTTACAAACGCGCCTTGGGCCCAGCTTGGGATTTTTTGAAATTTTTATTCATTTTTTAAATGCTGCCCCAAACTGGCCCAGAAAACGAGGCGCAGCCGGCCTTCGCCCAGAGTTGGGCGCGGCCAGACTTCGCCGGCGAAGTCGGACTTCGCCCGAATTTCGGGCGAAGTTCGAACTTCGCGCGAAGTGCGCGCTTGAACTGTTTTGCTTCTTTCTTGCTGTGCCCAAGGTTTGGGCGCAGTCCGGGTCCTTTGCAACCCTCGGGCCTTTGACCGCACTTATCATTTTCTCTAGACTGATCTTGGACAAGCCGCGCAGTGCAAACACTGAGGTGACTTCGGACTTCGGCCGAAGTTCGGGCGAAGTACGAACTTCGCGCGAAGTTCGCACTTCGCACGGACGTTGGCCGAAGCCGGACTTCGCGCGCGAAGTCAGTCCTCGGTCAAGACTTGGCGAAGCCTGTCTTTTGTGTGCCCTTTTGGCTTTCCTCTCGGTCGCGCTTCGCTCAGTGGCTGGCCCGAAGCCCGACTTCGTCGTGAAGTCGGACTTCGGCCAACACTTAGCCGAATTTTTGCCCTTTTTTCTCTGCTTTCTTTGTTTGTTTTCTTCCTCCCTTTGCACAGCCGAACTTCGCCCTTCCCCGAGGGCGACGACAGACTTCGCTGCGAAGTCTGTCCCTCTCTTTCCCGTGCCGCAGTTAAGCTCAAAAAACGGAGAAAAACAATTTAAAAGCTGAAAACTGGAAACTGTACATGCCGAGAAATGGAAAAACATGAGGGAAAATTTGGCTCAAACAAATGGAAAACCAAAAGAAAACCCCACACCCCCAAAAAAAAAAACAAAATTTTTACAAAGAAGGGCCACTCGGGCACCTTCAACAACGGTAAAGTTTCAAGTGGAACCCGTTAACAGGGGATAGGCAGAGCCGACCCTCCACATCCCGCAAGGATGTAGGCATTGAACCGGTTTACCCGGCAATCCGATAAGGGCCCTCCCGTAGAGCATCAAATTTCCCGTGATTACCCGGCTTTGCTTTGTATGAGTCCCACTTCAGCACCGGGTCCCCGATTTCGAAAACTCGGGCAATGGTGCCTTTGCAAACCAGCCTTGAGTGGCCGCAATGTGATCCGCGAAGGCCCGGTATGCACTTTCTCTCGTCTTCTTCCAATCGCAGGAGTTGGCACAACTGTCGTCCACCGGGTCTCCGCCGCATCCGTCTTCGTCAATCATCCACAGGTAGGTGGATCTCAATATGTGATGGCATGACAGCTTCTTTACCGTAAACGAGTGCATAGGGGGACGTTCTTAGGGATTTCTTGAACGCAACTCTGTCCACCCACAGCGCCCGGTTCAGGAGCAAGTGCCAAGTCCGCTTGTTTCTGTCAATGGTCCTCCGGATGATCTTCAGGAGGTTTTTGTTAGTGGACTCGGCAAGGCCATTCCCTTGCGGGTAGTAGTTAGAAGACATCTTGTGATAGATGCCAAGTCTGCCGGTGTACTCCGTGAGTACAGCACCTACAAATCCCGGACCGTTGTTTGTCACAATCGACTCTGGAACCCCGAGCGGGTAATCGTGCTCTCAATGAACCCGATGACCGTTTCTTGGTCTCGCGTTCTTGGTCGGGATCGCCTCTATCCACCGCGTGAAATAGTCGGTAGCCGTAAGAATAAACTTGTGGCCGGCAGAGGAGTTAGGAGAAATTACCCCAATAAAGTCTAAACCCCATTGCTGGAACGGAGTCTCGGCCTGAATCGGTTGAAGGGGCAGGGGTGCTTTTCTGCTTCGGCCGGCAAACCTCTGGCATTGATCACATTTAGAGCAGACCGCATGCGCGTCTGCGAACAAAGTGGGCCAATAGTACCCAGCCCTTATTATTTTTAAGGCCGTTGGCCTTGAAGAATGGTGACCTCCAGGAATCCCGGAATGAAATTCTCCGAGGACCCTAGGCTGGTCAGATTTTAAGACGCACCGCAACAGGATGTCGTCAATGTTTCTGAAGTAAAGCCCCTCGGGGCGAAGAGTGTACTTAAGTGCACCTAGCCGAAATCTCCTTCGTTGTGAGGCGTTCAGGTGATCGGGACATCTTCCGGTGCAGAAGTATCTCACCAGTTCATCTGTCCAATCACTCCCCTCCGATAAGGAGTCGGCTAGGTAGATGCGTGTCGCCGTGTCCTCCCACTTACAGGCGGAGATGCCGGCTACAGCGCTTCGAGCCAATTCCTGACACAAGGCCCGGCCTCCGATAAGCTTGGTGGGCCGCACTTCAATGTCAAACTCCTGGATTTTGGCAATCCATCCCGCTCTCTTGTGACCCGGTTCTCCCTGCAAGATGAAGCTTCGAACATCCGGGTGAATCACAAAGACAAGTAGTCTTGCTCCGGGAGACAAAGTGCCTGAACTTTCGAAGGGACTTCATGACAGCATGAACCTGCCGCTCTATAAAATTATACTTTTCTTCATGCGGCAGAATCACTTGGCTCAGGAACGCTATGGGGCGCTCCTCACCATCGTCTCCCTTCTGAGTTAGGACTGCAGCGTAACTTTCGGGTTCTCCCACTGCATACAGGATGAAGTCTCTGGAGTAGTCCGGGTTGGTCAACACCGGAGCTTGTGCAATCCGAGCCTTGATTTCCTCGAAGGCTTGCTCTCTCTCATCACTCCATTCGTAAGGTGTATCTTTCTTGAGCAGCTCGGCCATAGGCTTGATCACTTGTGCGAAGTCCGGGATGAACTTCCGCACGAAGTTAATCCGACCGAAGAAGGACCGCAGCCCTTTTTGTCGACGGGGGCTGGCAAGCGAACGAGGGCTTCCGCTCTGTCAGGGTCAATGGCGAGGCCTTCCTCGGAGATGACATGTCCCAGCAGCTTTCCCTCCTTTACCGCGAAGACAGACTTCTTCGGGTTCATAGAAATGCCAAATTCTCGACAACTCTCAAATATTTGCCGTAGGTGCGAAACATGATCTCGTTGGTGAGAGAAAACAGTCATGTCATCAAGGTAGATGACGATAATCTTATTGAGCAGCTCTCGGAAGGCCAAGTCCATGGCCCTTTGGAACGTGGCACCAGCATTGGATAAGCCAAACGGCATGCGCTGATAGGCGAACGTCCCCCACTTGGTGGTAAACGCCGTCTTATGCTGGTCTTCGTCTTTGACCCAAATCTGGTTGTAGCCAGAAAATCCATCTAAAAGTGAAAATCTCTGGGCTCCAGCAACGATATGTAGGATCTGGTCGATTTGGGGAAGCGGATAGTGGTCCCGGAGGGAAGCCTGGTTAAGGTTTCTGAAGTCGACACAGAGACGAATGTCGCCATTCTTTTTCCTCACGGGCACCAAATTCGCGACCCAGGATGAATGTTTGATGGGGTAGATGATCTTGGCCTCCAACATCTTCAAGAGCTCGGTCTTCATCATGGCCTCAATCTTTGGATTCACGGCCCTCTGCTTTTGTCGGAATGGCTTGGCGCCATCCTCTAGCTCAATGGTATGCTGGATGACAGTTCCGTCATACCCCTCAAATCCTCGTAGCACCAGTGCCACGATGTCGGGGAACTCCCGGCACAGCTGATCCGATCTACTCCAGTTCCGCCGACGTGCAGTCTGTTCCGACCTTGATAGTTTTACTAGGTTCAAGTTCTAGGTCAGCATACTGCCTCGGGTCTACTTTGATCCTGTGGGATATTGCTCTGTCATTCTGATCAAAGAGACTCTCTAACGTAATCAGTCCTTTTGGGACGTGATTATTCCGTAACTGTATCAACCCCTCATATTGCTCGTCATCGTGGTCTCTACCTCCGATTACACACACTTCGTTAACCCGGAATGTGACGATCTCCTCGTCACAACCGAACACCGCCAGTGGGTGTGCCTGGTACGTTCAACAGCATTTAACCGGCTTCGGTTTCTGGACAACGTCTTCAGCCGGAACGTACCTGGCTCCAATAGACGCCAGGATATCAGCGTGCTTGTTTTTCTCACGCGATATCACTTTGATACTCAATGAGTCGAATGACTCCATCGAGTCCCACACCCGATTGCGGTATGCTCTGAGATAGTGCTGTCTGGACGCGCACTTGTCCATAACTTGGTGACACACCAGCTCTGAATCTCCGAAAATCTGGAGGTGCTTAATTCCGAGCCTCTCCGCCTTTCGCAAACCCAAGCACAGGGCTTCGTATTCCGCCGAGTTGTTAGTACAGCTCCAAGCCAACCTGTAGGCATAGTCCTTTTGGATTCCGGTTGGAGACACCAGGAGTACCCCTGCACCGGCGCCATTCTTGCATCGCGCACCGTCAAAGAAGAGCTTCCACAACTCCTCGGGTGCAGGTCCCACTTCTTTTGCAGCCGACACGTCAAGCCTCTCGGGCTGTTTAATGGAGTAACAGCCCTGCTCTGTCCCGATTACGGCATTAAAATCCCGCAACGAGAACTCATCCTCGAGTTGTAACACTTCGAGGGCTTGCTCGGTCAGTTCCACTGTCACCAGTTCTTCTGACAACTGAACCATACAGTCCATCTCTCCTCCGGGTATCTTGTCTACTAAGAAGGGGGAAGGCTTCTCATTAAAAATTCTCAGTCTCCTTCCTTTGAAGGGCACTTCCATATGTGAGTAGTCTAGAGACAGGTACCCGCCCAACTTCGTAGTGAACTCCCGAGAGAGACACATGCCGAAGTAAGGCTCCAAGTCAACAATCACGACCTCTTGGATGACTACGATGTCGAGAGCTTTGTGCAATCGGATAGGGATGTCCTTTATGACACCAACTGTCTTGACAGGGGTGCCGTCTAATTGCAGCACGCCTTGGCTGCTCCGTGTGTATTCCATCCCGATCTCATCGCAGACGGCCTTCTATAGCGCTGCCGGCCAATGTCTGGATGTAGTGCTGGTGCAAAGTGCAGTCTTCCTCCGAATGCGGGTCATTGCACGTAGTGCACTGGGCTTAACCTGGTCGGGAGGACCAGGCGGGTCTTCTATAGCAGCATTTCTCGGAGGCGGACGCCTTTGCGGCCGGTTTTCTGGCGCTTTGTCTTTTGTTAGCGCCGGGGCACATATGGCCTCCTAGGAGCAAGGTCCATCTGGGCCTGCTTCTTCTTCATAGCAGTCATGTCATTGGACATGGCATGGTATCCGGAGGCCAAAGCCCGCACTTCTTGTAGAATCGTGTTCTGGATGCTGCTGTCAGGTGGCGGCATTTGTGCCGGTGGAGGCAATGCGGCTAATGGAGGGGGGTTAGAATAAGATGCGTATTGTGGAGGAGCGGGAAGTGCTGGAAAATGCGGAGCAGGAGGCGGCGGGTGAGGGTAATGCAACTGAGGCGGGCCGTAAGGAGTTACGACCGGCGCCGGATTCCACTGCTGCTGGGGTTGCTGCCCTGACGTGGACGGCGCACCACCAGAAGCAGAAGGATACTGGGATCTGGGGAAGTCGGGATGGATGGGCTCCTGCACTCTGGACGGGAGTCTGCCGATGGAGATAATGTCAGCTTCAGCTTGCTGGGCAGCTTCGTACAGCCGCAGGGGAACTCGTCAATCTCGGCGATCTTCAGCAGCAGGCATATGTCTGAGTTGAAGGATCTCAGATAGTAGTGAGCAGCCATGCCGGCTGAAGGCCGAAGTTCGCGAGGTACCCGTTTCCAGGATCTCGCAAACCTAATGTTAAAATTAGACACCTCCTCTTGAGGATGTCTCTGGATAGCTTGGAACTGATGCAGTAGAGAAGTCGGGTCAGCGGACTCGTTGCATCCTTTTACAAGCCTCCCGGCAAGTCAGGGCCACCCCGTGATGGATCCCTCCCGGCAGCCGATCTCCACCAGTAGAGAAGCTTTCCCCTCAGGGAAAGGGCCAGCAGACGGGTCTTCACACTTTCATCGGTGATAGTATGCAATGCGGCCAGGGGCAAGGATGTCCTGGATGTGCTCGTACGCCGTCTTACCATAGCCGTCGTATGTGGGAATAGACTTTAAAGCAGAAGGGGGCACAACTTGCTGTCCGACCAGGGCCAAGGGCCCCGTAGAGTCCACCGCCGGGAAGAGGTCATCGTCATTCGGCTGTTGGGCAGCCATTTCTTCTTCTTCTTCTTCTCCGCCGTCGGTTGTGTACTCGGTGTCGGTACTTTCCGAGGATGCAGGATCTTCTCCTTCCTCGGCCTCTTCTATTTCGTACTCGGCTCCTCCGACTTCAGCTTCGGCCTCTTCTTGGATCTCAGCCTCGGCTTCGTCGAAACGAGCTCGCGGATCAGCCAGCCTGGGAATCTCGCCTCGAGCGTTGATGTCCAGTTCGTAGAACTCAGGCGGGCTTCTTGGATCCCTTGCTTGCCACCTTCTCGTGTGCATGAAGGTGCTGGGACCGGTCTTCTAGACTCAGAGGATTTGTTCGTGCAGAGTCGCCAGGTGTTCAGATTTGGAACAGCAATGAAGCGAACACCAGTACTTCAATTCTGTCGGGGGTGAGAAACTTCCTTGTCTCACCAGGTGCTCGTAAAACACTGTCAGCGCCAGGTGGAGACTGATCAGAAAATCTTCTTCAAACGTGGGAACAGGGTCCCACCGGGCGTGCTAGAGAAACTGTTGGTTACGAATCTGCCATGAGGAAAGGATTTTGGGTTAATGCGCCCAGATTCGCCCACCAGCATGAAAGGCCGGAAGGAAGAGATGCCTTCCGAGCCAATCTCCGGAGGAGGCCGGCTCCTTTCGGGGGGGTCTGTTTAAGCTAAGATTACAGGAAAGGGATAAATGTACAGAAAGAGATAAATATACAGAAAGAAATTACAAATATGTCCAGAGGTTGGTGGGGGGAACTAACAGTACGGGAACACACTAATTACCGCTACTTACTGCATTATAAACACAAAGCATGACCAGGAACTGCAAAAACTACGTGTACTTCCGATACTCAGGCAGTGTATGCACAACTTCAATGATCCCCTAGCAAACATTCCCTACAAGGAACTAACAGCATGGCAATGCATCAATCACCAGATACGTACACTAACGAGAGTAGATAGCAAACTAGAGATATCAGAACCAGGTATATGTGTTTATGTAGAGAATTTAACCGCACGACCCAATGGCTCCCTAACGGACATTCCCTACAAGGAACTAACAGTACGGGATCGCATCAGTCACCAGATACGGGCCAGCAACAAAACACATAACTGATGGAACTGCTACTACATCTATTCTATGTATCCTTTTAATTAATGAAGTACAGGGGGTGCTTTAAACAAGCAATGCTAGAGGCACCTGCTCACCAAATGCTGAAATGAATCAGCGAGCCGTGACAGGTTAGCCTAAGGCATGAATAGAAAGAAAGGCAGCATAAAAAACAGAAGCAGCAAAACAGAACCAGGCATATAGATTATATTCATAAGCAGAAGCACGGTTACAATGAGCACAGTAGTTCCCTAACAGACATTCCCCTTCCACCCTTTACAATGAATTCATGGTGAGCTTTTATAGCCCGAGTCCCTCCCGTTACATTAATGGGCACAAGGTCCCAGTCAAACATAAGCTGACAAAAGCGGCGAAAGAGCTGCAAATGCTGACCTTTTGTCGGACCGGACTGTACCCGCAGCATGGTCTTCCTGGAAGCTGGACAGCTACATGGCGGTGCGCTGGGCGTAACTTCAATCTGGCAGTGATGCGGGTAGTTGGAGCAGGTAGAACCTCAGATCAGCTTTGAATGAGGCTACTGGCACAGGCGGTGCAGCCCATGCTCGTCCTTTTGCTCGGCACGTTTCGGCTCTAATCCCGAAGCTGGACACTTGTCAGATGATGGATGATGTTGTTTGACACGTGTCTGCCTTGGAGGGCGATCCGTCCATCTTCGCTTGGGATCGGAGCACCTCGGGATGCGCGGGCGAACGCAATGCGCCGGGAAGGCCTTCATGCCTTGGTCAAATTCCGGGTTTGTTCCCCATCGCGCACTCGTCAAGGGCGCACTCCGACTTCGGTGTGAAGTCGAATGCGCACAGCGAAACCGATGTCCGCCGCCGTACGGACTTGCTCCAGCACTTGATTTTTCTTTTGTCGACCTGCCAGTTGCAAGGTGCGCCCAGAAGAGGGGCGAAGTCAGACTTCGCACCCAGATTGGGCGAAGTGCGAACTTCGCACCAAAACTGGGCGAAGTGCGAACTTCGCACCCAGACTGGGCGAAGTGCGAACTTCGCACCAAAACTGGGCGAAGTGCGAACTTCGCACCCAGACTTAGCCATTTTTCAGGTGACTTGCTGGGAAGTTGAAAAATCAACTGGGGGACTCCAAGAAAGGGGGGAAAGAAAGAGAATGCGGGAAAGAAAAGGAAAGGGAGAGAAGAAGGAAGGAAAATGGAGGAAGAGGTAAAAGAAGAGCAATACTGCTACAACACTGAAGACATTGCACCCCGTGCAAAATGTGACAATAGGGACAAGGGCCCGAAATGGCATTGATGGAGACCTCATCCTCATATTTGGAAGACAATGCATCAACTACCACATTTTCTTTGCCTTTCTTATACTCAATGACGAAATCATACCCCAAAAGTTTGGTCATCCACTTATTCTGTTAAAGGCATGAGAGACGATGTTCTAGAAAATGCTTAAGGCTACTATGGTCAGTCTTAATGATGAAACGACTGCTTAGTAAATAATGCCTCCATTTCTCAATGGCGTGTAAAATAGCCAACATTTCTTCAAATAAGTGGATCACCCCAAATTCTTGCCTGAAATTTGCTTGCTCTCAAAAGCCAAGGGGTGACCTTCTTGCATTAAAACAACGCGAATCCCTGTACCCAAAGCGTCACACTCGATGACGAAAGGTTTGTTAAAATCAGGAGTAGCCAATACTAGAGTGGAGCACATAGATTCTTTAAGTGATTGGAATGCCTGAGAAGTCGCTTCGTTCCAAATAAAAGCGTCCTTTTTGGTAAGTGCCATGAGAGGTGCTGCAATCTTGCCATAGTTGCGGACAAATTTCCGGTAATAGCCTGTAAGACCAAGAAATCCTCGAAGTTTTTTGAGGGATTTTGGTAAGGGCCAATCTTGAATAGCTTTGATTTTTTGGGGATCTACTTTGCCTCCATGAGATACTATATGACCTAAGTATTCGACTTCTTGGACCCCAAAGGCACATTTGGATCTTTTAACAAAGAGTTTTTCCTTTTGTAATAGATGAAGGACTTTGTCAACATGAATTAGGTGATCCTTCCAAGATTTACTGTAAATTAGGATATCATCAAAGAAAACTAAGACAAATTTACGAAGATATGGCCTAAATACATGGTTCATAAGGCTTTGAAAGGTTGATGGAGCGTTAGTAAGACCGAAAGGCATGACTAGGAATTCATAATGACCTTCATGAGTTCGAAAAGCGGTTTTAGGTATGTCCTCTTCCCTAACCTGAATTTGGTGAAAACCTGAATGAAGATCCAATTTAGTGAAGTAACTAGCGCCATGTAATTCGTCTAATAAGTCGTCAATGACAGGGATAGGGAACTTATCCTTGATGGTAATTTTGTTGAGAGGTTGAAAATCTGGACACATGCGCCAAGAGGTATCTTTACGACGTACCATTACTACTGGTGATGAGTAAGGACTGATGCTAGGACAAATGATGCCATGTTCTAACATTTCTTGGACTAGCTTCTCTATTTCTATCTTTTGAGGTTGAGGATAGCGATAAGGACGAACATTAGGAGGAAGACTTCCAGGAACGATATGTATGGCATGGTCATGTAATCGTTTAGTAGGTAGACCCCTTGGTTCGCTGAAGACTTCTTCATAATTATCTACAATATCTTGAATATCCTTTGAGAGAATTGCAGGAGTATCCAAGGATTGAGATTCCATGGAATTTATTTGAGCTATAAAACCCATAGTTGAGAAAATCGGTATCGGGAGTCAATCGGCTGGGCAATAAGACGGGAGTTTTTCAAAAATCGGCAAAAAAAAAAACCGAAGAAAACGAATTTTCTTTTTTATTTTTATTTTTCATGCACATTACAATGAATTAACATTATGCAAATCAGATATTGCAATAAAAACAACAATTCAAGTCAAGACATCATACAAGGCTCAAGCTTTAAGTACACATTTTCATTGAAAAAAAGCTTTTTTCATGCATATCAGAATTTTTCAGGAAAAAATCGGCAAAATTGGGATTTTTTGCAGATTTTCTCAACTATGATAAAACCATAAGCACCCTTCTTTAGTAATTTCTCCATGCAATGTGAACTCACCACCTTGGATGGTGGAGATTGAATTCCTTGAAGACAAATAGTCTTCCCATTCTCTGTCCACTTGATGTATAATCTTTGAATATTAAGAGTAACATCGCCAAGTTGAGACAGCCATTCTACACCCAAAATGACATATGAGCTCCCTAAGTTCATAACGAAGAGAGTTCCCCGCCAAGTATAACTTCCCATTTGTATCGAAATTGGAGATGTTCGGCCCACACATTTAGCATTACCTCCATTTGCAATTAATACTTGAAACTTATCTTGATTAGAAGTATTCATATACAAGTTCAAGGATTTGGCAGTTTTGAAATCGATAAAGTTGTGTACTACCTGAGTCAATCAACACATTAATACGTTTGTGCCTAATAAATCCTTGTACCTTAATTGTATGATGAGCTTTTAAACCCATAAGTGCATGTATTCAGAGAGCAATAATATCTTCTTCTGGTGTTACTTCATTAGTATCCATTGGTTGTTGTTTAGTATCAGTGAGTGACTCTGGTTGAATTATATCTTCTTCTTCATTAGTGTCATATTCCACTTGAAAGGTTTGACGCACTGCACAGGCTTGATATCTTGGATGATAGGAACGACATTTATTTACATTAAAATCTTGAGGACTATTCATTATGGCGAAAACGACAATGAAAATTGGAATCACGTTTATAGGGTGCCACATATTGAAGTTTATTTTCGACTACTTGAGCTATACGGGTGGCATCATCAAGAGTACATGGATCATGCATGTCGACATCCTTTCTTATTTTATCCTTGAGACCATGATGGAAAGCAGATACCACTACTGCTGGATTCTATTCATATGTATAGGTAAGAAGACTTGTGAACTCAACGACAATCTTCTACTGAATTGGTTTGCTCGAGATCCATAAGGCGAACCACATATGATGAGGAAGAACTGTTGGTTACGAATCTGCCATGAGGAAAGGATTTGTTGTTATTGCGCCCAGATTCGCCCACCAGATTGAAAGGCCGGAAGGAAGGGATGCCTTCCGTGCCAATCTCCGGAGAAGGCCGGCTTCCTGTGGGGTTTTGTTAAGATAAGAGTGCAGGGAAAGAGATAAAAATGCGGAAAGAGATAAAAGTGCAGAAAGGGATTCCAAATGTGATTGGAGTTGGGTGGGGGGAATAAGCAGCACGGCAACGAATCAATCACCACTACTAACAGCATTCATCTACAAACATACATTGAAACTACAGCTATCAGCGATCCCATGTATCCTCTATCTATGCATTCCAGGAATACCTGGCCACCAAATGCTGGAGTCCAGAGTTCAAGTACAACAGCAAGCAATGACACAAGAAACATGAGGCAGAAATGACAAGGAGAGGCAGCATGCAAGATAAAAGACAAGTAAGCGGAGCCAAATATATGTCTGTATTTGAGGCAAACGCACGACTACAATTGTTCCCTAGCAATATATTCCCCTTCCACCACCTTACAATCAAAATGTGGTGGGTATTTATAGCCCAAAATTCCCCCGATTACATTCATGGGCACGAAGTCCCAGACAAGACAGTAGCTGACACGAGCGGCTGAGGAGCTGCTGATGCTGACTTCTGTCGGGCCGGACTGTCCTTGCAGCATGGTGTCCCTGAAGGCGGTACAGCTACGTGGCAGCGCGTTGGGTCAAGTCTTCGGTCAGCAGGAATGCGGGTAGGTGCGGCAGATGGCACTTCACATCGGCTTAAATGGTGACAGATGGCGCCGGTAGTGTAGCCCATGCTTTGTCCTTGTGCGGTCAAGTCTTGGCTCGAATCCCGGAGATGGACACTTGTCGGATGCTGATGCGTGACACGTGTCTGCCTTGAAAGGCAGTTTATCCAACTTCGCCAGGAATTCGGGCGCTATCGGGTTGCGCAGGATGAAGACAGCGCAGTTGGAAGGCCTTCTTGCCTTAGCATTTTCTGAGTTGACTTTACCCAACTGCGCACCGGTCAAAGGGCGCACTCCGACTTCGCTGCGAAGTCGGGTGTCGCACCGGTGCTTGTCTTCTTTCGCTGTTCGGACTTCGCACTGGAAGAGGGGCGCACTCCGACTTCGCTGCGAAGTCGGATGTCGCCCCCAGCACTTAGCTGATTTTCTGACAGTGTTCCCCTAGTGCGCCCAGGAAGAAGGGCGCACCCCGACTTCGCTGCGAAGTCGGGTGTCGCCCTTGACACTTAGTCAAATTTTCAATTATTTCCTGTCTTGCTGCGCACTTCGGGTTCCCTATTGCGCTCCAACTGAGGGGCGCACTCCGACTTCGCTGCGAAGTCGGGTGTCGCCCCAACACTTAGAAATTTTTCAAGGAACACCTGCTGGAGTTTTATTGGGGGAAGAAAGGGGGAAAGAAGGAGAGGGAATGAAACTGCGAGGAAGAGGAAGAAAGGGAGAGATGAAGAAAAGGGAAGATGAGGTGAAGGAAGGGAAAAGAGCAGCATACATGCAGAAACTAAAAACATGGCACCCCTGTGCAAAATGTGACAACATTCCTGGCGGCTCGCGGGGTGTCGAGCTCGCCTCGACGCAATGAACCATGCCTTTATCCTTTGGGTGCAGAGGAACTTCCTTCCCCTGTCTTTTGCTGCTCTGGTCGCTTCCCTTGCGGCAACTGTTCTTCTTCAGGTTCGCTTTCACCAGTTGCCTCCTCAGTCTCGCCTTCTGAATCTGAAGGCTCTCCACTTTCGGCCTCTAGCTTGCTTATGCGTTCGACCACAGCCTTAGCTTGATCCCAGACTGCGGCTTGGAAGGGAGAGGGGTCGCTGATTTCTCTGAGTACCGCGTGGAATGCAGCGACCGCGTGCAGGTCAATGGTGTTATATCTTTTTCCCAACTCCCCAAGGGAAGAGTTGATTTTGCAATACTTTGACACCATCTGGGTGACCTGCGCTTCTTGAACTGGCTCTGTCCAGCTATCGATCTCAGCTGTATCTGTCTCGAAGGACAGCCAGTTCTTCTTTACCTGCTCAAGGGTGAGGAACTCGCCATCTCTGACGTAGCTCGGGCACCCGTGCTCGGACAGAACGTGAAAGGGAGCCAGGAGAATGTGTCTTTCATGCTCTAAGGCGTCCAGCGCCTTCCTGGCCGTTCTGATCCTTTCTGTCCTCGCAAAATAAGTGTGCAAGGTTACCCTTGCATTTGCCCACTCTGAGGCGAATTGTGACATGGGGGTGATTCGGAGGCCATCGCGCTCTAGTTCCTCAAGTTTCATAGCCAGGTCTAGCCGTTGCTTTGCCTGGTGTTCGGCTTCCTCCACCACGGGCTTTCCCTGGGCAGATACCTCTTCGATCCTGGATACGAAATCCAGAACTGACAGGGATTTGACAAGGTTGGGCTTGCAACCTTGTAGCAGACTTGCGCGCATCTCCTTCGCCTTGCTCTTGGAAAAGGCCGTCGCTTGTGATGCTTTCTCTGCGAGCTGCGACTGCGCCTGTTTCAGCGAATCCTGCAGTTGTGAAATCTGCTCTAGCGCTGCTTTTCTCTCTTGCTCGGCTGTCTGCTGGGAGGCGGCCAGCTGAGCCTTAAGATCTTCAACTTCTTGCTGTGCTGACCCCAACTGCGCGGTAGCCCTAGCCAAGTCTTCTTCGAGCTGCCTTGTGGTATTCTGCAGCTGGAAAAGCGCTTCCTGGGTCTCGAGATGCTTGACAAGGAGGCTGTCTGTTTTACGACGAATACCGCGGATCTCGTATTCTTCGTTGATATCATCAAAGTTCTTCTCCTTTGTCTGAAGCTCATAGTCAGCCTCGGTCATGTCACGGAGAGGCTTCTTCACCTTAGGAATCAGCTTTTCTGTCGTAAGCACTCTCCGATCTAGGTCAAACTTTGTGCGCTTGACCGGGGCGGCTATCTCTTCGGCCCTTCTGCGCTTAACGCCTTGAAGAAAGGAGGCTGACCCTCCCACGGCTCTTACTGCCAGAGGCTGGTCCTCGGTGATACTCATGAAATCGAGGTCTTCCAGCTCCTGGGCATGTTGCGGCATCTTTCCTGCGAACAGTGAAGTAGGAGGGATACCAGAGGGAGTAGCAGCCTTTGAGGGCGACTGGGTCCTAGGAGTGACAGGAGTCTGCGTGGATGGCGCTGGTAGGGTTTCGAGCGTCTGGGGCGAAGGATGCGGAGATGAAGGAGCAGCTTCAGCACTAACTGCGGGTGAGGGCTCTAGGGTTTGGCTCAGGGATTGAAAAGCGTTGGGATCCTGAGCAAACTGGTCAAATGAGTGCAGGCCGCTAGACGGCGGGGTGGCTTGAGAAACAGGAGACACGGCTACGGCTTGCCCTGATGAAGTGGAAGCTGGGGTTTTTGCAGGGCCGACGCGGACTTGGGCGATAGGAACAGAGGACGTACCTGCGGGCTCCACCTGAGCCGATGCTGGGGGGATGGTTGCGGCCTGTTCAGGGCTGTCTAAAGAGACAACCTCTGGCGCTGCTACTTGCGGCTGCTCTGCGGCTGTTTGCTGCACTGGCTCCTTAGGGCGTTTGGTCCTCTCGACCCTTTTCTTTTTCTTTTCTGCTGACGCTGACCCAGAAGGAAGTGGTAATAAAGGGGCGGCAGGCGCTGATGTCCCCACGGTAAACTTGTACCGGGGTCGTGCTGGAAGAATGCCTGCCGCACTCGGGCTACTGGCTGGTAGCGCGGACGCCTTTTCTGCTGGAGGGACCAGGTCAGGAGTTGACCTTTCTGAGCTTTGCGCCGCTTCGGGCACTGCCTCGGGAGCTACGGTCTGCATTGGGCCCACTTGGCTGCTGGTCGGAGTCGCGCTGGAAGTCGCTGGAGTTGACAATGACTGAGAGGTGGCCCTTCTTTTATACCTTATTTTTGCGCCTCGGGGAACGCAATTGCCAAAGTCGAAGGGCTGCCACGTGTCGACATGTTCGTCATAAAGTGCCGAAAACTCATCATCAACGGCAAGGTTCTTCCGGCTTGATTTGTCGTGCTGCGTGCGACACCTCATCTTCCAGCATTCGAGGATTTTGTCCTTATGCCAGTTGAGCGGCGCCACCTTAGCGAGGAACCTTTTGAAACCAGCTGACTCCATCCGATGGTCCGGGTTTCGCTCAGGATCGTAAGTGACCTCCTCACAGTAAAATTCATGCCATGGTGGCCATGATTGCATTAAGTGAATGCGCCAGTGGAGGTCTGCACCTGTCCTGTTTCTCCTTTCTTGCATGATTTCAGGTCTAGGACAGATGTGTGTGAACTTTCCCCGGACCCCGATTGGGTCGTACTTCCAGTGCTGTGGCAGCATAATCAGGCCCATATCAATGAGCTCTTGTTCAAGATAAACGTGCTGCCCTATTTCGAAGACTTGAATATTGGCCCAGGTCATTGGATATTGAAATATGTGACCTTTCTTTTTTCCCTGGCCCAATTCTTCTTCGACGTAGTCCATTTGCCGCGCCACCTCCATCCCGAACTGGTGGTCAGTGCAGAAGTAGGGCAGCAAACAGGGCTTTCCCTTGAACCCGTAGATTCGGACAATAATGCCCTGAGTTAGCCTGAAAGTATCCCCGAACTCATTGCTCCACAGATACTTCGTCATAGCCGCCGGTGGGCGAGTCGCGCCGCGGTTGAACAATCCCATGGCCTGGCCCAGAAATTGGATGTTAAAATCGTAAAATGAGCCCTTCCGGTACAGGACCTCAGTCCACTCGTACACAGGGAGCGGCTCTCCTTGTTCATTCGCTTTCCTCAGGTTGGGGACGTTCATCCGGTAATGCATATGGTACAGGCATAGCCATGTGAGGAATGAGCAAAACCGGAAATCCGTTGACTGCTTCTGCTGCAGTCGCACCAGGCTCGCATGAATTGCGTAGGCCAACCAGTCCGCCCAGTCGTAGAAGATTGGGCGCTTCCCGCTTTTCTGCGCCGTAGAGTCGTAGAACTCTCCGTGCAGGATACATTCGGCCATTGCCAGCTGATATGGCCGTACCACTCTGTCTGAGTCGCAGCCGAGGACCCATGCCAGGATGATGTAGATATACTTGTTTTCAAAACGGTCCAGTGGTATGGGGCCAGTCGGCCACTGTCCAGCTTTTAGCGGAGTCTTCAGCTCTGAATCCAGGAACTCTCTCATCCGCTTTGTCTGAGAGAACCTGCCGGTCTGCTCTTCGATGTTTACCCTCCTGATAATTGCGTCTGGGCTGTACTGAAGCCCTGGGGCGAACGCTGGCTGGACGCTCTCTCGGAAAAGAGTGAACAACACCCTTCCTTTGTTATCGCATACCTGCCGCGCAGCTGGTTTGTAATATTCAGCAATCACCTCAACCAGCTCCGGGCACCAGTGGGTCGGAGGGCACAGGAACCAGCAAAGATTTGAATTATATGCGGCTCCGAGGTGGTGGGAAGGCGAAACCTTACCCACCCACTTTGCGATAGTTAGACGCAGCTTTGTGAGACTGATAGAGAACGCACCATCTTTGTACCCGGACAGACGATTGATTGGTGGCGGCGGAGTCTGGCCAGCTACGCGCCTCTTTGTTCTGGATTTTGCTTTCTTGCCCTTCCGAGGCGCTGCGCTCTCATGGGCGCTAGAGTCTGGAGATTCCTCAGCTTCGTGCGGATCTTCGCTAGATTGTGCCTGTACGGGCGCTTTCCCTTTATCCATCCTTGTTGAGACAATCAGAGACAGGAACAACAGCTTCAGAGCTTGTCAGCTTTATTCTTTGCAGTCCGGGAGTCAGCTTCGAACTTATGAATTTTCTGGCTGTGCCAGGGTCCTCTTGTAGACAGCAACTGCTCATTAATGGCGCGAGGGAGGGAGTTAGGGCAGTTTGCTTTCGGTTGGTGGAGGCGTTATGATCTTGGCGGCTGCGCATGGGCCCGTTTTTTGAAAAACGTTCCTATTAGTCGTTGGCCCAAGCGCGCCTTACCCTTTAAATGTATCTTCATGGGTAACTGCGCAATCATTTAAACTCTCTCGAACCATGTGCCGTAGCTGACGTCACTGCCGTCAATTGGGCACACTTTCCAAAAGACCTTGCAATTAATTAACCCAACCTTGCCATGTGTCGGACTTTGCACCGGGCCCATACTTACAAACTTTTGGCGCCGTCCGTGATGAGCCGTTCGGGCTTCGCCCGAATTGGAGGCGTGGTCCGACTTCGCCCAAAAAAGGGGCGCACTTCGGACTTCGCCCAAATCTGGGCGAACTTCGGACTTCGCCCAAAAAGGCGCAATCACTTCCCAAACGGGCGCAACTTGGATTTTATGTTTCGGCGCCAGCTTACCAGGGTGCGCCCAAAATAGGGGCGCACTCGGACTTCGCCCAAAAAACGGGCGCGATCCGACTTCGCCCACCAATTATGGGCGCAGTTCGATTTTTTTTTTTTTTACGAGGTCCGCCATCCGACTGCGCCCTTCGGGGAAGGCGCAGCCCGACTTCGCTGCGAAGTCGGGCGGGCAGCCGGACTTAGGCATTTCAGGCGTCTCAGCTTTCTTTTAACTGCTCCCTTCCCTCTTCGCACCATTTGATGGGCGCTACCCGACTTCGCTGCGAAGTCGGGTTTTTGCCTCAGACTTGGGCTACTCAAGCTATAAACAAAAAACTGAAATATTTACATGCTGAAAAACTGGAAATACAAAAAGGGAAATCTGTACAAGGAAGGACCCTTTCGGGCGCCTTCAGCGGTGGTACATCTTTAGGTGGAACCCGTTGACGGGAATGGGGAGAGGATGTCCCTCCATGTCCCGGAGCACATATGCGTTGAACTGATTAACCCGGGCAATCTGATAGGGGCCCTCCCAGAGGGCATCAAACTTTCCGTGGTTGCCGGGTTTCGCCTTCAACGAGTCCCATTTCAGCACCAGGTCCCCGATTTTGAAAACTCGGGCAGTGGTGCCTTTTGCGAACCAGCCTTGTGTTGCTTCAGCGTGTTTTGTGAAGGCCTGGTACGCTTTTTCTCTGTCTTCCTCCAACTGCAGCAGTTGGCAAAGTCTGTCTTCCACCGGATCCCCGCTGCCTCTTTCTTCATCAAGCATCCAGAGAGCGGGTATTTCAATGTGCGTTGGCAAGACAGCTTCTTTGCCATACACGAGCGCATAAGGGGACGTTTTGATGGACTTTTTGAATGAAACTCTGTCCGCCCATAGCGCCCGATCCAGGAGCAGGTGCCAAGTCCTTTTGTTCTTCTCTACTGTCCTTCGAATGATCTTCAGTAGATTCTTATTGGTGGACTCGGCGAGACCGTTCCCCTGCGGGTAGTAGTTGGAAGACATCTTGTGATAGATGCCAAATTTGTTGGTGTACTCCGTGAGTACTGCGCCTGCGAACCCCGGACCATTGTCCGTCACTATTGATTCCGGGACCCCGAAACGGGTAACCAGGCTTTCAAGGAACCTGATGACCGTCTCTTGGTCAGCATTCTTTGTGGGGATCGCCTCTGCCCACCGCGTGAAGTAGTCGGTGGCGGTTAAGATAAACTTGTGGCCCGCTGCAGAGTTCGGCGAAATCACCCCGATGAAATCCAGACCCCATTGCTGAAACGGAGTCTCGGCTTGGATCGGTTGAAGGGGCAGGGGTGCTTTTCTGTTCCTGCCAGCAAATCTTTGGCATTGATCACACTTGGTACAGACCGCATGAGCGTTTTGTAAACAGAGTGGGCCAGTAGTACCCAGCTCTGATTATTTTCAAGGCCGTAGGCCTTGCAGAATGATGACCTCCAGGCATCCCGGAGTGAAATTCTCCGAGGACCCTAGACTGGTCTGATTTTCTGACGCACCGCAACAGGATGCCGTCAATGTTTTTAAAGTAAAGCCCCTCGGGGCGAAGAGTGTACTTCAAAGCACCTAACCGAAACCTCCTTCTTTGTGAGGCGTTCATGTGGTCAGGACATCTTCCGGTGCAGAAGTATCTCACCGGTTCATCTGTCCAGTCGCACTCCTCGGGTAAGGAGTTGGCTAGGTTGATGCGTGTTGTTGGATCCTCCCACTCGCAGGCGGCTATCTCGGCTGCCGCGCTTCGGGCTAGCTCTTGGCACAAGGCTCGGCCTCTGATTAGCTTGGTTGGCCGCACTTCGATGTCGAACTCCTGGATTTTGGCAATCCATCCTGCTCTCTTGTGACCCGGCTCTCCTTGAATGATGAAGCTTCGAACGTCCGGGTGGATCACAAAGACAGTGATCTTGCTTTGGGAGACAAAGTGCCTGAACTTTCGGAGAGATTTCATGACAGCGTGAACCTGCCGCTCTATGAAGTTGTACTTTTCTTCGTGTGGCTGGATCACTTGGCTCAGGAACGCAATGGGGCGCTCCTCGCCATCATCTCCCTTTTGGGTCAGGACTGCGGCGTAACTCTCTGGTTCTCCCACCGCGTACAGGATGAAATCCTTGGAGTAGTCCGGGTTTATCAACACCGGTGCTTGTGCAATTCGAGCTTTGATCTCCTCGAAGGCTTGCCCCCTTTCTTCAGTCCATAAGAACTCAGTATTCTTTTTCAGCAACTCGGCCATGGGCTTGATTACCTGTGCGAAGTCCGGTATGAACTTCCGCACGAAGTTGATTTGGCCGAAGAAGGACTGCAGCCCTTTCTTGTCGATTGGGGCGGGCAAGCGGAGGAGGGCCTCTGCTCTGTCAGGGTCTATAGCTAGGCCTTTCTCTGAGATGACATGCCCCAGCAATTTTCCTTCTTTCACCGCGAAGACAGACTTCTTCGGGTTTATGGAGATGCCGAATTCACGACACCTTTCGAATATTTGCCGCAAGTGGGGAACATGATCTTCTCGCTTGTGAGAGAAAACAGTCATGTCATCCAAGTAGATGACAATCACTTTGTTGAGCAGCTCTCGGAAGGCCAGGTCCATGGCTCTTTGGAATGTGGCGCCAGCATTGGATAAGCCGAAAGGCATGCGCTGATAGGCGAACGTTCCCCATTTGGTGGTGAACGTCGTCTTGTGCTGGTCCTCATCCTTCACCCATATCCGGTTGTAGCCGGAAAAACCGTCTAAGAGGGAAAATCTTTGGGCTCCAGCAACTATATGAAGAATCTGATCAATTTGGGGAAGCGGGTAATGGTCCTTGAGGGAGGCCCGATTCAGATTTCTAAAGTCCACACAGAGACGAATGTCTCCGTTCTTCCTCATAGGAACCAAGTTCGCAACCCGGGATGAATGCTTGATGGGGTAGATGATCTTGGCCTCCAAGCATCTTCAAGAGCTCGGCCTTCATCATGGCCTCGATTTTTGGATTGACGGCCCTCTGTTTTTGCCTGAATGGCTTGGCGCCATCTTCTAGCTCAATGGTATGCTGGATTATTTCTCTGTCATACCCCTTCAAGTCCTGGTAGCTCCAGGCTACTATGTCAGGGAACTCTTGACACAATGCTCTGATCTGCTCGAGTTCCTCTGAGGTGCAGTCTGTCCCGACCTTGATTGATTTACCAGGTTCCAGCTCCAGGTCGGCATACTGCTTCGGGTCTACTTTGATCCGGTGAGATATGGCTCGGTCATTTTGATCAAATAGACTTTCAAGAGTAATCAGTCCTTTTGGGACATGATTATTTTTCAACTGTATCAACCCCTCATATTGCTCGTCATCAGGGTCTCTACCTTCGATTGAACAGGCTTCATTTACCAAAAATGTGACGATCTCCTCGTCACAGCTAAACACCTGCCAGTGGGTGTCCTTATCAGGCACAGAAGGCCTGTAAATAGTACGAACCGGCTTCGGCTTCTGGACAGTGTCATCAGCCGGAACGTACCTGGCTCCAACAGACGCCAGAATGTCAGCATGCTTGTTTTTCTCTCGTGAAATAGCCTTGACATTCAACGAGTCAAAAGACTCCATCAGATCCCAGACCCGATTTCGGTACGCCTTGAGATAGTGCTTTTTGGAGGCGCACTTATTCGTGATCTGGTGGCACACCAACTCTGAATCTCCGTAGATCTGCAGATGTTTAATCCCTAGTCTCTCCGCCTTTCGCAAACCCAAGCACAGGGCTTCGTACTCCGCCGCATTGTTTGTACAGCTCCAAGCCAGCCTGTAGGTGTAATCCTTCTGGATCCCGGTTGGGGAAACCAAAAGTACTCCAGCACCGGCGCCATTTTTGCATCGTGCGCCGTCAAAGAAAAGCTTCCACAGCTTTTCAGGTGCTGGTCCTACTTCTCTTCTGACTGACTTGTCGAGCCTTTCAGGCTGAACAATGGTGTAGCAGCCTTGCTCAGTTTCAATTACAGCGTTGAAGTCCCGCAAGGAGAATTCATCTTCTACTTGCAGCTGCTCGAGAGCTTGCTCCGTCATATCCACTGTCACCAGTTCTTCCTCCGTCAGCTGAACCATGCAATCCTCAGGCTCTTCTCCGGGTATCTTCTCTACTAAGTAGGTGGAAGGCTTCTCATTGAAAATCTTCAGTCTCCTTCCTTTGAAGGGCACTTCCATGTGCGAGTAGTCCAGAGAGAGATACCCTCCCAACTTCGCCGTGAACTCCCTGGAGAGGCACATGCCGAAGTAAGGTTCCAAGTCAACGACCACAACCTCCTGGATGACCACGATGTCGAGAGCTTTGTGCAGCCGAATGGGGATGTCTTTTATGACACCGACTGTCTTGACAGGGGTGCCGTCTAGTTGCAGCACGCCTTGGCTGCTCCTTGTATACTCCATCCCGATTTCATCGCAGACGGCTCTCGGCATTACGGTCGTAGAAGCACCAGAGTCCACCATGCAGTTGTGTACTATGTACCCTTGCATCCGTAATGACAGATAGAAGGGAGGTGGTCTGTTCTTCCCAGTGGCTGAGACTGTCAGGGGTTGCACCAGGACAGCGGGCTGTATCTGCTTGCCATTCTTCATGGTCTTCAGGGATTCTTGCAGCAGATCAACCTGGCCTGGGAGCTGAAGAGCATCGTACATGCTGATTCTTGCGGGGGTTCTCTTCAGCTCGTCTACTATGCTGTAGCCCGAAGTGCTCGCTCCTTCCGCTTCTTTCGCCGGCTCATACTTCGTCCGGTACTGTTGAGTGGCCTCAACTCTCTGTCTCTTGGTCAGAGACGGATATCTCAGCCTCTCCTGAGCTTGTTCTTTTGTTTCAGCTGGAGGCTGAGCAGCGGGAGCTTTAGCCGGAAGAGGTTTGGCTACGGGAGGCTTGACTGCGGGAGTCTTCGCCGGAGGAGCCTTGTCTTTGGCTGTGTAGGGCCACAGCCTCTTGTAGGGCGGTAGCTCCTCAGGTTGCGCCTTATCTCTTCTGGCGTACACCTTTAAAGGTTTGGCTGCAGCTTCGGCAGACTTCTTGTTTTCCTTGGCAGGAGGCGGCATCGGAACTTCATCTGAGACGGCGAAATTGCTTTCGTCGCCCAGGATCATGTAGAGCTCTTCGTCCTCAATGGCGCTGCCGGCCAAAGTCTGGAGGTAGTGTTGGTGCAATGTACAGTCATCCTCGTCATGCGGGTCGTTGCACGTGGTGCACCAGTTGACCTGGTCAGAAGTACCAGGTTCATCTTCAATGGCAGCATTCCTCGGAGGGGGCCGCCGTTGCAAATGTTGCTCAGGGGGCCGATCTTTTGTCAACGCCGGAGGCGGATATGGCCTCCTTGGAGCCAGGTCCATTTGGGCCTGCTTCTTTTTCAGAACAGTCATGTCGTTAGACATGGTATGATAGCCAGAGGCCAGAGCCCGTACCTCCTGAAGGATTTGATTCTGAATATCATGATCGGGAGGCGGCGGCAACTGAGCTGGGGGAGGCAATGCAGCCAATGGAGGAGGAGTTGAATATTGTGCATGTTGCGGAGGAGCAGGAAGTGCTGGAAAACGTGGAGGACGAGGAGGCGGATAATGAATCTGCGGCGGGCCGTAAGGGTTCACGACCGGCGCCGGGTTCCATTGCTGCTGGGGTTGCTGTCCTGAAGTGGACGGCTCCGAACCAGAAGCTGACGGATATTGTGATCGGGGAAAATCAGGGTAGATGGGCGGTTGTACTCTGTGTGGAAGCCTGCCGATGGAAATGATATCCATTTCAGCTTGCTGGGCAGCCTCGTACAGAGCAGGGAATGTGTTGATTCTGGCAACCTTCAACAGCAGCAAATGTCTGAGTTGAAAGATCTCAGGTAATAGTAGGCGGCCTGACCTGCTGACGGTCGGAGTTCGCGAGGTACCCGTTTCCAAGACCTCGCAAACCTAATGTTGAAGTCTGACACCTCCTCTTGGGGGTGTCTCTGAATACTTTGGAATTGATGCAGCAAAGAAGAGGGGTCAGCAGACTCGTTGCATCCTTTCACGAGTCTGCCGGCTAACTGTCGCCACCCTGTGATGGATCCCTCTGGCAGTGATCTCCACCAGTAGAGAAGCTTTCCCCTAAGGGAAAGGGCCAGCAGACGGGTCTTCACACTTTCATCAGTGATGGAGTGTAGCGCGGCCAGGGCAAGGATGTCCTGGATGTGTTCATACGCCGTCTTGCCATAGCCGTCGTACGTAGGGATAGACTTTAAGGCAGCAGGGGGCACAGCTTGCTGTCCGGCTAGGGCCAAGGGCCCCGTAGAGTCCACCGCTGGGAAAAGATCATCATCATCTTGCTGAGCAGCCATGTCTGCTTCTGACCCGGTAGTGTACTCAGTATCGGAACTGTCCGAAGATGTGGATTCTTCTTCGGCCTCAACTTCTTCAATTTCAGCCTCGGCTTCTTCGATTTCAGCCTCGGCTTCTTCTTGGATTTCTTCTTCGCGAGCTTGATAATCAGCCAGCCTGACGCGCTCTCCTGGAGCGGCAATGTCGATTTCGTAAAGGTCAGACCGATCTCCCGGATTCCTTGCTCGCCACCTTCTTGTTTGCATGAAGGCGTTAGGACCGGTCTTCTCGGACTCAGAGAATATTCAGATTTGCAGAGTCGCCAGGTGCTCTGATTTTGAACAGCAATGAAGCGAGCACTAGTACTTCGATTCTGTTTGGGGGTGGGAAACTACCATGTCCCACCGGGCGTGCCAGAGAAACTGTTGGTTACGAATCTGCCATGAGGAAAGGATTTGTTGTTATTGCGCCCAGATTCGCCCACCAGATTGAAAGGCCGGAAGGAAGGAATGCCTTCCGTGCCAATCTCCGGAGAAGGCCGGCTTCCTGTGGGGTTTTGTTAAGATAAGAGTGCAGGGAAAGAGATAAAAATGCGGAAAGAGATAAAAGTGCAGAAAGGGATTCCAAATGTGATTGGAGTTGGGTGGGGGGAATAAGCAGCACGGCAACGAATCAATCACCACTACTAACAACATTCATCTACAAACATACATTGAAACTACAGCTATCAACGATCCCATGTATCCTCTATCTATGCATTCCAGGAATACCTGGCCACCAAATGCTGGAGTCCAGAGTTCAGTACAACAACAAGCAATGACACAAGAAACATGAGGCAGAAATGACAAGGAGAGGCAGCATGCAAGATAAAAGACAGTAAGCAGAGCCAAATATATGTCTGTATTTGAGGCAAACGCACAGCTACAATTGTTCCCTAGCAATATATTCCCCTTCCACCACTTACAATCAAAACGTGGTGGGTATTTATAGCCCAAAATTCCCCCCGATTACATTCATGGGCACGAAGTCCCAGACAAGACAGTAGCTGACACGAGCGGCTGAGGAGCTGCTGATGCTGACTTCTGTCGGGCCGGACTGTCCTTGCAGCATGGTGTCCCTGAAGGCGGTACAGCTACGTGGCAGCGCGTTGGGTCAAGTCTTCGGTCAGCAGGAATGCGGGTAGGTGCGGCAGATGGCACTTCACATCGGCTTAAATGGTGACAGATGGCGCCGGTAGTGTAGCCCATGCTTTGTCCTTGTGCGGTCAAGTCTTGGCTCGAATCCCGGAGATGGACACTTGTCGGATGCTGATGCGTGACACGTGTCTGCCTTGAAAGGCAGTTTATCCAACTTCGCCAGGAATTCGGGCGCTATCGGGTTGCGCAGGATGAAGACAACGCAGTTGGAAGGCCTTCTTGCCTTAGCATTTTTTGAGTTAACTTTACCCAACTGCGCACCGGTCAAAGGGCGCACTCCGACTTCGCTGCGAAGTCGGGTGTCGCACCGGTGCTTGTCTTCTTCCGCTGTTCGGACTTCGCATTGGAAAAGGGGCGCACTCCGACTTCGCTGCGAAGTCGGATGTCGCCCCCAGCACTTAGCTGATTTTCTGACAGTGTTCCCCTAGTGCGCCCAGGAAGAAGGGCGCACCCCGACTTCGCTGCGAAGTCGGGTGTCGCCCTTGACACTTAGTCAAATTTTCAATTATTTCCTGTCCTGCTGCGCACTTCGGGTTCCCTACTGCGCTCCAACTGAGGGGCGCACTCCGACTTCGCTGCGAAGTCGGGTGTCGCCCCAACACTTAGAAATTTTTCAAGGAACACCTGCTGAAGTTTTACTGGGGGAAGAAAGGGGGAAAGAAGAAGAGGGAATGAAGCTGCGAGGAAGAGGAAGAAAGGGAGAGATGAAGAAAGGGGAAGATGAGGTGAAGGAAGGGAAAAGAGCAGCATACATGCAGAAACTAAAAACATGGCACCCCTGTGCAAAATGTGACAACAAGAACCTTTATCAAATATTCTAAGGAAAAGTTGCTTAAATTCAGGCCACATAAGGGAGCGATTATGTTGACGGAGCTGCCCATAACAACCACTGATAGGCCTGGGTACCCAGTTTACAAGATGCAAATGCAACACGACCGGTCTCTAGAATATGGTATAGACGAAAAATACCATCCATTTTGGCTAACCAGCCTCGGGGATCATATCCCTCAAAAGTGGGCATGTCAGTACGAGGAACTTGAACATCATGAGGCCATTCTAAGAATCGGGAGGCATCACCTGCTGAAGGATCAAAATCTTAAGAAGTTTTTGGATGTACTGATGCTTGACGAGTATTTAAAGGTTGCGGGTTGACAATATCTTGAGGGGCTTGATTATCGAGAGGGAGAAGTTTAGACATTGGATCCCTTATATCTCGTAGTAAGGAATACACATTAGCAATGTCTTTTTGTTGTTGCCCTAGACAATGACGCACACTGGCATCTACACTAAAGGGAATTTTAGCAAAAAGGTCCTCTCGGTTAGAGACAAAGTCTTCTCAATTAGACGAAGTGCTATTGTGGTCTGGTGTAGGAGTAGAATTGTTAGGATTTGGAGAAGCCATGGACCAGTGGTGTGGGTTAAAACTATTAATTCTAAAAGGAGAATTATGATGCATACCTTTATTTCGCGGCTGTCTTTTTGGTGTATTCAAGGACCCTTCGTTTGGTCTATCTGTGCGTTGTAATCTTCCATTTGCTCTTCTATTCCACTTGTTGGGTGTAGTAGAATCACTCATGCACTTGTGCTACTAGGAATGGATTTTCAATTTGAAGTGACCTTCGTCTTCCTTCGTGATATGTGAATGCCTTCCTTGTTATAAATATATATATATTCAAAATTTTGTTAATTTCTGAAATGACCTCCAATGGTCACTTTTCCATGGATAAAATTCTCAACGGCCGAATTTTACCAATGGTCACTATATACTGTGCGATGTAGCCAACGGTCACAACGACCGCAACGGTCAATTTTTTTTTGCAATGTTACTGTTTCAAATTTCACCAACGTTCACAATGACTACAACAGTTAATTCTCTGAATTTCACACTGTCCAAAAATTGTTGGATTTCCAATGGGATCAGCGGTTCGCGACGATCAAACTTAACAAAATACGCCTTTGATTCCAAGCACGACTGTCAATTTTACGAAGTCAACGGTAAATACACACCTAATTCTTAGCATGTCGTCCCACCACTAGGCTTTATCCGTGCGCAAGCGTGGATATTACTATTAGCGTCTGTTGACGCTTATAAATTCCCTCTTGTCCGCTGAGAGGCCAATGTGGGATTATTATCTCCTAAAAAAAAGCGCAAGAATGTAATGTCCCCATTTTTCATATTTTTATTATACATAGTTGTGGAGTGGAGTCTTGATGTGTTTTGGTGTGTTAAGAGTATTTTTGGTGAAATTTGGCAATTAAATAATAAAAAGGGGGAAATGAGGGTGTATGCCCCATTAGGAGAATAAATATCATTTTATTATTATTTTCTAAGGTATTATTAAGTGAAATCAAAAAGTGCAACCTCAATAAAGAATTAAAAGAATGTCTATATAAAGAGGAGTAGGGGGCTCATTTGAGGGAGCTTGGATCATTTTATCTCTTCTACATTGTTGTATTTGGCTTTGCAGCTAATACACTTTTCTCTTGTGGACGAAACCCTACGAGAGAATTCTCTCTTGCGGACGAAACCCTGCAAGGGATAGCTTTGAGGACGAAAACCCTCTTGGCTAGAAACCTAGGACGAAAACCCTAGAGTTTCTTTGAGGTAAATCCAGCCGAGGTTTACAATTGGGTTTATTGAGACATTCCACATCATTTATTGAGGATTTCTTCGGCAGCATTCATATCAGATTTGGGGAGATCAGATTTGGGGTTTTGGGAACCCTTCTTGGTGTGGTATTTCAGATTTGGTGTGGCATTATAGTTTCAGATTTTTGCAGCAGAGTTTAGCAGTTTTGTGGTTGGGCATTTGTGAGTTGTTTTCATTCAATAATTTAGCAGAGGTTGTGTTGTTTGTTCAGCATCCAGGATTTTATATTAATGTTTTAGGTGTGATCTATGTAATTGTGGTTCCATAAAAGATAATATAAAATATTGTGGTGTGTTTGTGACAATCTTAGGGTTTTATGGTGAACTTTTCTGGGTATTTGTAGATCTGATTGATATTTCTGCATGATTCAGTCTTTTCTAGGTACTTGTAGATCTGATTGATATCTGCATGATTCAGAATTTTATTTGATATAAATTGCATAGTTAGGGTTTTTCCTTAGTTGGCACATTACAGTGGTATCAGAGCCAAAGATTCTGCAGCCTATCTGGGTTCTTTATCTAGTGTGTTTTCTCATAATAGTTGCAGCTGAGAGTTGGTTAGTTCAATGTGAAGATGGAGCCACACAGTGATTGGGATAGGTTTCAACATGAGTTTTGGCAAGGTCAGAGAGAGTTGCAGCAAACTCTCAAGCAGTTGACAGCTGCTATGTCACCTAAGTCAGCACCTACGGTTTCCTCTAAGGCTAAGGTTGAGCCCACCATCTCAGAGTTACGGGATCAGTTTGTTCAGGAATGGACCAATGCTAGTGGGAAATTCAAAGAAATGATGTCTCTTCATGATTGGGTGGACATGAGGATGAGGCAACAACCTAATCGGAGAGGTAATCATCATCAACAGAAGTTGCATAGGAAGGAGAGAAAATATGAACCAATGTCTCCCACCTCAATTCCTATACAAAGAAACGTTGTTGGGTCCAAGAAGGTCGAGATGATAGAAGAAGAACTTGCTGTTCCAGAAAACTTTAGAAGGCAGTTGGCAGAAAAAGAAATGGTTTCTAGTGGTTTACAGGTCGCAGGACCTCTATCAAATATGGATACAACAAATTTTGTTTTGCAGCAGAATAATATTTCTTCTGGATACCTTACAAGTTCAGCTCCTTTGTCTCAGATATTAGTACCAAATGCAATTGATGAAAAATTAGCAAGGCAACAAATTGATGGCATAGTACAACAGTATGAATATGAAGTAGACAGCTTTGTGGAATCGGATTCTGCTCTGGACATTGATGTGTTCAGTGAAACACAAGTGACATTCAAAGCCTTTGAAGAGCATGATGGAGAGTATGATGAGAGTGAACACATAGGAGTTTACAAATTAGATTTCAGTAATGATAGAGTTGGTGAGTATTGGTTTGATTTGGAAAATGAACATGAGATTTACAATAAGCATGCAACACCAAAAATACATCAGCCATTAGACGCATGGGATCCAAGTATTTCAGCACCTAGTTATGATGAGGAACCGGTTTGGGATGAATTTCATCTTGAACAAGGAGCTGCCCAAAATTTATTTCAAAAATCATGCAAAGGAAATGACATTGAGATGGCTGATCCTTGCATTAAAGACAAATCCAAACTGTTATTTCATAGGGCTGATTATGATCAAGAAGAAGAGGAGGTAAATTTTGAAGGAGTAACTATTTCAGCCTTAAAACAAGGAAACATGCCCATGGATTACATCACCAAATTGGCCAAAGATAGAGGTAACAATTATATGAGGGTTGTAATGAATGAATTTGCTCATTTCCCTATTGTTACAGTCGTCTTAACAACAATAGAGGAGTTTCATTTGTTCTTTGGAAGGGTATGTAGATCTCATAGCATACATGGGGATATTGTGAATATTTGGGACAGCAGATTCACACCTTGGGATCCGGGTATATTGGCACCTAGATGTGAGGAAGTACCCATGGGGAATGAACGCCCTATTGACTTCAATACCATCCACATTTCATTTCAGAGTTCCAAAAACTCAGTTTTGAATTTCCAAGAAGTTCGTCCTATTTTTGAGAGTCTTTGGGTGAGCTTGGGAAACATCCCCCCCTTGGAGCCACTCTTGAGCCATGGGGAGGCACAAAGCAGCCTTAAGGAAGTTGCAAGAAGGTATGTTATCAGTTCTGATTTTTGTTGGCAATATAACAGTAGTTCTCCATTTATGGGCAGCATTAGCATTGTGGAAAAAGAGACATTGATGGCACCTATGGTTGCATTCTTGTTGAGACCTAAGACTGCATTTTTGGTAATGAATGAGGATGCATCTTTGATGATAGAATGGACTGAGTTTTTGTTCAAAATGACTACATCACTGATGGAGATTGAGGCTGCACATTTCATGTTCTATGAGGACATACACTTCTTGATAAAAGAGGCTGTGTTTGTGACTTCTGTGTCTAATCTTACCACTCTGTTTGAGACGCCTTGGTCTGCATCTTTCATAACTAATGAGGCTGTTTTTCTAAGGGCAACTTGGACTGATTGTTCACTGATTTTTGAGGTTGCATCTTCTCTATCTTTTAGGACTGTTTTTGTGATGAATTCTGGGACAGAGTTGGAGATGTATGGGACTACATGTTGGTTGATTTGTGAGACTGCATATTTGTCTTTGGAGGCAACATCTGTTGAGAGAGTTAAGACTGAAATGTTGACAACATACTGGACTGCATTTTTTATGACCGATGGGGCTGTGTTTTTGACTCATTGGACAGCACTTTTGAGGGAAGCTTTGGCCAAGTTTTTTATTAAGAAGACTGCAAACTCCATGACAAATAGGACTGCAATAATGATGACTGATGCAGCTGCGTTGACAATGAGTTTTGGGGCTACATGTGACACATTGTTTGGGACAATTCCTCCCAAGCTAATTGAGATCTTCATGAGGTTTGAATTGGCACTTTACATGATGTATAAGAAGGTGTTTTGCATGTTGTTTAGGACTGTCTTTTCTTCAAAAATTAGAGCTGTGTTTCTTGAGGAGCTATTTTGGGCAGCATTGGTAAGGGCATTTGAGGTAAATGGCAAGTTTGGCATTGGTATTATCACATGGTGGGCCTTAGAAACATTCATAGGATGGAAAATAGGGACTGCAAACATTGGGAAGATAGACGTTGCATCCCGGGAGCCTTGGAAGGTTGCTAATGGCATCCTGAAAGCAACCATAATTTATTCTGTTGATAACACATTGATGGCTGCCATTTCTATAAGAAGGACTGCAATTTTGATCAGCCATGGGACATTACATTCTGATCAGCCTTGCTTAGATTGTTTTGATAAGGAGGAGGAAGATACCATTTCATTCTTGGATAATCTTGGGAACACATCTTCAGTATTGGGGTGTTTGGGGGAAAACGTTCTTCTCTTGGGGTCACTTTTGCACCACTTGAAGACATGGATCAGCCATGATACTACTTACATAAGGTATGACATTCATTCTGATTTTTATGACAGCTGTTTGAAGAGTTTTGGCATTCATGAGTTGGTTACATTGATAAGTTATGGGAATGAAAGATTGATGATGGATGGAGCTGGTAATTGGTATGGCATAATCACGTCATGTGGAAGAAATTGGGCTGCATTATGGAGTATTTTTGAGAGCAGGACATTAGCATTTGGAGATGATATCTTGCTAATTCTCAGAACTGATTTTTGGGCAGCCATTGGAACTGTTTTTGGGAATAAAAAGTTGGCATCGCTGGTAATTCATTGGGATTCATTTTGCATTCAAACTATGACTGCACCTACAACACTTTGTGAGACAGAATTGGAAACAGTTTTCACTTTGTATAGGCTAATTGATGAGACATCAGGGGCTGCGCTTCATATCAGGTCTGATTTTCTCATATTTGCTGTGTTTTACTTGATTAGAAGGGCTGCTACATCACACCAAATTTCAGTTTTGATTGAGAGGGGGAATGAAATTGTTCATGATAGAAAGTGTGCAGGAATGTTTTTCATGATGTCAAAGACTGCTTTTCATTCAGAAATCAGAACTGAGTTTGTTTCGAAAAGGGAAATTGAGGAACATGAATTGGTAGACTTCATATACACTTATTTGCAAAACATGAAAGATGAAGCATATATGGCAAAGATAGTACTTCAGAAATCAGCATGTATGGACCTTGGAGTGGCCTTGATGGATACTTGGAGAATTGTGTCTCTACATGTTGATGCTGCCAAGAAGAAGACAGTGGCGCAGCATCAGCATGATGGACCTACTCCTTTAACATTTATTTGGGATCCTGGAATCACCATTGGTTTCAGCTTGATGATGAGAAGATGGTGTTGGAATTGCTTGAGGACAAGCAATTTTGGGAGGGGTGGTATTGTAATGTCCCCATTTTTCATATTTTTATTATACATAGTTGTGGAGTGGAGTCTTGATGTGTTTTGGTGTGTTAAGAGTATTTTTGGTGAAATTTGGCAATTAAATAATAAAAAGGGGGAAATGAGGGTGTATGCCCCATTAGGAGAATAAATATCATTTTATTATTATTTTCTAAGGTATTATTAAGTGAAATCAAAAAGTGCAACCTCAATAAAGAATTAAAAGAATGTCTATATAAAGAGGAGTAGGGGGCTCATTTGAGGGAGCTTGGATCATTTTATCTCTTCTACATTGTTGTATTTGGCTTTGCAGCTAATACACTTTTCTCTTGTGGACGAAACCCTACGAGAGAATTCTCTCTTGCGGACGAAACCCTGCAAGGGATAGCTTTGAGGACGAAAACCCTCTTGGCTAGAAACCTAGGACGAAAACCCTAGAGTTTCTTTGAGGTAAATCCAGCCAGGGTTTACAATTGGGTTTATTGAGACATTCTGCATCATTTATTGAGGATTTCTTCGGCAGCATTCATATCAGATTTGGGGAGATCAGATTTGGGGTTTTGGGAACCCTTCTTGGTGTGGTATTTCAGATTTGGTGTGGCATTATAGTTTCAGATTTTTGCAGCAGAGTTTAGCAGTTTTGTGGCTGGGCATTTGTGAGTTGTTTTCATTCAATAATTTAGCAGAGGTTGTGTTGTTTGTTCAGCATCCAGGATTTTATATTAATGTTTTGGGTATGATCTATGTAATTGTGATTCCAGGAAAAATAATAAAAATATTGTGGTATGTTTGTGAGAAATCTTAGAGTTTTGTGGTGAACTTTTCTGGGTATTTGTAGATCTGATTGATATCTGCATGATTCAGTATTTTCTGGGTATTTGTAGATCTGATTGATATCTGCATGATTCAGAATTTTATTTGATATAAATTGCATAGTTAGGGTTTTTCCTTAGTTGGCACATTACAAAGAAGATGCACTTGCTATTGCGCCAAAACCTCCTTGTATCGTTGGATAATTTAAACGTCGCCAATACTTGGCGGCTCGTGGTTGGTCAGCAGACTTTAGGATCAAGAAAATTTGGTTGTTCTTCTCAGGCTAAATTCGAGACTCTAGTGGGTACAGAATTTGGGGTTTCTCGCAATCGAAAATCGTCCGTTAATGTTCCGCAGTATGTTACGTCCTCCAACACGATATTTATATGCAACGAATTAAAACGTAAAACGAATTCACACTAAAATATTTGAGCGTTGAGCATAAGTTAATGTGCTGATTAAAAACGTCGCACTATTGTTATCCTTCAAGTGGACAAATTTGCCGTAATCGCAGGAACTGTTGGTCACGGATCTGCCACAGGAAAGGATTTGTTTTGGATACGCGCCCTAGACCCGGACCAACCTTGAAAGGCCGAGAGGAAGAGATACCTCCCGTGCCAATATACGAAGAAGGCCGGCTCCTATACTAACTACTCGGGGTTTTCAGGATAAGAGTGCAGGAAAGAGATTAAAAGAGTACAGAAAGAAATGTAAATAGCTTAATAGAGCAATGGGAAAGAACAAGCAGCACAACAACTCATCTATATTTTAACCCAGCAGCTATCAATACACAAAAACGATCAGAAATCAATACTGCAATAATTTTCCCTATGTATCCCCTAAAAGGATTCTAGGTTCATATATCCTCCAATGCCTAAATCCAAATAGCAGAATTACAGCAATCAGAAAAATAAATGAAATGTACAGAAATACCTGCCAGAGGCGTCATACAAAGAAAACACAGAATTGAAGCCAAGATTCCTCAGTATTGATGCAAAAGTTTCAAATACAGCAGTTTTCTAGCAATATGTTCCCCCCCTTTTTCATTACAATGCATGGGTTTTTATAGAGGACCCTCCCTCCGAGCCATTAATGAACTAGACGCACAAGGACGCTAGAGCGGCTCAAAATTGGCACTCGACCGCTTTTTGCAAACGAAAAATCCCATCTAATTCCTATAATTGGTTACAGGGCCACCTTAGGCGGAAAATTTGCATTTATGCGCCGCGAAAGTGTCTTGGATTCATACCCCGTTTTTGAATGCGTGCCCCTCGGGAGTAGCACCGGTGTTAGGGGCGGCTTAAGGGGAGCTTCGCTGAAAATCTGGCCTGAATCGCAATTGGAGGGAGGTTCGCCCAGTCTGCCCCCAAAGTGTAGCTTCGCAAGGAAATCGGGCCGAAGTGAAGGTCTGAAGGGGAGGTTCGCAAAAGTTGTGGGCCGAAGTTGTGGTTCGGCAAGTTGAGGAGCGAAGAAGGTCAAAGCCTCTTGCCTTGATGGATGGTTGCTTCGCCAGAAATAGGCCCGAAGTGAAGGTTCGGCCATCTTGCCGCCCGAAGTGCCTGCTTCGCCCTGCCTGAGGCCGAACTGGCAGTCTAAAAGGGATGGTTAGCTGAAAATATTTGCCTAAGTGTAACTTCGGCAACTTCCTGGGTGAAGTGAGCCAACTGCCTTAGAATTTTTTCAAGCCCAAAGTGGACTTTCTGCCTATTTTCTTCAGCGCAGCTGCCCATTAACCCTTCTTTGAGTGAAGTTGTCCCTTTCTGCCCTCTTCTGTTGCTGTCTCAACGTCTAAAAAATGCCTTTGCTGGAGTTCGCCCAATTTTGCTGGAGTTCGCCCGAACTGGGTCCGAGGATGAAGTTCGTTGAACAAATGGCCCGAAACTAGGGTTTGGCAGGAGTGGAGGCCGAACTTGGAGGTAAACCTGCTTTAGTGTTTTTTGGGAGCATGCTAAAACCGGAGTTCGCTGTAGTCCGCCCCCGGAGCTGAGGTTCGAAGGTGATTCAGACGAATTTGAGAATTTCTGGCAGACAAAGGGTTTTGGCCGACGTTGGGATTCGCAGCCGACATTGCGCTTCGCAGCCGATATGAACTTTAGGGCCGACATTGAGCTTCGGGGCCGAAGTGGGCACTTTGGCTGACGTTGAACGTTTTGGCCGACATGGAGCTTCGGGGCCGAAGTTGCGCTTTCTGGGCCGAAGTGGGGCTTTTTTGGCTGAAGTGGAGCTTTTTGGCCGAAGTGAAGCTTTTTGGGCCGTGCCTTAGCCAATTTTTTAGGCCCGAAGTGGGCTTTCACTGGCTCTGCTTCCGAGGGCCATAACTTTTGATCCGCTGCTCCAATCGCCTATTATAATATATCGTCGGGAAGCTTGCGAAAATATCTGCAATGACGAAATATCCAAAGCTCATTTCATCCACTTTATCATCCCCGTTTAGGGCCCGCGAAAATGCCAACACCTTTGCATGCTCTTTGTCGCTTTAAAGCCCCATACTTAGGCAAAATTTTATCAAAAAATTTAATGTGGCAAAAATGCCAACATTCCCTGGCGGCTCGAGGGGCATTTAGCTTGTCTGAATGCAGAGATCCCAGGCCTTTATCCATTGGGCAACAAAGTCATCCTCGCTGTCCTCCTCTGACCGTCTGCTGCTGACTAAGGGCTCTTCCTCCAACTTCTCCCCTTCTGCCTCTTCGGGGCCTTTTCTTTCTTCTCGGTGCTCCTCCGCCCATCTCGGCTGTACAATTGCCCAAGCACTTGATCTGAAAATGATAGCGCCTTATATGGCACTGAACTGTTGTGCCAAGTGATGCTAAAAACGGTACCTGAAAACTGCTATCTCTTTTTCCCTTGGAATGCTAAAAAGAAACACACACAAACTAAACTAAAAACAGAAAAATTTACTTACGCTCCTAAGCACCACTTAGTGCCCTATGCATTTTATATACCAGTCGAGCTATTTACATCATTTACACAAAAAATTGCGACATGATTGGCATGCCGCCACCACAAAATTAGCGTTGGACGCCTACCCAGTGAATCTGCAATGTATGGACCAGATTTGATTGTACTTCAGTTGATCTTTGAAGTTCGGTCGGCCTCCTAATGTTTGCCAGGTTGCGAACAGGGTGCAACATGGCAGGTTATCATGCATGCCAGTACCCATATAGTTGATGAATAATGCGGCAGAGAAATTTGCCACATGGGGGCCTTCTTCAGGTACCGGTTGCAGGATCTCGGGTATGTGCTCCTCGAACTCCTTGACGAGGCAGCAAGATTTTCCCGGCGATAGGCCTTATGTCGGGATATCCTCAAGGTCAGCCTCCTGATGAGGCATGCTTGTTGGGTTTTGGCTAAATACTTGCATGCGATGCCCCGGGACACAAAAAGGGTGCAAAAATGTGCCCTCTTCGCTCTCAGAATCTGCCACTTGAGCCTGTTCCCCTTCTTGGCCCATTTCCTGATGGCAACTGCAAGCAACCATATTATCCATTGTTGGGGTAGTGCTTGCATATTCCCATCATTAGCCTTGGACGAGATCCACCTCTTGAGCTCCACACAACCGCATTTGAGGTCTCTGCACAGTATGAGGGATCTGCCATGGTGAATACTGCGAGGGATAGAAAGGAGCAGGAGCAGCAACTACCGGAGAAAGTGATGGAGTTTCTCCCCACGGCATTTTTCCTGATAGGAGTAGAAGTCGCTCCGCTTGTACTGCTTCCTCAAAGATTTGAGGGGATCTCTGTTTCCCAGATTGCAGGAGGCTGATGTCCGGGTGGAAAGCCCGAACATAGAAGAGGTGAGCCTGGGCAGGTGTTGGCTGGATCTCCCCTGGGATTCTCTTCCAACTCCTGCAAAATCGGACATTGAAGTCTGTGATGCTCTCCAGAGGTGCTCTCGTGATGGTGGAGGGGTGCATCAAGAGTTGGAAGGGATCCTGAGAGCCATCAAATGTGCTGACTAGTGCCCCTGCCAAGTCTGCCCATGAACAAATGCTCTTACGCCCGAGCAGTCTGTACCATTGTAGCGCCCTTCCTTCCAAAGACAGGACCAGAAGTCTGATCATGACATCTTCGTGGGTTATGCCATGGAGGGTCGCTAGAGCAGCAACATCTTCAAGGTGTTCTCGGGCCATTCCCTTAGTGCCATTGTATTTCGTTAGGGTTTTCAGGGCACTTTTGGGAATCTCATGCCAACTTTGGAGATTCAGAGGGCCAAGATCATCCCATATGGGATAGCATACCTTTGCCATTATAGAAATGGTCTGCAGAAATCACGGTTCTCGCCACTAAGTCGGAGTCGCCAGGTGAACATTCTTTTCTCTGCTTGTGAGGTCAAGGCTGCTCACCAAACCTTGATTCCTTCGGGGTGTCTTCTTTCAGCTTAAAAGGCGCCTACGATCAAGAAATTTGGATCTTCAGCTCAGTCAGAGTCGCCAGGTGATTTTTCCAGATGAAGGCAAGCCAGAGATTCACCAAACTCGGGCTTCCTTAAAACATGGAGACTGTTCGTCCCACCCGGCGTGCCAGAAAACTGTTGCTCACGGATCTGCCACAAGAAAGGATTTGTTTTGGATACGTGCCCTAGACCCGGACCAACCTTGAAAGGCCGAGAGGAAGAGATACCTCCCGTGCCAATCTCCGGACAAGGTCGGCTCCTATACTAACTACTTGGGGTTTTCAGGATAAGAGTGCAGGAAAGAGATTAAAAGAGTACAGAAAGAAATATAAATAGCTTAATAGTGCAGTGGGAAAGAACAAGCAGCACAACAACTCATCTATATTTAACCCAGCAGCTATCAATACAGAAAAACGAACAGAAATCAATACTGCATTAATTTTCCCTATGTATCCCCTAAAAGGATTCCAGGTTCATATATCCTCCAATGCCTAAATCCAAATAGCAGAAGTACAGTAATCAGAAGAATAAATGAAATGTACAGAAATACCTGCTAGAGGCGTCATACAAAGAAAACACAGAATTGAAGCCAAGATTCCTCAGTATTGATGCAAAAGTTTCAAATACAGCAGTTTTCTAGCAATATGTTCCCCCCCTTTTTTCATTACAATGCATGGGTTTTTATAGAGGACCCTCCCTCTGAGCCATTAATGAACTAGACGCACAAGGACGTTAGAGCGGCTCAAAATTGGCGCTCGACCGCTTTTTGCAAACGAAACCTCCCATCTAATTACTACAATTGGTTACAGGGCCACCTTAGGCGGAAAATTTGCATTTATGCGCTGCGAAAGTGTCTTGGATTTATACCTCGTTTTTAAATGCGTGCCCCTCGAGAGTAACACCGGTGTCAAGGACGGCTTAGGGGGAGCTTCGCTGAAAATCTGGCCTGAATCGCAATTGGAGGGAGGTTCGCCCAGTCTGCCCCCGAAGTGTAGCTTCGCAAGGAAATCGGGCCGAAGTGAAGGTCTGAAGGGGAGGTTTGCAAAAGTTGTGGGCCGAAGTTGTGGTTCGACAAGTTGAGGAGCAAAGAAGGTCAAAGCCTCTTGCCTTGATGGATGGTTGCTTCGCCAGAAATAGGCCCGAAGTGGAGGTTCGGCCATCTTGCCGCCCGAAGTGCCTGCTTCGCCCAGCCTGAGGCCGAACTGGCAGTCTAAAAGGGATGGTTCGCTGAAAATATTGGCCGAAGTGTAACTTCGGCAACTTCCTGGGCGAAGTGAGCCAACTGCCTTAGAATTTTTTCAAGCCCAAAGTGGACTTTCTGCCTATTTTCTTCAGCGCAGCTGCCCATTAACCCTTCTTTGAGCGAAGTTGTCCCTTTCTGCCCTCTTCTATTGCTGTCTCAACGTCTGAAAAATGCCTTTGCTAGAGTTCGCCCAATTCTGCTGGAGTTTGCCCGAACTAGGTCCGAGGATGAAGTTCGTTGAACAAATGGCCCAAAACTAGGGTTTGGCAGGAGTGGAGGCCGAACTTGGAGGTAAACCTGCTTTAGTGTTTTTTGGGAGCATGCTAAAACCGGAGTTCGTTGCAGTCCGCCCCCGGAGCTGAGGTTCGCAAGTGATTCGAACGAATTTGAGCATTTATGGCCGACATAAAGGGTTTTGGCCGACATTGGGATTTTGGCCAACGTTGGGATTCGCGGCCGACGTTGGGATTCGCGGCCAACGTCGAGCTTTGCGGCCGATATGAACATCGGGGCCGACATTGAGCTTCGGGGCCGAAGTGGGCACTTTGGGCGACGTTGAACGTTTTGGCCGACATGAAGCTTCGGGGCCGGAGTTGGGCTTTCTGGGCTGAAGTGGGGCTTTTTTGGCCGAAGTGGGCACTTAGGGGCCAAAGTGGAGCTTTTTTGGCCGAAGTGGAGCTTTTTGGCCAAAGTGAAGCTTTTTGGGCCGTGCCTTAGCCAATTTTTCAAGCCCGAAGTGGGCTTTCGCTAGCTCTGCTTCCGGGGGCCATAACTTTTGATCCGCTGCTCCGATCGCCTATTATAATATATCGTCGGGAAGCTTGCGAAAATATCTGCAATGATGAAATATCCAAAGCTCATTTCATCCACTTTATCATCCCCGTTTAGGGCTCGCAAAAATGCCAACACCTCTGAATGCTCTTTGTCGCTTTAAAGCCACATGCTTAGGCAAAATTTTATCAAATAGTTTAATGTGGCAAAAATTCCAACATTCCTGGCGGCTCGAGGGGCATTTAGCTTGTCTGAATGCAGAGATCCCAGGCCTTTATCCATTGGGCAACAAAGTCATCCTCACTGTCCTCCTCTGACCGTCTGCTGCTAACTAGGGGCTCTTCCTCCAACTTCTCCCCTTCTGCCTCTTTGGGGCCTTTTCTTTCTTCTCAGTGCTCCTCTTGCCCATTCTGGCTGTACAATTGCCCAAGCGCTTGATCTGAAAATGATAGCGCCTTATATGGCACTGAACTGCTGTGCCAGGTGATGCTAAAAACGGTACCTGAAAACTGCTATCTCTTTTTCCCTTGGAGCGCTAAAAAGAAACACACAAACTAAACTAAAAACAGAAAACTTTACTTAAGCTCCTAAGCACCACTTAGTGCCCTCTGCACTTTATTTACCAGTCGGGCTATTTACATCATTTACACAAAAACCTGCAACATGATTGGCATGCCGCCACCACAAAATTAGCGTTGGACGCCTACCCAGTGAATCTGCAATGTCCGGACCAGATCTGATTGTACTTCAGTTGATCTTTGAAGTCCGGTCGGCCTCCTAATGTTTGCCAGGTTGCGAACAGGGTGCAACGTGTCAGGTTATCATGCATGCCAATACCCATATAGTTGAATAATGCGGCAGAGAAATTTGCCACATGGGGACCTTCTTCAGGTACCAGTCGCGGGATCTCGGGTATGTGCTCCTCGAACTCCTTGACGAGGCAGCAGGATTTTCCCAACGATAGGCCTTCTGTCGAGATATCCTCAAGGTCAGCCTCCTGATGAGGCATGCTTGTTGGGTTTTGGCTAAATACTTGCATGCTATTACCCGAGACACAAAAAGGGTACAAAAATGTGCCCTCTTCGCTCTCAGAATTTGCCACTTGAGCCTATTCCCCTTCTTGGCCCATTTCCTGATGGAAATTGCAAGCAACCATATTATCCATTGTTGGGGTAGTGCTTGCATATTCCCATCGTTGGCCTTGGACGAGATCCACCTCTTGAGCTCCACACAACTGCATTCGAGGTCTCTGCACAGTATGAGGGATCTGCCATGGTGAATACTGCGCGGGATAGACAGGAGCAGGAGCAACAACTACCGGAGAAAGTGATGGAGTTTCTCCCCACGGTATTTTTCCTGATAGGAGTAGAAGTCGCTCCGCTTGTACTGCTTCCTCAAATATTTGAGGGAATCTCTTTTCCCCAGATTACAGAAGGAGGTTGATGTCCGGGTGGAAAGCCCGGACATAGAAGAGGTGAGCCTGGGCAGGTGTTGGCTGGATCTCCCCTGGGATTCTCTTCCAACTCCTGCAAAATCGGACATTGAAGTCTGTGATGCTCTCCAGAGGTGCTCTCGTGATGGTGGAGAGGTGCATCAAGAGTTGGAAGGGATCCTGAGAGCCATCAAATGTGCTGACTAGTGCCCCTGCCAAGTCCGCCCATGAACAAATGCTCTTACGCCCGAGCAATTTGTACCACTATAGCGCCCTTCCTTCCAAAGACAGGACCAGAAATCTGATCATGACATCTTCGTGGGTTATGCCATGGAGGTTCGCTAGAGAAGCAACATCTTCAAGGTGTTCTCGGGCCATTCCCTTAGTGCCATTGTATTTCGTTAGGGTTTTCAGGGCACTTTTGGGAATCTCATGCCAACTTTGGAGATTCAGAGGGCCAGGATCATCCCAACTGGGATAGCATACCTTTGCCATTATAGAAATGGTCTGCAGAAATCACGGTTCTCGCCACTAAGTTGGAGTCGCCAGGTGAACATTCTTTTCTCTGCTTGTGAGGTCAAGGCTGCTCACCAAACCTTGATTCCTTCGGGGTGTTTTCTTTCAGTTTAAAATGCGCCTACGATCAAGAAATTTGGATCTTCAGCTCAGTCAAAGTCGCCAGGTGATTTTGTCAGATGAAGGCAACCCAGAGATTCACCAAACACGGGCTTCCTTAAAACATGGAGACTGTTCGTCCCACCGGGCATGCCAGCAAACTATTGGTCACAGATCTGCCACAGTTAAGGATTTGTTTTGGATACGCGCCCTAGACCCAGACCAACCTTGAAAGGCCGAGAGGAAGAGATACCTCCCGTGCCAATCTCCGGAGAAGGTCGGCTCCTATACTAACTACTTGGGGTTTTCAGGATAAGAGTGCAGGAAAGAGATTAAAAGAATACAGAAAAAAATATAAATAGCTTAATAGTGCAGTGGGAAAGAACAAGCAGCACAACAACTCATCTATATTTAACCCAACAGCTATCAATACAAAAAACGATCAGAAATCAATACTGCAATAATTTTCCCTATGTATGCCCTAAAAGGATTCCAGGTTCATATATCCTCCAATGCCTAAATCCAAATAGCAGAATTACAATAATCTGAAGAATAAATGAAATGTACAGAAATACCTACTAGAGGCGTCATACAAATAAAACACAGAATTGAAGCCAAGATTCCTAAGTATTGATGCAAAAGTTTCAAAGACAGCAGTTTTCTAGCAATATATTCCCCCCCATTTTTCATTACAATGCATGGGTTTTTATAGAGGACCCTCCCTCTGAGCCATTAATGAACTAGACACACAAGGACGTTAGAGCGGCTCAAAATTGGCACTCGGCCGCTTTTTGCAAACGAAACCTCCCATCTAATTACTATAATTGGTTACAGGGCCACCTTAGGCGGAAAATTTGCATTTATGCGCCGCGAAAGTGTCTTGGATTCATACCCCGTTTTTGAATGCGTGCCCCTCGGGAGTAGCACCGGTGTCAGGGGCAGCTTAGGGGGAGCTTCGCTGAAAATCTGGCCTAAATCGCAATTGGAGGGAGGTTCGCCCAGTCTGCCCCTGAAGTGTAGCTACGCAAGGAAATCAGGCCGAAGTGAAGGTCTGAAGGGGAGGTTCGCAAAATTTGTGGGCCTAAGTTGTGGTTCAGCAAGTTGAGGAGCGAAGAAGGTCAAAGCCTCTTGCCTTGATGGATGGTTGCTTCGCCAGAAATAGGCCCGAAGTGGAGGTTCGGCCATCTTGCCGCCCGAAGTGCCTGCTTCGCCCAGCCTGAGGCCGAACTGGCAGTCTAAAAGGGATGGTTCGCTGAAAATATTGGCCGAAGTGTAACTTCGGAAACTTCCTGGGCGAAGTGAGCCAACTGCCTTAGAATTTTTTCAAGCCCAAAGTGGACTTTCTGCCTATTTTCTTCAATGCAGCGCAGCTGCCCATTCTTCTTTGAGTGGAGCTGTCCCTTTCTGCCCTCTTCTGTTGCTGTCTCAACATCTAAAAAATGCCTTTGCTGGAGTTCGCCCAATTCTGCTGGAGTTCGCCCGAACTGGGTCCGAGGATGAAGTTCGTTGAACAAATGGCCCGAAACTAGGGTTTGGCAGGAGTGGAGGCCGAACTTGGAGGTAAACCTGCTTTAGTGTTTTTTGGGAGCATGCTAAAACCGGAGTTCGCTGCAGTCCGCCCCCGAAGCTGAGGTTCGCAGGTGGTTTTTTGGGATTCTCACCGACATTGGGATTCTGGCCGACATTGGGATTTTGGCCGACGTTGGGATTCTGGCCGACATTGGGATTTTGGCCGACGTTGAGCTTCGCGGCCGATATGAACTTCGGGGCCGACATTGAGCTTCGGGGCCGAAGTGAACATTCTGGGCCGAAGTGGGGCTTTTTTGGCCGAAGTGGGCACTTAGGGCCGAAGTGGAGCTTTTTGGCCGAAGTGGGCACTTAGGGGCCGAAGTGGAACTTTTTGGCCGAAGTGAAGCTTTTTGGGCCGTGCCTTAGCCAATTTTTCAGGCCAAAGGAAACCGAACCCTAGAGCTTATCCTTGATAAGTGTAATGTCCCTTTTTAAGAAATAGCAAACCCTTACTATGAAAATGCAGAAATTAAGTACAGCAAGGAAATAACTCAGAAATTGCTCATAAAATAACACAAATATGAGGAGAAATCAGCCAGTATCATATATTAAATATTGCCAAACCAATACAATAGCTCCCCAAGGCTGAACAGATGCAAAAACTCCTCAAAAATGATCCCAAATACAAGCGTAGGGTTTGGGGCTGCCAACAGATCTGAAACACATGACACAAATGCTCCCAAAAATGCCACGAACTCCTCACGGATGCCTCTTTTTGTATTTTTGATATTTTAGGGCAATAACACCTGCAATGATATTGCCAAGACCCCAACCATGCACCTCCAATGCACTATGGGAATGAGCAAGACCTGCAATCTCAACTCATGGAACCTCTAGGGTTTCAATATTCAATTCTGATATCAACATAACATGCCCAAAATGGGACGTCTCAATCCCTTATATAGGGTGAGGTTCTAATTTGGAGTTGACATCTCCCAACCCTAAAATCACTTAAAGTGCTCCCAACCCTAAAATCACTTAAAGTACCTTATTACAACATAAAAACATAAAACATAATTAAACACAACTTAAGTTATGTCTCCTAGCCACATGAACCCATTTTTCATTTTTATAATTAAGTGTAGGAGACATTTACAAAAATATTTATTTTTGGGACATTACAAGTCCACCCTCCTCAAATTGCTTGTCCTCAAGCAAAGTCAAAGCTGGAGCATCTAAAATTTCTGCACCTTCCTGTTGTCACATTTTGCACGGGGTGCAATGTCTTCAGTGTTGTAACTGTGCTGCTCTTCTTTTTCCCTCTTCCCCTATTTTCCTTCCTTCTCCTCTCCCTTTCCTTTTCCTTCCCGCATTCTCTTTCTTTCCCCCCTTTCTTGGAGTCCCCAGTTGATTTTTCAACTTTCCAGCAAGTTACCTGAAAAATGGCTAAGTGTTGGTGCGAAGTTCGCACTTCGCCCAATCTGGGCGAGTTCGCATCCCGTTTGGTGCGAGTGCGCACTTCGCCCGATTTTGGTGCGAGTCGACTTCGCCCCACTTTCAGGCGCACCTTGCAGCTAGCGATTGACGAGTGGCGGCGGCGAGAAGATGATAAAAGGCCGGAGCGAGAGTCCGTACGGCGGCGGACACCGATTTCCACCGTGCGCAGCCCGACTCGCGATGAAGTCGGAGTGCGCCCTTGACGAGTGCGCGATGAGGGAACAAACCCGAGAATTTGACCAAGGCATGAAGGCCTTCCCGGCTGCTTGTTTTACTGCCCGCGCAACCCGAAACGCTACGATCCCAAGCGAAGTTGGACGGACTGCCTTCCAAGGCAGACACGTGTCACTGACATCATCCATCATACGACAAGTGTCCGGCTCGGGATTAGAGCCGAAACGTGCCGAGCAAAAGGACAAGCATGGGCTGCATTGCCTACGCCAGTAGCCTCATTCAAAGCTGATCTGAGGTTTCACCTGCTCCAGCTACCCGCATCACTGCCAGAAGGAGATTACGCCCAACACACCGCCATGTAGCTGTCCAGCTTCCAGGAAGACCATGCTGCGGGTACAGTCCGGTCCGACAAAAGGTCAGCATTTGCGGCTCTTTCGCCGCTTTTGTCAGCTTATGTTTGACTGGGACCTTGTGCCCATTAATGTAACGGGAGGGACTCGGGCTATAAAAGCCCACCGTGAATTCATTGTAAAGGGTGGAAGGGGAATGTCTGTTAGGGAACCACTGTGCCCATTGTAACCGTGCTTACGCTTATAAATATAATCTGTATGCTTGGTTACATTACTGCTTTTGTTTTTTATCCTTGCCTTTCTTTATATTCATGCCTTAGGCTAACCTGTGTCATGGCTCGTTGATTCATTTCAGCATTTGATGATCAGGTGCCTCTAGCATTGCTTGTTTAAAGCACCCCATGTACTTCATGAATTAAAAGGATACATAGAATAGCTGTAGTAGCAGTTCCATCAGTTGTGTGTTTTGTTGCTGGTCCGTATCACGGTGATTGGTGCTGTTGCCCGTCTTGTTAGTTCCTTGTAGGGAATGTACGTTAGGGGGCCATTGAAGTCTGTGCGGTTAAATTCTCTACATAAACACATATACACAGCTCACGATATCTCTATGATTGCTTTCTACCCATGTTAGTGTCCGTAGGTGGTGATTGACGTGTTGCCGTCTTGTTAGTTCCTTGTAGGGAATGTACGTTAGGGAGCCGTTGTAGCCGTGCGTACCTTTGCTTGGGTATCGGAAGTATACGTTAGATTTTGCGGTTCTTTGTCATGCTTTGTGTTTATATGCGGTAAGTAGCGGTGATTGGTGTGTTCCCGTCCTTGTTAGTTCCCCCCACCAACCTTTGAATATATTTGTAAATCTCTTTACGTACATTTATTTCTTTCCTGTACTCTTAGCTTGAATCGATAAACCCCCAAAAGGAGCCGGCCTTCTCCGGAGATTGGCTCGGAAGGCATCTCTTCCTTCCGGCCTTTCATCTCTGGTGGGCGAATCTGGGCGCATTAACCCAAATCCTTTCCTCATGGCAGATTCGTAACCAACAGTTTCTCTGGCACGCCCGGTGGGACCCTGGTCCCACATTTGAAGAGAGATTTTCTGATCAGTCTCCACCTGGCGCTGACAGTTCCTGAGCTCTCGGTGAGACAAGGAAGTTTCTCACCCCCGACAGAATTGAAGCACCGGTGTTCGCTTCATTGCTGTTCCAAATCCGAACACACGGCGACTACTGCACGAACAAATCCTCTGAGTCAAGAAGACCGGTCCCGGCACCTTCATGCACACGAGAAGGTGGCAAGCGAGGGATCCGAGAAGCCCGCCTGAGTTCTACGAACTGGATATCAACGCCCGAGGCGAGATCCCCAGGCTGGCTGACCCGCGAGCTCGTTTCGACGAAGCCGAGGTGAGATACAAGAAGAACCGAAGCCGAAGTCGGAGGAGCTGAGTACGAAATAGAAGAGGCCGAGGAAGAAGAAGATCCTGCATCCTCGGAAAGTACCGACACTGAGTACACAACCGACGGCGGAGAAGAAGAAGAAGAAGAAGAAATGGCTGCTCAACAGCCGAATGACGATGATCTTTTCCCGGCTGTGGACTCTACGGGGCCCTTGGCCCTGGTCGGACAGCAAGCTGTGCCCCCTGTTGCTTTAAAGTCTATTCCCACATACGACGGCTACGGTAAGACGGCGTACGAGCACATCCAGGACATCCTTGCCCTGGCCGCATTGCATACTATCACCGATGAAAGTGTGAAGACCCGTCTGCTGGCCCTTTCCCTGAGGGGAAAGCTTCTCTACTGGTGGAGATCGCTGCCAGAGGGATCCATCACAGGGTGGCCCCAGCTTGCCAGGAGGCTCGTAAAAGGATGCAACGAGTCTGCTGACCCTACTTCTCTCTTGCATCAGTTCCAAGCTATCCAGAGACATCCTCAAGAGGAGGTGTACGATTTTAACATTAGGTTTGCGAGATCCTGGAAACGGGTACCTCGCGAACTTCGGCCTTCAGCCGGCATGGCTGCTCACTACTATACGAGATCCTTCAACTCAGACATATGCCTGCTGCTGAAGATCGCCAGAATTGATGAGTTCCCTGCGCTGTACGAGGCTGCCCAGCAAGCTGAAGCTGACATTATCTCCATCGGCAGGCTTCCGTCCAGAGTGCAGGAGCCCATCCATCCCGACTTCCCCAGATCTCAGTATCCTTACGCCTCTGGTGGTTCGCCGTCCACATCAGGACAGCAACCCCAGCAGCAGTGGAATCCGGCGCCGGTCGTAACTCCTTACGGCCCGCCTCAATTACATTACCCTCACCCGCCGCCTCCTGCTCCGCATTTTCCAGCACTTCCCGCTCCTCCACAGTACGCATCCTATTCTAACCCTCCTCCATTGGCTGCATTGCCTCCACCGGCACAGTTGCCGCCTCCCGACAGCAACATCCAGAACACGATTCTACAAGAAGTGCGGGCTTTGGCCTCCGGATACCATGCCATGTCCAATGACATGACCGCTATGAAGAAGAAGCAGGCCCAGATGGACCTCGCTCCTAGGAGACCATATGCGCCCCGGCGCTAACAAAAGACAAAGCGCCAGAAAACCAGCCGCGAGAGGCGTCCGCCTCGAGAAATCTTGCTATAGAAGACCCGCCTGGTCCTCCCGACCGGGTTAAGCGGTGCACTACGTGCAATGACCCGCATTCGGAGGAAGGCGCACTTTGCACCGGCACTACATTCGGACATTGGCCGGCAGCGCTATAGAAGACGATGAGCTGTACATGATCTTGGATGGCGAGGCCAACTTTGCCCTCCCGGAAGAAAATCTAGCGCCACCTGCCAAGGAAGAAAGAAGGCCGCGGATGCGGCCAAGCCTTTGCAAGTCTACGCGAGAAGAGAAAAACCGCAGCCCGGCGGGCTGCCACCATACAAGCGGCTGTGGCCCTACACAGCCCGGGAGAAGGCATCCAAAGATAAAGCTCCAGTCAAGCCTTCTCCGGCAAAGGCTGCCCCTGTTCCAGCCAAACCTCCAGCAAAGGCCCCAACTCCGGCTAAGGCTCCTGTACTTCAGCCTCCAGCTGAAACCAAAGAACAAGCCCAGGAGAAGCTGAAGTACCCGTCTCTGACCAAGAGACAGCGAGTTGAGGCCACCCAACAGTACCGGACAAAGTATGAGCCGGCTAAACCAGCAGAAGGAGCTAGTACCTCGGGCTACAACATTGTAGACGAGTTGAAGAGAACACCTGCTAGAATCAGCATGTACGATGCTCTTTTGCTCCCAGGCCAGGTAGATCTGCTGCAAGAATCACTAAAGAACATGAAGAACGGCAGACAGATGCAGCCCGCTGTCCTGGTTCAACCTTTGACGATCTCACGCCATTGGGAAGAGCAGGACCGCCACCCTTTTATCCGTCTTTACGGATGCAAGGGCACATAGTTCACTAGCTGCATGGTGGACTACGGGTGCTTCCTCGACCGTGATGCCGAAGGCCGTCTGCGATGAGATCGGGATGGAATACACACGGAGCAGCCAAGGCGTGTTGCAATTAGACGGCACCCCTGTCAAGACAGTTGGTGTCATAAAGGACATCCCTATCCGACTGCACAAAGCTCTCGACATCGTAGTCATCCAAGAGGTCGTGATTGTTGACATGGAGCCTTACTTCGGCATGTGTCTCTCTCGGGAGTTCAATGCGAAGTTGGGCGGGTACCTGTCTCTAGACTACTCACACATGGAAGTGCCCTTTAAAGGAAGGAGACTGAAAATTTTTAATGAGAAGCCTTCCACCTTCCTAGTAGAGAAGATACCCGGAGGAGAGTTGGACTGCATGGTCCAGTTGTCAGAGGAAGAGCTGGTGACAGTGGAGTTGACTGAGCAAGCCCTCGAAGTGCTACAGCTCGAAGATGAGTTCTCGTTGCGGGACTTCAATGCCGTAATCGGGACAGAGCAAGGCTGTTACTCCATTGTACAGCCCGAGAGGCTTGACATGTCGGCTGCAAAAGAAGTAGGACCTGCACCCGAGGAGTTGTGGAAGCTCTTCTTTGACGGCGCGCGATGCAAGAATGGCGCCGGTGCAGGAGTATTGCTGGTTTCTCCAACCGGAATCCAGAAGGACTATGCCTACAGGTTGGCCTGGAGCTGCACTAACAACTCGGCGGAATACGAAGCCCTGTGCTTGGGTTTGCGAAAGGCGGAAAGGCTCGGAATCAAGCACCTCCAGATTTTCGGAGATTCAGAGCTGGTGTGTCACCAAGTTACGGAGAAGTGCGCATCCAAACAGCACTATCTTAGAGCGTACCGCAATCGGGTGTGGGACCTGATGGAGTCATTCGACTCATTGAATGTCAAAGCGATATCGCGTGAGAAAAACAAGCACGCCGATATTACGGCGTCCGTTGGAGCAGTGCGTTCCGGTGAAGACGTTGTCCAGAAACCGAAGCCGGTTAAATGCTGTCTACGAGCCTTACATGCACGATAAGGACACCCAGCGGCGGGTGTTCGGTTGTGACGAGGAAATCGTCACATTCCTGGTTAACGAAGTGTGTGTAATCGAAGGTAGAGACCATGATGACGAGCAATATGAGGGGTTGATACAGTTACGGAATAATCACGTCCCAAAAGGACTGATTACATTAGAAAGTCTCTTTGATCGGAATGACGGAGCAATATCTCACAGAATCAAAGTAGACCCGAGGCAGTATGCTGACCTAGAACTTGAACCTGGTAAAACCATCAAGGTCGGAGCAGGTGCACGTCGGCGGAGCTGGAGCGAGATCGGATCAGCTGTGCCGGGAGTTCCCCGACATCGTGGCCTGGTGCTACGAGGATTTGAGGGGTATGACGAGCTGTCATCCGGCATACCATTGAGCTAGAGGATGGCGCCAAGCCATTCCGACGAAACGAGAGGGCCGTGAATCCAAAGATTGAGGCCATGATGAAGACCGAGCTCTTGAAGATCCTGGAGGCCAAGATCATCTACCCCATCAAACATTCATCCTGGGTCGCGAATTTGGTGCCCGTGAGGAAAAAGAATGGCGACATTCGTCTATGTGTCGACTTCAGAAACCTAAATCAGGCTTCCCTCCGGGACCACTATCCGCTTCCCCAAATCGACCAGATCCTACATATCGTTGTTGGAGCCCAGAGATTTTCACTTTTAGATGGATTTTCCGGCTACAACCAGATTTGGGTCAAAAACGAAGACCAGCATAAGACGGCGTTTACCACCAAGTGGGGGACGTTCGCCTATCAGCGCATGCCATTTGGCTTATCTAATGCTGGTGCCACGTTCCAAAGGGCCATGGACCTGGCCTTCGGAGAGCTGCTCAATAAGATTATCGTCATCTACCTTGATGACATGACTATTTTCTCTCACCAACGAGGAGATCATGTTTCGCACCTACGGCAAATATTTGAGAGTTGTCGAGAATTCGGCATTTCTATAAACCCGAAGAAGTATGTCTTCGCGGTAAAGGAAGGAAAGCTGCTGGGACATGTCATCTCCGAGGAAGGCCTCGCCATTGACCCTGACAGAGCAGAGGCCCTCGTTCGCTTGCCAGCCCCATCGACAAAAAAGGGCTGCGGTCCTTCTTCGGTCGGATTAACCCGTGCGGAAGTTCATTCCGGACTTCGCACAGGTGATCAAGCCTATGGCCGAGCTGCTTAAGAAAGATACACGTTACGAATGGAGTGATGAGAGAGAGCAAGCCTTCGAGGAAATCAAGGCCCGAATTGCACAAGCTCCAGTGTTGATAAACCTGGACTACTCCGAAGACTTCATCACTGTATGCGGTGGGAGAACCCGAAAGTTACGGCTGCAGTCCTGACTCGGAAGGGAGACGATGGTGAGGAGCGCCCCATAGCATTCCTCGGCCAAGTGATTCGCCGCATGAAGAAAAGTACAATTTTATAGAGCGGCGGGTTCATGCTTTGTCATGAAGTCCCTTCGAAAGTTCGGGCACTTTGTCTCCCGGAGCAAGACCTACTGTCTTTGTGATTCACCGGATGTTCGAAGCTTCATCTTGCAGGGAGAACCGGGTCACAAGAGAGCGGGATGGATTGCAAAAATCCAGGAGTTTGACATTGAAGTGCGGCCCACCAAGCTTATCAGAGGCCGAGCCTTGTGTCAGGAATTGGCCCGAAGCGCTGTAGCCGGCATCTCCGCCTTGTAAGTGGGAGGACACGGCGACACGCATCTACCTAGCCGACTCCTTATCGGAGGGGAGTGATTGGACAGATGAACTGGTGAGATACTTCTGCACCGGAAGATGTCCCGATCACCTGAACGCCTCACAACGAAGGAGATTTCGGCTAGGTGCACTCAAGTACACTCTTCGCCCCGAGGGGCTTTACTTCAGAAACATTGACGGCATCCTGTTGCGGTGCGTCTTAAAATCTGACCAGCCTAGGGTCCTCGGAGAATTTCATTCCGGGATGCCTGGGGGTCACCATTCTTCAAGGCCAACGGCCTTAAAAATAATAAGGGCTGGGTACTATTGGCCCACTTTGTTCGCGAGACGCGCATGCGGTCTGCTCTAAATGTGATCAATGCCAGAGGTTTGCTGGCCGAAAGAGAAAAGCACCCCTGCCCCTTCAACCGATTCAGGCCGAGACTCCGTTCCAGCAATGGGGTTTAGACTTTATTGGGGTGATTTCTCCTAACTCCTCTGCCGGCCACAAGTTTATTCTTACGGCTACCGACTATTTCACGCGGTGGACAGAGGCGATCCCGACCAAGAACGCAGACCAAGAAACGGTCATCAGGTTCATTGAGAGCTTGATTACCCGCTTCGGGGTTCCGAGTCGATTGTGACGGACAACGGTCCGGGATTTGTAGGCGGTGTACTCACGGAGTACACCGGCGGACTTGGCATCTATCACAAGATGTCTTCTAACTACTATCCGCAAGGGAATGGCCTTGCCGAGTCCACTAACAAGAACCTCCTGAAAATCATCCGGAGGACCATTGACAGAAACAAGCGGACTTGGCACTTGCTCCTGGACCGGGCGCTGTGGGCGGACAGAGTTGCATTTAAGAAATCCCTCAGAACGTCTCCCTATGCGCTCGTCTATGGCAAAGAGGCTGTCATGCCATCACACATCGAGATCCCTGCCCTGTGGATGATTGACGAAGACAGATGCAGCGGAGACCCGGTGGATGACAGACTGTGCCAACTCCTGCAGTTGGAAGAAGACAGAGAAAGTGCATACCAGGCCTTCGCGAATCACATTGCGGCCACTCAAGGCTGGTTTGCCAAAGGCACCACTGCCCGAGTTTTCGAAATCGGGGACACAGTGCTGAAGTGGGACTCATATAAAGCAAAGCCGAGTAATCACGGGAAGTTTGATGCCCTCCGGGAGGGCCCTTATCAGATTGCCCGGGTAAACCAGTTCAATGCCTACATACTGCGGGATATGGAGGGTCAGCTCCTGCCTATCCCTGTTAACGGGTTCCACTTGAAGCTTTACCGCTGCTGAAGGTGCCCGAGTGGCCCTTCTTTGTAAAAATTTCCTTGTGCTTTTTCATTTCCCGGCATGTACAGTTTCCAGTTTTCAGCTTTTAAATTGTTTTTCTTCGTTTTTGAGCTTAACTGCGGCATGGGAGAGAAAGACAGACTTCGCAGCGAAGTATGTCGTCGCCCTCAGGAGGGGTGAAGTTCGGCTGTGCAAAGAAAAGAGAAAAGGAAAAAAGGCAAAAAATTGGCTAAGTGTTGGCCGAAGTCCGACTCGCGGCGAAGTCGGGCTTCGAGCCAGCCACGATGCGAGCGCGACCGAAAGGAAAGCACAAGGGCACACTAAAGACGAGGCTTCGCTAAGCTTTGGCGAACGACTCCGCGAAGTCCGACTTCGGCCAACTTCGCGCGAAGTCCGCGGCAGCCCAACTTTCGTGCGAAGTGCGAACTTCTTGCGCGAAGTTCGTACTTCGCCCAAAGTTCGGCGAAGTCCGAACCCGCCTCGACGTTTCCTGCTCGGCTAAAGAAAATTGATAAGTGTGGTCAAGGGAAGGCAAGCCAAACCTTGGGCGCGGCAAGCAAAAGGAAGGAACAGTTCGAAGGCGCACTTCGCGCGAAGTTCGAACTTCGCTCGAAATTCGGGCGAAGTCCGACTTCGGCGGGGCGCGCCCAACTTCGGGCGAAGTCCGGCTGCGCCTCGTTTTACGGGCCAGTTTGGGGCAACGTTTAAAAAAATGAATAAAATATTAAAAAAGGTTCCAAAGCTGGGCCCAAGGCGCGTTTGTAGCCGTTCCAAAGTGGGTTTCCGCACCAATGATTCTTTCTTGAGCAGTGTGCCCGCGCTCCGGCGATGACGTCAGCCATGGCGCAGCGTCCAAGACAGAATTGATGATTGCACGTTCCTCAACGAAAGTGCAAGCAAAAGAGCATGGCACGTCTGCCGGAGCGCGCTTTTCCAAACATTCTCTGCGCGGCCACCAAAGAGCCTTAACTCAGCCGACCTACCTCCTCTGCGCGGCATTAATGGCGCTGTCTTTATCTAGAAAAGGGGGTCGAATGTTTTTAAACATTCCAGACTATGCAGATTATTCCTCGGACAGTGCAAATTATTCTCGTGACGGCGAAATCTGCTGCGGACGCCTTGAACTTGCAATTATTGCTGATTCGGAGAGATGGACGGAGGAAAGATGCCAGTGTCAGCGCAGTCCAGCGAAAGTGGCGAACCAAAGGATTTACCGCGGCCGGGCGTTTTCAGAAGTGAAACCCCGCCAGAGAGAAAGTCAAAGTCCCGGACGAAAAAAGTACAGCGTGGGCAAGCCCCACCACCTCCGGTGAATTATTTGTCGGGATACAAGGACGGCTCTTTTTCTATGAGCCTGACGAAGCTGCGGGCAAATGTGGAGAGTTGGGGCGACAAAGTTTCGCCCTCCCACCATTTCGGAGCGGCGTACAAATCCAATCTGTTCAGATTCTTGTGCCCTCCTGTCCACCAATGCCCGGAACTGGTAGACCTAATTGTCAGACACTACAGACCAGCTACCGGGCAAATTTGCAGCTCCAGCGGTAAACCCTTGTTCACACTGCGCAGGGAGACTGTCCAGCCAGCTTTCGCCCCAGGGTTGGAGTATGACTCCAGCGCCATTCTCAGAAAGATAAATTTGGGCGAGCAGGCGGGACGTTTCACGCCAACAAAACGGATGAGGGATTTCCTCAATTCAGAGCTGAACGCCCCGCTTGCAGGTGGACAGTGGCCAACCGGCCCCATGCCCTTGGCACAATTCCAGAACAAATACTTGTACATCATTTTGGCATCTATTCTTGGCTGCGATTCTGATGAGCTGGTACAGCCGTACCAGCTAGCGGTGGCAGAATGTCTCCTATGTGGAGAATCCTACGAACCGGCGACACGAGAGAAGTGGGAAGCGTCCCATCTCTTTCGGTCGAGCGGACTGGCTGGCTTACGCCGTTCATTCCGGCCTGGTAAAAATCCGAGAAGAGGCGATCTACCGATTTTCGTTTCAGTTCTGTTCTAGCCTGGCTTTGTTTGTACCATTTGCACTCCACGATGCCGATCCTGAACCTGAAGAAGGTCAACGAGAGGGGAGAGCCACAGCCCGTCTATAACTGGACGGATGACTTATACCGGAAAGGGTCCTACTACAAGTTCAACTTCAACTTTACGGGATTCGTCATGTCAGTCTTCGATGAAAGCGAAATTCCTCGCCCCATGAGAGAAATGACGAGCGCTTTGATAAATCGGAAGCTCGGGGACGTTTCGGAGCGACGCGGGGAATTGTGGTCGAGAATCTACGGATTCAAGGGCAAACCCCATTTGCTGCCCTATTGGTGCTCGGAGCATCTGTTCGGGATGGAGGTTGCCCGACAAATGGACTATGTTGAAGAGGAGTTCGGCCTAGGAAAGAAGAGAGGACAGATTTTTCAATATCCTCTTTCCTGGGCAAATGTTGAGATTTTTGAGGTAGGACAGCATGTCTACCTTGAGCAAGAGTTTTCTCGGATTGGCCTGGTTTTGTTGCCGCAATGCTGGAAGTATGACCCATATGGAATAAGGGGAAAGTTCGCACATCTCTGCCCTCGGGCAGATATAACCGAAGATAGATGCGATGTGGTCCATGTGGATCTTGGTGGGAAATCGAATTGATGGAAGCTTCTCCTCCCTGGCGGGATTTCTCTGCGAGGAGGTGACATATGACCCCAAGCGAAACCCGGACCACCGGTTTTCATCTCCGGGGTTCAAAAAATTTCTATCCAAGATAGCGAGGCCTTAAGCTGGTCTAAAGAAAAGATTCTTGAATCTTTGGAAGATGAGATGCCGCACGCGACACGACAAATCAACAAGGAGAAACCTGGCCGTAGATGACGACTTTTCGGTTCTCTATGACCAGTATCATGACAGCTGGCGGCCGTTCGCATATCAAGGTTACGTTCCCGGGGTCCCTTTGAAGACTATAAAGGAGGGTCTCCCTCCCAACAGTTGTACACTTCGGCAACTACCAGCGTGGGCCCAGCAAACTTCCAGGTCGATCCAATGCAGCCCGTGGCTTCCAAGACGGCGCATGAGAAGGCGAAAGAGTTAGTCAAGGCAACGCCCGAGGCAATCCCTCAGGCACGAAAAGCGCCAGCGCCGTCAGAGGGCAGACCGGTTGCGGCAGACCTTATGCAAGTCAAACCCCGGTACAAGTTTACCGTGGGAGCATCAGCGCCTGCTGCACTTACTTCATCTCCTTCCCCTGATCCAACCGTTATTCCAGAAGAGAAGAAGCGGAAGAGAGTTGAGAAAATCAGGCGACCTAGCCTGATAGTGCGGCGACCGGTTGCGGAGCCGCAGCCGCGTCCTGCCGCCGCAGAGACAGTGTCTCTAGGCAGTCCTAAGCCAGCCGCCGAAATCAGAAGCACAGACATCCATCCGGCATCGGCTCAGGCGGAGCCCGCGAGTACGTTTGCTGCCCCTGTCTCTTTGGTCTCACCCAGTCCCACTCCCACTCCGTCTCCCGCTCAATCCGAGCAAGTCATGGCCGCATCCCCCTCCCCGTCTCCACGCCCTTCTAGCGGCCCCCATTCTTTTGATCAGTTTGCTCAGAACCCTAACGTCTCTCTTTCTATGAGCACAACTCCAAACCCTTCGCCTGAGGTTAGTGCTGAGGCTGTCCGTTCACCGTCACATCCACCATCTCAGCCGCTTCAAACCCTTGCAGTGTCAGCCGTTCCCATCTCCATTTCCCGGTCGCCCCCACAAGCGGCCGATTCTTCCAAGGTCCGTCCGGTTCCTCCTGGTCCCATCCCCGCAGGAGAGACGTCTCAGCAGAACCCTAGGCTGGGGGAACCAGATTTTATGGACGACCTCCAAATACTGAGACGACTTGCCCACGGCAGCGAGGGCTGTAGAGTATTCGTCTCTTTCCTCCAGGACACAGAAGCGGAGGAGACATGAAGAGATAGCCGCCCCGGCAAAACGCGCAAAGTATGATTTCGGGAGGAGAGTGATTACGATAGAGAAAATAATCCCAAAAGTAAAGAAACCTCTCCGGGAAATGACCGGGGGCGGACTACGAGCTCCAGGACAAAGGAGAAGAGCTTTGACGACATTAACAAGCAATATGAGATTCGATCAATCATGCGCAAAGGCGATAATCTCTTTGTCAAAAGTGCGGAGGAGCGGGGAAGAACTTTTCGGGTTGCGGGATAAAACAAGGCAGCTTGAAGAGGACTGTCTAGGTCCAGCGAGCAAGCTGGAAGACGGCGCGGCAAGAAATAGATGAACTCAAAGCCCGGCTGGCCGCTTCTCGGCAACAAGCCGCAACCGAAAGAAAGCGGCCTCGGAGCAGATTTCTCGGCTCCAAGAGTCTTTGAAGCAGGCACAGTCGCAACTTGCGGAGAGAGCATCTCAAGCGACGGTCTTTTCAAAGACAAAGGTTAAGGAGATGCGGGCTGGTTTGCTGCGGGAATGCAAGCCCCATACCTACAAGGCGATGGCGAGTTCGGATTTCGCATCCGAGAATTCAAGAAGTTTACGCCGGGGAAAGCTCTGTGGTAGAGGAGGCCGAGCGCCGGGCGAAGCAATGGCTGGACACGGCGGTAAATCTTCGGGAGCGCGGCGCAACGGCCTCCAATTTTCTCCCGTGTCCTCATTCGGCTGCAGAATGGGCAGGTGCAAGGGTGACCTTGCACAAATATTTCAAAAAAAGTTGAAGAGGTGAGAGTTGCCGGACGAATGCTTGATGCATTCAGACATGAAAGGGATATCTGTCTGGCCCCCTTTCACGCTCTTTACGAACTAGGGTGCCCGAGGTTTTGTTGAAAATGGCGAGCTTCTCACCCTAGATCGGGTGAAAAGGAATTGGTAGTCCTTCGAAGCGGATACAGCTAAAATTGATAGTTGGGTTGAGCCAATTCAAGACAGTCAGGTCACCCAGATGGTGGCCAAATATTCCAAGATCAGCTCCTACTTTCAGGAGTTAGAAAAAAGATACCTCACCATCGACACTGCACGCGGTCGTTGCTTTCCACGCAGCATTAGAAGATGTAGGCGACCGCCGGCCATTTGAAGCGAAGCTTGGCGCCCGGCCAAGGCCGCATACGATCGCATTTGCGAAGCAGAAGCAGGAGATGGAGAGCTTTCGGAAGGTGATTCTGAGGGGGCAACTGACAAAGATGAATATGAAGAACAGTTGCCACAAGGAGGACAGTTAGAGCAGCAAAAGGCAGGGGAGGCAAGTTCCTCTGCACCCAATGGATGAAGGCATGGATTCTTTGCGCCGAGGCGAGCTCGACACCCCGCGAGCCGCCAGAAATGTTGTCACATTTTGCACGGGGTGCAATGTCTTCAGTGTTGTAACTGTGCTGCTCTTCTTTTTCCCTCTTCCCCTATTTTCCTTCCTTCTCCTCTCCCTTTCCTTTTCCTTCCCGCATTCTCTTTCTTTCCCCCCTTTCTTGGAGTCCCCGGTTGATTTTTCAACTTTCCAGCAAGTTACCTGAAAAATGGCTAAGTGTTGGTGCGAAGTTCGCACTTCGCCCAGTTTGGGTGCGAAGTTGCGCACTTCGCCCAGTTTTGGTGCGAAGTCTGACTTCGCCCCACTTTCTGGGCGCACCTTGCAGCTGGCAGATTGACAGGCTGGCAGGCTGACAGAAGATGATAAAAGGCCGGAGCGAGAGTCCGTACGGCGGCGGACACCGATTTCCACAGTGCGCAGCCCGACTTCGCGATAAAGTCGGAGTGCGCCCTTGACGAGTGCGTGATGAGGGAACAAACCCGAGAATTTGACCAAGGCATGAAGGCCTTCCGGCGCCTGCTGTTTTCTGCCCGCGCAACCCGAGACGCTATGATCCCAAGCGAAGTTGGACGGACTGCCTTCCAAGGCGGACACGTGTCTACGACATCATCCATCATACGACAAGTGTCCGACTCGGGATTAGAGCCGAAACGTGCCGAGCAAAAGGACAAGCATGGGCTGCATTGCCTACGCCAGTAGCCTCATTCAAAGCTGATCTGAGGTTTCACCTGCTCCAGCTACCCGCATCACCGCCAGAAGAAGATTCTGCCCAACACACCGCCATGTAGCTGTCCAGCTTCCAGGAAGACCATGCTGCGGGTACAGTCCGGTCCGACAAAAGGTCAGCATTTGCAGCTCTTTCGCCGCTTTTGTCAGCTTATGTTTGACTGGGACCTTGTGCCCATTAATGTAACGGGAGGGACTCGGGCTATAAAAGCCCACAGTGAATTCATTGTAAAGGGTGGAAGGGGAATGTATGTTAGGGAACCACTGTGCCCATTGTAACCGTGATTCTTCTTATAAATATAATCTGTATGCTTGGTTACATTACTGCTTCTGTTTTTTATCCCTGCCTTTCTTTATATTCATGCCTTAGGCTAACCTGTGTCATGGCTCGTTGATTCATTTCAGCATTTGATGATCAGGTGCCTCTAGCATTGCTTGTTTAAAGCACCCCCTGTACTTCATGAATTAAAAGGATACATAGAATAGTTGTAGTAGCAGTTCCATCAGTTGTGTGTTTTGTTGCTGGTCCGTATCTGGTGATTGGTGCGCTGCCGTACTGTTAGTTCCTTGTAGGGAATGTCTGTTAGGGGGCCATTGAAGGCTGTGCGGTTAAATTCTCTACATAAACACATATACACAGCTCCGATATCTCTATGATTGCTTTCTACCCATGTTAGTGTCCGTAGGTGGTGATTGACGTGTTGCCGTCTTGTTAGTTCCTTGTAGGGAATGTACGTTAGGGAGCCGTTGTAGCCGTGCGTACTCTGCTTGGGTATCGGAAGTATACGTTAGATTTTGCAGTTCTTTGTCATGCTTTGTGTTTATATGCAGTAAGTAGCGGTGATTGGTGTGTTCCCGTACTGTTAGTTCCCCCCACCAACCTTTGAATATATTTGTAAATCTCTTTACGTACATTTATTTCTTTCCTGTACTCTTAGCTTAAATCAGAAACCCCCCAAAAGGAGCCGGCCTTCTCCGGAGATTGGCTCGGAAGGCATCTCTTCCTTCCGGCCTTTCATCTTTGGTGGGCGAATCTGGGCGCATTAACCCAAATCCTTTCCTCATGGCAGATTCGTAACCAACACTTCCCAAGTAGCATCCTCCATAGGCAAGTCCTTCCACTTCACAAGATATTCTTTGACAGTCCTACTCCTAAGCTTTCTCTCCCTTGTCCCAAGGATCAATTCAGGTTCAAGAATGAGCTTTCCTTCATCATCAAGGGGTGGCAAATCTGAATATGGCTGAATATGTTGGCCCAAGGCCTTCTTCAAACAAGAAACATGGAAGACATTATGTATTTTACTTCCACTTGGAAGTTCCAAAGCATATGCAACCTGTCCAACCTTACTCAACACCTTGTAAGGTCCATAAAATATGGGTTTGAGTTTTTCTGCTCCACTTCTTTTCAATGTAGACTGTTTGTAGGGCTGCAACCCAACATAAACCAAGTCTCCCACCTCAAATGAGCGCTCACTACGCTGTTGATCTGCATACTTCTTTTGCTGATTTTGTGTTGTAAGAATATTGTCCTTCAAAGCATTAAGAATATCTTGATTTTCTGCTGCAAAGTCTCTAGCTTTTTGGACCCTTGAATCACCAAAAATCAGATCTGAAAAGTGTGGGGCATCATAACCATAAAGTGCCTTGAATGGAGACAAATTTTATGGACATATGATAAGTAGAATTGTAGCAATATTCACCAAGGTACAGCCATTTAACCCATGCCTTTTGTTGACCTGAAACATAATTTCTCAAATATCCTTCAAGCCATCTGTTAACAATTTCAGTTTGCCCATCAGTTTGGGGATGGTAGCTAGTACTAGGAGTCAATTTAGTACCACATAGCTTAAACAATTCTTGCCAAAACATGCTCAAAAATCTGTTGTCCCTATCACTCACAATGGATTTAGGCAAACCATGCAATCTGAAAACTTCTTTAAAAAACAAATCAGCAACTTGTATGGTTGTACAAATTGTTGAAATGGCATAGAAATGAGCAAATTTTGTCAATCTATCAACAACAAAAAATATGCAATCCTTCATGTATACCTTGGGCAAACCAGTAATGAAGTCCATGGAGATACTTTCCCATTTCTGATTGGGAATAGGAGGTGGCTGAAGTAAACCAAGTGCAAATTCATGTTCCCCCTTGTTTTCTTGGCAAATAACACATTCCTGAACATGCAAGAAGACATCCCTTTTCAAACCCTTCCAATAGAATCTTTCTCTAACCTGTTTGTAAGTTTTGTAGAAACCTGGATGGCCTACAAGTGGAGCATCATGCATGGCTGTAATTAAAGCTTGTTTCAGCTTTGATTCAGGTACTAAAAACACTCTTCCCTTGCAAAAAATCAGTCCTTCTTTATGGCTGTACCTGTCATCTTCAACTTGCCCATTTATTAGTTTAGAACAAAATCATTCTTTGCATATTCAGCCATAATTTTCACCTTCCAATCAGCAGAAATAATGGAAAGAGAATGAAAAGTAGGGTGCCTAGAAAGTGCATCAGCAGCTGAATTCTTCTTATCCTTTACAAACTCAATTTCAAAATCATATGATTGCAACTTTGTTACCCATTTCTGCTGTATTTCATTCAGTTCAACTTGCCCCAAGAAGTATTTCAAACTGTTATGATCAGTTTTGACCACAAACTTGCCACACACTAAGTATTGCTTGAATTTGGTCAAGGCATGCATGATAGCTAGCATCTCTTTATCATAGATGCTGAAAGTTTTCTCCACATTTGAGAGCTTTCTACTCTCATAAGCAATGGGGCGTCCTTGTTGCATAAGTACAGCTCCAACTCCAACACCCGAAGCATCACAAGCAATAGTAAAAGCAACAGAAAAATCAGGAATAGCAAGTAAAGGAGTGGAAGTCATTACATCTTTCAGCTTTAGAAAAGCTAAAAGAGCCTCATTGGACCATGAAAAGGCCCCTTTCTTAGTTAATTCAGTAAGGGGGGCAGCCAAAGAAGAAAACCCCTTAATGAACCTCCTGTAGTAACTGCATAAACCCACAAAACCCCTCAATTCCGTTAGGTTGGATGGTATAGGCCATCTTTGTACAACTGAAACTTTAGTTTGATCAACCTTAAGATGTTTTTGTAGTAAACCTTGAATTTGAGGATGATAGGTGGCTGATTTTTTCCCTTTGAACTGAAAATTACAGCTGCCCACTCAACGTCTTTATGCCTTATCTTCTCCATTCTTTTGTATGAAACCTCCAAAATTTTGCAAGAATCTTTTGACCCATTTTCCTTGATTCCTTGCAGCACCACATCTTTCCCTTCAAGCACAAATTTCAATTCTAATTTCTGATAATTAGTAACATTATGGGAATGAGCAAGACCTGCAATCTCAACCACATCTTTCCCTTCAAGCAGAAATTTCAATGCCAAGACCCCAACCATGCACCTCCAATGCACTATGGGAATGAGCAAGACCTGCAATCTCAACTCATTGAACCTCTAGGGTTTCAATATTCAATTATGATATCAACATAACATGCCCAAAATGGGACGTCTCACTCCCTTATATAGGGTGAGGTCCTAATTTGGATTTGACATCTCCCAACCCTAAAATCACTTAAAGTGCTCCCAACCCTAAAATCACTTAAAGTACCTTATTACAACATAAAAACATAAAACATAATTAAACACAACTTAAGTTATGTCTCCTAGTCACATGAACCCCTTTTTCACTTTTATAATTAAGTGTAGGAGACATTTACAAAAATATTTATTTTTGGGACATTACAATAAGAGCAGCAACACCTCCTGATCCTCTAACACCTCCAGAGCGTCGAGTGAGTTGCCGACAACTGGACCACCAAAAGTAACCAGAGATAACTGGAAGGGCCCGCTCGGGACTCTCGTGCGTCTCATAGATTAGAATGATGTCATGTCTAGAGCGTAGGGTTTGGGGCTGCCAACAGATCTGACCCCAAATACAAGCGTAGGGTTTGGGGCTGCCAACAGATCTGAAACACATGACACAAATGCTCCCAAAAATGCCACGAACTCCTCACGGATGCCTCTTTTTTTGTATTTTTGATATTTTAGGGCAATAACACCTGCAATGATATTGCCAAGACCCCAACCATGCACCTCCAATGCACTATGGGAATGAGCAAGACATGCAATCTCAACTCATGGAACCTCTAGGGTTTCAATATTCAATTCTGATATCAACATAACATGCCCAAAATGGGACGTCTCACTCCCTTATATAGGGTGAGGTTCTAATTTGGATTTGACATCTCCCAACCCTAAAATCACTTAAAGTGCTCCCAACCCTAAAATCACTTAAAGTACCTTATTACAACATAAAAACATAAAACATAATTAAACACAACTTAAGTTATGTCTCCTAGTCACATGAACCCCTTTTTCACTTTTATAATTAAGTGTAGGAGACATTTACAAAAATATTTATTTTTGGGACATTACAATAAGAGCAGCAACACCTCCTGATCCTCTAACACCTCCAGAGCGTCGAGTGAGTTGCCGACAACTGGACCACCAAAAGTAACCAGAGATAACTGGAAGGGCCCGCTCGGGACTCTCGTGCGTCTCATACATTAGAATGATGTCATGTCTAGAGCGTAGGGTTTGGGGCTGCCAACAGATCTGACCCCAAATACAAGCGTAGGGTTTGGGGCTGCCAACAGATCTGAAACACATGACACAAATGCTCCCAAAAATGCCACGAACTCCTCACGGATGCCTCTTTTTTTGTATTTTTGATATTTTAGGGCAATAACACCTGCAATGATATTGCCAAGACCCCAACCATGCACCTCCAATGCACTATGGGAATGAGCAAGACTTGCAATCTCAACTCATGGAACCTCTAGGGTTTCAATATTCAATTCTGATATCAACATAACATGCCCAAAATGGGACGTCTCACTCCCTTATATAGGGTGAGGGTTCTAATTTGGATTTGACATCTCCCAACCCTAAAATCACTTAAAGTACCTTATTACAACATAAAAACATAAAACATAATTAAACACAACTTAAGTTATGTCTCCTAGTCACATGAACCCCTTTTTCACTTTTATAATTAAGTGTAGGAGACATTTACAAAAATATTTATTTTTGGGACATTACAATAAGAGCAGCAACACCTCCTGATCCTCTAACACCTCCAGAGCGTCGAGTGAGTTGCCGACAACTGGACCACCAAAAGTAACCAGAGATAACTGGAAGGGCCCGCTCGGGATTCTCGTGCGTCTCATAGATTAGAATGATGTCATGTCTAGAGCGTAGGGTTTGGGGCTGCCAACAGATCTGACCCCAAATACAAGCGTAGGGTTTGGGGCTGCCAACAGATCTGAAACACATGACACAAATGCTCCCAAAAATGCCACGAACTCCTCACGGATGCCTCTTTTTTGTATTTTTGATATTTTAGGGCAATAACACCTGCAATGATATTGCCAAGACCCCAACCATGCACCTCCAATGCACTATGGGAATGAGCAAGACCTGCAATCTCAACTCATGGAACCTCTAGGGTTTCAATATTCAATTATGATATCAACATAACATGCCCAAAATGGGACGTCTCACTCCCTTATATAGGGTGAGGTTCTAATTTGGATTTGACATCTCCCAACCCTAAAATCACTTAAAGTGCTCCCAACCCTAAAATCACTTAAAGTACCTTATTACAACATAAAAACATAAAACATAATTAAACACAACTTAAGTTATGTCTCCTAGCCACATGAACCCCTTTTTCATTTTTATAATTAAGTGTAGGAGACATTTACAAAAATATTTATTTTTGGGACATTACAAGTCCACCCTCCTCAAATTGCTCGTCCTCAAGCAAAGTCAAAGCTGGAGCATCTAAAATTTCTGCACCTTCCTGTTGTCACATTTTGCACGGGGTGCAATGTCTTCATGTTGTAACCTGTCGTTGCTCTTCTTTTTCCCTCTTACCCTATTTTCCTTCCTTCTCCTCTCCCTTTCCTTTTCCTTCCCGCATTCTCTTTCTTTCCCCCCTTTCTTGGAGACCCCAGTTGATTTTTCAACTTTCCAGCGAGTTACCTGAAAAATGGCTAAGTGTTGGTGCGAAGTTCGCACTTCGCCCAGTCTGGGTGCGAAGTTCGCACTTCGCCCAGTCTGGGTGCGAAGTTCGCACTTCGCAGACCACATCATACCATTGCAGTTCCAGAAAGCTATAGCTAGCTTATCTGCCACCCCCCTTCCGTGTCGATGGAGTCATTTGTTAGGCAAGGGTTTGGACCACCCAGGTGGGGGAGAGTCCCTAATCACTGCACACAAATTACGAATAACTGCCCATTTGTTAGCTTTCCTAGCTGCGGCTACTTATTCCCTAGCTTTCTTCAATTCTTCAACCTGGAGTCGCATAAGGTCCTCGTCAAGGTAGATCTTGTCCTGAAGAGTAAATAATTTTCGTTTTGCCCTCAACACTTTCATACGCTCTTCCACATTTTTGAAGCGTATGACCAATGTGGAGTCAGGAGAGAACCATGCTCTCTCGATAGCAACATCTATTAACTCGAGTGTTGTGAATGAAGGCATTTCCAGCTTGAAGCGGATCAATAGGTTTGGGCACCCCATGAACCCTAAGATTGAGCGCTTTCGCATTACGGATTCTTTCTTCTTCAAATTTAGCTTGGACAGCCAACTCAACTATGGGAGGGGGGTTCTTCTTTCCGGCTACAACCTGAACCCAAGATTGTTGATTAGCTAATTTTTGGCTTTGTGCAGTTGATGCTTCTTTGAGACATTCCTGCTCAGCAAGAAGAACAGCCTGTTCATCGCGAATTTTTAAGATTTCAGAGTGTAAATTTGCGGAATTCTGAGGAGGTTGTTCGGTATGTGCAGTCTGCAATTGAGTAATGATAGCTTGTTGATCTTGGAGTTTAATTTGGAGATCTGCGATAATGCGGCTACCGTCTTTCACTTGGTCTTGCAAGGAGAGTATAATACTAGCTTGTGTGTCTAGCTGTTTCTGGAGAGAATTAATCTGTTTAGACAAACGCTGGTATGAAACTGTTGTGTGAAAGCATTGGATAGATTTATGAGGAGAAGCCCATGTTTCCTCCATTCCTCCTTCATCAAGTATCCCCATAACACAAGAACACCAAGAAATCCCCTCTCGAGCATAGCAGGAAATCCTCCCCGATCGCAGCAGAAATCCCCTCCCGAGCGCAGCAGAAATCCCCCTCGCGCGCAGCAGAAATCCCCCTCAAGTGCAGCAGAAATCCCCCTCGAGCGCAGCAAAAACCCCCTTGCTCGCAACAGAAATCCCCTCCCGAGCGTAACAGAAATCCCCCTTGCAAGCAGCAGAAATCCCCCTCGCACGCAGCAGAAATCCCCTCCTAAGCGCAGCAGAAATCCCCCCGCGCGCAGCAGAAATCCCCCCCCGCGCGCAGCAGAAATCCCCCTCGCGCGCAGCAGAAATCCCCCTCGCGCAGCAGAAATCCCCCTCGCGCGCAACAAAGACTTTCACTATTCAAGGATTACTAATTGAATAAATCCATTCAACTCCTAAACCAAGTGCTTTCCCCAATTATGAACCTGAATCTATCTGAAAACAAGTGAATATTTTCTTTTCATAATAGCTTGATGATTAAATACTGTCATTTAAGATATAACAGCCATTCACAAAATCAAATTTACTAGTTAAAGTAAGTCTATAACCCAAGTCATTTTAGCTCGATGTTTCTGATTTCTTCCACAAACATATATATTATACAACTAAAAATTATTTACAAGGTTTTGGTCAATTTTATTTATAGATGAATTACCACTGTGACATGGGACCAACATCAAGTGTTTGTCAAGAAGAGGTATATTCACTGAACTCTTAATCAATAACTAATTGTATTTGGACAAATTCTTTTGACTCTAAACGATGGATTTAATATGGTCAATCAAAAATCAAGTGGCATTAGCTCAACTGGTTAGATTCCTCAACATTTCAAGGAGAAGACCCAGGTTCGAATCTTGCCAAACGATACATGGATAATATCCAAGCTTTATTGTAATACCATTATGTGGTGATGATGTAATACGGGTGGGGCCCGTTTCAATCCCATATAACCCATTAAAAAAAATATAGTCTAATCGAAAAAAGAAAAAAAAAATGCACCATTTGTAGGATCATACAGAACAAAACACGTATATAAGCTTTGGCAAAATACACATTTTGGTCCCAGAAATGTAAAGATATCTTGTGTTAGTAAAGTAGTCCTCACTTTCATTTACCTAACAAAAACAATTTGATATATTTCATGTACCTTCACATTCATTTGACCGCAGTTAGGACATGGGCAACCAAGTTGGGGCCAAAGCTCCACCTGTGCAAGGCCTTGAAGTTGGCGGTCATTCATAGCCCTCTCCCAGTTTTGAATTTCTTCTTGCTCAAATAAACCGCAACTTCCACCACTATAATCAAATGAGGATTACTAAAATGTTTAGTAAGATGATAACATTACAAGCAAACCAAAGTGGACACTAGTTTTAAAAGTGGTTACCTGAAATGGTCATACCCACTGATTGCCTCGTTGCACCTATAACAAAAATATTGACCACAATTATAACAAATCATCTTGTTGCAGCCCTCTGTTTTAGATATGGCCATCTTGCACGATGGACATTGTTTAGCATCACGAAGTATCTGCTTCACACTAAGGAGTTCATTAATAAGTTCCTGCTCCCTTTTCCTCTGCTCACTCCCTAGCTGGGCTGAACTTTGGCGCTCCTGCAGAAATATGACATAGGTTAAACAAAAGAATTCAGTTTCAATTCAAATTCTGCCAATATCTCCTAAACATTTGGAATAACAATGTTTATTTATGTTTGCATATCTATTTTTGAGCAAAGTCTTGACCAGTTGGGATCATTTGATATCAGAGCAACTGTTGGACTTATAGAAGCCAAGGGCAGTTATGCCACTAACCAAACTGAGGAAAAGAAAATAAGGCAAAGAGGACTTGAAACCTATTCAGCATGAATAGAACCTCAGAAGTGGAAATCTTAGCGTCAATCCATGTGCTCCAACTACTATAATCCTCATGAACCAATGTTTGCTAAGTTCAAAAGCAAATGTACAAGAATTTGTGTTGCCCATGAAGGTTTTGTTGCTGACCTTGAAGGGAGAGAGGTAAAACCAAGAACTGTCAACAAACATCAGAAAATTCTAAAAGGATATGAGCACTAAGTCTCCACCTTTCATAGTGGACAACAAATTCCATAGTGCCATATGAGGGGAGGTTGATGGAAAAAAAAAAATTGGATGGTTGGTGAAAGCAGACTAAAGCATCTTTGACACATATGGCTGTGAGAATGAAGAGAAAATACCGTATGTGAGTATGAGAATGGTAAGCCACGGGTGATGTCATGGGACAACCATATGGAGACTCTCAAGCAAGGGAGAGAAAACCTATCTGTGCCTGAGAGAAATTTAAAGCAATTCTCAGCAAAGATTTTACCCAATTAACTACAAGCATGAAGTGAATATGAAATGGCACAATATCCAACAAAAACAAAACCAAGGTGTACAAAGTACACTACCAAGTCACACAGTTTGCATAACATGATAGATACTCCTATGTGAAAACTTGATTTGTTGTTTAACTGTTTTGAAGGGTTGCAATTTAATTTGAGGAAGTAAGTATTGCCCCTAGATCCCAAGAATGTAAATGAGGCCTCCATGAAACACAGCTATTTAGAAGGAAACAAACAAAGACAAGAGGCTAATAATTCCTGGCCAGTTAACCCTCGTCAAACATGCAAGCATTCAAGGCAGGCTACTTCCAAGGCATGAAGTTGACAGCGTAGTATAGACGGCCGCATGCCAAGTCATGTTGGAACTCCATCTTCATTTACATCCAAAGAACAAGAAGGGAAAAGGAAGACAGTCATGATTGCCCAAGAAGACAAAGATATATGGAGCACATCCAATTCTAAATAGAAGATTGTATGGACCACAATGAGTAGGAGAACCAACAATTCAGATTGCCAATGGAAGGCGCAGCCTCCCAAAGCCCAAAAATATTCGGCCCCAAATAAAGAGAAAATTGCAGCAAAGAAGGAAGAAGAGAAACCTGGTCCCAATAAAGAAAAATCAGTCCTTGGGCAAGAGGACAAATTCACCTTACACGTACAAAAGAAAGGAAAGGGCATTGGAACAAGAGAAGCTATTCATCTTGACGATACAAGTCAGAGACATGAAAATTAATACATTGATAGAGACCCAAATCCACAAACAAAACTCTTTTTCAAAACTCGATGGAGAGAATGTACTTGAAGAAACACTCATCTGCATCCATACCTATTGGGTTGAATCAACAAAAATTCTATTGATAAGGTGACAATGCAATGCACGTTCAAATTTAGTATTTTAGTTGATTATACTGATTTAATGTCACATCCCAAAAATCTTTGCTTTTAATAAATGGTATAATTTTAGCAATTTAAATTAAATATATGATGTGGTATTTCTGATTCGGCATGTGTATTTAATTTTAACTTAAATATACTGACTTTCTACAATGTTGCAAATGTTGACAGGTCACCCTCCATGGAGCAAGGCGAGGGAGGGTATCACAAGGGAGAGGACGGAAGATATTTAGCAGAGTCAAAGAGAGATTTATCACGCATGCATATAAATAATAAATTTCCTTTTTGATACATCACTCCCTGCTTGTGAAAATGATGCATATAGGATAGTAACAATATGAATTGTACTTCGTTCTCCTTGATTGCGATTTATGACGTGTGGGGTGAAGATAAGTGTTATTGTCGTCTTTTTTTTTCTGATGGCAATGAAAGGTTAAGCATTAGTTAAATGGTGTTAGCATAACTCCTCTTGGCCATGGCATGGTAAATTCTTTTATAAAAAATTAAAATATTAAGAAAAAAAATTTAGAACTCTTGTTTTAGTTGGGTGCCACCATTTAGGGTTTGGAAGACTTTCTTTTCACAACCTATTAAAAGGCTTTTCCTTTGGAGTGTGCCACTTCTTCCTTCCTTCTCTTGGGGGCTTTGCTCTTCTCTGAAACTCAACGAGTGGTGTCAAGGATTTGAAAAGCGCTATAGTTTTCCTTTCGGAGGAGGGAATCTGAAAGAGAAACTTAGGTTTCTTGTAAAACTCCCCGGAGATTCCAAAACAACTTTGAATGCATTCTGTGAGGGAGTGAGCTGAAACGTTTGAGATTCCTGTACAAAGTGTTTTAGAGAGTGTTTTATGTGCACCCTTGGTGACAATAAGGGGGATATAGAATGGAGGAGAAAGGGGACAGAGGCTCATAACCTATTGGAGGGCAGAAACGTTAAATGTTGCAGCAGGTTATTATTTTCCTTCTCTTTACTAATTCTGCTGAAAGGGAATGGGAGAAAGAAAATAAATAGATTTTTTTTTTTCTTTTCCTCTTGAAATAGATTATGAAATGAGTATTCTTCATTTTGAGGTTTTCTTCTTTGGAATGGAATGAATAAATTTTCAGGTTCAAAAAATGCATTGATCTCTAGCTTTGTTGCATGATTTCTGCATTCATGTCTTTTTTTTTTTTAAGATAAAATGGTTATCCATGAAATGGATATGACGTCCACAAGACAATAGACCAAATAAGACGACCCTCATAAAGGATGTAATTTACCCAATATATATTTATCCAACCAAACTCCGGTTACTGAAGTATGGTGTACAACACTACCCCCATTAGATTCGAACCTTGAACCTCCTATTTGGAGTTCCAAATTCTTACCATTAGGCCCACCCAAGACTTTGCTCTGGAAATGGAAAGATAAGACAATGGTCTTTTTCAGGATATGATAAACCTTGTTCTGAGGGCCATATTATTTCAAAAAGAATGCCATTCTTTTCTTTGACAATGAGTTTACTGTGTTACGTCTTAGATACTCCATATTGGTCTATAAACAGTATTGCTAAGTGCTGGATTTGTGTGTTAACTGTTGGTTACGAATCTGCCATGAGGAAAGGATTTTTGGGTTAATGCGCCCAGATTCGCCCACCAGCATGAAAGGCCGGAAGGAAGAGATGCCTTCCGAGCCAATCTCCGGAGAAGGCCGGCTCCTTTTGGGGGGTTTTCTGATTTAAGCTAAAGGGAACAGGAAAGAAATAAATGAACTGAAAGAGACAAATGTACAGAAAGAGATTACAAATATGTCCAAAGGTTGGTGGGGGGGAACTAACAGTACGGGAACACACCAATCACCGCTACTACTGCATACAAACACGAGAGCATGACAAGGAACTGCAAAACCTAGGCGTACTTCCGATACACAAGCAGTGTATGCACAGGCTTCAATGGCTCCCTAGCAAACATTCCCTACAAGGAACTAACGGCGGGGGATCGTATCAATCACCGAGATACGTACAGCGACGGGGGTAGAAAGTAAACCTAGAGATGTCGAGCCGGTATATGTGTTAAGCGAGAGAGTTTAACCGCACGACTTCAATGGCTCCCTAGCAAACATTCCCTACAAGGAACTAACGGCGAGGGGATCGCATCAATCACGGGATACGGGCCAGCAACGTCACACATAAGCGATGGAGCTGCTACCACATCTATTATACGAAAATTAAAAGTACGGAAAGAATGCTAAAGGCGCCTGACCATCAAATGCCGAAGTGAATCAACAAGCCATGACACAGAATCACGTAAAGCATAAACAGGAAGAAATAAAAGCGGTAGAACAGAACCAGGCATACAGATTGTATTTATATGCAGAAGCACGGTTACAGTAAGCACAGTAATTCCCTAACAAACATTCCCCTTCCACCCTTTACAATGAATTTAAGATGGGCTTTTATAGCCCGAGTCCCACCCGTTACATTAATGGGCACAGAGTCCCAGTCAAACATAAGCTGACAGAAGCGGCGAAAGAGCTGCAAATGCTGACCTTTTGTCGGGCTGGGCTGTACCCGCGACATGGTCTTCCTGGAAGGCTGGACAGCTACGTGGCGGAGTCCTTGGGCAAATCTTCAAGTCGGCGAGCTTGCTTGGTAGCTGGAGCGGGTGAAACCTCGGATCAGCTTTGAATGAGGCTATTAACGCGAGCGGTGCGGGCGAGTCCATGCTTATCCCTTTTGGTCGGCAGTCTTGGTTCAAATCCCGAAGCTGGACACTTGTCTGATGATGGGTTATGTTGTGTGACACATGCCTGCCTTAGAGGGCAATCTATCCATCTTCACTTGGGATCGGAGCTCCTTGGGATGCGTGGGCAGAAAACAGTGCAGTTGGGAAGGCCTTCACGCCTTGGTCAAATTCCGGGTTTGTTCCCCTACTGTACACCTGTCAAGGGCGCATTCCGGCTCTGTTGAGAAGTCGGACTGCGCACAGGCGAACACTGGTGTCTGCCGCCATATGGACCTGCTCCGGCATTTTATCTTTCTTCTGCGTTGACTTGCCAGTCTGCCAGTGCAAGGTGCGCCCAGAAAGTGGGGCGAAGTCGGACTTCGCACCAAAACTGGGCGAAGTGCGCACTTCGCACCAAAACTGGGCGAAGTGCGAACTTCGCACCAACACTGGGCGAAGTGCGCACTTCGCACCAAAACTGGGCGAAGTGCGAACTTCGCACCCAGACTGGGCGAAGTGCGAACTTCGCACCAACACTTAGCCAATTTTAGGAAGACTTGCTGGAAAGTTGGAAAATCAACTGGGGGACTCCAAGGAAAAAGGGGGAGAGAAAGAGAATGGGAAAGAAAAGGAAAGGGAGAGAAGGAAGGAAAACGGAAGGAGGAAAAGGAAGAGCAGCACTGTTACAAAACAACATTGAAGACATTGCACCCCGTGCAAAATGTGACAACATTTCTGGCGGCTCGCGGGGTGTCGAGCTCGCCTCGGCGCAAAGAATCCATGCCTTCATCCTTTGGGTACAGAGGAACTTACCTCCCCTGCCTTTTGCTGCTCTAACTGTTCTCCTTGCGGCAACTGTTCTTCAGATTCATCTTTGTCAGTTGCCTCGTCAGAATCTCCTTCCGAAAGCTCTTCATTTCCTGCTTCTGCCTCGCACATGCGAGTGTATGCCACTTGGGCTGAGCGCCAAGCTTCTGCTTCGAATGGCTTGCGGTCAGCTATATCTTCTAATGCTCCGTGAAAAGCAGCGACCGCGTGCAGGTCGATGGTGAGGTATCTCTTCTCTAACTCCTGGAAATAGGAGCGGATCTTGGAATATCTGGACACCATCTGAGTGACTGACTGTCTTGAATTGGCTCGGTCCGGCTATCAATTTCAGGCATATCTGCTTCAAAGGACTGCCAATTCTTCTTTACCCGATCTAGGGTGAGGAGCTCGCCATTCTCAACAAAACCTGGACACCCAAGTTCTGAAAGAGCGTGAAAGGGGGCCAGACAGATATCTCTTTCATGCGTGAATGCGTCAAGCATTCGTGTGGCCACTCTCACCTCTTCAACTTTTACGAAATATTTGTGCAAGGTCACCCTTGCACCTGCCCATTCTGCGGCGAATGAGGACACGGGGGAAAAATGGACGCCGTTGCGCTCGCTCTCGAAGATTAACCGCCGAGTCCGGCCATTGCTTCGCCCGGCGCTCGGCCTCCTCTACCACGAGGCTTTCCACAGGCGGAAACTTCTTGAATCCTGGATGCGAAGTCCGGGACTGCCATCGCCTTAAAGGTATGGGGCTTGCATTCCCTCGGCAAACCAGCCCTCATTTCCTTAACCTTTGTCTTTGAAAAGACCGTCGCTTGAGATGTTTTCTCCGCAGGCTGCGAGCGTGCCGCTTCAAAGACTCCTGGAGCTGAGAAATCTGCTCCGAGGCTGCTTTCTTTTCGGTTGCGGCCTGTTGCTGAGAAGCGGCCAGCTGGGCTTTGAGTTCATCTGTTTCTTGCCGCGCCGCTTCCAGCTGCTCAGTGGACCTAGATAGGTCCTCTTCAAGCTGCCTTACTTTATCCTGCAACGCGAAGAGTTCTTCCTGCTCCTCCAGACTCTTGACAAAGAGATTGTCAGCTTTGCGCATGATCGTCTGAATCTCATACTGCTTATTGATGTCGTCAAAGCTTTTCTCCTTTGTCTGGAGCACGTAGTCCGCCTTAGTCATTTCTCGGAGAGGCTTCTTCACTATTGGGATTATTTTCTCCGTTGTAATCACTCTCCTTCCGAAATCATACTTTGCGCGTTTCGCCGGGGCGGCTATCTCTTCGTGTCTCCTCCGCTTTAGGTCTTGGCGGAAAGAGACAGAATACTCTACGGCTCTCGTTGCCAGGGGCAAGTCATACGAGTTACGGAGGTCGTCCATAAAATCTGGTTCCCCCGGCCCTAGGGATCTGCTCGAGACGTCTCTCCTGCGGGAATGGAACCGGGGAGGAACCCGACAGGACCTTGGAAGAATCGGTCGCTTGTGGGGGCGACCGGGAAATGGAAATGGGAGCGGCTAACAGCTGCGAGGGTTTGAAGCGGGCGAGGCGGAGGATGTGACGGTGAACGGACGGCCTCGAGCACCGACCTCGGGCGAAGGGTTTGGAGTTGTGCTCGAGAGAAGAGAGACGTTAGGGTTACGAGCAAGCGATCGAAAGAATGGGGACCGCTAGAAGGACGCGGAGACGGGGAAGAGGATGTGGTCATGGCTCGCCCGAGTTGAGCGGGGGGCGAGTGGAAGTAGAGCTGGGTGAGACTAGAGAGACAGGGGCAGCAAACGTACCTGCGGGCTCCGCCTGAGCCGATGCCGGGGGGATGTCTTCGCTTCTTGTCTCGGCGGCTGGCTTGGGACTGCCCAAAGGAACTGCCTCTGCGGCGGCGGGACGCGAGCTGCGGCTCTGCGGCCAGTCGCTGCACTATCAGGCTAGGTCGCCTGATTTTCTCAACTCTCCTCCGCTTCTTCTCTTCTGGAACAACTGTCGGATCAGGGGAAGGAGACGAAGCAGGTGCAGCAGGTGCTAATGCTCCCACGGTAAACTTGTACCGGGGTTTGACTGGCAGAATGTCTGCCGCGACCGGTCTGCTTTCCGGCGGCGCTGGCGCTTTTCTTGCCTGAGGGAGTGCCTCGGGCGCTGCCTTTACTAACTCTTTCGCCTTTTCAGGCGCCGCCTTAGGAGCCACGGGCTGCATTGGATCGGCCTGGGTACTTGCTGGGCTGCGCTGGCGATTGCCGAAGTGTACAACTGTTTGGGAGGAGACCCACTTTTATGATCCTCAAAGGGGCCTCGGGGAACGTAACCTTGATATGCGAACGGCCGCCAGCTGTCATGATGCTGGTCATAGAGAACCGAAAAGTCGTCATCTACGGCCAGGTTTCTCCTTGTGGATTTATCGTGTTTGCGTGCGGCATCTCATTTTCCGACATTCGGTAATCTTTTCTTTAGACCGGTTAAGGCACTGCAATCTTGGACAGAAATTTTTTGAACCATGGAGATGAGAAGTGATGGTCCGGGTTTCGCTTGGGGTCATATGTCACCTCCTCGCGAGTAGAAATCCTGCCCGGGGAGGAGAAGCTTCCATTAATTCAATCTCCCGAGTCAAGATCCACATGGACCACGTCGCATCTATCTTCGGTTATATCCCGGGGGCACAAATGTGCAAACTTTCCCCTTATCCCATGAGGGTCATACTTCCAGCGCTGCGGCAGCAAAACGAGGCCAATCCGGGACAGCGCTTGCTCTAGGTAGACATGTTGTCCTACCTCAGTAATCTCAACGTTGGCCCAGGAAAGAGGGTATTGGAAAATCTGTCCTCTTTTCTTCCCTAGGCCAAACTCTTCTTCCACATAGTCCATATGTCGGGCAACCTCCATCCCGAACAGATGCTCTGAGCACCAATAGGGCAGCAAATAGGGTTTGCCCTTGAATCCGTAGATTCCGATCACAATCCCTACGTCGGTCCGAAAACGTCCCCGAGCTTCGATTTATCAAAGCACTCGTCATTTCTCTCGGGGGACGGGGGATTTCACTTTCGGTGAAGACTGACATGACGAATCCCAGAAAGTTGAAGTTGAACTTGTAGTAGGACCCTTTCCGGTATAAGTCATCCGTCCAGTTATAGACGGGCTGGGGCTCTCCTTTCTCGCTAACCTTCTTCAGGTTCAGGATCGGCATTTGGGGGTGCAGATGGTACAAACAAAGCCAGGCCAGAACAGAGCTAAAACGAAAATCGGTCGACTGCCTCTTCTGAATCTTCAACAGGCTGGAATGAATGGCGTAAGCCGGCCAGTCTGCCCAGTCGAAAGAGATGGGGCGCTTTCCGCTCCATTGCGCCGCTGGTTCGTAAGATTCCCCACACGGGAGGCATTGCACGGCGCTAGGCTAGTGCGGGTGCACCGGCTCATCGGAGTCGCGGCCGAGAATCCATGCCGGGGATGGTATATAGATACTTGCTCTGAAATTTCGTCAAAGGCATGGGGCCAGTCGGCCATTGTCCGGCTGGAAGCGGGGCGTTCAGCTCTGAATTGAGGAAATCCCTCATTCGCTTGGTGTGCGTGAAGCGTCCCGCTTGTTCGCCCAGACTGATCTTTCTGAGGATGGTGCCGGAGTCATACTCCAGCCCTGGGGCGAAAGCTGGCTGCACAGTCTCCCTGCGCAGCGCGAACAAGGGTTTGCCAGCAGGCTGCAGATTGCCGGGAAGGCTGGTTTATAGTGTCCGACAATTAAGTCAATCGGCTCCGGACACTGGTGGACGGGAGGGCACATGAATACGAAGAGATTTGATTTGTACGCCGCTCCAAAATGATGGGAGGGCGAAACTTTGTCGACTCGACTCTCCACATTCGCTCGCGAGTGAGTTAGGCTCATGGAAAACAAGCCGTCCACATATCCTGCCCGGTAATTGACCGGAGGTGGTGGGGATTGCCCACGTTGTACCTTCTTCGTCCGGGCCTTTGACTTCTTCTCTGGCGGGGGATCGCCTTTGAAAACTCCTGGCCGCGGCAAATCCCCTGGTTCGCTGCTTTCGCTGGACTGCGCTGACACGGGCCTTTTTCCCTTGTCCATCTCTCTGAGTCAGCAATAATGATAGGTTCAGGCTGTCTGCAACAAATTTCGCTATCAGAGGAATAATTAGCACTGTCCGAGGAATAATCTCTGCAATCTGGAATGTTGGCATGTTTCTGACCCCCTTTTCTAAATAAAAAACAGCGCCATAAATGCAACGCAGGAGGGGTAGGTCGGCTGAGTTAAAATCCTTGGTGGCTGCGCAGGAGAACACTTGAAAAAAAACGCGCCCCGGCAGACGTGCCATGCTTCTTTGGTTGCATTTTTCCTTGAAAAACGCGCAATCATTAATTCAGCGTTGGGGACTGCACCATGGCTGACGTTGCTGGCACCACTTGGGCACACTGCTCAAGACAAAACCTTTGGCGCGGAAACCCACATTAAAACAAGTGCAAGCGCGCCTTGGGCCCAGCTGGGATTTTTGAATTTTTTTATTATTATTTTTCAAACCGCGTCCCAATACTGGCCCGGAAAACTAGGCGCAGCCGGGCTTCGCCCGAAGTTGGGCGCGGCCCGACCTCGCCGGCGAGTCGGACTTCGCCGAATTTCGGGCGAAGTTCGAACTCGCGCGACGCGTGCTTGAACTCTTCTGCTTGCTTGCTGCGCCCAAGGCTTCGGGCGCGGTCTGGGTCTTGGCCGCCTTCAGGCTTCACTAACACTTAACACATTTTGCAACCTTCGCTCGTTGGTCGAACTGCGCAATGCGATGCTGGCTTTGTTCGGACTTCGGCCGAAGCTTGGTGCGAAGTGCGAACTTCGCGCGAAGTTCGCACTTCGCACGAGAGTTGAGCGCAGCGCGCACTTCGCGCGAGCGCTAGCCGAAGTCAGGCTTTACTGCGAAGTTCGCACTTCGCGCAAAAGTTGCGCGCAGTGCGTACTTCGCACGAAGGGTGTGCGCAGTGCGTACTTCGGTCAAAGGCTGAGCGGAGCTTCTTCTTAGTGTGCTTCAGCATTTTCTCGAACAAACTTCGCAATTCGGTTGGGCCGAAGTCCGACTTCGCTGCGAAGTCGGGCTTCGGCCAACACTTAGTCAATTTTTTGCTCTTTTTTCTCCTTTCTTTCTCTGCATAGCCGAACTTCGCCCCTCCTGCGGGGCAACGACAGACTTCGCTGCGAAGTCCGTCTTTCTCTCCCATGCCGCAATTAAGCTCAAAGAAGGAAAAATAAAACGAAAGCTAAAGCTGAAATTTATACATGCGGGGAAAAAAAATAAAAAACACAAAAAAAATTTACAAGGAAGGGCCACTCGGGCGCCTTCAACAGCGATAAAGCTTCAAGTGGAACCCGTTGACGGGGATGGGGAGGAGCTGACCCTCCATATCCGAAAGTATGTAGGCATTGAACTGATTCACCCGGCAATCGATAAGGGCCCTCCCGAGAGAGCATCAAATTTTCCGTGATTACCCGGTTTTGCCTTGTATGAATCCCACTTCGAGCACCGGGTCCCCGACTTCGAAAACTCGGGCGGTGGTGCCTTTGGCAAACCAGCCTTTAGTGGCTGCAATGTGATCCGCGAAGGCCTGGTATGCACTTTCTCTGTCTTCTTCCAACTGCAGGAGTTGGCACAATCTGTCATCTACCGGGTCTCCGCTGCTCCTGTCTTCATCAATCCTCCACAGGGCGGGGATTTCAATGTGTGATGGCATAACAGCTTCCTTGCCATAGACGAGCGCGTAAGGGGACGTTCTGAGAGATTTCTTGAACGCAACTCTGTCCGCCCACAGCGCCCGGTTCAGGAGTAAGTGCCAAGTCCGCTTATTCTTTTCAATGGTCCTCCGGAGAATTTTCAGGAGGTTCTTGTTAGTAGACTCGGCAAGGCCATTCCCCTGCGGGTAGTAATTAGAAGACATCTTGTGATAGATGCCAAGTCTGTTGGTGTACTCCGTGAGTACGGCGCCTACAAATCCCGGACCGTTATGCTGTCACAATCGACTACGGAACCCCGAAGCGGGTAATCGGGCTCTCAATGAACACGATGACCGTTTCTTGGTCGGCGTTCTTGGTCGGGATTGCCTCCGTCCACCGTGTGAAATAATCGATGAGTTGTGAGAATAAACTTGTGGCCGGCGGAGGAGTTAGGAGAAATCACCCCAATGAAGTCTAGACCCCATTCTTTGGAGCGGAGCTTCGGCTTGAATCGGTTGAAGGGGCGGGGGTGCTTTTGCATTCGGCCGGCATACCTCGGCATTGATCACATTTGGCGCGGACCGCATGCGCGTCACGTAAGCGAGTGGGCCAATAGTACCCAGCCCTTATTATTTTTAAGGCCGTCGGCCTTGAAGAATGGTGACCCCCAGGCATCCCGGAATGAAAATCTCCGAGGATCCTAGGCTGGTCAGATTTTGTGACCTTACCGCAACGGGATGCCGTCAATGTTTTTGAAGTAAAGCCCCTCGGGGCGAAGAGTGTACCTTAGTGCACCTAGCCGAAATCTCCTTCGTTGTGAGGCGTTCGGGTGATCGGGACATCTTCCGGTGCGAAGTATCTCACCGGTTCATCTGTCCAATCACTCCCCTCCGATAAGGAGTTGGCTAGAGTAGATGCGTGTCGTTGTGTCCTCCCACTTGCGGGGCGGAGATGCCGGCTACGAGCGCTTCGGGCCAATTCCTGACACAAGGCTCGGCCTCTGATAAGCTTGGTGGGCCGCACTTCAATGTCGAACTCCTGGATCTTGGCAATCCATCCCGCTCTCTTGTGACCCGGTTCCCCTTGCAAGATGAAACTGCGAACATCGGGGTGAATCACAAAGACAGTGGTCTTGCTACGGGAGACAAAGTGCACGAACTTTCGAAGGGACTTCATGACCGCATGGACCCTGCCGCTCTATAAAATTATACTTCTCTTCGTGCGGCAAAATCACTTGGCTTAGGAACGCAATGGGGCGCTCCTCACCGTCGTCTCCCTTCTGAGTCAGGACTGCGGCGTAACTTTCGGGTTCTCCCACTGCATACAGGATGAAGTCCTTGGAGTAGTCCGGGTTTGTCAACACCGGAGCTTGCGCAATTCGAGCCTTGATTTCCTCGAAGGCTTGCTCTCTCTCATCAGTCCATTCGTAAGGTGTATCTTTCTTCAACAGTTCGGCCATGGGCTTGATCACCTGTGCGAAGTCCGGGATGAACTTCCGCACGAAGTTAATCTGACCAAAGAAGGACTGCAGCCCTTTTTTTATCAATGGGGGCTGGCAAGCGAACGAGGGCTTCCGCTCTGTCAGGGTCAATGGCGAGGCCTTCCTCGGAGATGACATGTCCCAGCAACTTTCCTTCCTTCACCGCGAAGACAGACTTCTTCGGGTTTATAGAGATGCCGAATTCTCGACAACTCTCAAATATCTGCCGCAGGTGCGAAACATGATCTTCTCGTCGGTGAGAGAAAACGGTCATGTCATCGAGGTAGATGACAATAATTTTGTTGAGCGGCTCTCGGAAGGCCGGGTCCATGGCCCTTTGGAACGTGGCACCGGCATTAGATAAGCCAAACGGCATGCGGCGATAGGCGAACGTCCCCCACTTCGTGGTAAACGCCGTCTTATCGTTGGTCTTCGTCTTTGACCCAAATCCGGTTGTAGCCGGAAAATCCATCTAAAAGTGAAAATCTGCGGGCTCCGACAACGATATGCGAGAATCCGATCAATTTGGGGAAGCGGATAGTGGTCCCGAGAGGAAGCCTGATTTAGGTTTCTGAAGTCGACACAGAGACGTATGTCGCCATTCTTTTTCCTCACGGGCACCAAATTCGCGACCCGGGATGAATGTTTGATGGGGTAGATGATCTTGGCCTCCAGCATCTTCAAGAGCTCGGTCTTCATCATGGCCTCAATCTTTGGATTTACGGCCCTCTGCTTCTGTCGGAATGGCTTAGCGCCATCCTCTAGCTCAATGGTATCTCTGGATGACAGTTCTGTCATACCCTCTCAAATCCTCGTAGCACCAGGCCACAATGTCGGGGAACTCCTTGCACAGTGATCTAATCTGTCCCAGCTCCTCCGACGTGCAGTCTGTTCCGACCTTGATAGATTTACCGGGTTCGAGTTCCAGGTCAGCATACTGCCTCGGGTCTACTTTGATCCTGTGGGATATTGCTCTGTCATTCCGATCAAAGAGACTCTCTAATGTAATCGGTCCTTTTGGGACGTGATTATTCCATAACTATATCAACCCCTCATATTGCTCGTCATCAGGGTCTCTACCTTCGATTACACACACTTCGTTAACCAGGAATGTGACGATCTCCTCGTCACGGCTGAATACTGCCGAGAAGGTATCCCTATCGAGCACGGAAGGCTCGTAAATGGTGCGGACCGGCTTCGGTTTACGGACGACGTCTTCGGCCGGAACGTACCTGGCTCCAACAGACGCCAGAATATCAGCGTGCTTGTTTCTCTCACGCGATATTGCCTTAACATTCAATGAGTCAAACGATTCCATCAGGTCCCAGACCCGATTGCGGTACGCTCTAAGATAGTGATGCTTGGACGCGCATTTATTCATGACTTGATGACACACTAACTCTGAATCTCCGAAAATTTGGAGATGCTTGATTCCGAGCCTTTCCGCCTTTCGCAAACCCAAGCACAGGGCTTCGTATTCCGCCGAATTGTTAGTACAGCTCCAGGCCAGCCTGTAGGCATAGTCCTTCTGGATCCCGGTTGGGGAAACCAGGAGTACCCTGCACCGGCGCCATTCTTGCAACGCGCCGTCAAAGAAAAGCTTCCACGGCTCTTCGGGTGCGGGTCCTACTTCTTTCCATAGCCCGACACGTCAAGCTCCTCGAGGTCGTTTAATGGAGTAATGACCCTGCTCTGTCCCGATTACGGCATTGAAGTCCCGCAACGAGAACTCGTCTTCAAGCTGTAGCACTTCGAGAGCTTGCTCGGTCAGTTCCACTGTCACCAGTTCTTCCTCTGACAACTGGACCATGCAGTCCATCTCTCCTCCGGGTATCCTGTCTACTAGAAAAGGGGAAGGCTTCTCATTGAAAATTTTCAGTCTCCTTCCTTTGAAGGGCACTTCCATGTGTGAATAGTCTAGAGACGGTACCCGCCCAACTTCGCGAGTGAACTCCCGAGAGAGACACATGCCGAAGTAAGGCTCCGGGTCAACAATCACGACCTCTTGGATGACCACAATGTCGAGAGCTTTGTGCGGCCGGATAGGGATGTCCTTTATGACACCAAGCTGTCTTGACGGGGGTGCCGTCTAGTTGCAGCACGCCTTGGCTGCTCCGTGTGTATTCCATCCCGATCTCATCGCAGACGGCCTTCGGCATCACAGTTGAGGACGCACCAGAATCCACCATGCAGTTGTGAACTATGTGCCCTTGCATCCGCAAAGATAGATAAAAGGGTGGCGGTCTGTTCTTCCCAGTGGCGGAGACTGTCAAAGGTTGAACCAGGACAGCAGGCTGCATCTGCTTGCCGCTCTTCATGCTCTTCAGTGATTCTTGCAAGCGGATCTACGGCATCGAGACGAGAAGAGCATCGTACATGCTGATTCCGCGGGAGTCTTCTTCAACTCGTCTACAATCGTTGTGGCCGAGGTACTAGCTCCTTCTGTTGGTTTAGCCGGTTCATACTTGGTTCGATGCTTGTTGGGTGGCCTCAACTCGCTGTCTCTTGGTCGGAGACGGGTACTTGACTTCTCCTGGGCTTGTTCTTTGGTTTCAGCTGGGGGCTGAAGTACGGGAAGCTTAGCGGGAGTTGGGGCCTTTCTTTGGAGGCTTAGGCTGGAACAGCGACGGCCTTTCTTTGGAGAAGGTTTAGCGGGAGCTTTATCTTTGGACGCCTTCTCCTGGGCTGTGTAAGGCCACAGCCGCTTGTACGGTGGCGGCCCATCGGGCTGCGGTTTTTCTCTTCTCGCGTATACTGCAAAGGTTTAGCCGCGTCCGCGGCTTTCTTTTCTTCCTTGGCGGGCGTCACTTGGATTCTCTTACGGCGGGGCAAAATTGGCCTCGCCGTCCAAGATCATGTACGACTCATCATCTTCTATAGTCCTTGCCGGCCAAGGTCCGGATGTAGTCCTTGGTGCAAAGTGCGGTCTTCCTCCGAATGCGGGTCATTGCACGTAGTGCACCGGTTGACTCGGTGCGGAGGACCGGTGGGTCTTTTATAGCAGCATTCCTCGGAGGCGGACGCCTCTGCTGTTGATTTTTTGGGGCTTTATCTTTTGTCGGCGCCGGTGGCGTATACGGCCTCCTAGGAGCAAAGTCCATTTGGGCTCGCTTCTTTTTCATAGCGGTCATGTCATTGGACATGGCATGATATCCGGAGGCCAAAGCCCGCACTTCTTGTAGAATCGTGTTACGGATCTTGCTTGTCGGGAGGCGGCAAGCTGTGCCGGTGGAGGCAAAGCGGCCAATGGAGGAGGGTTAGAATAAGACGCATACTGCGGGGGAGCGAGGAAGCGCTGGAAAATGCGGGAGCGGGAGGAGGCGGATGAGGGTAATGCAAGTGAGGCGGGCCGTATTGAGTTACGACCGGCGCCGGATTCCACTGCGGCTGGGGTTGCTGCCCTGAAGTGGACGGCAAACCACAAGAAGCAGAAGGATACTGCGATCTGGGAAAGTCGGGATGAATCGGCTCCTGCACTCTGGACGGAAGCCTGCCAATGGAGATAATGTCAGCTTCAGCTTGCTGGCGGCTTCGTACGGTGCGGGGAACTCGTCAATTCGGGCGATCTTCGGCGGCGAGGCATATGTACGAGTTGAAAGACCTCGAGATAGTAGTGAGCGGCCATGCCGGTTGAAGGCCGAAGTTCGCGAGGTACCCGTTTCCGGGATCTCGCAAACCTAATGTTAAAATCGGACACCTCCTCTTGAGGATGCCTTTGGATTGCTTGGGCCCGAGTGCGGTAGAGAGGTAGGATCAGCGGACTCGTTGCATCCTTTTACGAGCCTCCTGGCAAGGCCGGGGCCACCACTGTGATGGATCCTTACGGCGGCGATCTCCACCGGTAGAGAAGCTTTCCCCTCGGGGAAAGGGCCAGCGAGCGGGTCTTTACACTTTCATCGGTGATGGTATGCGGTGCGGCCAGGGCAAGGATGTCCTGGATGTGCTCGTACGCCGTCTTACCGTAGCCGTCGTATGTAGGAATAGACTTTAAAGCGGCGGGGGGCACGGCTTGGCGACCGATCGGGGCCAAAGGCCCCGTGGGAGTCCACCGCCGGGGAAGAGATCATCGTCATTCGGGTCGTTGAGCGGCCATTTCTTCTTCTTCTCCGCCGTCGGTTGTGTACTCGGTGTCGGTACTTTCCGAGGATGCGGGATTTTCCTCTTCCTCGGCCTCTTCTACTTCGTACTCGGCTCTTCCGAGCCTCGGCTTCGGCCTCTTCTTGGATCTCGGCCTCGGCTTCGTCGAAGCGGGCTCGCGGATCAGCCAGCCTGGGGATCTCGCCTCGAGCGTGGATGTCTAGTTCGTAGAACTCAGGCGGACTTCTCGGATTTCTTGTTCGCCACCTTCTCGTGTGCATGAAGGTGACGGGACCGGTCTTCTAGACTCAGAGGATTTGTTCGTGCAGAGTCGCCAGGTGCTCAGATTTGGGACAGCAATGAAGCGAACACCGGTGCTTCGATTCTGTCGGGGGTGAGAAACTTCCTTGTCTCACCGAGAGCTCAGGAACTGTCAGCGCCAGGTGGAGACGGATCGGAAAATCTCTCTTCAGATGTGGGACCCGTGTTCCACCGAGCGTAGCAAAAAAAAACTGTTGCGCTAAGTGGAGACAGGACGGGTACTCTTTCTTTAAATCGTGGGACAAGGGTCCCACCGGGCGTGCCGAGAAGCCGTTAGTTACGAATCTGCCATGAGGAAAGGATTTTGGGTTAATGCGCCCGATTCGCCCACCGACATGAAAGGCCGGAAGGAAGAGATGCCTTCAGAGCCAATCTCGGGAGAAGGCCGGCTCCTTTTGGGGGGTTTTACGATTTAAGCTAAAGGGAACAGGGAAAGAAATAAATGAGCCGAAAGAGACAAATGTACGAGAAAGAGATTACAAATATGTCCAAAGGTTGGTGGGGGGGAACTAACGATGCGGGAACACACCAATCACCGCTACTACTGCATACAAACACGAGAGCATGACAAGGAAGCGCAAAACCTAGGCGTACTTCCGATACACAAGCGGTGTATGCACGGCTTCAATAGCTCCCTAGCAAACATTCCCTACAAGGAACTAACGGCGGAGGGATCGTATCAATCACCGGATACGTACAGCGACGGGGGTAGAAAGTAAACCTAGAGATGTCGGAGCCGGTATATGTGTTAAGCGAGAGAGTTTAACCGCACGACTTCAATGGCTCCCTAGCAAACATTCCCTACAAGGAACTAACGGCGGGGGATCGCATCAATCACCGGATACGGGCCAGCAACGTCACACATAGCGCGATGGAGCTGCTACCACATCTATTATACGAAAATTAAAAGTACGAAAAGAATGCTAAAGGCGCACGACCATCAAATGCCGAAGTGAATCAACAAGCCATGACACAGAATCGCGTAAAGCATAAACAGGAAGAAATAAAAGCGGTAGAACAGAACCAGGCATACAGATTGTATTTATATGCAGAAGCACGATTACGATAAGCACAGTAATTCCCTAACAAACATTCCCCTTCCACCCTTTACAATGAATTTAAGATGGGCTTTTATAGCCCGAGTCCCACCCGTTACATTAATGGGCACGAGTCCCGATCAAACATAAGGCTGACCTTTTGTCGGGTGAGGCTGTGCACCGCGACATGGTCTTCCTGGAAGGCTGGACGGCTACGTGGCGGAGTCTTTGGGCAAATCTTCAAGTCGGCGAGGCTTGCTTGGTAGGCTGGAGCGGGTGAAACCTCGGATCAGCTTTGAATGAGGCTATTAACGCGAGCGGTGCGGGCGGTCCATGCTTATCCCTTTTGGTCGGCGGTCTTGGTTCAAATCCCGAAAGCTGGACACTTGTCCGATGATGGGTTATCTTTGTGTGACACATGCACGCCTTAGAGGGCGATCTATCCATCTTCACTTGGGATCGGAGCTCCTTGGGATGCGTGGGCAGAAAACAGTGCAGTTGGGAAGGCCTTCACGCCTTGGTCAAATTCCGGGTTTGTTCCCCTACTGTACACCTGTCAAGGGCGCATTCCGGCTCTGTTGAGAAGTCGGACTGCGCACAGGCGAACACTGGTGTCTGCCGCCATATGGACCTGCTCCGGCATTTTATCTTTCTTCTGCGTTGACCTGCCAGTCTGCCAGTGCAAGGTGCGCCCAGAAAGTGGGGCGAAGTCGGACTTCGCACCAAAACTGGGCGAAGTGCGCACTTCGCACCAAAACTGGGCGAAGTGCGAACTTCGCACCAAAACTGGGCGAAGTGCGAACTTCGCACCAAAACTAGGCGAAGTGCGAACTTCGCACCCAGACTGGGCGAAGTGCGAACTTCGCACCAACACTTAGCCAATTTTAGGAAGACTTGCTGGAAAGTTGGAAAATCAAGCTGGGGACTCCAAGGAAAAGGGGGGAGAGAAAGAGAATGGGAAAGAAAAGGAAAGGGAGAGAAGGAAGGAAAACGGAAGGAGGAAAAGGAAGAGCAGCACTGTTACAAAACAACATTGAAGACATTGCACCCCGTGCAAAATGTGACAACATTAACCATGGCAGAGATAGTGGGGTCTTTCGTATACTCCCAATATGATGGGCTTTCATTGTTTTTTCTAATCCATTAGAGAATGGGGTTATCTTGTATAAGAATAGAAATCTTCAATGATAGCCTGGAATGATGAAAGAATGCATATGGCACAGTTTCTCCTGTTTGCATGTATGAGAGATTGATTGTCTTATATTTTGTTGGCTTGCTGGTAAGTTAAACACAGTTATATGCTGTCACTCAAAGTAGCTTCAGTTGGTCCTTCTTAAAATAAGTTGGATTATAAACAGGGGTGTAATTGAGCAGCGAGCTAACTGAACCTGACTCCTTTATTCCTAAGAACATGACTGATTTAGCTTTTAAATTTTCTGTATATATTTTGCAAATTGTTTTCTAGGATAAGCATAGTTAGTATCCTAAATTTGAATATGCCTGTAGAAGTTTGATTTGATATGAATGAGATGTAATTCCTTGTATTTTGCTTCAAGGATGAATCCCATACAGCTGTACCTATAGAATTGTCCTATAAAAATAGTGGCATTCATAAAATGAGCAGTTCATATGAAAGAAGGGGAAACAAAAAAAGTGCACTTGCATTATTGATTGAAACCAAGAGAGGAGGTCCAGTATGATGACCTGTGCAATATGAACTTAGGAATAGTACGTTGGTTTGTGCAAACATAGAATAATGCATTAAATATGGACAATGTGATTGCGTTTAGGTTGCACAAATATAGACGGGTACCATAGCAATGCACAGGACCTGAATTCACCTAGCAAGTTGATCGCTGCACTAAAATTTCGATCTAGTTGTGAGTTTAAACTCATAAGTTGAAGTCGGTACTGTTGGTCACAAATCTACCACAGGAAAGGATTTTGTATGCATACGCGCCCTAGACCTGGACCAACATTGAAAGGCCGGAGGGAAGAGATGCCCTCCGTGCCAATCTCCGGAGAAGGCCGGCTCCTATACTAAACTACCGGGGTTTCGAGATAAGAGTGCAGGAAAGATATAAAAAGATAAGAGTGCTGGAAAGAGATTAAAAGAGTGAGGATGCAGGAAAGAGATAAACAATGCAGAAAGGGATGGAAACAACTGGATATTGCAGTGGGAAAGAACACGCAGCACAATAACTAATCTATATCTAAACCAGCAGCAAATAATACAGAAGATGTAACAAAAACTAAAACTGCATATGCTTCTCTATGTATCCTCTAACCAAAATTCCAGACACATTTATCTCCCAATGCTAAAATCCAGATATCAGAATTACAGCAATCAGAAAAATAAATGAAAGCAGAAATACTTGCCAGAGGCAGCATAAAAAGAAAGCACAGATTCAGAGCCAAGGATCTTCTATATTGATGCAGAATGTCTAGCTACAGCAGCTTCTTTAGCAAAATGTTTCCCCCCCTTTTCATTACAATGCGTGGGTTTTTATAGAGGACCCAGCCCTCTGTGTCATTAATGAACCCGATTTACAATACTGCTAGGGTGGATTTGATAATGATGCTAGCCTACTTTTTACACTTCAGCTTTCTTATCCAATTTCCATTACTAGATACAGGGCCGCGCTAAGCGGGGAAATTCACATTTATGAGCCATAGGCCTGTCCTAGGTTACTCCGCAGAATACTCAAGTGGCTCCCAAAAGTTGCGCTGGCCATCCTCTGCAATCGATACTTCCCATCCTATTACCAAAACTGGATACCGGGTCTTTCGGGCGAGGAAGACTGCATTTATGTGACAATCAAATGCTTTGGACAAATACCCAGCCTCAGAATGTGTGCATCTCGGGAGGAGCACTATCATCATACTTGCCCTGGGTAAAGCTTCATTGGATTTCCGGCTGAAGCACAGCTTCGCAATGAAATTGTGTCGAAGCTAAGGTCAGGGTGGTAGGCAGGTATTAGTGGTTCGCTGAAAGATTGCCTCGAAGATAGCTTCGCAGCTCAAACGACCCGAAGTAGCTAGTTTACTTATGAAAGACATGATTAGTTTCTAGCTATGTTACTTTGCCAGGGGTGAGGCCAAAATACTGCTTCGGCAAGGAAATTGCCCGAAGCAGCTGACGACATGTTGTAGAATCTTCTTCCTTTCATCCTGACTAGGCGCTTCGCAATGATCTACCTGCAAGGTGTTGATTCGGGGGAAGCATCGCCCAAAGTTGATCCCATGCCTTGAACCTTTTGCCACCCTTCTTTCACCGCTTCAGCAAAATTATGGCCTAAGAGGGAGGTTTGCTAAGAAACTGGCCGAAGTGCTTGCTTCGCCATATTGAGGCCCGAAGTGGCGCTTGCCCTTTAGCTGGTTCGCAGGAAAGATGGGTCGAAGCAACACTTCGGCAAAGAATTTTGCGAAGTGACTTCCGCTGAGTTGGGGCATTTTCTATTAACTCGAAATGGCAGCTTCGCAACTTTTCCGCCCGAAGTGGATGCTTCGGCAGCTTCGCTAGCGAAGCGTCTCCCGTGCCTTAGAAATTTTCAGGCCAAAACTGGACTTTTTCTGATTTCCCTTTTGCGAAGCTACTCCTCTTTTCCTGCCTTCAGCGAAGCTTTCTGTTCTTTTCTGATTTTTGCTGGCGAAGTTTTTTATATACAGGGGGTTCAAAAATGGGAACCAAAATTGCTGTAGTGATACAAAATACAAGAAAAAAGCAAGGGAACAAATTCATTAAAAACAAGAAAATACTTTACAAAGTCATCTTATATCTCAAATTTACTACCCCTCCAAGCAATGTGACAAAATTGTCAACAGGTACTTCATAAACAGAATTGAGCATGAGAAACTAATGGATGCACTTGAATAGCCAAGCACAGGACCTGCATTCACCTAGCAAGTTGATTGCTGCATTACAATATAGATCTAGTTGTAAGTTTGAATGCATAAGTTCATGTCGGTACTACCTAAATGGAATTGAGCATGAGTAACTATTGCATGGACTTAAATATCTCTATTTAGTTGGTTCTAACTATCTGAGCCCTCGCAAGGGGTCGAAACTTCAACATGAAATTGAGACGGGGGTATTTTTGTCAAGATACCACTTGGTTGGGCGGAAAAGCACCTTGGTGATGCCTTCTTCCACTATTCCATCTACAGAGACAGATTAGTATCCGGTACAGGATGGCAATTGTTGGATCAAAATGCCTCATGACTGGAATTCACATTGCTGGCAAAAGTAACTGTGTCCATTATCTTGAATGTAATCTAAATGATAAAAGAACTGGATGCAGATCCTTCTTTAATAATGAGCTGGAAAGAAGTTATTGAAACCTTGGTTGTGTTTACCGTAGCTTTGTTTTACTTTCACAAGACCGTCCATTGGCATGAATAGAAATACAAGATTGGGAAAGAATATGGGCTTAACTCTGGAACAGCAAACTGCATTTGTAAAGGCAATCTAAAGCAAGCATGTTTGGGTTGAATGCATGGTACAAGTCCTTGAAATCTGAGTATATTATTTTTTGGCTTGGCATAATTTGAAGTCGAAGTACACTATTTTATGCATGGCATAATTGAAGTCTGAGTTTAAGATGTAAAATGGAGAGTATGATTTAGTAAAGACTGGGTTTGTTATGTTAAGATATGAGTAATTGAAGTATGGAATCAGTATTTCATATTAAAACTTTGAAGCTGTCTGCATCATTTTATGTCATTGTTTCATGTTAAAGCATGATATGATTCAATGATAAATGCTTTTCAACATGTGAGCCTAATGCATTTTTGATCAGAGTCTGTAATCAGCATCTTATGAATTGATCTGTGGAAGGATGAATTCAATCCTTTTATTCCACACGTATGAGCCATTGAGGTCAGAAATCCATATGTTAGATGCTTGGTATGATTCATTGACAACATTGCTGTGTGGGTTAACAACATTATGGAGATATGCAGCAAGGTTTTCCCTACTGAGTACAGAGTGTCACTCTGCATAATAAGACTGGAAACATTTTATTGCAATGTTCCTCTATTAGTTGAATAGATGTTTTGTTTGGAAGACCTGTGTGTGTGCCAATGCGAATATTCTTTTGTTTATATTGCTTCAGTAACAGGATTTTGCAAAATAACGTTTGTTTGAAATCAAAATGTTTGGACTTCTTATAAGTCAAATGTTATGATACTATAATTTCAATTTTTTCTAGAGTACAAGATTTTTGTTGTTAAGAAGTCTAAGAACTCCTTTTGAGTGCGGAGAACAGTACAATATTGTGATCGAGATATGCTGACACATGAATCGAAATGCATTCTAATCTTGTTGGAAAGTTCAAGGATGAGTTTGATTAATAAAGTGTAACTATTTCACAAATCTGTTTGACTGTTCTGAAAATTAGGAGTACGAAACCTTGGGTATTTCACTAACTGGAATTGACTATGATGGAATATGAAAAAGCCAAAAACCAAGAACTATGGCCTGTTGGTTACGAATCTGCCATGAGGAAAGGATTTTGGGTTAACGCGCCCAGATTCGCCCACCAGCATGAAAGGCCGGAAGGAAGAGATGCCTTCCGAGCCAATCTCCGGAGAAGGCCGGCTCCTTTTGGGGGGGTTTTGGTTTAAGCTAAGAGTGCAGGAAAGAGATAAATGAACAGAAAGAATTTACAAATGTACTTGGAGTTTGGTGGGGGGAACTAACAGTACGGCAACCAGCAATCACCAATACTTACTGCATCATAAATACAAAGCATGACTGAGAACTGCAAAATCTAACTGTACTTTCTGTACCAAGCAATATACTCACAGCTACAATGGTCCCCTAGCAAACATTCTCCCTACAAGGAGAACTAACAGCACGGCAATGCATCAATCACCACTACGTACGGAAACTCAAAACAGAAAGTAACTAAGATATGTCAGAACCAGGTATATGTGTCATGCAGAGAATTTAACCGCACAGCTACAATGGTCCCCTAGCAAACACTCTCCCTACAAGGAGAACTAACAGCACGGCAACGCATCAATCACCACTACGGACAGCAACGTAACACACAACTGATGGAACTGCTACCACATCTACTCTATGAAGTTCAAAAGTGCTTGACCACCAAATGCTAAAATAAATCAACAAGCCATGGCACAAACAATCCTAAAGGCGCCTGATCACCAAATGCTGAAATGAATCAACGAGCCGTGACACAGGGAAGCGTAAAGCATAAAGCATAAAGAAATAAAAGCAGCAGAACAGAACCAGGCATACAAATTATATTTATAAGCAGAAGCACGGTTACAATGGTTCCCTAACAGACATTCCCCTTCCACCCTTTACAATGAAATCATGGTGGGTTTTTATAGCCCGAGTCCCTCCCGTTACATTAATGGGCACAAAAGTCCCAGTCAAACAATAGCTGACAAAAGCGGCGAAAGAGCTGCAAATGCTGACCTTTTGTCGGACCGGACTGTACCCGCAGCATGGTCTTCCTGGAAGCTGGACAGCTAGGTGGCGGTGTGTTGGGCAGAACTTCTTCTTGGCAGGAATGCGGGTAGCTGGAGCAGATAGAACCTCCAATTAGCTTTAAATGAGGTCACTGGCATAGGTAATGCAACCCATGCTCGTCCTTTTGCTCGGCACGTCTTGGCTCAAATCCCGAAGCTGGACACTTGTCAAATCCCGAAGTTCGAACTTCGCGCGAAGTCTGCACTTCGCGCGGAGGTTGTGCGTAGTTCGTACTTCGCGTGCAAGCCGGCCGAAGTCGGACTTCGCTCAAAACTGAGCGCAGTCCGATTTCTTCGTGCCTTTGCAGTTTTCCCTTCATTCAAACTTCGCGTTTTGGCTGACGCGCAGCCCGACTTCGCTGCGAAGTCGGGCGGCGGCCAACACTTAGCCGTTTTTTGCTTTGTTTTCTTCTTCACTCAAACAGCCCCTTCACGAACTTCGCTCCTTCTGAGGGGCGACAACAGACTTCGCTACGAAGTCTATATTCTCTCCCATGCCGCAGTTTAGCTCAAAAAAATAATAAAAAACTGAAAGCTTGAAACTGTACATGCTGGAAAACAAAAATGCACAAGGGAAATTTTTACAAAGAAGGGCCACTCGGGCACCTTCAGCAACGGTAAAATTTTAAGTGGAACCCGTTAACGAGGATAGGTAGGAGCTGACCCTCCATATCCCGAAGTACGTAGGCATTGAACTGGTTCACCCGGGCAATCTGATAAGGGCCCTCCCAGAGAGCATCAAACTTCCCGTGATTGCCCGGCTTTGCCTTATATGAATCCCACTTCAGCACCAGGTCCCCGATTTTAAAAACTCGGGCAGTGGTGCCTTTTGCAAACCAGCCTTGAGTGGCTGCAATATGATCAGTGAAGGCCTGGTATGCTTTTTCTCTGTCTTCTTCCAAGCTGCAGGAGTTGGCACGATCTGTCGTCCACCGGGTCTCCGCTGCTCTTGTCTTCGTCCAACATCCATAGGGCGGGGATTTCAATGTGAGATGGCATGACGGCCTCTTTGCAATAGACGATCGCATAGGGGGACGTTCGATGGATTTCTTGAATGCAACTCGTCCGCCCACGAGCGCCGGTTCGAGGAGTAAATGCCAAGTCCGCTTGTTTCTGTCAATGGTCCTCCGGATGATCTTCAGGAGGTTCTTGTTAGTAGACTCGGCAAGGCCATTCCCCTACGGGTAGTAATTAGAAGACATCTTGTGATAGATGCCAAGTTTTCCAGTGTACTCCGTGAGTACAGCGCCTGCGAATCCCGGACCGTTGTCTGTCACAATTGACTCTGGAACCCCGAAGCGGGTAATCAGGCTCTCAATGAACCTGATGACCGTTTCCTGGTCTGCGTTCTTGGTCGGGATTGCCTCTGCCCACCGTGTGAAGTAATCGGTGGCTGTAAGAATAAACTTGTGTCCGACAGAGGAACTAGGCGAAATCACCCAAATGAAGTCTAGACCCCATTCTTTGGAACGGAGTCTCGGCTCGAATCGGTTGAAGGGGCGGGGGTGCTTTTACGTTTCTGCCGGCAAACCTCGGCATTGATCACACTTAGAACGAGACCGCATGAGCGTACGCAAATAGAGTGGGCCAATAGTACCCAGCTCTGATTATTTTTAAGGTCGTAGGTCTTGAAGAATGATGACCCCCAGGCATCCCGGAATGAAAATCTCCGAGGACCCTAGGCTGGTCCGATTTTCACGACGCACCGCAACGAGGATGCCGTCGATGTTTTTGAAGTAAAGCGCCTCGGGGCGAAGAGTGTACTTAAGTGCACCTAACCGAAATCTCCTTCGTTGTGAGGCGTTCAGGTGATTGGGACATCTTCCGGTGCAGAAAAATCTCACCAGTTCATCTGTCCAATCACTCCCCTCTGATAAGGAGTTGGCTAGGTAGATGCGTGTTGCTGTGTCCTCCCACTTACAGGCAGAGATGCCGGCTACAGTGCTTCGAGCCAATTCCTGACACAAGGCTCGGCCTCTGATAAGCTTAGTGGGCCACACTTCGATGTCGAACTCTTGGATCTTTGCAATCCATCCCGCTCTTTTGTGACCCGGTTCTCCTTGTAAGATGAAGCTTCGAACGTCCGGGTGAATCACAAAGACAGTCGTTTTGCTCTGGGAGACAAAATGCCTGAATTTTCGGAGGGATTTCATAACAGCGTGAACTTGCCGCTCTATAAAGTTGTACTTTTCCTCATGCGGCTGAATCACTTGGCTCAGGAACGCTATGGGGCGCTCCTCGCCATCGTCTCCCTCCCGAGTTAGGACTGCAGCGTAACTTTCAGGTTCTCCCACTGCATACAGGATGAAGTCCTTGGAGTAGTCCAGGTTTATCAACACCGGAGCTTGCGCAATTCGAGCCTTGATTTCCTCAAAGGCTTGCTCTCTCTCATCAGGCCATTCGCAATTTGTATCTTTTTTCAGCAGTTCGGCCATAGGTTTGATCACCTGTGCGAAGTCCAGAATGAACTTCCGCACGAAGTTAATATGACCAAAGAAGGACTGCAACCCTTTTTTATCGATGGGGGCTGGCAAGCGAACGAGGGCTTCCGCTCTGTCAGGGTCAATGGCGAGGCCTCTCTCGGAGATGACATGTCCCAGCAGCTTTCCTTCTTTTACCGCGAAGATAGACTTCTTCGGGTTTATAGAAATGCCGAATTCCCGACACCTCTCAAATATTTGCCGTAGGTGTGAAACATGATCCCCTCGTTGGTGAGAGAAAACAGTCATGTCATCAAGGTAGATGACAATGATCTTATTGAGCGGCTCTCGGAAGGCCAGGTCCATGGCCCTTTGGAATGTGGCACCAGCATTGGATAAGCCAAACGGCATACGCTGATAGGCGAACGTCCCCCATTTGGTGGTGAACGTCGTCTTATGCTGGTCCTCATCTTTGACCCAAATCTGGTTGTAGCCGGAAAATCCATCTAAAAGTGAGAATCTCTGGGCTCCAGCAGCGATGTGTAGAATTTGGTCGATTTGGGGAAGCGGATAGTGGTCCCTGAGGGAAGCCTGATTTAGGTTTCTGAAGTCGACACAAAGACGAATGTCGCCATTCTTTTTCCTCACGGGCACCAAATTCGCAACCCAGGATGAATGTTTGATGGGGTAGATGATCTTGGCTTCCAGCATCTTCAAGAGCTCGACTTTCATCATGGCCTCAATCTTCGGATTCACGGCCCTCTGCTTCTGTCGGAATGATTTGGCGCCATCCTCTAGCTCGATGGTATGCTGGATGACAGTTTTGTCGTACCCCTCAAATCCTTGTAGCACCAGGCCACGATGTCGGGGAACTCTTGGCATAGTGATCTGATCTGCTCAAGTTCCTCCGACATGCAGTCTGTTCCGACCTTGATAGTTTTACCAGGTTCAAGTTCCAAGTCGACATACTGCTTTGGGTCTACTTTGATCCTGTGAGATATTGCTCTGTCATTCCGATCAAAGAGACTCTCCAATGTAATCGATCCTTTTGGGACATGATTATTCCTTAACTGTATCAACCCCTCATATTGCTCGTCATCAGGGTCTCTACCTTCGATTACACAAACTTCGTTAACCGAGAATGTGACGATCTCCTCGTCATAGCCGAACACCTGCCGGTGGGTGTCCTTATCGAGCCACGAAGGCACTGTAAATAGTGCGAACCGGCTTCGGTTTCTGGACAACGTCATCAGCCGGAACGTACCTGGCTCCAACAGACGCCAGAATGTCAGTGTGTTTGTTTTTCTCACGCGATATCGCCTTGACATTCAACGAGTCGAACGACTCCATCAGGTCCCATACCCGGTTGCGGTACGCTCTCAGATAGTGTTGTTTGGAGGCGCACTTGTTCGTAACTTGGTGACACACCAGCTCTGAATCTCCAAAGATCTGCAGGTGTTTAATCCCCAGCCTCTCCGCCTTTCGCAAACCCAAGCATAGGGCTTCGTATTCCGCCGAGTTGTTAGTGCAGCTCCAGGCCAACCTGTAGGTATAGTCCTTCTGGATTCCGGTTGGAGAAACCAGAAGTACCCCTGCACCGGCGCCATTCTTGCATCGCGCGCCGTTAAAGAAAAGCTTCCACAACTTCTCCGGTGCGAGTCCCACTTCTTTTGCGGTGACATGTCAAGCCTCTCGGGTCGTACAATGGAGCAACGACCACTGCTCCGTCTCAATTACGGCATTGAAGTCCCGCAAAGAGAACTCGTCTTCAAGCTGTAGCACTTCGAAGGCTTGCTCAGTCAGCTCTACTGTCACCAACTCCCCCTCCGACAGCTGAACCATGCAGTCCAACTCTCCTCCGGGTATCCTCTCTACTAGGAAGGTGGAAGGCTTCTCATTGAAAATTTTCGGTCTCCTTCCTTTGAAGGGCACTTCCATGTGTGAGTAGTCCGAGAGACGGTACCCGCCCAACTCGCGGTGAACTCCCGGAGAGACACATGCCGAAGTAGGGAGCTAGGTCAACAACCACGACCTCTTGGATGACCACGATGTCGAGAGCTTTGTGCAGCCGGATAGGGATGTCCTTTATGACACCAACTGTCTTGACAGGGGTGTCGTCTAATTGCAGCACGCCTTGGCTGCTCCGTGTGTATTCCATCCCCATCTCATCGCAGACGGCTTTCGGCATCATAGTCATGGAAGCACCAGAATCCACCATGCAGTTGTGAACTATGTGCCCTTGCATCCGTAAAGACAGATAAAAGGGTGGCAGTCTGTTCTTCCCGGTGGTTGAGGCTGTCGAGAGGTTGAACCAGGACAGCGGGCTGTATCTGCCTGCCGCTCTTCATGTTCTTCAGAGATTCTTGCAACAGATCCACTTGGCCTGGGAGCAGAAGAGCATCATACATGCTGATTCTACCAGGTGTTCTTTTCAACTCGTCTACAATGTTGTAGCTCGAGGTACTAGCTCCTTCTGCTTGTTTTGCTGGCTCATACTTCGTCCGGTACTGCTGGGTAGCCTCAACTCATTGTCTCTTGGTCAAAGACGGGTACTTCAGCTTCTCCTGGGCTTGTTCTTTGGTTTCAGCTGGAGGCCGAGGTACGGGAGCTTTTGCTATAGGAGGCTTGGCTGGAACAGGGGCAGCCTTTGCCGGAGGAGGCTTGGGCTGGAGTTTTATCTTTGGATGCCTTCTCTCGGGGTTGTGTAGGGCCACAGCCGTTTGTACGGTGGCAGTCCACCGGGCTGCGGTTTTTCTCTTCTTGCGTAAACCTGCAAAGGCTTGGCAGCATCCACGGTTTTCTTTTCTTCCTTGGCGGGCGGCACTAGATTCTCTTCTGGGAGGGCAAAGTTGGCTTCGCCGTCCAGGATCATGTACAGTTCATCGTCCTCTATGGCGCTGCCGGCCAAGGTTTGGATGTAGTGCTGGTGCAGTGTGCAGTCTTCCTCCGAATGCGGATCATTGCACGTAGTGCACCAGTTAACCTGGTCGGAAGGACCAGGCGGGTCTTCTATAGCAGCATTTCTCGGAGGCGGACGCCTCTGCAGCTGGTGCTCCGGGGGCTTGTCTTTGGTCAGCGTCGGGGGCGCATATGGCCTCCTAGGAGCGAGGTCCATTTGGGCCTGCTTCTTCTTCAGAGCCGTCATGTCATTGGACATGGCATGGTATCCTGAGGCCAAAGCCCGCACCTCCTGGAGGATCGTATTCTGAATGCTACTGTCAGGAGGCGGCAACTGTGCCGATGGAGGCAATGCGGCTAATGGAGGAGGGTTAGAATAAGGTGCGTACTGCGGGGGAGCAGGAAGTGCTGGAAAATGCGGCGCAGGAGGAGGCGGGTGAGGATAATGCAATTGAGGCGGGCCGTAAGGAGTTACGACCGACACCGGATTCCACTGCTGCTGGGGTTTTTGCCCTGATGTGGACGGCACACCACCAGAAGCAAGAGGATACTGGGATCTGGGGAAGTCAGGATGAATGGGTTCCTGCACCCTGGACGGGAGTCTGCCGATAGAGATAATGTCAGCTTCGACTTGTCGGGCGAGCCTCGTACGGAAGCGAGAAACTCGTCTATTCGGGCAATCTTCGACGACGGGCATATGTCCGAGTTGAAGGATCTCGGATAGTAGTGAGCGGCCATGTCGGTCGAAGGCCGAAGTTCGCGAGGTACCCGTTTCCGGGATCTCGCAAACCCTGATGTTAAAATCGGACACCTCTTGAGGATGTCTCTGGATAGCTTGAGCCGATGCAATAGAGAAGTAGGGTCAGCGGACTCGTTGCATCCTTTCACGAGCCTTACGGCAGGCCGGGGCCACCCCGTGATGGATCCCTCCGGCGGCGATCTCCACCGAAGAGAAGCTTTCCCCTTAGGGAAAGGGCCAGCAGACGGGTCTTCACACTCTCATCGGTAATGGTATGCAATGCGGCCAGGGCAAGGATGTCCTGGATGTGCTCGTACGCCGTCTTGTCGTAGCCGTCGTAAGTAGGGATAGACTTTAAAGCAGCAGGGGGCACAGCTTGCTGTCCGACCAGGGGCAAGGGCCCTGTAGAGTCCACCGCCGGGAAGAGATCATCATTTTGCTGCTGGGCAGCCATTTCTTCTTCTCCTCCTCCGTCGGTTGTGTACTCAGTGTCGGTACTTTCCGAGGATGCAGGTGCTTCTTCTTCCTCGGCCTCTTCTATTTCGTACTCAGCTCCGCCGACTTCAGCTTCGGCTTCTTGGATTTCAGCCTCGGCTTCGTCGACACGAGCTTGCGGATCAGCCAGCCTAGGAATTTCGCCTCGAGCGTTGATGTCCAGTTCGTAAAAGTCAGGCGGGCTTCTCGGATCCCTTGCTCGCCACCTTCTTGTTTGCATGAAGGTGCTAGGACCGGTCTCTGGAACTCAGAGGATTTGTTCGTGCAGAGTCGCCAGGTGTTCAGATTTCGAACAACAATGAAGCGAACACCGGTGCTTCGATTCTGTTGGGGGTGAGAAACTTCCTTGTCTCACCAAGTGCTTAGAAACCACTGTCAGCGCCAGGTGGAGACTGATCAGAAAATCTCTCTTCAAGTGTGGGACCTTGGTCCCACCGGGCGTGCCAGAGAAACTGTTGGTTACGAATCTGCCATGAGGAAAGGATTTTGGGTTAACGCGCCCAGATTCGCCCACCAGCATGAAAGGCCGGAAGGAAGAGATGCCTTCCGAGCCAATCTCCGGAGAAGGCCGGCTCCTTTTGGGGGGTTTTGGTTTAAGCTAAGAGTGCAGGAAAGAGATAAATGAACAGAAAGAATTTACAAATGTACTTGGAGTTTGGTGGGGGGAACTAACAGTACGGCAACCAGCAATCACCAATACTTATTGCATCATAAATACAAAGCATGACTGAGAACTGCAAAATCTAAGTGTACTTTCTGTACCAAGCAATATACGCACAGCTACAATGGTCCCCTAGCAAACATTCTCCCTACAAGGAGAACTAATAGCACGGCAATGCATCAATCACCACTACGTACGAAAACTCAAAACAGAAAGTAACTAAGATATGTCAGAACCAGGTATATGTGTCATGCAGAGAATTTAACCGCATAGCTACAATGGTCCCCTAGCAAACACTCTCCCTACAAGGAGAACTAACAGCACGGCAACGCATCAATCACCACTACGGACAACAACGTAACACACAACTGATGGAATTGCTACCACATCTAGTCTATGAAGTTCAAAAGTGCTTGACCACCAAATGCTAAAATAAATCAACAAGCCATGGCACAAACAATGCTAAAGGCGCCTGATCACCAAATGCTGAAACGAATCAACAAGCCGTGACACAGGGAAGCGTAAAGCATAAAGCATAAAGAAATAAAAGCAACGAGAACGGAACCAGAGCATACAAATTATATTTATAAGCGAAGCACGGTTACAATGGTTCCCTAATGAGACATTCCCCTTCCACCCCTTTACAATGAAATCATGGTGGGTTTTTATAGCCCGAGTCCCTCCCGTTACATTAATGGTCACAAAATTCCCGATCAAACAATAGGCGACAAAAGCGGCGAAAGAGCTGCAAATGCTGACCTTTTGTCGGACCGGACTGTACCCGCAGCATGGTCTTCCTGGAAGCTGGACAGCTAGGTGGCGGTGTGTTGGGCAGAACTTCTTCTTGGCAAGAATGCGGGTAGCTGGAGCGGATAGAACCTCCAATCAGCTTTAAATGAGGTCACTGGCATAGGTAATGCAACCCATGCTCATCCTTTTGCTCGGCACGTCTTGGCTCAAATACCGAAGCTGGACACTTGTCAGATGATGGATGATGTTGTTTGACACGTGTCTGCCTTGAAAGGCAGTTCATCCAACTTCGCCTGGGATCAGAGCGTCTCGGGTTGCGCGGGCAGAGAACAGCGCAGTCGGGAAGGCCTTCATGCCTTGGGTGTATTTCTGAGTTTGTTTCCCCTCTGCGCTTTGTCAAGGGCGCACTCCGACTTCATTGCGAAGTCGGACTGCTCATGAGTGAAAACTGGTATCTGCCGCCGTACGGACTTTGCCCCAGCACTTATCATTCTTCTGTCAGCCTGCCAGTTACAAGGTGCGCCCAGAAAGAGGGGCGAAGTCGGACTTCGCACCAAAACCGGGCGAAGGCGAAGAAGGCACTTCGCACCAAAACCGGGCGAAGAAGGCACTTCGCACCAACACTTAGCCATTTTTCAGGTAACCGTTGTCAAGTTTAAAATTCAACTGAGGGGCTCCAAGAAAGGGGGGAAGAAAGAGAATGTAGGAAAGAAAGAGAAAGGAGAGAAGAAGAAAGGAAAATAGAGGAAGGGGGAAAAAGAAGAGCAGCACTGTTACAAAATTGAAAACATTGCACCCCGTGCAAAATGTGGCAACATGGCCGTTCTTAAAACCTTTCGCTTGAGAATTTCCCAAACAATATATATATACGCAATCCATCAATAAGGAAAAGGGACTCATCTTGCCAGTCCATAAAAAGGACAATGAAGGGAGAGAAGACCATTAATCTCAGAATGTAGAGGTGAAAGATGGTCATCCTCTACCATGGACAAATGACCAAACTGCCTGGCTATAAGATGCAAGGTACATTACCACACTTGATTTGAAACCTGCCTATCACCAAATCAAAATAAAAAACATATTGAAATAGCAATAAATACAAAGCAAGGACTCAAGTGGTTGATACTTCCCTTCAGTGTATGTAACACAAAATAGAGATGGAGAGAAATACGAGACATTTTTATTTATTGATGTCTTGGTTTTAGATATGAAAGAAGAGGAGAGTTCATTAATAACAACCACGACAACCCCAAATTAACATAACATTATTATATGCCCCATATAACATAAGCTAAACTTTATCAACATATATTAAAGTACTCCACATATCTGTTCTAAGAGCCGATATATGTCTATCACTTTGTTTTCCGACCAAACTTTTGTAATAAACAAGCTGAGCAAAACAATCTGATTTGTTCTACAAGAATAAACCCACAATTTTTTTGAAAAAATCATCCATCAAAAAAAGAAATAGGCGGTTTTATTGGTCGCAAAGATCAGCATGGACGACTGGAAACATTTGGATTGAGGGAAAAATGTAGAGAGGGGAGGGTCCCGATCCCTTCCCTGCTCCCCCTCCCCTGGTTCCTGCCCAGTCCCTGGCTCATCCCAGGTCATCCCTCCCTAGGATTGTTTGTTGCAGATGATCTCCTTGAGGGAGATCCTTCTCCTCTTTCTGCACCTCTCCCAGTCGGTCAGGGTTCCCTTGTTTGAGTTTTTGGCCTGGTGCTTCCCAGGGTTCCTTGTTGTTTTCGGGATCCCTTCCCTTTTTTTTCCCTCAGGCTTCCCCCTAGGGTTTTTTGCAGGTTTTTGGCATGGATCTGGTTCCCTGCGGTTCTCTGGGTGGTGGGGGTGATTGGTTGGGTTTTTGACGGCTTCCTGAGGTTTCCTTTGAGGTCCTTACTGCTTTGGGGGTGGTCTGGGGGGGCCTCTTTCCCCCTTTTGCTAGTGAATCCTCTCTGGGATCCTATGGCTGCTATTGGTCCCGTCCCTGTGGGGAGGGCCCTCTTCGATTTCCCGCTTGGAGGCTTCTTCGTGCTGGTTCTGCTCCTTGGTGGACACCCTGGGCATTTTTTTGGCCTTGGGGGGGCTTTTTCTCTGCCTGGGCTGTTCCCAGCCTCAGTCCCAGTTCCTTGAAGTTTCTCCTGTGCAAGGATGGGATTCTTGGCCCCTGCTGTTGGGGTTCTCTGGGTTCTGCTGCATTTTTCAAATCATGGGGGGATCTGATCTATGCATGCAGACCCTGGATCCCCCAGGCTAGGCTCCTAGGGATCCCATCTTTGTGGTTGTTACCTCTTCCCGCCTGGGATCCCCAGTCCCTGTATCCTTGGTCCCTTAACCTGTTGTCTTTTCCTGCTGGTTGTCCTGGGGGCGGGATTCTCTTGGTGGTGCTTTCTGGCTGCTTCCCGATGGGCGGGATCTCCTCTTTGCTGGTTTTCAGTTGCTTCCTACTAGGTGGGATTCCCCCTTTTTCTGGGCAGGATGGTTTCCCGCTGGGCGGGATTCTCCAGAACCGCTGGGCGGGTTTTTCTCATTTCCTGCTGGTTTTCTCGGGAGGAGGGATTCACTTGGTAGAGGTTTTTGTTGCTTCCCGCTGGGCGGGATCTACACTGGGATGGATTTCAGTTGCTTCCCGCTTGGCGGGATTCACTCTTTGGTGGTTTTTCGACTGCTTCCCGCTAGGCGGGATTTATATTATAATGGTTTTTGTTGCTTCCTGTTGGGCGGGATTTACACGAAGGCGGTTTTCAGCTGCTCCCTTCCTTACCTTCCTTCGAAATTGGTGGTTTCCCGCTGGGCGGGATCTTCAAACTTACCTTCCTTCGAAATTGGTGGTTTCCCGCTGGGCGGGATTGTTCAAATTTACCTGTTCCCGCTAGGCGGGATTTCTGTTTGTTTTTCATTTTTAGGGTATTGGTGCCTTGGGCCCAGAATTTTTGTAATGGTGCCTTGGGCCCAGAATTTTGTTATAATGGTTTTTTGCTGCTTCCTGTTGGGCGGGATTTACACGATGGCGGTTTTCAGCTGCTCCCCGCTGGGCGGGATCTTCAAACTTACCTTCCTTCGAAATTGGTGGTTTCCCGCTGGGCGGGATTGTTCAAATTTACCTGTTCCCGCTGGGCGGGATTTCTGTTTGTTTTTCATTTTCAGATTATTGGTGCCTTGGGCCCAGAATTTTGTTGTAATGGCTTTTTCTCGGCATGTTATTTCCAACTCTTATGTAATCAAGTTTTGGGATCCTAGTTAAAACCCACTGTAAATACAATAGCTACTTATCAAAAAAAAAAGAATCAGCATGGACCAAATCCAAGAATCCTCTAGCTTATCTATATTGTTTCCCAGTGAAACACTATGCATATATTTTCTGTTTTCCTTATAGAAGGCAACCCATGAAACATAATAGTTCAACTATATGCAGAAAGTTACTAGAAATTCAAATGGCCATTCCTTTCAAGCCAAAGGATGGTGTTATTGTCCTGCACTATAAATGGATGTAAGGTCTCTTCACCAAATCCAACAAGTTTACACAGCTGTTTTTCTCAGCCATACCTATCATGGCAAATGATGTTGCTATTGTCCTGATGTAATCACTTTATCATTGTGTTAAGTTTTGACCATACACTGATTACCTCAAAAGATCACAATCAAAACAATGTCTTTTTGGTAATCTCAATAATGGACAAAAGATGTGTGTTCATGTCAAGCAAGCGCATTAAGGTATATTTCACATCATTATGAATGGTAACTTTTACATCACCAAACCCTTTAATTGCATAAAACCGGTGCGAATTCCAGTTTTAGCTTTTAGCCCGCTGGTCGCAGGCAACTGGTGCGAATTCCGGGAGTCGCTCCACTGGGGAGCGAACTCCAGGAAGAAACAAGACTTAGATAAATTTTCAAATTTTTATGGGCTACAATGAGCCCAAGTGCTGGTAAGCCGGGGGGTCGCAGATGGAGAGGGGCGACTCCCGGGAATCGCTCAAATTGGAGCGACCCGTGAGCTGCCCTGCCTTAGACGGATTTCATGAACTTCTGTCGGAGACTGGATGGGCCTGAAGACTGCCTGGGCTGCGACCTTTTGAAATTGGCAAGAGAAAAAGGAAGAAGAAACCTAGAAACAGAAAACTGCAGCAGTTTTTCAAAATTTTACCCCGTGTCAAAATGTGACAACGAGTTCCCATTGTTTCGGCTCAGCAAGTTCTACCGACTCCTCCGGTCCACACAAATCCGCCACCCCAGATGGCGCAGCCGGTTCCACCCAGGCAGTTCCCGGCCTGGAATCATACGGGCCCCCTTGCCCTACAGGCTCAACACTCAGTACCGGCCGCAGCTTTGAAAGCTTTACCTACTTACGACGGCACGGGAAAGACGGTGCATGAGCACATTCAAGACGTCGCAGGATTAGCAACCATCCACCAGATCACCGAAGAAGACGTTATGGTGAAGTTGCTGGTACTTTCACTAAGAGGTAAGCTCCTCTACTGGTACCGATCGCTCCCGGCCGGCACCATCACCTCATGGGACCAACTGGCAGGACAACTTATAAGGGGCTTCAATGAACAAGCCGACCCCTTCTCTTTATTGCACCAGTTCACCTCTATCCAGAGGCACCCTCAGGAGGAGATAGCTGACTTCAATGTCAGGTTTGCTCGAACCTGGCAGAGAGTCACCGACGGTCTTCGGCCGACAGCTGAGCAAGCGGCGTTCTATTACCTGAGAGCGTTCCACTCTGATATTAGCATGAGTATCCGACATGCTAATGTCAACTCCTTTCCGGAATTGTACCAACAGGCGCAGAAGGCGGAAGCCGACCTGGTAGCCATCGGGAAGTTGCCTCCAAAAGCGACTACACTGATTTACCCGGATTTCCCGCAGAATATGTACCCAAGCGCATCCGCTTCATCTGCACCTCAGATGTACCCCAATCAGCCGTGGGCTCCTAACCCACAAAATCAGGCGGTACCCACTCCTCAATTTCAGGTACCGACTCCTCATTATCCAAACCCCGCAGTTCCTCAGCTTCCGGCTCCTCCTCAGTACCCAGCATTGCCTGCACCATTGGCACCGTTACCATTACCCGCGCCTATGGCTCAAGCATCTCTAAATGCGGATCAGGCCAAAGAGTTGCGGGATGTGTATGGGTTTATGAAAACTATGGCGAACGATATGGCTATCATGAAGAAAAGCCAGTTCAGGGATCAGAGCTATCCGCCAAGGAGATTTCCGCCCCCGATCACGAGGGAGCAAGCCGCCCATACCGGAAGACCTCATGACAGGAACTCCGCAATGTTAGAGTGCGATGAGGCTAGCTCATCCGGCAGGGCCTACTGGTGCTCCACCTGCAACGACCCGCATGGCGAAGACATTTGCATGGTTCATCTGAACTATATGCAGACGCTTGCAGACAATGCACCTAGCGGACAGGTAAACATGATAAGGGAAGCTGATCGTAATTGCATGATTCCCCCTGTCGAACAGGTCTCCGTTCTGATGCGGACAGGCAAGAAGCCAATCGAGGTCGATCCGGTTCAGATGGAACCACTCAAGGTGCCTGCTGATCCTAAACTGCCAAGTGAGAAGGCAGCCATGCCACCAGAAAGAGAGCCAACTCAAGTGTCGGAGCCTGCGGACAATGCTCGGTTAAGAGACTATCTCGCCCCTCAGCCGCAAGCTTCGACCTCTCAACCCCTGACGGAAGCAAGAGATCAGGCGAGAGAAAAGTTACGGTACCCCTCGATTACCAAGCGTCAGAGAGTGGAAGCAACGCAACAGTACCGGACCCGGTACGAAACCGCTAAAGAGGGAGGCGAGTCTGGTGCTGGAGCATACAATGTCGTCGAAGAGTTAAGGAAGACTCCGGCTAAGGTAAGCCTCTTTGACGCGCTCCAATTGCCTGGTCAAGTTGACCTGTTGCAGGAATCCCTCAAGTCCGTCAAGGGCAAGGGGAGACCAACTCAGACCGTCTTGACACAGCCGCTGACCACCTCCGCTACGGGAAAGAACAGGCCGCCGCCATTTTATCTATCCCTCAGGATGGAAGGATGGGTCGTGCATAATTGCATGGTTGATTCTGGCGCTGCCACCACTGTAATGCCCAAAGCTGTATGCGAATTCATGGGCATGGAGTACACCAGGAGCAGTCCTGGAGTGCTTCAACTGGATGGGACTCCGGTTAGGACAGTGGGGGTCATCAAGGACATCCCGATCGTGCTGCACAAGATGCCGCAGATCACAGTAATCCAAGAAGTTGTGGTAGTTGACTTGGAGCCCTATTTCAGCATGTGCTTATCAAGGGAATTCACTGCCAAGCTTGGAGGCTATCTGTCTCTCGATTATTCGCATCTGGAGGTCCCCTTCAAGGGGAAGAGTGTCAAGATTTTTAATGAGAAGCCCTCCACCTTTCTCATTGAAAAGATCCAGGATGCGGAGAAACCCATGGACTCAGTCAACATCATTGACGGAGTAGAAGAAGTGGAGGAAAAGGTGGAGCTGATGGAGGAAGCTCTTGATGAGCTGCGCATAGAGGATGAATTCTCTATGCGTGATTTCAATGCTATGATAGAATCGGACATCGGGTGTTACTCGATAACCAAGCCTGAAAAGGCTAAAGTGCCGAGTGACGCTGACCCTATGGACGACCAATTATGGAAGCTCTTCTTCGACGGCGCCCGATGCAAGAATGGCGTTGGAGCTGGAGTTGTCCTCATCTCTCCCTCCGGAAATCAAAAAACATACTCGTACAGGCTCGCTTGGAGCTGTACTAATAATGTCGCTGAGTATGAAGCCCTGTGTTTGGGGTTACGAAAGGCGGAGAAGTTAGGAATAAAACAGTTATAGATATTCGGGGACTCCGAATTAATCTGTAACCAAGTGACAAATAAATGTGTTGCCAAACAACACTATCTCAAGGCATACCGTAATAAGGTATGGGATCTGCTCGAGTCCTTCTCGGCTCTCAACATTCAATTTATTTCGCGAGAGCGGAATAAACATGCTGACGTTTTGGCATCCATCGGAGCAAGATGCTCCCCAATCGAGAATCTGATGCAAAGGCCGAAAACAGTAAGGGTTATCTACAGGCCCTCGGTGCCAGATAAAAATATTCACTGGCAGGTCTTTGACAATGACGAGCAGATCGTCAATTTTTTGATTGATGAAGCTGGAAGCATCGAAGATAGAGCTCTCAACGATGAAGAATATGAGGGCTTAATCCAGCTGAAGAACAACCACCTCCCTAAGGGTTTGATCACCCTTGAAAGTCTGTTCGACCAAGATGACAGGGCTCTTCCCCACAAGATCAAAGTGGATGCAAGAGAGTACCAGGAGCTAGAGCTGGAGTCCGGGAAAACGATCAAGGTGGGAACTGATTGCACACCACAGGAAATCGAGCAGATCAGGACCCTCTGTAGAGAATATCCGGACATCGTCGCCTGGAGCTACCGCGACCTGAAGGGGTACGACAGAGACGTCTTCCAACATACAATTGAGCTCCAGGAGGGAGTCAAGCCTGTCCGGCAGAAGCAAAGGCCTGTGAATCCAAAGATCGAAATACTGATGAAGGTCGAGCTTCTGAAAATGTTGGAAGCAAAGATAATCTACCCCATCAAGCATTCATCCTGGGTAGCGAACCTAGTCCCGGTTCGGAAAAAGAACGGAGATATTCGCCTCTGCGTGGACTTCCGAAATCTTAATCAGGCATCCCTGAAAGATCACTACCCGCTGCCCCAAATTGATCAGATCCTTCACGTGGTGGCAGGAGCCCAGAGGTTTTCCCTTCTGGACGGCTTCTCGGGGTATAACCAAATTTGGGTCAAAGATGAGGATCAGTATAAGACTGCCTTCACCACCAAGTGGGGCACCTTCGCTTATCAACGCATGTCGTTCGGCCTCTCCAATGTCGGAGCAACCTTCCAGAGAGCAATGGACTTAGCCTTTGGTGAGTTGCTCAACCGTGTCATTGTAATATATCTAGATGATATGACTGTTTTCTCCCACAGGAGGGAGGAGCACGGTTTACATCTGCGGCAGGTTTTTGAGAAGTGTCGGGAGTTCGGAATATCAATAAACCCAAAAAAATCAATTTTCGCGGTTAAGGAAGGCAAACTCCTAGGGCACCTCATATCAGAGAAGGGTCTTGCTATTGATCCCACTAGGGCCGAAGCCCTGCTCAGGCTACCTCTGCCGGCAAACAAGAAGGGCCTCCAATCCTTCTTCGGACAGATAAATTTTGTCAGGAAGTTTATTTCTGACTTCGCCCAGGTAGTGAAGCCTATGACTGAGCTCCTCAAAAAAGATGCGGAGTTCCTATGGACTGAAGAGAGAAGGCAGGCGTTTAAGGAGATCAAACACAGAATCGCCCAGGCTCCCATTCTGGTAAACCCCGATTATTCCAAAGACTTTATTCTATATGCGGTCGGGGAGCCAGAAAGCTATGCGGCTGTACTAACCCAGAAAAATGAAGACGGGGATGAACGACCCATAGCATTCCTCAGTCAAGTCATCCTCCCGCATGAAGAAAAGCACAATTTTATTGAGAGTCAAGTGCATGCGGTAATGAGGGCGCTGAAGAAGTTTCGTCATTTCGTCTCGCAGAGCAAGACGATAGTGTACGTGGTACACCCGGACGTCCGAAACTTCATCAGTCAGGGTGAGCTTGGTAACAAGAGGGCAGGTTGGATCACCAAGATCCAAGAATTTGATATAGAAGTCCGGCCCACTAAATTGGTCCGTGGTCGGGCTCTATGCCAGGAGCTTGCCAAGAGTGCCGCAGCTGAGGTGACAACTTGCCAATGGGAAGATTCACTACCGCAGAGCAATCTGGTGAATCAGTCAGTAGATGACAGGGATTGGACTGAAGACTTGGTGGAGTACTTCAGCACTGGATGGTGCCCTTCGGGCCTCAACGCGTCACAAAGAAGAAGGTTTAGGCTTCAGGCCTGCAGATACGTGTTGCTACCCGAGGGGTTGTTTCATCAAAATATTGACGGTGTCCTCCTGAGATGTGTCAGGGGGACAAAAAAACAGAAAATCCTGGATGAGTTCCATTCTGGAATGTTCGGGGGCCATCTCGTCGGAAGGCCGATGGCTTTAAAAATAATAAGGGTGGGCTATTATTGGCCCACCATTTTTGTTGATTCCTTCAGTGTAAGCCAAAAATGCGATAAGTGTCAAAGATATGTTGGTCGCATCAAGAATGCTTCTCTGCCTCTGCACCCGATTCAAGTTGAGGCTCCATTTCAGCAATGGGGTTTAGACTTCATCGGGATAATTGAGCCTAATTCTTCCGTAGGGCACAAGTATATCTTGACCGCTACAGACTATTTCACCCGGTGGACGGAGGCAGTGCCCACCAAGCGGGCTAATCAAGACGTCGTCATCGCTTTTCTGGAAGGGCTAATAACCCGTTTCGGAATACCGGATGCCATAGTGACGGATAATGGTTCCCATTTCATTGGGGCCAAGATGTGCGCATTCGCTAGTAAGTACGGTATTTACCTGAAAACTTCGTCAAACTATTACCCGCAGGGCAACGGTTTGGCGGAGTCTACCAACAAAAACTTGCTCCGGATCCTGAAGAGGACGTTGGAAGACAACAAGCGGACCTGGCATCTGCTTCTAGATTTTGCGTTATGGGCGGACCGAATTTCCATCAAGAAATCCATTAAGACGTCCCCATATTCCCTGGTGTACGGGAAGGAAGCAGTGCTTCCTACGCATATTGAGTTGCCGACACTACAGTCTCTCCGGTCATTGGATGGCGAGGATGAAGGGTTTGACCCTGTTAGCGTCAGAATTGCCCAACTATTGCAGTTGGAAGAGGAAAGGGAGAAAGCCTATGAGGCTTTCATGAAGCATGTCGTTACCACGAAAAACTGGTTCGGCAAAAAGACCTCTGATCGCACTTTCCAGGTTGGCGACTTGGTGCTTAAATGGAATGAGAAGAAGTCCAAGCCCGGATACCACGACAAATTTGACGCATTCTGGGAGGGCCCGTTTCAGGTTTCTCAGGTCCATCCGGTAAACTCTTTCACACTGCAAGATCTGAATGGGTTTACTCTACCATTATCAGTTAATGGCATTCACCTGAAGGCGTACTACCAATGAGGGGTAGTACAAGAGTTTCTTGTACAATTGTATATATTTTTGTATTTTCCTTATGCATTTCAGTTTGCTTTTCGGAGTATTTCTTCGCCTCCTCCCGCGCTAGCAATAGCGCAATTTTTGGGCCAGAATCCTAACTGGCAGGAGGATGCCAAGGAATGCAGTTCTTTAATTTTCCTCTGTTGAGCCGTGTACAGAAAAGCTAGTAGCATTTTAGAGCGTCTTGAAGTTTCCGGTCAAAGAGAACTCCGCGAGCAGCAAAGCGCCTCGCTATCCGAGAGAAAGGAGTTCAGCTCTCCCGCAAGGGTAAGATTGCGCTCCAATAATGCCAAGCAACTACAAGGTGAAGCGCAGTAATGAAGGGTGCAACGCCTTTGCGCCCGTTCTGAGGAGCGCAACGCAGTTTTCACTCCATCCGAAAGGCGCAAGGTGAACTCCATGCAAGATCGAGCGCAACACCCCTTTGACCAGTCAAAGTGCACCAAAATTGTGCGCCACACCTTTGCGCCCCTCTTCAGGTGCGCAACGCGCGTTGACTGGTCAAGAGCACAATGCCAAGTGCAAGTTGAAAAGCGCCTAAGTGTAAGACAAGGTCTTGCGCTCCAAATGAGTTGCACAAGGCCAAGGCGCAGCTAGCAAGTGCGCCTTGCACTTTGACCAATCAGCTCTGGCACTTTTCCCGAGGCCAGAAAAGTCTTGCACTCCAAGTACATGCCCAGTCCAAGCAACAAAAATGACTGATTTATTTCAACACACCCCCACTCGCTCAAAATGATGCACCAACCAGCGCAAAAAGGGAGCGCTTGGGCATTTGAATTTTCAACCCCAACACAATTTTCAATGCAATTTAAAAACAAGCACGTCTCAAGTGCGCCAAAGTATGGCGCACGGTCTTGGTGCGCCCAAGTGTGGCACACGTTCTCAAGTGCACCAAAGTGTTGCGCACCGTCTCAAGTGCGCAAAGGTGTTGCGCACGTCTAGTGTGCCAAAGGCTGCACTCCTTGTGCACCAAGGTTGCGCTCGTGCCTTTCGCCTCTTCTTACCTTCGTGCACCCAACTTTCCTCCAATTTCGAGCGCCAGACTATTACGCTCGGGTCTCAGCGCGCAAGACGAGGATGGGACCAGGAAAGGCGCATCCCGAGGAGGCCGTTGCGCTCCGGTTTGAGGGCGCAACCCAGTTTTCCAGATTTTCATGCGCCAGGCACTTTTCCCTAAACATCTCCGGTGCGCTGTCCAAGGTGGGACATATCAAGAAATAAATGCAACAAGTGCGGCACGTCACGTCCTCCAAGAAAGATTGCGCCCCACTTTGTTAGTTAGCATTGGGATGTGCGCTCCACCATTGTTTGCCATGCAGGAGATCTTCCACAGCGCCCCCAAATCGCTCTAGGCATTTACTCCGCTCAAGCAACATTAATGCAGGTGGGTGTATACCAGAGCTATAAGAAGATGCACTGCGCACCAGATATGCCTAGTAAAATCCTTAAGCTATTGCGCCATCCACCATTGCTGAGTTTCAGAGAACGATTGTTGCGGGTAAGAGGCGGAGAGCATCAGTGGAGCGTTGTGCTGTTCTAGCGCAAGCGAATTATTACTAAGACGCAATCCGAGCGAGTTGTACCTAAGCGTTGTCATCCCCAGTACGCTTGGACGATTGACCAGTGGAGATGGGGAAGAAAGGAGAGCCCAAGCAGAAAAAGGAGAAGGTCCCACAATCTACGGAGGGTGAGCAGAAGCAGAAGAAGGAAAAGAGGGAAAAGCCCCGCCGCCTCTACTTGAAGACAAGTTGATTAAAGTTCGGGACTGTGTCCTCACTAGGACGAGTATAGAGAAGCTGCATGAAGATATTGATCAGATGGTAACTAAGGTATCTGAAGTGAGTAATCGGGCAGTCGCCCGCCTGCCCAGAGTTGGTCTACGCAATTGCCCAATTTTACGACCCTAAGACTAGGTCGGTGAAGGACGCAGAGGGAAAAAGGTTGTTCTCCATCTCTGCTGACAAAATCCATGAAGCCTTCGCCTGTGGGCGGGGACCTACTGGTCAAGTTATCATCAGGAAAATTAACACCAAGGAGCAGAGTGAGAGATACACCAACACGGCGCCAATGAGGTGATTCATGGAGGCCCATCTGACAGAGACGGTTGCACCCGGGACCTTGCCGCAACTCCCCATGCCCTTGAGGAGATTCAAAAATTCCGAGCTCTTCTCCATGCTGGCGTGGATTACTGGTCTCGCCTCAGACGCCCAAGTGAATGCCTGGCAGGCGGCAATTGCCGAGTGCGTGTCCCACGGAGAATTCTATGCTTCCGATGTTGCGTCACGGGGAATAAAGCCTATCTTTTTCGACTGGGCAGATTGGGTGTCGTGGCAGCTGCATCTCCAACTATGCGGGATGCAAGACGAAAACATAGCGTTCCGAAGCTGCTCATTCCTGGTGTGGTACTTCTTCTACCATCTGCATTCGCACCGTCGCTTCGCCTTTATTGCCAAGAGTTGCACGGACGAGAAGGGCAAGGCGCTCCCTGTGTACCAGTGGACTTCGAGCCTGTCAAGGCGCGAGTCCTACTACAATTTTAACCGAGTTTTTCTCGGTCCGGCGCTGGAGATCATTTATGGTGTCTGTGAGCGAGTGCCAAGGGCTATGAGGGACTATGTGGTACAGCAGCAGCTTGGAGATGTTTTCCAGCTGACACAGGGGCTTGTGGTACGAATCTTTGGGTTTTCTGGCAAACCCTTCTTGTTGTCGTACTACACGACCGAGTACCTGTTTGCCCTCGAAGTTGCCCGCCAGTGTGACTTCGCAGATGATATGTACGACAAGGGACGGAAAAGGCAGCATACCTACCCCTGGCCTATCGAGCTTGGCGCCATCAAAGTGACAGAAAACAAGCAGAACACCTATTTGGCGGTTACTCTGTACGAATTTGGTCTTATTGACCTACCCCAACGGTGGAAATATGACCCAGAAAATGTCTTTAAGGACAAAATCTCAGCAAACAAATTCCACCGTTGTCCTTGCCCAGACATTGAGAAGCAGCGTAATAACCCTTCTAGGCTGGATCTCGAATGGCACATAGAAAGGATGGTCTCCTCCCCCCGTGGCATGACTTCTACATCATGGAGGCTGAATACAACCCTAGGCGGTATCCGGAGCAAGACCCCGACGACCGAGTGTTCAAGTCGATGAAAGAGAAAGTGCCCCATTGGTCGGATGAGAAGATCGCGAACTGGTGGATCATGAGGTGCCACCATAGAAAAGGAGCATCTGACCCAACGTTGCAGATAGATCAAAAATTCTCTGACCTATTTGACAAATATTATGACTCCTACCAGCCCGTCTTCTTCGGCAACATTGTGCCCAGAAGTACGGAGAGTCCCAGCAGAGTTGAAGACGCGTCGGCAGTACAAGAGCAACGAGCTAGTCAGGCGCCACCTGTCGAGGGCAAGGGTAAGCAGCCGCTCCTAGAAGAAAAGGCTACTCCGAAGAAGAGGAGTGCACCCGCTGCACCTGCGCCCCAGAGCGCCGCGAAGAGGCCTCGTACTATTAAAATCAAACTCCCTGGCGCAGGCCCTCCGACAGCATCAACAGCCATAGAAGGGAGCGCTTCAGGAGTTTCCATTCCAGCACAGCAGGTGCAACATACCCAGCAAGCGCAGCAGGCGCAACTCGAAGTCCCATATATCAATCTGGAGGATGAGGCATCAGACGGAGAGAGAGAAGCCAGCCCGATAACGCAGCAGTTCACCACGTCGGCTCTGGAGACGTCCGAGCCCGTAGGTGCGTCTTTTGTTCCTCTCTTTCTCTCATCCGCCCCTCTAGAAACCCCACTTCTTGGCACCGAAACCCTAGTGTCTACCCACATTCCATTCGGCGCCCCTGCTGAAGTCATTTCGAACCCCCTATTTCAGGCGCAGTTTCATCCTTCCCTGCCCGTAGTTTCTAAGTCATTCGAGACTTTTGCAAAAGTCTCCAACGCCTTCACCTTCCCGGTGACTTCCGTTCCTACTCCCCAGGGTTCAGTATTTTCAGTTACAGCTTCTGTGGCCACAATGAGTCTTGGCCAGCCTTTCCTGTCCCCACTTCCTCAGTCATTCCGACAGTATCCTCCATGGGGACTCCTCCCCCTGAACCTAGCATTCCGGCCATAGCCGTACAAACCCCAACGCCCCCCATGGTCACTACAGTCATCACTCCAACTATTCCAGACACACCTATCGAATCGAGCCCTCAACGGGCTCTGTTCCCCTTTACCCCATTCTTTGGAGTACAGGAGCCTACGGAGCTGGATTTCTACGAGGAAGGCCCAATGGCGAAAAGCATTCGCAAGGCGCAGCAGAATTCCTCAACCTGGCTCAAAGGCCAAAAAAGAAAAAGTGCGCAGGCGCTGGCCCGACCAGAGAAAAGGGCAGTGTTTGATCCTCAAAATATGCAGCTCCATAGAATGGAGAAGGTGCCCAAGGTACAGAAGCCGTTGGAAGAGATGACGCCAGCAGATTATTCTTATCGTCATACGGTGGAAGATTTGAAGACTGTCGATCCTACGGAGAAGGTCGGGAATATTCATGTTGAGGCGACATCCCTCTACCTCCAGGTGGAGCATTTCAAAAATCGTTGCTACGAGGCTGAGGCCAAAAATATTCAGTTTGAAGAAACCTTGGCACTCACGAGAGGGCAGCTTGAAGACGAGCAGTCCAAAGTGAAGCAGTTGCAGCAGCGAGTAATCGATCTGGAGCAAGAGGTGGAAAACTACAAGAAAGATTTTCAAGAACGCCTCAAGGTTCAGGGAGAGGCAAAGGACCAGCTGCAAGTGTTAGATGCTCAAATTCAGGAGCTACAGGCTAGATTAGCGAAAAGAGCAGAGCCCATAGAGGTCCTGTCAAAGGATCGTGTCAAGGAGGTGTGCAGTCGCTTCCTGAGCAACTTCAAACCTAGAGCGCGTAGGGCAGCGACACTCCTGACGTTTATCTGGGAGGCCAAGGATTTGGTTTCCCACGATGCTTCCATTGTAGAGGAGGTCGAGGCGGATATTGACCAATGGTTGGAACTAGCCATGAAGGCGCAAACCCTAGACAGATCGGGCATCCGGCTTGCCCCGATGTGTGACCTTGCTCGGTCATGGGCGACTGCAGATATAACGTTGAGGTCTTTCTTCAAAAAGGCCAAGGCAGCCCGAAAGGCCCGAGATCTGATGGACATGTTTGAGAGGGAAAGAAAGCTCTCTCTAATGTACTTCGAGACTCTAGCGCAGAACGGTTTCCCGGGCTTCACTGATGAGGAAGACCATATCTTGAAAGAAGAAGAGTTGCAAGCAGTGTGGGACTCCTTTGAAAATGATACCTCAGAAATTGACAGTTGGGAGGAGCCCATCACTGAGCTTCAGGTGATGCAATGCACGACCAGATTCGCGTTGATGGAAGCTTGCCTTGTGGACCTCAACGAGAGGTTTAATTATGCTGAAGTTCGCCATCTTGAAAGGTTCGGGTACCTAATTCGAGAACTCCAGAAGCGCGATGCAATGCACGAGGACAACTGGGCCCTGGTCCAAGCGACCTATGACCGTATTCAGAATGAGCTCGCGCCACCTGAGCCTCCTCAACAGCAAGAAGAGATCCAAGCGCAAGGAGAAATCCAGGCGCAAGAAGAAGTTAAGGCGCAGGAAGAAATTCATGCGCAGGAGGAGGTCCACGCTCAGCAAGAAGGCCAAGGCGAAAGCCATGAGCCCCAACAAGACGCAGGCCAAGAGCCTCAGGATGAGGGAGATGAGCGCCAAGACGAAGTGCCAGGGCGCGATCAAGAGCAGCATAGTGAGCACCAAGAAGAAGAGGAGGAAACAAGAAGAGAAGAATCGGGAGAAGAGTCTGCTGCTACTAGTGAGCATTCAGAAAGTGAGAGTGATGATGACTCTGAGCCCAACGGATAAGGCCTGGGATTTCGACATTGAGGCGAGCTCAATTTCCCCACGAGCCGCCAGAGATGTCATTTCTGCAACATGGTGTATATTTAGCTTTCCAGTAATTTCTGCTCCTCAGAAACTCTGTTCTCATTATTCGAATGCATTTTTCTCTCTCCTGAGTTTTACTATCAAACTCTTTCTACAACGCCTGAAGTAGTGTGCAGTTGTTTTTGTCTACTGATCATGCAGGAAAATCATCTTTCGGACGACGATGGTATTTCGTGCCAAGTCCCCTGATACAATTTGGCCCCAAGGACCAAGGAAGAGCGCAACACCCCCCCGCACCACCGCCCCACCTCAAGGCACACACCATCAAGTGTGCAACGCGCACCACCAATCGCAACACCCCATCGTGCCAAGCTAGGCGCACCATTTCAAGTGCGCAACTAGCGCACCATCCAAGTGCCCCACCCCCCATGCCACCATTCCAAGTGTGCAAGCTAAGGCGCACCATCTCAAGTGCGCAAGGTGTTGCGCACTATTCCAATGCATTTGCCCCATCTACAGCGCACCGTCCGTTGACAATTCAACCCCTCCACAATTTCCAAGGACCAAGGCATGGCGCTCCGTTTCTCCTACGCAAGGCAAATGCGCAATCAGTTCGTGCGCTTCATCGGTTGACTTTTCAACAGAAGCGCGTCTCCCAATGCCCAGACTGTTGCGCACCTTTTCTGTTGCGCAAGGCATTTGTGCTTCATACATTGCGCTTTACCTGCTGACTTTTCAAACGTTGCGCGCCTCCCGAGGCCCCATTCTTGCGCTCCTTTTCTCCTGCGCAGGGCCTTGCGCTCCTTTTTTTGCGCCAGGCAGCTGCGCAATGGGTTAGCTGCGCTTCACCTCCGGACCTGTCAACTCTGGCGCTGGTCTTTCTCAGCTGCGCTCCACATCAGCAAAGTTAAGGTGCATCCTTATCCGTCCAAGCGCAGCCATTCTGAGAAGCTTCCAGACTGGACGTTCCAGGATTTCAAGTCTATCTTCCACGGAAGCGGTCCCCGCGAGTGAGGAGGCAGCGCCAGCAAGCCAAGCCTGTCAGGGCATTGAAGGAGCTCAACTGCATTTTCAAGGAGTCATCAGTCCCGACCATGCCTAATAACTATTTCATGACTGTACTCTCTTGTAACTCTTATCTTGGCTGCCACCGCCATATTTTGTAGGTGTGCATTTAATATTTCAAGCGGCAGAATTTGCTATATAAGCCTGCTCTTTTATTGTAAAATGATGGATGTTTGCTAGAAGCTTGATGTAACCCGAATTCTGCTATCAATACAGCTGATGTCTGGCTCTAACTCTGGACTTCTATTTTGTGTGTATGTCTTCTATTGCTTGTCTTCTATTAAGTTCTCTGATTTGTCTGTAGGCTTGAATTCTAATATCTGGATTTAGCTTCTGATAAAACGTGAACCTCTGGAGTAGCCCTGGAGATTATGCATGTTAGATGTTTAGTTTTAATTTCTGTTAGTTGTCTGTATTTGAGGGCTATTTGATTCGGAGTGCAGTAGAGTTATCGTGTTGTTAGTCCATCACCCCTGTTCTATCTGGCCTGTGGCCATATTTCCCATCCCTTTCAGTCATTTCCCATTCCTTTCCAGTTCCTTAATCTCAAAACCCCCAGTTAGAATAGCAAGGGAACCAGCCCCTCTCTGGAGATTGGCACGGGAGGCATTTCTTCCTCTCGGCCTTTCAATGTTGGCCGGGTCTAAGGCGCACGAATAAACAAACCCTTACCTAAGGCAGATCTCTGACCAACAACAAATATGACCCTTCCTTGAAAGTTCTTGAATCTGACACTTTATCTCCTAATTTTCCAAGATACAGCATTGATACACTAACCCATTTGGCGGAAATTCTTGAATCATGAAGTAGACTCGTATAATATGGACATAACTTGCCTGTTGTTCTTTTATGGTCCCTTGCCTACAAGAGTTTCCTTCTGCATTGGTTTTCTTGTTCTCCACCCTTATTCTGTTGCTTGTTGTCAGACTTGAGACCAACCTTATTCTTCTAGGTTTGTGACTTATGATTGTTGAAGCCATTTCCCTTTTGACTGCCTTTATGATTGAACTTCTGTTCAATCTTGATTGCATACTTACCGAAGGTTGGGCCATGGCCAGGATTCACTGACAAATTTGCACAAATTTATTAAGCATCTCATTCCTTTGTTTCTTCACTGTTTCTTTCCGCATTGGCTTAAAAGGATCTAACATTTTTGTGTCTCCTGCTATTTAATATCGTATAAAGCGACAAGGAAAATAATCTGAAGAGTCATGTGTTGAAACTGTACTTCCTATAGCTAGACCTTGTATGGGCATACAAACAAACACTTTGATATTGCTGACCCAGATTATTGGTGGAATTTGATTAACACTTTAATTTGTAAAAGATAACATGTTCTAAAGAATAAAAAAGCAAGAGACCATTCACACAAGAGAATAATTAATTAAGAAATGAAACAAAAAATTTATTCCTATAAAGTCTTTGTACAATGAATCTCTGATAAAAGATGTAGAAACATCACAGACTACTTTCTTACATTCGAATATAGTTTTATGCAGCTATGTACAATGAAATTTGTATTCTAGGTTAATATAAATTACCAAATAGGTTGAGAGGCCAAGTGGCCTTCTCTCTTTAACAAAATTAATCATAATAGTAATAATCCTTCATATGTAGGGGATCTGCAAGTCCTTGCATGTATTCCGTTATTTGTTTTCATTTGTTTTTACCATTTTTGCTTTTTGCTTTTTTGTTTAACAAAATTATAATTCCTGGCCTCCGGTAGTCAAGAATAATCCAGACAAAAATGCTTGGATTTAGACCAAACCTGGAAAATTTAGTTGGAATATTTTGGGCTCAACAAACCCCAAAATCAACTTGGCCTGTTTCTTGAATTGTATCAACTAATGTTTTGGCGTTTAAAAACCAGACTTCAGTCTGCGTCAGCTCAGTCTGCTAAGGAAACTGGCATGTTAATTAAAAGGAAAATTTCAAAAATCCATTTGAATGGCCTGCTAAAATACTTGGCATCGCTACAGTTCAGCTCGCATTGAATAAGCTTTTCATTTACCCTTGTGATGCATTTGCTGTCAATTCTTCTTTTAAACACTTCTTTAGATTTTAGATTGTTGATTGAGCCTGATTTACTCGGATTTTAGCTCCTGAGATACAGTTCTTTAGGCTACTTCAACTTGTTGTAGTTGACACATCCTACAGCTAAGTGATATGTCATATAAATAATACTCATGCATTGATTGACAACTGTTTTTTCGGATATACTGAGGTCCAAAAGACCACCATACCATATTAAACTCCAATCAGTGGCCCTAAGACCTAAACCCCCCACAATTTCAAAATTATAGTGTCTAGCCTAAGTCAAATACTCATTCTTGAACAAATGCCTACTCTTTGCAGCTTCTCACCTAGAACACGTAAAATGCATCAACTTTCATTTACTGGACTTGGAGAAAAAAATACCTGTAGTATGCGAAGCCGCATCTCTGGGGTCATACAGGTTTGGCCTACATGTCGTCGATCTCTGCACAGACTGCAAAAGCTATAGAAGCACTTCGCACATTGTGCATGATTGTCTTCATCCTCCAAGCACACTGCCTCACAACGGGGGCAGTATACAACATCTGTCATTGAATCTAATGTCTTCTGTAATAACAAGGATTCCCATCTTTCAAAGGTCTCATCCCCAAGGAGACGCTTTAGTAAACCAGGTGGAATAGAAGCTCCGCACTTAGGATCAGGACAATTCAGCTTATTAACAGTACCATCCCTTACAAGAATATGTGAATATTCTCCCATACACTTCCAACAAAAGAAATGTTGGCATTGCAATCTGACAAACTCTGTCCCTGCATAAGCATATAACATACTACAAGGTCAAATAGTACTGTGTGTAAAATCAGAACCAAACCTTTAAAAAAATAAATAAATAAATCTCAATAGCAATGTGAAAGACCACCTGCATGCACTTCCGATGAAAATAAATGATTACGTCATATTTGAAAGCCCTAATTGCTAGTAAGGATGCCCAAGTTGGAGACAAAAGGAAGAGTGAATATATGGCAAGTCTGATCCAGACAGCAGATGTTACTAGAAATGATTATCAAGGATGAGATGATTGAGAGAATTATTATAACAGTTTCTTAAAAGAGGGTTAATATATACATTCCATAGATACTACCCAGGGTTTTCAGAGAATAAAAATTGGATCAAGTGAAGTGGGGGTTGAATTTAAACTACTCCACAACTTTTCTTCCTAAAGGATTTTTACTCACCATCTTTTTCAGTTCAAAAATCAGGGATAAAATAATGGGTGGTGGTCGATGGTCTAGGGGAGAAATGAAATGAAATGAAATATTATTAATGTCCGCGGTGGGCCAAAATAAGACCCAAGGGACTATAAGAAGTACAATAATGACTGCCAGCTAGCAGGCTAAAAAGCCCAACAAAGAAAAGAACTAAGAAAAATACAAGATCAAACCCGACAAACGGGCCAAAGAGAAAGGGAAAAGAAAATAAAAGGGAGAGCAGAGGGGGGGAGGGCTGCAGTCCAACAGAGAGAAGTGCATGCCAAGAAGAACGGAGAGAGAGGAGGGGGGAGGGAGCAGCCCAGGAGGGGCAAGCTCCGAGAATCCCCAAAAACTAATCTCTCCTAACAATCGAGGCCGAAGTACCGGAGCTGAAGAAGTCCATGATATGTCTCTGCCCATTGCTAGTTCGGAACCCTGACAAACTGTTGATGCGCTGTCTAGTGACCCTGCTTCTGTTCAAACTGGATGGTGTGGGGCGTTTCCAAACGAAGTTACCTGGTCCGTCGGAGTTGGTGAAGTATGTTGTGATGAGCCGATGTTGAGGAGGATGAGATCCATTTGGAGAACTTTTATGTCGTCGAAGCTGAGTTATCTCCCTAAGAAAGAGTGCGAGACAATGTTGGTCCGGGTATCTAAAGAAGGTAGAAACACATCGAGAGTTGTCCCTGAAAAGGCAATGGAACCTACCCCGGATCTCATAATAAATGGGACAACAAAAAATGAAGTGATGCAGGGTCTCAACTTCACCCAAGGAGCAAAACAAGCAAATCCGCTCCTCCATCGGAAGATGGTGATCTGACTCAATCCGGAGTTGGTGAGAACACACCCTGAGTTGCCTAATAGTGATCCGAAGACTATGCATTGTGTGCTGCTGAAGGTATTGTGGAGGAACTATTCTGCCCTCCTGTATCTGTAAGAAGTGCTCATGGTAGAAAGACAGCTTGGAGGAAAGAGGCGCAACAGGAGAGATCCATGTGCATCTGTTGTACTGGAGACTAACATCCTTCTGAATCTCGTGGAGCATCTTCTCCTTAGTAAGCCGAGAGGGGGGGAGAACCCCCAAAGAATAAGGGGGCAGCCTGTCTATCTATATCTGAATGCTGGCCAGGAGAGTAGAAACCTGAAAATACCAGCTCCTCCGGCCTCCTCGAGAACTCGGAGAGAGTTCCATCGAGGAGTGAAGGGCAAGGTAAGGGTACCGCCTGCAACCCTCAGGGGTATCTCCGAAAGTACGGATCTTGTGAAGATAACCGATAATCAAGAAGATAATCTCAAGTTGGAGAGGAGAAGCCCCAAACTCTGCCAGAATAAAAGAACGAGGGATTGTTCCCTTGCAACGAATGAATCGTCGAAGAAAGAGTGTCTGCACTCGTTCAACCCATGACCACTCAGTCGGGCCAAGACTAGGGCCCAAACCACTGACCCATAAGTAATAGTTGGCTTGACCAAAGCGTCAAAGATCCTCATCTTCACAGGTATATCCTGAAAATGTGCTTTGAAGCAACTCCTCTCTAGCAAAGACAGAGCTGCATACCCCTTACACACCCGGACTTGGGCGACGGGTTTCATACCAAAAGTGGGACTAGTGAAAAGAACCCCCAAATACACATAAGAGGTGGTGATTTCGACCTCCTGGCCCCTGGAAAAGGAAATGGAGATGGGATAGAGCCTCTTTGGTAGTATTGAATACCATAACCTTGGTCTTAGAAAGATTCACCGTCAACTGTCTCGAGTCACAAAAAGCGGCAAGTGTGTCCAGATGACGCTGAAGCCCCTCAGGGGATGAGGCCAAAAGAACATCATCAGCAAAGAGGAGAATAGAAATCAACACATGGTGAAGAAGGCAACCATCCTCTGGGTGAGCGTTCTCCCTGATAAAAGTCTCAAGCTCGTCGATAAAGATCCCAAAAAGTGTCGACGAAAGGGAGCATCCCTGTTTCACTCCTATGGTGCTAAGAATATTGGCTGAAAGCCCTTAAGGGGAGCGAAACTGACCTTTCACAGTCTCATATAACCATGTAACCACTATCAAAAGCTGCCCAGAGATGCCAATTGATCGAAGCCTCTCAAGAAGTAAATGTCGAGGCACCGTGTCAAAAGCTTTCTTCAAGTCTACAAAGCAACAATAAACCTTCAAGGAACTGGAACGCGCCTCCTCAATAATAGCTTTGAGGACTAGAATGTGATCTATGGTCTGATGATCTTTCTGAAAACCAGCTTGGCCAAGAGCCCTGAAACCCCCCTCCTCCAACCTTCGAGAGAGAAGCACATCCAGTGTTATGGCATAGAGCTTGGCAAAGATATGCCTAGTCATGATAGTCCTGTAGTTATTGGGTTCATGGGGATCACCTGCCTTATGAATGGGGTGAATGATATGTTGAGTCAGGACTCAGGAAACTCAGAACAGATAGCAAGATTAAAGAGATCAGCAAGAGGCCCAACAAGAGGGTCAATAGCATGTTTCAAAAATTCCGCCTGTAACCCATCCAAATCTGCTGCTTTTCTTGTACAGAGTTTCCAGATAGCCTGCCTGACAAGACCAGTAGAAAAGAGGTGCCACGAAGAGGAGGGACAGATGCCCATGGTGTAAAACTTGAGTGGACCTTACCATAAGACTCTAAAACTCCAAATAGGAGGTTCAAGGTTCAAATCCAATGGGGGATAGAGTTGTACACCATACTTCGGTAATCGGAGTTTGGTTGGATAAACATATATTGGGTAAATAACATCCTCTATGAGGGTCATCTCATATGGCCTATGGTCTTGTGGATGTTAAAAACTACTTTACCTTTACCTTTTACCTTTATATTTAAGATTATGGAGTGAGAATTTTTCTATCGAGATACAATCTATTAAAAACTTTTGATGTGGATTAGGCTTTTTGGACTTCCATATGACCTTATCAATAAAGATGTTCTGAAGAATATTTGCAATACCCTAGGGGAGTTCATCCAAGAAGGATTGACTACAAAGAGGCAAAAGCATGTTGTATATACCCGGATATATGTTGCTATGGATATTTCAAAACCTTTGCCACGATCCATTAAGATTAAATTTGAATCAAGAGAATGGGATCAACAAATGGGTTATGAAAATATTGCATTTCGATGCTGCAAATGTTATGAGACTGGACACATGGCAAGAGATTGCAAAGTGAAAACAATGGAGAAAGAGACAAGAAATTTTGATAATAAGACAGACTTAAAAATAAAGCAAAGAGACCATATTGTAGTATAAGTTGGATTAGATCAAGGATATTTTACTCCCATAAAAGATGCAAAAGAAAGCCTATCTGCAACATCAGATGACAAAGCCATCATAGTTCACTCGAATCAACCATTAGAAGAAACAAATAAGGATACAATGAGGAAGTACAATGTGCAAGTTCAAATTTAGAGGAATTAAAGGTGCAAAGGAAAATTTTAAAAACTGAGGCAAAAGAGGTCAAGTTCATTCCAAGTAGATTGTCTTCATTTTACTCAAGTAGCATAAAATTGTCTCCTTGCAATAGAAATGAAAGAAGTGTAGAGGTTATCCCTTGCACTTTAAGGTTTCAAGTAGTTAGCTATTCTAGGTATGTAATATGTTATATATTTGTGTGATATGGTAATACAAAAATGTGTCTGTTATGAATATTTTATGGTATCAGGGCCACATGGTGATGGTAGAGGAGGATGATCTGTTGATAGGTTGGTGAGGACAGCCTCCCACCTGATTCTACTTGTGAGGCTTTATAATCATGGTACTAGTGTCATTCTCTAATGGGCATCAAACAGTCAGAGAATAGACTGAGAAACGTTTATCAGGACCCTGTGATGCTACTGATGGGGGCTAAAACAAGAACGGTTGCATTTGTCCATCATCTGAAGTCGGAGTTCAGGATGTTGAAGACCAAGTTCAAGATCAAGCCTGTTGGTTACGAATCTGCCACTAGGATAGGATTTTAATCTATTTGCGCCCTAGATTCGCCCAACAGATTGAAAGGCCGAAAAGAAGGAATGCCTTCCGCGCCAATCTCCGAAGAAGGTCGGCTTCCTATGTTTTCTCAATTGGGGGGTTTAGCTCAGAGTGCAGGAAAGAAATTATAAAGTACGAAAAGAAACATAAATATGCTTGTTTCGGGTGGGGAAGATAAGCAGCACAACAACTAACTAATCACTACTACCAACAACAATCAAAACAACGTATGTAGCAGAAACTATTAGAGCAATTCAATCCTATGTATCCTTTACTTCAGCATTCCAGATATACTTAATCACCAATACTGATATCCAGAAAAGCAAAATAGCAATAATCAGCAATATAAGCAACATGAGGCAGAAATACTTAATAAAGGCAGCATACAAGATAAACACAGCTAATAGAGCCAAATATACTTTGCATTCAAAAGCAAGTGCACAGCTACAGAAGTTCCTTAGCAGTATATCCCCCTTCCACCCTTGTACAATGAAATAAGGCTGCTATTTATAGCGCAATTTTCCCCCCGATTACAATTTGGGCACGGAATCCCAGACCTGACAAAAGCGGCAAATTTTCTGGGCAGTCATGCCAATACCGCCCAGGTGCGCAAAAGTAGACAAGTGCAGCCCGACTGCGCTGCACAGTCGGGTGGATTCCAACACTTAGAATATTTTTGGGCAAATTTGCCCACTCACAGAAACAGTCAGAAATATGAAATAGAAGATGGAGAACCTGAAAATTGATGGCTGAAGAGTAGAAGGGACATGAAGAAGAAAGGGAAAGAAGAAAGAGGGAAGGCAAAGCAGTATCCTTACAAAATTTTCAAGTAATGGCACCCCCTGCAAAATGTGGCAACAAAGCCCACCAATGCCTATGTTCTCCCATGGCATCAAGAAATTGATGCGATATTTGTAAGTCAAACGTTTGTTCGTCAATGGAATCCAAAATCTTTTGTTTTTATCAACATTGTCTTTGATTTACAACATATCATAGCCGATATTTTAGGGTTAAGAGTGCGAAAACTACCATCACATACCTAGGTATTCCCTTATCTAATAAAAGAAAGAGGGAGGAAAGAACTTGTGTCTATATGGTTGGAAGAGCAAGTTCTTAAACATGGATGGAAGACTGCAACACACAAAGGCCACATTGCAATCTATATAAGTATGTATGGTGTCACTTTCAAGACTACCAGCAAGTATTGTCTCTAAATTTGACAGAAGTCGAAATTTTCTATGGAAAACAGGCGTGGAGAAGTTTAAGTCTCATCTTTGTAAATAGAATAAGGTTTGCAGAAGAAAGAATACAAGAGGGTCAGGCTTCTGAAATTGCATAATGACGAGTTTGTCATTAGGGGCAAAATTTGGTTGGTGATTATTTAAAGATCAAGGAAAAAGTTGGGTAAAATTATTACTTCAAAAGTATATAGGCTCTATGGATGCCAAAAAATTGTTTAAGAAACAAACCCTACCTAGGAGATCCACAATATTGAAGTACATATAGAAGAGTTTACAATTAATTAAGAAAAAGTACACAATTGGTCAATGAAGCACAATTTACAAAATTATGATACTTGGTTGAAGTCTTATTGTAATGTCCCTTTCCAGGCTTGTCTTTTGTGAGAATGCTCTCAGAGGATGTTGGGGTTTCGCCAGATGGTTGTATGCCTTTGGATGCCAGTTTTTCGAGGACATTTTGAGATTTGAGGGAGGACTTACTATTTATAGTAAGTCGGTGATTCAGGTTTCGGCCGAATTGACTGCAGAATGTTGTTCTTCGCCGAATTGGGTATCCAGATATATCTTCGATTGATTGACTAGGTCCGTTTGGTTATCAGTGCGGGGAACTTACTATTTTTAGTAAGTTGGTTTTGGCGGAGCGGAAGTCCTACGAGTGGCTAGTTTGGCCAAATGGGTACTCATTTCTATCTTCGGATGTGAGTTTGGATGAGCGGTCATGGAGTTTTTAATCGTCGAAGTTATAATTATTATAAAGTCATTAAATTATTATATTATTCTCCTAAGTATGACTTTATAATTTGTTAAGGGGCTTATGAGTACTCATTTTGAAGGAAATAATGTATATTTTAATGTGGTTTTATTAATGCCTAGCTTGGACGCCACTTTGGGAGATTATAATATGATTAAGTGATATTGTGGAGTTAAGTCATTATATGTGTTCATTAGTAAATGAATTATTGACATAAAGCAAGTAAAAAAGAAAGAAATTTAATCCCACATTCTACCCACATTGGGTCGACCAGCTCGAGAAAAGAATAAATAGAGGTTGTGAGAGCATTTGAAGACATCTTTGGTTATTACATTTCATGTTTGGAGAAAGGAGCTTGCTTGTAGCAGAGTTTGCAGGAAGATATCCAGCTTGTTTGTGACGAAAAACCACAGGCAAGGGCAGATTTGGCTTGTTTGGAGACGAAACCCTCCAGCAGGAACATCACTTTTGGGATTGCAAGATATCCTTGGAGTGATTGTGGCATTTCCGTGACGTGGAATGATTTGAGCTTCAAAGTGGCAAGTTGTTGATGAGTTTTGGGGTGCACTTGGTGCCACTTTTAGAGTTACTTCAGACTGCAGATGTTTCCAGTGAGGCCAAACCATTAGAGGCTATTTTGAATTAGATTGCATGGGTTTTGAAGAAGCTTGTATTGCTAATTATTCATAGTTTTTTATCAGCTTATCAGTCGTACACTTCAGCAGTTTGGAAGGGATCTAAGTCATTTGTGAAGGGTTTTTAACAGGCCGTACCAATTTGCAATGAAGGGCGTGCACTTATTGAGGCCAAACGTCTCCCATTTGGAGTATTCATTGTGTTGTATGAGGTCTTCTCTTTGTTGGACAGCCAAACAACAATTAGTATGCTGGAGAAATTGTATTACAAGCATATTTAATGAATATATAAGTTTGTTGTTGCTAGTGTTAACTTCCAGAATTATATCAGACCTTTAGATCTCCGGGTACACTTAGGTTTGCTCAATATCATTAGAAGAAGTTTGTGCTTAAATTTCGTAGTCATTGGAGGAGTAGTTTTTAAGATACAAGCATTTCTAGTTTGCTGCTATTTTTATTTCCAGAATTTCTATTATTGCAAAAAGTATAAAAAGTTCATATTTGCATAAATCACGTGATATCAAAGCAATCAACAGACAAGACATTCAAGTTTTCAGTTTGGAACCCAAGATCGGAACCTGGCTCTTTGGGTGGCAAATTTATTTGCCTTTGAAAGGGGTAGGACATTACACTTACCCTCTTATTTCTAATCCAAAATGGCAACCATTGGCCCAAGCCGCTTTGGCTCATTAAGGTTCATAAAATTAAAAACCATATTTAAGTGACAGCTCTAATCTAAGTTACATTACCAATTTGGTTGAGGGAGAGGACCTCAAATAAGCATTGGAGGAGCTGAAAAAGTTACTTCTAGAGTTCTGTTTATCTTGTTTTTCATGGAAGAATGAGATGGATTTGAATCGATCAAGGTATGGTGGATACTCAAAAAAGTAGTTGAAGCAATCAGAATTCTCTAATCCCAAAGTCTTTTCTTGGAAGAAAATTTGGTCACGTAAAGGTCTCCCTAAGGCCTTAGCATTTCTTTTTTTTGTTTTGTTTTTTTGGCTTGAGAAAAAGGGGTTGTACTCGGGTCCCCCACCCTTGACCAACTCTCTCCTTTAGAGTTTGAAAGTTTACAAACAGATTCAATTCTCATCTCAATTGAGTTGCTATAGCTATATACCTACATATTTTTTCATAAAAAGTTTGAATTCTTGATTTTCATTTTCTGGATCTTCAATTTTCTTTGTAAATACAAATATTCCAGAAATCAGCATCCTTCTTCTTGATAGTTTCCTGCAATAGCCTTCACAATACCACAATTCCACCTCTACTGCCTACACATTGCATCTTAGTAGAGTAATATCTCCAAAACTTCGTTTTATCATAGTCCGCTTTACCAACTCTTGACTAATAGTTTCCTTCCTGACACATAAGTGCAACCACAAGAACTATAATAAATAGTTTAGCAGTCTCAAATGAGAGTTTATAATTGAATTTTGTTAGGAGGTGAAGTGAATATCCAGATCTCCAATGTTCTTCAGCAGAGAGGTGCATGGTGGTGCAGTTTATAGTGATCCTTCCCGAAATTTTGGCCATCTGTACAACCGTACTTTGGGAGAGGAAACGAACAGTTTTTGGAGTCTTCCTTTGGGAGAGGAAACGAACAGTTTTTGGAGTCTTCCTTTGTTTTTCTATAAAAGGGGAATGACCCCTTGCATGTAACAGTTTAGTGAATGTAAAAGTTTGCCGAAATCAATAAAATAACGAAGCTGCCATTGCCCCGTGGTTTTACCTGCACACTGCAGGGTTTCCACGTAAAAATCTGTGTTACTGTTTTGTTTCTGCGTTATTGTTTTGCTTGCTCGTAATATTTGTTTTCTAACATCTGGTATCAGAGCTTCGGGTTTTGTGCGAGTGGGAGCTGCAACAATGATAGGAGGTGTAACCAAGTTCGAGATTGAGAAGTTTGATGGCAAGAACTTCGCCCTATGGAAGATGAAGGTGGAGGATTTGTTGGTTCAAAACGACCAAGCCCTAGCCTTGAAAGGGGTCGCGAGTAAACCGAGCAGCATGAAAGATGAGGAGTGGGCAACGCTGGACAAGAAGGCGGTTTCTACAATCCGTCTTTGCCTAGCAGACTCTATCTTGTTCAATGTTGCTGAAGAAAAGACCATGGAAGCCCTCTGGAAGAAGCTTGAAAAGTTGTATGAGACGAAATCAGCAACAAATAAGGTTTTTCTAAAAAAACAACTTTATAGCCTAAGGATGAAGGAGGGTTCATCTATGGCAGATCATCTGAATGAGTTTAATACCCTAATCAGTAAACTGGTCTCAATTAATGTGAAGATGGAGGATGAGGACAGAGCTATCACCCTACTTTGTTCCCTCCCGGACACTTGGGATCATTTGGTGATGACCATCAACAATTCATCATCAGGAGCTCTAACTTTTGATGATGTGGTAGCCGCTTTGTTGGCAGAAGAGTTGAGGTGAAAAACGTCTTTGGAACCCTCAACCAATGAAGCCCTAGCTGTGAGAGGTCGATCTTTCGAGAGGAGTCAACAAGGTAGATCACAATCCAAATCTAAGTCTAGAGGACGCAAGTTGAAAGGGAAGTGTTGGCATTGTGGGAAGCCAAGGCACTCGAAGAAGGATTGTTGGCATCTGAAAAAGGAAAAGAATGGTGAAAAGCAGTTTCAGCCATCAGCTGAGGCCATTACGGTAGATTCAAGAGAGACGGCAACATGTGAGGCTTTCTGTATCAGCAACAACAGATCTGTTCTATATACCTGGGTTTTGGACTCGGGTGCATCTTTCCACATGTCTCCTCACAGAGACTGGTTTGTCAAATATCAGCCACATAGTGGTGGGATGGTCTACTTGGGTGATGATCATCCTTTAGAAGTTGTGGGAAGAGGGGACATCAAGATTAGGTTGGATGATGGTAGAGAAAGGATGTTATGTGATGTACGACATGTGCCTGATTTGCGGAAGAATTTGCTCTCAATCAAGATGATGGATAAGCTAGGGTATTCTATCACTTTCGGTAACAATTATTGCAAAATTACCAGAGGAGCCCTTGTAGTAGCAAAAGGAGAATCTTATGGGACCCTATATCGTTTGTGCGGTGATACGGTGACAAACCATGCAGCAACAACAACTTCAAGAAATACTCAAGATGCAGTAATGCTATGGCATCAACGCCTAGGACATATGAGTGAAAAAGGTTTGAAAATTCTGCATGACCGAGGTATGCTTTCTGGGATTAAGTCTTGTAATTTAGACTTGTGTGAGCACTGTATCTTTGGTAAACAAAAGAGGGTTCGGTTTACTGCAAGCTCCGGTAAGAGTTCTGATTTTCTGCAACTTATACATTCTGATATATTTGGACCAGTCCCCACTCAGTCCTTAAATGGTGCTATATATTTTTTGACATTTATAGATGATTATTCTAGAAGAGTGTGGGTTTATTTTCTGAAAAAGAAGTCGGAAGCTTTGGAGAAGTTTAAAGAGTTCAAAGCACGAATAGAGAAAAGTTTGGGCAAGCCTATTTTATGTCTCAGGTCAGATAATGGGGGTGAATATTGCTCCAAGGAATTTGATAAATTTTGTATGCAGGAAGGAATTAAGCACCAGAAGATTGTACCATATACTCCACAACAAAATGGTGTGGTTGAGCGGATGAATCGCACAATCATGGAACGTGCAAGAAGCATGCTCAACGCATCTAGGTTGGATAAAAGGTTTTGGGCAGAGGCTGTTAATACAATTGCTTACCTCATTAACAGGTCACCTACAGCTGCGTTGGATGGACAGATTCCGGAGGAGGTTTGGTGTGGTAAGCCAATTGATTACTCTCATTTGCGTACCTTTGGTTGTGATGCATTTGCCCATGTGCCTAAAGAAAAAAGGTCCAAACTTGACCCCAAATCAAGCAAATGTGTTTTTCTCAGCTATGGAGATACAATGAAGGGGTATAGACTGTGGGATCCTACTGCCCACAAGGTAATTATTAGTCGGGATGTCATTTTTAATGAAAAATCCATGCAAAGGAAGGAGGTACAGCAAACACCTAATGTTGTACCAGTTGAAGTAGATATGAACGAAGATGAAAATGAAAATCAGCATGTTGAAGCTTCTGATCAGCATGCAGAACAACAAGTAGAGCAGCAAGTAGAGCAGCCACAACAGTCACAAGACCAAGAGCCACAACCAACAGATCATTGGGTTAGAAGATCTACACGTCCTCAAAAGTGTCCGGAAAGGTATTCTCCTGTTTTTCAGTCCTCTTTTGCTTTGTTAACTGATGATGGTGAGCCTAGTTCATTTCAGGAAGCTAGAGAATCTGAAAATGCAGAAAAGTGGAGGAAAGCCATGGAGGAGGAAATGGAAGCACTTCGCAAGAATAAAACGTGGGAACTTGTGGATCTCCCACCTGGAAGAAAGGTTGTTGGCAACAAGTGGGTGTACAAAGTAAAGAAGAACAGTGATGGGTTGTTGGAACGCTATAAAGCTCGCTTGGTGGCAAAAGGATATGTGCAAAAGTCAGGTATAGACTTTAATGAAATTTTCTCTCCAGTTGTGAAGCTGACTACTGTTAGAGTTTTACTTGCACTTGTAGCAGCACAAGATTTAGAACTGGAGCAGCTTGATGTAAAAACTGCTTTCTTGCATGGTGATCTCGAGGAGGAGATTTATATGGATCAGCCTGAGGGCTATGAAGAAAGAGGCAAAGAGCATTTGGTTTGCAGACTCAAGAAATCTTTGTATGGATTGAAACAAGCACCAAGGATGTGGTACAGAAAATTTGACACCTTCATGAAGAGCCAAGGTTTCAGCAAGAGTGAAGCTGACCATTGTGCATACTATAAGAGGTTTGATGATGGCAGTTTTATTATTTTGTTGTTGTATGTAGATGATATGCTAGTTGCAGGCCCTAGCATGAAGAAAATCATTGATCTAAAGGCTCAGTTGGCTAGGACATTTGAAATGAAGGATTTAGGAGCAGCAAACCAAATTTTAGGGATGAAGATACACAAGGACAGAATAGGAAGGAAGATCTGGTTATGTCAACAGTCATATATAGAAAAGATTTTGCAACGCTTCAATATGCAGAATGCAAAACCAGTTAGTACCCCACTTCTTTCACACTTCAAATTGTCTTCCGAACAGTGTCCTAGAACAGAAGCAGAGAAGACAAGCATGTCTCGTGTACCGTATTCATCAGCAGTAGGAAGCCTCATGTATGCCATGGTAAGCACCAGACCGGATATTGCCCAAGCAGTGGGAGTTGTCAGCCGGTACATGGCAAATCCTGGTAAGGAGCATTGGAATGCAGTGAAGTGGATATTTAGATATTTAAGAGGCACTTCAGATGCTGCTATTTACTACGGATCGGCAAATTTGCAAGTTAAAGGTTTTGTGGATTCTGATTATGGTGGAGATAGAGATGGGAGAAAGTCCACTACAGGATATACTTTCACTCTTGCTGGTGGAGCTGTGAGTTGGACTTCTAAGTTGCAGTCAGTAGTGGCTTTATCAACCACTGAAGCAGAATATATTGCAGCCACTGAAGCCAGCAAAGAGGCAATTTGGCTAGAACGACTGTTGGGAGACTTCAAGATAATGCAGGAGAAGATTACGTTGCATTGTGATAGCCAAAGTGCTATTCAGTTAGTGAAGAACCCAACATTCCATGATCGCACGAAACACATTGATGTTAAGTACCATTTTATAAGAAATGTGGTGGATGAAGGTAGGATCCTGTTGGAGAAAATTAATACTGAAGTGAATCCTGCAGATATGCTTACAAAGCCGGTCAAGACAGAGAAGTTTGAGTGGTGCAAAACTTCTCTGGGCTTGCTGAAAATGTGATAAGGGCAGCATTGGGCAATTGGCACTTGGATGGAAAACATAGGCAAAGAATTCCTGTATATTGACTTCAAGTGGGAGAATGTTAGGAGGTGAAGTGAATATCCAGATCTCCAATGTTCTTCAGCAGAGAGGTGCATGGTGGTGCAGTTTATAGTGATCCTTCCTTAAATTTTTGCGTCCCACCGTACTTTGGGAGAGGAAACGAACAGTTTTTGGAGTCTTCCTTTGGGAGAGGAAACGAACAGTTTTTGGAGTCTTCCTTTGTTTTTCTATAAAAGGGGAATGACCCCTTGCATGTAACAGTTTAGTGAATGTAAAAGTTTGCCGAAATCAATAAAATAACGAAGCTGCCATTGCCCCGTGGTTTTACCTGCACACTGCAGGGTTTCCACGTAAAAATCTGTGTTACTGTTTTGTTTCTGCGTTATTGTTTTGCTTGCTCGTAATATTTGTTTTCTAACAAATCTTATCAAGTAATATATGTGTAATAACTAGACTATATAATACAAGTGGAATTCATTTTAATCTCAAATAACCAATTAAAAAAACATTTTATCATTTTAATGAGTTATGAAATGAATCTCATTCATATTATAATGGCATTTTAACAAATCATAATGGTATTATTTTAATAAATAGTTTAGCAGTCTCAAAAGTTGAAAGTTCCAATCCATACATTATCCCATAATCCAACCAACAACCAACTCAAATAATCCATTCAGCCATGAAGCCCATCTGATATCATCTTTTTTTGCTTCAGCAACTTTTACTCGCTTCACGAAATCATAGTATTCTTTACCAATCTGGATTTTTAGTTTCCTCCCATGCATTGATCTATAAATGGATCCCCTAAAACAATTTGTAATCCTCTGGAACATTATTTTGAATTTGCTCCTTTTAAATTTTTCTTGTCAACTTCAGCTAAATTTACTACTTCCTCTAACTATGGAAAAGAGAATTTAACTTCATGATCCTCTATTAAAAACCCTCTAGCAAGGTGTTGTGTTTCCACAATGATCTCTTATATGTTCCATGGAGCCTTTGCTTTCCTCAAAATTGCATTTATTACTATTAGTGAATCGCCTTCCATCCATACTCTATTCCATTTCATTTGTCTACATATTTTTAATCCTTCCAAAGCCACCCAAGCTTCAGCTTCATTATTTGTCTTAAATCCACTACTGAAAGAGTAATCCGACAAAATATTATTCCTATTGTTTCTGATTATTCCTCCTCCTACTACTACTCCTGGATTTCCTTTAGAAGCTCCATCAAAATTCAATTTGACCAACTTTGCTTCCGATGGTTTCCACTTTATATTTTTTGCCTTCCTTTTTCTCCTGTACCCACCATCATAATTCCAATTGATGACTTGACTCCATCTATCAAGGCTCTTTGCTTCAAGATTAGGGATTGGGTGAGTTGATAGGGTTAGTTTAGACTCCTCTATGGCTAAACAAATCTTCCTTTTCATTACCTCTAAATTACTTTCCTTTCCTTTAAATATTCTTTTGTTTCTTTCCATCCATACAATCCAAAGTATTGCATCTTTTGATGTATCCCAAATTGTGTATAACGCCTCACTTTTAAGAGATGGTCTATACTCTCCTCCTTTTCACATAGAACACATTGTGAGGGGCCATAAAAACCCCTTTTCATTAGGTTATCCCAAGATAAAATTTTCCTATGACCTACTAGCCATACAAACATTTTGACTTTTGGAATGCTTGGGCTATCCCAAATATCTCTCAATATTCTTGTGGTATTTCTATTTTGTTGTCGCTTTACATTATATTTGCTTCTTGCTTTATATTCTCCTAGGCTATTCAACTCCCAAATCAGCTTATCCTCAACTCCCCTCGGAATAATCACTATTATCTTTTTTCTCCAATTCCCACCACCCATCTTAGACCTATAATCACTAGATCAATTGAAACCGTTCCGTAGTGCAAAACCATCTAGTAATGAGAATGTAGTAAATATTAAGCTTGGGTCATTGGGCTCAACATACTTAGAAGAATTCTTGCCCGTTGTCTTTGACTCTCTTTGTACAATCTCCAAATTACTTTTCCCCTTAGAGCTAAGTTTGCATCTATAAGAACTCTTAAACCGAGACCTCCCCTAGTTTTATCATCACACACCTTGCTAAATTTCACCAAAGGAAATTTCCTTTTATCATGTAATCTTGACCACAAAAATGACCACATAATATAGATTAAACTTTTTTCTACCAATTTTTGCATAATATACAAGGACCTAAAATATGTTGGAATGGCCTATAGAACTGATTTAATTAGTTGCACTCTTCCTACTAACGATAACCATCTACCTTTCCATGCTGGTAGTTTATTCTGAACTGAACTTATAACTGGATTCCACAATTCTATTATCAATTCGCCCCTCAAATAAGGGCATCCCTAGATATGTTGCTGGCAAATTTGCCGCATCCATTTGAAGTAACCTACATATCCCTGCTTTGATTCTTATTGGAGTGTTCGGGAAGTAAATTTTGGATTTTGTCCTATTAACTATTTTCCGAGACAGTCTTTCATATTAAGTTATTCTAAGCTTTGGCGTCATTTTTCCCTACCCTTCTAAAAAGGGTTGTATCGTCTACAAACTATTGATGTGTAGTGTTATCAATGTTATTACTAGCCTTAAGTTCACTTATTAGCCCATCTTTGTATGCCTTCTTGAGGTTCCTTCCCAATACCTTTGTCATAAAAATGAACATATATGTGATAGAAGATCTCCTTGTCTAAGACCCCTCTTGGCTTTAAATGATTCTGTTACCAGCCCATCGACTAGCACTAAATATAATACTGTAGAGACACAAGCTTTAATTCATCTTACCCATTTCTTCCCAAATCCAAACTTTTTTAATACTGCAAGAAAATCTCATTTAACCCTATCATAGGCTTTATTCATATAAAGTTTTAAGATCATTGCTTTCTCTTTTCTAGAAGCTACTAAATGCATTACTTCATGAGCTACTATGATCCTATCCAAAATTTGTCTCCCTTTCACAAATCCTCCTTGTTCTTCTAAAATAATTTTGTCTAATAGTGGTCTTAACCAATTTGCCATCACTTTGTAATTATCTTATATGCCATATTACATAGGCTTATGGTCCTAAATGAATCAAACAATTCTGCATCGTTCTTTTTTGAAATCAAGGTAAGATATGTTGCATTTATTTTATAAGGTATATATTGTTTTACCCTAGACTATTCCACTACCACCAATAAAGAATCCTTCACTATTTCCCAATTATGTTGATAGAATGTTGTAAAGAGTCCATCCAGACCTGGGGATCTATCCTTAAGCCTTGGCATTTCTTTGGTTAATAGTCCAAAAAATTCTTATGGTGATAGCTTGCAAGGAAGGGGGTATCATGGACCTTCTAGGTGTGCATTATGTGAGAAGAAATTGGATACTTTGGATTATCTACTTCTTCATTGTCCTTTTGCTTCCACTATATGTGGTTGCCTTTTCAAGAAAATGAGAATTTGTTGGGTTGCTCCATTGACATTGAAAAATTTGATGAAGCCTTGGATTAGTTGTTCCAAAGTAAAAGCATTAAACATTCTATCAAAGATTGGTCCTGCTCTAGGGGGTTGCCCCCTAAGGGGCTTAGCAAATGGTCTAGTGCTTTAATGATCAACAAATATGAAGGCTAAAGGACCATGGAAGGTTGGAGGCTAAAGGAGCGTGGAAGGCTGGAGGCTAAAGGAGTGTGGAAGGCTGAATGATGAGTTGATCTTTGGAGTGTTAAGGCCAAAGGAACGTGGAAGGCTGGATTGGCAGAAGGAGCGTGGAAGGCTGGACTGGTTGAAGGAGCTACAGCAAAAGGCTAGGATGTTGGGATGGCTGAAGGAACGTGGAAGGCTGATAAGGCTGAAGGAGCGTGGAAGGCTAGGTTAACTAAAGGAGCTGCAACAGAAGGCTGGGATGCTGAGTGGAAGGCTGGGAAGGCTGAAGGAGCGTGGAAGGCTGCTTACAATGAGAAAAACGAAATTGCAAAGTGCGAAGGATTAGGGTTTTTCCTGAAAAATGTCTCATCTTTTAGGAGCCATATCTTCGTGAAGAGTTATCCGATTCAGCTGATTCTTGGACCAACTTGTGCAGAATTTGAATAGCTTTAACATGAGTGGTCATATGCAAAAATCCGAGCAATATTGAGGGAGATACGATCCTGTGAAGTCAACCATTCGGAACAAGGGTAGTGACGATTTTTCAAGTCGTGAAAAACGAAATTGCAAAGTGCGAAGGATTAGGGTTTTTTCTCAAAAAACATTTCATCTTTTAGGAGCCTTATCTTCGTAAAGAGTTATCCAATTCAGTTGATTCTTGGACCAACTTGTGCAAAATTTGAATAGCTTTAAAATGAGTGGTCATATGCAAAAATCTGAGCAATATTGAGGGAGATACGACCCTGTGAAGTCAACCATTCGAAACAAGGGCAGTGATGATTTTTCAAATCGCGAAAAATGAAATTGCAAATATTTGCCAACTAGGGTTCGAACGATGGGAAGAGCAATGAAGGGCTATGACTTCAGTGAGGAAGGAAACTAGCAATTCAGATTTGGTAAAGCGGACTATGATAGTGCGATGTTTTGGAAATATTACTCTACTAAGATGCAAGGCATAGATAGTAGAGGTGAAGTTTTGGCATTGTGAAGGATGCTATAGGAAAATGTCAAGAAAGATGCTAAATTCTGGAGTAATTGTATTCATACAGAAATTTGAAAAGATCCAGAAAATGAAAATCAAGAATTCAAACATTTTATGTAAAATGATGTAGGTTGCTAGCTATAGCATCTCAATTGAGATGAGAAGTGTATCTATTTGTAAACTCTCAAGCTCTAAAGAAGAGAGATGTAATTTGTCAAGGGTGGGGGACCCGAGTACAACCCCTTATTATCAAGCAAAAAAAAAAAGATTGGTCCTGCTTTTATATGTTTGAACCTCTAGCTTGAAAGGAACAGTAGAATCTTCCAAAATAAATCTTGGAATCATCATCCAAATCTGGATTCATATTATTGCCTCTCTTGCAAAGGGTTTGTGGGCATGGTGTTCATCCTAGTAAGTCTCTGGTGTGAAAAAAGATGTGTTTGTCTCTTAATTATATGATTTGACCATACATGAAAAGGGTAATCTACAACGATGAAGTCAATGCAAAGGATCTGCATCAATCGGTGGTAAAATGAAAATGCCTAGAAGATGGGTTCATCAAAATTAAATTTGATGGTCCTTCCAAAGGAACCCTAGAAAAGCTAACAAAGGTGGTGTATTCTAGAATAATGAAGGCAAGATTATCCTCACCTACTCAATATGATATGGAACTTCAATGAAAAACTATAAAAATGTTAGCATATAGGTAACCTAGGGTATGTTTATTACCTTATTTTTTAGGTTTTGCCGACAACTCCTTTGTCGGCATATTTTCCTTGCCGACTTTATTGTTGGCAGATCTTTTGATTATTGCCGACATCATTCAGCGCATTTGTTTGTTGCGCTTATGGGGGAATGGTTGGCATCTACTTTGTAGATATTCTAAACTTTATGAATGCAAATGTAATGCTTTTTGTCCTATATGGTATCAGAGCTTCGAGATCGAAGCTCGATTATTTCGGATCTGAGCTGGACACAAAACCCGAGGCAGGGTTGGACCTGCAACTCGGGCTCTCATCCCGAGGAATTCTGAAGACAGACTTGGACATGGATCTGACACTGTCAGACCTGATCCGACTGGACGTGGCGACTAGCTGGGTCGGGCTCTCATCCCGAGGCACTCTGAAGACAGACTTGGACGTGGATTTGACACTATCAGACCTAATCCGACTGGACGTGACGACTAGCTGGGCCGACTACTTGTTGACTGGGAGCGGACATCTAGACGATCGACGAGATCATCGAACTGCTGACTGGACTGCTGACAGGACAGACTGACCGACCGGACGAAACGCACGGACTGAACTGACTAGACTCGGACCGACTGACATGGAGGACAACCACTAGACAACAGAGACAACAAGGACCGGAAAAACTAGAGACCGCCACCTGGCAGTCATCAAGGCCTCCTCGTGTGAGAAGCCTTTCTGTCCTTTTGGGTAGAGTCTTATATGGGCTTTCTTCAATATAAAGCCCATAAGCTTCTTTCTTCCCACGCATGTGGGATTAAAGATTGTTCTAAAAAAACAGGTGACGGCCAGAATATAGAGCAAACATTCACTTGTTAATCGAAGGAGCCGCCTATTCAAAACGTGCAGTAGGTTTCACAAACCCTGTTGTATACTCGTCTCAAGCCACTGGCTATCATTTTGCAGCCATCGCGATGTTATCGAGGTCGTGATCGATCTGATTTGCAAGGTCGTGGTCGAGCAGAAAGATTGTCAAGTCCATTAGAGGCTGCGCCAACCGGTGGCAACGTCAACCTTGTGTAGAGCATGCTCGTCGGTGGAGACGAGGCGGAGCAAGGAGCGGCGGCGGCTGGGGACAGTGATAAAGGAGTGAGATTCTCCTTTCGTACCCGACGATAAGGTGGAGCGCCGCCGTGTTGGTTGGAAGCGCCGATCAGTGGTCGTGTGCCACTATCAAGTGTCCCGGTGGAGGAATCGATCCATACAGCACACAGTGTTTTTGTTCACAACCATCAGCTATGGCAGCTGCAATGGTAGCTTGTTGAGCGCTAGAGTGCCATCCGCCGGATGGTAGTGGGATCAAATCTCATAACATGTATTTTTTTTTACAAAGTTAAAAGTTTTTTTTTTATGTTTAATTTTTGTTTTGATTAAATATTATTTTTTTCTTAATTAATTTAAAGTCAAATTTAAATTAAGAATTTAATAATATTTAGTTAATATGAAAGTTTTTCATTAAAATAATTTTTTTGCTTTTTAAAAAAAAAATCCCCTTTAAAGCATCAACCTACACATTCATTTCATCCTATTTTTTTTGCAAAACTGAGAGGGGGGCATTTTATATGCTATTTTTCAATTGCAAATTTTATCAAAAGTGGATGAACAAGGGGGGATGATGAGTATTTTTTCATCTTGAGAAGACAAAATTGGCATTTGTAAACAAAGGTGCATTTTCGGTGGAATCCGACACCTTTAGGAGTTCATTATTTTTTCATGGGCACTTTCTGATGTATGTCGCATTTTCTCTTTCATATGCACAACTTCATTAAGTAAAATCAAGCACCTCTAAGTCCCAAAAAATTGAACCCAACCGTGCAAATTAATTTGCACTGCAGCGTTCGGTATTTGTGATACCTCTGGCCCGCACTTACAGGTAATGTTGTCGTGATCGGGCTACTGTATCCGCCGCCTAAAATAGCTTCCAAAACGACGTCTGAGCTTGTTCTCTATCAATCATCGGGGAGATATAAGTTTGCCATTTTGTTATTTTTTTACTCCATCCACTACCCCAATCGTTCTTGTGTTTAGACGTAAATCCTGACGAGTGTTCTAATATCCAAAGTGTTTAGGGGAAGTTACGCCCCACGCATGAGGATAGAAGACATTCTATGGTAGGTGTCATCAACAAGATGATTCCCTTTCAGTACCGCCTAAGTTCCACGTATCATTCTGATCTTAAAAGATACCTATAGTCTCCCTCACGTAAGGGCGGGTATTCTTTTTGACACAGTTCGGTATAACGGCCTGGCAAAGGTATATTGAAAGGGGGACCATTTGGTGAAATAAGGAACCCTCATTATGGTTGCTATTAAGTACCTGATAGATTCTCATCAGTTACTGAAAGGTTCCAATTACACACCATGGAAAACCAAGATGAAGGCTATCCTCCAAATGGAAGATTTGTGGGATGTTGTTTCTGGTGCAACAACAAGACCTTCACCAGCAGCTGGATCAACTCAAGCTACACCACCAACTGCAGATCAAATTGCTTTTGACAAGAAAGACAATAAGGCAAGAGTGCTCATCTTGCTTGCTGTTTCAGATGAAGTTCAACCTCACATAGCTGACAAGGAACATGGTAAAGAGGCATGGGATGCCCTTTCAACCATCTATGAGGGTAAGAATGAATCCACCATTCTACACCTCCAATATCAACTTCACAGTTTGAGTATGAAGCATGGAGAGACAGTTGAACTATTTCTTTGCAGAGTGTCTGAGTTGAAATCCAAGTTGAATTCTTTGGGAGAGACCGTAGATGATAAGCTCCTTACTTCAGTAGTAATGAGAGCTTTACCTGATTCATTCAGAATGTTGATCACTTCTCTTCAGGTGTCACAGAGAAAAGTTACCTTTGTTGAGTTGGTAAATATGCTTCAGGAGGAAGAGGCTCGCCAACTTCAAAGAGATGAAGCTTCTAATACAACCCTCTTTTCCAACAAGAAGGGCTCCAAGAAGAAGGGTAATTTTCAGAAGGGAGGATCCTCTTCCAAAGATAAGGGAAAACAACCACAACAACCTCAACAGCAGAAGCGCTATTGCAAAATCTGTGATAAGAATACCCATGACACCAATCGGTGTTGGTATAAGAATAAGCCACAGAAGAATAAGGGACAAAACAAACCCCAGAACAAGAACAAGCAACCAAAAGTGAATGTTGTTGTAGAAGAATCTGACTCGGATTCTGAGTGGGCACACAAGGTGCTCATGACTACCACAACCTCCAAGCCAAAGGATCCTTTGTGGTATATTGATTATGGCGCCAGTAAGCACATGACTGGTGACAAATCGTGGTTTGAGACATATGAAGCCAAGGAAGGAAAACCCGTCACCATTGCTGATGACAAAACCTACAAGGTTCAGGGTGAGGGTACAGTTTCAGTGAATCTTCCAGATGGCAAGTGTCAGATTGAAAGAGTCCTTTATGTTCCAGGATTGGCAAACAATCTGTTGTCAGTCCCACAAATCCTGGATAAGAAGATGGTTGTTGATTTTCGTGTTGAAGATGATAAGAAGCGTTGCTTTATCACCAAGAGGGGTAAAAACATTGCAACTGCTTCATACAAGCATGGCTTGTTCGCTTTGGATGCTATCTCCACCCCTCATGTTGCCATGACAGTTTCTACAAAGGAAGCCACCACTCTTTGGCACAGGAGATACGGGCATCTCAGTTCTGGATATTTACTTGAATTAAGTAAATATGAGATGGTAAAGGGTCTTCCCTCCCTTTCCACTACATTGCCAGTTTGCTCTGACTGCTTGGCAGGGAAGCAGCACAGAGTACCTTTTGAAAAGAGTTCTACAAGAGCAAAGAAACCTCTGGAGTTAATTCACACCGATCTATGCGGTCCTTTTACCCCAAACAGTGTTGGAGGCAAGAGGTATTTTCAGTTGTTTGTAGATGACTACTCACGGAAGATGTGGGTATTCTTTCTTCATCTGAAATCAGAAGCTTTCAGTCACTTCCAACAATTCAAGAAATTTGTTGAGAAGGAGTCAGGAACTTCAATCAGGACCCTCCGCTCAGATCGAGGGGGGAGTTCACCTCTAAAGAATTTTCTGCATATTTGACTGCACATGGGATCAAGAGACAGCTCACTACTGCTTATACTCCTCAGCAAAATGGAGTTGCTGAACGGAGGAACCGTTCCATCATGGAAATGGTTCATTGTATGCTCACAGGAGCACATTTAGAGCAACGTTTTTGGGCAGAAGCTGTCACCACAACAGTGTATCTGTTGAATAGGGCACCCACAAAGGCCCTAAAAGGAATAACTCCACAGGAAGCATGGAGTGGTAGGAAACCCTCCATCTCTCATCTACGCGTTTTTGGATGTAAAGCTTTTATGCACATACCCAAAGAGAAAAGGAAGAAGCTAGATGAGAAGACCTTGCAATGTGTTCTTCTTGGATATGATGAGCACTCAAAGGGTTATCGATTGATTGATCCCTTTACCAAGAAGATTCATACCAGCAGAGATGTTGTTTTTGATGAGGCTTTCACATCACAAAACACATCAGATATATACCTAGAATTTGCAGAATCTAAGGATGAGAAGTCCCCTTCTTCATCACAGAAGGGAGGATCTCCTTCCTCATCACAGAAAGGAGGATCTACTTCTTCTCCACAACAAAAGATTCCTAAATGGTATAAAAGTACTATCAGAGACTCCAAGATTTCCACACCACCAGATATGACTCTGAACAGACCTCGTACTCGCAGTATGGCTCGTCAAGAGAAAGCTGCAACAAAGACTACTGAGGTTGATGAACTTTGTCAATATTTTGAGGAACTTTCTGTTGAACCAGAAGATATGGATGTGGACGATGAAAGAGTGTTTATGTCTTCACTTGATGAGCATGAACCAACAACAGTACAAGATGCCCTTGGTAAGCCACACTGGAAGGCTGCTATGGACACAGAATACAAGTCTCTGAAGAAGAATCAGACATGGAAGCTTGTTGATCTGCCACACGAAAAGAAGCCCATTGGCTGCAAATGGGTGTACAAGGTCAAGTACAAGGCAGATGGACAAATTGAGAAGCATAAGGCCCACCTTGTGGCTAAGGGCTATGCGCAAAAGGAAGGCATTGACTACGAGGAAACTTTTGCACCTACTGCTCGGATGACATCCATTCGAGTTCTTTGTGCTATGGCAGCACAATTTGGGTGGAAAGTTCATCAGATGGACGTCAAGAGTGCATTCCTGAATGGTGATCTTAAAGAAGAGGTCTATATGGCCCAACCTGAAGGATTTCAAGTGGAAGGCCAAGAACAAAAAGTCTGTAAATTGGTCAAATCCTTATATGGTTTGAAACAAGCTCCCAGAGCTTGGTATAAAAAGATGGATGATCACCTTATGCAGCATGGATTTAAGAGGAGTCCGGCAGATGCAAACCTCTATTTCAGGAAACAGGGATCTGAGATAGTGTTACTTGTACTGTATGTGGACGATCTGATCATTACTGGCAGCTCCGAATCTTTGATAGCTGCTGTCAAACAAGACTTGTGCACATCTTTTGAAATGACAGATCTCGGGCTTCTCCATTACTGTCTTGGCCTGGAAGTGAACCAGAAGAAGCACCACATCAAGGTGTCTCAGCAAAAATATGCCAAGACATTGTTAGAAAAATACCGTATGACTGATTGCAAACCAATGGCAACTCCAATGGAGTCAGGACTTCAGTTATCTCGGTATGATGATTCACCACAGATAGATGGTACTCTCTATCGACAGTTGATCGAGAGTCTCATATATCTGACAAACACTAGGCCAGATATTGTGTTTGTTGTCAACTATCTTTCGAGGTTCATGCAGGAGCCTAAGACCACTCACTGGAAGGCAGCAAAACGTGTTTTGCACTATGTCCATGGTACAATTGACTATGGCCTAGAATACAAGAAGAATGATCAATTCTTCTTGCAAGGATACACGGACTCCGATTATGCCGGATCATATGATGATCGCAAGTCAACTTCAGGATATATCTTTCATCTTGGATCCGGTCTTGTCTCTTGGCACAGCAAGAAGCAACAGGTGGTTGCTATTTCATCTACAGAGGCAGAGTATCGCGCCGCACGAGAAGCAGTGTGTGAGGCGATATGGCTACGTCGCATCTTGACAAGTATGGGTCGTCCATCCAAATCTCCAATTCACTTGTTCTGCGACAACCAAGGTGTTCTCAACCTAGTCAAGAATCCAGTGCATCATGAACGAACCAAGCACATTGATACACAATGTCACTTCATTCGAGACGAGGTTCCATGGCACCAAATTCAGCTTCAATACATTCCCACCAGTGATCAAGTTGCGGATATCTTCACCAAAGCTCTTGCACGCATCAAGTTTGAGTTCTTTCGCAACTCACTTTGTATTGCAAAATAATGTAATAAAGGGGGGATGTTAGCATATAGGTAACCTAGGGTATGTTTATTACCTTGTTTTTTAGGTTTTGCCGACAACTCCTTTGTCGGTATCTTTTCCTTGCCGACTTTATTGTTGACAAATCTTTTGATTATTGCCGTCATCATTCAGCGCATTTGTTTGTTGCGCTTATGGGGGAATGGTCGGCATCTACTTTGTATATATTCTAAACTTTAAGAAAGCGAATGTAATGCTTTTCGTCCTATAAAAAAGGCTAGGGCACTTCTTACAATGAACAAGATTGCTTTTAAAAAGGATGAAAACATATTTTAATTAAGGGGGATCCACATATTATTATTAATACTGTAAATAACAATGGATGTGAAGATTGGAAGAACAATAGCATTATTTTGCCCATAAGCTTGAAGTTGGATTGATGAGAACGGTTGGTTCACAAAGAGGCCACCCAGGTTTAATTCCATGGATGTCACAATAATGTGGTTTGTTGTAATATTATTATGTCGTTCAATGGAACACTATGATAATGTGGTCATGATATAATATGGGTGGGACCCATTTCAATTCAATATAATCAATTTAAAATATATATATATATAGATTATGTTCAAATTATTGAAGAAGGCATTGTCTTGGAAATATCAACATATCTATAGAGAAGGAAATAGAGTGGCAAATAGTTTAGCCAATCATGTTGTCCATATCTAGTTAAGAAAAATTCAATCCTAGAAGGTAACTAACCGAGGGAGATTTTATTTCTTTATGAAAATGATATCAAAGTTTTGACAAAAGAAAAGGAACGGCTCGAGGAGAAGAAAAAGGACATAGGAAATATCTTTCACAGAAAGCCAAGCTAGAAAAATTCATGGGACCTCAAAACATTACATGTGATATTAGGTCAATTAAACCATATCCAAACACAATTATAAAGACAAATGAAAATTCAGGATAGAAATCTGTGCATAATCAGATTTTATCGTAGACAATAACATCCTTATACCTTGTTTCTTACAAATATATTTGGAATATGAAACTAATCATGATAACTCTAACTCAGCAACGGAAATCATATCCTTGTAACCTAGACTCCAAAACGGGTTATGGCAAAGCAAACATACCTGGGTATTCAGTGAAGCATATATTGCACACATAAAAGGTGCTACAAAATACTTCATTATTTTTTTCATCATTATATTGCATTAACCGAGGAATATCAACATCTGGAGAGGAACATCCTGAAATAGCCCTCCCATCTGCCTTGGTCTGCATACCATATGGATCTAGCAATACCTCATGATTAAAACCCAGTGCTGGAAGAGATGAACTGCGTAGCCACTCTGCCCATTTATACAACACTACTTGGCCTTGATCTTCAGACCAAATATTATCCAAGGCATTACAAAGCTTACAAATGTTCCCAGAATCCAACCAATAAGCCAAAATTGTAAATTGTGGGGGCATATAAAATGGATATGATTTGGGAAGAACACATGTCAACACAATGGGAGGAAGATGCTGAACTCTGAAAGTGTATGTGTTTCCAGCAAAAGGATTGTCTCTTAAGGAAGACCTGCTCATACTTCCACTAGGCTCATGTCCATTGGAAAATGGTGGAAGCTTCATTGTAATATCAATATTTTCTGGAATCTCAACATGAATTGAAATCTGCAAATTAATGCTAAAGATTTGTTATAATTCATCCATGACCTTGATCATAAATAAGAAAGTTATAACCTTTTTGTAAAGAGAATTAACCTTGAATGCACGAGGACTGCCATCTTCTCGTTCAAACACCAACATATCATCCCCATAAATCGCCATCAAGGCTAGTACCTATTGTCAAAACGTATATTGCAATGCAATTAAAACAATGGTACAACTTAAAAGATGATGCAAACATTTCTATGTTCAAACCAACAAAAATGCAATGTGGTTTCTGCTAAAATAGCTCATACAAGTTGTTGTCTTAAGTTCATAATACTAAGAAAACTGTCACAGCACTGTGTAGGTGAGGAAGTGTAGGTGCTAGGTCAAGCTGCAATGCAACATGAACGTTGAAAATGGACTAGAAAGATGTTAAGGCAATTTATATGTAGGAATCATCTTTGCATATAAAAGGATAGGATAGCTTATCTTCATATCTTTTAGAAAGTAATTGCATATAGCAACCATGTCAAGGACCAGTAAATAAGTTCCTGTAATTTTTTGTCCATTAATATCATTAGTTCTCCTCCTCCAAAGCGTAAGATCGATGAGGATGTATCATGCTGCAGAAGTAGAGCATAATATATGCCATCTGCACAAGTTCTGGACACTGAAGATGAAAAACTCAGGTGAAATAAGTCAATAGATCTCTGAACAGCAATACGATCAAAATCACAAGGTTTCATATACTTCAAAGAAAACAGTAAGATGGTGCTTGGAATTGGCATTTGAACAAGCACTGGTCAACCTTCTGTCAGGTTGGCCAAAAATTAGAATTTGAAGCTAAATACAACTGCCACAATAGTTGAGTATGACTAGCACAACAGATCGCACAATAGTTGAGTATGACTAGCGAAACAGAGTTCAACAAGACTGCAAACAACAGTAATCTAAGGAATATAAACTTATACGTTTGCAAAAGTTCTTGGTTTGTGGAAGATATCCTGGACTTAGAGTTAGGCCAAACTAATACAAGGTTACATTTGAGATACCGTGAGTTTAACTTTAGCAATGAAGACTACAGTTAAGCAAAGTTAGACCACAGCTATGCAAATGTATGAAATTGTTAAGCAGACCAGATTCATGTTGTTATGAATCACAGCTATGCATAAGAAAGTGTTTTGAATCTCAAGTTTATACAGGCTAGAGTCTTGTAAATATTAAACTAGAGTTAGTACGTAAGTACAAAAGTCACCTAAGGTTGCATTTTTCAATTGAGATCTGAAATCGTAAACAAATAGAACTGATTGAAACATTATCTATATGTATAACAGTTCTTTATTGTCTTTCCAGGTAAACAAATAGAACTGATTGAAACAGTAAGTTATCTACATTCTAGAAGATGAAGCTCAATACTTATACTTCTATTTCATTTTAAATAATAATGTTTTTATGTATTCAGAGACATACCTCGTCTTCTTGTTCCTGATCGCTTATTTCGATTTGTGATTCTGAAAGTTCAGGTTCACTGATAGACAAAGAAAGTGTTTTCATTTTTTTCACAATAGAAGCTATGTCTCTTTGCTTGTAATCCTCTTCTTTGGAACCATTTGAGCCCTTATTGTTTTCAACCTCTAAGTTATTCTCCACGAACTGCTCAATCTCAGATAAGACTTTATGATGGTCACTATCAGCAGCACTGCCCGGGGCAGCAACTTGCACCCACTCATGAACATCCGATTTCTTTCCTTCGTTAGGAACAGAAAGAGGCCGCCCCTGCCCTGAAATGGATTCTTGAGTACTCACTTCATTCACTTTACCTCCTACCCCTTCGTTCTTTTCCTTTCTTGCAGTTCGTCCTATACCTCTATCAATGTGTATAAACTCTGCCAACGAAAACGAACTAGGATTTTCCAGAGAATTGTCAATTGTTGCGGTTTGTTCGTTGCTGGAAGGACCAGGGAGAGGGTTTGAAAGACCTTTGACCACCCATTCTCCAGGTACAACTCCTTTATTTACCTGCTTTCCCTTTCTACCCTTGTTCATACTTGGCATTAACCAATCACTTTAATGTGAATGCCGTAAGCCTGCTAGTTTAATCACAAAGGCAAAAACAAGGCGTTTTGTTCTTCACCTGCTTCAAGCACATATCAAATTACAATGAGTATCTGCAGTTCCAATCAAAATTAAAGATCAAAGTGTATGTATATGCAGGAACAGATCAAGTGTCAATGTCGGTTCAATCAAATAGGCAAACAAGCAACCAATTCTGCATTCCCCACTCCCGAAACAGATCCCCCCTAAAGTGAAGGAAATCTTCTATTCAAAAGAGTAAGTCAACTGAAGACCCAACCGGACAAAGGGTTGACATAGAGAGTAAAAAGGGCAAAAATTACACGCCGCACACTTCTTTTCTGTTATACAAATCACAACAACTGATATCTATGCAAGCCAATTGTAAGTATGTTTATTCCAAGATCAATGAGCAAACCAATATTACTTATTGGGAAAGATCAATAATGACAGCAAAGCACTGTAAATTTGTACAAGGAGGAATTTAATTTTTATTTTTTTTAAATGAATCACGGTTTCTTTTAGTCTTGCTACTGTTAGTATAATTAGTAAAATAAGAATAATCATCAAAATTACAATCTCCTAAGTATGGATGTTAATCAAAGAAAGCAGGAGAAAATCATCCAATGATATCAGAAGCTTAAATTTTCTGGAAAAATACGAACGCATATTAATTCACTGCTAGTCAATTGCCTAGCCTGGGTACGTTACTGAATCATTTAGACGATGATCTTCCACGGAGGCAATTCCATCGAAACTATTCAGGAAAACAGTGCACATCTTTCGAACTTGGAATTATAATTAGCAGTATAAAGAATAAGGAATCACTCACGCAGGAATTTATGAGCGGAAATGAATCTAATGTGAGCAGAGGCAAAATTTGACGCTCTAGGTGCACGAAAAGGTATTGCCGTAAGGACCCTATATAGCAATAGATTTGATGTGCCACGTTTGTGCTGTAAAAGAGGTGGGACCTTTATAGCTATCTATTTCCTGTCGGCCTACAGGTAAATGCCTAAGGTGCGTATTTAACAAGCGTACTCGACATATCTGAGATGATACCTTTATCCTGAATGCCTGCATTGGAGGAATGTAGAGTGGCTCTTTTTGTAGAGTCTCAGAACAGGTGGTTTGGTAAGTGCTAGTTTGGTTAGGTACTTATTAAGAGGAGACCTAGGTTCAAATTTTGGTGGTACCTGTAACCAAAGGTAGTAGTCTGTTTTGAATCCTAATGCATGCCAGACTGATGATGATGGTACGAACCCCAGCGACGGTGGTCCCAATCTCCCGGTTAACCTTAACGAGACGGATAGATTTGTTGGATGCAGTGCCTGTGGTTTGAACCTGCGTTGGCCAGTTACTAAATATCGTGTTTTTTTTTCAATAATATAATAATAAACATGAGAATTGGCAAAGTTTTTATCATTTTGTTTTTTTAAATTGGGAGTCAATAATGTTTCTATCATTTTATTTTATTTTTGATACAATTTTAAATCATTTTTGTGATGGTTCTTTTTTTCCAAAAAAAAAAATTGTAATTTTATATTAAGTAAATATGAAATTACATTGTACTTTGGGTGCAGCACAACGGTTTGGGCTTTGGCTATTTTTCGGAAGGTCTAAGGTTCAAAACTGTGGCGTTGGTGAGTTTGCGAGAGGGTGGGTGTGTGTCTCCCTGGTGGAGTTGTTGTAACAAGTTGGGGGATTCCTGGTCAAAACCCCCACTTCTTAATATTACAAAATATATATATATATGAAATTACATTTTTCATATACTTTTTTTTTTTTGGGTATTTCTTCAAAATTTTAATACTTACCAAAAAAAATCATGTTATTTATACATCTTTATCTCTATCGTGCTAGGTTTTATCCTTAGGCACTTTTTCAATTTATCAAACAATATCCTTTAAATCACTAACTTTTGAATTTTTTTGAAAAAGTTGTTTTATTTGTGTTTGCTTTAACTAGAGTGTATTAATCCTCCATATAGAGATTTGAACCAATTGTAGTGCATTGTCCTTGTTGAATTCTTGTAATAAGCACATACCTTAATCAATTTGAAGTGTCTCATTTGAGAGTTCAACTTCTTCCCTATTTAGTTCTCTATAAATATGCCAAAAAAGTAAAAGTTTCACTTTGATCCACAACTTCTTTTATTTGAGAGAAGATGGGGTGTCAAATCATGTTTTCCATCCTAAAAGCACCAAGCATCAAATTTATTACCACTTGCGAGTCTCCGTAAATTTAAATTTTTGTATTTTTTTTTACTATGCCAACTAAACCAATAATTTGAGGGCCATAATTTCAGCATAATTATTAGAACCTTCTCCCAATCCAACCTTGAATTTAAAATAATGAGAGTCAAAAATATATAGTAATCCTCCTTCTCCACAAACTCCAAGGACCCCCTATCTAGCCCCATCAAAAAAACCCCAAGCCCTTGATTTATCAATCTTTGGAGGGATGATTTGTCTATTTACCTTTGTTGTTTCCGAAACCTTATAGTTTTTAAACTTCCAATGATTTGGGAGGAGACCTGCCAAGTAGGCTTCTCTTGATCCTACAAAATTATTGCATTCCTAATTAACCATACTCCCCAAGACACAAATAATAGGAGAGTTATAAAACCTTTGTAAGACTTATTTTCAAACCAATATTTTAAGCACTTTCCTAATGAATCTTCTTGTCATCCTATAGGAAGCTTTAATTGTGCTATAACCTCCCTTCAAACCTGTCTAGTAAAGGAGCAAGCAACTAGTAAATGATCAATTGTTTCATTGTTTGACTTATATAAATGACACCTTCCTGGACCATTACAATTCTTCTTCATTAAAACCTCCCATGTTAGAACCTTATTTTTCATGGCAAACCACAAGAATAGTCTTGTCTTCAATGGGGCTTTATGCTTCCAAAGTGTCTTCCACCACCATGTTGGATTGTCATTGCTATCTTCCAATAGAGTCTTATACCCAAACTTTGGAGTGTACTCCCTTGTAGCTTCATTCTTTTTCTAGACCAATTAATCAGTTTCCTCTCACAACTTGATATGTCTAGCTTTAAGTCTCCCTACATATTCTTCCCAATGGTGTACCTCTTGGCCCTAAAGCCCTAACATCGTTGCTTCCTTCCATCCCTGACTCCAGTTTGTAGAAGATTTAGGGTTAGTTGCTTGGGCAAGATTTCCAATCCCATGTGCTCTTAGGGTCTTAATTATATTATTTGGCAGTTTGTGCATATCACCACAACTAATCCAAGGGTCTAATCCTAGTTTTATCCTTGAACCATCACCTTCAGGTAAGCCAATCACCAACAATATAAAAGGATTAAATCATTGCCTTCCAACAGATTGAAACATTTTGTGTTTGCTTAATTGGGTCCCTTATCCACTCCTCAATTGTGAGTGGCTCTAAATACTTTTTATGTATAATCTTATTCCATAAGCCTTCCTTTGATATTATCTTCCAAACACACTTTGTTGCTAGAGCCTTGTTAAATAAGAAGATGTTCTTAAGTCTTCATCCTCCATTTTATTTGGGCTTGGCTAAGGATTGTCATTTAACCAAGGGAATACCTTCCCTTTCCCTTTTCCCTGTCCATAAGAATCTATAGCTTAATTGTCTAATTTTTTCCAAAACTCCTTTTGGTATATGAGCCAAAGATTACCAATATATATTGGTATTGCCTCCAACACAGACTTGACCAAAGTCAATCTCCCCCCAAAGAGAGCCATTTGTTGCACCAAATATTAATTATTCCTTCCACCTTCTTTATCAACCAATTCCATTCTTGTTTAGTGTAGTCATTGGGTTTCAAAAAGAACCCTATATATTTAAACCCCTCTTGAAGATCAAATCTGTTAAAGTGGAAAAGCTAACCTACTATTATGGTTTGATTCTGATTCACATAGTTAAGAGAAATGCTTGACTTATGTGCATTAATATACATACTTGTTGCCAAATAAAAAAGATCTAAAGACTATCTTAACTTCTCTGCAACTCTTACGGTTCCATCTATGAAAAGGAGAACATCATCTACAAAAAGTGGATGGGTGACTTCCACCGTTCTACCTATTTTAATTCCCTTTATTGCTCCTTCCCTCTTGGCTTCTATAATACACCTACTTAATCCCTCAGCTACCAAAAGAAATAACAGTGGTGACAAGGGGCTACCTTGTCTAATACCTCGAGAAGCTTTAAATAACTAAGAGGTTGATCCATTAACCAAAACTGTAAAAGAAATAGAACAAAGACATCCCATAATCTAGTTCACCATTTGCACAGAGAACCCAATATGAGGAAGTAGCATTCTTAAATATAGCCAATTTACTCAGTCAAAAGCCTTGGAGAGATCCAACTTCATCATTATTGCTGGTAGTTTATTTGATTTTATGGTATGAAGACTTTCCTAAGCAACACAGGTTGCTTCACGAATTTGTCTACCATGTAGGAAATTAAATCTCTCAATAGATATAGAAGCAGAGAAGAACCTTTTATTCTTGAAGCAATTATTTTTGTTACGATTTTATACACACAATTACATAAAGAAATGGGTCTAAAATCATCAAAGGAAGAAGGATTATCCTTTTTTGGAATAAGAGCAATGAAGGTAGAGTTGAAAACTGCATTTACCCTTCCTTTTATCCTAGATTCCTCCACAACCTTGAGTAGGTCAAACTCCAAAATATCATAGAGCTCGAGAAATAATTCAACAGTCCACCCATCAGGTCCTGGACTCTTATCTTTTTGGAAGGAGGTTAAAACAACTTTGAGCTCCTACTTGGAGACTTCCTTAATCAATTCATAATTGGCTTCCTCATCTATAAATCTAGAAAGAGAGAAGCTATTTTAACTATTTCAACTATATTAACTTGACTAGGATCCTTGTACAATTGACCAAAATGCCTTACACCCATGTCTGATATTCCTTTAAATGAGGAGACTTTATTTCCATCATGTTTGGATGTTTTGTAAGATTATCTTAAACAGTGCATATGTGAGGACAGATAGTGTGTAGGAAGTATTAATTTGTAAAATTAGTGTATAGATGATGTATATGGTAGAGATAGGTGGAGCCCCACTTATAGTTGGTTTTATTTTGATGGTTTTAATTGAAGTTTTATGTTCCTATGGGTTTGTATGTTAATGGAGTCCTTATGTGTATATCAATGTGGGTTTAGATGTACCTAGTCCTAGGGGTCTTCGCTAGTTTGCGTAGAGCCTTTTCTTTTGTAACCAACCATCCAACTCAATCTAGTGTTCAAAGTGGATTAGTTCCACCTTTGATTTTTTGTAAAGTGACTTAAGTCTTCTATAATTGTTGTTTTTCCTTACAATTTATATGGTTGTGTAGCCTTCATCTATTGTCGATGTGTTCTTTGTAGAGTTCTTGGAGTTAGTTGCATCCAATCTTAATTGTCCAATCAATAACAAAGGGGTTGTGGATTTACAAGTAGAAGGAGAGATCAAAAATAACAATCTATAGAGACAAAACTCAACGACTCTCTAGAAGTAATGGATAATTTAGTTTGACAATCGTAAGTCAAGGTAAATCCTCAAAAAAAATGTTGCTTGGAAATGTGTACTTAGAGATAATGGGGTGCCAAAAAAATGGTAATTCTTTTTTATTGAGGGGGTCTTGTATGAGAAAGAATTTGAAATATGGGTTAAGGATAACTAGAAAATTAGAGGTTAGTTTGTGGAGAAAGTATGAGGGTTGGGTAAAGGGTATGTTTGCTATCAATTTTATCCAAGGTTCCAACCAAGGTGGTGTTTCAGTATGGGTTGTTAGAAAACCGTGTTTTTTTTGTAAGCATGGTCTTTTGAATTCCACCAGAGGCCTTCAGGGAAAAGTTTTCACTATGGGTAGAATTTTTGTTTTTAAATCTTGCTTTTAGGTAGTTTTTGTGTGTTATTGTTGAGTAGCTTCATAAAGTCTCCTGGTTAGTGGATGAAAAAGAGAAACATGACATTTTTTGGATCCATCTAGATGTGTGTGTCTCAAGGTGGACCTCAATGGTGACTTGCTAAAAAGTGTCCTCTTGAGGGGTCTCACACTACATTAGAGATGGTTTAGGGGAAAGTTAAAAGTGATGTCATTATGCCTACTCTTTAGGCTTCATCTTTTATCCTCATTGAAGGAATGGTGTTTTAGGTTGTTACAAACTTGTTTAATAACTTGTGGAGGAATAAGGCAGGTAGATGGAGGAAGGGTATGTCCTCCTAATAGTTTGAAAAAACTTATGAAGGGTTAGGTGTTGATTTCTTTTGGTCAAATTATTGATAGAATAGTTGGGATGGATGTGAAGTTTAGTGGTTGAAGAACACAAGCTTATATTGAGAGGGGGGTGAACAATATAAGATAAAAATTTTCTCTTTTCTTTCCAAAGCAATAACTTCAAATAATATCAATGCAATAATAAAATAATGCACAAATCACCACATATATAAGAGATAAATATTTTTATTTGGAAACACCCTCTTGGTATAAAATCACGACAAAATATTGCTTATATATTTCTTCAATAATTTCGTGGGCACCAATATGGGAGACACCAATCCCCTATTACAAGTTCGTGGGCACCAACCCACAGGAGACACCAATCCCCTTATCAAGTTCATGGGCACCAACCCATAGGAGACACAAATCCCCTCTGCAAGCTCGTGGGAACCAACCCATAGGAGACACCAATCTACTCTCAAAAATTTCGTAGGCACCAACCCACAAGAGACCAATCCCCTCTACAAGTTCATGGGCACCAACCCACAGGAGACACCAATCCCCTCTTAGCAAGTTTGTGGGCACCAAACCACAGGATACACCAATACCCTCTCAACAAGTTCGTGGGCACCAACCCACAGGAGACACCAATCCCCTCTCAAGTTGAAGTACTTTCATCAACACATACACCCGCTTAATGCATTCGAGAGCTCCTCCATTATAGTCATCAATTGAAAACATTGCAGCTCAATGTCAGAATAATAATTATTGTTTTACTTACCCATATTTTAGCACTTTGTCTCCCCTCTACGTTATTCTTAAGACAATCATGTTCACTTGAATCTCCAAATGACTGTTCCTCTCAAACTCTAGTTGCACTCTCTATCATATGTAAATATCTTGACCAACAACAATGTTCTAGGAGCCATTACTCACCAAATTACAACAACGCCTTCTATTTGGTTGTCTTTCTTATGCATGGAATACCATCAAACCCTACTGCTTCCATATCTTTGATAATCCAATATGAAATCTAATAGTTTATTGTCGTAGAGTCCTACCACCGATGCTCGGTTACCACAACAAAACTACTACTATCTCACTTTGATTTCAACGTCGTCAACTTCCTTTTATTGAAGACATTCCTTTCGTTTACATTCAAAAACTGCAACCTCAAGTATTACAAAGACCTCCAATCAAATCAATGTTGCTTTTGCTTTCTACTTCACAAATTTTATATCCAACATTCACATATATTCAATACAACATTGCAGTATTTCTACTTCACAAATTTCATATCCGACATTCACAAATATTCACAATATTGCAGTCTTTCTACTTCACAAACTTCATTACAAAATATTCCACAAATTTGTATTTATCTAGGAAGAGTTTATCACTTTATCTTTGAAACTTATCTGGTTTTTGCCCGATGTGTGGTCCTCCGGAATCCTTTTGGTGTGTTTTGTTGTTTCACTTTATGATTGATCTTCATGTGCATGCTTTACTTGTTTTCCTCTATGCTGGATCTCCGTGTGCGTGCTCTACTTGTTTCCCTCTACGCTGGATCTTTGTGTGCGCACTCTTCCAATTATCTCAAAGGTATTCATTTGCTATATTCAACATTGCCAACCACTGCACCATCATTCGCTTCTTCTCTTTGAAGGAATATCTCACCCCACATAACATTGAAATGAATTTCAAACTCATGTATATATGCACGCTTTTGTCCTTCTTACCTTTGGCACTTAATTAGTCGGCTCATACTTTATTTTTGAACTTCAACCTTACATTCAATCTTGCTTGGCGCCCAAGAGGTCGGCGCTCTCACAATTTCAAACTTCAACTCCATATAAATATTTAAACCATTACTTTATAATATTTAAATATTATAAGGTTTAACTTTATAATATTTTTATAACTTTAATATTTAAATTTTTAATTTAAATATTAAAGCATATACTTGTAATTCAAATCATCCTTGAAGATATTTCTGCCTTTAACATCAATGACAACTCAACATTTCATCCTTGAAGATATTTTTACCTTTATCATCAATGACAACTCAACATTTCATCCTTGAAGATATTTCTGCCTTTGACATCAATGACAACTCAATATTTCTAATAGTGACATGTTACTCTCTATGCCAAAATTGACTTTTATATTGGATAAATTTGTAACTAATTATGGATGTTTAGGGACTTGCTTTCCTTATTTTGGGTTGTGTACAAATTTGTTTCTTTTACACGATGTTGGGACAATGTGCAAATTTTGTGAAATCTACTTTTGTTTAGTTGATTTAGTGTTGATGGGTGGGCTAAGATTGTTGAAGTTTTGGGGATTTTCTCTAATTTTTCTTTTCTTTTTCTTATGGGTTAATAAGCTAAAAGGATTGTTGGAGGAATAAAAACATTAGTGTCTTGACATAAATTCCAAATATAATACCTTCATTATGATTATAGACAAGCAAATGAAGGCATACAACTATTTAATAGAGGCAATGGAGGAGATAATAAAAGAAAAATTCAACAATAATAATGGCTAACAAGTGCTCCCCAAGGACTTCTTTCTCATCAAGTTGAACTATGCCAAAGATTCAATTTGAATCCTTGAAGGAGACCCCTAGTTATTTGATAAGCGTGGCCTCTTCCTATGGAAATGGGGTCTGGACTTCAACTTGAACTCTCAAAGTATCAACTCGACACCGTTATGGGTAAGACTCCCTGGCCTTCCTAACTATTTTTGGCATGAGGATGTCCTTCTTGTAATGTGAATTTGGAAGTGAAGCTTCCCAGATCCATAGAGCTGGTTTTGGATGATAGTTCCTAGGTCCAAGAAAATGAATATGAAACCAAGCCTTCTTTATATACCTCCTACAAAAGGTAAGGACAATCTTCTGCCCAATTCCCATTAAAGGAGAATCCTCCAAGCCCCAAGAAAGTAGGGCCTCTATTGAAAATAGTTGATCCCTTTATCTATCAAAGAAACAAAATAGGCTCTCCAATGGATTCCAAGACTCAAGAAGCCTAACCTGTTGCAAAATTATATCAAGGGAGAGAAGAGGGGGAGATTCTAGAGACCTCAACTCAGGTAAGCCCTCTAATTCCTTATTTAGATTACTCCTTCTCTCTACGTGGAAAATTTATTTTGAATGTTTAACAAAAGATATTTCTCATTCTATGGAATAAAATAGGGCTTCTCCTACTGAGGTCTTTATTCTGGAAACTCTCTTATATTCTTATTTCGAAGAAAGAAAAGAGTCTCACCCCTTATAAGGAAACAAGATTTTAAGTCCTTTGCCCAAGGTCTCAAAAGAAGGAAAAGAATTGTTACTTGAGGCCCTATTACCAGAAACCAAAAGAAAGGAAGTGCATTTGTTGTAATAGACAGGAAGGTGGGCAAACCCTTGAACCAAGATGTCAAGAAAAGAGAAACTATAGAGGAAATAGTCAATGGTTCATTTTTTTTCCTTTCCTTAGGGGAAAAGAAAACCTTCTACCTAATTCTGATTTTGCATTTGCCCTTAAAACCCATTTCACCCCAATCCTGGGTGGAGGGAAGAAACATCAAGCCAAGTGAAACTTCTTTGAGGAAAGATTTAATCTAGATATCTGCTCAAGATTGATAGTTCAAGAAATAGAGGCTCTATGGACACCATTACAGATGTGGTCATCCAGCACTGATCCTAGGAGGATCTCTCTTTATCTCTTTGTTACATTCCTTTTTTTGCTTTTAGGATCCTCCCCTTATAGTTGCATCTTGATTATTCATTTCTTTATAGTTTTTCGAAGGTTCTCTTGTAGTTCTCTTTCTAAGGCTTTGTTTTAGTTGTAAAAGGTTCGAGGATCCTTTCAAAACCCCTTATTCCAGTCAACCAAAAAAAATTATGACTAACAAGTGGTTATTATCAAGGTGTAGCTTGTGGATGTATTGTGAAGAATGAAATTATTGTAGGAAAGGAAGCAATAGTCTTTTATAGTCTTGGTGTCTGATCAATTGTGTTGGTTTGTGGATCTAGTATATAGTGATGGTTGCTTGTCTAAGCTATTGAGTTGTTTGGTCAAGTTTTTGGTCGTGGCCTGGATAATTCTTAGTTTTTGTACTTTACTTTTTAAGTTCAATATATTTGTTCTTTTTTACTCATAATAATAATAATAATAATTATTATTATTATTATTATTATTATTATTAGTTACATGACATTCAAATGGATGGTACTTATAGTATATCATGATTATCTTAATTTTGTATATTTGAAGAGTAGAATGAATTTTTTTTAATACCTACAAGACCAAAACAATTTAGGAGACTAGAAAGATTCATTGTCATGCATGACATGTTATTTTATTTGTTTCTTTAAAAGGATATAAGTTTTTTGTGAAAATCAAAATTAATTCATCACTCTCTTTTTCAAAAGAACTAATCTTGTACCACTAATCTTATTGATAAATTATACTAACATTCTTATTCCTATTTTTTCAAACAATCTAAACATAACTACTAATGTATAACTTTCCTAAATATCATTATAAGTTTTGCATTTAAAGATAAAACATTTATCTCTTTTCACTTCCTTTTAAGTATAATAGATACATATTCCCTCTTTACACTTCTCTTTAGGTATCTTTCATTTATCTATCTCACATCTAAGTTGATATGAGGTAGTCCTTAATTGGGTTATAAGCATATTTTCTCTCTATTTGATATTTGCATCTATATATGTTTTTTGATGTTGCTCACATGCAGGGTCGAACTTAACAAGATAGTACACCTTCTTTCTTCTTTGATCTTTTGTTCATATTGCTATGTTGATTTCTTCCTATACAAAATTTGATATCCTTGTCGATTTGGCATTTATTAAATCAATACCCCACTTATTCATCCATTTTGTTTCATGTAAGTGTTTCTTTTTTTGTTCACTTCATCTGATACTATTACTTTCTATTATTTTAAATTTGCTTATAATAAAATTTCTTTGGATCCTCTCTATTTGCCTCCATTTCAAGTTCAATGTACTATTGGCTCATACCTAATACCTATAGGACACCACTAGCACTACCAAAAATCCAAATAAGAGCCAAATGGTCTTCCAATTCAAAATTGTCTCCATACATCTATTTTGCAATGCAAAGAGTGTTTTTCAACCTTCCATTATTGTTTCAATATATACATTGTCCGACTAAGTTTGTTATTGAAATCTACACCAATATACTTGCATTATGTTACTTCTACTAGTAAACCCCCTTCAAAGAAAACAAACTTATTTTATTTTATTGCCTTTGTGTTTTTTTTGGTATGTACTTGCATGCTAAATTCCTTGGAGAAGTGTTCTAAGGCCTATAAATACTCTCTTAACACTTGTGTTGTCCTTGCAATCAGAATGATATTACCTACATATAAAATAGCTTCACCACATAATTTCCTAGATGGACACCTTCCCCTCTACCCACATTTAACCATTCTTATAATTTATATAGGCCAAATGAAATAATGAATAACAAACATCCTTATTCAACTCCTTTGTTACTTTCAAAGAATTATAGGAGATCACCTTGTGTTTTGCTTTTGGCTCGAGCCTCTTCAGAGTCTATGGTTTGTTCCCCTATATTCTTAAGGTATGCCTACTTATTTGATCCTACTTCACAAATTACTTTTAAGATTTGTGTCAAGGACCATTTTGGTGTCAACAAATAATAATATGCATCTCCTTTTACTCAATATTTTTTAATGATATGCCTCAATGCAATAAAACAATTTATCGTTGATTGTTTTGGCCTAAAACCTGCTTTTGTTTTGTCCTATTTTCTTGTTCTTATACCCACTTGATGATATTTCACTAAATTATATAATTAAAAAATATAGTGAATAAAGGATTGACCATTATGGTTCGATAAATTGAAGGTTCGTCTATATCACCACTTCTAAAGAGAGGTATAGATAAACTTGTTGTTCGATCTTTTGAAAACTCATGTTGAATGACATCATTGAATAACCTTTTGATATGTGGTATTAGGTTTTTTATAACCCATTTAAAATATTTTTCTTTTTGTCCATCCACATTTTGGGCTTTACCTATTCCCAACTTCTTAATACCCTCTTTAACCTCCTTTAACAAGAACAATTTTGTTGTATTTTTTTCTTAGTCATATTCATATAATTGCTTTGCATACTTTAGCCACTATGTTGTTGTAACACATCCACACACATTTATAATCAATAAGCTATGCATGGCTTCTATTGGGGGCCACCCCCATCAAAATAACAAAATATTACATTGTTTATTTTAATAATCTATGTGTGGCTTCTATTGAGGGCCACTCCCATTACAAAAACAAAATATTACATTGATCTCATTATATTTCTATCAAATTAATCAAATCATATCCAACCTGTCTTTCTATCAAAAATATTCTTCATCTGCCTTTATTATCAAAGAGATTTACTATCTTCCTCACTACTAAGTTTAAGCAATCAACTCATTTTTATCATTTTATACAAATGCTTCCAAAATTAAAATTTTGTCAACATAAAATTCAACACCATGAATGGCTAAAGTATTTGTTGCCCAGTTTTCATATCTATAAATATAAATATATTATCCATAACAATCTGAAAGTTTCTTAATACCTTTTTTTAGGGTTCTTATTTATGCCCCTAATATTCCAAGATATTATTTTCATTGTTATTTTTTGTTTTTATTTGTGAATTTAGCCCCACTTCTTGTTAACACTTGCAATATTTGCTTTTGTTTTTCCATATCAATATCCCTCCATGTTTCTTTTTCTCTTTTTTTTTGCTTCTTGGGTCTTACTCTTTTTTTTTTTTCTCATTTATACCAATACTTTCATCTTCAATCTTCTAAAACTGTTCAAAGTAAGACTTATCATCTATAGGTTTGTCTTGTTGTGTAGGATTTATAGAGCAAGGAATAACCTTAAAAGCACATTCTTCTTTATATTACCCTGGAAACCCTAAAGTGCAAAGACACTCTTTAAAAGAAATTACTTTATTATTCTACCCTAAGAAACCTAAATTATTACAAACTTCCTTCATTGTCATTTATTTATTATGCTGCTCTTGAAACCCTAAAGTGCAAGGGATAACCTCTATACCACTTTCACTTTTATTACTAGGAGAGGATTCTATACTACTTGAGAAAAATGAAGATGATTTACCTAGAAAGATCTTGATCTCTTCTATCATCTTTGTGTTTGGATTTTCCTCCACATTTTTCATTGCACCTTTAATTCCTTTTGAAATTGAACTTACATATTGTACTTTCTCATCCCTTATATCCTTCTTTATTTCTTCTAATTGTTGATCCAAGTGAGTAATAGTGGCCTTTTCCATAAGATGTTGTAGATAGGTTTTCTTTGCCTCTTCTTTAGGAGTGGAATATCCTTGATCTTATCTACCTTCTATTAATGCATGATTTACTTTCTTTGCCTTGAAGTTTATCTTATGACCAAATTTTTTTATCTCTTTCTTCATACTTTTCACTTTGCAAACTCTTGCCAAGTGGCCAATATCATAACAATTGCAGAAACAAAATGTGATGTTTTCATAATCCACTTGTTGATCACATTCTCTTGATTTATATTTAATATTAATGGATTGTGACAAAGGTTTTGAAATATCCATAACAACACATATTCTGGTATGTATAGCATGCTTCTACTCCTTAATAGTTAGTCCTTCGTTGATGAATTCTCCTAGGGTATTTCCAATATTCTTAAATACATCCTTATTGATAAGCTGATATGGAAGTCCAAAAAACCTAACCCAAATTGGAAGCTTCTTAATAGTTTTTGTCTCAATATAAAAATTTCATTCCATGGTCTTAAATAAAGGATATATCTCCCTCTAAACCATGGGCCACCACTCAATATTTCATCCTTTATTTTTGAATTAGAAAAGATGACAAGGAAAAAACCTTTAGGAAGAAAACTCATAGAGTAATTTGTATTAAATCCCCACCTCCACTTGATACAATCTTGAATCTCCAAAACTTTGTTAGGATCTATAGAACTTACATATTAACCCCCTAATTTTCAAAACCATTATATCATGCTAAATTATCTCATCCTTGATGGTCATTTCTAGTGCAACATTTGCTACTTGGATCGAACTGTTAATATATTTGATCTTCCACTTATCTTCAACTTGGGCATCCATACTAGCTAGTGCATCCTTACTTCCCATTAGGGATTTTAAATATAACTTTTATTTTAAACTAACTATTGGGGTTGGGGTTGGGGATCGCTCCTGGCTTGCACTCCCTTTTGGCTCACACTCCCTCTTGGCTTGAAATCACTCTCAGCTTGCACTTCCTCTAGCTTGCACTCTCTCCCAGCTTGCACTCCCTCCTAGATCACACTCACTGTTGTCTCTTATTTCTATCAGTATTTTGTTGCTTCAATAATTTTTGAAAACAATATTCATCGCATTCATGCTAAGGGTTTGAAGTATTGATACACTCTAAACAAATATGCTACTCTTCTACCATATCTAAGGTTCTCAAGATTAGCTCACACTCTCTCTCGACTCACACTCACTCTCAGCTCACACTTCCTCCTAGTTCGCACTCCCTCCTAGATTGCACTCCCTCCTAGATCACACCCACTCTTGTCTCTTCTTTATTTTGACATTCCTTTGCTTCAACAATTTTTTGAAAATAATATTTGTCGCATTCATGGTAAGGGTTTGAAGCATTGATACACTGCAAACGAATCCACTACTCTTCTTCCATATTTTAAGAACTCAAGTTTGGCTCACATTCCATCTCGGCTATCACTCATTCCCAACTCATACTTCCTTCTAGCTCAGAATTATAAAACCAACAAAATATTACATTGTTATCATTGCATTGTTGTTAAATTAATTAAACAATATCCAAATTGCCTTTTTATCAAAGATATTCTTCATCTTAATAAAACTACTATATTTTCTCAATGAACTCCTTGATATCATTTTTATTAAGAGATAAAATATCACTTGGTCAATTGCCTTCTAAAATTTGAATTTTGTCAATATAGAGATCAACAATGCAATTGTCTAAAATATCTACTACCCAATTTCCTTCTCTATAAATATTTTGGCTATAAAACCTATCAATTCCCTAATACCTCTTTTTCTATAGGTCTTGTCATGTCCCTAATATTCCACAACTATTTAAATCATTATTTTTTGTTTTTATTTATGGGCTTAGTGTCATTTCTTATTAACACTTCCAATATTTGCTTTTGTTTTCCCATATTAATATCCCCTTGAGTTTCCTTTTCTTTTTGTTTTTGCTTATTGAGTCTTTCTCTCTTCTTTTCAAATCCACCAACACTTTTATCTTCATAAATATTTTGATTTTTTCATATTATTCATAGTGAGACTTATTGTCTATAGGTTTGTCTTCCTTTGAAGTATTTGAAGTCCAAGGAATAACCTCAAAAGCACTTTCTTATCTATGTTGCCTTGTAAACCCTAAAGTGCAAGGATGTTCCTCCATAGTAATTATCTTCTTATGCTACCCTAAAAAACCTAAATTACTATGGATATTCTCTAACCTTATTTTTTTCTTATGTTGCTCTTGAAATCCTAAACTACAAGGGATAACTCTACACTACTTTCATTTATATTACAAGAGAAGAAGATTTTATACTACTTGAGGAAAATAAAGATAATTTACCTAGAATAAACTTGACATCTTATGCCTCTTTTATTTTAATATATCTTCATCCATATCTTCCTTTGCAATTTTAATTCCTTATGAATTTGAACATGCACATTGTACTTCATCATCCCTTGTATCATTCTTTGTTTCTTCTAATAGTTGATCCAAGTGAATTATGATGATCTTTGTCATTTAATGTTATAGATGGACTTTCTTTGCTTCTTTTTTGGGAGTGAAATATCCTTGATCTATTATAGCTTCTATTATAGTATGATCTCCTTGATTTATCTTAAAGTTTGTCTAGTGATAAAATTTCTCTCTTTCTCCATTATTTTCACTTCACAATCTCTTGTCATGTGTCGAGTATAATAACATTTGCAACATCAGAATGTAATATTTTCATATTCTATGTGTTGATCCTATTTCCTTGATTCATATTTAATATTAAATAATTATGGAAAAGGTTTTAAAATATCTATAGCAACACATATCCAAGTATACATAGCATGCTTTTGCTCTTTCGTTGTTGGTCCCTCCTAAATGAACTCCCTTAGGGTATTGCCAATATTCTTTAAAATATCATTATTAATAAGTTGATATGGAAGTCCAAAAATCCTAATTCATATTGAAAGCTTTCTAATAGTTTTTGTCTCCAAAAAAAAATTTACTCCATAGTCTTAAATATAGGACAACACTCCTAAACTATGGGCCACCACCCCTTATTTTATCCCTAATTTTTGAATTGAAAAAGATGATGAGAAAAAACCTTCAAGAAGAAAAGAATTCAATCTCCACTTTCACTTGATCTAATTTTGAATCTTTGAAACCCTTGTTGAGTATTAGTGAAACTTACATATTAACCATTTATTTTTAAGAATAATTGTCTCATGATCAATCATCTCATCCTTAATAGTCACTTCTAATGTAACCTCTATTACTTGGATCAAATTTTCCATATATTCATTCTTACTCTTGTCTCCAACTTGGGTATCCATACTTATAGATATGACATAATTTCAATTAGGCCTTTAAAATATGGATTTCCTTCTATTCTCCTTCTATGCTACCTAAATTTTCCTCATATGAATCATTTTTTAATTTCCTAAAGTTTTGAAGAAAGAAAATATAAGGCTTGATCCTTACTTAAACTTTACTTAAACTTCCTTCCTATTCACACTCTCTTCCTACTCTTCCCCAAATATCTAAAACAAGTGAGGCTAACCCCCTAGTCACACTCTTTTAAGTTTTATGAGAGTTATCTCTTTTTGATTTTGACCATTGAGTAAGCCCACTTTCAGCGGGATCCATTCTTCTATTTTTCCAGACTCCCTGTTTTGGGCAGGATGGTCTTTTTTCAGATTTCAAGTTTTAGAGTTGTTGAAGTGTGAGTGTCCTTTTTAGCACCTTTTTTCAAATTTGAAATTTAAATTTCCTTTTTATGGATGTCCTTGCTAGTTGTTCTAGATTTCTAGATCTTTTTGTTAGTTGTAGGATTCTCCTTTTAGGATTTATTTGTTGTGGTGTCATTATATTTAAGTATTTGGTTTGGGGTCCAATGAAAAAACCCATTTGTAAAAGGTTTAGGGACCTTTCAAAACCCCTTATTTTACCTAATAAAAAAAGTGATGTACTAAATTTTTTAAAATTGGCTAAGTTCCAAAGAGTTTGATTTGTTATAAAGTTTGAAATGTGATTCAATATCAAAGAACAATGAGTACCAAAGAGTATGAATCAATATATAGATAAAGTATGGTTTACTCTAATTGAAATATAATTCACTCTCGAAGCAAAATTACAATTCACTCTAGATAAAATTATTGTATTTTTTCTTAGTTTTTTTTATTTATAGAGTTAATTTTCTATGCAACATTTTATAATTCAATAGGTATATAATCATACCTAGATTAATAGTTAGAGGTATTGACATAAATTCTAATAAAAAACCTAAATATTATGATGCAAATCTAGTGATTTATAAATTTATAAATTTTTCTTTCAAAAAAACTGGTGTGTTTCCCAAAATCCCACCCCCTAAATAGGAAAAATGTTATGGACTTATGACCTTATTTTTAACCAATATGGGATTTAATTAGTGTTATAGAAACTCTATTATGAGGAAATTCTTGAATGATGTAGAATATGCCAAGGATTATAAACCCTTAGTTACCTAATTATCTGTAGCTTCCCCAAAGTCAACAATATTTTACAAATAAAATTAGATATCACTGAAAATCAATAACTTTTTGTAGTATTAATAATTTCCTTAGAATCAACCAAACATGTAGAATCATCAAATAGAACCTTAGTTCTTAGTAGGTTATCAAAACCAACAATTTGTGCTTAACTAAAATCAATAATTTATTTTAAATCAATTGGTTCGTTAAAATCTATAACAAAACATGCAATAAGAACATTAATAGATGGTTGTTCAAAACTCACAAATTGTACAAAATCAATAAATGATACACTACTCTCAACAATAGTAAAACTATGTTTTAAGAGGTCCATCTATATACCAAATTTTCATATAAGGACAATATGACCAACACATATAGTATGAACAAGCTCCTTAATCACCTCAATTGGTTTAACAATAAAACTCCATAGTTTTCATTCAATAAGAATATACAACTCATATTGTTGAAACACATATCCAACAATTCCAATATACTCCTCCACTATAGATTACTCCATTATTAAACACCTCATACAAGGATATGTAAACCTATCAATAACCAATTCCAATCATACCTCCATCCCATACCCCATTGAAATGTATAGAAGACCTCAACGGCCTATAGTTTAATAACAAAAAATATTGTCTTTCACTCAATCATTCACCTCCCTATTTGTCGAAAATAAGATACCATAAAATATAACCTTGACTTTATATTTTCATCCCTTAGAACTACCATAATTGGGATATGAATATGACATAAGATTATGGGCTTAAAGAGGAGAACTACCATATTGTTGGAATACCTTACGAAGCACAAGCCTATGCAATGCCTAAATTAATTGGAATAGACAAATATTTTTTAATACCCAATGTTCCATCATGTGTAATTATATTTTGATAAATTAAAAATTCCTCTAGAGAAGTCTCTACCTATTTACCAAGAGTTGGATTTCCCTCAACTAGAGAGAACCTAGGACAAAAATAAAATATTTCAATAAGGGATTACAAATTCTTTCAAGAACTTTTAAACCCTCTCATTAGGAGTCATGTTAAATATGAGGAGTTCTCGCTTCTAAGAGATTGTAATTTGTTTAGTTTTCTATTAGATGATGAGTTGAAGGTTATATATGAGTGCAAGGTATTTGGTTTTACCATAGAATAAGAAATTCCTATGGAGGTAATAGAGATAAATCTATGACTAGAACATGAAGTATTTGTACTAGAGTATAAAGGATCAATGGAAGAAGGAATTGATATCGAATATAATGAGGGGAAAAATACTATAAGATTTGAAGAGTTCAAATATAAGTCCCTATTTTATGAAGGTATTTTACTTATCTCAAGAGGAAATTCTTCAAAAGTATGCCATTCAATAAATAGATAAGGATTTGCTTATAACTCTTGAAAGTGTTCAGATGATTTTAGATGAATGAGCTACATTGATCAATGGAGGGAGTATGATTCTAAAGATGATGTAATTTCCTACAATATTGGGGAATAAAGCCAAAATAAATAAATCTTGGTAGGTTGGTACCTGAAAAATAATAATAAACCTCTTGGACAACATCAAAAGAAAACACAACTACTACATATTGTTCCATTTATTGGCTATGCAAAAGTGGGGATCCAAACTAATTGTCATCATAAAGATTCACCATGGAATGAGATAATGGTATGGAAGGTATCACAAATGCAAAAATTAAAATACCCACTAATGTTTCCAACCACTTCTTAGCCAAGAAGTATCATTTTTAAGATGTTTGATATCAATATTTAGGGAGTCGAAAGATAAAATATTATTTTATCTTTTCAAACTTTGGTATCTATCTATATACCCATATATTTTTTTGATTAGGGAATATATTATTTTATAGAGTACATTCATGAAACTCTAAATTTGGATTTATCTCTTGGAAATGACCTTCCTTATGCACTATTGATGATGTCTAACATGATATGTTTACATAGTTTTTGGTAGATTTTAAGTTGGAACATTGGTATTAGAAGGGAAGGTACCTATTTTCCTAAGCCCGTTAATAGAATTTTTTTTTCTTAATAAAAAATTTCTAGTAAATTATACATAGGAAGGTTATTTTTATAAATTCCCATTTTCTTTTTTCTTTATTTGATTTTTTGCAAAGTATCAAGAAAATAAAAAGAAAATGAAATAAAAAAATAGAGAAAAGGGAAAATTAAAAATAAAGTAATACAAAAGAAATTTTATTCGATCTTGTTTGGATGAAAATATCAAAAGAGAAGTCCAAATATACCTATCTTTCCTATCCTTTTTGTGCAAAATCGAATTGTAATTTTGTATGTTACCAAGAAAACAAAAAGTGGATTCAAGATTTTAAAATTCTTCTCAAGTGTTTGGAAAATTTATTCATTCCATTTTCAATAAAGAAATTCACTATTCCTTGAGCCAAGATGATTGGTGTCCCAAAAAGTGTAAAACTTTTCCAATTAGTGGATAGAGTAATTTAATCTATTTCAATAGATAAATTCACTCCCTTAAGTTTAATGGTAAACAAAAATACACCAAAGAAGTTAACTAGCTATACAAAGGAGCAAATCACTCTAAAGGATATGAGTAAATCACTCTATCAATGTATTAAATTAAAAAATGAGGGTCATATAGCATGAATTAATGGCACATAGGAAGGATTCTAACTCTAATGCATGGCTTCAACCATGAATTTTATTGCTCCAACTTCCAAAAATAATCCAACCCCATTAAGAAACCATTCAAATCAACAATAGTATATGCCTAAAGAGAGGAAAAGAGTGGCTAACAAATTGTACAAAGACTCTTTTAGTAAAGTTATTAAGGGTAAGTATCAACATGTACCTAGCATAATAAGAAAAGAGTTTTTTAGAATATTCAAAATAGATTCTAGAATTGACATATGGAGTATTAGCCACATATGGACTTTAGGGCTAGGCATGTTCTTAGTGTTGCAAGTTTGGGATTACTTTGAAATTGAGGAGTTACGTGCTAATGCTTATGATAGGAACAATCACACAATCAAGGTGCACTCTAGGAAATATATCCCCATTATTCTAAGGATAATAATGTGCATAAAAGATGATATATCACATCGGATTTCTTGTTTTCTCCAACACCAATTAGACTACCATAATATTTTTGATGAAAATAGCTAGGCAAACTTCCTAGCCCAATAATTGATCAAACTAGAGATGGCATGATGATTTAAACTTCCCGTCAAGATCAATTAATTTAAGAATGATGTATAGCATATATTATCTTACCTAGCATCCATGATGGGAGAAGTGACTAATGAGTTAGTATAGAAGGAATAATAGCAATGCTACACATAGTGCATAATTATCTTGGGTACAAAAATCTGCTAGAATACATAACATATCACATGGATCACCTACTAAGGGAATTTTGGGAAGGTAAAATAGTTAAAATATATATCTTATTTAGTTTGGATGATCATGCACCAGAATAAACACTCATTCCCTAAGCTATAGCTAGACAATTCAGGCCAAATGGTAAGCCATAATTAGTAGGTGATTGTATAGATGTACCTTTTAAGGGTGAAGGGAAGAAAATTACAATTGTTGTGCATTGATGTATAAACTCATCATTAGGGGTTGAAAGGTGAACTACCAAGGATACATTAAGAATGTATAACATTAATTATACCATCAAAATAACCAAAAGGGGACTTCTATCTAGGCAAAAATAGACCATTTTTAGACTATATGGTCTCTTAGGACTCCCATTTGAATTATCTATATACAATTTAGACTAGTTTCTCAATTTAGAGCTTGTTTGAAAACTAGGTTATATGGACCATAAGTATTTCAAGGGTAAAAGAAGTAAACATTTTATATAATTAAAGATAAGTGCATAATGATCTCTCCTCTTATAAAATAATTTCATGTAGGGAATATATTAGAAAATATTGGGCTAACACAATTATAAATTTATTATACTTATGATTCTACGGCCATTTTTTGATTATGTAATTAAGGAAAGGGTTCAAATCATATATGTGCATGAGAGAAGGGCTAATATGACAAAATACATTTGGTTGAAGATCAAGCTAAAGGTAAGATAAGTAGTCCATGAGTAACCCTCCTCCATGGGTAGCCCTCTTTCTTGGTTCAAATTTATGCAAATATGAAGGTAAAAATAGGTTTTGATCCAAATAGCAAGGTAAGCACTTGCATAATACAATCCCTCATGAAAAAAAACTAAATTCTAGTGAAAATATTGGCGTGGAAAAAATTAGATATGAAACTATGATACTAAAGAAGCAATATTTCAAGGTGAATTCAATAAAGATTTCTTTAGAGCATTGGACACACATTGAAAAAGAGAAGAAGATAAAGAGAGATCTAATGGATAATCAACTATCAAACTATAGTACTTATTGTAGCAACACCAACTACCCTAGCTATGATTGATAGTGTAGTCATGGAAGTAACAACATATAACCAAGTTAATGAATATGGTACCTCTTTCTTGAGGCCATGATGATAAAGAAAAAGGATGGTGAGGTTGCAAGACATTTGATGATAGGGTAAATAAAATTAAATAAATAAGGGGGGATGATTCACAACCCTAAAGGGAAAGGTACCATCATTCCCATAGCTACTTTCACTAATTTTCCATTCTTCATTTTCTATTCCTATTATTTTTCTCTCTTACTCTTGTACTTGTTTTGATCCCTTTCTTTACATTTCCTATATTTCTTCTCCTATTTCCATCTCACTACTAATAAGCATAACCATAACCCTAAGTAACAATAAGCCCTCCAATGTCTATGATAGGTACAACATTTATACCATCCCACCATAATTCATTCCACCATGAAATCAACCCACCTTGACCACCATGGCATCACCTTATATACCTCAACCTCTTACACCTTATATTATCACACAATATACACCATCATCCATATCCCCTATATAAATATGGTTGTATCAGTATAGTTAACCATATTAGCACTATTACAATAGTTTATTCTTCACCAACATTATAGGGATCCATTGAAGTAGGGAAAAATTAGAGATCAATCACACTATACTCAGGAGGCAACTTGCACTTGATATTGGAAAACTATTTAATTAGTTCCCCTTAAAAATTCATAGAGTATCAAGAAGAAAGAAGTGCAAAAAAATGACTAGAATGATATAGGAGGCTAAGGGATAGATTGACTAAGACATCACTAGTATGCAATATTCATCATCTATTATTTCTACACTCTCTAATCCTAGTTGGCTAAAAAAGGAACTAAATTATTGGTTGTTAATGTGCTACATATAAATTCAGGTAGACTAGCTACTACATCTTCTGATTATATAATTGTAGTAATGTCTCACTACACCTTTTAATTGGTGAGAAAAAATAGAAGTTTGAGTCATAGACAATCATAAAATAAACCTCTAATAAAAAATAATATGATGATTAGAGGGCAAGTTACAAAAGTGAAGGTTGTCTAAAATGTCAAAATTTTGTTAGTCCTTATCAAAGACAAGAAGCAAAAGTTCCAACATAAAGTTCCATTGTCAAGTGGTCTTGATTTCAAGTGATGAGAAAACTTTTGAAAAAAAACATCGATGCCCTGAAAGTCAAAATTTATGAGCTACATATTCTTTAACGAGTGTTGTCCTTTCTTGCAAGGGAATATATCATATCTAATTGAAGGGATAGAAACATGAGAGCCATAGTAGAAGTAGCCCACAAATCAAGAATATTAAATGAAGAAATTTTTCTTTCACCTAGATGATGAGAATTCGTACAAATGGGTATATGGCAATAAATATGGTAACTGCTCATCCAAGGGCTCAGGACCATTTGGTATCCATGAATTAAATCCAAAGAACCTTAGAGGGATCAACAATTTAGATAATACATGACCTGATAGTGACATTAGAAGCAATAGCTAACTTGAAATATTTGCATGAGTTTTGGAGGGAAACCCTCCACTGTGTAGTCTATAAATATAAGTACTATTAGATTTGTAAATGATCAACAAGTTTGCATTTAAATTCTCTTGTAATATTTCCTTTCATTTCTTTCTATAGAGCAGTTGGCTCCTTATTGGCTTGTGGGTAAATCAAACCCTTGCTTCTAGCATAATATTTATAAAAAATTGCTTGCACATTTATATATATGGAATCCTACTTTAATTTTTTATTGTCATTTGTGACTCCTTGCAGACTTGTTTCTATGTGTATGTGTGTGTCTATAATTTTGTACCTTTTCATGATTTTTATCGTATATGTGTGAGTGGGAATCCTGCATTTTTGGTTTAGTCATTTGTGACTCCCTATAGACCCATTTCCTTATGCACACATACATGGGTGGAGTTCATATATGCTTAACTATGTCGAGGAGTGGAAGCATTCATCATTGGCACATAACATTTAGGCCTATTGTATAGGAGGATCTTAGTGGATCTTTTGGCACATCACCACCCTTTTCATTTTACTGAGTCATTTTTATTTTGTTTCTCTCTTTCCCTTTTCTTGTTGAGTTTAAGTGCACCTAAAAGATCATATCTTAATATGGAGTCATCCTTGTAAAAAACCCTTGAAGATCCCCAATTGATCCAAATCCCACGATCTCAGCCATGACCTTGTTGTGTTGCTCCTCACAAGGTTCTATTTCCCCACCAAGGACAATTGAAGATGAGAACAATAACCAAGGTGTTTACTTTAGCTATCTACAAGGCTACTCCACTCCATATTGCATAGATGATAGAACAATTACACCAAGTGATGTCAATCATGTATAAAAGCAATCAGATAAGCATAAAAGTATAATGAAGAATCCTAGAATAATGCCTAATTGTAGCTCATCGAAAATAAAGGCAATGATAATTATTCAATTTTTAGGAAAATAAAAAGCAACTATTGGATTAGCTATTGTTCTGGCAATATATCGTAACAGAAAATCAACTCGTATTGATCAATTTAATTTGTCAAAAGACTCATATCTATCAACTAGGGTTTGGATTATGGGTGGAGCAATGAAGAGCTTGGAAATTAATGAGGCAAGTCATTCCATCTAGGTATATAATTTTTTAGCTAAGGTTCATTTATTCCTTCATTATCTTTGAAATTTTGCATGCACATTATTGTAGGTTTATTTTCAAATAATATAATTATTATAAGATATATTGGTAAATTTCAATAGATATTGATTTATAGTGTCCTTACCACATAAATATTTATAGTTTATTCCTTAGTATAATCCCTAGTGGTAGAGGTTAGGGAGGACCACACATTATAGCAATCCTTGTTTCTCAAAGATAAGACAACCATTAAAAAATTTAATGGATCTTGGCTAGGGGCTTCAACTCTAAAAAAAATGGATTGATTGGAGATGGAAGTATTTAGGAGTGATTGTATCCTTTATTCCTAGCCATATTTTATTTTAGGGAGGAAAGAGATAGAATCCTAAAATAGGTTCCTTGGTTTTTGGAAAGAGTAGCACTCTTCCTTACTCGTTAGTATGAAGGATTTGCACCTAAAAATGTGAATCTATCCCCAGTAATAGTCTAGGTCAGGATGTATGGGTTTCCCATTTAATTTTAGGAAATGGATACATTCAAGAAAATAGGAAATACTTTAAAAGAATTACTTAATATTTTAAAAACTATAAAATATGGAGTCTTGGCTATCTATACCCAGATATTGGTCATGATTGATATCAACAAACCTTTACCAAAATCAATCATTCTTAAATATGGGAGTAAGTTGTCAACCTATAGGTCCACGAGAGTTCCCACATAGATTGGTCCCAACAAATTTGGTTGGACTATCAATTTTGTTAAAATTTTATTGCTTGAAATACAAGGAATCCTTGCCTATTACTACACATAGCTAGCCAAGCACCAAAGGTAGCCTATTGGCCCTAAAATTTTGATGAAGACAACAAATTATTACCACTTCAAAATTCAAAACAAAAGTGGCTAGATATTTTAAAAGGAAATGATAACCTGAGGTTTCCAAGTACTTATATGCTAATAATAAAGTAAAGCAAGAGCGACCAAAAGTAAGAGTGGTCAAAAATATGAGTGGTAGGAAGTCCTAAACAATGATGTCAATAAATCCTCATAATGGCCCTCGTAGGTCCTTGGGATCCCAATGATAAGAGAAATCCTACAAAAAATAATGAGGAAAGAAGAGGGTTCCCAAATAGGCCTCTTTCAAAAGAGATAATGTGTGTGAGAGGCATTGGCCACATGCACATTTCTCAACCATCTAGAAGGGAGCAGTTAGACAAAAAGTGATAACCATTCTTTTTGTTGAGGAATATTATATTATTTGGCACATGCAAATGTACCCCTATGGTACCTTTATGGTATAATTGTAAATATATAATATATTAGGGTTGAGTCTATATTTTAGGTGTGATTCTAAGTGTCAATGTGTAGAAAATGTACAAATGTCATGTAAGAGTGCAATGTGTAGAAAATGCACAAGTGTCATGTAAGTTAGAGTGCAAGTGTAGATTGAGAGAATGTGCACAAGTTTCATGTATGTAAGTATACAAATATGTAATGTGAGGATGTGTACAAGTGTCTTATATTAGGAGTGCATGTAGAAGTGTAAGAGTCATGTAGATGTGTGTAAGTTTCTTAGAGTCAAGTGTCCATGTAAGAAGAACTTGAAGAGTCTAGTATGCAAGTGGAAAAATGATAAGCTAAAGTTCATGGGACTTGTCACATAAAGAGTAATAGTCAAGTACTTGAAGAGTCACATTACTATGACTATATTATGGATATAATACTACATAAGAAAGTAATACAAATATTAGATTATAGAGTTGTAACAGGAATACAATTTTTTTAGCAATTAATATTGTAAGTTTTTTCATCCATAGTTCATGAATGACTTAGGCCTTTTACATTCATGTTTGTGTTTGCATTAAATGCCTATGTAATCACACATTTGTAAGAGATTAAAAAATTTAATGGATAAAATTTTGAGTTATGGAAACTTAATATGGAGGATCTATTGGTTGATTTAGATCAGTGGATTGTAGTCTTGAGAATAGAACCAACAATGATAGATGAGGATTACCTTAATATAAATAATAAGGCAAGGAGTTCTATTAGATTGTGCTTATCTAATTTGGTATTGTTGAATGTATCAATAGAGACCATGACAAAGTCATTATGGGATAAGCTAGGAACTTTGTATCAGATAAAGTCACTGGTAAATAAACTCTTTATCTAGAAGTTGTATTCGCTTCAGATGAATGATGGTGACTCTATGGCTGAACGTCTGGATGCTTTTAACACTGTGGTAAGTCAATTAAACTCTATTGAAGTAAAAATGGAGGAAGAGGAAAAGTGTATTACTTTAGTTTATTCATTAACTGATTCGTGGCATAACCTAGTTATGGCTATCACCAATACAACTTCTACATTAAATTAGAGGATATAATAGGAATATTGCTATCTAAGTAAATGAGATGAAAATATTATGAGGATTATCATAAGAAGGATGCCTTG